>OZ020194.1:63196207-64468377 GCA_963971165.1 Philopedon plagiatum
TTTAGCACCCTTAAATCAAAAATTCCAAAACACAAAAAAAGTCACGCAGTCTATCAAATACCGTGTAGAGACTGCGACAGTGTTTATATAGGTCAACAATATTTAAAGAATCGTCTTAACAGCCACAATTACGATAAAAAAAATAAAACAGCCCTAACGAGCTATAGTGTAGAAAAGCAACACACTTTCGATTTCGAAAACGTAATAATTGAAACCCACACAAAAAAAAGAGAAATTTATGAAATGATTGAAATTCAAAAAAACTCAAAAAACATAAATTCAAAAACGGATACAAAAAATCTAAGCAAAATTTACCATAACATAATTAAATAACACTAATTAACTTATAAACATATTCTCCCTACTTTCACAAAAGGTAAAAAACCAACACCAACAAAAAATGCTAAAAAAGGGAGTAGCAAAAGGGAGTACAAGTTTCGTTTCACCATTCTAACAATATCATTCCGCCAGTTTTAACTTATGTATATGTTGTCCATGTTGCAGTACTTTAAAAGAATGTGTGTGTTTTACTTATAAAATTCTTTGTTTTTTAAATTAAACAAATGCATGAGGCAATTTGTGGAATGTTTGGAGAAACTTGCCAATGATTTTCCTTCAAGGTATGTCTGTGTTTTCTGTGCGTATTTTTAAGTTATATTTATGTAATGACAAGAGAAAAAAAATTGACATGAGCTATTTTTTAGCAACATATAAATATTTCTGAAGAAGGTCTAAAGAAAAGGAATACATCCGTTCGTTTGGTTCGTTTCTATTTAAAACTTGCAGACGTTTCGCCAAAATCTCATTTGGCATCTTCCTGTGCTTACTCGCTGGTCGTAGAAAGTAAGTTTACTTATTTATATATATGTAGGCACAGTGCAATTCACCTAAATGCTTGGAAAAAAAAACTTTTTTTTTCAAAAACCCCCAGCGGTTTTTCTGTTTTTTTTTCCCAGTGGTGTTCAAAAAAACCAAAACATGGAAAAATTCAAAAAATTATTATTCTTTAAAAAATATATTCAAAGTATAAAAATATATGAACAAAATGAACAAATCATTACAAAATAAAACTAGTATTCTGGTACAAATTTTCACGCATGTAAACTAAAAAAAAAGCACGAAAATATTTTGTTTCCCTATTATTAATCTAATTAATCATCACTTTTGGTTTCTAAAAAGGAATCATATTCGTTATTGTAGCTTTCATTATCTGATGAGTTTTGTTTTTCACTTTCTACTTCTACTACATACTGACAAAGAAGCTGATCATGATCGTAATCAACATCTAGTGATGTGGCTGGTATTTGGCGATAGTATTGACAGTCAGAATTTTTTTGTTCTAATTTTTTTCATGTGTTGTTCATCACTAAGATAAAGGTATCTGCAATAAATAAACCAACAATAGTAGTAACTTGTGTTAGGTATACATAAATACTGTATACTACGATGTGTGATACACGGATTTTTAATTTTCCTAAAGTTCCACGAGCCACACCAATTTAATAAATATTTCATAATTCCGCTGCCACCAACACACATTAGGTACCCATACACCAGCAATCATTCCTGCCATTCTTTCCTTTGACGTTCTTTCCTTTTAAGATTATCGAGCGTTAGTGGATTAAGACATGATGGGCCGTCACTTCATTTAATCCTCTCGGGGATATTCTTACGTTCTGGGGAGACACGATAAACTCTTGGTTAGTTGATCACGGTCTTTCCTAACATGCTTATCATCCGTGCGCTCTTTCAAGACAAGACAAGACAAATCTTTACGTTCCAAAGTAAAAGGCTCACTTGACATGATAATTTCAGAAATTTGCCGCAAAGTTGGACTCTAACTACCTGCACGTTCAATTTATTATACAAAACTGCAGAGAAAGGCATTTTGTGTTAGTGGACTCTGAAAGGAATATAATTCTTTTGAAAAACAACAGGACTAACCTACAGTAAAACCTGGCCAGAAAGACAACAAGATTATGTTTGTGTTAGTGGGATACAACATGTTTTGTTTCATTTCAATTTCTTAAGAGGAAAGAATACCGAAGGAAAGAATGACAGGAATGATTGCTGGTGTATGGGTACCTATTTGCGAGTGGCGAATAATACCGACAGAAAAACCGTTGGATTTATGTGTTTATTGCCTCGGAGATTCCACGACTCGCCACGATAAAAAAGTGTGTGTCTATGCCCGGCTATTGAACCATTGGTTTTAGAGAGAAAGTTTTTCGATAAAAAATGTTACTCACGATGTGAGAGCCAGGAGTTGGATAATAGACGCAGATCTATGTACCTATCCCTTTCCCAAGATCTTCAATTAATCTTAGACTGGGGTGCCAAGGACCTTGTTCAGTTCAACGCCTCCGAAACCCAGTCTTGCTCCCTCTCGCGCAAAACATCTGGCAATGCTTACCCCATCCACATGAATGGCCAAGCCCTACACGAAACATTCGATCTCGTTGGTGTCGCTTTCGAACACGATCTCAGCTGGCACAAACACATTACTTCAGTAGCCACATCGGCAGCTAAAAAGCTTGGTTTTCTCTTTCTAGCCAGAAAATACTACTCCCCTTCCAACGTATACACTCTTTATGTTTCCCAAATAAGACCTAACCTAGAGTACTGCTCCCACATCTGGGGAGCGGCACCACCTTCGACACTTAAGATCCTTGATTCTATCCAAAAGCGAGCCATTCGACTTATCAATGACCCAGCCCTCACGAGAAAACTCCCTTCTCCCCCTCATCGCCGCGCTGTAGGGGATTTATCCCTTTTCTACCGGTACTTCCACGGATTTTGCTCTGAAGAACTAGCCGGTATTATTCCCCCTTGAATGTCCCTAATAGAACAACAAGAGGCGCGTTACGTATGCATCCCTTTACTGTCCAGCTACAAAAGCCTAGAACAGACCACTTCTCTCGCACATTCATACCTAGGATCTCCAGATTATGGAACAAATTGCCTGCAGATGTTTTCCCTTCCCGTCCCAACCTCCAATCCTTCAAATCCCGTGTCAATAGACTACATTTCCCTTCTCTTCAGACACCCACGGTACGTTAGTACTTAGGCTTGAAGTCTACGTGTGATGTCTTAGATATAAAAAAAAACAACTTTTGTCCTTACACGATTTTCTAAATTTTTAATTTGACCCACTCAGCTCCGCGCATACGCGATGGGATACCGCGTTGGTGCCGTCGGCGCCGGGTAGCGCGGCAGATGGACGGAGATCGGGCGGCCGAGGTTTGCTCAGGTTGAGTGGGGGGCTGATAGCACGGAACACTAATTGTGGAAGTATAGCTTGCACTTGACCGATTTTTTTTTAGAATGAATATGCTGAAATGATGACCGATTTCTTTCAGATCCTGCCGATGTGGGTATCAACTGTAACAAACGAGTAGCCACTGGATTAAGGGGTTGGTTTGCACAAAGACCTTGGCTAGGGGTGTCAATCTCGGGATCCCGAGGTCCCGGGATCTCGAAAATCCCGGGATCGATTAATATTCTCGGGATTAGTCTCGCAATGTTCTTTAGCGACATCTACATCTATACAGAAGACACTGATGTATGGAATAAGGTGGAAGTTTTGGAAAAAAAATGACTTTTTGGAAGTAATCATTACCCATAATCATGACCGCTGTGTATTGGTGTCTAGAGTTAGACAAATAGGTCGAACATTTAGAAAATCGCCAACTAAAATTAATATACTACAAAAGTATATCAAAAATGATCATGGAAAAGAGCTAAAAGTTATATTATATTGCAAAACGAGATGGAGCAGCTTACTTGACATGCTCGAGTGTTTTACACTATTAGAAAATTTCATAAAAAAAGATCCTATTAATCTAAACATAACAACAATTTTGAATTCAAAAAGTGAGGTTTTTAACGGTGTTTTAAAAGTTCTCCAACCAAAAAAAAAATGCAGTTGGAACCCTATGCCGTCGCGATATGGATTTATTATGTAAAGCAGCGGCTTTAAAGTCCATGTTGAAGGAATTATCCAGAATTAAAACACCACTCGGTACGGAACTACAAGAGTCACTGAGAACAAGGATTAAGCAACTCAGAACTATTTATTCTGACATTCTCTGTTATCTCAAAAATAATAATAATAATAATAATAATAATAATAATAATAAAGTGCCTTTATTTACAAAAACAAAAGTAATACATATAAATATAACAGTAATAGTGGCGCTACTCGCAAATTGCGCTATTATTATGTAGAACCACTACAAAATTATAAGGATTGGCATACCTAATTACAGTAACGTAAATTTTAAAAAAAAATTATTAATTATTAAACATTACGCAGTATACGTGTAAGCATCTCGAAGGTGAGATGAAACACAGCAAAGAGTACAAAAATACATGAAAAGAAAAAAAGGAGAAAAATTAAAAAGGCAGTTAAGCAATAATCTATCTATTCTATTTTCCAATATGTGCCTTCTGAACCGTTCGCTGAATGCTCGCAGACCAGGGAGATCCTTTATATCACCCGGGATAGAATTAAACAACTTAGCCGCGTTGGAACTAAATGATTTCTGGAATAGAGCAGTTGTGTGGCGAGGAACACTGAACAAATTAGTGACGCGTGTTACGTCCATGGATATCACTACGCTTGTCGATTTTGATACTCAGGTAGGAGGGACACCGTGATGTATTCAACTTATAAAGAAACCGTGCAAACTGGAGTCGAAATCGCTCATCCAGATTAAGACAGCCAGAGTTGGAAAAGCTCTCAGAAATATGATCGTTAAATTGTATCCAAATCGAATAGGCATTCTGCAGTCTGTAAACTTTCCTTGTCCCGATTTAAAATAAAATCCCGACATTCTAAGCTCTGAACAAGATGACTGCTTCAAAACATCAAATATTTCCCTCATTAAATCTAAATTGGAAACACTTTTAATCAGGCTCGACACAGACAACGAAAGTGAAACATAAATCAGCGACGAAGATGACATTCCCATTGCAGATATTCCAAGAGCAAAAGAGAATGAGTCATTCAACGTCAAAGTGCAAAAAGCATTACTAAAATATTTAGAGTCATTACAAAAGCAAACCAGTAATAAGACTCGGATGTCCGCAATCCTTTCTTAACAAATTAATTTATTTGCAAATGATGGCAGTCGCCGACGTAATCTTCAAAAAACCTTTTAATTCCTTCTAACCATTCAGCCCACAAGTATGGAACCCGAGAGATGTTTCTCTTTCGCAGGAGTTTTCTGCAACAAAATACCACAGCTTACCATAACACAAAAATACGTTCAGCCTGAAAGACGAAACATTGGGCGCCCTTATATTTTTGCAGTATTTTTTTAAAATAAGTATAAATTTATACATATATTTTTTGTATTTAGAATCGTTTAGGTGCTTTTTAGTATTTTTGTATGTTTAAACTTAATAAATACAAATTTTAATATCTGAATCCCTTTAAATTTTTTTCGGGACTAATCCCGGGATTAGACAACAGAATCTCAAAAATCCGGGGATTAAGAAAAACAGTCGGGATTGACACACCCCTACTTGCCACATACCAACTGATCACAATCATGTCGTGATGCAATATCCCATTAAATAGATCTTAAATAGAACCCTGACCTGCCATACAAGCTCTTTTACTGCAAATAAATCTAAAAAATTAATTTTCTCCAAAAAACTGATTATTATATTTTCTGTATTTTCAACTTCGTTCAATTCGGTCTCGTTTGCTAAAAATGTATTAAAAACATGATCGACAGAGGCAGTATTGTTTTCAGTGCCGCAAGCCTGAATATCTAATAAATGCATGTTCACTCTATACACCCGATCATCCAATTTTTCTTGTTTATTAATAAGGGAGGCAATAACAAAATTAATAATCTCTAAATACGTAGAAGTAGGTAGCAGCTTCATCTGGATTATTGTTTAAAAGATTAAGTACCCTGTTTATCACACATAAAAACACGAAATCATTTATATAGCGCCACGTCCCACGCTTCACATTGCAGATGCTTATATGTCTGACACTTGTATACTGTATCAGGACCATATCAGGACTGAATACTGCATGAATTGCTTGTTGATCCCAGATCCCGCCAAAAATATTGATAAAGCGCATGCGCATCTGGCAACATTTGAAAATATTTCTCGTAATACCTATGGAATACCTATGTAGTACCACCGGATTACCTTATAATACTCCTGAAACACCTCGGTAATACCAGATAATATCTCTTTATTACCTGGGAATACCAAGTATTACCATGGGATTGCCACGTAATACCAAGATTTATCCAAGGAATACCTTCATTACCTTTCAACTTGTACACTCGAATACCTAGGGTGGTTTCCCCCTCGCTAAAAGTCAATCAGCTCATTAATGACTTCATTAGCCTTTATATGAGATATAAATAAAGGATGGAACTATTTTCATAATAAAAATAGAATAAAGTATTTGCAGAACAGCATGTGTGGCATAATTACCAAAACGTTCTTAACGATTTATAATCTACACAAGAAAACACACCTTACCACACCAAATCAAAAAAAGCGGTCAAGTGCAAGCTATACTTGCACAATAAGGAACATGCACATATTTTTTTTATTGCATAAATGGTTGAAGTCATTACAAACCCAAAAAAAAAAAAATTTCAAGAAAATTACTAGGATAATTATTTAGCTACAAAAAATGTTTACTTTTCGGTATAATTTATTACAATCTAAAAAGCAGCCCTTTGTCCTTAATGAAAAATGACGTCAGGAGGTCAGCAAAAATAAGTGTCAATCTGTTAATGCAAATAAGCTTAACCCAAAGTCGAACAGGTTTGTTTTTCTCGGAAACAGTAAGAGGGAAAGAAATCGAACTTTTTGGGTTGATAGAGGAATAGTTCAGTTAGCTTCGGTAAAAAATTCAGCTATACAGGATGTTTCGTTTCGGAGCTATTAAACGTCAACATTTCCACGATTTCCATTGAAATCGGGTGCAGGTCGCAAAAGTGAATTAAATCGATGTAAATTTTCGGAAGTTGTAGAGAACCCGGAGCTTCAGAACTCTACTGAAACTGGTAATGATCAGAAAATGGCAAGTAATTCTTTTGAATTTTTTTAGGTCGAAAAATGCCATTTGCAGACCCCTCTTTGGTACCTATAACTTGAAAACAAAACGTCAGATCGAAAAATGGTTTCATAAGTGAAACTTTAAAATCGCAAATACTTTTTTTACAATACATTTCCCCCAAACTAAAATCACTGGAAAATGGAAATATTTGGAAAAAACTGGAAATTTAGATTTTTGACCCAAATATTTCACGGTTTTTAATTTTTTGTGGGGTCAAAATGGTTCAAATTAAAATCCCATATAAGTCATCGGAAAGACCTCGTCGAAGTACCTATATCATATCCATATTTCTTAGTTTCTTCATTCTCTATAGGAAGGGAGCAATCGCTGATTAAATTTCGACTTTTTTACTTTTTTTGCCCTCGACATCGGTACATTTCAATCACTCTGTATTTTTCCCTATCTAATTTTTTCCCAATTTTTCAACACTATCTTATAAAGGGATAATCACACTTTAAAATGAATACCGAATGGGTCATCCAGGAGCGTATTTGGGGTAAAAATCGGATTTTCTTGACTTCTTCCGACAATCCTATTTTTAACCGACATTATTCCACACTATTTACCTTATTTAGTCATTCTTTTTGGGTTTATTTTATCCGTTAATTATCTAAGAATACCTCCCACTAATTTAAATCGCTTATTTTTTCGTTAATGTTATAAATAAATAGGCTTATTTGCATCGGGGACATCTAAAATTTGAAAATTTTTGAATTTTCGAAGATTGCCATGAAAACAAAGAATTACAGTTTATTTACTCGAAATTATTAAGATGACATGTCACAATTTCGCAGAAATGTCAATTTTTGTTACAAAATTGAAAGGTTCCTGGACCAATTTCGGCTTGAAGTATGCATGAATAAGATTTTAGGAACCTTCTACTTTAAGTGCAGGGATATTTCATTGGATGAGTTACGCATTAAATGCCATTTTTAATGAATTTTCGATGACTCTACAACACTGGAATTCGTCATGTACTCATGATGAGTCATAAGTTCACTTTTGACGACACAGCCAATGGGATCACGTTCTACAAGTTTCGAAATTCGCGCGAAAATTTGCAATATAAAATCTTTTTTTGTTTTTTTATAAAGACCAAAATAAATGGATAACAGCAACCGCCCTAAACATTTAATTTATGTAGAGAATATAAAAAAATGTTTCAGATTTATTTGGGTTATACGCATATTCCCTATTAGTGTTCTGTGCCATCAGTTAACCGTAACCTGAGCAAACCTCGGTCGCCCGATCTCCGCCCATCTGACACGCTACCCGGCGCCGACGCGACGGCACCAACGCCGTATTACATCGCGTATGCGCGGAACTAAGTGGGGAGCGTTTCGACTGAGCCAAATTAAAAATTTTGAAAAACGGAAGGACAAAAGTTGTTGCTCCTTACATCGTGAGAACTATTTCTTTTTAAAAAACTGTTTCTCTAAAACCAATGGTTCAGCAGTTATTAGGAAATAAACAATTAAATTGTTTATAACAATTGACCGCGCTAGAATTTTTTATTCATGATAATTTTTGCTCAATCTACACTTTCTCAATATTTTTTTCCATGTCTCACTTTACACCCTGAAATTAACCCCCAGAATCAAAATTCAACTCTTTATATTTCACGTCTATAATTGAGCCACCACACTCTATCTCTGTGCTAAATTTCAAATTTTTATGTTGAATAGTTTCAGAGAGAATCGCCTGTGACAGACGGACGGGCGGATGGACACCGACGTAATTTCATAAGTGTTCCGTTTCATGGAACACTAAAAAGCTTAAGATTTATGTACTGCTGGTTTAAATTAAGATATTCTAGTTAATCAGTTATGTTTTGACAGGTTTTTGTCCTGTCATTGTTAATAAGTCATTATTAAAAACTTGTAATTTTTCAGCGATTTGTTTGGCTTAAAAATGATTTTTATCTTGGAATGTACTGCTAGAATGAAGTTAGTTATATTATTGTGGAAAAACACAAACAAACATATTAAAACAAAACACACCTACACAAAACTAATTTATTTCAGTACCATTTAGAAACTCTGTTATGGAGTATTCAATATCTATTAAAATATCTTTAAATTTAGATTTTTTAAACCCAATCAAAACTGGTGAACTGTCATTTATTTCCAGAATGTTTGTTATAGATTTTGATATTCATAGTTTTAGGTCTATCCCATATTAATTTTAATCGGTTAGATATATAAGGAACTGTTAAATCAGACATTTTGTGCCCTGTAGTTTGAATATTAGATCTTTTTCTTTAAATTAAGCAGGTCTTTTCTAGTGTATAAGGCTAAGCGATACACATGTAAGTATAGGCTAGGTAGCATCAAATTTTAGCTCACGGAAAGCTGGTCTGTAATGTTCATGAGAAGGCAGCCCACTATACTTAACATGAACTATTTTTTTCTGGATTATAAAAACATCATTCAGATCACTTGCTGCACACCAATATACAAAGCCATATAGCATTCTGGACTAAGGCAAGATTAAAGTACACTAATTTAAGTACACTAATTGTAACAGTACCTATATTAAAGTCTTATTAAAAAACAATATAAAATTAATTTGTTTCTTAATTGTATGATTTGTGGTTGCCAGATAAGCTTACTGTCAATATACAGACCAAGAACCTTTGTACCATTAACAAACAATGGAAGCATATTAAAGCTTCAAAAAGTTCGGTTAATGCTAGAATTCTCTATACATAAATCTTGCAAGTTTGTTTCTGCGCTATTAAATTTCAGGTTTATCGTTCTCCTCACACCAATATAATTATTCTCGCGAATCTGACTGGCTCTATCCCAGTTGTTCATTTCTGGTCTGTGAACTGACTAGGTAGTAAAGTGCAATCATCTGCATATATTGCAGGACTGGTAACCAATACACAAAAGTCTCCGAGGTTATTTACATAAACCGAAAACAAAAGGAGTCCCAGATCTGATCCCTGGGGGACTCCAAACACTTATATGCCTAACCCCTGACCCTGTAACACTTCAACTCCTAAAGCAAGACCTCATTATCAACAAGTTCAAAGGCCTTGCTCAGGTAAAAAAAGGCGAGCCTAGGAATGAAGTGTTAAAATTGTCAACTCGACTGTCAATAACTGTGAGTAAATTTTTTTATATAGCATGCTAATGTGCAATTAATATTTTAGATGTCAAAAAAATTGTACCGTCTATATTAAAGCAGTAAGTACTCTAATATTCCTGAAAATTAATTTTGGCCTACTCTAGGTTATGGGGAATATTTGGATACCTAAATATTAAAATAAATACGCAGCAGAGTACACACCAGAAAGAATATTCTCTTCTACTTTTTCAAATTCTGACAAATTAGTATTAAAGAAATGAGAATCTAAGTTTAACTTTTCTGGTTTAAACAAATAATCTCCAATATCACTTTCACTTGAAGATTCATGGTAACTTGTCAGACTATTTGATTCATTCTCCGTTGATTTTTTCTTAAATGGTTTTTCATCTTCGCTGTCACTGCTCTCAAAATATTTTTTCATATTTTTTGAACGTTTCATTTTGAATTAAAATTAAAATTAATGGCAAATTAAACTTGTTTAAACCTAATTTTTTTATTTTATGTCTTGTCAATAGAGGGCGTGTACCGTTGTCAACTTCGGTTACGGTTTTGTGTCCCGTAAGTATCGGTAATCTGAAAAGTTGGCAGCAGTGGGACTCCGCGATGTCGTAGAATTCTATTTGTAGAAACAAAGCGATCGTTTTGTACTCCGTGTAGGTTTCGAAGTCGATTATGTGGCAGCCATATTGTCGTCTTGAAACAAAAGCGACATCGCTAACGCTGCAGTGGGACTCCACGATGTCGTAGAATTCTATTTGTAGAAACGGAACGATCGTTTCGTACTCTGCGTATGGTTCGAAGTCGATTATGTGACAGCCATCTTGTCGTCTTGAAACGACATCGCCAATGCTGCAGTGGGACTCTGCGTCGTTATAGTAATCTACTATAGCTTTCTACTATAGAAATCTATTAGCGTTTTCTACTATCGTCAAATGTGCAACTCTGTTTAGTTGTAGAAAATGATCGGGTATCTTCGGAACTCGCCAAAGGGTAACTGTCTGAGCTAAAAACATTGCGGAAATTCTAGGGATTTTTAATTTTATAACTAGAAGTTTTGGACAGAAGAAAAAGTTTGGTTATATTTATGTTCAAAAGCATAGTAGAGTTGGGAGATATAGTGATTTTTCGATATCTGTTAAAATAGAGATGGTGATTTAAGAATAGCCGTTATTTTTAACGGTGATTTTTCACTACAGCGATTTTTATTTTTAAGGCGAAAAGGAGCAGCATAGTTGCTTTTACAAGACTGATATTCGATATAAATATTGAATAATGCAGCTACAATTGGAAGTAAAATTATAAGTTGGTTTGGTTAGTAAGTTATTAGGGTAAAAATAGTATTTTTTCGAAACGCCCAGTGCCAGAAGCGTAGCGAATATTAATCGAAAATGGCCTTTATTCTTGATTTTTGCGCTAGATTAAGTTAAAAATATTACATTTTTTCCGAAATTAGAATTATAATGCTTTTGGTAATTTTGAGTATAGGTATACCTGAAAATGTTTTTATGACGCTGAATTTAAATACGACAATAAATTAATAAAATTATAATCTCTTAGATACTTTTCAGATTTGAAATTAACCATCTAAAACTGCAAAAAAAATCCCATTTAATAGCTTAAAATTGAGGGCACACTGAGTCTAAAGGAGATTATAAAATACTTAATAACCCACAACATAAATAACAAAAGAATTATAAACAATAGTATAAGAAAATATAATCAAAAAAAAACATTCCCTTTTATATCTAGCTATGTCCTGCAGTGGGACTCTGCGTCGATAGAAAACGACTATTGCTTTCTACTATAGAAATCTATTCGCGTTTTCTACTAAAGAAAATTTGCAACTCTATTTAATTGTAGACTAATGATCGGGTATCTTCGGAACTCGCCAAAGGGATAACTATCGGAGCTAAAAACATTTGTGAAAATTCTAGGGATTTTAAATTTTATAACTAGAAGTTTTGGATAGAAAGAAAAGTTTGGTTATATTTAATGTTCAAGGTTCATGTTCAAAAGTATTTTACCCTTTACCTGAGTTCAACTTTTTCAGTTTTTCCATGTGCCATCCAAAGCCCTTCTAGAACTAGTAACACCTAAGTACAGCTTATACAATATCACACCTACCTAAAAGTTAAATAGGGGCGCACCCAGGATTTTGTCTCAGTAGTAGTTTGTAGGAGTGTTTCAGGAATCACGCGATTTGGTGGATTTTTCAATTATTTGTGCACTTTTTTAATTTGTGTGTGTCTAGGATGTTAGTGTAGGGGTAACTGCCCCCCCCCCCCCACGGTACGCCGCTGAAGTTAAACACCGCAACGCAAGTCGCAACGTCATCAGCCGAGAACTTACTGCCGCTGTCGACTGGTGACGTTGCGGTGTTGTAACTTAAAGAAGGTCCTCACCTCACGGGCAGAAGAAGCGGAACAGCGGACAGGAACTTCGTTTGTTAAACATGGCAGAATTCAGCTAATCATATAACGAAGCGCCTCTCCGCTGTTCCGCTTCCTCCGCCCGTGAGGACCCACTTTTACGGCGTTACTAGTTCTAGAATCTTTGGCTATTTATTTGGATATTTTTATTTCTGGATGAGTTTCAGCGAAGTTGATCAAATAAAGCCAGTGTTCACTGCTTACGCGCATTTTACTACAAAGATACTTTTTGTTTGTTGCTTATTTAAAACTATTTAGTAAAAAATGTATGTATTTCGATCTCAAAATTTTCAACTGAGTAATTTGTATCCAAATTATAAGCAAAGTGCATAAAAGCAAAGTAAGGAGCTTTTACTGGTCCTTTTTATTTTTTATAAGCTCTGCACTTAGGACAATTTGTGGTTATATCTAATGCCAGAGTGAAAATGCTCAAAACTTTGGGACTCAGACTCATTAGGAATAATCTTAAACAGAAAAAGCAATAGTTCAAACATATGACCTCTAAAGCCTTCGTTCACCGAACCGGCAGTGCTCTGATCCAAAAATATGTAAACAACTTGATCCATAACCTCACAAAACCGATAACTACAGCATTGGCGATGTCGTTTCAAGACGACAAGATGGCTGTCACATAATCGACTTCGAAACATACGCAGAGTACGAAACGATCGTTCCTTTTCTACAAATAGAATTCTATGACATCGTGGAGTCCCACTGCAGCGTTAGCGATGTCGCTTTCGTTTCAAGACGACAATATGGCTGCCACATAATCGACTTGGAAACCTACGCGGAGTACGAAACGATCGCTTCGTTTCTACAAATAGAATTCTACGACATCGCGGAGTCCCACTGCTGTAGTAATCGGTTTTGTGAGGTTATGGATCAAGTTGTTTACATGTTTTTGGATGAGAGCACTGCCGGTTCGGTGTTCGGTGAACGAAGGCTTTAGAGGTCATATGTTTGAACTATTGCTTTTTCTGTTTAAGATTATTCCTAATGAGTCTGAGTCTCAAAATTTTGTGCATTTTCACTCTGGCATTAGGTATAACCACAAATTGTCCTAAGTGTAGAGCTTATAAAAAATAAAAAGGACCAATAAAAGCTCCTTACTTTGCTTTTATGCACTTTGCTTATAATTTGGATACAAATTACTCAGTTGAAAATTTTGAGATCGAAATACATACATTTTTTACTAAATAGTTTTAAATAAGCAACAAACAAAAAGTATCTTTGTAGTAAAATGCGCGTAAGAAGTGAACCCTGGCTTTATTTGATCAACTTCGCTGAATCTCATCCAGAACTAAAAATATCCAAATAAATAGCCAAAGATGCTAGAACTAGTAACGCCGTAAAAGTGGGTCCTCACGGGCGGAGGCAGCGGAACAGCGGAGAGGCGCTTCGTTATATGATTAGTTGAATTCTGCCATGTTTAACAAACGAAGTTCCTGTCCGCTGTTCCGCTTCTTCTGCCCGTGAGGTGAGGACCTTCTTTAAGTTACAACACCGCAACGTCACCAGTCGACAGCGGCAGTAAGTTCTCGGCGGCTGATGACGTTGCGACTTGCGTTGCGGTGTTTAACTTCAGCGGCGTACCCAGGGGGGAGGGGGGCAGTTCCCCTTACACTAACATCCTAGACACACAAAAATTAAAAAAGTGCACTAATAATTGAAAAAATCCACCAAATCGCGTGATCCCTGAAACACTCCTACAAACTACTACTGAGACAAAATCCTGGGTGCGCCCCTGTTTAGCTTACTTAGGTAGCTGTGTTATTGTATAAGCTATACTTAGGTGTTACTAGTTCTAGAAGGGCTTTGGATGGCACATGGAAAAAATGAAAAAATTGAACTTAGGTAAAGGGTAAAATACTTTTGAACATGAACCTTGAACATTAAATATAACCAAACTTTTCTTTCTATCCAAAACTTCTAGTTATAAAATTTAAAATCCCTAGAATTTTCGCAAATGTTTTTAGCTCCGATAGTTATCCCGTTGGCGAGTTCCGAAGATACCCGATCATTAGTCTACAATTAAATAGAGTTGCAAATTTTCTTTAGTAGAAAACGCGAATAGATTTCTATAGTAGAAAGCAAGAGTAGTTTTCTATAACGACGCAGAGTCCCACTGCAGGCCATAGCTAGATATAAAAGGGAATGTTTTTTTTTTTATTATATTTTCTGATACTATTGTTTATAATTCTTTTGTTATTTATGTTGTGAGTTATTAAGTATTTTATAATCTCCTTTAGACTCAGTGTGTCCTCAATTTTAAGCTATTAAATGGGATTTTTTTTGCAGTTTTAGATGGCTAATTTCAAATCTGAAAAGTATCTAAGAGAGTATAATTTTATTAATTTATTGTCGTATTTAAATTAAGCGTCATAAAAACATTTTCAGGTATACCTATACTCAAAATTACCAAAAGCATTATAATTCTAATTTCGGAAAAAATGTAATATTTTTAACTTAATCTAGCGCAAAAATCAAGAATAAAGGCCATTTTCGATTAATATTCGCTACGCTTCTGGCACTGGGCGTTTCGAAAAAATACTATTTTTACCCTAATAACTTACTAACAAAATCAACTTATAATTTTACTTCCAATTGTAGCTGCATTATTCAATATTTATATCGAATATCAGTCTTGTAAAAGCAACTATGCTGCTCCTTTTCGCCTTAAAAATAAAAATCGCTGTAGTGAAAAATCACCGTTAAAAATAACGGCTAGTCTTAAATCACCATCTTTGTTCTAACAGATATCGAAAAATCACTATATCTCCCAACTCTACTATGCTTTTGAACATAAATATAACCAAACTTTTTCTTCTGTCCAAAACTTCTAGTTATAAAATTAAAAATCCCTAGAATGTCCGCAATGTTTTTAGCTCAGACAGTTACCCTTTGGCGAGTTCCGAAGATACCCGATCATTGTCTACAACTAAACAGAGTTGCACATTTGACGATAGTAGAAAACGCTAATAGATTTCTATAGTAGAAAGCTATAGTAGATTACTATAACGACGCAGAGTCCCACTGCAGATTGGATACGCAATATCTGTCATTAATGTCACCGAAGAAACCGAGCGGTTAACCAGGTTTGACAACGGTACACAGCCAGAGATAATCCTTTCAGAGTGAAGAGGAGCGAGGAGCTCCGGAACAGCCCCAAGGCGTGATACGCGTGTTCCGTAACAGATATTAAATGAAAGCAACACGTGGGCCAAGCACCAGAGCTCCTCTTTGCTGTGAAAGGAATACCACTAGTTTCTGGCGGGATAGGACACTTGTCAGGCTTGTCAGTTTGTCTTGTCCCGCCACAAAAAAAAAAAAGAAGAAAGCCGTAGCCGTTTTCGAGTGTCAAGAATTGAATTGGTCCGGATCAGTTCACCACACAAAAATAAAGACTTTCGAAACGCCAGTGTTTTTTTATCTCTTTCTACTAGCCGTCGTACAATCATGTATTTACTTAACAAACCCTTTCTTTTTCTGTGATTTCATTCGTAAACTGCGGCTGTACTCCGGGTGGTTATAGTTTTCTATGGGTTTGTTTCCGCAGCAGTTTCAAATCAATCAGGAGATTGCCCGGTTGAGCCATAAATGAGATTACCCGGCTTCGATCAGCAAACTGTTCTTCTTTAAGATGATTCGCTCCAACTAGTTTCAAACCGCTGCAGAAACAAACCTCTATTAATCGACAGAAAGCGATTCGATAGCGAACGTAAAATAGAGCAAAAAGAATATCATTTTTCTCTGCAAATAGAAAAGCAAGACCTCGCAGAGTCCCACTACTGATCTAGAGTTGATACAAAATACTAGGAACGGGTATTTTGTAACAGGTATGACCGCACAACGGGTAGGTACAGGTAACAGTTATCAATTTTACCAAAAATACTAGGGGCGTATTTAAATACTCATGTACGCGAATGCGATATTTGGCCTCGATGGAGTATCGGGTCGGAGTCACGCGTGGGCCGTTCAGTAGAGGAAATACGTGTAAAGTATTATTTACGTAAAATACTCTTGGTTAAGCAGCCGAGCAGCGAGCGCCGCCGGTCCCGATATCTGCCGCGGTGTTTGGAGTATTTTCAGTATTTTAATATTTGGTATAAAATAATAGGTACGATTATTTATACGTATTTCTCTGTCACGCTGTTCAGCTGTTATTTTCTAATTCTGATATTTTCCCCGAAAGGGCGATTCTGCACACAAGATATCAAGTACAGAATAAATTATTTTAATACTTATATTAGTATAAATATATAGCCGGCAAAGAGCATGAAATAAATTAATTTGATTATTCAAGAGCAGTAAATAATTTATTTTGTTACTTAATAATCTTTTTAGTTGCATATGTGCAATAAAATTTTCTGTTGTAATCAAATTCATGTCTTTTGAAATAAACATATTTTTAATTTAAACAACAAAAAGGATGGTAACGTAATAACTAGATTTATTTAGGCGGGGGATGTGCTGAATAATACATTTTGGTGGATTTCTTCAATTAGTAGTGCACTTTTTAAATTTTTGTGTGTCTAGGATGTTGGTCTGGGGGTGCTGCAGCCCTCCAGCCCCTCCCTTGGGTGCGCCAGCTTGTAAATAGCCTATGGACAAATAAATAAAACTAAACTAAACTATTAAGAACTGGCGCACCCAGAGGAGGAGTTGGAGGGCTGCAGCACCCCCAGACCAACATCCTAGACACACAAAAATTTAAAAAGTGCACTACTAATTGAAGAAATCCACCAAATTGCATTATTCAGCACCCCCCCCCCCCCGAGAAAAATTCCGGGTGCGTCCATATGTTGTTACGACGTATAACAAGCAATTTAAATATTATAAAAATATCAAAACAAAGTCAACGTTTCCCACATAAAAATAAAAAACGATCAACTTTGGCTTGTACTACCTAAATAAAACTTTGAAATTAAAAACTAGAACAAAACAAAATGAACAAAATCCTATAGCTATATAGGATTTTGTTCATGTAACTTAATACTTAAAAATATTTAATTACTGTGATAATTTTATTTTTCTGTACGTACTTTGGTTAGCCTTAGCTCATTATAAAATAATAATTTTAAAATAAATTAATTTAACTTTTGTCAAAAATTTGGCCTCATATTAATATATCGCACCGCACCGTATTAGCGCTGAAACTTCGACCTGGCTGCAGCTCCTTTGATTTTAATAAGGAAAAAGAGATTATTTTATTTTTCAAGAGAGAATTTGTATTTCTAAATTAAATCCGTGAATAAAATGTGAACTTTACATTTAACATAACTTATCTTATTTTACTACTTGATGTTGCCAGTTATCGTAAAAATTCCCTTACGATTTTGAACGGAGAACCAGCAGCCGAACTCTATAACAAAAAAAGCGACGATGATCGCTTTCCACCAAAGAAAATAAAACGGTATGAGAAAAGACGGAACAGTGTATTTCCGTTGCAACACTGTTTATTGACAAAACAGCTAACCTCTTTATCGACTGAGAAGACTTGGCGCTGGAAACCCAGTCATAAATTTTTAAAAATTTCTGAATGCGTTTCCCGCGCCAGGTTTTCTCAGTCGGTAAAGAGGTTAGCTGTTTTGTCAATAAACAGTGTTGCTGGTTTGTATCAACTCTATACTGATCCCGATTTATCTAGTTTTTATTAATGGAATACGCTTCTGCAGCCGAACTCTGTAACAAAAAAAATCGACGATGATCGCTTTCCACCAAAGAAAATAAAACGGTATGAGAAAAGACGGAACAGTGTATTTCCGTTGCAACACTGTTTATTGACAAAACAGCTAACCTCTTTACCGACTGGGAAAACTTGGCGCGGGAAACGCATTCAGAAATTTTTAAAAATTTATGACTGGGTTTCCATCGCCAAGTCTTCTCAGTCGGTAAAGAGGTTAGCTGTTTTGTCAATAAACAGTGTTGCAACGGAAATACACTGTTCCGTCTTTTCTCATACCGTTTTATTGTCTTTGGTGGAAAGCGATCATCGTCGCTTTTTTTGTTATAGAGTTCGGCTGATGGTAACTGAAAAACGGTAACATTCAGATGCACACGTCTGTATGATGACTTTAAGACAACTAATTGACATGTGATTGAGGCAGTATCTCGTTTGTGATCTTTATGCCCTTGTTAATGACATCTCTTGTGCTCATCGGAAAGATACATTATAGATAATTGATAATATATTATGTTATGTTATAATGTTATCTTGCGCCTGGCAAATTAAAGTCTTTCCGACACTTGTGCTAGTTTGGTTGCAGATGGGTCTATAGTTTCCCATAAGCTTAACTTACTCGCAGAATGTGACTTTGCGATTGGATAAGAATCGTAAGGGCGCACCCGCGCTGTATGTATTTCTATATCTTATTTAATGTGTAGTATAAACGCAAACACAGTTGAAATGCATGCCTCTGCAATGGAATACGCCATAATTGTTCGAAGGTACGCAGAGACAACGGGTTTCTATGAAGGTACTATTAGTATTTCTTTCACAAAACTCCTCTTTTTCTTCCAAAACCAGGACGAGTTACAGCGTGGCGACAAGCTCCGGTGCTCCAAGCCCTTAAAAGAAATATGTCTACTGCCAACCCACTCGCTTTCATGATGCATCTACCAATATTTCAATCGGTTTGGAAAAGCAGAGGAGAGCGCACAGATGAAAATGTACAATGTCACGTGAGTTTTAAAGTAACTAAGCTTTGCCTTTGGCTTCCATTGCTTTAACATCTCTCGGTCGACTACAAAGTTTGGTTTCGGGTTAGATCACTTTAGTGACAGTGAGTAGCATTTCTTGTGACTGAACACAAAAGGAAGCTCCACAGCTTGTTGAGAGGAGTCTTTTTCAAATTCAAGGGGAGTGAACGATGAGACCTAAAATCCCTGTTTGTGCTACGTTTCTTTTTCATCCGCACGAGGTAGACATGTGACGGCCATGTCTGTTTGAAAGAAAAGGTCATGCGCAATATACTCTACTACAGGCGGGAACTCCATAACCTCAACTGTGCCATACCGATAACATTGACGCTTGTCATTTTTTTTTACTATTAGTATTGTTTGTATTCGGAATCTCCGTGGGTATATAGGAGCGGCTAGAACTGCAAACAATCCGACGTTGCCATTTTCGATTTTCCTTGTCTTGCACCGGTAAACTTTTATTTCCTTTGCTGGTAGATCAGCCACGTAGTGCAGTGGTATAGAGTCCGCTTATTGACCCAGACGTCTTTGGTTCGAATCCGTGCGCGGCCGCTTCTTTTTTTTAATTTTTGTCACTTAAAATATAAAAAATTAAGAAATCGGCTCTAAAGGGTGTATTGGAAACGGGTTAGCACTCCTTCCTCGATAAAAATTTTGTTTTGTCTTTTTTTAAAGGTCCCGAGCAAAAAATTAATCGTGTCTAGGTACCTTAACCTAAAAATTATGTTTTGTTTGTTGTCCAGAAAATCTAGCGAACGGTGGATCGGAGGGCACCCTAAGGTCGGAACAGGGTTAGCACCTGGTTAGGGGCCCTGACCAGTCTCTTTCCTCGCAAGCGAAGAGGGATGCACATGTGGCAACGTCGGATTGTTTGCAGTTCTAGCCGCTCCCGGGTATATACCAGACAATTCGGAGATTCTAAGGGAAATACCGCCCAAACTGGGTAACGTGTAAGCCATCCCTACGGGAAGCTAAGGCTCTGGTTATAAGCGCCGGTCCGGGTGGAGCGCTGGTCAACCTGTCCCATGGACGAGAGCCAACAACAGGGAAGAAAGAATAGAAAGAAATTTTGTCAGATGTAAGGTTTTCAAAAATATACTTATTTACCGTGATGAAAACTGTACAAATCCATGGTAGTAATTTCGTTTAGATCATGCAAGAGGGGTTACATTTTTTTTTGACAAATCGCCATTTAAGATTTGTAGGCTAGGTGATTTTGGTCAGGGCGGAAAGAGTTAGCTCCGAGCGCTAGATTTTGCGCAATATTGTCACCGAACACCGAGCAGATCTATTCGAGAGTCTAGATTTATTGGCCGAACGGAAAATTATACCAAAGAGCAAAAGGAACAGGAACAGGCAGTTTACCAATAACCAAAGAATTATGGAACGCATCCTGGTTTGAGATTTGAGGTTAGAAGCTGTGGTTAGAATTAGAAGGAAAAGGAAATATCTTCTTTGACACTTTTTTTCTGTAACCCAAAAAGAAAATAAAAGGGTAACCTAAGCAAACCTATCATTATTTTCGGTGCTTTGTGTGAAAGGAACTAGTACGAAATCGGTTCCGCGAATAAAACCTGAGCAAACCCTTTATTATGCTGTGGTTCCGTGAATTGGAGATGGATTTGATAAAGGCGTAGATTAAAAGACATGATCAAGGCATAAAATCCGCCTAAGAGAGACGAATAGGTACTGTACTAATTCTTTAAAGAACATATTTCTATAATAAAGTACATAATATTTTTCTGATCATTAGTGATTTGTGTGTTCAAACCCGGTTCAAACACAGACATGAATTGCGTTCAAAATTTCATACATTATTGGTACCTGAGATATTTGCTTGTTACTGAGCTGTTTATGGTGGAAAAATGGGAACAACGAATGTTTTGTATCCTTTACAGATTTATCATATTTAGTTATAGGTATATACAGTTTAATTTTTAATTTAACTGATTGTTCACTAGACAACCAATTTTATTATAAACTTTTACGGCCAGATTCTCCACTGCTAGACTGGTCTAATTTGACAACCAAAGTTTTAAACTGAGAAGTGCAGAATAAGACAACTAAGTTATGTAAGTACCTACCATGAATTTGTTTCAGCCTTTTCGCAAGAATATAAAGAAAATGGCAATTTAGTATGTACTTTCCACAATAAAAGAACTAAATTCATTCTAACAACACGTCCCAAGATAAAAATAATTTGGAAAGTAAGCAAATGGCTGAAATATAAAAGTAGGTCCAGACATGGCGAACGAGCACTGAAAAGCCAAACGATAAGCAACAGTTTGGACGGCGAGACGAGCACTGACGAGCGCCGAAATACAAGACGAACACGTTTCCACGGCCTGTCGATAAATCAAAGGATTATGTTCGTTCATGCTCTTTTGCATGTGGTCGTTCATCATGTGTGAACCCACCTTTAGAATAACTGATACATTTTTAATGAAAACTTATTGACAAGGACGGGACAAAAACTTGTGAAAACTGATCAGCTAGAAGATCTTAATTAAGTAACCTTTTTAGTGAATCTGAACATTCAAATGTAACTTCGTTGCCAGGTACTAATAAGAGTAATAAGTTGCTTCTACATACGTAGATGTTCCACGGGTGCTGTTCATATTACAAATAAATTTATTTTATTGAGGTATAGAAAACATTTTCAAAATTTCTTTGCATTAAAATATCAAAAACTTACCAACTAGTTATTACAAATTTTTGCACACTATGTAATTAATATTTTTCAAAACTCGCTGCAGTAGAATTGTCTTTTTATTGTTTGAAATATTACCCAGTCGTGAAAAAGGAATGTAGTAAAAATGTTTATAATTAGGTACATAAAATTATTTTTATTTTTCCAGTAGTCAAAAATTGTTTGCAATAGTTTTGAAATATAAGAGTCTTTTTTCTTTATAGGCTCTGCTCTTTTGTGAGGCAATTCTCCAAGTTTGTTTTTATCACTTTTCTACTTTAAACCTCGCTTTAAGCCTTTGTTTTAAACAAAACATGACTGTGAAGATACATATCATGTTCAGCCATTGGTAGCTTAAACTTTCAGACGTGCATAGCAGGGTTAGGGATTTTTATTAAAAAAAAATCAAAAATTAAAAATTACTAATTAAATTATAAAATCATGATTTTTAAATTTGTTTCTTAGTTCATGGTAGGTATAAATTTTTAATGTCAACGTTCATGTTCATTTTTTTGAACTATTTTAATTGTATGTACCTATTTCATTAATTTGAGTATTATAAAACTCAAATAAAATAGGATCCACAAAAAAGTCATTCTCAGTAGGACGTTGCGTGTCGATTGACATGTCTATGCAAGAAAATTCTTGTAGCTTCCGTTTCCTACCGCGCGTATCAAAGCATTGTCTTTGTATTTTAGAGTCATTCAACCGGTGCGGTGGTTAGTGTAGCGTCATGCCTAGTAGATGGCGAGCTCCATAAGGCGTGCCCGTCCATAAAATCGCTGCAAACGTCAGCGCGGTGCATGCGGAGGGCAGATGCATTCCTAATTGGTTTTAATGTAAGGACATAAGCATGCTGTCTGACACCATCTGGAGGTGAAGGGGGACAAAGAGGTGGTTTTAGTGGTGTACAGTGTTGTCAGAATTTGAAATCTCTTGGCGCAAATTTCCGAATGAAAAATCGCCCAAAATCGCAACCTAGTCAAAAAAGTTGGAAAACGCCCCCAATCGCAACCTTGACAAAAAAATTTCGGTTTAGTATTTTTTATTTTCCATTGCAGCATTTGCTTGTGAAAGTTTGTTTCTTGTTTTTGTAACTAAAAAAGATTCACCAAGTTATTTATTTTCAGAAAATAAATTTTCTCAAAATTATCATAGGCTTTGAGTTAAATTGTGATTTTAAAAAATCAATTTATTTAAATCATGATTTTTATCTTGATTTAAATTAAATCAACTGATTTAAGTCAGCCCAACCCTGGTGCATAGTATTTTCATTAAGATATGAAAGTTTAAACAATGGCTGTACAGGGATACAAATAAAAGTGAACAGGCCTTATAACTTTTTTATTTTTAAAGATGGGAAAAAATGTTAAATATGAAAGTTTTAGGGATTTTTAAGGATCATTCAATATATCTTATCAGCAAAACAATTGAGCATCAAATAAAAAAAATATAGAATAAAACATCGATTTTCCCGCTTATTTTAAATTGGATGGTATTATTTTTTTATTATATTTAGTTCTAGACATATTTTGTATAACATACCCTATACGGTTTTTCAATCGTTTTTGTGAAATATTTCAAATTAAAAATTATTTTGCATAATTTATACTTTAAATGTAACTATCCAGATTGCGAACGAAATACCTGCTACCTTTTTAAATTTTCTTCGCAGGTAAGTCAGAGCTAATGTCAAGGTTGACAAGAATACTTTAGTCACCGTGAATTTATAATTTTATTTTTATGCAAACTGAGTTATTCTATTAAACAATAAGTAAATGTTGATTTTTATTAGTTATTAATATTTGAAAGCAATAACCAGTGATTATAAACAATAACAAATGAATTATAACATAAACAGATAAATGTTAATGTTGGCGAATAAATATTAAAATAAATTTTCAACATGTCCACCATTTAATTCATCGCACACACTTTTCATACATTCTTCTCTGCCTTTGAAGTGTGTTTTTAATACTTTCAGCATCATTTTCGTATCAGATTTCTTACTTCATTTATCACCTGCCTTTGAATTCCTTCAATATTTTCCTTAGGATTGCTGTATATGACATTTTTCAAATGACTCCAAAGAAATGTATTTAAAGGTGTGTGGTCTGGGCTATTTGCAGGCCAATGTAACGTTCCATATCTACCAATCCATTCGTTATACTGATGGTTTAAAAAATTGCGAACCTCAATTATATTATGGGGAGGCGCTCCGTCCTGTTGCCATATAATACGTCGACGTTCTTCAAGTGGCAGTTAGTCGAGAATATCTTCGATTTCATTTTCTAAAAAATTAAGATAGCGCTGGCCAGTTAATGCTCGCCGAAAAAACAATGGTTCTAGAATTTTATTTTGTAATATCCCACACCAAACGTTGATTGACTTACGCCCCTGAAAAACAATATCTTCGACGGTAAAGGGATTTTCATCCGACCAAACATGAATATTTCGTCTATTAAACATTCCCGCAGTTGAGAAAGTTGCTTCGTCTGTCCAAACGATAGTATGAAATAAATTAGGATCTTGCCGCATTCTTTCGTTAATATTTGTGACAAAAGTATATCTCCTTTCTTTTTGATTGGCACTAAGCTTTTGAACTGGCATAATTTTATATGGTCTATACGTAAAATACTTTAACGTTCCTTGAACAACTCATCTCTTCCATGTCTGACATACCGCACACAATCGGGAATTGATTTTCTTGGATTCTCTTGAAAATATAATGATGGAGTTCTTTGTCCCTCCTCAATACTTTCTTCATATTGCCTTTGAGCCGCTCTAACATTATTGTTATTTTTAAATATAATTTTAACATTTTGTATCTCTCATTAATAGAATAGCTCATTTTGCATAAAAATAAAATTATAAATTCACGGTTACTAAAGTATTGTCAACCTTGACATTAACTTTGACTTACCTGCGAAGAAAAATTAAAAAGGTAGGTAGCAGGTATTTCATTCGCAACCTGGATAGTTACATTTAAAGTATATTTATGCGAAATAATTTTTAATTTGATAAGTATATTTCAAAAACGATTTAAAGACCGCATAGAGTATGTTATACAAAATATGTCTAGAACTTCTGGAATCCAAAAATATATATAATAGGGAGAAAATCGATGTTTTGTACTATATATTTTTTTATTCAATGCTCAATTGTTTTCTGATAAGATATATGAATGATTCATAAAAATCCCCAAAACTTTCATATTTAACATTTTTTCCCATCTTTAAAAATAAAAAAGTTATAAGGCCTGTTCACTTTTATTTTGATATCCCTGTACAGATTAAGACTTGAATCAGTTTATACTATGAAAGAAAAATAAGGACGCAGCAAGAGAGGCTGCAGTCTAGCAACATTCTCAGGTGAGTCTTCTCTCAAACTTAACAATCCTATTCCTGTAAATTGTTCCCGTAGGATATTGATGTTTCTGTCTCAGCCAAATAACTGAGCAGCACACAGAAGGTTGTACACTTGTGTTTGTTTGACTTCAAAAAATGTGAACTGATCTCGTATGTTCTGTTGCTTTTAAAGTCCTTCGTTTATACCCAGTTTAATTAAACGACCACTTATGTGCCCCATATTATGCTATCATTTTTTATTTGTTTACTTATTATCCTTAACCAAACAATAGATGTTGTTGCTTTTTTATTATTGGCTGTGTTAACTTTAATGAATAATTTGTTGATTGTGGCCATAAACAACCTAAGACCATTATTCAAGTTTCAAATTTTGGATCATTTGTCTGTTATAGCTACTACACATGTCAATGAATATGCAACTGGTGAAGAATTAAATTAAGTTATAATAATCAAAAATTAGAGAATATTAATGTTATATCTGAAACTTATTGAAAGCTGTACATGATATTCAATCTTAAGTTAATAATACTGTTGCTAACTTTGTTGCTATAGCAGCTATGAATTCTGCTAAAAGTGTATTGCTTCTTCTGAGTAATAAAATGTCATTTTTTAAGGACACTCAGAATAGTATACGATTTTTCAATTGCACTTAAAATTTTAAACATATTTTACATAATAATATGTGCCTAATAGTAACAAAACAATATTGGCTTGATTTTGAACACCCTGTATAAAGTCTATTTTACTTCTATTTTAAATACAGAATGACCAATTGCATTAAGTATTATAATTGCCTCCATATAATTATTACCTCCTGACGTAGGTTATTTGCCACGTAAGTGTTATGTAGTTGTCATAAAAACGGTTTAACGAATTCTCTTGACTTCTTTTTATACATGTTTTTATGGCAAATACAAAATTATATGTGTATTACTGATTTTATTACCCAGTTGTATAAATTTAGCTACCTGGACCATGGGCGCCTCTAGGATAACATCTAGGGGAGGGCAAGGTGCAAAGTTAAATTATTTAGCACACTTTATTGAAATAATCTTTTATATCAGTTACATATTAGATCTACGAAAATTTTTGGAACATTTATTTTCAGAAATAATCTTTCGAAAAACATTTCTTTTGGAAAAGATTTTTCTATGATGTTAATCAAAAAACACTTTTCGAAAATGGCTTTCTAAAAAATTTTCAGAAACCCCATTTGCTAAAAACACATTTTTCGAAAATACGTTTCCAAAAATACATTTTTTGATTTGTTTTAAGAACACTTATTTCAAAAACTTTTTTTGAAAACTTGAAAATTATTTCGGTTTAGGGGTAATTATATTAAAAATGCAAATAAATAAATTCTTCACCAGTGCAATAAGAGATCGATTAAATGCAAAACTCCAGGGAAAGGGAGTATTTTTGATTCTGGTGCAGGTGCCCGCCAGCAGTCCCTTTCTCACCAGTTTTTTTTACGTATTTTATTGCACTACCGTAGAATTTATTTGTTTGCATTTTTAATAATGCACTCACCGACATCAAATTCGAGACAACCATATTTGATCAAATTTATTGTATGTCAACTTTTTGTTTCATGGTCCGATTTAAACTGATTTTTTTTAATGTAGATTAACTTTTCGATTTTAATTAATTTAATTCAATTTTCGAAAAAAGAGTTTACGTGTTGAAATATACAGAAAAATAAAAAATTATATTTTTCCCTTAAATTTGTAACATCCTGTGGAGTAATTTTGCAATCTAAACTCCATTAGATATGATTTTCTGCAGAGTATGATTTATTCTTAACTTTTGCTTTTTTATTCTTCTCGATATCTTTCTCAGTTCAAGAGATATGAATTAAAAAAAACATTCCACTTTTTCCACTGGATATGCTTTTTTGCAGAGTGATTCATTCTTAACATCAAATAAAATATAATAGGTTTGCTTATGTGCTTAACATTTTGCTTTTTTATTCTTGATATTTAGTTAGTACCTAGTGTTTACTCCCTCTAACTCTTATAACAGCTGCTAAACGTTGATTCATTCCTACAGTTACGGTAGGGTTGCCATCTCTAAAATTTAAAAACCAGGACAAGGCTACGTAAAAATCCGGACAAAATCCGGACGGCGAAGATATTTCAAACATCACTTGTAATAAAAAAATGTGAGAGACCATTTACATGTATATATATATATATATATATATATATATATATATATATATATATATATATATATATATATATATATACTTATACTGTCCGCCATATATTTGGGGACATACATATGCAAAAAAAAATATTAAATTATTGAAATTTTTAAAAAAGCTCTATTGAGAGATTTGAGAGTTCGTTTCTGCATGTCTATTTTGACACATGACATGTGATCACCGGTTTGACGGGAATTTAAAAGAATGTTGACGGTGGTACCGAAAAATGGGTCAAATTGACAAGATATCGAAAAATTTAATCAAGAAAAATTGTTCAGAATGCACCGAGGATCCCATATATCTCTTTTGAGAGAAAATAATAATTTTAACCGTTCCATCGCTATGAAAAATCAGGAATTATTTTTTTTACTAACAAATACTAAATTTAATTATGAAAAAATATTGTATTATTAGGTTTGAATGGTAATTCTTAGTTCGTCTAAATTTTACTGGCGCATGGCGGTCCGAAAATCTTGGATAAGCTCATGGTGAATCAACATACAGGGCATGACCAGACCGTATTTTTTAAATTTCCCGCAAAGTGTCTATTTCACAAATATTTGATTAGTTGTGACACAAACCTATGTAATTTAGGTGAATAAAGTTATCTGCAAGTAAAAAAATAATATATGATTTTTCATAGCGATGGTACGGGAAAAATTTTGAATTTTTCGTTTCAGGTATGGTTCATTCTGAACAATTTTTCTTAATAAAATTTTTCGATATCTTTCTAATTTGACACAAACTACAAAAAACTCAAAAATCTCGTTAAAACAAAAAAATAAACTCTCAAAAAAGGTAAAAATTAATAAATATGTGACAACATAAATGCCATATCTACAGATATTTAATTTTTGAACTGCTGTGCTCTGGCTGTAACAAAAAACCATAAATTTCCAAACAAGTGTAATTTAAGTTGAACTTTGTAAAAATCATATTATGTCTTATGGTCTCAAGTTGCAGTCTATTTCGTTTTTTGGTCCATTGAGATTGAGCAGTGATTAGAGGGAATATCCTTTCGACATTTGCAGTGGGTGTGGAACTTAGCGAAAATCCGGACCAGTTATCAAATCCCGCCCGGACATCCCCGGACGCCCCTAAAACCCGGACATGTCCGGGGAAATCCGGACGGATGGCAACCCTACAGTTACGTTTTGGATAGCCTCTTGTGGAATTATATTCCATTCTTCTAGGGCCCATATTCTTGTTTTAGGGAGGGCACTCCTCGATAGAATGTCGCTAAGGCACAAAATTTTGATCTACACAGAAGCGAAGAAAGCGTATTTTGACAGGACCCGATTTTGACAGCGCATGTCCAAAGCGGCCATCTTTTAAGTGACAAATTAGTCAGAAGCAGATAGTCAATGACGCTAGCGCAGCGGCTGGCTTTAGTTAGTTCGATTGTAACTGCAGTGTTAGATATTTGTGTTGAGTTTTGATTAATACGTTTTAAATTTATGTATTTTCCAAAAGTTAAGTACAGTTTCGTATTTTCGGCACTTCTCGTATGACCTGAGGTAGCTTTGATATTGCTACTATGTACATACCATGCTTGCACGTCTTGCAATATGCAAACTATGTTTTGTCAGTGTATTAACGGTACAAATAAATATGTCGATTTTTGATGAATAACTGACAATACTGTCACTGAACATGATACAAGGTCACTGAAAACAGCCCCCTTGAGGTCAAATGAACCGACACACTATTTCGCTTTTGTATGGTTTAGGAGTTCTGTGGCTAAGTTATGAACATTGTGACTGGCTGTACTTTAGCGACGTTCTATCGAGGAGATTCCTCCCTAAAACAAGAATACGGGCCCAGAGCGTCTCGGAGCTGTTGGAGAGTGAACAACTGTCCTTGAACTTTCCTGATTCGTCTACCTAACATGTTCTATCGGATTACTGTCGGAACCACGATACACTTACAACGGTATGCTACGTTATGACGTCACTTCGAGGGAAAATCTTAAATTGACTAGGCGCTTACCTGAGCAAATGAAATATGACGATACCTAATATTTTAATAAACGTCAACTTAACATTACCCGACAATAAACTGACCTGTGCCTATATACAAGGGGTGCAAGCATCTAGTCAATTTAGGATTTTCCCTCGAAGTGACGTCATAGCGTAGCATACCGTTGTAAGTGTATCGTGGTCGGAACTACGAGCGCCCAGAACCCGGCCATAATTGTAAAATTACAATTATCGATTCTAAGAATTTTTATTATGGGGTCAGGTAGAAGGATGCTCTAGCTACCCGCCAACAATTGCGAGAGCCTACAATAATTTCTAGTTATCACCTAAATTTTATTCCGACTTTGGCGTTTGTTGGAAGTGCTAGTTCCCAAGAGATTTATATAGTGTGA
This sequence comes from Philopedon plagiatum, assembly GCA_963971165.1. Lineage (NCBI taxonomy): Eukaryota > Metazoa > Arthropoda > Insecta > Coleoptera > Curculionidae > Philopedon > Philopedon plagiatum. The sequence continues at coordinate 63,226,165 of OZ020194.1, forward strand.
TTTTGTGATAGTTTAAGACACAATAATTTGAAACAGATTTGTGTTATAGTATTTTGGCATTATAGAACCAACTCCATCAGGTATGTAAAATGTTTTTTGTTTTCCAAAGTTTTATTTTTAATGTGACCGGAAAAAAATAGAGAAAGAAATAGGTATTACAATTTTTTTATTATTTTTGTAATACTTAGTAAATCATCTAGTCGAAAAGTAATATATCCCGCGAAGGTTAGCTTTACAGCTAACAACTTAGGTACTGAAATAATATATTTCTACATTGTTTAACTTCTTAGTGTGACAGTAGAGTAGAAATACAGGGTAGATAGTACAATGATGTGAAATGCGCATAAACCCAATTTTATTAAAACGATTATCGATTTTCTTTGGCCTTTAGTTGTCGTCGAGTACATGTTCATTGGCGGTGCGGTCGAGGTCGAGAGGTTTAAAACGATTTAAAACTATTATTTAGGAAAATATGTAAACATTTAGTTTCAACTTAAATCAACTTCTAAATAATATATTGTTTTAAACTTCCATTGTCTTTATTTTTAAAGAATGCTTATGTCTATCTGCAGTCGTCATCACGTATATGATGACGATTAGATTAAAAATGTTGTGAAGGATTCTCTAAAAGTAAAGACCAAGTGTCAATTTTAGTTAATATAAAATAACGCATTAATTATTTATTGTTGCAGGCTCTTCGTACCAGGAGATAGTGTACAGTAGAAAGGATATTTAGCTAAATGTGAAAGATCACTTACGAGTCGGATTATCTGATCTTCTTAAACACCTTAAGACCACAGTATCTCAAAATAGTGGAAAATTTATCGAAATTCGTAGAGACATGAAGGCCTCAGTTTCTAACTTGTTTTCTAAAATGAGGCAAATGGTCCAAAATGTTAACAGAACAGAACAAAGATTTTTTGAAAAATATGATAACTGGTTTAGTAAACCCGTCACCTTTCCTATTTCCGTGCTTTCGATAACACCAACGAAATCGGCAGTTAGAGGCAGGCCCACAAAGGAATTTATTTCATCCAGCGAAAGATCTAAACAGAGAAAAACTGAAAAACTCCGTAGTTTGTTTAGTCCAGAACAGTTGGCATACGCAACACAAATAAGTCTTCATTCAACGGAAAATTAGATGCTAGTAAACTTCTTCAAGAAGCCACATTAACTACTCCTACTAGAGCTTCTAAGTATAGAAAAAGCATTAAAGTTACATCTGAAACTCATTTAACCAGTGAAGGGGCTCTTTCAATATTGATTGAGTTTAAGCTTTCGAAAAGCCAGTACCAAGGCCTACGTTTAATGAGTGTGAAACAAAACTGCAGGCTCTATCCTTCTTATAAGAAAGTATTAGATGCGAAAAATTTCTGTTATCCTCCTCGAAGTTCTATAAGAATTACAGGAAGTAGTGCTGAAGTCGAACTGCAAATACTATTAGGTCATACAGCTCAACGAATAATACAAACGCAAATTATTGACACATTGCCGTTGACAAGCGAGAATTTACAAAACTTAAAGCTTTTTTGTAAATGGGGATGTGATGGAAGCTCGGGACAAAGTGAGTACAAGCAGACTTTTGAAGGAGAAAACGTATCTGATGTCAACATATTTTTTACACCAATCGTTCCTTTACAGTTAGTTTACACAGATGTTGAACAAGGTAAAGAAATAATAATTTGGAAAAATCCTAGAACATCATCTCCAAGGTTTTGTAGACCACTTCAGATGTAATTTCTTCAAGAAACAACAGAATCGACAGAAACTGAAGTAAAATATATTGAAAACCAGATAAATACTTAGACTTGTCCCTTTTGTACATTTAAAGATAAAAGTGTTAAAATATCATATTATATTATGATATTATGAACCTAACGATGATCGATGGGAAAGTGTGTAGTGCTATAGCTGGGACAAAGTCATACAACGTTGTTATTTATGTGGAGCTACAAGTAAACATTTTAATAACATTGATCAAATTTTAAAAAAGTCTGTTATAGAAGGAAATCTTGAATTTGGACTATCCACTTTGGGTGGATCAGATTTTTCGAATGTGTTTTCAAATTGTTCACACATTTGTCTCAATAAATTAACATAAAAAAATGGTAAGCGCGATGTGCCAAAGAAAAAAAAACTATAGAAGAGAGAAAAAAGAGCTTCAACGATAATTTCGCTTGTAACTAGGGTAATACACAAGCCAAAGCCTGGGTTTGGAAGTTCCAATGACAGTAATACCGCTCGTCGCTTTTTTGAAAATTTCCAAGTTTCGGCAAATATAACAGGCATTGAAAATACATTAATTTAACGTTTTCATGTCATCGTGCAGGTAATATCAAGTGGGTACGACATCAATTACAAACTATTTGAAAATTTTTCTATTGACATAGCAAAATTATTTGTTAATTTATATCCATGGTACTATATGCCCACTTCTGTACACAAAGTGTTAGTACATGGAAAACGAGTTATAGAAACGGCTTTATTACCCATTGGACAATTGTCGGAGGAAGCCCAGGAACAGACATTAAAAAGTATCGTGCTGATTTTTCTAGAAAATTTTCAAGAGTGAAAACGATGGAGGATGTATTTAATAGGCTGCTTGTTTCTTCTGATCCCGTATATGAAGCATTAGAGAACTTCCCAGAAAAAAAATTGAAACAACTTTCGCCAGAGGCATTAGAATTACTTATAGCTAGTGGTCCTGAAACTCAATTACCATTGACTCAGATATAGAAAGTGACTCCGAAATTGATTCTGAGTTAACGGATAGTGAATCTGAATAATTTTGAATTTGTTTAGTTGTCAGCATTTTGTAAGAAAATGCCACCAAATTGTATCGTTATAATAATTATAAATAGGTACTACTTATTTTTTAACTCATTTAGTTTTTTTTTTATCATGTAAGTATGTAGCATTAAGGGGTTATATACAGTCAGGAGGCCTAAAAAAAGCGATTTTTCAAGAATTTTTTCTGAGAAGACTTTTAAATTTGTTAATGTGAAAATTTGTACACATATTATGGTAACTTTTAACTGTATTTCAAGATTTTTGTATTTGTAAAAATAATAATTTTTAAAGCTGCTATAGCTGATCTCCAGGAGTTCCTCTCAAAAAAGGCATCTTGCGGTGACAGCGATATCTCTGAACTGGATCGAAAATGAAAAACCAAACAGATTTCGTTAAGGTAATGTATAATCTTCTAATTAATCGAAGGAATAGGTAAGCAAAATAAATTTTTTTGACAAAATGGCGGCTTCTCAAAAAAAAATCGATTTTTGACCAAAATTTTGGCTTTAAATTGTTTATATATAAAAAAATATTTGTCGGTGAGAAAAAACCTTCGATTAATTAGTAAACAATATACTTAACAAGCTTGTGTTAAAATTTGAGACTGATCGGTTCAGCCGTTTCCGAGAAATCTCCGTCACCGACTTTAGAAACACAGTTTTGAGAAAAACGCGTTTAAAGTTTCAAAAGCACTTTACATAGCGTACAATCGCTCTGACACGTCTTTACAAATATGCGTGTAACTTCGAAAATAATCGCCGGATTGCCTTGAAATTGTCTGTGGGTGTACTGGACTATATGTACATTACGAAAATGAAATTAAAAAAAACAAACGATTTTTTGAAAATTGGTACTGTATATAACCCCTTAAAACACCCATCCCCTACATTTGAATGGTTGGTTTAAAAAAATAAAACCACCTTATTTTTTTTAAATTTAAATTGCTTTAATTTAATATTTCATCCGCGATTAAGCCATTTGTACTCGTATACCCATATTCGTAAGCAGCGACCCTAAAAACCCCCATACGTAAATTTTGGTACAATTCTGATTGTATTTGTAATTATGGCCCGTTTTTTGATTTTGGGACCAGTGTGCGGCGGTCGCCATGGCAACCGCCAAGAAGCAGTGAAAGGTCTGGCGGTAGTATGCAAAATTTACAACACGTTTTAGGCTCCGTTTAGTCCGCCCACGTCAGTGTGCTGTGTCTCTTTTCGTTTCGTTTTGTTCGTTTCGCGGTTTTTTAGAAATCTATAGTTTGTTGCACAACTTCTTATTAGTTGTATTACACATTAGACTGGAAAAGTGTACATGATAAAAGTGACTGAAATCAAAAACCTTATATTTAGGGGTTTGAGTTTAAATGAAAAACTTGAAATAAAATATGGTGACCGTCCAACTCCAGAATTGAATATAGTGCAAGAGCAGCGACAATATAAAAACAAAAATGCTTTTAAGCGTAAGTTTGACAAAAATATTTACAGAAAAACTATTTGTATTTGTGACTGCGAGGAAAAAAACTCGTTTTTCTGTTTTGTGTGTCTGTTTTTTGGAGGTTGGGTCAAAACTGGGTATTAATGCAAAAACCGTATAATATATGCTTATTGTTACTCACCTTAATTATATAAATTAATATATATATATATATATATATATATATATATATATATATATATATATATATATATATATATATATATATATATATACACTGCCGGCCAAAAGTTTGGATACACCATTAAAAAGGGGGGAATCGCAGAAAAAAAAAACAGTTTACTGGATAGTTTTTATTGAAAAAGAGAAAATTCAATACAGAAAAGTCAAAAAAGCTTCTGTGAACAGAACAAATTAACTCCGGATATTTGTACATAAAATAGTCTAAACTTTCGTCTCGTCGAAAAATCCCCCTTTGGCTTTAATTACCATTTCCACTAGTTGCGGCATTCTTTGCACTAATTTATTTATTGTGTTTTGGTCTATTGAAGTCCAGGCACTTTGTAATTGCTGCCATAGCGTCACTGCCGATGATGGACAACAGATTCTAATTTTTCTATCGAGCTCCTCCCACAAGAGCTCAATAGGATTTAGGTCTGGCGATTGTGGTGGCCAAACCATATTTACAAGTGTTTTATCAGCTTCCTTTCTCTCTAAATATCCTCTGCATAAACGGGAACTATGTTTCGGATCATTATCTTGTTGTAATATAAAGCCCCGACCGTTCAGACGAAGTCCAGAAGATATGGCATGTTGAACAAGAATGATTTTATAGTCTTCTTTTCTCATTATACCATTGACTTTTATGAAATCGCCGGTGCCATGGCCCGAAAAACACCCCCACACCATAATAGAGCCGCCTCCGTGTTTTACTGTTGGTACTATACATTGTGGTATCATTTTTTCCGAGGTACTTCTTCTAACAAAAATTCTTCGCCTAGATCCACAAATCTCAAACTTCGATTCGTCGGTCCAAAGCACTTTATTCCATTGCTCGACTGTCCAAATTCGATGTTTACGAGCCCATTGAAGTCGCTTTTGCTTGTTTCCTTTACGTAACAAAGGTTTTTTAACAGCGACACAGCCTTTAAGACCAACACTTCGTAAACGCCTCTTCACCGTCGTAAGTGAAACAGGATTTTCACGGGTTCTATTAACTTCTGCTCGAATTTCTGGCGCTGTAAGTCTCCTGTTTCTTTTACTTGTCACCACCATATACTGATCCTCCTGAGGAGTGGTTACTTTAGGGCGTCCTGAACGAGACCGATCACTATACAACCCAGTGTCTCTAAACCTATCAATCGTTGACTGTACACCTTTTATCGACACTTTTACCTTTTGGGCTATTTTCCTATATGATAGTCCTTCATTCCATAACGCGATTATAGCACCCCTCGTAGCCATAGATATTTCTTTGTATTTTGGCATGATGTCGGATAAAAAGTAATAAAACTCGTAAATAATTTTTAATCAGTGCCTGCAACCTCTTGCAGTAAGAACGCGATTTACGCCGAACACAATATTAAATAAATAACATTAACGTGTCTATACACCTTTACTTGCAATGTAAACAAAGTCTTGACGCCATAAATGTGAATAAAAATACACGATACTTTAAATTCGTATGGCGTTCATAAATAAAAATTGCAACCCTTCGCCTCTTCCCGTTTACATGCCGTATTCGAAACATAACCAATAAAATAATTTATGTCTCACTCAAGTAAGGTCTACACCAAGAATTAAAAACGAAAAACATGTCGTAAGACAGATACATACTTTTCAATGTTAATTTAAGAAATTAAAGACGAGTGTATCCAAACTTTTGGTCGGCAGAGTATATATATATATATATATATATATATATATATATATATATATATATATATATATATATATATATATATATATATATATATATATATATATATATATATATATATATATATATATATATATACCTAAGTATAATCACTCATGGTGAGTTGTTATAATGTCTTATTGTAATATTAGGCTACGCTATCATCTTAGAAATGTCAAATTAATTTAACGGCAAGGAATTATATTGCATATTTAAATATCGTTTTTTATTAAATAAATAAAAATAGAGTCATAACATAACTTAAATTTTTCGTGCCAAAAAGAAAAATGGTATGGCATCAAAAGTTGGAGATATACTAGCGGTCATGTATGGACGTCTGGCACATCTGTTAAGCGACAAAATTGTCGCTTAACGACGTATACATACCTATGTGATAAAAACGGAAGCTTATTGTTGCCGAATTCACTATTATCATTAAACAACTGGGTAAGAAAATGAAAAAAAGTCAAACATGTACTGGTTTAAATAATTATTAAACACATTATTGTTGTTTTATTTTGATTATAAATAAATATATAAACAATAAAATATATTTTTTTTGTAAACCCCTAATAATAAAAATATTAACATTTAAGTTTTTTATTTTTTTTTACATATATATCCCAATGGTTCTGTATGTATTACTTCTATCTGACCACAATTGTCCGAGGCAAAATAAGTGTAAATATTAGATCCAACTGGTACTATTATAAGAAATTCGCTAGTAAGAAAGGTAGTAAAATAGTACAGTCAGAATCAGATGCGTATTATGTCCTTATTGTTGTAAAAAATCCAACAAGAAGAGGAAGTAAGTGTAATAAAAAATGGGTCCGAGAGAAAAAGAAAAGTGCGACGACGGTTTATGGTTATTTAGAAAAATACAAATTAACTGCCATACTATTTTAAAATTGTGTTTGCCCAGGTTTCTTAGATAAGATTCCCTTTTGAGCTTGATAAGCTAGGGCATCACGAAACTTTATATCAAGTTCATGTACAGGAACTACCTTTATATTTTGGGTTATATGTGTTTAAGTAGTAGGTCCTTTGTTAATTCTCAAATATAAATTTCATACAATCAGGGGTCTTAAACGCTATTTTAATAGGTACCTACTTGTTCTATTAGTGATGTAACAAAGAGGAAAATAAATACTTTTGAACTTTTTTAGTTTCAACCTGTTTTTTATTGTTAATAAAATAAAAGAAAACAAAATGTTAAAAAAAGTCTTTGTTCTCTCTAAATTTAAAGAAAGATGCGAATTACAAGCGAAATAAATCTTAATTGATTTTAATTTCCTTAATAAAATTTTCCTGTTATTAAAATTCCCGTAAAATAATTTCTTTAGTAATGACTAGACTTGGCCAGTTGGGGTTGTTACCAGAGGCGTCGGTGCCGAAAATTAACGTACATATACGGTATTTGACAAAAATAATTTAATTCCTGGGCGTTGCCGTTTTTTACATCTGCGCAGTAGACCGAAATGCGTACCACGCGCAAACCGAGCTTGCTAAACATGCGCACGGAATTTCAGGGATGTACTAGGGTGTCTACATTCAAACCCGTTCACTTTTAAGAATATATCCCCAATAGTAAAGCTCCAACTACGTATTTAACATTAGATACCGAATTTCAATATTACATGACGCAAAAATCTGGGTCAGACTCGGGTAACTGATGGAAAAGGCAAATGAAATGAAATTCATATATTAGTCATGGGTGACGATCTGTTTAATAAATATACTTGGTGAATCTAATAGGTAAAAAAAATGTGAACTACATAATATATAAAAGTTACACACATCCTTAGGGCATCGAAAAAATTAATCATTATTACGTTCACTAATATTATACCCATTGACACTACAATACCAAGGATGAGACGCCATTAAAAAAATTAAATTTTTTTTGGCGCACTCGTTACTTTCCTTTTAGCGACACGAATTTCACGTGCACAAACTACCCTGTGTAACCCATTGATTTTTATATATAGACCCCTACACCTGACAGCGTGCGCAAACAAAAGTTACAGTACCAGGGTGAAATATTGTGTTTGTACGCACGACCACCGGTCATATTTCTCGAGCCAGATCGGCGAGGGGCATGCGCACAACTCACTTGTTGTCATCTGCTACACGGTTTTGCATAACCAGCTGGAAAACAATCAGCAAACCCTTTTATGTTCCTTGACAATCAGAGTGGGATCGACCATCACAGCTGACAAACGCCAATCAGCTTTGTTATTTACATGCGCAAGGCCAGAAATTTGCCACTTTCGCGATTATTGTTTGCGGATCCAGATTACAAATCAATGGTGTAACCCCATTTCTGATCAGTCTTAATTTCTTTTGCAATAAGTGGATTCATTAACCGACAATATTTGACTGGTCTGCATTACGTTGCCAGTTATGCATATAAAAAATAATTGTTTTAATGCATTATTTTATTTTTTGTTTATTGATCGTCTTAAATAACATATTTCAATTAAATATAATGTGCCTATAATATTAATAGTGAATTCCATTTAATAGCATTATAATGCTATGTGTTCAAGTCATTAAAAAAAGTATATATTACAACTGTAATGTAATGTAATGTAATGTTTTGCCGGCATTCTTTAAATTCTTTTGGCTGTTTTCACTTGCCAAGCTATTCGTACGTATTTACTTAATTTTCGGTATCGACGTCTCTGGTAACAGACCAAAAGTGGCCAAGTTTAGTAATGACTAACGACATAAAATTTGAAATTAAAGCTTTCTGGCTATACCTGACCTGGTCGTACGGCGGATTAAACTAAAATGAAAAAATGACAATAATCCATGTTGTTTGTTTTCGAGAATAAAGAGGTATTACATATATCTCAGGAATAATAAATATTACGTAAATTGGTAATATTAAAAATTGTGTTAAACGTTGCCTACCAAAGACCTACTTAATTTAAGTTTTTATGTCATCCTGCTGGCTAGCTTTACATTTATAAAAATACAAGCTTACTTTTGAATGGTCAACATAAAAACAATATAAAAAATATACTTTTGGTGCAAAATAACTAAAGCACCTAAGGTATTTGAGCATCAATGTCCTAGAACAACAAGAAGGAGACTCGAGTACGTCTCGAGTCTCCCTTGTTGCGCCGGGACATTCCCAACTGTCATAAACTTTGATCGGATCCGGTAGCTGTACCCCCTTTGCTATCTCCGGTAGCACCACCTGCGCTTGACGAACTTCCTTCGCCTCCCATTCCTCTTCCCGTTCCGCTACCACTGCCTCTAAATTCCAATTTGTACTGCAAATATATGAATAAAATAGTTTACATTAGTTTTCAATTATAATTGTAGATAAGTTATGAATATGTTGCAAAGGTTACCAACCCTTTATTTTAAAATTATTACAGGTCGTTGAATAAGTATATAGACAAATTTTAAGAGGCAAATCCTTGCTTCAGGTCCTAGTTAATTTTCAAGATATGGTGTTAAAAACTTGCTAATTCTTTTAAGATCAGTAAAGGCTCTGTTCCTTCCATACTCGTCCCCTCTTCAGGCTGTCTTCTTTAGTGGAGCTGTTGCGAACAGGTAGTAATTCACAAAAGAACATATTATTATTACATACATATTATTCACACATCATAATACTACTGACAAGTTCAAAAAACTCAAAGAAAATTAACTTTTGATACTACTCCGTATAAATATTGATCCCGTCCAACTTACGATTCAATACCGATGTCGACCAATACATACACAGGGTGTTACAAATTCGATGTTGAGATCTAGTAAACAACAAGAGATACAGCAAAGGTTAAACTGGGGCAAAGTTGCACACTTGTACTAACATGTTGTCGAGAAATTTAGAAAATTCCGAGTACTTCCGAAGATATTCGTAAAAAACCGAAGATCTGCATTTTGGTTTTTAGTTTTTCTGCTTTTATTTGAAAATATAATATAAAGTAAATTTCACATTTGCATTGCCACTTTTTGTCCTCTACAAGAAGGTGTTCTCAAATCTCCAGTTCGACATCTCGTCTTCGAGCCCTCGTCATCAAGTACCTTACCTTTTCTAAATACGGACCTGAACCTTTTATTGCAGTTTTGTAAACTCCATGGCTAATTACATTCTAATACGTTGATGACATTTTAACGTTCCAAACCTAATAAAAAGATCTTCAGTAATTTTAATATATTTTATGTTTAAAAATTAAAGTTTCCCATCATTCCATATCTTTGCAACTTCACAATAATGTTTAAAATCAAATGAGAATAGGGGAAATTTCTATAAAAAAGACTTTATTAAATTCATCTTCTTAAAAATCCTAATAATTAAAAACTGGGCCTATTCTTCAAATTGTTATTGGATACAAGACTTATTAATTATATTTGTAGATATTTTTCTCTTATTTTTACTTTTTTATTATTTTTAGTGTTCCGTGAAACGGAACACTTATAGAATCACTTCGGTGTCCGTCTGTCTGCCACAGGCGGTTTTCTTTGAAACTATTCGACGTAAAAATTTTGCAGAGACAGAGTGTGGTGGCCCAATTATAAACGTGAAGTATAAAAAGTTAAATTTTGATTCTGCGGGTCAATTTCCGGGGATAAATTGGGCAATGGAAAAAAAATTCAAGGGCCTCGTGTAGGGTGTCAAATGAAAGGTTATTGAAGCACGAATTCAACGATATATTTGATGTATTTTTTATTTATTTTTTTTTAAACATTTTTTGGTAAAAACGCTTAAAAATTGCTGTCCCCCACCCTTATCACCAGAAGGACCGCTCAGAGAAATCTGAAAAATCACGAACATTGAGAATTAGGTGTAGATTGAGCGAAAATTATCAGGATTGAAAAATTCTAGCGCGGACAATTGTTACAAACAATTTAATGGTTTATTTCCTTATAACTGCTGAACCATTGGTTTTAGAGAAACAGTTTTCCGACAAAAAATATTTCTCATGATGTAGGGAACACGGTTTTCAAAATTTTTAATTTGGCCGTCAGCTCCGCGCATACGCGATGTGATACGACGTTGGTGCCGTCGGCGGCGCGTAGCGCTGCAGACGGTCGGAGATCGGGCGGCCGAGGTTTGCTCAGGTTAAGTAACTGATGGCATGGGACACTAATTGTGCAAGTATAGCTTGTACTTGTCCGATTTTTTTTCTGTCTGCCCTTTAATTTACATAATAATTTAAGATTTATTTTACACAAAAATATTTTTTAAATAATAAATAGTTTCATATAAATGTTGAAGTCTGATTAAAGTAATATTATTTTACATGTAATCAGTCATAGAGATTACAAAGCTGGAATAAAATATACATAGGTAGGTTCGTATTAAAAAAGTATCTGATGATGGTAACTCGAAGAAGAAACGTCGAACTTAAGATTTAAGAACACCATCTTGTGGAAAAAACGTAGCAATGCCAATGTCAAATTTATTTTTTATGTTATCTATTCAAATAACAGTAGAAAAAAGTCAAGATGCCGATTTTCGGAACATATTAGTCGTCACTAAATTGTGCAACTTTGTCCCAATTTAAACTTTGCTAAATCTCTTGTCGTTTACGAGACTCCAGTGGTAAACATGGAATTTGTAACACCCTGTATAAGACATTGGTATTCTCTCGGATTTCATCCTCGTTCGCACAGCCTCACAGAAGATAACCGGAAGGCGATCAAACTACGTGTGTGTGTGTGTGTGTGTGTGGGGGGGGGGGGGGCGTTTTTTTAAATTCAAAATATGTATTTAGTAATATTTTTTTTTAATTCATAATATTTCGTCGTAAACTTTGTTTTATTTAAAAAATTCTGAAATAAGGGGTTGTAAACCTTACATATTATTGAACAAAGTATGCTTTATACAATGATATTTAAACTAGTTAGATAATTTAAAATTCTCACTCTACTACATTCTAATCTACTTTGGCTAATAATTACGTAGCGACCTGAGCAACATTAAAACAATAAGGACAGTTTAGTACTGATCATAATTTTGTGCTCGAGCGTTTCAATGGATTAGGTAAATGTACATTATAAGAAGAACCGAACGCAAAACATGGCTATTAATTTGAAAGTTTTGTAAACTTTGACAAGGTTCTATATAATTCTATATTAATTTGAGACTGTCGTAAGTTACTTAGCGTTTCTAGTTTAAGGGTTATACATGTTGGGTAAAAACTGTTATGGTAAACGAGAAAGCGAGATTCCTTGCAGGTTTCACACTCTTTAATGAAAAACCGAGCACTACAATATTCGATAAAAACAGATCCACTAATATACTAGAAACTGCAAAAACTTAACCCAGGAACGTTCTTCATATAAGAAGAGTAAGACTTTTCCTAGTAAGCTGAATTTTAAAAGTTCCGTTTTTCAAAATAAGTTAACTGGTCTTCGAAATTCTAGGTTTATTTTCAAGAAATAATAACATAGCTTTGTTATGCAATTTCTAATTTGGCATTAGTAGGTAGCTCAGATAGTTCAAAAGCACTAAAAAAAAAATTTTTGTGTTTGGGTTGTGTTGGGTTTGTCTGCATATAAGCAGACCAAAAAATTTTCATTTAGCTTTTGGAGCAAACTAGACCAATTTTTTTCCGTGCTTGTGGGCCGTACAAAGGTATTTCTAACCTGACGTTTTGTCTGCATTCGCGGCAGACATTTTCAGAGGCGAGGCGGCATCGGTCTGATTGGTTCACCGTTTCATTGGCGGAGTTTTTTTCCTTACTGGCTAATGTTTTCGTATTTCGTAGCGCCAAGTTTTGCTGATATTTATGACTTATTTCTTGCGATTGAAGTTTATTGGGTAGGTATTTTGTCAAGAACCTTGGGCGTTTTGGAACAAGATTTTGTGATTTTCTTGTGTAAAGTATGTTTTGTAAACAGCGGATTTATCTGTATGCCCCAACTGACAGTTTCTCTTGTATTCTGTTAGGAGTGCGTTGATGCTGAGCTTCATCATTCCAATACACTAAAACAACTGCAAGGAATCCTATATACATGTGTAGTCGATAAGGTGTTCTGTAACACACGCCACTGATTCCTATTTATCTTTACCTTATCTAGTAGGCCTTTTTGCGGTAACCTAGGAATACAGCTGGCGGTGACATTAAAAACTTTTGCGTGGAGTCCGGAAGATCCTTGTGTCGACTGCTTGCAAACCACCTCTTAATTTAACATTTTTTCTAGCCTTGTAATGGACTTCCTAACAGCATAATACTTACTGCAGAGGTTTTTGCACTAACCCGGATTTTCTATGAAATTTTGACTTTTATTTATATATTCTAACTATTTTCTACCTTTTCTTGTTCCCTAACAGTAAAACGCAGAATTCTTGATCAATTTATACTTTTATTTCCACAAATTACGGTTGAGAGCCACCCAAAATACACTTTCACTATTTTCTTAAAAATTTTAAAATATTTTTCCGAATAATTCTAGACAATATCTTTGATTTTAAGCGCCCTTACTTTTTCACTTCTTTTTCCGCGCTAATTTGTAAAAAAAATTACGACGAGCTCCAAAATTTCCGACTAACACCGTCTTTATTGAATTCAGACTTTTGAACTTTCCCGTGGACAGAACTTCGATCTGCGAACCGGCAGCGATTACCCTTACATTGGTAAGTTTCTTTTTCAACTGAACTCCCCAAGCAGGCGTCTCTCCGACCTTATTTTCCTAGAAATCGACGCGTTGGTAGCCTTGTTTTTCAACCCAACAAAGGAAAATTACATGAATCATCAAGGGTTTATTACTTTTTTATTATAAAGGGGGTGGTCTTCCGCCTTATTTGACATTTATGGGCGCAGGTGTTCACAACAAGTTCACAACAAAGTGAACAAAGCTATAAAATTATCTAGGTTATAATATGGTGCAATCTTTCGTAATGATGAGTCATCCTGCAGATGAGTGGATATTACTGTAATTTCATCACGGGGCGTTATTTTCCGTCGGCCAATCAGAGAAGACAAAGCACAGTGTCTTTGTCTTGCTAGGGTAATTAAAATATTTCCCGTGTCGAGCGGGGGAAAATTTCACCATTTAGAATAGCAGTTAGTTTTATCCTGCTTTTTAAAATGTTCGGTCTAATTTAAAACGTTTTATACTTCTTGGTGAAATTAAATGAATTAAATTCATTGCTTTCAATTAATTTTGAAATAAATTTTTGGTTCTTCTATTTAAGTAAGTTAATTTGTATTAATATTTACTATATTACACAGCCCCACAAAAAAAAATGTTCGGACCTGTGGGTCGGACATATGTATTCCCATGTATTTTTCGACGCTGAATCCGATCCCGAGCTCAGAAATGGCCCTCCACGTCTAGAATTGGCCCCAGGGGCCAAAAATGGCCTCTATAGGGTGTCACTATTGCCATCTCCGAAACGGTAAAAGATACGAGGTCAGTTAAATTAGCAAAAATGTGCCTTTTTTAGTCCGTATTCATATCCCGTTTACGGAGTTACCAAATTCTCTATAGTTTCTTGTCTACAGGGGATTTTTTAAAAATAGTCAAAAATGTTCTTCTTAAATATCTCGAAAACCCTTATAGTTGGATAAAAATTGTTTTAACAAAAATCACAAGATTTTTTACCTTCTATAAAGTAACGTTATCGTTTTGTTTATATCACTTGTTTTTATTGAGTTACTGATACTAACTTGTTTTTTTCAAATACGGACCTGGACTTTTTGCTGTATTTTTTAAAGAATACTTCATACCCTTTACATCTGTGTATCACTTGATTATTTTTTTCGACGTTTTGGTGAAGAATAGCATCATCAGGATATTCTACCAGTACAGACCTGGCCTTTTTCAGGTAAATGCGCCATTTCACAACCACAAAAACTACAAACTATAGTGATAGGTTGTGAATTGGGCCTTAACATGGAAGATCCCAGGTCCGTATTGTTAGAAGATCCTGATGATGTTGCTATTTTTGATCAAAACGTCGGAAAATATTTTCAAGTTATGGACAGTTGTAAAGGGTATAAAGTATTCTTTGAAAAAATGGAGCAAAAAGTCCAGGTCCGTATTTGAAAAAAACAAGTTAGTATCAGTAACTCAATAAAAACAAATGGTATGAACAAAACAATAACGTTACTTTATAGAAGGTAAAAAATCTTGTGATTTTTGTTAAAACAATTTTTGTCCAACTATAAGGGTTTTCGAGATATTTAAGAAGTAAATTTTTGACTATTTTTAAAAAATCCCCTGTAGACAAGAAACTATAGAGAATTTGGCAACTCCGTAAACGGGACTAAAAAAGGCACATTTTTGCTAATTTAACTGACCTCGTATCTTTTACCTTTTCGGAGATAGCAATAGTGACCCCCTATAGAGGCCATTTTTGGCCCCTGGGGCCAATTCCAGACGTGGAGGGCCATTTCTGAGCTCGGGATCAGATTCAGCGGCGAAAAATACATGGGAATACATATGTCCGACCCACAGGTCCGAAGATTTTTTTTTGTGGGGCTGTGTTATTTAAAGCACTTCTTATAATCAACTATTTGGCCACTTAGTTATTTGAATAATTTTACATAATTAATTTTTGATAGAACTTCAACGTTTTCTTTGTGTGAACAATTCTTTACTAATTTCATTTATTAAACTTTCCTTATTCGCGAGCGGATAATTTATTTTAAACATTTCCCTTTGTGTTGCAAAATTTAATTCTTGAGAATTCCCTTTCATTTTTCATTAAAATAATCCCTTCTAAAATATTTTTAAAATTTTTACTTTCCTTCCTTTATTTAATATGCGCTATCCCCTTTAAATAAAGGCCGCAGCACTACAGTTCCTTTGGTCTTTGGCGGTTCTCAAACATTGATTGATTAGGTTTGTTTGTAGACGGTTCTGATTTCATGTTCTTCCAGAGTTTGCCGTAACATTTTTCACATACGACAGGAACGCTTTTCCTTTAATAGTTCGATGTTTACTTCGTTCAGCCTTATGTTGTTAATTGTAGGCATAGAGCGCCCTTGATTTCTTGTGGCGTGTATCCATTTTTTTCTAAGGCCTTTCCTAAAGATCACTTGGACCGTTGCAGAATTGCTTCTGAAAATGTCTGCTTTAAATGCAGATGAAATATCAGGTAGAAATTGGACCACGGCCACAAGGCCGGAAAACCTTATGACTTTCAGTTAACCGGCCGTTAACAAGCCTACACTCTTTATATTTTTTTTTCTAACTTTAGCAGACTGTGACTAGGAACAGTGACTACGAAACACTAACAAACGGCCGGTTTTCCACTAAAAATATGTAAAGCGTCGTTAACCTTATGAAGAAATTATTTTATCATCGGACTATCGGATCTAGCTTTATTTTATGTAATGGTATTTTTGTAATAACGATATAAAACATGGCCTGCTATGTTATTGCAATATGTCACGAAACTGCAACACTTACTCTTACCCTTATTCTCTTATGTCTCTCTAATATTAAGTATATTAATGAACTATAAGATACGTATAGATTTGAATTCCTTCGAGTTGCACCGCTTACCATTTGGAACACATTGACGCGGCGCGTCATAAACGTTCGGCGAACAGTTCACGACGCGACGATGTTCAAACCTATACACAAGATTTATTTATTCTTGTGCGTATGCAGTAATATATTTAAAGTCACCCAGTGCTGGCCTCACCTTATACAAATTTTAGTAGCTAGCTGTAAATAGTCCAATACATATTTTATATATTTTATCTAGCGAGCAGCATACTAAGCCCAACTTCTTTATTGTTTTAATGCTCAGTTTAAGTCAATTTTAAATAACTACTTAAAAAACAACTAAAATTTATCCTAAACTGTAACTTTTCAATCATCAAATGTTCTAAAGCACCAGAACAACTACCACAAACACAGAACATGAACAAGCACCATTAAGTTAACCTGATATTCGTCATGGTTGTTGAGGAAAGCTGGGTTGCCGGGTAAATTAAGCTGATATAATAAAAAAACAAGTTTTATTGTATGAAATTTTGAATCAATGACCAAATATTCAGTTTTGAGTAATAGCAATATTTTGTTTAAAATTGAATATATTCTTTTGATCACACACACAACCAGATATATATCGATTGAATATGCTCCTATTCGCCAGAATATCTTTGCGTCAATTTGAGTTTCATCCTATGTCGGATGTTAACTTCATTAATACCAATTTTAACTTTGTCTAATGTTGAAAATTATTTATCCTCACTATATGTACTTGTACCAAGATTAGAGAAATTTAATAGGTGACAATTTTTTTTATAAATTTTATTTTGCATCCAAACCGCTAAATTAAATTGTTTCTAAAATATTGATATTGATAGAATGATTTCAACGTGTCCTGGTAAAAACATACTTAATTTTACATTAAGAGTGATCAAATCAGGTCTGCAGTTTGCACTATTGGAACACTATGGTCTCTTAAATTACAAAAGATTTACACGATTCAGAGGAGGTCACTTTGATAAAGCACAAGTTTTAAATGGCTCATAAGAACGACTTTATTATCAAAAGTTGTCAAAACTTAGTCAGCTAGAAGGACTAAATTTAAAACCGAAATACGCCTTGCAAACTAACATCTTACTGCCCACTGATACACGTTAGCCTGACGCATGTTGCTGATTTCTGTAAGATACTTCTATAACTTTTAGTAGTAAATGTAAAATTTGAGGTTATTATTAGACGAAGAATGCGATCTAGTTAGTGTTTGAAGTTTGACAGTATAATCCTGTTTTATCATATTTATAATCCTCAATTTTTAAGCCTAACTTACATGGTCCATGTAAGCTAGAAATCGCTCGTTTTAGTAGTGCCATAGATGAACAGGACACACTGAATAGCGCCACAGACACGCGTCCGCAGCGTATACCTATATTTGGTGGATCTGGCTGTGTGTAAACACCATAATTTGTCTTAATACTTTACACACGACTAACGAGCCACACCCTACGTAGCCACTTCTGAAGGAACACTCAAAGTTAATAGATGTCACGAAAACAATTGAATAAAATGAATAAAACAATATATTATTCCAATTATTAAAAAAAACTGATATACCTACGTAGGTATTTTAAATTTGTGAGCTATACAACACAATAATTGGAGTTCCACAAAATCTGAATATTTTTGAATTTGGAATGCAGCTTTTAAAACTGTAAGCAAGTGCTTTAAAACTTTGAGTGAAAAGTAGGGCTGCGTCGTTTGGGGGTTTATCCAAAATGTGATTAATTTACAGTTTGCAAAACACTTAAAACCAAACTATACAAGAGTTATTTTTCTGAATGTATTGCTATTACTGTCAACTAGGGGTATTATTCAATGTGTTGGGTAATTTTGTTTATTTCCAGAGTACTATGAAGGATGTTTTAAAACTAAAATAAATTGCTTTTTTTATATAAATTTTGCGCTGGCAGAAGCTGGGTATTGGTCAATAAATTGCTTTATTCTCAAAATTCTTTTAATATGGGGTGTACATAAATTCGGTCATGACCGAATGTATGGATGTATGGCAGGACATCGATTGGTGTGTTGGACTGTAGGGCTTTATTTTGAGCTTGTTATTCAGTAGATACTATGTATTCTCTAATTGTGCGGTCAATATACTTATGTTGATACCCACTTGCTGATGAGATTGACTTCAGATGTATAAGCTGCGAATCCAGAATCATGGTTCGAATGATAAAAATGTTTCCTATGTACCGGCGACAGAGACGATCCCGTCGGATGTTTGTTTATAGATTATATAAGGATAATATGGTGTAACATAAGGAGTAATGTGGTGTAATATAAGGAGAAATATGGTGTGAGGCAGACTTTAATAAGGACCGTTAGAATAGGCCTAGATTATTCGTTATGTTTGAAATGAAAGTTGAAAGATCAGCCATCAGCGAGAACAGGTGTAAAGAAGTCACCTGAAATGTCTGACAAAACGTCAGCAATATCAAAATTAGACACTGGAGAAATCTGGAAGCAATTATCTTTATGCAGAGTAGCCTGCAGAATCTCTCAGTCAAAACTAGATACTTAAATAGTTTTATATACATCACAATACTGTTGTATCCTAATATACCATTGTGTCACTACAATGATTGCAATTTTAAAGCAATTTATTTTAATTTGTTCAATTTGTTAGTATATTGGTGTGTAGTTATTTTAAATAATAACAAAATGCTAAAATGCCAAAAAAAGCTAAATTAATATTTATCGCTGTTAAAGGCATGTCAAACAACTATTTAGATATTTTTAATTTTATGACAATCTTTAAATTGATTTTTTAAATGCATAACAAAGGTTGTATTTATATGATATTTTATTTATATGTATGATTTAACTTTTATCTAATCATTACAAATTATTATACCATATATAATAAATTGTGTCTAGCTAGCAATCTATTGCTCAAATAGTGATGTTAGATAGCTAAGGTAACTGCTACATCTTAAACCATGCCTTTAAAAATTCCACACTGTCCAAGTTGGAAATACTGAACTATAGAGAAGGGAAAGAAAGTGCAAAAGTAAAAGGTATGAGAAAAATATATGAAAAAGGTAAGTTTAAAAAGTATGTAAGTAATAAGATATTTTTGCTTTTTATTAAAGCCTCTATTTATAATTTTTTTTTATAAATAAAGACAATAATCTTGTTTGGGTACCCAGATATTTAAGATTTAACACTATTTAACTTATAAAATGAACAATATTATTTATTGAAACAAAATTCAAATTTTAATTTATATCAATGGACAGGTAGCAAAAATAAATGACCAATACTTTATCAGACTGATTAAATTGATTTTATGTTTTGTTTTTAAAGATATAATGTCCACATAATTTTACCAAGAGAAATTTGATATATTAGGTACCAGAGGAAGGTACTAGTATTTCAATATTGTACGTAACAAGCTAATATTAAACTTTATCCCAAAATGTCTAAGTACCGTGTAAAACATAACCACAAATCTAGTATGGTATAAGTACGACCGGATTTCAATATAGTCAGCTACTTAATGCAACTCGAGAAATACTACATTAGTTTCACAAGTGTTAAAATATTTTAAAGCTCATTATCTTTTTTGAACAGCTGATACTTCCGTAAGAACACATAGTAGAGCCGTAAAATTTTATTACCTAACATTACTTTTTTATGAGTTCGTTCACGTCTAACTTAATGGGAAGAAAACTGAGCACATGGAGTTCAACAGGGAATTTGGACATAACATGCAGAGTACAAACGGGACATACGAATTAGAAGACAGCCTCCAGTGTACCTACTGAGTGATCCTAGGATCAGTGCGAGAAACAGGGAAGTGGTTTAAAACGGTAGTTAGACATCCAATCATGTATGGAGCGAAACCATGACCAATAAAGAACTTACATGATGGAATGTGTGATTGAAGTGAGAATGTTAAGATGGACGTTTGGAAGAACAAAAATAGACAAGGTAAGGAATGACCGAATAAACGGTTGTGGAAATATCTAAGAAGAAATAGGAAAAAAGACTACACTAATTAGTACGGGAATCAGATGAAAGAAGATAATAATTAGGTCGTCAGAAGGGTAATAGCAATGGAGTAGGGAAAGTTTGGGAGTTCTGCCCCACCACAGGGCGCGGGTTCGAATCCCGGTTCGGCTATAACTATTTTGTGATTGTTGTTGGAGGGTGGTAGATGAATTTTTCCTCGACCGAGGTGGTGCCCTTAACTACTTGAACACTATCTATTTGGATACTATCTATTCTTCTTCTTTCTACCGTTAGGTCCTTATTCACGATGTCACAAAAGTTTTCATTAATCCTACCTAATTAAATGTATTTATTTCGTAAGTCGCATATGCACTGAAAAAAGTTTTCTGTCCGAGACGCGGATCGAACCCACACACATCATGTGTATAAATTTCGTATTATATACGTTTCCCAGCTATAGAACCAAATACGCCACAGCACCTAGTTGAATAAATAAACATGGAAAATGATATCTTCAGTGATATATGGAGGCGTGACGTGACGTAGTAGGTATGATTTATATATTTTATGTATTTTAAGTGGATAATACTAATAATAATACAATAGTTTCTTTATATCTAACATGCATCACGTGCTCAGCATAACGTAGCAAATCGTTTGGAGAAAAAAAAAAAAACGATTTGCCAACTGTCACCTGTCATATCTTCAATCTGTCAACTATCACCTGTCACTTGTCAAATGTCAAAATAAAAATTCAACATACGCCACGTATGAAGGATGACGCCATAAGACATGTGTAAAAGCATGTCAGCTGTCACCTGTCATTTAAGTTCTGTCAAATGTCACCTGTCACTTATGAAGCGTTAAAATAAAAAAACTGACATACGTCACGTGTTCAAAATGGCGTCAGAAGACATGTGTAAAAGCATGAAGGCTGTCACCTGTCATTTAAGATATGTAAACTGTCACCAATCACGTGTTAAACGTCAGAACAAAAATTTAGCATATGTCACGTGTTCAGGGCGGTGTCCGAAAGCGTTTAAAAAAAGAATGGCGTCGATCAGCCTTAGGGTTCCGGAGATATAGTTTTTTGCGATTAGTGACCTAACGGCCGATGGTGAAGAGACGAAATTCACATGTAGGATAGTGGATGAGTAGATCTTACGATTAGTGAAATTATTTTTCAAAAATCTCGACTTTGAGGAAAAAAATAGATTTCAAAATTTTTACATCGCCCTGTATAGTAAATTTTCGATGAAATATATAATTTAGGAAATATTATTTAAGTTAATAACAACTAAACAACCCACGTTAAAATCACCAATGTTTAAACTGAGCTGTTTAAACACCCCTGTTTAAACAGCTCTGTTTAAACAGCCCTGTTTAAACTATCCTGTTTAAACAGCTCTGTTTAAACAACCCTGTTTAAACTACCCTGTTTAAACAGCTCTGTTTAAACAACCCTGTTTAAACTACCCTGTTTAAAAACACCTCTGTTTAAACTGGGCTGTTTAAACACCCCTGTTTAAACAGCTCTGTTTAAACAACCCTGTTTAAACTACCCTGTTTAAAAACACCTCTGTTTAAACTGGGCTGTTTAAACACCCCTGTTTAAACAGCTTTGTTTAAACAGCTCTGTTTAAACTACCCTGTTTAAAAACACCTCTGTTTAAACAGGGCTGTATAAACAGGGGTGTTATAAATTATTAACTTTATTTTATTGTTAAATATTATCTGCCGGATGGTTATATCAAGTTAAAAGAACCTAAACCAATAGTACATAAGAGAAAGATTGCATCATTAGTGGAAAATTCCCAACTCAAGCGAGCTAAACTGACTCAGCACGAGGTAAGGTTAATTTAAATGTGTTTTTTGAGGTATGAATATGTAAGAAAACTAGCAATTACAAAAATTGGTGATTTAACCACAAGACATCCATATTGAGCAAATTTATATGCAAAATTAGTGAACACTAGTAAACAAGTTAGGACTAGGAATACAAGTAAGCGAGAAATACGGTTCAGAGTTTCGGATAAAGATGGGGTTAGGGTAGAATTAGTACGAGGAAAAGATGTTGCGACGGACGGAAAAACTTTTCGAAATTCTCGACGAAGATCATCGATGCAGGTCTTTGGGGCTAAAATACGACTTTCAGATAAGTGCTCTAACGGTAGGAAGGGAAGGATTCCGAATGTGGGAGACCCAACCACTCAACAGCGAAACAACATACTCTGTTTCTAAAATCAACTCCTGGACAGCTATGAAACAACTAAGAAAAAGGTCTATGCTTCTGGAAACAGTAATTCGTATTCATACTTGCTAATATATAAACAACATACAGACGATTTTCTTCAAAAATATATGGGTACTAATGCTGATACTAATAATAAAACAGTTATCTGTAAAAAAAAAAGCATCCAGTCCATCCTCCTTTTCGAACGGAATTTAAAATAAAAATTTCGTTCAAAGATCTCTAAGAACTGCATACGTAGATACAGGCTATTTTCTTTTGACAGAAAGCTGCCAATAGAACTGGAAAGACTTATAACAACTTATAGGTACACAACAAGTTTGATGCTCAGATCATACCCTAAATCAATATCCGAAAATTGTTTTAGAAGACATATCGAAATATTGGAGAGTCAGCTGATAGTGAGCTCACACAGGGTCTTAAGCACGATATCGAAACTGATACATGGAAACGGGGAGAGTTACGGGTTGATTTTTTTAAAAAATAGTGATATTCAAGTGGGCGATATTGAATACCGAAGAACTGATGGGCTCTACGATCGTCTGTTTTTTTCTAAACCTATTTATCAGAGAAAAGAAGATGATGAGGAACAATACAAAGATAGGGAGTGATGTATACGAAATTTGTAATCTAAGTGGAATAGCTGATAAGAAATGGTTAGTATACCGTTGACCGGCAGACAATTAACATGGCGGAAATATGAAAAACTATTCTTGCCAACATTGAAGAAGTATTCAGTCGGAACCAGTATTATGGGTCCTGTTTACCGGCAACTTTAATGGTTTGGGAACTTGCTAAAAAATATAATGTACATGTAGAGCCAAAATGTGGAAAGATTTTCTATGAGGAAATAGAAGGTAACATTCATTTTTGGAACGTATTTGAAGGAGAAATTTACGATCCTACCGTGAAAGTTATTAAACATATGATGCCATCTGCAGACCTTACGAAGTTTGTGTACAAAGAAGATCCTAGTATAAACACAGATATGGAGGCAACACTAATGCTAGATATTTTTA
Source organism: Philopedon plagiatum (assembly GCA_963971165.1). Taxonomy (NCBI): domain Eukaryota; kingdom Metazoa; phylum Arthropoda; class Insecta; order Coleoptera; family Curculionidae; genus Philopedon; species Philopedon plagiatum. Next base: position 63,250,004 of record OZ020194.1, read on the forward strand.
ATCAGTTCCAGAGAACAAACACAACACACCAATACTTTTCCAACGCTCCAGATAAACTTAAAACTCTGAGAAAAATTATCCATAGAAATGTAGCTAGATGTATTAAATAAAAGAATTAAACCAAGTCCTTAGATGTTTTACTACCTGAAACAATCAAACCTAACCTCAACAAATATTCTAGTGCAGGTGGTACAAAATTCTTCGAAACTTAAACGATTCTCAGCCTCAAGCTATTTAATAGAACAGGTTCTGTTTCCAAGGGATTCAAGCTTTTCTCAGGGCGTTTGTCTTTGCATTGTGTGTGTGACGCCCCGTTAACGCCCTGTGAACCACCCTATTGTCGTCCGGTTACTGCCCGGTTGTTGTCCTATTAACGTCCGGTTGCTGTCCGGATAACGTCAGGACGTTGTCCTGTATGTGTTATAACGAGGTTTTGATGGATAAAAGGACATGTTCAGATTAAGGGCTTTAGTTGAGAACTGGATGTTATAGTAATAAGATGTATACCAACAAAATAAAGTATCAGCTTCTTGAAACACCAGCTGTTAAATATAGTGTAAGGACAGAGGGGTCTAAGTTCTTTTAAACACCCTGTAAAACCGTAGATATATTAAAAAGAAATTATGCCTGAAAATTATGTAGCCGGTTAAGGGCCTTATATCTAAATATAGTCACCGTTAATACAAAAGGTTCTATTCTAAACCTTGTAAAACTAAAACAAAATCCCATTCAAAACTCCTTAAAATAATAACGCTTATTTTCTTATGCTAGGTCTTATATTTTCGAAAAACTGGGTAGTCGGAAGAGAGTCCTTTTTTTCTTATTCTAAGTCTTAGATTTTCGAAAAACTGCATGGTTGAGATTCTCTCCGGCATCACCATGTTGGTGGTATTTGTAAAACGTGTTTTTCAAAAATACCGCAAAGAAAAGTGCAAACCCAAGCAAACGCTCTCCTTATTGGTAGAGAAATCTACATATTTCGAAAAAATTTACTACTAATTTGTATTTAAGTCGACATTATTTGATTAGACAGTATAAAAAGAATAAAAAGGGTCCCCAAAAGACGCAGGAAGATATGCTTCACAGCTCAAATTGCCCCTTTTGTAGGGAGGTCTTACAAATCAAGCTCCACTATCTTGGTCCTCAGTGAGGATGTCTAAAGGGCCATAATAGATTCTTAGTATACAGATATAACAATAAATCACTAAATGGTTCACAGAAAAATTTCTCGCACCATTTGAGGATATTATTGCATAATATGAAAGACATATTTTAAACAGTACAACCACTAGCAACGTTAGTCGAGATTTTCGAAAAATTTTTGTCAGTCGAAAGGTCTTTTTTGACCTTACCCAATACCCGCCAAAGATTCTCCGTCCTTTTCTTACTGTTAGGGCACGAATAGGAAAGATATAATATGGTAAACAGTCTAGCCTCTAGTAACGTAATTAGTCAAAATTAGCTCCTTTATAGAGTCAAAACAAGCGAACATATAACAGAGCAAACGCAAAGCGTTATTTTAAGTTGAAACATGGCCGATGGATGGTTCTTTAATAGCCAACAGGCGACAATTAACCCTAATTATGTCCATAAGACATATGGAAAACACTGTATATACCAAACTCCTTTAAGGTGCCAACCCCCTTTGTACAGAGGAATTACCGAACACCGGAGTCAGTACGTCTCCCCTCGGAAGGGTACCTGGCGTGTTTCCATGCGGAAAAAAGTCGACCATCCCTTTATACCCCTTAAGGAGCCAGCTCATTAGCAATAATAGGGAACATACCGAAATCACTTTGAATATATTTTTTCTAATTTTCAAACCAGTATACGCTGGAAGTTGTACATGAACATGCAAACATTTTCTGTAAAAATAAAAGATTTTAACTGACGAAATTCTTCAGACTGTACGACACACATTTTTTTGATTCATTTTTCTCCCCCAAAAGTTACAGTTTTTAGCGCAATTGAAAAGCAAAACTACAGTTAGTTTTATCTAGGACATCTCACGTAGACTTCAAGCCTAAGTACTAACGAACCGAGGGCGTCTGAAGAGAAGGGATCTAATCTATTGCCACGAGATTTAAAGGATTGGACGTGGGAACAGACAGGGAAAACATCTGCAGGCAATTTTTTCAGAATTCAGGTACTAATATGAGTTCAAAGAACTAACTATTTCTATGTTGTTACTGAAACAGAAATTTAAAATGATACTCGTAAATTTCCGCTTTAAAGATTTTTTTATATAAGTCATCCCACGTAAACGTCAAGCCTAAGTACTAACGAACCGTGGGCGTCTGAAGAGAAGGGAAATGTAAGCTATCGACATGAGATTTAAAGGAGTGGGTGTTGGTTGGGACAGACAGGGAAAACCTCTGCAGGCAATTTTTTTTTCATAATTCCAGTACTAATATTAGTGTAAATAACTAAAGATTTATATGTTGATACTTAAACACAAATTGAAAATAACGTTCCATAAATTTCGGCTTTAAAGATTTTTTTTTTGAGTCATCCCACGTAGACATCAAGCCTAAGTATTAACGAACCGTGGGCGTCTGAAGAGAAGGGAAATATAAGCTATTGACATGAGATTTAAAGGAGTAGGTGTTGGGACAGATAGGGAAAACATCTGCAGGCAATTTTTTTCCATAATTCTGGTATGAATGAGCGAGAGAAGTTCGAGTTTTTTATTCCTAGATCCCAGCGCTAATATTAGTTCAAAGAACTAACTATTTCTATGTTGTTACTTAAACATAAATTTAAAATGATACTCGTAAATTTCGGCTTTAAAGATTTTTTTATATAAGTCATCCCACGTAAACGTCAAGCCTAAGTACTAACGAACCGTGGACGTCTGAAGAGAAGGGAAATTTAATCTATTACCATGAGATTTAAGAGATTGGACGACGGGAACAGAAAGGGAAAACCTCTGCAGGTAATTTTTTTTTCATAATTCAGGTAGAAATGAAGGAGAGAAGTTAGAGGTTTTTTATCCCTAGATCCAGGTGTTAATACTAGTACAAAAGAACTAAATATTTCCATGCTGTTACTCAAACGCAAATTTCAAATAATACCCCTAAATTTCCTCCTTCAAGATTTTTTATCTAAGACATCCCACGTAGACGTCAAACCTAAGTACTAACAAACCGTGGACGTCTGAAGAGAAGGGAAATGTAATATATTGACACTGGATTTAAAGGAGTGAACGTTGAGGGCAGACAGGGAAAAACATCCGCAGGCAATTTTTTTCATAATTCCAGCACTACTATTAGTGCAAATAACTAAAGATTTATATGTTGTTACTTAAACGCAAATTTAAAATAGCGCCCCATAAATTTCAGCTTTAAAGATTTTTTATATAAGTCATCCCACGTAGACATCAAGCCTAAGTACTAACGAATCGTGGGCGTCTGAAGAGAAGGGAAATGTAAGCTATTGACATGAGATTTAAAGGAGAGGGTGTTAGGGACAGACAGGGAAAAACATCTGCAGGTAATTTTTTTTCATAATTCAGATACTAATATTAGCGCAAATAACTAAAGATTTATATGTTGTTACTTACCCGCAAATTTAAAATACAACCCTCTAAATTTCAGCTTTCGAGATTTTTTTTTTAATCTAAGACACCCCAGCCTAAGCCATCAAGCCTAAGTATTAACGACCCGTGGGCGTCTGAAGAGAAGGGAAATGTAATATATTGACATGGGATTTAAAGGAGTGAATATTGGGAGCACACAGGGAAAACATCTGCAAGCAAGTTTTTCTAGTGTAAATAACTAAAGATTTCTATGCTGGTACTTAAACGCAAATTTAAAAAATATTGTCCCTAAATTTCGACTTTTCAGTTTTTATCTAAGACACCCCACGCAGACTTCAAGCCTAAGTACTAACGAAGCGTGGGCGTCTGAAGAGAAGGGAAATGTAAGCTATTGTATTATAAAATACTACCCATAAATTCCGGCTTTTTCAGATTTTTTTATCTCAGACATCCCAGTCTAAGTCACCAAGCCTAAGTACTAACGACCCGTGGGCGTCTGAAGAGAAGGGAAATGTAATCTATTGACATGAGATTTAAAGGAGGGGGTGTTAGGGACAGACAGGGAAAACATCTGCAGGTAATTTTTTTCATAATTCAGGTAGAAATGAGCGAAAGAAGTTCGAGGCTTTTTTTTTTATCCCTAGATTCCCATACTAATATTAGCGCAAATAACTAAATATTTCCATGTTGCTACTTAAACGCAAATTTAAAATACTACCCATAAATTTCGACTTTCTAGTCCCCACACAAACTCTTAAATATACCAACTATTAATTTTTAAACCTCAAATAACAATAGTAATAATATTAACACGATTAAATAAAACACTAGAGTACTTACGTTTTATAATACTTAGGGCACAACACACAAACTAATTCACAGTAAAAAATCTAAATGACTACCAGTTCAGCCTGCTAACAAAAAACTCGAACCCGTATTTTGCCCTGATTGAACCAACCGATCACGCGTAAAGATTTGTTACTACCTAAACTCGTACTGGCGAATCTCTTGTATGTAGTTACTAATTAAGATTCTAAGATATCCAGACCGGATGTGTCAAAACCACAAATCTCCCTGTTACCAATAAATGTGCACTTATATTATCAGAAAAAGGCTCGCAAATATGTTTAGAACTGTATTTGATTTCTTTATAAAATTATTTAAAATAAAACATCAAATTTCTATAATTGCTAATGCCTTTCCATCTCTGAATTAAGAAACTATACTAGTATCATGAATTTACTTAAATTTTTCTCTTTCATTTGATACCCAACAAGCCGTTTATCATATTAGAGCCCTTTTTCGACGCTATATCTTCGAGGGGGAGAGGGTTTAAATTTCTACAACTATATACGATGGACATGATTTTTTAGCAAAAAATGCGTAGCAGGGTTGCGTCATCTTTATGAGAAGTAGTTAAAAGGATATTTGTAAAACAAAATACAACCTCCCGTTGCATACTCGTAATAGCAACTTGTAAACGTTAACTAATCTGTTTTTGAGAGCAATTTTTCATACTGTACCAAACACCCAAATCCCCACCCTCTGTTTTAGGCCGTTAGGGTACTAACTGTAAAAAACTAGGACCCTGAACCCCGCTGGACGGCTTTTCTTTTTTTTTCAACATCTTCTGACATCATCCTCATCATGTGACCTACGTTAAATTTCTATGTTATCGTTTGACAAGTGACTGGTAACACATCGAAGATGATAAGTGGCCACTGATGTACTTTTACATATGTCTCACGATATCATCCATAACACGTGACACATGTAAAATTTTTATTTTTGAAGTTTCACAAGTGACAGGTGACAGTTGACACACCGAAGATAACAAGAGACATCCTTAACACGTGACCTAAGTTAAATTTTTATTTCTACGTTTGACAAGTAACTGTTTGGCTGAGTTTGCTCAGGTTTGTCTCGTTGGGTTTGCTAAGGTTTGTTCAGGTCTGCTCAGGTTTGTTTCAGTGGGTTTGCTCCGGTTTCTTTAGGTGTATTTGGCTTTGCTCTGGTTTGCGCGTTTAAGGTTAGCTCAGGTCGCGCGCGCGCGCGACCTGAGCTAACCTTAAACGCGCAGTAGTACTTTAGTACTTAGGCTTGATGTCTACGTGGGATGACTTATATAAAAAATCTTTAAAGCTGAAATTTATGGGGCGCTATTTTAAATTTGCGTTTAAGTAACAACATATAAATCTTTAGTTATTTGCACTAATAGTAGTGCTGGAATTATGAAAAAAATTGCCTGCGGATGTTTTTCCCTGTCTGCCCTCAACGTTCACTCCTTTAAATCCAGTGTCAATATATTACATTTCCCTTCTCTTCAGACGTCCACGGTTTGTTAGTACTTAGGTTTGACGTCTACGTGGGATGTCTTAGATAAAAAATCTTGAAGGAGGAAATTTAGGGGTATTATTTGAAATTTGCGTTTGAGTAACAGCATGGAAATATTTAGTTCTTTTGTACTAGTATTAACACCTGGATCTAGGGATAAAAAACCTCTAACTTCTCTCCTTCATTTCTACCTGAATTATGAAAAAAAATTACCTGCAGAGGTTTTCCCTTTCTGTTCCCGTCGTCCAATCTCTTAAATCTCATGGTAATAGATTAAATTTCCCTTCTCTTCAGACGTCCACGGTTCGTTAGTACTTAGGCTTGACGTTTACGTGGGATGACTTATATAAAAAAATCTTTAAAGCCGAAATTTACGAGTATCATTTTAAATTTATGTTTAAGTAACAACATAGAAATAGTTAGTTCTTTGAACTAATATTAGCGCTGGGATCTAGGAATAAAAAACTCGAACTTCTCTCGCTCATTCATACCAGAATTATGGAAAAAAATTGCCTGCAGATGTTTTCCCTATCTGTCCCAACACCTACTCCTTTAAATCTCATGTCAATAGCTTATATTTCCCTTCTCTTCAGACGCCCACGGTTCGTTAATACTTAGGCTTGATGTCTACGTGGGATGACTCAAAAAAAAAATCTTTAAAGCCGAAATTTATGGAACGTTATTTTCAATTTGTGTTTAAGTATCAACATATAAATCTTTAGTTATTTACACTAATATTAGTACTGGAATTATGAAAAAAAAATTGCCTGCAGAGGTTTTCCCTGTCTGTCCCAACCAACACCCACTCCTTTAAATCTCATGTCGATAGCTTACATTTCCCTTCTCTTCAGACGCCCACGGTTCGTTAGTACTTAGGCTTGACGTTTACGTGGGATGACTTATATAAAAAAATCTTTAAAGCGGAAATTTACGAGTATCATTTTAAATTTCTGTTTCAGTAACAACATAGAAATAGTTAGTTCTTTGAACTCATATTAGTACCTGAATTCTGAAAAAATTGCCTGCAGATGTTTTCCCTGTCTGTTCCCACGTCCAATCCTTTAAATCTCGTGGCAATAGATTAGATCCCTTCTCTTCAGACGCCCTCGGTTCGTTAGTACTTAGGCTTGAAGTCTACGTGAGATGTCCTAGATAAAACTAACTGTAGTTTTGCTTTTCAATTGCGCTAAAAACTGTAACTTTTGGGGGAGAAAAATGAATCAAAAAAATGTGTGTCGTATAGTCTGAAGAATTTCGTCAGTTAAAATCTTTTATTTTTACAGAAAATGTTTGCATGTTCATGTACAACTTCCAGCGTATACTGGTTTGAAAATTAGAAAAAATATATTCAAAGTGATTTCGGTATGTTCCCTATTATTGCTAATGAGCTGGCTCCTTAAGGGGTATAAAGGGATGGTCGACTTTTTTCCGCATGGAAACACGCCAGGTACCCTTCCGAGGGGAGACGTACTGACTCCGGTGTTCGGTAATTCCTCTGTACAAAGGGGGTTGGCACCTTAAAGGAGTTTGGTATATACAGTGTTTTCCATATGTCTTATGGACATAATTAGGGTTAATTGTCGCCTGTTGGCTATTAAAGAACCATCCATCGGCCATGTTTCAACTTAAAATAACGCTTTGCGTTTGCTCTGTTATATGTTCGCTTGTTTTGACTCTATAAAGGAGCTAATTTTGACTAATTACGTTACTAGAGGCTAGACTGTTTACCATATTATATCTTTCCTATTCGTGCCCTAACAGTAAGAAAAGGACGGAGAATCTTTGGCGGGTATTGGGTAAGGTCAAAAAAGACCTTTCGACTGACAAAAATTTTTCGAAAATCTCGACTAACGTTGCTAGTGGTTGTACTGTTTAAAATATGTCTTTCATATTATGCAATAATATCCTCAAATGGTGCGAGAAATTTTTCTGTGAACCATTTAGTGATTTATTGTTATATCTGTATACTAAGAATCTATTATGGCCCTTTAGACATCCTCACTGAGGACCAAGATAGTGGAGCTTGATTTGTAAGACCTCCCTACAAAAGGGGCAATTTGAGCTGTGAAGCATATCTTCCTGCGTCTTTTGGGGACCCTTTTTATTCTTTTTATACTGTCGAATCAAATAATGTCGACTTAAATACAAATTAGTAGTAAATTTTTTCGAAATATGTAGATTTCTCTACCAATAAGGAGAGCGTTTGCTTGGGTTTGCACTTTTCTTTGCGGTATTTTTGAAAAACACGTTTTACAAATACCACCAACATGGTGATGCCGGAGAGAATCTCAACCATGCAGTTTTTCGAAAATCTAAGACTTAGAATAAGAAAAAAAGGACTCTCTTCCGACTACCCAGTTTTTCGAAAATATAAGACCTAGCATAAGAAAATAAGCGTTATTATTTTAAGGAGTTTTGAATGGGATTTTGTTTTAGTTTTACAAGGTTTAGAATAGAACCTTTTGTATTAACGGTGACTATATTTAGATATAAGGCCCTTAACCGGCTACATAATTTTCAGGCATAATTTCTTTTTAATATATCTACGGTTTTACAGGGTGTTTAAAAGAACTTAGACCCCTCTGTCCTTACACTATATTTAACAGCTGGTGTTTCAAGAAGCTGATACTTTATTTTGTTGGTATACATCTTATTACTATAACATCCAGTTCTCAACTAAAGCCCTTAATCCGAACATGTCCTTTTATCCATCAAAACCTCGTTATAACACATACAGGACAACGTCCTGACGTTATCCGGACAGCAACCGGACGTTAATAGGACAACAACCGGGCAGTAACCGGACGACAATAGGGTGGTTCACAGGGCGTTAACGGGGCGTCACACACACAATGCAAAGACAAACGCCCTGAGAAAAGCTTGAATCCCTTGGAAACAGAACCTGTTCTATTAAATAGCTTGAGGCTGAGAATCGTTTAAGTTTCGAAGAATTTTGTACCACCTGCACTAGAATATTTGTTGAGGTTAGGTTTGATTGTTTCAGGTAGTAAAACATCTAAGGACTTGGTTTAATTCTTTTATTTAATACATCTAGCTACATTTCTATGGATAATTTTTCTCAGAGTTTTAAGTTTATCTGGAGCGTTGGAAAAGTATTGGTGTGTTGTGTTTGTTCTCTGGAACTGATTAAAAATATCTAGCATTAGTGTTGCCTCCATATCTGTGTTTATACTAGGATCTTCTTTGTACACAAACTTCGTAAGGTCTGCAGATGGCATCATATGTTTAATAACTTTCACGGTAGGATCGTAAATTTCTCCTTCAAATACGTTCCAAAAATGAATGTTACCTTCTATTTCCTCATAGAAAATCTTTCCACATTTTGGCTCTACATGTACATTATATTTTTTAGCAAGTTCCCAAACCATTAAAGTTGCCGGTAAACAGGACCCATAATACTGGTTCCGACTGAATACTTCTTCAATGTTGGCAAGAATAGTTTTTCATATTTCCGCCATGTTAATTGTCTGCCGGTCAACGGTATACTAACCATTTCTTATCAGCTATTCCACTTAGATTACAAATTTCGTATACATCACTCCCTATCTTTGTATTGTTCCTCATCATCTTCTTTTCTCTGATAAATAGGTTTAGAAAAAAACAGACGATCGTAGAGCCCATCAGTTCTTCGGTATTCAATATCGCCCACTTGAATATCACTATTTTTTAAAAAAATCAACCCGTAACTCTCCCCGTTTCCATGTATCAGTTTCGATATCGTGCTTAAGACCCTGTGTGAGCTCACTATCAGCTGACTCTCCAATATTTCGATATGTCTTCTAAAACAATTTTCGGATATTGATTTAGGGTATGATCTGAGCATCAAACTTGTTGTGTACCTAAGTCTTTCCAGTTCTATTGACAGCTTTCTGTCAAAAGAAAATAGCCTGTATCTACGTATGCAGTTCTTAGAGATCTTTGAACGAAATTTTTATTTTAAATTCCGTTCGAAAAGGAGGATGGACTGGATGCTTTTTTTTTTACAGATAACTGTTTTATTATTAGTATCAGCATTAGTACCCATATATTTTTGAAGAAAATCGTCTGTATGTTGTTTATATATTAGCAAGTATGAATACGAATTACTGTTTCCAGAAGCATAGACCTTTTTCTTAGTTGTTTCATAGCTGTCCAGGAGTTGATTTTAGAAACAGAGTATGTTGTTTCGCTGTTGAGTGGTTGGGTCTCCCACATTCGGAATCCTTCCCTTCCTACCGTTAGAGCACTTATCTGAAAGTCGTATTTTAGCCCCAAAGACCTGCATCGATGATCTTCGTCGAGAATTTCGAAAAGTTTTTCCGTCCGTCGCAACATCTTTTCCTCGTACTAATTCTACCCTAACCCCATCTTTATCCGAAACTCTGAACCGTATTTCTCGCTTACTTGTATTCCTAGTCCTAACTTGTTTACTAGTGTTCACTAATTTTGCATATAAATTTGCTCAATATGGATGTCTTGTGGTTAAATCACCAATTTTTGTAATTGCTAGTTTTCTTACATATTCATACCTCAAAAAACACATTTAAATTAACCTTACCTCGTGCTGAGTCAGTTTAGCTCGCTTGAGTTGGGAATTTTCCACTAATGATGCAATCTTTCTCTTATGTACTATTGGTTTAGGTTCTTTTAACTTGATATAACCATCCGGCAGATAATATTTAACAATAAAATAAAGTTAATAATTTATAACACCCCTGTTTATACAGCCCTGTTTAAACAGAGGTGTTTTTAAACAGGGTAGTTTAAACAGAGCTGTTTAAACAAAGCTGTTTAAACAGGGGTGTTTAAACAGCCCAGTTTAAACAGAGGTGTTTTTAAACAGGGTAGTTTAAACAGGGTTGTTTAAACAGAGCTGTTTAAACAGGGGTGTTTAAACAGCCCAGTTTAAACAGAGGTGTTTTTAAACAGGGTAGTTTAAACAGGGTTGTTTAAACAGAGCTGTTTAAACAGGGTAGTTTAAACAGGGTTGTTTAAACAGAGCTGTTTAAACAGGATAGTTTAAACAGGGCTGTTTAAACAGAGCTGTTTAAACAGGGGTGTTTAAACAGCTCAGTTTAAACATTGGTGATTTTAACGTGGGTTGTTTAGTTGTTATTAACTTAAATAATATTTCCTAAATTATATATTTCATCGAAAATTTACTATACAGGGCGATGTAAAAATTTTGAAATCTATTTTTTTCCTCAAAGTCGAGATTTTTGAAAAATAATTTCACTAATCGTAAGATCTACTCATCCACTATCCTACATGTGAATTTCGTCTCTTCACCATCGGCCGTTAGGTCACTAATCGCAAAAAACTATATCTCCGGAACCCTAAGGCTGATCGACGCCATTCTTTTTTTAAACGCTTTCGGACACCGCCCTGAACACGTGACATATGCTAAATTTTTGTTCTGACGTTTAACACGTGATTGGTGACAGTTTACATATCTTAAATGACAGGTGACAGCCTTCATGCTTTTACACATGTCTTCTGACGCCATTTTGAACACGTGACGTATGTCAGTTTTTTATTTTAACGCTTCATAAGTGACAGGTGACAGTTGACAGATCTTAAATGACAGGTGACAGCTGACATGCTTTTACACATGTCTTATGGCGTCATCCTTCATACGTGGCGTATGTTGAATTTTTATTTTGACATTTGACAAGTGACAGGTGATAGTTGACAGATTGAAGATATGACAGGTGACAGTTGGCAAATCGTTTTTTTTTTTTTCTCCAAACGATTTGCTACGTTATGCTGCGCACGTGATGCATGTTAGATATAAAGAAACTATTGTATTATTATTAGTATTATCCACTTAAAATACATAAAATATATAAATCATACCTACTACGTCACGTCACGCCTCCATATATCACTGAAGATATCATTTTCCATGTTTATTTATTCAACTAGGTGCTGTGGCGTATTTGGTTCTATAGCTGGGAAACGTATATAATACGAAATTTATACACATGATGTGTGTGGGTTCGATCCGCGTCTCGGACAGAAAACTTTTTTCAGTGCATATGCGACTTACGAAATAAATACATTTAATTAGGTAGGATTAATGAAAACTTTTGTGACATCGTGAATAAGGACCTAACGGTAGAAAGAAGAAGAATAGATAGTATCCAAATAGATAGTGTTCAAGTAGTTAAGGGCACCACCTCGGTCGAGGAAAAATTCATCTACCACCCTCCAACAACAATCACAAAATAGTTATAGCCGAACCGGGATTCGAACCCGCGCCCTGTGGTGGGGCAGAACTCCCAAACTTTCCCTACTCAATGGGAGTGTGCGAGAACGAAAGTAGAAAGACAAAAGCAGATATGTGTCAAAAATGATTTGAGGGAAAAAGTTTAATAAGGGAATAACCGAATGAAAGGGAGCCTCCAACAACATTATCCCACCAGACACAATAAGTATGTGGATAATTACTAACCTTCAATGAATAATCGAATGTTAAAATATCTTGTTATGAATAATTAAAGAAAAATACATAGGGTTTAGTTTTCTAATTAGCTAGTATGAGCTTTTATTGACGGCACAAGAATATCATTTTTTGTTGAATGATATTTTTTAATTTTTTAAACCACTTAACCGAGGTCAGAATTTGTGGTTATGTAAGTTGTAAAAATGTAAACCACGGTAATAAGTTAAAACGTAACAAAAAAAATCGAAAACAGCAAGAAAGTTAGTTAATGGATTAGAGTGAAGAAGTAGAAGCTATTTTGAAAATATGAATATCTAGTTTAAACTTTATTTTTTGTATTTCTGGTATCTTTTTTATATTAAAAACTTTATATATTATCTCTTACAAAATCATTTCAAAGCTTACAGTTTCAATAAACTGATTGATAATAATTATAGAAATTAATATTTTTAGTTAAGGTGCTTAATCGATAAGTCAAAAAGACAGTTAGTCTAGAATCCAATTTTAAAACCTTTAACAGAATTTTGAAGTAGATACTATTTCACAGATCAAGCACATATTGCAGAAAAAACCGTTTGGCGCTAGCGGACGGGCTTACCAGCTACGTGTTTTAGCTATATGTGTTAGCTACATGCATTATGTACTTTTAAACTAGATATATATACTTCCAAATAAAGTGTGATGTTGTAATAATAATTTATCGAAGTAAGTAAGTATAACATCTAAAGAGAATATGAAAAAAGCAAGCTGAACGTAGAACTTACCTTGGTTGCACAGTCAAAGCACATAGTCACAACCTTAGATATAACATTCATAAGATTCTTGGTTTCTTGTATCACATTATCGACTTTTGTAAAGGTAGCTGCTTTACCAACAGTGTGATCTTTAACAGAAAACTGAAGTCGTTGCACAAAAGTTGGCACTTTGTCAAGATTCTCCAGCAATTCTTTCTTCTGGTTTCCACCAGGAACCTATTATAAAATATGTCTTAAAAACATATTCTAAAATGAAGTTGTTCACCAAATTTAAATTAAACGGGTAATAGTCCGTTATTACCTCCATAATATATAAGAATTAATTCTAATTTTTGCCAGAAGTGTGCAGATTAATGGAAATTACAGGATTACTGGGGAGAGCTTTTTATTATTCGTGATCTTTCAACCTCTTGTCTCCAACATAAAAATATTATCCTAAGTAAAACTTTTTACATACTTAAAACTAATATGCAATGGTTATAATTTTAAATTTAGAGTGTCTCCGAATAGGGATTCCTACACCGCCAACGGACAAATTTTTTTAAATATTTGAGAAAAAGATCATTAATAAAAAAATTGTTGCTTCGTAAAGAAATACGGTTCACTTTGAAAAAGAATATATTTTGTTACACAAGGCGTCCATTAAAACGTTAATTTTACGTAATAGTAAACATCTGTAACAGTGTAACCTTGTATCATTTCCAGAAATAGTTTTTCGGTTTTCTGAAAAGTTTTTAGGAAGGGTGCCTGTTGACCTTCTGATAACTGGTATTACTAAAGACTATATTTTTCACACTTTCTGGGCCTCTATCTGGAGGTCTCTGTATTTTAGTGTCTTCTGTGATTGTGGATGTAGCGGGTTTTCTGTTCCATATCTTTAATTCCTATGTTGGGCTTATTTGCTGGTATGTGTATGTCCGTTTGTACTTGTATATCCTATAATATTGTTATCCGTTCATTTGTTTCTATATTCTTCAACTAGTGTATGGGTACCACTTTTGTAACTGTACCTTATGTTGGTATTATTACCACCTGGTTATGTCTCTCAACATATTGTTTTGGCATTATGGCATTAATTTATCAGACATCCTGTTATTACCCTACCACCCTACTATTAACGATTGTGTTTGTGTTTTTCCCTTAGTAACGCCATCTTTAAGTCACTTTTATGTGACTTTCACTCACTGCGTCATTTTTTACTTTGCTCTCGAACTGACGATCAGTTTTTCCATTATTTTCTTTTGTCTTTAACTATGCTGTTTTTGCATTCCATGCCCTTTTCCTTTAATTTTTGTTTTGTTTCTCCCAGACATTTTTGTTGTACCCTTCTGAGCCTCTGGTGGTCAGTGCGCTGTTCTTATTTTAATAGTGATTTTTTTTCGCTTTCTTGTTGTCATTTTAGCTATAGCAATTAGCCAGTCATTCTTTTTTCCACGAGGCCGCTCGACAGTCCAATTATAGCCAAATTATAGGTTTGCTGTACGGCACTTTCCAACTTGCCTTTGAAGATGCAATCGAGTGATATTGATTACTTGCAATTTAGTATACTAAATGCACTGTATGCCAGTATAGATTACTTAGGTTCCACAATCGCAGATATTAAAGAAAATTTATTTTTGCCTGTATGCTCACTTTCCAGAATTTATCTTATTCAAATATAATATTTTAGCTGCTTTTTGTCTCACTGTATGTTTATTATGTTCGATATCTTCTCCAACGCCGAAGTATGGGTAAGTCTTATTATTTTATATTAATTTTATTGTTGTATTTATGTCAAATTCAAGGTTTTTACATCGGGCTTTTTTGGATCCAAAGTAGAGACTAAGTTCTTCTGTGGCGCATTGGGCTGCTTTAATGAGAAATGCCCCAAGCTATTAAAGACGTTGCAGGCCAATCCCATAACAATTCCATGGTGAAGCTTCTCTAAACTCAGTAGAATGCGGACCCCCTATTGTCGTGGAAGGTCCACTCGTTAAACAGATTATCGCGGCTGAATGTTTCTACGAAACTGCATCATATTTCGAGTGCCATCATTAAGATTTTGCAGTTCATCTCTAGTCGACCTTAGGACTGGAGAAAGGTGGGGTTGGAGATTTGTTGCTGATATTTTGTTATTAGCTGACAGTTTTGATTGTCTGATATTACCTTAGCGCTGTGCATACTTACGTCGCGTCGGAGAGATTCCTTAACTTTTGTGGCATCTTGTAAACGGTTTTGTGATCCATATAAAACCATGAATCACCTTATCAATTTTATTTCATTTTAATTTCATTTCTAAGTAACCCAGTCATTGTAGCTTTGTTCGGTTTGCATCTTACGTTGCACTGTATTTTGAAAATTGGCGTTCTACATCTAATGTAACATTTACGTACGCAATTTTTTAAAAATATTTGTTACCCATCCGTAATGTAGACTCTCACTGAATGCATTTTCACATAATCTGGATGTCTGTTAGGTCATACTTAACTTGTTCACAATTTTAAAGGATTCTCCTACAGAAAAACAACTACTCTGAAGTTTTCCTACAGAGATCGATAGAATTTTATAATTGTCACATTAGTACCTAAATCTCTCTTTACTTGTTTATTGCTAAATTGATGCTGTCCTTAATGGAAGTCGCGTCTTTAGCGCCGAATTGTGAAATTACAGATTTCACAGGTCAATTTAATACCGATCAATTCAATACCGACTGTGGAGGTTCATGAATGTGCAGATGTGCTGTGTGAAAAGCTGGAAAACGCTTTCCCGATTTCATAAAAACCTTTCTTGTACATTAATTTGTCTACGTCCGAATAGCTGCTTCTAATGTTTCTGCCATAAGATGCACAGCATAAAATAGACAAGTTATATGCAACAAACTGAAACACTTGTTTTTTAGGAATGTATCTGCTTTAAAAGTATATTCGCAACACCGCAACTCCGTCAGTGATTAACATTGACATATAATTACACTGAATTTATCGACAGCACATAGTACTAATTTTGCAATTGACGCAGCAGTCGTACTTTCTAGTCTTCTACTGGTGAGCAAATATAACTTCGATGATTTATTTGGACGCAAAACCCGCACTAAACTAAACTGAAACCATCAATCGATGGCCGAAGGGTAGGAACTGTCGATGAAACGAAAAAATAATATAGTGGGTAGGTAAGTCACTACAAATCAATAAATAAAACCTTAACGCACTAAAATTTGCAGTTTGCACAGTTTTAATAAGCAAAATGAAAGGAGGGTCCATTTATAAAGAAATAATTAATCTTTAAGGAGAGAAGCCTTATTAAAAACCCTAAAAAACACTTAATAGTAACTTTAGTTAAATACGTGCACATAACATATATTTAAGAAATTACCTGGTAACTAAATTGTCTTATCACTTTATATAGTCTGTTGGCTTCTTCTGCAAAATACTCAGCTTGGGTGAAGAGATCCTGTGTAGTTTTCAAAGGACCCTCACCTTTTGTAAACTGATACATAGAAAATGCCATGGAAGACATATTTTTTGCTCTTTTAACTATATCATTATTTTCCTACAACAAAAGGCATTTTGTGAATGCTGTTACTTTTAAAAGAGGAAAATACAATAGTAGTAGTATATGCTTGGCCCGCATTAGCGGGTCAGTAAATTTATATCGTTAACGATTATGATAGTTGTTATCGTGGTTATGGACATGGATAAAATGGACACGTATAAATTTTGTAGGCGTTGCATGAACTTCTTATGGACTGATTAATTTGTCACTTTCGCAAGTGCTAAGAAAAAGCGAGTTTAAAAAAAATAGGTTTTTTTGGGCAGCTTACCGGATAATTTTTAATTATGCTAGATGTATTATTTCTGTTTCTGAAAAAAGTTGCAACATAAGCTCCCTTTAATACATATACGTGTATACAGGGTGTCTAAAATAGGTGATACCACTATTGCTATCTCCGAAACGGTAAAAGATACGAGGTCGGTTAAATTAGAGAAAATGTGTCATTTTTAGTCTATGCTCATATTTCGTTCACAAAGTTGTCAAATTCTCCATAGTTTTTTATCTACAGGGGATTTTTAAAAAATAGTCAAAAATTTAATTTTTAAATACATATCTCGAAAACAATTTAATAGTTAGAAAAAAAATTGCATTAACAAAAATCACACAATTTTCTGCCTTCTCTAAAGTACCGTTATTGTTTTGTTTATACCATTTGTTTTTATAGAGTTACTGATACTAAGTTGTTTTTCTTAAATACGGACCTGGACTTTTTGATGCATTTTATGTTTTTCGACGTTTTGGTGAAGAATAGCATCATCAGGATATTCTACCAGTACGGACCTGGCATTTTTTAAGTAAATGCGCCATTTCATAACCACAAAAACTACAAACCAGAGCGGCAGGTTGTGAATTGTGTCTTAACATGGAAGATCCCAGGTCCGTATTGCTAGAAAATCCTGATGATGTTGCTATTCTTGATAAAAACGTCGGAAAATATTTTCAATCAATACACAGTTGTAAAGGGTACAAAGCATTCTTTCAAAAAATGGAGCAAAAAGTCCAGGTCCGTATTTGAAAAAAACAAGTTAGTATCAGTAACTCAATAAAAACAAATAGTATAAACAAAGCAATAACGTTAATTTATAGAAGGTAAAAAATCGTGTGATTTTTGTTAAAACAATTTCTTTCTAACTATAATAGTTTTCGAGATATTTAAGAATTAAATTTTTGACTATTTTTAAAGATAAGAAACTATAGATGATTTGGCAACTCTGTAAACGGAATATGAATAGGGATTAAAAATGGCACATTTCCTGTAATTTAGCTGACCTCGTATCTTTTACCGTTTCGGAGATAGCAATAGCGGTATCACCTATTTTAGACACCCTGTATAGGTACAATGTGTTCCTCAGTACATGTTACGATATTTCAGGTTTCTTCTTCTTTATTTCTTATTTAAATCATTTTCTGTAAAAAGTTCCTATGAACATGTTTTAAATAAAACATTCTCATTTTAAGACCAGCGTGCCATATTTTTAAAAATTATTTTTTATTCATATTTCGGAAATCGTTGGCGACGGTTTTTTAAAACATATGGTATATTTTACGTACATTCATAAATCCTAAAGAGCAACAACATTTAACTGCGTAAATTTGTATGGCTTTATAAAATTGCATAATGTGGTAACGCCATTACAAATAATTGGACAAAACGCAAAGGTTTACGCATTTTAAGCAGGCGCGGCCCGTGAGTTTTTTTACAGGTGAATCAAAATTTTGTGGGCAACTAGTGATATCAACGCAACAAGCAAAATGCACTTTTTTAATTAAGAAAGGTTTTTTAATAATGTGCCAGGAAATTATTTACCTACAAATAAACACTGCAAACATCATAAAATAGGTACTGCAGAATATTGAACATTACTACTCTAGATGTTTATGGCTTTTTTCTATGTGTTTTAATACTCTAGATTAGTAGATTTTAGCGGCTTCCGTTTTGATAAGTTGAGCATCTCCTCAATAGATGTCGCGCCGTGTACTAAAAGCCCAGAATATAAACAGAACAAAATTCTGAGCTAAAAGTATGATTATACGTAAAATAAAATTAGGAACGCTGCCGAAACTCCGTTTTCTTTAATAAATACAATACTGGCGACTAGACATTGTAATACGATATTTGTCTACGCACGTGCAGGCTGTAAGCTGTAGTAAATATCAGATTGCCAACAATTTTAAAAATATTTTATCGAGGAACAACTTGTTGCCACTACACCTTTTAGAGCCGATCTAATTTTTTCAATAACAAAAAATTAAAAAAAATTCTTGCCCCAACACTGATTCGAACCCTCGACCTTCTGATCAACTCGCTGAGATTGTACCGCTACGGCTAAACTGGTAATGTAAGAAAGTCGGTCCGATACCGTTAAATTTGATGCCTAGCGCAGGGCCTGACAGAAATCGTATTTATATTTTTTTATGTTTAACCGCTAATTAATATTATTAATACAATGCAAATACAATGCGCATATTAGCTACCTAATTAGTTTTTCTTTTTCCGAACCAAATGTTTTGAAATGGTATATTTTATGGGGCGGTTTGAGGTATTTCCATAGGGGGAGTGGCCCGATATTATTGGTGGACCGTGGACCAATTGTGTCTCTTTTTAACTTCCTAAAGCGCGTATGTCTGTTTCTCTCTTAGTTTTAATGAATTTATATCGTCGGTATAAACGTACAAGATCAATTTAAAATATGACCCAGCCCCGAGCAAGCTGGGATATCCTTTGACGATGGCTTGGCTTGATTCTTTCTTGGGGAGTTTTCGCATGGAACTTTGAAACAAAAGATTCTTTTTTGGTTTTAAAAAATTAATAAATAAATTATTATGTAGATCACTGAACATTTTAGGTGGATCATTGACCAAATGACCTTATGGAAATTTAAGGAAATTTATTTTAATTCCACTATTGTATCATAGATGGAGCTTGGAGCATCTTTATCTTTATTTCTTTTCTATTAAAATTATTGCAAAAACAATTTTTGGTAAAAAAATATATTCTTTCAATTTATGCAGTCAAAACATAAAATTCTCCAACATATAAAATAAATTCTCCAAAATTTCTAATAAATTCTCTATTCTCGGAGAATATTTCCGAAAAATAAACTCTCGAGAATGTTTGATCTCTACTTATGAATATGCCAGAACCACTGATTAATATAAAGGTACTTACATCCATTTGCACGCTATTATTTTCTTGCCATCTTTCAGTTTCCGCATCCATTTCACTAGTAGCTAACTTCATTTCTAGTCCCGATTTGGCAATTTTTTCTTGTTCTTCGGTATCTAATCTCACAGCCTTAAGAGGTTTGGAAGTTGTGCCATGTTTCTAAAAAAGAAAAAAAAAAGTAAAAAGCAACACTTAATAATTCTTAAACTGGGCTTGTTATGATTTTTAACTCTTTATTCCTAATTCGTAATCACTTAAAAGATAAAAGAATAGAATAATGCAGATTTATATCTGAGAATGTTTTATTATTATGGGATATCTCTGTCTGCGAGACATTTGTGTAAATGTTTATGAATTAGATCCAGCGCAAGACCAAATTCTCCCTAGTAGTCTCTATGGTCAGAGATCATTTAACCGTATGTTGTGCGTGACCAAGGTCGAGTAAAGGTGTGATTTCCTGGGGGCGACCATAATAAGCGATCGTCGCTCAGCGATGATTGTGAACCACTGCTCAACACAGTACACGGATGCTTAATGGTAAAGACACGTGCAGTCGCTCAACATAGCTCCGTGGAGGGAGACGGTTACATTGAATTGCCACTGAGCAGTGGTTCACGATCATCGCCGAGCGACGATCGCCTATCATGGTCGCCCCGGGATAGCCCCAAGGGGATAGCCACAAATGGCCTAAAGTTCATCGGGCCTAATCCCGAAGCTCACTTCGTATCGAATCGGAGATCTTCGTTTCTGCAATTGGCCTAACACTCGAGAAGTTGACAAACAAGGATGGAATACGCATGCTTTCTTTATTGTACTCGTGTAAGTGTTGTATGGAAACAATTATTCGGGGTAGTATGTAGTGACGCAGTGGCAAGACTGGCAAGTGATATTGATTATTTTATTCTCGGATATTGGCGCCAAATTTTATTTCGGATTAGTTGCTGGCTGGTTAGATTTGTCTCAAGCAGCTTCCCTAGCATCAGCGTCTTTTTAAAGATCTGAAGTGACCTATTATTTGTTTGAGATCTCATTTGTGTGTTGTGATTACAACAGTATTACAATTACAAAGCATACAAAGAAAATTACACTAACTTCAATAATTTTCAATTCAATTTTCAAATCAAATATTTTTTCTCTTAAAATTTAAGAATTGTCGACAAAATGATGTACCTACAATTTGTTTAGAAAAAATAAGAAATAAAATAGCTAAGCGTGTTAATTAATAAGGTGGGTTAATTCAAAAATTCAACTTTTATCGTAAATTACAAAAAAAAATCTTTACCAAAATATTCCTAGTAGGACTGTTAACAAACCTGACCTTACCATGGGTCTCATAAGTAGAACAGAGATATACAACTTTAAAGTTTTACGGGTCACGCCTGAAAAGCTGTGCTAAATGCAAATAATAAATAATACACATTGTTTTATTTGAAATTTTTTATTTTAAATGTTTAGTGTTATTTTAGTACTACGCACAGGCAACCGTTGTTACATGTCTTTATGTAGGTGGCTGCCTATGATTAGTAGGACACCTTTGAAGGCATGGATTCTTAATAAATCCATGTTTGAAGGCCTACTAAAAAGTTGCTAGGAGCAAGGAGAGGATTATAAGTTATATAAAAAAGAACAGTTTTAAAAACTGTTTAGTAAAAGAAGTCAATGATTCAGTGTTGCCGATTTGCGGGTAGTTAGGTACCCGAAAATCGTTTTTTTAACTGTTATGCGGGTAAAATTGTCATGCGGATAAAACCGGGTATTTCA
Organism: Philopedon plagiatum; assembly: GCA_963971165.1. Classification (NCBI taxonomy): domain Eukaryota; kingdom Metazoa; phylum Arthropoda; class Insecta; order Coleoptera; family Curculionidae; genus Philopedon; species Philopedon plagiatum. Next base: position 63,271,534 of record OZ020194.1, read on the forward strand.
AAATTGATATAAAGTTATACCAAGGTAAAATGGATGTCTAGCAACCGCTAAAGCAGCAAAATAGCTGCTGTAGCAGTTAAAAATTAAGAATCACGAGCATTTTTCAAAATGGTAATGTAAGCATTTTAAATCTCCCGCCTATTTTAAAATTTTGTTAGGTTAGGATTTCTTGACAAACATGATTTTTACATGATGTATGAAAGAGCAGGAAAGCAAAAAGAAGTGTCTCCTATTTTTTAGATTATCACACAAATTATAATTACAATTCTAGATCATTTCACACTTAAAAAGCAAAGAACTACCGATTATAAAACCGTACGATATGAGGTACGCTGACAGTAAAAGTTCTTCGGAGTTAGTACTGTGGCAACAATTTTCCAAAGTATCCAGTTGCATAAGATGCTAGAAAATATTAGAATTGTTCGGCGATTTTCTCCTGGAAATAAGTGAAATAACTAATAATAGCAGTTTCTTTTAGTTCTTCCACAGATGTGTCCTGTATGACATAAGTATTAACTGCTAAAGTTTAGTTTTTGAAATGCAATTTAAAAGTAACAAAATATTAGGTAGGTACTCGGAAACTGATGAAAATGAAGTAAAAACGCACTACAAATAGACTTCGTTTTATCCCAAAAAAAAAATCAATAAAACAGTTAATATTATTCACCATTAATTAAACCACTAAAAACTATTCTTAAAACGTAAGCTAATTAAACAAAATAAGAAAAACAACTAATTATCCATAAAATACTGAGAAAGGTGCAAATAAATTAGTACACACTCTTTTATGGGACGACGATAATTTGAAATTTCGTCTACGATCAGCTGTTCAGCGATTCTAACCAAAATCCAAAATAGCCTGTATTGATTTAATTAGTATTCGTTGCAAAATAGTTTGCTGCACGTCAAGATTTAGGCCAAATGGGTGTAAAACGGATTATGCCATACGAGCTTAACCGAACGCCAGCCGATTACACTCGGGTTTAGGCCAGTTGAACTTTAGGCCCGATGGGTTTTAGGCCCAATGGAGCCATCTCCAGATGAACTTTAGGCCACTTGGGGCGAGATGGCTCCATTGGGCCTAAATCCCATCGGGCCTAAAGTTCAACTGGCCTAAACCCGAGTGTAATCGGCTGGCGTTCGGTTAAGCTCGTATGGCATAATCCGTTTTACACCCATTTGGCCTAAATCTTGACGTGCAGCAAACTATTTTGCAACGAATACTAATTAATACAGGCTATTTTGGATTTTGGTTAGAATGGCTGAACAGCTGATCGTAGACGAAATTTCAAATTATCGTCGTCCCATAAAAGAGTGTGTACTAATTTATTTGCACCTTTCTCAGTATTTTATGGATAATTAGTTGTTTTTCTTATTTTGTTTAATTAGCTTACGTTTTAAGAATAGTTTTTAGTGGTTTAATTAATGGTGAATAATATTAACTGTTTTATTGATTTTTTGGGATAAAACGAAGAGGTCAGGTCTATTTGTAGTGCGGTTTTACTTCATTTTCATCAGTTTCCGAGTACCTAATATTTTGTTACTTTAAAATTGCATTTAAGTACTTGACTATAAGTGTTTTTAGAGGTTGAACTTATTAAATAGGTACTTAATCAAAAACTAAACTTTAGCAGTTAATACTTATGTCATACAGGACACATCTGTGGAAGAACTAAAAGAAACTGCTATTATTAGTTATTTCACTTATTTCCAGGAGAAAATCGCCGAACAATTCTAATATTTTCTAGCATCTTATGCAACTGGATACGTTGGAAAATTGTTGCCACAGTACTAACTCCGAAGAACTTTTACTGTCAGCGTACCTCATATCGTACGGTTTTATAATGGGTAGTTCTTTGCTTTTTAAGTGTGAAATGATCTAGAATTGTAATTATAATTTATGTGATAATTTAAAAAATACAAGACACTTCTTTTTGCTTTCCTGCTCTTTCATACATCATGTAAAAATCATGTTTGTCAAGAAATCCTAACCTAACAAAATTTTAAAATAGGCGGGAGATTTAAAATGCTTCTATTACCATTTTGAAAAATGCTCGTAATTCTTAATTTTTAACTGCTACAGCAGCTATTTTGCTGCTTTAGCGGTTGCTAGACATCCATTTTACCTTTATATAACTTTATATCAATTTTGAAATACCCGGTTTTATCCGCATGACAATTTTACCCGCATAACAGTTACAAAAACGATTTTCGGGTACCTAACTACCCGCAAATCGGCAACACTGAATCATTGACTTCTTTTACTAAACAGTTTTTACTACTGTTCTTTTTTATATAACTTATAATCCTCTCCTTGCTCCTAGCAACTTTTTAGTAGGCCTTCAAACATGGATTTATTAAGAATCCATGCCTTCAAAGGTGTCCTACTACCCATAGGCAGCCACCTACATAAAGACGTGTAACAACGGTTGCCTGTGCGTAGTACTAAAATAACACTAAACATTTAAAATAAAAAATTTCAAATAAAACAATGTGTATTATTTATTATTTGCATTTAGCACTGCTTTTCAGGCGTGACCCGTAAAACTTTAAAGTTGTATATCTCTGTTCTACTTATGAGACCCATGGCAAGGTCAGGTTTGTTAACAGTCCTACTAGGAATATTTTGGTAAAGATTTTTTTTTGTAATTTACGATAAAAGTTGAATTTTTGAATTAACCCACCTTATTAATTAACACGCTTAGCTATTTTATTTCTTATTTTTTCTAAACAAATTGTAGGTACATCATTTTGTCGACAATTCTTAAATTTTAAGAGAAAAAATATTTGATTTGAAAATTGAATTGAAAATTATTGAAGTTAGTGTAATTTTCTTTGTATGCTTTGTAATTGTAATACTGTTGTAATCACAACACACAAATGAGATCTCAAACAAATAATAGGTCACTTCAGATCTTTAAAAAGACGCTGATGCTAGGGAAGCTGCTTGAGACAAATCTAACCAGCCAGCAACTAATCCGAAATAAAATTTGGCGCCAATATCCGAGAATAAAATAATCAATATCACTTGCCAGTCTTGCCACTGCGTCACTACATACTAAACCGAATAATTGTTTCCATACAACACTTACACGAGTACAATAAAGAAAGTATGCGTATTCCATCCTTGTTTGTCAACTTCTCGAGTGTTAGGCCAATTGCAGAAACGAAGATCTCCGATTCGATACGAAGTGAGCTTCGGGATTAGGCCAGATGAACTTTAGGCCATTTGTGGCTATCCCAAACGGATTATGCCACACGAGCTTAACCGAACGCCTGCCGGATACACTCGGGTTTAGGCCAGTTGAACTTTAGGCCCGATGGGTTTTAGGCCCGATGGAGCCATCTCGGTCGCCCCGAGGAAACCGCACCTTAAGAACGGTTGACAGACATTGAAACATTTCATGTTACAAGAATTCGGTCAAGTGCAAGCTATACTTGCACAATTACAGCGGGTTGCACAAAACTTTTAATCAAGTAGTAAATTTAATTGACGTTTAGAGTCATATTTGGCAATGATGTTAGCATAGGTGCTGCCACATTACAAGTGTCTTGTTAGTTTAATTCGTGATTAAATTGTTTGTGCAACCCGACGTTAGTGTTCCGTGCCATCAACCTTCCACTTACCCTGAGCAAACCTCGGCCGCCCGATCTTCGTCTATCTGCTGCGCTACCCGCCGCCGATGGCGCTAACGCCGTATCACATCGCGTGTGCGCGGAGCTGAGTGGGCCAAATTAAAAATTTTGAAAAACGTGTAAGGACAAAAGTTGTTCCCTACATCGTGAGAAAACTTTTTCTCTAAAACCAATCAGTCAGTCAGAGCCAATCATCGTCAAGGAAAACAGTTTGCTGATCGAAACCGGTCAATCTCATTGGCTCTGACTGATTTGAATCGGCTGCAGAAACAAATCCATCAAAATTGCTGGTGATGACAGTGCCAATGGCGGATTTGGGGGCCCCCCCTTGAGCCTTGTAGAAAAAGGATTTCAATAGCGAATTTTATAAAAATAAATATTGTAACATAAACATTAACCATTTCTACATATTCTACAAAATATTATAAACAAAAGCAAATATATTGCCGTCTATTTAATGTCTATGTATTTGAAATGAATTATACCAAAAATATGAATAATAGATCAATACTAATACGTATGTAATATAAAAAATGCAAGCCTTTTTTGGCATTTTTTATTTGTTTCTAAAAACATCCCTTACACATTTCACTGCGATCTTATCAAAATTTGCGCCGGATAATTTTGGCTGCTAAACGAAACAAATAACCCAATACTTTTTTTTTTTCAAAAAACATCTCTTTGGAAAGAAAATTTGACGAAATTTTTCAAAAATATTCTCTCGAAAACATATTTCGAAACTACATTGTTCAAAAATGTCCTGACCGCTTTCTCAAAGTTGCTTTTTAAAAAACGGATTTATGAAATATTTTCAAATTTCTCCAAAAACACGTATTTCGATTGTACCTACATTATTTTTTTAAAATTGTCTCCAAACGAATAATTTTTAAAACAGGTACATTTTTCGAAAATATATTTTTTCGAAAAAAATATTTCGAAAATTAAATTATGAACTCCAGTAGCTTGAAAAATGTAAAGAAAAAAAGACGAAAAAGGATCCTGAACAAACCCAAACTAACCTTTTTTTGGGTTGGATCAGGTTTCTTTACATTTGGTACGTTACTTCCTCGTAAATTACTTTTTCGAAAAGCCCTTGCTTCAAAAAATTAATACGATCCGAAAAAAATTAATTTCGAAAAAGATGTTCTCTAAAAAAATGTATTTTTGAAAAGTGCTTTAAAAAAAATTTAAAAATTGGTTTTAGACAAATTGTACTTTCGCAAGTAACTACTCTAAATCCCCCCGAATGAGCAGAAGACATAATTAAAAAAAATGCTACAATATTTACATTTTCATATTAATCAAACAATTTGCCCTGTCGCGGGTAAGCTAAGATGACCAACTCTTCTAGTTGTTTCTTTTTTCAATAAATATCTTTTTTTGATGTTAAATTAAGTAAATTTCGAGGTAATTTTTTTCGAAAAAACAGCTTCTTCGAAAATATATTAAAAAAAAAAGAAACTTTTAAGAATACATTTCCCGGAAATATATTTTTTATATGTATAGTTTTTCTAAAATTTTAATTTCTAACTCTACTGACTTGGAAAATGTCAATGAAAAAATGACAAAAAGATCCTAAACTAATCTAAACCAACCTTTTTTTGTATTTGGTCAGGTTTACGTTTCCTTGTATTTGCTATTATTTGCTCTGTAGTAAATTACTTTGAAAAAAGGTTGTTTTTTAATATGAATAGTCTTTTTCGAAACAATGTTTAAAAAATGTTCTTTCTAAAAGCATGTTTTCTTGAAAAAATGTGGTTTCCAAAGGTGGTTAAAAAAATTCGAAGTTGGTTTCATAAAAAAAAAATTGAAAACGTCCCTAGTTTTTGAAGATTTGTATTATTAAAAAAGTTCTGTTTCCGAGAAAATATATTTTCGAAAAATTTTCAATTCATTAATTAAAAAAATGCTAGAATATTGTTAAGTTAGGATGATAAACTGTTCTGTTTTCGCAAGAACAGGTTTAGCTTTCGTCCATTATGAAATAGTGTACATTTCTTAGAACCCTAAACAATAAAGAAGTAATGTCGCACTTGAGATTGCCCGTTTTTTTTTTTTTGGTTTGTACTTTTGTGTAGCTCGAGGACGTTGACGTATACTGTCTACAAGAATTGCATTATGCTCATGCTGGTCTCTCTACCAAGATTAATTCCTAATTTAAATGGTAAACAAACGGTCTGTTGTTCTTAAGTAATTTAATAGAAATGTGTTTAAAATTTGCTCTTGTCATAATCAGTTAAACAGCACTTACCTACTGCACCAACAGAAAAAAATATTATTTCAATTATTTTTGCGACAGTATCATTAATTCGTAAAAGACAAAATTCTATAGCTGGTCTTATTTACTGATTCATTATATTGTTAGTTTCATGAAACTGTTTTCTACTATTTCCTATGTACATTTTACTTACTCCAGGCCTTGGTAGCGACATGTACACTTGCTTCTCAGGTTTTCCTTGACTTGAATCCAGAACATCCTTTACAATTGTTGTAACATCAGAAATCAACCACTGATACATTTCGGCAAAAACATCAAGATTTTCTTGGGCAATTTTACTTTCCGGGTGTAATAATAAAGTTTTTGCTGCTGTAATAACTTGAGGTCCATATACTCGCAAATTTATCTCAGTAAACTTTGCAGAGACTTGAAGAGTTTCTGAAACAGCGACATGGCGGAGAAGTTTACACACCTAAACAAAAAAGAAAAAAGTATGGTTTTTCGAATATTAAATTTACGTAGTTGTATTACTACACTAACTACTCGTCTCGAAGTTGTGGCATATGTGCCTGGTCACTATATATATACAGGGTGGTGCATCGATCCACGCAACATAGGAAATCCCATGCGAATTTTAAGGTGGTCAAATATTGGCTCCCTTGTTTATTTTAGACCGATAATTTATTTTAATTTATTTAAAGGAATACTTTGACGATCTAACTTGGAAAATTTTGACCTGATTCATTTAGTATTTAAGGGGTTATTTAGAAAAATGTAAATCTTAAATTGGCGAAATTTAAAAGTACGGTTCTGCAGCTTTATAATAAAAGCACCAGTTAATGTCAATAACTGACACGGGAGATGTTTATGACATGACATTAGAATTATTTTTCAGGTAAAATAGTTAAATGCTTCTTAAAGAATTTAAATTATTTAATGCAACGAGGTTTGTCTGTCTGTGATACAACCAAACGAAAATAGAGGGTAGGATAAATCAATAAAACATTTTTGGTGAACAACAAATATTTTATTTTTCGAAAACTGTAGTTTGTAATGCATAATAAAAGAATTAAATTAATCATAACTAATTATTTTTAATTAAATGTTCAAACAACCCCCCATTTGCTGCTAGGAAATACCCCAGACGATCATAAAACTCGTTTCGAACATTTCTTAACCGATATACGGAAAGCCTTTCACATTCTGCAGTAATGGCATTTTGTAAATCTTCCAACGTCTCGTATCTAATAGTTTTGTAGAGCGTCGTTTTTAGGTGTCCCCACAAGAAGAAGTCATTCGGCGAAAGATCGGGAGACCTACCTGGCCAATTAATTGTGTGGTTTAATCCAATAACGTTACCCCTAAAAACATTTTGTAAATACTCCCTGCTGCCGAGTTATGAGCCGGGCAGCCGTCCATCTGAAGCCAAAGTTCCTAATTTTCCCGAACAACTTCTTGCAACGCAGGCGTAATTTCATTTTGAAGTAGTTCAAGAAAATATTGCGCGGTCAAATTGTGATTTAAAAAGAGTGGTCCAATAATATGATGTCCCAAAATGCCAGGCCAAACGTTGACTTTCTGGGGATACTGCGTCCGTGTTTCAATAAACCTAAATTAATTTTCTTGACTCCAATAGCGAAAATTCTGTACATTAGGTTCATTATTCAAGGTAAAAGTACATTCGTCGGTAAAACAAATATTTTGCAAAAATTCCCTGTCATTATTTGCCCTCTCCATCATATTAAAACAAAAATCCGCCCTTCGAATCATGTCCCCACCTCTTAGTTCTTGAAGCGTGTGGTATTTATAAGGATAATATTTATGTTTATGTAAGACTCGCAAAACGGTTGTATGATGTTTCCCCACTTCGTCTCCAATCTCCAATATCCCTTATTTTCTTCAACATGTATAAAAATATTTAAATCTTCACCATCTTCATTTGCAGAATTGTGTTCGTCCTCTTTTTCGCAATGACATTTGTTAATAAGAGTTCCACTACTTTCAAATTTTTTAATGATTCTGGTTACGGTCGATATTGCTGGAATTGGCCTCTCTGGATAATGTACTGCAAACATACCTGATACGTTTCGGCTGCTGTTTCCTGCATAATACCACTTAACTATGGCAATCTTTTCAGACGTAGAATAGTTCTTAACAAAATAGTGTTGAAAATTAAGAAATTGGTCAAACTTTGTTTGATGTTGACACTGACAGAATTAGTCAAAATATTTGCTGGTGTCTTCATTAAAATAATTCAGACCTGTATTATTTATTTTAGGAAAATGAAAGATAATGTTCGTTAAATTACTTTGGATAGATTTCATAAAAATTATTAAACTTTTGTAAGTGAGTTTGGCTTATTGAATTCTTCAAAAAGTTTAAATATACTCTTAATCTAAAATAAATAGGGGAGCCAATATATGATCACTTTAAAATTTGCATGGGATTTCCTATGTTGCGCAAGCCCATGCACCACCCTGTATATATATATATATATATATATATATATATATATATATATATATATATATATATATATAAAACCAATAGAAATTTCTTGTCCGTACTAGGGCTGTGGTGTGATTTCACAACTTGTGATTTTGTCACAGCTACGGGGCTGTCACAGTCACGACTAGGGCTGGGCGATTATTGAAAAAGGTAATCGATTTTCGATTATTTGAAATAATCGATTATTTCCGATTAATCGATTAATCGAAATTAATCGATTAATCGAAAAATCGATTAATCGACAAAATCGATTAATCAATTAATCGATAAAATTTGTATTAATCGATTAGTCGATTAATCGAAAAATCGATTAATCAAGAAAATTGATTATTGACCTAGTCGAAATTATGTCATTACTAATGACATAAAGAAAGCGACTCCAGCGCTTAAAACGTGCCTATCTTGAACACAATCCCGACGGGCGATTTAAATTTTAGACCCTTAAGAATTAAAGGAGCGCGGATCGAAAAGCATTCAAATTATTCCGTTGAATTCGTGTTTCATAATCGACTTATGATTATAAAAAAGATTCGATTAATCGAGAGAATCGATTAATCGATTAATCGAAAAATCGATTAATCGATTAACCGGAAAATCGATTAATCGATGAATCGATTAATCGAAAAATCGATTAAAAAAATTTTTTTAATCGTTCAATCGATTAATAATCGATTAATCGATTATTTTGCCCACCCCTAGTCACGACCTGCTCCTCTTCGACTAATGAACCTGTGACGGGGTGACACCGACGGCAACTAGGTTCGATTAAAAGGTGTTCTCGGGTCCGGTCCGGCATATCGCAAGAAGATGCCGAACGGTGACCGATCACATCTACATCACGCTTTCGTTTTATACGCCACGCTTTGCGGGCGACGGGACAGATACGATGGCGACGAGTAAATATGAGCAATCACCGGTTCAAGGATAATCGAGAGCAGGCGGAGTCAAGTAAATACTTAGTTGTACGCTTGCTATAAAGTTTTTGAGGGCAATTAATTGTTTTAAATATAATACACTTAGCCATTTCGCCGTCTATAGGGGTAAAAAAGTCCCATATTACACTAGTTTTTCTTTTTAATGATGTAACCCGAGATTTAGACATTTTAATAAAAAGTAAAAACTTAAAAAAAAAATTACCAAATCTAACATAAAAGCACAATCCACTAGGAAGTCTTAAAGGTAAATCAAAAATAAAAATAAAATAAAAATACCAGTCGCATAGACAAAACATAATATTTCGGCAAACTCGTTCAAAAAAACTCATTTTGTAAGCGCGGCCGCCTATTAGTGCCACGCCGACAGAGGTGCCTTTGTCGCCGGTAAAATAACAAATAGACCGGTAGCGCTGAATGCAGTTGTACCGAGCCGAGCCAAATTGCGATTCTCTTTTGGTGTGACAAAATCACAGGTTTTAGTCACAGTTATACACATGGAACAGTCACAGATCGGAACTGTGACAGAAAAATCACGCTTTTTTCCAGCCCTAGTCCGTACTATATAAACGAGAAAGAAGAATCACGGCTCATCGGACTGTGGAAGTGTGTTCCTCTTTTGCAGCTGTTTCGTCCTTGTTAGGACTCATTCAGACAGCCATAACCCAGTCACACCGAGGCAAACGATGCTACTGTATCTTAAATCCGTTTTGCAGAACACAAGCAGGAAATAACATACCATAACGCCACCTAGCGGGTGCTGGCTCTAATGCAAAAGCAGAACACACTGAAAAGGTAAAGTAGAGATGCCGCGTTCATCCTTAGATTTTTACCTTTTCAGTGTGTTCTGCTTTTGCATTAGAGCCAGCACCCGCTAGGTGGCGTTATGGTATGTTATTTCCTGCTTGTGTTCCGCAAAACGGATTTAAGATACAGTAGCATCGTTTGCCTCGGTGCGACTGGGTTATGGCTGTCTGAATGAGTCCTATCAAGGACGAAACAGCTGTCATGGTCTACCCGGCCCGGGGTTGTCCATTTTCTTGGACTCCCCGTACTTTGATGCAAAAGGGGAACACACTTCCACAGTCCGATGAGCCGTGATTCTTCTTTCTCGTTTATATATAGTACGGACAAGAAATTTCTATTAGTTTTTTTTTATTTTTACTTGGCCTCTTGTTAAGGATTTACACGTCTTTCTAGTGAGAACGCCGTGACTCCCTCCTTGCACTGCGCGAATGGTGCGGACAAGTTGGGCGAAATTGCGAAAAAAGCGCTATCTCAAAAGCTAGAGATGCCGCGTTCATCTTTAGATTTTTACCTTTTCAGTGTGTTCTGCTTTTGCATTAGAGCCAGCACCCGCTAGGTGGCGTTATAGTATGTTATTTCCTGCTTGTGTTCTGCAAAACGGATTTAAGATACAGTAGCATCGTTTGCCTCGGTGCGACTGGGTTATGGCTGTCTGAATGAGTCCTATCAAGGACGAAACAGCTGTCATCGTCTACCCGGCCCGGGGTTGTCCATTTTCTTGGACTCCCCGTACTTTGATGCAAAAGAGGAACACACTTCCACAGTCCGATGAGCCGTGATTCTTCTTTCTCGTTTATATATATATATATATATATATATATATATATATATATATATATATATATATATATATATATATATATATATATATATATATATAATGTAAAATCGTTTGTTATACCATCGAGAAGGCAAAGTTGCAACAGCTCGCATTTGGGATTACAACCAAGGTTTATTTATTTAGTTCAATCCAGTGAAGCTAACATCCTTTAACACGATTTGCTAGATAATTTTTTTTTTCAAACTACTCAGAATCAAAGTTTGTGATTACAATTTGAATTATGACTTTCATAATCATGAAATCCCCAAATATTTCAAAAATCGGATAATGGATTATTTTTAATTCAAATTATCTATCACTACTATCCATACAAGATTAATATCTACCAAATATTCACTTAAACAAAGCGCCAGAGGTTCTGCTCTAAGATGTGATATTAATAACTTTACCTGCTTATAGTCATTTTTACTACTTACATAATGGCATATATCATAAGATTCACATTATTAAAACAAGCTGTGAGACCGTGGCTTAGTATGAACTCTTTCTTTTTCTTTTTGTATAAATTTATGGCCAGTGGTAACCCTGGGGCCAATTTATTTGATTATGTAACTTAATCTTATTATAACTAAAGTATATTTTAATTTTTCGATTTTAAAATTACAGGAACTAAGCAAAAACTTATAAATGTTCAAAAATTAAAATTTTATTAAGCAATGCAGCAAAAATCCTACCTCTAGAATATGATCTATCGAATCCTGAAATTCATCCGATGTGTGTTGAAGCCTTTCAATGTCAAATACAGCTTGTTGTCGAATCTCAACGACCATTTCAAGTCCCTGTTTGGTTGCCGTGCTTAATTCTTGTGCTTGATGGATTGCCGCATTAGCTAAAAATCGCGCAAGGTCTCGTGCTGAATTTATACATGCTTGAACTGCTTCTTCTACTTCCGGGCAGTTTGTTGCTTCTTCAAACCCCATTTGTACCTGAAATTAGACAGTAGAAATAGTTGTGGAAATGCAGAAATACTAAAAGCCCTTTCAGGCGTGGTCCAAATGAGGTTTTTTATACGCATCCGCAGCCTCTTAATAGATGCGGTACAGACGCGTATCTATGACGCTACTGATGAGCGAATGTTGTGCCAGTTGAATCGATTAACGATTGTTTGAGTGAGAATTGAAATTTTATGAATATTATTTTCCTCACTAGGTACTAGGGTGGGTCGATTTTTAAAAGTTTTAGAATTTCGATTTGGAAGAAAGTTTCCTTTTATAATAATAATAAAAAAGTTTATATAAATAATTTTAATTAAATTACATCTTCCACTTCTACATGTAGCTAAAGCTGGTTGTCAATAGATTTTCACATTTTCTGAAAAGTTGGGAAATTTTGATTTGGAATATCGATAAATAGATTTCTCTTTTACTCATATACAAAACCTTCTAAGTACATACAACAAAGAAAATTTTCTTCCACCCTCTACCAGCCTTTAAACATTAGAGCTATGCCGTCCCTGGAATGCCTTGTTGTTGGCACCATCCAACTGGCGACTCTCCGTCGGGTGTTTTCCATTTTTTGACTATGTTTAATATTAGTATTACCCCTGTATTAGTATTCGTTGATATTACCTAGGCTCTCCTCGCAATTGCTTCGTTAAAGTCGTGGTTTGCTGTCTTAGTCTTATTCTCCGTTATATAAGGCACGACCTTGAATGTCCTTTGGTAGGTTCCCCTGCTGATTTTAAAGACAATATCCTTACAAGTAAAGAGGACGTTTTAAAATGTTACTTGTTGGATTTAGTTTAAATCCTCTCGATTTTGGACAGGAGTCAAATTTTTGGAAATATCGAACATACTATACAATTTTGGATTTATGGAAAAAATCAGGAATTGCCACAGCACCTGGATACCTTACAAGCTTTAAATATTCTTCATGCTGCGCCTTGATCAACTGTAGAACACGTTTCCTAATCACTGTGGGAAATATACATAAAGTCATTCTACACAATATAAAAGTATTACAAAGAATAATATGCTGGTAACAAAATAATAATAGTGCCTATAGGTGCTTCTACTGCTTGACTTCATGATGGCCGATCCAGGGTCGCGTCAATATTTTACAGATCTTTAATTAAACAAAAAAACTATTTAGTGTATCTCTAGACTACGCCAGGTAAATATCTTACTAATTCTTTAATGCTATTTAGATAGAAACCTACCACATTGGCATAAAGACCTAATAGATGATCTATTTCGCCTTTTAATCTTTCACTAGCTTCTAAAATGGCTTCTCTATGTTCATGGCTAGTATAGGCACTATCAGTGAAATCCTGAGTTCGTTCCAATACTGCTTCCAATGCTGTTGGAAAGGTGTCTTGACAAGAAGTATCTGGAATAAAAAAGTTGGTAACGGACTTACAAAAGTAATTGAACAAAATTCTTAAACGTCTTAGAATTAGTATTAAGGAATTTCATTGTTTATTAAAAATTATTACAAATTACACTATAATAATAATAATAATAATAATAAAAAAGAAACTCTGCTTGAACAACAAATCTTTTCCATTTACATCACAGATGAACGATTCGGGTTAGGTGTGGTGAGTAAAGGTGACTAAATATACACTCGAGACCGTGCTTCTTATTTCTTAACGGGCACCTGACTAATTGTTGGAAACAATACGATTGATTGGCTGCTAAAAACGAAATTGCGACGCGGGCTTTAGACAATCGGATCGGATGTCTGACGTTTTTAAATTGTAAAAGCTAAATTATGCGGAAAAGTAAAAACATTGTTAAATATTAATTTCCTTTAAAATAACATTTTTAGGTTTAATGACTTGCTTAAACAATTTATACAATAAAAAAATACATGCATATCCTCTATTATCTATTTATTAAAAGTTGCCACATTGTCAAATGTTTTTCTTTGAAATTATTCTTTAAAAATTTGGCAACAAATTATTTTTGTAACACCCTATATCTCGAGAATGAAAAATTTGCTAACCTTTATCGATAGTTCATCATAAGTTTTTCTCATATTTCTCATGGAGGAATCTTCCCAAAGATTTGTATCATAACTAATTAACACCCAAGGGCGGATTTAGAAATTTTGAAGTTGTATATCCCTGTTGCTGCTTACGAGACTCATGCCAAGTTCAGGGTTTTTAATAGTGAGCCTGCTAGGAATATTTTGGTAAAGAAAAAAAAATTTTAATTTGCGAAAAAAATTTGAATTTTTCCGTTACAAAAACATTACCAGTATGCTCACTATTAAAAACTCTAAACTTGGCATGAGTCCCGTAAGTAGCAACAGAGACATACAACTTCAAAATTTCTAAATCCACCCTTGTATTAATCCGAAAAAGGTCTCTAACGACCTCATGAACCAGTCATAACGTCTACATATAATTTTACACATTTTTTAGAAGTTCTTGCATCAGTAAAAAAGGTAAAAAAATTCGATTGATTGTCGGTTAAAAACTTCAGACCACTTGTGCTTAAATTTAATTAAAAAGTTATATAATTTTAACAAAATAACAGAGTTTTTATGATTTTTCTTATAAATTGGGCCCTAATATACTTTTCCACAAAATGAATCTCTTTGTTACAGCACGAACTGAGAAAATTAGTTTTTCAGGTAACCAAATTAGATATTTAACTTTATTTTTTCTTCAAATTTGAACAAAATCTCATTTTACTAGGAAAACTAGAACTGTATAAGAGGCGATACACTCACCCATCGTCATTTTGCTATGTTCCAGCAAGTTCTGTAGATGTCGCATACAAGCATAAGCTGTACCGCGATCATTTTCTAGTTCTTCCCTGACTGAATGATGACTTAATTCGCAATTGTTCAGGTTCAAAACGCCATCCTTTACCACATAGTGAATAAGATCCATCGCTCTTCTCATCTGGCAAAATACCGTGTCCCTGTTTTCCCTTGCTGAAACACTGTCAGGATACCTGAGACACGTCTATAAAAAAATAAATATTTATAAGTTTTATCTGTATAAAAATATACAATGTTGGTAATGCCGGACTGGATAGGTAAAATGATGAGAGAAGTGTCACAGGATACACAGTAAATCCAAACTAAAATGATGCGAAACGAAATAAAGAGGACAGCAGATAGGATGAAGTAAAGTAAGGCGGCATTAAGCTATATGAAATGAAGAAATCCAGGTGAATTGTTCTACTATGACTAGTGTATATTATTATATTTTAAATATTGTCGATGACTCTAAAAAAGTCTGTCTTGCATACCTACCTTACTTGACGTTAGCAGCATCATCGTTGACCGTTCTAGAACTTGTCTTGCAGCCGCCATTTGCGCCCTTCGTCTTTCATCTTTTAAATCATTTTGTCTATCACCAGTCAGATGAGCCAGTTCGACCATTTCTGTGCCAAACTGGCTGAAGGCTTTTACAAATTCGGTAAAATTGTTAACTGATTCTAATCTGTCTAAGCTATAGGAAACCTATAAAAAAACACATTTAAGCAAATGAATCCACACAAATGATACAACGAGCCTAATTACCCCACTTGTAACTCCAAATTAAATTAAAATTTAATATTAATCTTACAATCGCACCTCATTTCAATGCATAACAATGTGATTAGAAGAATACTTATAAGCACGTCCTACCATTCGTCCGACAGTATCTAAATATCTACCACTAATGACAAATATCAAATGTGATTTTTTGGTTTAAGGTTAGGAACGCAACAGTTGTAAAATCACGTGATAATAATTAATATAAGGTTATTGTATACATTAAAAAAAGTTGTTTCTAATAAAATAAGGATATTCAGGATGGGAGCTAAGGCTTTTTTTACTACAAGGGCTAAGGCTAAGGTGTCTTGTTGAGAAAAATATCGGGAATATCCTTGAGCGAATTTCAGTAAATTTTATATAACAAATTTTTAGTTCATTTTCTTAATAAGTCTGATGTTTTGAGAAAGAAGTTCAGGTCTATTTGTTAAGAAAATAAGTTTTATCCGATGGAAAATTTGAAAAAAAGGCAACATTGTTTTCAGGTAATCTGTGTGTTAACCCATTAGAATTCGCTCCCCTGACTCCTGGCCTTGACCTTGAAATAATGGTGTCGACGCTTTAGATCGATACGGCAGGCAATACAATTTAAATTTTTAAGAACTTCACTAGAAAATTTGGGTAACGGTCTGGAAGTTGGGAGTTTTAGAGAAACTAAATTATTTTTTATATAATTACAAATTTAGTGCGCAAAAAGGTGTTTCCTCCATTTTCTCAATTCTATTGAGAAAATAAATCATCCAACTCTTCCCACGAAAAATAAGTTGTATGATAGTTTATCAGAGCAGCAAATTTGCGATGAAAGCTACGAGAGAACTAAGGCTGGTATTTAACTATAAACATTTTGGGCCATATTCGTATTGATATCTAAAATTAAATTTTATTATTCAGTCATGCTTTTAAACAATTTCACGATGCATGTTTTTAAACAATTTCACGATGTATGTTTAGAAACGTATTAATTAGATTCTGCGCAATGCTTCACCTTTCCAAGCTTTTCTTTCGATTGTATATTGCGAATCACCAACGTGGATTTAGGACTATTGACTGACCTTGCCACTGTTTAAAAAAAAAGGTATCGAGGTGGTATAATTCAGTATCCAGAAAGAAAGCATGTTGCCAACAATATTTATTTATATAACAGAAATCATGAATTAATTCAAAATATAAACGATAAAAAAGTATATCTACAGAACATTACAGCAAGCAATTAATGTTGATGTGGACACAAATAATTATTTTTCAATTGAATCTGAACTGTTGAAAAAAATTCGTAAAGGTGCAGTATGGAGGGCAAATACTAAATATTTTAAAGAACATTCTAAACATGATTTAAATTCTTGCGACAGAACATGAGCATTCTATTAAAGTTATTGATTACACTTGATTTTATGTAAAATCCCAGAAGTTGTTGATTAGAAAATGGAAAATTGAGGGATAATATAAGGACTATTATACGCCTTGGATTTCGCCTTTCGTAACAACGACAAAAACACGGATCGGTCAGGGTGTGCACTGATGCGCGTCGGTTGAACTCGGTTTTGGAAAAACTCATGTCTTTTGGCTTATCTACTATCGTGGGGTCATTTTCACGATGTATAGATTTGGGTTTTGTTTGTGAATTTAAAGATCTATTAATTGCTTATTTTGACCTACTCTTAAAATATTCCATTCCTTTCCAATCATCTTTTATATGCATGTATTAATGCAGAAAGGACCACGCTACTTCGTACGTAGACACGGCCATGTGGGCCGCAATAAACAATAGAAACAAGAGCAAACGACCAACCGGTGCGGTTTCGCGACTAATACAGCGTGAGCTTTTCTGGTCCAAGCACACGGCAATGTTCCAAATAGCGTGGGCCTATATGTATAAGCAAACTAAAAGAACGAATATTTAAGACAAACCTTATATCAAAATATAGCTCTCACCTTATCTTTCGCTAGGAGAAGTTGCTTAACTACGACAATATCAGCCAAAAGTAATACTCTTGTGATAGCAGCTAAAAGGCATTTGGCAGCTCGAATTAAAAGAGTTGTATCAAACGTTATCTCTTCGTTTGTATCATCACATATTTGTTCAATAGCACCTCCTAAAAATGAATAGATTCTGAAACCACTTATGTTGACTTAGTTTTTTAATAGAATAATAAATACATTTTATGTATAAAAATACACATTAATATACACATTCCGTATAAACCCTTGGGTTCGAACAACTTAATCGCGCAAGGTAATCTACCGACTGACGAAACTGTGACACGACGATATCCGATATCACACACCCATAATCGACGTAAATAAGACGGGTTTGACGTCGAATCATTTTGCACTCTTTCCGCCATACACATTAAGGGCGTGCGCGCACTGGGCGACTAGGTCGCTGCGAGCATGGTATATTTGCGACAGTGATTGTGTCCAATATCAATCGACCAATTTTTTAGTTTCAAAATGAACATCGAGCAAGTAGCAGCTTCTTTATATTTGTTGCGAAAAAGAACAAACAAGAGACCGGCCGCTCCGGCAGTCGGAATGCGCTACCTCTCACTTAATACAGTATATCATGTTGGTCACGGCGTTTTACTGGCCGTCTGTACGGCGCACAGGTTCTCGTTGGCCGTCGCGACCTGTCGGTCGCGGTCGGTAGTGCGTTATGTACAATAATTATACATACTCTACTAGCTTAAATTAATTATTAATTTAAACGGTTCTAGTGGCGCCTCACAACCTGGCCGCTCAATGCGCGCCTGCACTAATGTTGACGAATACAACAACAAAACCCATACCTGTGCTACCACGAGAGCGGCCCAAGCTCATGGCATTTGTACCGCGCTGCCCATCGAGCTACTGTAGGCCGTGCTTTTACACTCGTACCTGGTATTGCGCCACTTTTACAAAAAGTGGAGCCTGCCTAGAATGACGATGTGTAACTGCTAATAAGGTATGTAGTGTTCATGACAAGTTTGTTTTCATCAGGCGCGCGTTATAAATAAAGCTAACATCCCAAGAATGCGTCGACTCCTCTTTGTAATCGCAGCAGAAAATATTAAAATATGGGTCGAGACTGAATAAAAATTGCTTGTTTCGCAAAGAAAACTTGCTCGCACTAAAAGAAGTACTCGTTGTATCCGAGCTCAAATTGTATTAAGTTTAATGAACGATTTTCCGTACCTCTGAAAATGAATCGTTAAAACCGGACGCTCGTTATAAGTTGTGCTCGTTGTAAGAGGACCCGACTGTAATTAATGGCAAAAAAATATAACACATGTTTTGGTTGGGGCGGCAGTTTTAATTTTGCACCTAGGCGGAAATTTTAATTTTGCACCAGGGCGCCAAGCATCCCAGTATGCTTGCCGGCCCTGTATTTAATACTATAGCTTTGTTCGCGGAGACGATCCGGAACTAGTCCGTGACAAGTGCGCGTGCGCTTTGCGATTATTTGCGTTCGCGGTGCAGAGAATCACTGATTTTGACAATAAATTTGGCGTTCGCGGTGATGCGAGAACAAGTTCAGGACACATCCGTAACCAGTCAAAACGATCCGAGGATTACGGCATGAATTATTTGTCCGCGCAAGTGCAGTGTGAAATTTGTTTGAAAATTGTCGTTTAATGTTGGGCGGGCTGTATTTTGCGATAAAGAACAGTTAAATTTCATATGCTGTTAGTTGTATAAAGGTAGATATACATTTGTAGTAGTATATTCAATTATTCTTGTATTTAAACTTACTCATAACAGAACAAATATGTCTTTATGGCAATTTTAATCATTATATAATGTTAAATTAGGTTGTTCAGTCTAAAAATTTAATTCAAAATAATAATAGTATATTATTTAACGAGCGGTAATGTAGGTCATAACTCACGCAGATGAAGTTTGCAGCACGAGCCGCAGGCGAGTGCTGTAATTCTACAAGTGAGTTATGACCATTACCGCAAGTTGAATACTATACTTTATCTACGACTAAAACAATAAATACTAAGCACAAAATTTACAACAGTTAGGTATTAACTTAATTTGAAAACGTCAAAATTATTCGAGTGACATTACTTCCCTCAATAACAATAATGGACTGTTTCCTTTCGGCCAATCGGCTTGTACAGAGCCACCTTGATATTCGGTTCGTAAATCTTTTCCGATTTATTATAGTGAGTTATAGCAGTGAGTTATTATAACTCATGTTGTTTGTTTATATATACTATTAATTGTTCAAAAGTAGTTGAATAATTAATATATAATTTAATAGGAGTAGATAATATATGTTAAGGTTAAGTGATTCGCAGATGTTCCGGACAAGCACGTTCACCAAAAACGTTCGCGGAGATTTGTCAATTCCTGATCGGTTTCGAATCGCACATGCGCATAAATGTTTGGGATTATTTAACTTGTACAGGTTACGGACTGGTCACGGATCGTCTCCGCCAACAAAGCTTATGGTTTCGACCATGCTTACCAGAAAGGTACTTAACGCCAAATTTAATATATTAAGAAGAATAGCTTTATATGTTCAGCGTTGATTTTCTGTTGAACAGGCTATTTTGTTGGTACTATATACAGACTAAACTTTAAATACAAGAGGCCAACTAGAACGATACCTTGTCGTAAGATGGCGATACCACTTCAAACTCCAATAAATTAAGTGGAAATTTGCACCACACGCCTGGCGATCACTCGGTCAAATCTTGTCGGCGTTGCTAAACGTTTTTAACCAAAACCATCACTTTTCTAATGATACCTGTGCGCCGCGCCGTTCAATAAATTTATCGCGCGAATAACATGTGTATAAACTGATACCGGCAATTAAGCTACTGCGACAAATGATTTTTATACCTTCAGTTTTTAAAATATTTAAAGTCATACAGAACAAAATTCGTTGTACCGCAAATACATAATTTAAATCCATAGATAAAGTAGGATGGTTACGTTTTTTATTTTTATTTCACTGATTTCACAAGAGGAGGTTATCAATTCGACCCCTTGCTTTTTTATGGATGTTCACGCATAAGTTTCGAACGGATTCACCGATTTGGATGATGTGTTTTGTAGATGAGTTCTTCCGAATGGTCCCATTTTAAGTTTTTTTTTGCTAAACTGAGAGGAAACCTAAAAAAATTGTGAAAACTAAAAAAAAAACTCGTGAAGATCGACAAATTTTGTCAGTATATGTCGTAATTGGGCACCGGTTTCAATAATTTTTTCTCTGCCGTGTTTAAAATGACGGCCCGATGATTTTGCTGGTATTTAACTTTAAAAAAATTAAGGGTAGGGGTGAGAGGGGATAAAACCGGAACGGCTGAATATTTTTCGAAAATGTTGAACTTTGTCATTTTCGGGGTAATTGAGGTAAGAAGGTCTAGCAGATGTTAAAAAAATTACCGGGAGGGGGGGGGGGGGGGGGCAAAAAGGAGCGACTAAGAATTTCTCCAAAAATGTTAACTAATAGGTTATTTTCGGGTTATTGAAGTCAGAAAATCTAATTAAATGGTACAGGTGTTAAAAAAAATTAACGGGGAGGGAGAGGATATAAAAAGAAGCGGCTGGGAATTCCTCCAAAAATGTTAAATATGTCATTTTTCGGGGTTGTTGAGGTCGTAAAATCTAATTCTGTGTGACAGGTGTTAAGAAAATTAACTAGGGGGGGGGGGGGGATTAAAAGGAGCAGCTTGAAAGTTGTCCAAAAATGTTAACTAATGTGCCATTTTTGGGATTATTGATGTCAGAAAAGCTAGTTTTTTATAGAAGATGTTAAGAAAATTACCGGGGGGGGGGGGGGGGGGATTAAAAGGAGCAACTGGCAATCTATTCAAAAATGTTAACCATTGTGTCATTTTCGGGGTTATTGAGGTCAGAAAATCTAAGTTTGTGTAACGGATGTTAAAAACATTGACGATGGGGAGGGGTAAATGGAGAGGGTGGGAATTTCTTCAAAAATGTTAACTAATATGTCATTTTCGGAGTTATTGAGGTCAGAAAATATACATGGACATTACAGATTTGAAGAAGTGTAGGTAAGATGAAAAGGGAGGAAAAATAGGCGCACTAAAAAGAAAGAAATAATTTTTCATTCAATAAAATGACCTTCACTAAAGGAAAACATCTGAAAGTATGAAATAATGTTTTTACGTATTTATAAGGGAGGTTAATGGTAAACTTAATTTTGTTCAAATTTAGGTAACTTGTACACCGAAGTTCTAAACGTTGAAGTCGACGCAATTTCACATTATAAGGATCCGTAATGATAATTCATAATCATAAACAATTAATAAGAAGTTGCGCTTACATTAAAGTTTAGATCTTTGGTGTACAAATTACTTAAAGTCGAACACAATTAGGCTTATCATTAGGCTCAGTAATAAATAACTAAAAATATTACTCTCTATTAACAAGTTATTAATGTATTATCATTAGAGATTCCTATTATAAGTTAAAATTGCGCCGACTTCAAAGTTTAGAACTTCGGTGTACAAGTTACCTAAATTTGAACAAAATTAAGTTTACCATTAACCTCCGTTATAAATACGTAAAAACGTTATTTCATACTGTGCTTTTCCTTTTGTGAAGTGGTTAATTTGAAAAAAAATTATTGAGCTATTTCGCGTATTTCCCCAAAGTCGTCCTCGCACCAAAACGAGTATTTCTCCCAAGGTAGTCCGCTCGCTAGACGCGTATTTCCCCAAAGTCATCCCATCCCCAGACGAGTACTTTCCCAAGGTCGTCCGTTACCTAGACGCGTATTTTTCCAAGGTCGTCCGCTCCCCAAAGGCGTATTTTCCAAAGGCCGTCCGGTCCCCAGACGCGTATTTTTTCCAAGACTGTCCGCTCCCCAGAATCTGCATCTGGGGACCGGACGGCCTTGGGAAAATACGCCTTTGGGGAGCAGACGTCCTTGGAAAAATACGCGTCTAGGTAGCGGACGACCTTGGGAAAATACTCGTCTGGGGATGGGATGACTTTGGGGAAATACGCGTCTAGCGAGCGGACTACCTTGGGAAAAATACTCGTCTGGGGAGAGGACGACCTTGGTGAAATATGCACCTGGGGAGCGGACGACCTTGGAAAATACGCGTCTGGGGAGCGGATGACCTTGGAAAATACACGTCTGGGGGAGCGGACGACCTTGGGGAAAATACCTTTTTTGCTAGGTTGTCCGCTCCTCAGACGCGTAGCATTCACGGAGCGATTTTTGAGAGATACACCATGCGGCAAATGTTTATGTTTAGCCGAGCACATCCAAATTTCTAATACTTACCGGATATGCTTTTCACAATTTTATATCCCTTATCAGTTATATAACCTATACCTATACGCACTTAATTATTTCCGCCATCGCCTCCTCTGGTTATTTATTTAAGGGCTAGCCTTACCATAGTTATTGAGACTTTTGCGTTCTGTGAGAAATTTGCAATATTGTATGTGGTACGGAACCCCCTACTCGCACTTGACCGTTTTTTTTTATTTCACGCAATTACGGCAACGCCCATGAATTAAATTGTTTTTGTAAAATACCGGATACGTACCTATCTTTGTGATACGCCCTGTATACTAGTTATCACCATAACGTCGTCATTTCCAATCATAAAAGTAACCCGTAAAAATTTCATCCGCATGCATTAAACCATTTAAGCGACACACTTTTTGAACTTTGAGAGACTCATCTTTGTAACACACTTTGTATTAAAATACAGATCCTGATAAAAAGTAGCAATTTATTATTTAGGACTCAAAAGGAACCTATAATATATGATATTTCAATCAAATAGGTCGAAAAGGCCTGAAAATTTCTCAAAGACCTACTTATGTATATCTATTGGCGACACACCGAAATCCCCTGTATATTCCGATTCTGGGAAAATTAATTAACAGTAAACGTTTAAGTATTTTTCGGTCACTTAACAAAAAATTACTACAACTGGCAATGAAGGAGGCATAATGAACGCTCAAGGGAGCCATCTTTGCTGTTATAAATCAATTAAAAGTGGATAAATATACGGTGGATGCACGCTTTTTCAAGCCTGCATCCATTGGGGTTCGCCTCTGATTCCCACGCGAGATTTCGTCCGTATAGTTATATTGCCTGTGGTACTATATTGTCTCGATGCTTATCAAAATATCGTATGGTTCCTTTCTGATAAATATAATTCAATTATTACACAGAAATTTAAATTATAGTAAAATTAGCAACAATGTTTAAAAATAGCTTAAAGGAATTTTAAATATATAGGTACCTACACTTACCAGCTTGACGCGCTTCTTTACAAGCTTCGTGCATGCCTTGTCGTATTTCCGAAAAGTCATCTGCGATTGTCTCTCCAACTGTAACAAATCTTTCCACGGCCAAGTTAACTGCTTGACCAACACGTGCCAGTGCCATGGGACGTAATGAACCGGCAGTGCCATGGTCCACCAAAGAAGATATCTACAACAAGATAATTTCCCTTCAAATCTATTAGTAAATAATACTAATCAATTAGTAATGGTTAATTGCCAATAGTCAGTCGTTTTGATGCTATTTTTGTTCGATATTAAAAATGTAAAAATAAAAGAAAATAACGCATTTAATAAACATTGTAATTTTTTTCGTTTTAGCAAGACTGACATAATTGACTAAAATAGCGGTCTCAGGACTGATATATTTTCAGTTTTGTGACTAAAACGCAACACACGATACTGACACCTAGAACCTTTTTGTCTTAACTGAATCGGTTATTTGAAAAAAAAACTCTAAGTATTTAAAACGAAATTTTACACCCGAAACAAGAAAATTACTTAAATCAAAAATTTGGGTGCACATAGAAGAGTTTTTATAGGTTAGTTTATAAACAAAGACATGCAATTATTCTACTTTGAAATTAAATCGTGGCTTATTTTAAGTAACAAAATATATTTTTTTTAACTAGTGCTCATTTCGAAACTTTTATTGAAAAAATATATTTCTGGCTCCTCCATTGTAGTTTTTGGCCACTGGAATAATATTACACTAGTATTACTATAGAACAATTTTTTGTCCCTAGGAATATACCGAATCAAAGGCTTCAAGATATTTGCTTTATTAATATTTATAATCACTTATAAATATATTGGTTTATATCTCGTTTTAAGTCGCTTCAGTTGGTAGATCCCGTCTATAACCAGCAGCGCAACACCAAGCTCGCGCAACACCAAGCTCTCGCAACCCAACAGCGCCATGGGAAACATTTATTGCAGTTTGGCGCCTTCCGTCACCCCTATAGGCGAGCGGGACACCCCCAAAAAGCAGCTTAGAAATAGCAGTATGTGACCACGGCGTCCTAGTCGCTAAAAACAGTTTTACTGTATGTTTTCGAGGTCGCTGAACACGAATCTAAAGTTATTTTTTTGATTAAAATGGGGGAACATTGAAAAAAATGGCAATTTAGTGCTAAATGAGGAAAATAAAATTTTCATAGTTTTTAATATTCAACTCGCTATATCTCAAACAATTGTTCATATTTCTTTTTTAAATTTTAACCACTTATTCTTTAAGGTATTACCTAGAAAACAAGCCCTATCCGAAGGTCTCAAAGCAATTATTGGCTGAGTGGCAAATTTTCAAAGTTGTGCTATCAGGTTTTATGAGTCCTCACGTACTATCGCAAAAGTTGAGTGACGAAGTTTCGAATTTCGAGTAAATAGCTATATAGTATTAAAATATAGTATATAAGGAAGTTTTTTGTAAAATTTGAGCGCTTTATATTCAATAGAAAAAAAGATATACGATTTCAAAGCTAAGAGCTGAGTACGGGCGCGTGCGTTTGGCGCGCCGTGATTATCGCGGCAGGCGTATACAGGCGTTTGAATGATTTTACCTAGCTCGATTGCTTACTATATATCGCATTTTTTTAGATATTTTTATTTGTGTTAGTGAAAACACGTTGTTTATAAATATTCCAAATGTTTTAATCAACAAGGTAAGTACAGTTAGCTACATGATTTACGTTTATCATTTTGTAGTGCTAATTCAATGTACATAAGTATATTATAACTACTGCACACTTTCAACATTTTTAAAATAGTCCTCAGCTGTGGTTTTTGACAGGAAAAATTTCGGTCCGCACTGATCTGAGAAGATATATACATATTTTAGCCCAAAAACTAGGAAATCATTTATGTTCATCTTTCTTAGCTGCACAAGCTTTGACCGGCTGTGATACAAATTCATCATTATTTTATATTGGTAAAAATACTGTTAATGCCACTCTAAAAAAAATGTTAAATGAAGAATTGCTTAATTTAGCTAAAATAAATGATTTAACTATAGATATTGTCCAAGAAATCGTTAGCTTATTCGTATCGTATTTGTATGATCCCCCAAAAAATCAAAAGCTATTAGCACTGACATCAATTCCTTACGCTATAATTTAGCCATCAAAAAAAATCTAAACATCTCAAAACTTCCTTCGTCAAAACCAGCTATGCTAAAGCATATTTTAAGAGCTCTGCGATTTACCCTTGTATAGTATCTAACTTAAGATGCTGTGATGTTTGTAACTGTAGTGATTCATGTGTCAATGTAGGTAAAATAAACGAATAATTTGAAATTCCTTTCAGTGATTTTCCTTAATTAGGAGTTGTACTTACCTTGTTTATTTTGAACATTTATAAAAAATGTTTTTACGTTAACACAAATAAAAAGATCTAAAAAAATCGATACAGTAAGCAATCGAGCTAGGTAAAATCATTCAAACCACTGTATACGCCTGCCGCGATAATCACTGCGCGCCAAACGCGCGCGCCCGTACTCAGCTCTCAGCTTTGAAATCGTATTTTTCTATTGAATATAAAGAGCTTCAATTTTACAAAAAACTTCCTTATATACTATATTTTAATACTATAATATAGCTATTTACCCGAAATTCGAAACTTCGTCACTCAACTTTTGCGATAGTACGTGAGGACTCATAAAACCTGATAGCACAACTTTGAAAATTCGCCACAGCCAATAATTGCTTTGAGAACTTCGGATGGAGCTTATTTTCTAGGTAATACCTTAGAGAATAAGTGGTTAAAATTTAAAAAAGAAATATGAATAATTGTCTGAGATATAGCGAGTTGAATATCAAAAAGTATGAAAATTTTATTTTCCTCATTTGGCACTAAATTGCCATTTTTTTCATTGTTCCCCCACTTTAATCAAAAAAATAACTTTGGATTCGTGTTCAGCGACCTCGAAAACATAAAGTAAAACTGTTTTTAGCGACTAGGACGACCGTGGTCACTAGTCGGTCATTTTAGGGGTGAGTCCCGCTCGCCTACTATTTTAGACTTTTTTTGCACATCCCCTTTTTTAAAATCTTCAGACAAAAGAATAGTCAGTGCTGTCCCAAATAAAATCGGAGGGGGTTCCCCACAAAAATACCTCTCTGTAGACTATTTTGAATGGTAATAAGGATATTTGCTATAGGTACTGTAAAAAGTATTGTATGTAGGGAATTAAAATGAATTACCTTTGAAAACGTGTAAAATAAAAAAGAGAAACACAAATAAACTTAAAGCTATTATCACCTTGTATCTCGGAAATGAAAAGTTTCCGGACCTTTGTTTTAATACAAACTTTGTATACTATTTCTGGCCAATGAGTCATGTGTAAAATGTTCTTTTTGCAAATTCTCTCAGAACTAATCTGTCGATGTTATTTTGGTAATAAGTCCGTAGGCCTCTGGAGCCCTGGGGCACCGCTCCACTTGGTGTTATGGATGACGCGGGCCTAAGAGCCCAACCAACAATCCTTGGTAATGAAAGGGAGGTGTGATTAATTCGTTTATCCACCGTTTATCCCCGGTCTAATACTGAGAAAATGACATAAAAGCATTTTCATCAAAATTTACACTTTTATCCCTATCGAAATAACCAATTCAAATGGATATAACAAGAAAACTAAAAAAACAATACATTAAAAAACATGATCAGATAAGACGAGATAACAATTGCTTTTTATTTACCACAGATACAATTAACTTCCACATAAAAACATAAATATACACGATCAGTGAACTGAGGAACTAGTGGGTTACAGGAAGAAAAATAGAGTGTTTTTGTGAAAAGAACAAGATAGTAAAATGCTGCATTTTCTTGCAGAAGCTAAGAGGGTAAACGATATAAAACACGTCTTAACCCGAATGCATGATGTGACTTTCATTACCTCCTTTTTTTCAGTATTTCCATGGTCACACGAAACTGACGTTATTTCGTAGGGGCAGATTTTCGACCGTGATATAAAAAAAAACAATTTTTAATTTTTGAAAATTGGTCCTGTAAACTTTAAACATCCTTTAAATAATAAAATAACAGAAATTACTAACATTCTCCAAAATTATTATTGCAACTCTTGACTGAGACACGCACGGAACTGACATTTTTATAGTTATTTTGTTAAAAAAGGGTTAAAATAAAAAGTTATAAAAGCTTTTTTAAATACACCTTACATATTTTGGTGTTTTCCTCTTTCGGGCATTCTCATTTCGGGCAATATTTAAAAGCTACCTGAAACCTTCCCATTTGGTGCAAATCAAAGCAAAATATATAACAATAATTAGTTCCCATTTCGGGCATAATTGCTAATAACCTTAATTACGATATTTTCACTGATCAGAATTGGTTTAGTATTGTTAACAATTATATTTTATAATTTATTTTGATTTAAGGGGTAATATGCAGTTAGAATTTTCAAAAAATCGATTTTTCTAAAATGTCGTTTTCGTAATATACATATATTCCAGTACACACACAGAAAAGTTCAAGGCAATCCGGCGATTATTTTCGAAGTTACACGCATATTTGTAAAGACGTGTCAGAGCGATTGTACACTATGTAACGTGCTCTTGAAACTTTAAACGCGTTTTTCTCAAAACTGTGTTTTTAAAGTCGGTGACGTAGATTTCTCGGAAACGGCTGAACCGATCAGTCTCAAATTTTAACACAAGCTTCTTAAGTAGGTATATTTTTAGTAATTAATGGAAGCTTTTTTCTCACCGATAAACATTTTTTTATATAAACAATTTAAGGCCAAAATTTTGGCCAAAAATCGATTTTTTTTGTCTGAAAAGCCGCCATTTTGCCAAAAAAAATTATTTTGCTTATTCCTTCGATTAATTACAAGATTATACATTACTTTAACGAAACCCATTTGGGTTTTTCATTTTCGATGATCCAGTCCAGAGATATCGTTGTCACCGCAAGATGCCTTTTTTGACAGGAACTCCTGGAGATCAGCTATAGCAGGTTTCAAAATTATTATTTTTACAAATACATACAAAAATCTTAAAATACAGTTAAAAGTTACCATAATAGGTGTACAAATTTTCACATTAATAAATTTAAAAGTCTTCTCAGGAAAAATTCTTGAAAAATCGCTTTTTTAGGTCTCCTGACTGTATATAACCCCTTAAAGAGACATTTTAAACGAAATAAAAATGCCTAAAATTTAATGGTCATTTTATTAATCAGTGGATGGAAGCAGATCCCATATGGATATGCCACGGCGAGCGTCACCGCACTACAAACACAGTAGAGGGATGGCACAACCGCTTTAACAAAAAAATTGGCAAACCAAACCCTAATATATTTGAATGATAAGTGCTTTAAAGGATGAAATTAACTATTATGATATTCTGTATAAAAAATTTGAGAATCATATACCGACTCCAAAACGGGCCAAAAAGTACACACTAATTTAGATTATAGAATAAAACAAATTGTAAATGATTTATTAGAAAATAAATGTACAATTAGGGAAACATTAGGAAAACTAAGCTATGCTGTTAAATTAGATTAGATTTATTATACTATTATACACATATTTTTTAAATTTGTAAATCAAATTAGACAGTGTGTGCTGCATTTAATGTTTTTTTTAATACGAATTTGTAAAATTTATTAACATTTTAATAAATGAAACATAGTGCTAAATTTATTTTAGCTTTTTCTTTCTTGGTAATGAAAAAATCCTAGATCAAAATCTAAAAATTATTGTACCTAAAAAGTGAAAGCGCCCTTTCACACTAGGCTACTGGTATCGTACACCGATTGCAGGGATCGGTGTTCCATTCTTAATTTCAATAGTAAATAAAGTAGAATAGCACATCTCTTGGCTCAGATGAAAGGGCGCAAATAAAACCACAGCATAACAAAGTCAAACTTTATTTTGTCAATGTTGCCCGAAACGGGAAAAAAACGTCCTAATATTTATTTCACAACACCTGCGTTGCCCGAAACGATACTATTTTGCAATTTTGCACGAAATGGGAATGCCCGAAACGATACTATTTTGCAATTTTGCACGAAATGGGAATGCCCCAAACGGACCTGAATCCATATTTTAGGGTCCGAATTAAGACCGTGAAAGTTTTGTTTATAACGTGATTAGTTTAATTTTTTTTAAGCAATGGAACAGGTTAACGCATTTTTGGGACAATCACCCTAATAATGATAATAAACCATACAACATGCCAAATAAATTTCCTGGCTCATATTGATACCCCAGGCGTCAAGATAGTTAAGAACAAATAAAACAAAAAAATCCTGAAGGAAATTTAGTTTTTTGTAATGTTTCTGTAACGAATTTCTAAGCTGTTCCCCTCAAGGCAGACGTTTTCTTCCTCAAAGAGAGAAAGGTAACAAGAATCAGCACTGCTTCTTGTCTCCGACTCGGGACTCATGCGGTCCCCCCTACTTAGGGAGCCCCCAGGATCCCAAGTCACAAGAGCGAAAGAGTGTATATATAACAAAACTACACCCGTCCAAACCTTTATAGTCACGTATACATTTTACTTTCTATAAATATGACATTTTGTAGTTTATTTGCTGAAAAATATTTTTAAGTGGTAGCTGTGAAATTTTTTGGGTAAAATTAAGCAAGATCATATGCTCAGTTTAAAAAAAAACTGGTTACACATTTTAGAACAAAAACGAGCAAATGAAAGACCTCGCCTATTAAATTAATATTTAATTTTTATCACCTTTTGTTTTAAAGATACTGTGGGGATATTTAAATTACTACTCTACCTCAAAAACTATTAGAAAATGGGAAAAAATGGATCTTCATTGCTCCTGCTTAGCAAACACAAATACAAAGTTTGAAAACATATTGGGGATAAACTAACTCCTAAAGAAAATAAACAAATTGGTGTCTAGAGCCAAGTGCACGGGGTATTAAATAATAGGGTCATCAGGTGGTAGGTGTACTTTTTTCAATAAAAAATGCCAAAGTCAAAATATGGCAAATTAAGTTGGTAACACTACCTAGCGCTAACTGGTCACTTACTGATTGAATTAGAAATAACATCTACAGATGCCATGAATTACAACATAGATGGAAATTAATCCAGCAAATCAAGAAAGACAATTGGGGACGCTGTGGAGGACTAAATACCCGTAGAAACTCCAACAGATGCAAATGGAGGAAACAGGAAGATACACGAAATGTTGGTGACTTGGTTTAAATAAAATTGTAAAACTTCAATCCAAACAAATGGTCATTTGCCAGCATATTAAAAGTTACTGGCAAAACAGTTCGAGTAGTAACGTTAAGAGCCGATGGTGGTCAAGAAGACAAACTGTCGTCAGATTCTACTAGAGACTCCAAATCTATAACGTTCAGATTCACTAAGAAGGTTTAAGATTCAGGACTGGTTTAAATTAAGATCTTATAGTTGATCAGTTATGTTTTGACAGGCTTTTGCCCTGTCATTATTAATAAGTCGTCATTAAAAATTTATGAATTGTTCTGATATTTCAGCGACTTGCTCGGTTTCCAAATAATTTTTATCTTGGAGCAGGTTTCTGTAATAGATTTAGTTCTATTATTGTCGAAAGTACGTACTAAAATTGCCCTTTTCTTTATAAATTTGCGAAAAAAGCTCAGAAACAAATTTCCAGTATAAAACTTACACTTACACTTGTTAGTTTAAAACTTTTGGTTGTCAAGTTAGACCGGACTAGTGTTGGAGAATCTGGCCGTACATGTCCAAACAAGTAAAATATTCAATAAAAAGAAAAATAATAGCTTATGGAAGATTGTCTTGGCAGTTTCTATTTATCACCACACTCCAAAAGGTCAATGTCTAGAAGTATTTATTTATTTAAAGGAATATGATATTCAACCTTTCCTACAGACCGTTGGAGCTACCCTCTAATAGGATAACACAAATTAAATATAAAAATTGAAAACTAACCAAGCAAAGCAAGTTACTAACAAAGTTAAAACCATGGATTTATTATAATAAGGATTCGATATCTGTATACTGTGAGCGTATCGAAAGTGAAGCCTTATATTTTGTTGTTTGTTATTCTCTTGGGGGAGCAGTTTACGAACTACGAACATAGGCAAGACTACGAATTACTACGTAATTGAATCAAGAATGGTAGTAGAAAGAGATAAAATAGCATTGGAGTATTGGAGCTCAGAAGTGTTGCTGTCTGTTATGGTTGTTTAGGAACACGGCTGAACCCTCGGTTACACGTACGTCTTTGTCTAATGAACTAGAAAAGAAAAAGTGCGACGTATAGATTTATATAGATTTATAAATGACTCGGAGCGACTTTAAATAAACACCTTTAGAAATAACATAACCTATAAATAATAAAACCTTTTTAACTTAAATTTATTATTATTTAGCAGAAAAATAAAATATTTTAGGGCTTTTATTACTTTTAGTAAATCTTGTGATGCTTCTAACGTATTTTTTGTACAAAAATACAAGGTAAAATAAGATGTGGCCAATATTTACACATTGTGTTTACAGTGTCGTTTAGAATGGTTTGTTTTGGCTTCAAAGAATGTGAACTCATCCCGTATCCAGTCCGAATAAATCCATGGTTAAAACAGAACAGGTTAATTCAATTATTCCCAAACACAGGGATTCCTTATGAATCTTTAAATGTTGTGCACTTGAATAAGAAGTATTTTGAATTAAATAATTGTTTCATTTAATAACGACATTGACAAACATGTCTATAGGTCTCATTATTGTTTAATATGTAGAAACTAGTACTCTGGTGAAAGGTTAGAGAGAATAGTTGGGACTTTAAAAACATAATGTGATAAAACTCCTTACTTTTAACAATTCAATTTTTTAATGAAATCTTGTACTTCGGCTTAGGGTTTAATTTAAATCATATTTCATATTTGTTCTTTTGGTCCCTGTATAAAAAATGAAATATCGTGAATCTTATTTATTTTACAAGCAAAAACTTTTATTAGGAGTGACATTTTTACGTATCTTGCAAAATTTGATTTTTAGATTTTTTTTGTGTGTATTGCCATAGAGTAAATATTCTTTATAGTTTCTGGTATTACTAAAGTACAAAGATTATTTCATGAAATACCTGTACACTGAAAAAAGTTATTGTAAAGTCACAAGATATTTACTAGAAAAATTAGGGAAATATACACATTTTTTCAAGTAAATTTTATATTTTTGTGATTTTACAAAAATGTGTTAAATTTGCAAAATTATAGGTACTTGTAAAAATATTTCTTTTTTGTGAAATTCCCATGTATTTTTTTTTCATTTGTGAAAATAATGGCGTTTTAAATAAATTTATATAAAAATGAAAATTACATTCTGTTTGTCAATACAACACGTAAGAAATACAATAAGATTTAGTTTTTTACAAAAGATGTGAGTCATTACATAAGCAAATGTAAATTCACAAGTTTTCTGTAATTACTGACAAACAAAACGACAGCAGTGGATCACGTGACGCATCTCTGCTTCATAGGCGATGAGAACTTAGAGCACAAGATATACTTAGAGTACCGGTTGTGACCGCTATTTAACAGGTATTAGTTGTGTAAGCTGTGCTAATTTTGTCAAGAAAGTTCAAAATACAGAACCGAGAATCTGCGAGCTTGTTAAGGTTTATATCACTGGAGGAACGACAGTATAAAAATGTAACTATATTATTTTGTTTAACATTTGAAATGAAAGCAGAGGGTGCAGTTTAATCCATTGTTTAACTTATAACAGCAACCGTGACTAAAGTCAGCTGAAAATGTATATACATATGTAATGAGTACGCTTAAAACCAGGTAAACTGGTAAAAATATATGTGTTTGCTGCAATAACCTTAATAAACTGTTTTTTAATTAAAATGTATTTTTATTTTGAATTATATATTTCCGCAAATTTAAAATGTTTGTAATATTATAAAAAGTATATAAATATATCAAATTTTGGGTAATTTTATGTAAAATCTGTAAAAATGTCATGTTTCTTTGCAAGAAATTCTTACTTTCACAACGAGTTTTTGCAAAATGTGTGTATTAATAACACTATCTAAAATTAATCTTTGTAAAGTAGTTTCACAAGAAAATGAATTGTGCATCATGACCTGTACCAATATTTTTGGAATTTTACCAGAAATTTAATGGTCGCAGTAAAAGCAGTACGTTTCCTGTAATTTCACAAAACTGTTTTTTCGGTGTAATTAGTAGTGATTTCTAAATTACAGTCGAATAACATTTTATGTTCAAAATTGTGAAAAATTATTTTTGTTTGAAACTGATACGCACCATTTTACTATCAAAATATGCCATAGTTCGAAACAAATCCAATATGATGATTCTTAGAAAGAAAATTATTTTTGAAAGTTTTTTTTCAAAAATTCTTAGAAGCGATTAAATTGAACATGGGAATATTCACAAAAAGAGCAACCGCCACAGAAAAAATTCACGAAGTCTGAGCTGAGGCCGATTTTTATTGTTACACGATAACGGCCTGTATCATCAGCTACCTTCTTTCGCAAATTAGGTACCTATATTAGTTAGTAGTTACAACCAATGATTAAACAAAAAAAGATCCTCACGTTTAAAACGAGGTATTTTATTAATTCCGAATAATTGGATTCTGACTATATTTATTTTAAGGTTTCGGAATGTAAAGGTCAAGGTTATTTTAAGGGGTTATATACAGTTAGGAGGCCTAAAAAAAGCGATTTTTCTAGAATTTTTCCTGAGAAGACGTTTAAATTTATTAATGTGAAAATTTGTACACATATTATGGTAACTTTTAACTGTATTTTCAGATTTTTGTATTTGTAAAAATAATAATTTTGAAAGCTGCTATAGCTGATTTCCAGGAGTTCCTCTCACAAAAGGCATCTTGCGGTGACCACGATATCTCTGGACTGGATCATCGAAAATGAAAAAACCAAACGGATTTCGTTAAAGTAATGTATAATCTTCTAATTAATCGAAGGAATAAGCAAAATAATTTTTTTTGACAAAATGGCGGCTTCTCAGAAAAAAAAAATCGCTTTTTGGCCAAAATTTTGGCCTTAAAGTGTTTATATAAAAAATATATTTATCGGTGAGAAAAAACCTTCGATTAATTACTAAAAAATATACTTAAGAAGCTTGTGTTAAAATTTGAGACAGATCGGTTCAGCCGTTTCCGAGGAATCTTGGTCACCGACTTTAAAAACACAGTTTTGAGAAAAACGCGTTTAAAGTTTCAAAAGCACGTTACATAGTGTGCAATCGCTCTGACACGTCTTTACAAATATGCGTGTAACTCAACAGCCCCACAGGGGGTGTTGCTAATAGCCGCGATCGATCAGTGGATCGCGATCGACCGGTTGGCCACCCCTGCTATAGAGCATTTTAAACAAGAACATTTTGGAATAACGTTGTAACTCTTGTGTAACTTCCAACGTTTTTCCAGGATTTACACGTTTTCGAGATCTCATAGAGATACTAAAAAGTAAAGAACGTTTCTAATATATATATATATATATATATATATATATATATATATATATATATATATATATATATATATATATATATATATATATATATATATATATATATATATACAGGGTGTTTCATTAAGGGTGATGAAGTACCATATCTCAGGAATTGATACTCCAGGAGCTTTGGAAAAAAAATCCTAACAAGTAAACTGGCAAAGAGAAATTGCTGGAAATAATTTTTAAGTTCCTAGCTCTGCCGCTAGGGGACGTAATTGCTGTGGTCAAGTAAAAAAAGACATTTTTCTGGAAAATATCCCTATAAAAGCTATCAAAAAAATATTACACTGATAATTCTACTAGAATTCTACATCTTTTTGGTTTAACACTTTTTGCTGTAAGATGTAAAATTAGGGCGGAAGAGGAGGGGGAAAGTCTACTGATAAAAGTGTCCATAACTTTGGTTTGACTCAACCGAATTTGATGAACTTGGTCTCGTTTAAGAAAGGAAGGCTTGCTAATTTAAATAAAATAATGGCTGTGTTACATTGATTTTCGCGGCACTCGCTAGAGGGCGTTATTTGAGAAACTCTTTGTTTTTCCACTTTAATACTTACAACGTTCTTCCACGGATATCGGCAAAATGACGAAATTAAAATTTTATATTGAAGAGGGGGAAATTATGCGAAATGGGTTTTCTTCTATTAGGCAGTTGCAGTATGTGCCATAAAACGATTTTCGATGCTTAACTCGCTTTCGTAGAATTTGCGAGTTTACAACGTTGTTCGAGCCGACGCGACGCTTTAATTATGAAATTTCTCCTAGAGTTTTAGGAATTTATTTTATTATTTCCGTCTAAAAAAAAATGTTCAAAATTTTGTTTATAGCACTAGTTTCCAGAAATTAACTATTTTCTTCCTATCATGGTGGAACCTCTATTCTAGTGATGTAAGGATACGTATCCGATGGATACGAATATTGATAGAATCCGTATTATCCATAACCGGCTGAGAACTTGAATACGGATCCGGAATCAAAATAAATACGCATTCGGGTGGTTACTAATGCAAAGGGCAAAGAGAAAACGGAATCGGGATCGAGTGTAAGCGGACAAAACGGTCTGCGATTTGGCATATTTGATCTTATGCTTTCTCTTTCTAATGACATTAACTAAAAAAAGAAAGAATACTTATCGGGTAACGGGTATCATATGGGATGTGATTGGTTAAACACGCCTCGCCTCACCCGAACCGAATTCAAACGAGAACGAACGACGGTGCCTTACTATCCCTAACCTTCGACTTCGAATCATATAATACCGCATCCACCTATCTACCCATATCCGAAATAATTTCGTATATGCATGTTTCGGAACCGCTTTCGCGCGACTCAAGAAGTGGAGACGTATTCGGAAGATGGATACGGATATTGGTTGATTCCGATTCCGTATTATCCGGATATATAAAGAATACGGATATTTACAACACTAGTCTATTCCTAAGTAATAACGTCGGTCCCGCCTGAGCACGTAAAACTGTAAAAACTGGGGTAAAAGGTGGCATGGCGTATTCAGGTTGAGAGTTAAGACGTGCTGACTATGAAAGTAAGTCTGGATCTTTGTAGAATATTCAATTCCAGTTTTTCTGCATGGAACATCAATGATAGAAAATCTATAAATTATCACAGTCTTCTATTTGCTTTCTTATTGTGCTACTTTTTTCGACTATAAAATCACATCTTGCGCTTGAGCTTTACTTAAAAAACACGATTTTGACGCACAACGAATTGTCAAATGCGGAACAATGTTCTGCGTTCTACCTACAGTTCCGACTTGTAAATTTATATCCTAATATTCGAACATAAAATTTCTTTTTTTTTTCAAAAATCTCTTTAACAAATATTTAGGTTTTCAGTGACGCGGGTAATTTAAGGCCAGTGCGGATATTTTCAACACTTGAAGTGGGGAAAGTTGGATGATCGCATTGGCAGCACTGAACGCGATAGCGTCGCACCGCACAGTGTAACGTTTGTGATAGTTCGTGGGCATAGGGCAAAACAGCGACTATCGAATTTTAATTTGTTTCGTCTCTAGATTATTCGTAAAATGTACACCGTAAAGTACTTCCTTTTTAAGCAGAAATTTGACTTTTCTGAGAGCAATAAACATAATGCGAAAATAAGTCTAACTTAAAAAAATTCATAATATGTGTTCTATAAAAAATGTGCAAGCAATTTTTGTTGTAGCTATAGTATGCGAACTACTCTTGATGTTTTAAGATTTTCGTGGAAACATTTGTAAAGTTTACTTACATATGGAATTTTGAAGAATTGTGGTCCTAGTCGAAGAAAAAACAAAGTTTGGTGTGATTTAAAAAAAAAATGCCTAAATATGCCTAAGTTGTCGCATACATTAGAGTAGAGGATTACACAACTCATACATTAGAAAAATCCAAAAATTTCATCCGACTTTGTCCGATTATTGAAAAAAAAAATTTCTTTAGTATTGTCGCACATGCAGGAATTCCAAGTTGTTGATATTCCAGGTATGTTATATTAAATTTTCTAAGAAGTTACAAGTAATTTAACTTTTAGTAAGAAAAGTGGCTAGAATAAAATTAAATAAAATATTCATGAATCTAAGTACCTACCTACATGGTTTTAAAAGTACGTTATTACACCCAGTTTTAAATTGATATTTTATTAAACATTATATTATTCTAAGAAGTAGCTAATAAGTTAACTCATTAAGTACGCTTTGTAATTTCATTTTCTATTTATTTCTTCATGTTCTTAAAATCTTCACAAATTTTTTGCATGCGTCAAAGGATTTGCTAATGTTTAAAATAACATAACAAGTAACAACCTAAAAATATTACAATAAAAAATGCTAAAATCACAAAAGAGAACTTACATACGACATATATTCTGACTTTCACAATAATTTATTTTTATTTTTTATTCACGGGACACTGACTCATTGATGCCACAAACACTGTGGGGTTACTTAATTAAGGATGCCACTAAGGTTCAAAACAAAGTAATAAAAGAGCAAAGAAAAAAGAAAATACAAAATTATTTTCGAAATGAACTTGGGATACTAACAGACGTTGTAAAACATAGCGAGGGCACTACAAATGACGGCAATACTGCTGGAACTTTTTTCCGACAATACGAAAAATCAACAGCAATCACTGGATTCAACAGAAATTTAATTAACACATTTGCTGTAATTCTTTAAGCGCTTTCTTCCATAAGACAGATAAGTATTGCAAAACTGTATAAATATGCCACTATTTAGTTGGTGCTATATGCCATCCAGAATTCACATGTTATTAATACATGGGGCAGGAATTTGCGAAAACATTTCTTCTATTCCTATTGGACATTTATCTAAAGAGGCATCAGAAGCTAGAAATAAAGAGTTTCGTAAATTCCAAGAACATTACGAGCGAAAGCGGACCGAGAATATTGAGGACATACTGCACAACTTGTTAATTTCTTCAAATCGCCTTGTTTCCTTTATTATGCCGAAATATACGGCAAAAAAAATTATCTGTTCTTAGAAACCGAAACACTTTTTAAAGAAACTAACATTGAAGAAGGCAATTTCTAATGGATTAGTCTCCAGCTCAGATTGTGAAAATTAGGTTAATTAATGTTTCTTTATAT
The DNA here is from genome assembly GCA_963971165.1 of Philopedon plagiatum. Classification (NCBI taxonomy): domain Eukaryota; kingdom Metazoa; phylum Arthropoda; class Insecta; order Coleoptera; family Curculionidae; genus Philopedon; species Philopedon plagiatum. The sequence continues at coordinate 63,310,346 of OZ020194.1, forward strand.
AATTAGTATTTAAGTCTACTACGAGTAAACCGAAAAAAGTATTTTTTTATTTATTTTGTCGTAAAATAATTATATTTTTGAGCGACCGGTACCTAGTAAGGTACTACGTAGGTATAAATTTAGTACAGTAATAACGTACTCCAATATATGTTTTTATATGCCACAATTTTTGCAAAACAGCGAAGCAAAGTTCCAATGTCCATGAATTTTCGATTTTGTTACACTGTGCATCGGTCTAGATAATAATCACCTATCGGGGATTTAGTTTTTTCCGGCAAAGTGTTGCCAACTTGTGGGGAATTTTCCGATTTCTGGGATTTCTTTAACAAAACTGGGAAGAATTTTTGTATAACAATTGTAACAAATTCTGAGTTTTTGTTTGTAATTTACAAATTGTAAATCAAACAATTTGAATACGTTTGAACGTTTGCTTTGCACATTCCTAACGAATAATAACAAAATATAAATTTGACACTTTTTTATTACTTTGTTGTCAACCTTAGTGGATATTGCAAGTGGTGGCATCCTTAATTAAGTAACCCCACATATAAGTAATTTTATAGACGAGACTATTTAAATTAAGAACATATCGTTTACAAACCAAGATTAAGCCACCCGGAATTTAAGAACGTATTCATAATATGTTTAAATTCACGTAGCCCATAAACAATAGAACAATACCGTAAACAAGCGTTTTGAAGTTTCTGTAAACAAGGTTGGTTTTTAACAGTAGGCATGGGCCAGTACATTGTAAAGCCATCAGACAGAGCCGAAAGTACCAAAGAGTCTGCCAGTCTCAGTTTAATATTAGTGGTAAAAATGTCTTTGTACTTATACAACAATTTAAGCTTAGAGTATCATTTTTGTAATAGTAAATCAATATCCATTATGATGCCCAGATTTTTGCTTACATCCGACGATGCTAGTTGCTTTTTATGATAATAGAACCAAATTCATTTTAGCAACAAGTTCGTAGACAAAAATCATTTCAAACCAAGGAAATCGCAGAAATAATAGAATAACACAAACGTCTTCAGTGACGACTTATTAATAATGACCGGAAAAAACTTGTCAAACTTAACTGATCAACTAGAAGAGATCTAAATAAGTTTTCCCCCTCCCTGTATTGTAAGCAACCTATTTTGACACTGCTTTGACAGACGGAAGTGAAAGTTACTCAACAAGGTATTGGTTGCCCTTAACGACAGGATGTAAGTCAACTTACATCCCTAGGGAAATAATAATCTGAAATTATTATAAGAATAACTTTAATTTTTGATTTCATCAACATATTACAAAAATCCGGTGATATTAATTGAAATGAATATTAATGGTACAATTATTACAATTATTCACATTATTAACAAAATTTGGAAACACGTTTTCTCGTTTCTTCTTGATGTGTATTACATTTTCTGACTCCACAGATCCTTCATTTCTAACCAATGTTTCTGTTGTAATAAGAAGAGAATCCACTCACCATATTTGAATTCACCAGTTACCTTATTACCAGTTATTATTTTTAGATTAACTTGTAGTAGTTGTCATTGTCAGTTAATAAAAAGTTGTTAATATAATCAGAATTAAATGCCGTTTTGCTATTAAATACAACAGGTTATGGGCCCAGGATCTCATTAATAAGACATACGAAAAATAAGTACAACAATAATTGTATAGTAAGATGTCGACAAGCTACAAAATTGATCCTTTAAAAAAAGATAATTATGACACTTGGAAGATGCAAGCTAAAGCTGTTTTAACACGAAATGGATTATGGGACTACGTTTCTGGAAAAGCAAAGAAACCAGATAATAATGCAGAGCAAACTGAGAAAGAAAAATGGGAAAAAGAAGATCAAAATGCTAAAAGTGAGTTAATTTTAATGATTTCTCCAATGGAACTAAAACAAATTAAAAATTGTGACACTTCAAATGAAATTTGGGATACCTTGAATAAGAACTTTCAAAGCAAAGGACCTGCAAGAAAAGCATTATTGTTAAAAAGTTTAATTTTATACAAGATGCAAGAAAATGAAGATCCACGTGAATTTTTGAATAAATTTACTGACACTGTAGATAAATTAGGAGAAATGGAAATAGAAATAAATGATGATCTTCTGAGTATTATGATGTTATATTCCCTACCAAATTCTTATGAAAATTTCCGAATTGCCATTGAATCAAGAGACGAATTACCTAATCCAGAAAATTTAAAAATAAAAATTCTTGAAGAAAGTGAAGCTCGCAGCAAAAATCACTCAAGTACCAGTAACGAAGAAGCATTCTATGGAAGACGTAAGCATTATCAACAAAATAAACCTAATCAATTCAAAAATTATGGAGGATCAAATAGAGAAAATAAAAATTTTGAAAGTCGAAATTACGAATACAAAAATTCTAAAGTTAAATGCGCCAAATGCTCGAAATTTGGGCACTGGGCTAAAGATTGTAGATCAAAAAATCAAAAATCTTTTTCTTACAAAGCTGAGGTCTGTCTTTCCTTAAATGATGATATATCCAAAAATACTAAACAATGGTGTCTAGACAGTGGATGTACTTCACACATGTGTAATAATAATTCAAAATTTGTAGAATATGATACCACAAATGATAGAAATTTTCTAAAATTAGCATCAAACGACAAGACAGCTTCAATACATGGAATAGGCAAAGTGATATTTCAAGACCCAAATGATCAAACAATAGAACTGAAAAACACACTTCATGTTCCAGATCTGTCCACAAATTTAATGTCGGTGGCGAAGATAACCGAAAATGGATACAACGTATTGTTTAAGAAAAATGAAGCTGTCATTAAGGATCTACGAGGAAAAACAATAATGAGAGCCCAAAGAAAAAAAGACCTCTACTATTTTGAAGAATTAATTGAAAATAATGAAGCTTTGATAGCTAATGAACAAATAATTACTTGGCATAGAAAACTTGGTCATCTTAATGAAACTGACTTAAAAAATGCAGTCAAAAATCAAACCATTGCTGGTATAACCATTAATAAAAATGAAAAATTATCAGATTGTGACACATGCATAAAAGGAAAATTAACCAGATTACCATTTCCAAAAAGGGAAATTGATAGTTACAGTCAAGAAGTTCTTGAAGTTATCCACACAGATGTATGGGGTCCATTTAGAGTACAATCTCCAGGTGGAAATAAATATTTTGTTACTTTTACGGATGAATATTCCAGATACACAAAAGTATATTTCATGAAAAATAAAAATGAAGTATTTGAACACTTCAAAGAGTATAAAAGTGAAATGGAAAATCAGCACAAAAATAAAATAAAATACCTACAATCAGATAATGGCGGAGAATTTTGTAATGTCGAATTTGACATATTTTTAAAGAAGCATGGTATAAAAAGACGTCTTACAGCTCCACACACACCTCAGCAGAATGGCATTTCAGAACGTAAAAATCGCTCAATTATTGAAAAAGCCAGATGTCTTCTTATTGATGCTGAATTACCCTTAATGTTCTGGGCGGAAGCTGTTCACACTGCTAATTATATTCTAAACAGATGTCCGTCAAATGCATTAAAAAACGGAAAAACTCCTTTTGAATTATGGGTTGAAAGAGTTCCCTCTGTGCGTCATTTTCATATTTTTGGAGCAAAAGCTTTTGTTTTAAATAAAAGACACACTAGAAGTAAACTAGAAGCCAAAGCAGATGAAGGTATATTCATGGGCTATTCAGAAACCTCAAAAGCCTACAGAATCTGGATGCCACAACTAAGAAGAATTATAGTAAGCCGGGATGTTAAAGTGTTGAGAAGCTTCAGTGAAATATTTGAAAAAGAAGATAATTATAATTTTTATTGAATCTCAAAATTTAAGAGAAATTCAAGAATCTGAAGATTTTGATGAAATAGATGAAAATCAAGAAGTTGATCGAATTGAAATACATTTTCAGAATAAGAATAGGTACAATAAAAATGAACCAGAAGTTGAAGACAATGATGAAAAATATGAAGATGCAAATGAAAGTTTTATAGATGATCAAGAAAATGAAATAAACGAAGATAACAAAGACACTGATAGAGACGAAGAAGAACACATAAATGAGGTGCAAAATGAAAGTATGATCAAACAAAAAAGAAATAGAAATTCCCCGATATGGACAAAGGATTATGAAATGGGAAATAAAAATATTGAAATAATAAATTTTTGCGGAGAAGAAGAATATATAGAAAATAATAATAATCATATTTGGGAAGAAGCAATAAAAAATGAAATTGAAGCTCATATAAAAAATGGAACTTGGACAATAGTTGACAAAGTAGAAAACAAAAACGTAGTGAGCTGTAAAATAGTTTTAAAAGAAAAATTCAATTCAGATGGTACATTAGAACGAAGAAAAGCTAGAGTGGTTGCAAGAGGTTTCTCTCAAAGACCAGGCGTAGATTTTTCAGAAACTTTTGCTCCTGTAGCAAAACTTAGTTCAATCAGAATGTTACTAGGACTGGCTGCAGAACAAAATTTAAATATTGGTCAATTAGATGTTACTACAGCATTCTTAAATGGAGATATTGAAGAAGAGATATATATGGAAATACCAAATTATTTAAAAAAATATATTCAAAAAATTATATGCCAAAATGGTGATGCAGAATTGTCGCATAAAGCAAGAATAATGCTAGAGCATTTAAGAAAAGGCTCAAAAGAAAAAGTTTGTTTACTTAAAAAGGCACTATATGGGCTGAAACAAGCAGGTAGACAATGGTTTAGAAAACTTGATGAAAAACTGAAACAATTTGGACTTAAAACATCAACAGCTGATCCATGCATATACACATCCACAAAAGAGGGAGAAAAATTGGTAGCAGCTGTATATGTGGATGATTTAATTATTGCCTATTCTGATAAAAATGTCTATGAAAAGCTAAAAAGATGTCTAACACATTTCTTTGACATACGTGATTTAGGAAATTTGAAATATTGTCTTGGTTTGGAGTTTACACAAGAAGAAAATTCAATAAAAGTAAATCAAAACAAGTATGTTAAAGATATCCTAAGAAAATTCAACATGGAAAATTGCAAAATCGTATCTTCACCAATGGAAGTAAATCTGAAATTAAAAAAGGCAAATGAAGAAGAAAAAATAGATGTTCCTTACCAAAATCTCATTGGTTCTTTAATGTACCTATCTGTCGCCACTCGTCTCGATATTTCATATGCTGTGAGCTATCTCAGCCAATTCAACAATTGTCATGGAGCAGCACACTGGACGGCAGCAAAGAGGGTTTTACGTTATTTGAAAGGAACTCAAAATTATAGTTTGACGTATAAGAAAACTAATAAACCATTGATTGGTCTAACAGATGCAGATTGGGGTTCATGTTCCATAGACCGAAAATCATACACTGGCTATTGTTTTATGTATGCAAATGGTATAGTTAGCTGGGAATCTAGAAAACAAAAAACAGTCGCACTTTCCACCGCCGAAGCGGAATATATGGCACTTACTCAAGCTGCAAAAGAAGCATTACATTTGAAAAGTTTAGCTATTGATATGGGTATATTTTTGGATAAAGTTTTGATCCTCAATGATAATCAAGCTGCACAAGCTTTAGCTACCAACCCTATCATTAATTCAAAATCAAAGCATATTGACATCAAGCAATATTTTATTCGAGACACTGTTCAGAGAGGAGAAATTGAAATTGGATACCGTCGGACAGAAGATATGTATGCTGATGTTTTGACGAAATCTTTGAATCCGAAAAGGCATGTTTACCTATGCAAACATTTAGGTCTTCAGATACATGGTGCGTGAGAGGGAGTGTTGTAATAAGAAGAGAATCCACTCACCATATTTGAATTCACCAGTTACCTTATTACCAGTTATTATTTTTAGATTAACTTGTAGTAGTTGTCATTGTCAGTTAATAAAAAGTTGTTAATATAATCAGAATTAAATGCCGTTTTGCTATTAAATACAACAGTTTCTGTCACTGTTGAAGCACTGCAAGAGACTTCTGGCTGGGTCTTATTGTATAAAATTTTATTCGCTACTTCCTTTTTATTGTTGAGGCTCTCAGCTACGTAACTTTCCGCAATAGTAGCGGATTTCCATCCACCATGTCGCTTGATAGCTAATACATCAACTCCAGTATTTGCTAATAAAGTTGCCGACGTTCTTCTAAAAGAGTGTCCAGTATACATTTTGAAGTTCTCAAACTTTAGAAATTTCGCAATTTTACTTAGAATTGACGAAAACGTATTTTTCCCAACAGGCTGGTTTAAGCACTTTCCATTTTGATATCGCATAAAGAAGCGTGGATTAATAGTCGTCATGTGGGATCTTATATCAATGTACTTTTGAATTATTTTGAAATGACAAACCTGAGTGTCGTCACTTTTTGTCACTGTGAATGTACGTGACATTCCATTTTTGGAGTCAGGAATGGTCACAATTATGACTTCTTGACTTATTTTAACATTGTCCATTTTCATTTCACAGAGTTCATTAGAACGGCACGCCCCAGCAACTCCCATTGCCATTACGACCTTCATCAATAAGTACATATCATCGGGGGCTTCAAGCATGAACTTATTCACATCTTCCCTGTTAAACACATTCGATTTTTTGGGTCTGTAACCATCATTTTTTCTTTTCAAAAATGCTCGAAGTTTTGGATACTTAGAAATATCTATATTTTCCTCTATAAAAAGGGTGGACTTCAACATCGAATACTCACACCATAAGCTTGATGGGGACTTCAGTAAAGCACTTTTCTCGTGGAAATACGCCAAAAACAAGGCTTCTGAGACTGCAGTAGCCGTCTTGCTTTGGCACCAATTCTTAAAGGATTTATATGCTGCTTCATACCTTTTTTTCGACTTTTCCGGTAGTAGAGATAAACAAGCAATATTTGCTGATTCTTCTATGTCTGAAACATCCATTTTGTCCACACAGAATCAAATAATTCGACTTCTTCAAGCTTTTCGCTATGAATTGTCAACTTGACGTTGTTGATAAAATAAAAAATGCTTATATTGCTCTGGCAACGGATCACGGCTGCCTTCATAATTTAATGAGAATGCTATCGAATGTAATGATAATAAAAATCCAAAAATATATCCAGCATTTTCTGGTAAACATACAATTCAGGGAGGGGGAAAAATGTTATATACTATATGGCATGTAAGTACATTAACCAGTCTCGGACTGTTTTGCCAGCCCTCGCTATCGCTCGGGCGCAAAATTCGTCCTCGACTGGTAAATGTTACTTACATCCCTTATAGTATAAATAACTATTTAAACCTTGGTAATGAATCCCGGGCAATGATTTTTTTCCACTTACTAGAAGAGATCTAAATAAGTTTTAAACGTTGGTAATGAATCCCGGGCTATGATTTTTTTTCCACTTAAGTAGATACAAAAAATTCCGAATTCCTATTTATTTATATTTATATTATATTTACACTGAATATGGAGGGTAGCATATATTTCAACAAGTACTTATATCTATACATACCTTGCCATTTACAGCTCTACTTGACAAACACGACCTCGACAAACTCATTGTTTCTTCTTGTATGTCCTATTGTACACACAGAGTTATAAAAATTACTAGTTCAATTGCGATTTATAACAATTGGTATATTATATTCTATAAAACGTTTAATAATTATATTAGTATGAAGGACACGACGTCAATTAATATTATGCTAATACAACTCCAGTAATTTATAAGATAAAGAAATTACAAACTATATTATTTACGATATTATGTCTGTCACTATTTTTCAAAGTCTAGGTTTTCAATATCACATAATATTTTAGGTATATTAGGTACGTATAGTAGTAGACGATTAAATGGTTACAACGATTTTATAAAATTATTCACTCTATCTTTAGGTTTTAAAATACAAACTTCCAAGTCACTTTATAAGAAAATAATATTTTTAAACTGTTTTGAGGTATGTATAACAATTATTGTACGGAATTATTGTTAACTGGTAATGGTTGAACAGGTGCTTTAATGTGCTGTGATGCTAACGAATTTATGATATTTTAGATAGCAAATATTACCCACCCGCAGTGAAAATATTACTCTAATGATTATGTTTTTCTTAAATTTAAATATTTTTAAAAATATTGTCTTTATACATTGAATAACTGGAAGAACGAATGTACTATAAACCCGCTAGACAGCGCGGATCCGGGAAGACTATATCTCTCTGCAGTGCACTGGAGTCCAGGACTCCGGAGGGCTATTGATCACGATAATTTCGCGCCAAGAAGTGACGCTTGCGTATAGTCCATAACTTCAGCTATAAAATTTGTTCGGCTTTTAAATGAAGTATATTCAAAATAAATCCATTTAAAGTAGGATTTATCCCTCTCAATGCGACATCTGGAGCAGTAGAGTAAATATAATAGCTAAATATGATTCTATTTTATAAAATAAGCTGTCGAATTTTTTATGAAATTTCTCTTGTCATAAAAATATACTTTTAAGAACATTATTTTAGAAGACTAATATTTTCCAATATCACAATTTTTTTAACAGGAAATACATTTCCACCCTGCATTTAAACAGCAAAATGTAGAATATCCTACAAATGTGAACTTTAGAAAATTCGTAATAGTGCTGAATTTGTTTTTGCATTTTACCGAGACGTTAACAATTTTGGAAAAAAAATTACTTAAATAACAATGATATTTAATTATGTCAAGTACAGTTTTGGAATTATTTTGACAAATCTGCAAAAATTTTTTAACGGAACTTCCCTCGAAAAATAAAGTAGATTTAATAAAATTTGAAAATATACACTATTTCGTCTTTCGTCAACAGTAACACGTAAGTTAAACTAGTTAGTTTGCTCAGGTTAGAACTGACTATAGTCAGTTATAGTCAGTTCTAATTACTTACATAATCTAGTCAAATTCAGTAACTCAATTTAAGTATTATATTTTAATAAATAAAAATATTCACCACGTATAAAATTTTCATTTTCTACCAATGTTCTCGGCTCAGTATATGTCATAAAATATTATTTCTTATAAGCTAACATTGACCTTCAGCAAGAGAAGACGCAACCGTTCATTCATAACTAGTCTTTTATTTTGTTTCATACATTGTGCGTGTGTAGGACAAAGAACGACCGCTATAATTGCGATTCCGCGCGCCACCGTAATGGCTTTCCTGTATTCTGTATTATTCCACCCACCACCAAATCACTTAAGATTTAACTACACTGGTATGTATATTCCGATCTACCTCGAACGTATACGCACAAAATTACGCCTTTAAATCATCAGATTCATCATTCACCAGTGAACCGCGTGAAGCGACGTTGCAACTCTCACTCTAAATTTCGTCACCATGCAATGGAAATAAATTACTAATAAATTATTATGAGAGATAATGGTATATTGGTATATCCTATTAATTCTTAGTCGCATGCTTTAGGCTGTGGTATTTAGAACTGCGCTATTTTAGTATAGTTTAGCAATCTGAAAATATACCACATAACTGAGCGCCTGACAACAGCCATTCTCAAGAAGTAGGTGGGGGACCACATAGTTGGCTGGGGCGTAAATAAGGCTGCCCACTTCAATGCCACACCAGTAACGGCGTATAGAAGCAATTACGTGATAGTGAAGTGATAATAATACTTTATATAACATGTAATATTTACCCAGTTAGCATTAAAAATCTGGATTGGCTCAGCTAAACATTTGCGGCGTACATATGCCTGTAAAGTCGCTTCCTTAGGCGATGTCCGATGCGACGACAAAATGGTTGTTAAATAAATTGTTTATATTTTTCTAATATATAAATTTGTAGATGTTTCATCCCATATTCTTGTTGTGCGGTGTTAAAATGTCACATAGTTCGTGGAATCTTGGAAAGATTAGATATCACAGAAATCGTAGAAATATGTTTAATACGTAGTTGTAGCTTTACTACTGGGGATATATTCTTAAAAGTGAATGGGTTTGAATGTTGACACCAAAGTACATACCCTGAAGTTCCGCGCGCATGTCTAGCACGCTCGGTTTGCGCGTGGTACGCATTTTGATCTACTGCGCAGATGTAAAAAACGAAAAATATAAAAAACGTAAAATAAAGAAGTCGAAAAAAATTGGGGAAAAAAGTTAAATATGTGGTTGTACCTTCCCCCTTGGGGATATATTCTTTAAAGTGGATGGGTTTGAATGTAGGTGCAAAAGTACATCTTCTGAAATTCTGCGCGCATGTCTAGCACGCTCGGTTTGCGCGTGGTACACATTTTGGTCTACTGAGCAGATGTAAAAAAACGAAAAATTTAGAACCCGGGCAATTTCCATTTAGGATTATATTTTTTCCAAAAATGACGAAATGGTTCTTTATTTAATATAAATAACGGCACGGCAATATAAAACACAACCACAGCATAATAAGTAAATCGAAAATAAATTGGGTATAAAGGCATTGGCCCCCTTTTTTTTAATGGATGTGTTGCCCATCTTTACGCGCCCTATACATAAAGATTCCTTAAAGACCAATAAGCTTCGCTGACAAACCACACATATTATTTGCGGCCATAGAACCATTATATTTTAAATCAGGAAATTCCCATATAAACCTTCTAACACTGTGCGCAACAAGTCGCATGTTACTGCACACTTTCGGCATATTACGAACTACCAAATTCACAGCGACGCCAGAGAAAAATGGAATTAAGTGGCAAAGGTAAACTGAATTCCTGCTGCTGCTGAGTTCCCCGCGATGTAATGCTACTGGAGCGGCACTCACGGTGGGACGCCTTAGTTATAAATAACTTGGGAATCCCTGACCGCTCTGAAATGTAAATAATGGTGTCTCGCCCGTGTTACTAAATCAATGGGTACACCCAAACATTGTTTTCAAACTAATATTTTCGATCTAAAACAAAAAAAGATAACGCACACTGTATAAGAGTACACCTAACATCATAAATAATAAACACCAACTTATGCAAAATACACATACCTATACGTAATATTTGTCTCCGATAAATAGTGCTCCAATTAGAGAAAAAATCAAAATTTAATTTTTTAAGTTGCCTAGCCTGGAATATCAAAAGCCTTAATTTATATCAACGGAAAAAGGTTTAGATGTATCAGACTATAAAGAATATAGACCACAGCTACAATTATGGCAGTTTTAGTTTCACGACAAAATAGCAGATGTCTCTACCCATATTTTCCGTTATTCTTTCTACTTTCCTATACTTTTCACCGAATATTATTATTGCAAAGCTGCGTTGCCAGCGCCAGCATATTATTCGCCCATAACGGGTGGATTTGGTTGAGCGAGACGGTATTGCAAACGATGCCGGTCATCCGGAAGCACAGCGAAATCTATATTTTCAGTGGGAAGATTATTTTTTTTATAAGCAATTCTGTTAGTCTTATCGGGGCAATAAACCAAATTAACTATTAGAAATGGTATACAAAAATGTAATGTAAATAAAAATTATGTACAGGGTGTTTCTAAAAGTTGCCAAGAGATTTTATTAAGAGGCTCTGCAACTAAGAATATGAAGAAAAGTTCCCGATTAACACAAGCTCGGAAACGCTTTGTTTCAGAAATGCAGGGCGTTTAAGTTATGATTCTTTCCAAGTTTTTTCATTTTATCCTAAATGTTTTTAAGATAATGGGTTCGTAATACACTTTTTCTTTTATTGGCTTGTTAGAATTTATGGTCAAACTGAAGTGCAAAAATAATTTTTTGGAATTTTTTGGGAAGCGGACAATGCCCTAAAAATAGAATTTTGTTACATAGGCGAATGATGTCATCATTTCTCTGCATTTTGATTTGTTAGACTTTTGGAATGTTGCCGAATCGTTCGTCGCTCGAGCTTATTACGAAAAAAGTATTCCTAGGAAATATAGATAATTATAGAGAACAATGTGAGAAGTTTAGCTTTTTTGTACTTACCGTTTTAACTTCACATTGCCTATTTCAGCGCTAAAATATTCTGCATTATTCATATTATATCATGTGCTTAGCAACCTTGGGCCAATTTCCCGAATCAGCTTTTTCAAAGCCTTGATCCATTTTCCGCTGAATAAGCTATCACTAATAGTGAAAACACTTATACAAACGAATACATTTTCTTTCACAACCAACGAAAACATAAAACAAACACAGTTCAAAAGGTTTCATTGTTTCACAACTGTCATCTTACCTGACAGAAATGGTTTGTTCCACGAATACATTCATTGCGGACTTCTCGATTCAAATCCGATATCGGTGTTAAGCTATCCTTTTCTAATGAATAATATATAATATAACCCAAAGTTAAATATTATTTTGATTTTGTTTTCCTTTATGTCTCCTAGAGTTGCAGCAAGATTTGACAGAATAATCATCCTGTCTGACGAGTGTATGGACATACAATAAGAGTTGCAGGCATAATAATGAACACTATAAATAGGTTCTATGCAATGATTCCCAAAGCGGCCCATATCGATTCCCCAGGGGTCGATTTCGACTTGCAAGGGGTCCATGTCAGCGCCAAAGAAATTTGGGGGTCCACGAGTTGTAAATGGGGGTCCACTCACAGTTATCTTCATACCTCGTGGAAAGGGGTTTTAGCGCGGTAACCAATATTTTTACGAAAAAAAGGAATCGGGTGCAAATAACTCAAAGTGAAGATTTGAGGCTATACCTCACTCATTTGAAGCCAAATATTAAACAATTGCCATCAGAGCATCAGGTTCATCCCTCCCATTAACAGCATTATTTATTTTACACCTTAATGTTTTATTTTATGTAAATTGTAAGAATTTTACTTAGATCTGATCTGTTTCCTCCAAAATCCAAATATTCACTTGCTTTTTGTGTTGGATTTTATGAATTTTAATTTTATACCTTCATTAATGATTTTTTTTTAATTTTAAGCTGTTCACGTTTGATTTTATTAGACTTCCATTACTGGTTTATTCCACAAAAATATTCACAATGTTATTGTGCTCTATTATTATTGTTTTATGTATTATGAATTATTACATAATCTGTAACCTAGCTGTAGTCCTTTTGATAAGTGGACATTTTTATTGAATAAATGATTTTAAAAGTAAGGTTTTTCTAATAAACATAAAATTAAGATTTTCCATTCGTTCGTTTCAATAAAGGTCTGAATAAAAATTGTAAGTAGTTTTTTTTTCGTTTTTTACAACAGTTCTCTCTACAAAAAACCCTATCAAAGTGAGCAGCACAGTATCAGCTGTGAAAAACACATTTGACATAATATAGTTTAGGAAAATTCAATATTAGGTCTGCGGAAAAGAATAATTCGGCAAGTGGTCTACAGGAAAAAAAAGTATAGGTTTGTTGCGGCGGGTTTACTGCTTTTTTTAGTTATTTTGGGTATGTCGCCTCTCGGTTTTTAGAAAACTTTTTATGAAAATAAAAAAGATAAAGATAAAACGTAACGAAAACTTTTTTGGCTGCTAGTCCGGTCCTGTTGTCAAAAGTCAAATAAAAACGTAGAAGTAATAAACACTAAAATATTTTAAAATATTAAATTATTTTAATATTAATGACTGTTACTGTATAAAAGTTGTTTTTGAAGCTTTTCAAAAAGCACATACGAATACTTTTTAAACTTAGGTCTAGAGTTAAAGCAGCAATAAATAAATATTTAAAATTGCGCGCCCTGTATGAGAGCGCATTTATTTTTATAAATAATAACAACCTACTTCAACCATAGGACGAACAGACTATGATGATTTTTTAATTGCATATTTATTTTAAGTAGCTTCACAAAAATTTTCGAAAAAATAATGTATAATAGGTTGCATTCTTAAAGAAATATAATATATGCTAAGTAAAGTTCAGCACGGTTTCAGCAAAGAATTTTCGATAGAATCAGCCCCAATTGACTTAATTCAATATATTCATAATAGTCCCGACAAAAATAACTATACCACGGCACAGGTTTACTATTTGATTTCTCTCGAGCTTTCGAGACAATCCTAATATCTACTGTAAATTGGAGAGATTTGGTATTCGCGGAGCAGTTCTGAGTTGGCTTATTTCTATATATAAAAGTAAAACGCGACTGACTGACTGACTGACCGACTTGATTAAAAGTTTTGTGCAACCCGCTGTAAGACTGACATTTCGCCACTCTTAAGCATACAATATTACAAATAATAGCAATCAGTTTGGTAAATCAACTAATATGACGAGAAAATTCTCACTTGCTTTCAAACTATCATATAAGTTATCGATCCATATACGTTTGTATGTACCACCTAGGGATTCACGATCTAAATCGATTTCTTGGAAAGACCGATTTTTTCCAAATGAAAATCGATTTTTAAGAATCGATCTTTTACCCTTCGACCCTGCAAGGAGATTGGCGATTTTACACAGAATCGATTCTTCTGGTATTCTCATGTCTGTGAACTTTAAGACTTAATTAATAATTTGAATTTAATATTTATATGGAATTCTTTACAAACGATAGGGTCGCTGCGCCACGATCAAAATAATCCTAGTAAGAATTAGGAAAGGAATAAGGAAATACTTAAACTGCTTCATCTAACATTTTCTAGAAGAAAACTCAAATCTGAAATCGTACAAAACAGCGATGCCGGTCATGTCGATCGGTATCTATGGACAGTTTGTTATTTTACGGTTGTCATTTTTTCGTTCAAATGTTTTCTGTTTTATTAGTTTTCAATAAATTAGTATGGTTTTCATGATAGCATTTTAATTCAAATATTTCCCCCTCCATACCAGTGACGGCTGGTGAAATTTCAAAGTTGTATATCTCCGTTCCTACTTACAGGACCCGTACCAAATTTAGGAGTTTTAATAGTGAGCCCACTGGGAATGTTTTGGTAAAGAAAAAAAACATTTTGTAATTTGCGAAAAAAAGTTAAATTTTTGGTGTGCCCCCCCTAAGAAAAAAATGAACACGTCTAGGTATTTTAGATATTATTTTTTCTAAACAAATTGTACTTTATTTTGTCGACAGTTTTTAAATTTTGAGAGAAAAAAGTGTATTAGTAGAAAGTTATAGTCATTTGAATTTTTTTTTAAATTATATTTTAGACTTAAAAAAATTCAAATGACTATAACTTTCTACTAACACATTTTTTTCTCTCAAAATTTAAAAACTGTCGACAAAATGATGTAAAATTTGTTCAGAAAAAATAATAAATACAATACCTAAAGTCTATTTATTTCGACGATAAACCGAATATAAACAGATGCAAGCTGCCTACAAGTGATCGGTTCAAACGGTGAAATTGAACAGGGCCGCATTGAGAATGAGAAGGAAAACTTTAAACTGCAAAACTGTTTACAATTAAATAAAAACTTAAATAATTGCCAGCCTTGACAACCGAACAAACAAAACAGCGATTAAAAATCAACGCAAAAAATTAAAACTACAAAACAAGTCAAAACTCGAACGAAAGTCGCATAGCCTTTTTCACTAGACAGCCTAATTACAATTCTGCGAAATACCGCCGATAGCTGTCTGGCACGCCTCTTTCAATTTAATGTCCGGCCGGCCAATACGAATAAGAAGCTGGTGGAGGCTCGACGAGATCGTCAGACTATGACGTGTAGGGTTAATATTTACATCGGTCTAGCTCGGACATGGCGATACTTTAGACGTGTTCATTTTTTTCTTAGGAGGGGCACACCAAAAATTTAAATTTTTTTCGCAAATTACAAAATGTTTTTCTCTTTACCAATACATTCCCAGCGGGCTCACTATTGAAACCCCTAAATTTGGTACGGATCCTGTGAGTAGGAACAGAGATATACAAGTTTGAAACTTCACCAGCCGCCACTGCTCCATACCCTTCTATAACTTAAAAATAAACATAAAAAAATATATAATTTAAATGTTTTTTTTAACCACAACTGTACAACTTATACTGTGAGTTTTAAATAGCATTGGTTTGGAATGGACACTGTTTACTCTCCCGGCCTCCCTCTCCTACGCCCAAATTTTTCCAAAGATCGATTTTTTAAAAGATCGATCTCTTAAGGCGATCTAAATAGTGAATCGATCTCCATGATCACGATCTAAGATCGATTCGAAATATCGATTTTTTTGAGATTTGGTGAATCCCTAGACCACCCCTAGGTTAAACTTTACGCTAACATGTAAATTCAGATTGAAACTTATTTTTGCTTATCTCCTGACTCTGACGTCTTTTGGCACTGAGGAAAATTGAAGCTTTTTAAATTGTAATAAATTATACCGAGAAGTTAAAAAAAATTTTGTTAAAATTTATCCTAGCAATTTCCTTCAAAATAATATTTTTGGGTTTGTAATGATTTCCTACGATTTATGCAATATCATGCATATTCCGTATTACTATATACATATACCCTATTAATATTCCTATTACTAGGGAAAAAGCAAATGCGTTTTAGGTATTTTTGGGAGCTCTTTTGGCATAATTGTCAAATTAACATAATTTTAAGATTCTGAGTTTACCTATGTATAATTTTAACTTCATACTTTTAATAGAACAGGGCCTTGAATGAAGTTATGGACCGCTTTAAAAAATGCACTGTATATTTAAATCTTTATTCTTACTGTCCATAGACTCTAGATGTCAATGGGCTTTCCAAAAACAGTTTTCGCGCCAAATCCAAGTGTATTAGATGTCATCAACAGTCATGCATTCAAATATCTGTCAGTGGTGATGCAATGCAATTTTTATATTTTTTATTGTATTTTATGTGTTTTTTAAGCTTGTTATATTCTAGAAATATTCAAGAGTTTCTCACAAAAAAGAGGTCTGTTCTCTGGGTTCTTAACCAAACGCGAGTGCTGAACCCAGAAAATAAATATTGTTCAGTTTGTTGTGTCGATATAAAGCAACGAGAAAGTGGTCGAAAATGTGGAATCCACACTATGTGCATTTACGAAACAAAACCTATCGGAGCAAGTTGCAGAGGACTGATAGTAATGAAATTTTCAAAAAATGAAGTTAATGCAATAGTGGATATTCATAACACTTTAAGAAATAAAATTGCATCTGGAATGGAAACAGAGGGAGATCCAGGTTAGTCCGAATATTAGGTCTACGCTACATTTCTAGAAATTTACGGACCAATTCACTATCGCCAAGACCGACCTTTCTAATTTGAAAATAAACGGCCGGATTCTCCAACGCTAGTCCTGTCTAATTTGACAACCAAAAGTTGTAAACGGACAAGTGTAAGAATAAGACAACTAAGTTTTATACTATGAGTTTGTTTCTGAGTTTCGCAGATTTATCAAGAAAAGGACAATTAGTACGTACTTTCGACAATAAGTAGAACAACTAGTAGAACTAGGAATTCATTCTAGCAACCCGTTCCAAGATGAAAATCATTTGAAATTCAAGCAAATCGCTGAAATATCAAAATCATTCATAAGTGTTTAATGACGACTTATTAATAATAACAGGCCAAAAAGTTGTCAAAACATAACTGATCTACTAGAAGATCTTAATTTAAACCAGTCGGTACTAAATCTTAGACCTTCTTAGTGAATCTGAACGGGTTTTAAATTGGCAAATGTAAAAACAGAAAACTAAGTTTCGTAGTATAAATTTATTATTGAGTTTTTTGCAAATTTATATATAACAGATTAACTTTAGTACCGTACTTTTTAACTGTCTCCTAGCTTTTGCGGCAGGTGATGTCAGTGATTATGCCCAAACAATAGGCGTATTTGCTGGATGATTGGTTATGGTTTCGCCTTTTGGTTAACGCTAGTCTGGCAGAATTTTTGACAGTGTTTCTCATTTTATGACATTATTCTGGCTAACCGGAATATTTATTTATATTTTATTTATTTACGGACAAAACCATTTACAAATTTTAACCAAATGGTTTAGTATTCTTCTGATCCCTTTTTTGCTCAGTTAACCTTGTAATTAGCTGATGGCTACTAAGAAAATAAAAGAGAAGTATGTTGTTTGGCAAGCTATACTTTTCAACTAACGATATATGAATATATTTAAAAATATATAAAACTGATTTTGTTTAGGTTAGACACTTTCAAAGTTTCCCAGCTCTCGCCGACTTGCGTCATATTATCAAAAAATGGGACAAAATCTGCTTGCTACTGCAGTTATATTGTGACTTAAGTGTGACCACATGCAGCTGCTTTGCGTTTCAATATGCCACAATGGAAACTAGCAGATGTGGAAAAATTATTTACCAATGACCTATTGGATAGGTCTTGGTCTTAGCAAAAAAGGCCATCTTCATAAAAAAATTAGCAGATATTTATAATATACAGGGTGGTCAGAAAAGTTGGCACCAAATGGATTTATTTGACATTTCTCAGAAAATTGCATTCTTGAGAAAAGTTGGTGCTTGTTCCGAACCTCTAAATAAGATGACAGTTTTTGTAACATTTGCGTACTAAGGTCATAAGTTGAAAAAAAGTTCAAATCGCTGAAGAATAAAGTAAGTGCCTCTATTTTTAAAAATTGATGAAAACGTTGTAGAAGAAGATTGCTTAGAATCTCATCAAAATTCAAAATACAATTTAAGGTTAAACTTTCAAAGATTTTTGTTGCACACTGTTCCAGAAAACTCGCATGAAACAAAAAAAAACAGTAGAACTTCATTAAAAAAATAAATTATTAAAACTAGCTAGTAAAACTTAACAAAAATTATCCTTTTAACATTTTACCGTCGCATGGATAAGAGTTCCGCATTTAAAAAAATGAAACGAGTCAGGACCGTACTCGGGCGATATAATATTTTTAAAAATATGTCAAACTTTTTTCTTTACAATTTTATCTTCAAATTTTGTATTTATCCTAAGGAACTTTTCTTAATAAAATTTTCGTCAATTTTTAAAAATAAAGGTAAATGTTTATTCTTCAGCGATTTTCAATTTTTTTTTTGTAATTTATAACCTTAGTACGCAAATGTTAGAAAAACGGTTTTCCATTTGGTTCAAACTTTTTTGACCCCCCTGTATAGTTACTTGTAAATTTTCTGATAATTATATGTATTTATTTAGCTAGAGCTTTTAACACGTTCACAATTATTTATACGAAAAAATCATAAGTTTTATTAATAAACATGCTATTAATTAATTATATCGTCTATTCGTATAATAGTCAGTTAATCATTAAATTATTAAAACTTGCACATTAGACTCTTTTGTTGGGATGCAATACTGCCACTTATTGATCACATCTTTGTATTCATACCTCCACTCTCTTGCCTGGTTTAGATGGACGGGATTCTTAAAAACCTATCGTCTACATTCCTGACTGACTTGTTTCTACATACAAAAACAGAGCACAAAGGCATCCTCCCTAAAACAAAGAATAAACAGAACAAAGTAAATAGTTTTTGAAGTAAGTATAACATTAAACGGGGTTCACACGGGGCAATACACTGGACAATACAACGGAACAAAACAACGTTGTTCATGTGTAAATTCCAGAACAAGACAATGACTAATCTGTTGGCTTCCGAGATAGCCCAGCTTTCTATCTACCAATATTTCCTTGTTGTCTTGTCTACGGACTCCGGCCATGACAGTAAGACAGTTAAATGTAAAAGTAGAAAAAAATAATAGAACTTGATCGAAAAGCACGGCGCACAGTGTTTCCTTTATATAGGGACTAGCTAGACAAAAATAGTTCATTTTTTATGTTTGTAATATCCAATGATATTATAATAGTGATAAAAATGAATAATACGTTCATTTCTGCCAGAGGCGAAAGCGAGGAGACCTCTATTCTTTATACAGGGTGAGATTTTAAAGTGTTACAAGGCGATATCTCGAAAAGGGTTTCAAATATTTTCACGAAATTTTAGTGAGCTAATAGGGAGATGGGGGGACATATTTAAACATATTTTTGACATTCAACCCCTCTCCCTATTTTAAGGGGTAGGGGGTAACTTCTGAATTTTAAATGGGATAATATACTTTTGTTTATAAAATTCGAATCTACGTATGTTACAAACTATTTTTTATTCGGTTACGGAATTATGGTTAACTATCTGATTGAATTTAAAAAATAAATAAATTTTGTCCATAAATTAATTTCACTTATTTCGTTTTCATAAAAATGCGATATTTTTGCTTAAATCAGTTGAGAATTTCGACGTGTTAACGATTATTTTTCAGTTTATTGCTAGGTCCCGGATTTGACCTCCTTGATCTCTTGTGAAGTTTTATAAAGGACAAAGTGATGGCGACTGCAATTATAACTTTAGATATGAAAGATCGAATCCGCTTTGCCTGATTATTAGTGGCATCTGAAATGTTACAAAATTGTACGCATACGTAGTTTTGTACATGGATTCGAATTTTATAAACAAAAGTACATCATCCCATTTAAAATTCCAAATTTACCCCTCACCCCTCAAAATAGAGAGAAGGGTTAAATGTCAAAAAATATGTATAAATATGTCCCCCATTTCCCAATTAGCCACCAAAGTTTCATGAAAATATTTTAAACCATTCTCGAGATATCCCCTTGCAACAGAGTATTTTTTTGCAAAAATACCATTGATATGTTATAAAGCTTATTAGTGTTTTTTTGATAAATAAACCAGTAGTAAGTTATAATAATAACATAAAATAGAGTTATTTGAACGTGTATGTAAATTTACACCTTACACACTTTTTTCACAAAGTTTTTTATCCCATGTTTTTAAAAGTTAACTTAAGCTACTATTTACAGGAAAATGGCTCAATATTATGTTCATTAGTACCCAAACAAGATTTTTTTGTGGCGTTTTTCCACTGACCAAAAAGTTGTATCCTTGGGATAACAGAAGGCGACTCTGAAAAAAAATTGTGTATGTTAGATCGCAGATTTTTGACGCAACTAGTCTTATAGTAAAATGAAAAATAGAATACCTTTACTAAATAATTAAGGCCAAATCGTAACCCGACAGCACCCGACTGCATAACTTTTTATTTATAACAAGTAAAAATTCATTAGCATTTCATCCCTCTTATTAAATACTTTTGATATCACATGCACGATTCTAAAACTAAAATTAAATGCATACCTGTGTTACCCAAAGACATTGTTAAATGCACAAAAAATAATTTTCACCAATCTTAACAGATAAACAACTACCACAAAGACTTATGATAAAGTAAGTACGTGCCGATAGTTTAAAAATGTTTAAGTGGCTGAATATTAATTTACTCTTTTATTGTATATTTTAGTGCATTTTTGAACGTTTTCAATTTCGTATTTTGTCCAGCTAGTCCCCCTAGATGGATAGCGTTATTCGAAAAGGCACCAAGCGACGTTTTAACAGTTTTGAGTAAATAAGGTGTAAAGATTCCCTTTGGTTAAAAGTATTACATTGTAAATGACAAAAATGTTTAAGTCACGTTTAGTAGTATATACCTTGCTTAACTGTTTGGCAATTAGTAAAAGAAAAATTCCGTAGTTAAAGCTGGAGTGTGATTTTTTTGGCGGTTGGTTCTATTTGAAAATTTACAGTAAAGAATCATGGACTTTTCCAAAGCCAAGGATAGTAATTTCTTAGTTCTGTCGCCCATGGTTTAAACTGATTCTTGCACAGGATGCGTTTATTAACGTAAAAAACTTGGTCATAAAACAGCACGACAGACGACGACGCTTGGTTCCTTTTAGATCAATTCGCATAGCTGTATTTCTTTGGTGTCGTTTGGTTCTCTCATCACCAGAGGACTCTGTTAACATTCTGGCACTTGAGTCTTTTTCGAATATCTAATTTAGGGTTTCAGGAGTCGCGTAGCGCCAATAACTCAAATAATTACACTTTGTCGCTTGGTTCCTTTTCGAATAACGCTATCCATATAAAGGAAGGACTGTGCGGCGTTTTGGATCTATGACGATGCCCATGAAATGCTTGTTATGCACAAGTACCTAACCTGTTTATGAAGCACGGGGCAATTATATATTGTTATATTCCGCATATTGTCCCTGTGTAAACCCACCTTTACAATAGCAGTCTTTACAGAGACTGCAGCCGAATAAATCTTTTTAGTTATTTTTTTATTAGCAATTTATGGAAAATGATAACATATGAGCGAAAATTTTATAAACATGCACAACACATCATTACAACACCTTTAATTTATATTCATACTAAAATGAGAAATATAAATTATTACAATCTCCAAACTTACCTTTTGTTTTATTCTAAATTAAATACACAGGTATCAACGAAAGACATAGGGCTAGTTTTTAAATTATTGATGGAAAACATCAATTAGGAAGTTTCCATTTTTTTCGTTTTCTCTTAATAAATAGTCCTCAAAATGTAAAAAAGTCTGTATTTTTCTTTTTTAATTATCTGTAGAAATAAAAATGTTATCGTCCTCCAAAGTTTGAGATGGCACGCTTACGTTGGCTTAGGCTCGATGACGTCACAACACACGACTCGGCCAAGAGCGGAATAGGCGCCCGTTTAATGTTTAGTCGTTGTAGATTTTGCTTGGGTTTGCTTAAGTTTGCTTGGGCACATTTTAATCGTTTGAAAAACAAAGATAACAGGCTCGTACAAGTACTGTATTGTTCCAAAATCCACCAATACCAGTGTAACTAGTTCCAATAAACATTTTTGATAAATCTGACATATTTTCGAATATAATTAAATGTGAAGATATGTTAGAAGATATTTTTATAATAGATATGCAATACAAAAAGCGTATCATAACATCTAATTTTCCATTATTTTACTTTATCTATGGGTTACACGATGTACGGGGTGCGCTGAAGAAGCAACTTATTTTTTGAAATATTTTTAAGAAAAGAATTAAATCTATATTATTCTTCAAAAAAGCTGCTGGCCAGTTGGTTTAATCCAGATCCATACAACTTAATCACACACACAATCAATCAATCAATATAATTAACTTCATTTTTAGCGATTTAAAACGGACTTCACATTCAAACTTTGCTAATAAATCCAGACATATTAAATTCCAACGGAATTAGAAGGCTCTTATTTTCAGTTGCAATATTCAATCCGCTATTTGGAATATTTCAGAAAGCGGACAGATATGTACCCCGACAAAATATTTCTAAAAGTTTACTGAAAATTGAACGATTTTTTTAAATTTTGAGAATATTTTTCAACATTTGACCGTCTTAAAAACCCTCAAGCCCTACGCCAATGAGTACCAAAAACTAATCAGCTCCATGCTCCATACATGCACACCAACAAATATTCCTGAAAGTTCAGTGAAAATAATTGTTTATAAGGGTCATACACCACAACTAACAATAATAAACAAATAAATTAATTAATAAATTGAAAGAATTAATGAATTTACCTAGTGTCAAAAGAGGGTATAAGAACGGCTGCAACCTAGGTCAAACATACTTTGAAAGCTTAGCTCCTCGGATCCCGGCACTTACTGTATGACGGATTATTCGCAAAAAAATCCGTTATCATATCAATAATTTCAACTTTGGGTAGGTTTGTTGAATCCCTACGAACAAACCTTCTTCCATTTTCACAATGTCATATTGCAAAAAAAACGAGAAATGTAGACCTTACTCAATAAACATCACAATCAACATGAGCATACTAAAATAATACCTAAATGTAAAGTAAACACGCGAAAGCAGCAGCAGGCAGCTAACCCGGCGACAGTGTTGTATATTCTGACGTCACGAGTCTACACAAGCCGGGCGCGTAGTAATTAAAAATTTAGCATATAAAAAATTGAATAAGTTCGTCAATTTTGAAGATATCGAGATGATTTTTTTTGTTTGACTAGTTAAGTGAAAGATTATTAAATGATGTTGAAGTAACTTAATATTTTTGAAATAGGAAACTTCATAATTCATTTATTAGCATTATGTCATTGACGTTATCGGTTAAGTCAGTGAATTTCAGATGAGCCAGAATTTAACACCTATGACCTATGATGGATAGCTCGATGTTGGATAAAATATTGTTTCTAAAACTAGATTATTTTTACTTCCGTTCATTTGTTAAAAGGACGAGAACGCACCTATAATCTTTTTTCGGTTATAAATCGTATTTGAAACTAAAACGTTTTAAAGTTTGTTTATCAAGAGCCCGCGCAGACAGAGGGCGGTCAGGCGTTCCGCGTTCCACGGACGGTTGACCGTTCCGCGTTCATAGGACTTCCGAAAACACATAAGCGACGGTCAACTACCAGGCGGTCCATTTTTGTTCCAAACGTTGTGCGTGAAACATGTCAAAGACTTCGTCTTCCGAAGACGAAGCATTATTTTTGTGGAGCCTAGAGGCGTCTAAGAGAAAAAGGAAATACTGGGTGCACCCAATTAATACAAACCGAGAAGAACAAGGAGAATTTAATCTTTTTACTGAATTGCTTGAAGATGAAGAACGATTTTTTATTTACTTTCGTATGTCAATAAAGAGCTTCAATGAATTGTATAATTTAATAAAACATGACATACAAAAACAAGATACCAACTGGAGGAAGGCTATCTCTGCAAAAGAAAGACTGGCAGTATTTTTAAAGAAACTTTTAATAAAGTATTATTAAATTCATAGATAAATTAATATTAAATTAATAAAAAAAAGTAAAAAGAAAACACGTTTTTTCATTTACCGTCCTCCGTTCCCATTTCCCTTGCAATTTGAAGCCAAGATTCCGCTTTGTTGTCACGATTTTTATAATCATTATTACTTAAATCATATAACAAATGCCTTTCTTGAACTAATTCGATTAATTTTTCTGCTTGCGACAACTCGGAGTTCCCGCGTTATTTGTCTTTTCGCGAATAGAACGTCAGGACGCGCGCGTTCCCACTGACCGCCACGGTCTGGCCGCCTGTAGTGTGTGTTATTGCTAGGAAGTCCATACATTACAAAGAACGCTGAACTCGGAACGCCCGACCACCCTCTGTCTGCGCGGGCTCTAAGAGCCCGCGCAGACAGAGGGCGGTCAGGGGTTCCGCGTTCCACGGACGGTTGACCGTTCCGCGTTCATAAGAGTTCCGAAAACACACAAGCGACGGTCAACTACCAGGCGGTCCATTTTTGTTCCAAACGTTGTGCGTGAAACATGTCAAACACTTCGTCTTCCGAAGATGAAGCATTATTTTTGTGGAGCCTAGAGGCGTCTAAGAGAAAAAGGAAATACTGGATGCACCCAATTAATACAAACCGAGAAGAACAAGAATTTAATCTTTTTGCTGAATTGCCTGAAGATGAAGAACGATTTTTTATTTACTTTCGTATGTCAATAAACAGCTTCAATGAATTGTATAATTTAGTAAAACATGACATACAAAAAACAAGATACCAACTGGAGGAAGGCTATCTCTGCAAAAGAAAGACTGGCAGTATTTTTAAGGAAACTTTTAAAAGAGTAATATTAAATTCATTGATAAATTAATATTAAATTAATAAAAAAAAGTAAAAACAAAACACATTTTTTCATTTACTGTCCTCCGTTCCCATTTCACTTGCAATTTGAAGCCAAGATTCCGCTTTCTTGTCACGATTCTTATAATCATTATTACTTCAATCATATAACAAATGCCTTTCTCGAACTAATTCGATTAATTTTTCTGTTTGCGACATCTCGGAGTTCCCGCGTTATTTGTCTTTTTGCGAATAGAACGTCAGGACGCGCGCGTTCCCACTGACCGCTACGGTCTGACCGCCTGTAGTATGTGTTATTGCTAGGAACTCCATACATTACAAAGAACGCTGAACTCGGAACGCGGAACTCGGAACGCCCGACCGCCCTCTGTCTGCGCGGCCTCTTTTAATAACTTCACAGTCTGATGGTAAGTTCTCACGGGCAGAAGAAGCGGAACAGCGGAAAGGCGCTTCGTTATATGATTGGTTCCATGCCGCCATGTTTAACAAATATGGCGGCATTCAACCAATCATATAACGAAACGCCTGGCCGCTGTTCCGCTTCTTCCGCCCGTGAGGCCTTACTATGACATCTGACGTCTCCCACCTCGCATCCATCGGACTCCGATGCGCAATCGAATGAATACGATGAATTTAAAATACTAAAACTAATTTCAGCAACCTTTCATCGGGAATTTAAAAATTGATCCTCAGTGATTGATGATTTCCTCAGTTTTATTTAGAAAAATGCGCTCTAGTAGACATTGACGCCCAGATTCACTAAGAAGGTTTAAGATTTAGTACTGGTTTAAATTAAGATCTTCTAGTTGGTCAGTTATATTTTGACAAGTTTTTGTCCTGTCGTTGTTAATAAGATGTCATTAAAAGCTTATGCATTATTCGAATATTTCAGCGATTTGCTTGGTTTCCAAATGATTTTCATCTTGGAACGGGTTGCTAGAGTGAATTTAGTTCTATTATTGTCGAAAGTGCGTACTAAAATTGCCCTTTTCTTTATAAATTTGCGAAAAAGCTCCAAAATAAATTCATAGTATAAAATTTAGTTGTCTTATTCTCACAGGTGTCAGCTTAAAACTTTTGGTTGTCAAATTAGACCGGACTAGCGTTGGAGAATCTGGCTGTGATGAATTAAAAAACTCGTCTGAAAACAAAGTTTGACTTCACACATTTGACAGATTTTTCTCGTTTTGACAGTCAGGACTAGGCAAAAGAATACAACAACTTTCGATATTGGTGGAAACCTATGGTGATGTCATAAGTTGAGGACTACTGTCAAAAATTCTGTCAAGCTAGCGTCAACTAAGACTAGAACGCATCATCAAACGAATACTCAAGCATATTGCTTGGACACAATCACTGCCGATGCATATTCTTACGTCGGGCGCTTATTTCTTTCATAAACCTCAATATTTCTTGAAGTGGAACCGTATCGAAGGCATTTTCTAGGCCAATAAAAACCATTCTTCTTCTTCTTATTCTCGTAGCCTGAAGCAATACAAAAGTTGCACCTGGAATAAATCCCAATTGCTATTCTTTTATTCCCGTTTCCTCCCTAAACCTCCATTTCATATAATCTTTTCCCAAATCCTTATTGTATGTGACATCTGTTTGATTCCTGCATATACTTGTTTTTTTTTTGTTTTTTTTTTTTGGCTTGTGCAGGTCTGCCATTCAGCCAGCCTCTAAATTGTTATTTTTTTCTGTGTATGCTTTTGCATCACATACTATAGTATATTTATAATTAGTTTGTTTGATTCCTGACCGTATTTTTAAATAATTGAGTGTGTGGTTTCCTGGGCATATCGGTCAATGGTTATAAATAAAAAAAAACTTATTTGAAGCTGACATTTCGGTATATTACCATCTTCAGAGCTAAAATAATTATATTTTGTAACAATTAGAAAGGTGCGCGACCTTTGTTTAATTTATAAACATACATAAAAAAAGACATACCTTATTACTATACAGGATTTCTTAAGCAAAACTATATTATAACAACATCTTTTCACCAACTCGCTCTTTAACTGACCGAGCGACACAGAAATGGTTTGTGCCGGTACCGTATTTTATGGCGAAGGTAAAAACATGTGTTTGCCATTAGGATTGGTACTTTTTCTTACATCCACTTCTTAACTATTATTTTACAATTAAGTTATTATATATAAAGCTTAAATTATCCGTATCAGTGCGAAAGTTTATACAATTATTGTTCTTTTTTACATGTATCATTTCTTTGATGATTCTTTTTTTATAGTTGTCTTCGTAGTCTAATATTGTTGTATTATTAAAATCAAAGTTGTGTAAATTTTCTAAAGCATGGTTTGACAGAGCTGTACCATTTTCATTTATTTTTCTGATACTATTTTTATGTTCTGTTATTCTATTTTTTAAGTATTGTTTGGTTTGTCCAATGTATGCTTTTGGACAGTCTGTACAGTTTATTTTGTAGATTAGGTTTGTTTGTTGATTTTTAGGTATTTCCGGTTTTAGTTTGGTATATATTTGTTTGGAATTATTGGTAGGTTTTTCAGCAATTTGTATTTTGAGAGGGTCTAATATTTTTTTAATTTTGTGGTTTACTTCAGGGATATGTGGGAGTGCAATATATTTTTTTTCCGGCGTTTCTGTTTTTAGGTTAGTGGTGTTGTACATTTTGTTTATTCTGGTTTTAATAATTGGTTCGTAAAATTGTTTTGGGTAGTTATTGTTTTGTAGAATATTGCGAACTATTTTTAGGTTTTGTGGTCGGTATTTTGGATGAGATAATTTTACAGCTCTGTCAATTAAGGAATTAACAACACTTTTTTATATTTAATCGGAGTAAACGGTTCAAAATTTAGATATCTGCCAGACCATAATTGTTTAGTATACCAGTTTGTTGTGATGTATTCTTCATTATTATGATTTATCGTAATATTAAGAAAATTTATTGATTTATTTTTTTCCAATTCATATGTAAATTGTAGTTTTGGATGGAAGGAGTTAAATTTGTTTAGTGTGTATTGTAGTTTGTCGTGTGGTATGCAGAGTATACAGTCGTCAACAAATCTTTTAAAGAAGTATGGTTTATAATTCAAGGATTCGATGATATCAGTTTCAAGGCTTTCCATGACTAAATTGGCAATCGTGGCTGAAATTGGTGAACCCATGGCAACGCCGTAAATCTGTGAATAAAATTGATTTTGATATTGGAAGAATGTGGAGGACAGGCAGGTTTTTGTGGCTTCAATGAAATCGTTTTCAGGAATTTTTGTAAAGTTTTTTATGGAGTTCCACATTCTTGTTATGCTATTTATTGCCAGTTCTATTGGGATATTTGTGTATAGAGAGACGACATCAAATGAAACGAGTATGTGCTTCGCCGGTACTTTTTTGTTTTTAATAAAGTTATGGAAATCCCATGAGTCTTTTATATGGTAGTCATTTTGGCCTAGAATATTGCTTAATATGTCGGATAAATGTTTTGATAGGTTATATGTGGCGGATCCTATTGTACTTACGATTGGTCTTAGGGGAATATTATTTTTGTGTAATTTTGGTAGTCCGTATATATATGGTGGTAAATTATTTATATATGAATTGGAAAAAAATAAATCAATAAATTTTCTTGATATTACGATAAATCATAATAATGAAGAATACATCACAACAAACTGGTATACTAAACAATTATGGTCTGGCAGATATCTAAATTTTGAACCGTTTACTCCGATTAAATATAAAAAAGTGTTGTTAATTCCTTAATTGACAGAGCTGTAAAATTATCTCATCCAAAATACCGACCACAAAACCTAAAAAAAGTTCGCAATATTCTACAAAACAATAACTACCCAAAACAATTTTACGAACCAATTATTAAAACCAGAATAAACAAAATGTACAACACCACTAACCTAAAAACAGAAACGCCGGAAAACAAATATATTGCACTCCCACATATCCCTGAAGTAAACCACAAAATTAAAAAAATATTAGACCCTCTCAAAATACAAATTGCTGAAAAACCTACCAATAATTCCAAACAAATATATACCAAACTAAAACCGGAAATACCTAAAAATCAACAAACAAACCTAATCTACAAAATAAACTGTACAGACTGTCCAAAAGCATAAATTGGACAAACCAAACAATACTTAAAAAATAGAATAACAGAACATAAAAATACTATCAGAAAAATAAATGAAAATGGTACAGCTCTGTCAAACCATGCTTTAGAAAATTTACACAACTTTGATTTTAATAATACAACAATATTAGACTACGAAGACAACTATAAAAAAAGAATCATCAAAGAAATGATACATATAAAAAAGAACAATAATTGTATAAACTTTCGCACTGATACGGATAATTTAAGCTTTATATATAATAACTTAATTGTAAAATAATAGTTAAGAAGTGGATGTAAGAAAAAGTACCAATCCTAATGGCAAACACCTGTTTTTACCTTCGCCATAAAATACGGTACCGGCACAAACCATTTCTGTGTCGCTCGGTCAGTTAAAGAGCGAGTTGGTGAAAAGATGTTGTTATAATATAGTTTTGCTTAAGAAATCCTGTATAGTAATAAGGTATGTCTTTTTTTTATGTATGTTTATAAATTAAACAAAGGTCGCGCACCTTTCTAATTGTTACAAAATATAATTATTTTAGCTCTGAAGATGGTAATATACCGAAACGTCAGCTTCAAATAAGTTTTTTTTTATTTATAACCAT
Source organism: Philopedon plagiatum (assembly GCA_963971165.1). NCBI lineage: Eukaryota > Metazoa > Arthropoda > Insecta > Coleoptera > Curculionidae > Philopedon > Philopedon plagiatum. The sequence continues at coordinate 63,340,410 of OZ020194.1, forward strand.
TGACCGATATGCCCAGGAAACCACACACTCAAGTATATTTATATCTATCCTTTGTCTTCCTAGACATTATTATTGGCATACCAGTATCTCACCAGGCCCTGGTGCTTTTTCGGTCTTTTTTTCTGCTAAACAACCTTTGGTAGATCTTTTTGACCAACTTAGACGCAGTCCCCAACGTACCCTGGTATATCAGTCATAACGTTCGGAGCAAATTTTTCGACTCGTCGTCAGGCGCGGCCCGTGAAATCTTAATGTTGTATATCTCTGTTGCTACTTATGGGCCCATGCCAAGTTCAGGTTTTTTAATAGTGAGTCTACTAGGAATGTTTTGATAAAGAAAAAAATATTTTGTAATTTGCGAAAAAAGTTGAATTTGTGAATTTACCCACCTGGGAAAAAAAATTAACACGCTTAGGTATTTTATTTATTATTTTTTCTGAACAAATTTTACATTATTTTGTCGACAATTCTTAAATTTTAAGAGAAAAAAATGTGTTAGTAGAACCATTTTTTAAAATTATATTTAAGATTTAAAAAAATTCAACTGACTATAACTTTTTTTCGCTTAAAATTTAAGAATTGCCGACAAAATGATGTAAAATTTGTTTAGAAAAAATAAATAAAATACCTAAGCGTGTTAATTTTTTCCCAGGTGGGTCAATTCAAAAATTCAACTTTTTTTCGCAAATTACAAAATAATTTTTTCTTTACCAAAATATTCCTCGTAGGCTCAGTATTAAAACACTTGAACTTGGCATGGGTCCCATAAGTAGCAACAGAGATATACAACTTTAAAATTTCACGGGCCGAGCCTGATTGTCCTATTCTTGCTCTTCTTGTCTTGTTCTAACGTTGATAATATCTAAAAAGTGCCGCCATTTACAAGAACATATATAGTTAAAGATAGTGTCTCTATATCTAGTTATACGACGTTGTATGTTTTAAAAATCATCTTTCAATACCAGAGCCTAGAGTCTCTGCTAATACGTATTTTATCTCTTTTAGGCCCTCAACCACCAGCTGCTAATATGAGAAAAATATCCTGGGACGCAGAACTAGCCAACGTTGCAACTCGTTGGGCAACTCAGTGTGTATATTCTTATGACAAATGTCGAGATTTGGATCGATTTCCGGTAGGACAAAATATAGCCAAAGGAAATTATGCATCAAAAAGTGATTTAGAGCACATTGCTGACTGGTATGAGCTTGTGGAATTCTTTAACGCACCAAGCATTACTAACTATACTTTGTAAGTAAAAAAAATGTCAATTAAATTAACTCATCAAAGCGGGTTAACAATAATTACTAGAGGGGATTCAAGGTCGCTGGTCGCTTACCAATATGGAGCCAGAATTACAGAATTTAAAATGGCGAATTCAATATGGCGACCAAAAGCTCAGAACCCTTTATTACCTGAATTACTCGAGTCGTATGGAATTTGATTAATCCGAAGATTTCGAGGTTTCGGGTTAAGGGTATGGAATCAGAATTAAATATAATTTAAAATGACGGACTCAGTACAGGGGCCAAGAACTCAGTAACAACCGTTGGCTAATTGTAAGTAGTTTCTGCCAGATTTCCAGTTACTTAGTTGAATGATTTACAGGCCCTTACTCACTTATTAGTGCAAGAACGTTCAAAATCTGTAAGGATTTTTTTGATACATGTATCGATGTAATTGATCAGATGGCAACTTATAGGTACTTACAATGAATGTTACGTAATTGTTAGCGAAGCTGGAATATTTAAATACGTTTTAACAACTCAATAATAGAATAAAAATGTTTCTATTTTCAAACTAATAGGCTTTACGTTTTACGTTGACCTCTTAATCGAATTAATAAGTTGCACTTTAGATCAGACGGTGTGTGTAAAGTTGTAGCAGTAAAAAATGACCAAACGCTCCTTTTACGTTGGCTTTTGAGTCAAATTATTAATTTGCATGATGTATCAGGTGTTTGCATATTTGCCACAGTATCAACGTTACAAGATTTTTGTTTGTGAAATTGTGTCCTTTACGCATCTAACAGAATCAGGTAAAAACACAAAAGTATTTTGGTGGGAGGTGTGGTTAGTTTCCACCATTTACCTTCATATTAGTACTTTAGTAGCAAAACTATTTGGATAATTTTTCTATAAAAAATATTTTATTTATTTTGGAGATTTAAATTAAGCAACAAATATTAGTTTAAATTTATTCCTTTCGCGTCATATTCTGGTCGTGTCACATAATATGCCAAAGGATTTTTTCATCGACATGGTACTTGGATATTGGTATGTACTTTACTTCGCTGTTTTGCAAAAATTGTGGCATATAAAACATATATTTGAGTACATTATTACTCTACTAAATTTAGACCTACGTAGTAGGTACCTTACTAGGTACCGGTCGCTCAAAAAATAGAATTATTTTTTGATAAAATAAATAAAAAAAAATCCTGTTTCCGGTATAAAGCAACTAAGTTTAACACACTTAAATGCTAAATTATAAAAAAAAGCATACTTTAATTAACCTAATCTTCACAATCTGAGCTGGACACTGATCTATCAGAATCATTGACGTTAAAAAAACTATAGACGAAGCATTTCATTCATAAAATCGTTTCGCGCCAAATCAATCATCCGTTTAAAACATATGGATGCGGCTAAGAGACAGTGATGCCAGGTCTCATGCTTTTGCATGAGATCTCATGCTTTCCAAACAAATCTCATGATATCATGTTTTAGTAGCAAAATCTCATGCTTTTTGGCTTATAACAAAAAAAATAAAGAAAAAGATAACTAAAACAAAACAAAATAGGTAACTTTAAATGGTCGTTCATCTCGAGTTTTGTGAGGCTGACCCCTACCCTCTAGTGGACAAACTAGCATGCATGGGTGGAGCGTGTGATTCCCCGGCCTGGTGCTAAAATTGAAATTGCCGACGTTGGTGGCTTTAGTTTCGTTCATGCGTCGTACGTTCGTGGCTTGTCTTTTACGCTTTGCCCGATATAACTGATTAAAAAGTAAAAATATAAATGCAATCGAATATGAACTTTGCTAGAGGAGGGCCACTATCGCGCCATGTCATGCTTTTTCTTTTTAATATCATGCTTTTTCGAAGATTTTCTCATTCACTGTCTCTTTGGGACCTGACAGCATGAGATGGGGCGATTCGCGCCATCTCATGCTGTTTCCACCTTTTTCTTTTTAATCTCATGCTTTTTCGAAAATTTTCTCATGCACTGTTTCTTTGGGACCTGGCAACGCTGCTAAGAGAGGTAGACAGAGCGGAAAAAATACGCTGTGACTAGAGTCCCGACTCGGGACCCAACTCCAGTCCCGAATAACGTCATCAAATTACGTCATTAATAGTTTTGTCGGGACTGGTGTTCCGCCCCGACTCGGGACCCACATTCAGTCCCGAACAACGTGGTCAAATGACGTCATTAGTAGTTTTGTCGGGACTGGTGTTCCGCCCCGACTCGGGACCCACATCCGGTCCCGAATTTATAAGAAGAATCGTACATTCACCAGTTACAAACATGACATACAGTGTGTCTACTTAAGTTGGCTACATAGGAAAAACTGTATTATTTGTAATTTTTCGAAAAAAAGTTGCTTTTCATAAAAAGTTCTGCATGGTCTAAAACTTATAATGAAATCATCATCAGATATCAAAATGTATCAGTCATATACGAGGTGTGTAATAAAATATGAATTTGGCGTAAGAGCAAAGTACCATAATTTTTTTCAAGCTCTTATTTAACTTCACCTGTTAGTATGTTTAGGCCAAATATTGCAATCAAAATTTTGTCTAGTTCTAACTAAGGTAGAGCTTTAAAATTTTGCATACATGTATAAGTCCGATAACAATGCAATATAATACCTATATCTAATATTGTTCTAAATGCAATATGACGGACGCCTCAAGATGGCGGATTACCTTTTTCCTCACAATTCCCTTAATATGGGTATCAAATGAAAGGGCTTGACGAGTAGAATACGGTAAGCGAAGTGACATCACTATAAACCCAATATGACAGACGCCACAAGATGACGGATTACCTGTTTCTTCACAACTCCCTTGACACTTGTATGAAATAAAAGAGTTTGACGAGCAGAATACTATCAGCTGTGTGGTCATTCTAAACCCAATATGGCGGGCGCCACAAGATGGCGGATCACTGTTTTCTTCACAACTCCCTTGGCATGGGTATTAAATGAAAGGGTTTGACGAGTAGAATACGATAAGCTATGTTACGGCATTCTAAACCCAATATGGCGGAAGCCACAAGATGACGGATTACTTTTTTCTTCACAATTTCCTTGATATGGGTATCAAATGAAAGGGTTTCATGATTAGAATACGATAAGCTTTGTGACGTTTTTCTGACATGGGTATTAAATGAAAGGGTTTGACGAGTAGAATACGATAAGCTATGTTACGGCATTCTAAACCCAATATGGCGGATGCCACAAGATGACGGATTGCCTTTTTCTTCACAAGCCCCCCGATATGGGTATCAAATGAAAGGGTTTGACGAGCAGAATATGATATCAAATAAAATGCATTTTAATAATGATGCATTATAATAATGCATAGGTAAAGTTGTAACTAAAAAATTTGAAAATAAAATCCAATGCAAAAAGCCCTTTTTAAAAACAAGCTTTTATTATTTAGTACTAAAACGAAAATAATTTTATTATTAAGGTTTTATCACTGGGGCTATGCTGAATGCTATTTCTAAGTGGACGTAGTTCGCCTGGCTGGATCATTATAGAAATAGTATTAAAGTTATCACTGAAACAGATATAATATGTTATGTTAAATTTATTGTCTTAAAAGCTAGTCACCAAAATAAAAAAAAAACATTCATACTTAGGTACCTCCTTAGAATTTCTGTCAAACAAAATTAATGACCGGTACATACCTATCTAATATATTATATCTGTTTCAGTGATAATTTTCATACTACTTTTATTAGGAACCACCCACGCGAACTACGTCCACTTATAAATAGCATTTAGCATTGCTACAATGAAAAAACTTTACACTTTTTTTTTCGTTTTAAAACAGTTAAATAATGAAATCTTGCTTTTAAAAAGTATTTTTTAAGTAAGATTTTATTAAAATTTAAAAAAAAACTGTTAAAAGGAAAAGTTGTTGAGAATTATAAACAGGTTCTATGCCGGGTATAGATCTTCCTTTTTAAGTCTTTGTATTTCTTATCTTCTTACCTTTAGGCAAAATTGCTGCCCTCCATAAATGCAAGAATATTTAAGGTAAAATATATCAAATCGATTTGAATTGGGCGTTTGGTGTAATTCGATGAAATAAGTTTAGCATCACATTTCCAAAACTTAGTATATGCATTGTTTTCATATTATTGATAGAAGTAATTCTTTACATCAGTAACAAGAGCTAAAGATATTTTCAATTTCTCACCTATAAGTTAAAAAATGGGTAAAAAAATTATAAGAGCAGAAATTAAAGACACATATTATACATTTTAAGTTGTGCCATCTAAACGTTCTACTACTGTTTATAAATAAACGCACACCTTTTACATGGTAATTTATTAAGTAAAGTAAACCACATACAACTTTATAATAATAATATTATGCGAAGATAACCTCAAAAGCCTTCAATAAGTCGGGACCGGATGCGGGTCCCGAGTCGGGGCGGAACACCAGTCCCGACAAAACTACTAATGACGTAATTTGATGACGTTATTCGGGACTGGAGTTGGGTCCCGAGTCGGGACTCTAGTCACAGCGGAAAAAATATCAACGCTGTCCAACATTCCTGGCGGCTGCCCCTTACAACATCAGTGGCGTGCTTTTTTGTATTAGGTAAATTTTTGTTATCCTAATATTATCAGTATGTATAAGTATATGTAAAACTACACCAATGGATTCGATACAAGTGAATATAACCTTACTTACTTGTGAAAAGAAACTTCTGGTTGAAATAGTCCAATTTTTAGCAAATTTGACATTGCTGCACAATTTTTAAATGTTTTCTGTTGCAAAATAATGTCAGCTTCTTCAAAGAAAAACACTTAAACGCTTCAGGCAAACACAAAACAACATAATTCCACTTTCAAACAGTGTCGCAAACGTCAGCGAATTTTATGAATGGTCCCTTGCGTCACTTTTCAATTCATAGTAAACTGGTAGTAAACCGTCAAATAGCGTTGCCACTTTTACTTAATAATTTATCACAATGCAAAAGGGAATAAAAGTTTATTTGGCTATGATGCATAAAATAGAACAAAATGTAAGTATTACTTTTTTTATTATTTAAGTAATACTTATGAATGCTAATTTTATTAGATGAAGATATAGTCAAATAAATGTCGTGTAATAATGTATTGCTTGGATGACCTCAATCAGGACATTTTGTACACCTAGGCAACCGCCTGCAGTTGCCCAGTCAATACAATCCACCAGTTTTTAGTGCAAATTCAATGACTGATTGCGTCGAATAGTAAATAACTTTGTCTTTAGATTTTTTAAAGTCTATATTCAGAATCGTCTTCCTCAACGTTAGTTTTTTTAAAAAGTGTTTCGGGTTGTGGGGAAAGATAATTTTTTTGCAGTATATTTTGGTTTAATAAAGAAAACAAGGGGATCTGAAGAAATTAACAAGTTATGCAGTATGTCCTCAACATTCTCGGTCGGTCCTCGCTTTCGCGCGTAATGTTCTCGGAATTTACGAAACTCTTTATTTGTAGCTTTTGATGCATCTTCAGATAAATGTACAATAGAAATATAAGAAAAACCTAAGCAAATTCCTGCCCTTTTATTAATAACATAATATGAACACTCGATGGCATATAGTACCAAATATATAATGACACATACAGCTTTGCAGAATCTGTCAAATATTCTCTAAAAGTATCAACTTAAGAGCTTGAAGAATTGCGGCAAATCTTTTACTTACATTTTTGTTCAATCCACTGATTGCTGCTGATTTTTCGTTATGTCGAAAAAAAGTCCCAGCAGTATTGTCGTCATTTGTCATGCCCTCACCCCTTTTTACAACGTCTATTAGTATTCCAAGTTCATTTCGAAAATCATTTTGTATTGTCTTCTTTCTTTGCTCTTTAATTACTTTGTTTTCACCCTTAGCGGCCTAGTAGTCGAGGCAATGAAGCACTAAAACAGCCAAAATCTCGGAATTTTTTGCACTAAGACGGATCGGAATGCGGTTTTTTGCATTCGCTTCCAAAAATTATTTGTAAAAAATGTCTCTACTTTGTATCTTATACAAATCGGAAATTGCATTACTGCTGTCAAAAATGCATTCACAAAAATGCATTTTTTGAAGTCGCTTTAAGAAAATTAAATAACTTTGTTAATAAGACTCAGAATTGGCTCAAATCGGGTTCCCGGGGGTTTTCGGGGTCGCTGATCACGATTATGATGTTCAAATTGACCCACAGCCGACCTGGAGCTCAGGATCGCTGATGAACGTCATCTCCGTGGGACTCTCCCAAAATTCACGCGGGGAAGGAGAGAAACTCGGCGCCCGGGGTTTTTTGGGTTGCTGAATTCAAATATGGCATCCCCCGGACACCGGGTGCGCCGGAACCTGGACGTGGACGTCATCCCCGAGAGTTTTCCTGACAAGATCGCAAAAAACAAACCGAAAATCGTGGTGTGGGCGTTTCTTGGGGCGCTGAATCCAAATTTCACGTCGAAAACGACCCCCCCAACACCTGGTGCACCGGAACCTGGACGCGGACGTCATCTCCGAGGGTTTTCCAGACACGATCGCTAAAGACAAACCGAAAATCGTTATGGGGCGTTTTTTGGGGCGCTGAATCCAAATTTCACGTCGAAAACGACCCCCCGAACACCTGGTGCACCGGAACCTGGACGCGGACGTCATCTCTGAGGGTGTTCCAGACACGATCGCTAAAGACAAACCGAAAATCGTTATGGGTTTTTTTTTGGGGCGCTGAATCCAAATTTATCATCGAAAACGACCCCCCAACACCTGGTGCACCGCAACCTGGGCGCGGACATCATCTCCGAGGGTTTTCCAGACACGATCGCTAAAGACAAACCAAAAATCGTTATGGGGCGTTTTTTGGGGCGCTGAATCCAAATTTCACGTCGAAAACGACCCCCCCCCCCCCCAACACCTGGTGCACCGGAACCTGGACGCGGAAGTCATCTCCGAGGGTTTTCCAGACACCATCGCTAAAGACAAACCGAAAATCGTTATGGGGTTTTTTTGGGGCGCTAAATCCAAATTTCTCATCGAAAACGACCGCCCCCCCCCCAACACCTGGTGCACCGGAACCTCAGAGATGACGTCCGCGTCCAGGTCCCAGTGCACCAGGTATTCGGGGGGTCGTTTTCGACGTGAAATTTGGATTCAGCGCCCCAAAAAACGCCCCATAACGATTTTCGGTTTGTCTTTAGCGATCGTGTCTGGAAAACCCTCGGAGATGACGTCCGCGTCCAGGTTCCGGTGCACCAGGTGTTGGGGGGTCGTTTTCGACGTGAAATTTGGATTCAGCGCCCCAAGAAACGCCCACACCACGATTTTCGGTTTGTTTTTTGCGATCTTGTCAGGAAAACTCTCGGGGATGACGTCCACGTCCATGTTCCGGCGCACCAGGTGTCCGGGGGGTATTCGCCGATGCCATATTTGAATTCAGCAACCCAAAAAACCCCCGAGCGCCGAGTTTCTCTCCTTCCCCGCGTGAATTTTGGGAGAGTCCCACGGAGATGACGTTCATCAGCAATCCTGAGCTCCAGGTCGGCTGTGGATCAATTTGAACATCATAATCGTGATCAGCGACCCCGAAAACCCCCGGGAACCCGGTTTGCGCCAATTATTATTACGCCCGTCTTATTAACAAAGATATTTAATTTTCTTAAAGCGACTTCAAAAAATGCAGTTTTGTGAATGCATTTTTGACAGCAGCAATGCAATTTCCGGTTTGTATAAGATACAAAGTAGATACATTTTTTACAAATAATTTTTGGAAGCGAATGCAAAAAACCGCATTCCGATCCGTCTTAGTGCAAAAAATTCCGAGGTTGAGTGCTTCATTGCCTCGACTATAGGTTTTAAAATCCATATTATATGAAGTAGGCACTCCATGCACCTAATCCACATGTAGAGGGTTGATAATCCTTATTTATACACATTGTCACGGGAGGTTTAATATCGAGGTCATTCATTTCGAGGTAAAAGTTAAATTAGTTATAATTTATGTTACTGAAGCTTGCCTCGATGCAGCATCAAACGGAGCGGGAAGCGGGAGCCGTCGACGTACTAACTTCTAGCTAACGACAATAATGAATTATATTTGTATACCTTAGTTATACCCGAAGATCATATTTTCCAATTATTTTCAAAAATAAGGAAAAAGTACCTCTTTTTTATTTCTGAAAATCAAAGGTTATCCTAAAAGGCACAAGAGAAAAAATTTTGAGCCATTTAAAAGTTGAGGAACACTTCGATGCAGGACCGGGAAGGCGCGAATGCAATAATATAGAAAACACGTAAGGGATCATATTTTCCCACTTTTCTCAAAAATAAGGAAAAAGTACCTCTTTTTTATTTCTGAAAATCAAAGGTAATCCTAAAAGGCACAAGAGAAAAAATTTTGAGCCATTTAAAAGCTGAGGAACACATATATTTTAAATAAAATTTGGAAATATTAAGGGTAGTTAGCATACGCTACAACAAGAATTGTTTTAACATTTTTTATAGAACCCATATTATGAATTTTTTAAAGTTGGACTTATTTCGCATCATTTTTATCGCTCTCAGAAAAGTTTCTGCTTAAAAATGAAGCAGTTTACGGCGACACATTTGAAAAAAAGTGATAAACGACTAAATTTCAGACATTTTATGCATATTCTAGAGACAAAAAAAAATTAAAATTCGGTGGTCCCTCTGTTTCGCCCTATGTCCACGAAGTAACAAATTCGTTACACTGTGCACCGGTGCGCGGCGCCGGAAGTGCGAAAATTATTGTATTTATAGCTCTGAATGACAAACCAGTCAGAGCCAATGAAAGTACTGGAAACCAGCTGGCAAACTATCATCTTATCAAATAACTGAAACTTGATTGGCGCTCATCGGTTTGTGATTTCTCTAAGAACATAGCTTATATTTGTGTACATGAAGACTTCACGTTAAACCGTTGAACAGATTACCCTTAAATTTGCCCTATTTCCTTTCCTTCTTTTAAAGTTATGGATATACAGTCCTCCTAACTCTACCAGAAACCTGAACTGTAATGATAACACTAGTTTAAAAAATTTTCCTTTTTGTCTGTTGCTGCAAATTTAATAGCTGATTATATATACTTTTAAAATATTTTTTTCAAATCTACCCTCAAAATTTGGCAAACAGCCCGAGTTTCCGAGTGTACGGCTGGTCGCGCCACTACTGGACCTACGGAACCAGTGGACGGTAAGCGGAAATGAGGATGTAAAGGAGGGAAGGGGAGGCGGAACACTCTAAGCCGACTGTGAACAACTGGCGCGGAAGGTAGAAAACTGGACCCCCAAAAAATCTTAATTAATTTGTAATTTGTAAGAACAAATACCTATCTATCTTATATTATTCTTAAGAGTAAAAATAAAAATTAAAAACTAATAATATGAGTTTTTATAAGCCATGTTCCTTTTCGAGAAACAAAAATTTACCTGCGGTCTATTTAAAGTATTTCTTTTTTTTTGTACCTCGATAAAAAATTTCAAAAGTATCCGGACCCCACTAGAAACTACTTGCCGATCCCTGCTATAAGCTGTACTGTAGTCTTTGACTAGATATCACTGATGCTAAACTTCTTCGGAAACCGTAAATCAGAAAATTGTATTCACCTGATGGAAGAACTGATTTTAAGTTTGAAAAATCTACGATGTAACATGAGTATCAAACTCCATTTTCTACACAGTCATCTCGACCGTTTCCTGAAAATTTAGGAGATTAAATGAAGAAAGCGTTAAAGCGAAGTTTTAGTAGTTAACCACGTAGTTAACTACTTTTTCTGTAAAAGTAGTTGTATTCTATTGTATCTCAAAATTTGGCAAACAGCCCGAGTTTCCGAGTGTACGGCTGGTCGCGCCAGTACTGGACCTACGGAACCAGTGGACGGTAAGCGGAAATGAGGATGTAAAGGAGGGAAGGGGAGGCGGAACACTCTAAGCCGACTGTGAGCAACTGGCGCGGAAGGTAGAAAACTGGACCCCCAAAAAATCTTAATTAATTTGTAATTTGTAAGAACAAATACCTATCTATCTTATATTATTTTTAAGAGTAAAAATAAAAATTAAAAACTAATAATATGAGTTTTTATAAGCCATGTTCCTTTTCGAGAAACAAAAATTTGCCTGCGGTCTATTTAAAGTATTTCTTTTTTTTTATACCTCGATAAAAAATTTCAAAAGTATCCGGACCCCACTAGAAACTACTTGCCGATCCCTGCTCTAAGCTGTACTGTAGTCTTTGACCAGATATCACTGATGCTAAACTTCTTCGGAAACCGTAAATCAGAAAATTGTATTCACCTGATGGAAGAACTGATTTAAGTTTGAAAAATCTACGATGTAACATGAGTATCAAACTCCATTTTCTACACAGTCATCTCGACCGTTTTCCTGAAAATTTAGGAGATTAAATGAAGAAAGCGTTAAAGCGAAGTTTTAGTAGTTAACCACGTAGTTAACTACTTTTTCTGTAAAAGTAGTTGTATTCTTACTACTTTTTTTCTCCTAGTAGTTATACTCGATTACTTTATTTCTGCATAAATATCTACTTTTGTATAATTTAACTACTTTAAAAATATTTAAAGTCCATATTTTATTCACTAATTTAATTTCAAAATAAATATTCTCTAGTGAAAAATAAAATAATCCTTTTTTCGTTATCAAAGTCAAAAGTCAAAGGAGCAGCGGCCAGGTCGACGTTTCGCGATGACAGGCACTAATACCGTGGGCCGATAGGTCAATATCAGGTAAAATTTTTGAAAAAAGTTAAATTAATTTAGTTTTAAAATTGCTAGTTTTTAATGAGTTAAGGCTAACCAAAGAACGTAAAGAAAAATAAAATTATCATCACAATTATTAAATATTTTTAAATATTAAGTTATACGTTAAAACGTACATATAACTTAATATCTATGATAATTTTATTTTTCTTGGAGTTCTTTGGTTAGCTTTAACTCATGTTAAAATAATAATTTTAAAATTAATTTAAATACTTGACTTTAGTCAAAAAATTTAGCCTGATATTGATATTTTGGATCACGGTATTGGTGCGTGCCATCGCCAAATGTCGGGCTGGTCGCGGCTCCTTTGACTTTGATCTTGGAAAAAAGTATTATTTTATTTAAGAGAGAATTTTTATTTCTGAATTAAATGAAAGAATCGAATATGGACTTTAACCATCATATATTACGTCATTACATTGCGTGTACTTCGATGCGTGCTTAAAATCTCGGTAGAACAGGTTTTCGCAAATTTTTCGTCTGACGTTTCCAGTCCAGTAAGCGATAAGCAAACCTAATATATAAACTTTGCAAGTTTTAAGTTTCCAATAATTTTTTTTTTATTTTTTTAAATACCTCCTATTCCTATTACGTACTATGTTTTTGTTTTGTACCAAAAAGGAACTGTGTTAATAATTTATGTTTAAATTTAAGTCAGTGGACAGTTAACTTTAAAATAAAGTTTAAATAATAAACAACTATTTTATTTTGCATTTTTTAACTTGATGTTATAGGTTCAAGTCCTTTTTTTAACCATTTTTGGAAGTACGGCTACGGCACTGGTTTTTTGAGCCGCAACGGTACATGTTTAGTTTAGTTTGTATTTAAAAAATTAGTTAAATATTAGTAGTCTAACTAACTACTTTTTGAAGAAGTAGTTTATCTAACAAGTAGTTAAACTACTTTTTTGATAAAGTAGTTAGTAGTTATACTCCACAACTTTTTTCAAGTAGTTTGCCCAACTCTGCCTGCATCTCAAAAACTAGAGCTGATAAAGAAATATATTTACATTTTCGGAATCAGCACGCTAAACTTACCTAGCCTAGATTACCTAGCAATGGAATTATTTGAATTAAAAACAATCGATAATCCAATTTTTTAAATAATCGTTATGTATTTTTGTCTGTAATTATGACAACTTATAGTACAACCGAAACCATACAATCACAATCAGTAGCGCACCCAGGATTTGTCTTGGGGAGGGGGCAATTCGGTGGATTTTTTCAATTAGTAGCGCACTTTTTTAATTTTTCTGTGTCTAGGATGATGGTCGGGGAGGGGCTGCAGCCCCCAGCCCCCCCTGGGTGCGCCACTGACCATAATTATATATTTTTCTCTTCCATATTTTATGTCTGCCCGGAAAAGCAGTAAAGACATCAAAACTGAATTAAAGAAAATCGAAATTTTCGATTTTGTTTTGTCAGTAAACTACACTCATGTAATTTTTTAGGGAAAAATTAATAATGGCATATTGTTTAGTTTATAATGTATTATTAACCTACAACATTTGAGGAAATATTAGTCATTTTTGAGAAATAGGACTTTTTGGAATTTTTTAGCACCAATAAACTACCCAAGGACGGCTATATCGCGACTGTAGCGATGCAAAAAGTATCCGTGTGTATTCACCTTTATAAAGGATATATGATATACATTATAAAGTCAAGTTTGTATTGGAACATTTTCGTTTCATAGGTTTTTTGATTCTTCAACAATATGAATCCTTAATGTTCCACATACGCTTTAATACAATGTCACAGATTACTCCTACCAGATGCGAATCTCTTACTAAATTTCCTATATCAAGATTCCGCGGTCTTGGCGATACGGACAGTGCGGCCAGTCGCTTCGAGCGTCGATGCCGAGAATGGAATTTTCCATGCGTTGGGTAGGTTTTAATTCAGAGAAATTATGGATTATATTTTAAAATATTAAAACATGATATTGTGTGGCATTTTATATAAAATTATATCATTAACAAATACAAAAACGTATATCGTTTATTAAAATTACACTACAACCTCGTACAACCACAATTTAAACCATAAAATCATCGCAACAAAACTGCCTGCTATCCAAGCCGTTCGCACACGCTCGCACCGAAAAATTCAACGTTTGGCAACAGATTAAATACGGAGGCGGTACTGCGGTAGGCACCTTACAGGTTCTCTAAATCGGGTCACCGCACCGTCGAAAGCGTAAGATTCCCATCTGGTAGGAGTAATCTGTGACACTGTGTTAACTACGATGTGTAACTGATAGTTATTTTGGTTCCGTAGTAGTATTGTGTAGGCCTATATGTGAACGGCTTAACGATAAATAAAGATTTATGTTTTAGAAATGAGCAAGATGAAATAGGTCATTACACGCAGCTTGTTTGGGCGGACACCTATCTGATGGGATGTGCTAGAATATGTTTCCAAAAAGCGGTAAACGGTCATGTTATTTACAGAGAACATTTCTTCTGCAATTATGGACCGTCAGGAAATATTCCGGGACAACCTGTTTATAAGATAGGCGAACCTTGTAGTGCTTGCTTAGAAGGAACTGGATGTACCGATCCAGACTATCCTGCTTTATGTGGAAATGAGCTTACAAATGAGACCCATTTCCATTACGCTAAACACAAGAAACAACCTAAACTGTTAAACCTCACATACAATGTAGGAAATAGTATTAGCAAAAAATTTATATTTATATATAACTTGTTCATTTTATGTATCTCTATTTATTTGTACATGTAAAATAAAATTGGGGTAAATGTGTTTTACAACTTACTGAAGAACAATAAGGACAATTTGTCAGAAAACTTGTTTACTTCTGAAAATATAAATAGTTATTTTTCCATATTTTTCTCATAACAATAATTCAAATAATAGTCAAGAAGCGAGAATTTTTTATGAAAATCAAAGACATATTTTTCATTATATTCAAGTATTCAATCTAACTCAGTGAGCGCTGACAGTGTGAATATAGAGACCGGATTTCAATATTACATGACGCAAAAATCGGGTCGGACTCAGGTAACTGATAGAAAATATAAATGAAATGAAATTAATATTAGATGTACTTAGTTTATTGCTCCTAAGAATTAAGAACGTTTTAAGTGCGCCGCGTTTATGTAATAATAATAAACATTAGGTACTTTTAAAATATTTTAGTTAACCAATAGACATTTTCAGGTGGCTCTGGTTTTAGTTACGGTTGACAGTTAAGTAATGAATAAAACTTCATTTGTCACCAGTTTGGTTGACAAATGAAGTTTAGTCCATTGTTTATCTGTCAACCGCTACCGTAACGAAGCCATCTGAAAACGTCTAATGTGATGGATGATCAAAACTTCGTACAACTAATAATTAATTATGATTCAAATACCATCTGTGAATATAAATATTATTGGTTAAAAATCAAGACGGCTTGTCTTAATTTTGAATATTTTTTTCTATGGAGTAGTCTTGCAACATACATTACAGAGGTCAAAATGGCAGACAATGTTACCGTTCGGGCGGGGCATAAATCGATAACCGGTAGTCGACCTCTGGTGCCAGGCAGTACCAGCCTGTTTTTGTATTTTTTGGTGGGGAACTTTTTTCCAACTTTCTTTTCGTTTCTTTTACATCTGTGCAGTAGCCACACTGCGTACCACGCGCAAACCGAGCGTGCTAGACATGCGCAAGGAATTTCAGGGGACGTACTTTGGTGTCTGCCGTCGAACCCATCCACATTTAACTACGTATTTAACTTTTTTCCAACTTTTTTCCGACTTCTTTATTTTTCGTTTTTTGACATCTGCGCAGTAGACCAAAATGCGTACCACGCGCAAACTGAACGTGTTAGACATACGCACGGAATTTCAGGGGTTGTAATTTGGTGTCTATATTCGAACCCACTCACTTTTAAAAAAATATCTCCAACTGTAAAGCTACAACTACGTAACTTCTTTAACTTCTTTCCCATTTTTTTTCCGACTTCCTCATTTCTTGTTTTTTATATTTTACGTTTTTTGACATCTGAGCAGTAGACCAGAATGCGCACCACGTGCAAACCGAGCGTGATAGACAGGCGCACGGAATCTCAGGGGATGTGCTTTGGTGTCTACATTCGAACCCAACCACTTTTAAGAATATATCTCCAATAGTAAAGCTACAACTACGTATTTAACATTAGACACCGAATTTCAGTATACATGACGCAAAAATCGGGGTCGGACTCAGGTAACTGAAAGAAAAGGTAAATAATCTGAAATCATTATTATATTTTTTCAGGTTATATTATAAATTATTGCTCCTAAAAAATAATATAATAATTTTGGCATAAATAATTTTTTTTCCAAAAAATTTAACCGCCTTCACAAAAGGAAAATCAGTGAAAAGTATGAAATAATATTGTTGCTTTTTTATTACTGCGGCTAATGGAATTTTGTTCATTTTTATGATTTTTTTTTCGTTTTAGTGCACCTATTTCCCTTCACCTCCATATTATTTCTTCCTCTTTATATTTGCAATGCCCATATAATATTAGATTTTCTGACTCCAATAACCCCGAAAAGAACATTCATTTTGGAGAAATACCCAGCCGCCCCCCCCCCCCCCCCACTTTAATCTTCTTAACATGAATTGCACAAAATTAGTTTTCAAAGCTACAACTACGTATTTAACATTAGACACCGAATTTCAGTATAGATGACGCAAAAATCGGGGTCGGACTCAGGTAACTGAAAGAAAAGGTAAATAATCTGAAATCATTATTATATTTTTTCAGGTTATATTACCTATAAATTATTGCTCCTAAAAAATAATATAATAATTTTGGCATAAATAATTTTTTTTCCAAAAAATTTAACCGCCTTCACAAAAGGAAAATCAGTGAAAAGTATGAAATAATATTGTTGCTTTTTTATTACTGCGGCTAATGGAATTTTGTTCATTTTTATGATTTTTTTTTCGTTTTAGTGCACCTATTTCCCTTCACCTCCATATTATTTCTTCCTCTTTATATTTGCAATGTCCATATAATATTAGATTTTCTGACTCCAATAACCCCGAAAAGAACATTCATTTTGGAGAAATACCCAGCCGCTCCCCCCCCCCCCCCACTTTAATCTTCTTAACATGAATTGCACAAAATTAGTTTTCATGACCTTAATAACCCCGAAAATGGCATATAAGTTCAGATATTTGGAAGAAATTGCCAACCGCTCCCTTTTTATCCCCCCTCCCCGGGAATTTTTTCTACCATCTGTTAGACGAAATTAGATTTTCGGACCTCAATAACCCTATAGTCTTGTCAAACATATTTTTATAATTTCTGTGTACAGCGTCTTTCCAACGAAGTCCGTTCCTGGAATGTAATATTCAAATCCGGTCTCTAGTGATAATATTGAGAATAAAATAACAAATAGACCTGTGCAATATGCGACACCGTTTTATTTATTGGTCTGTAGTGACATAAATAAAATAAATATATAAGGACTTATTTCGTATCTATTAATGGATGCTGATGTGTAAGCCTAGCGCCTGCCTTCAGGTTCGATCCGATGTTGCCAAATATGATATTTACCCATGCTTGAGATTTTGAGTAGTTCGTATGAGATTAATAATAATATTAAAAAAATTTGCACCCGAACAAGTGCTAAACTCGTTGCCGATACACCTTTTAGAGTCGATCTGGTTTTTTAAACGACAAAAATTAAAAAAAAGATCTTTACCCGAGCACGGCATTGAACCCACAACCTGTCGGTTCACTAGCGGATATTCTACCTCTGGATTACATTGTTAATGCAAGAAAACCGGTAAACGTGTTATTAGTGCATCATATACTTATATTTTTGGCAACATCGGATTGAAAACCTGAAAGTAGGCGCTAATTTATGGAGGACTTAAAGGGAGGAGACCGATCGGCAATGGTCGCATTTTAAATTTCTGTCCCTGTTTTTTGGTTAGTTCGCTAGGTTGTCGATACAAGCGCTCTGTTCGTTAGTGAGTCTAATTTTTCATAGAAAGTGTAGTGTTTTTCTCATTTATTTCTTGAAAACACTTTCTTAGTAATTTTTTTCTTAACACTATTGACAATGAGTAACGGTAAATTATAAAAAAGTAGAGTTTGCTTTGTGTTGAGGTGTAAAACAAGGTATTCTTCCGATAAGAAGCTCAAGAAGGAACGCGGTGAAAACAACCAAAGCCTCTTCGTAGCTCCAAAGGTAAGTTAATTTTTTATAAGCTATAATTAAGGGCTGGCAAACTCATGAAAATAGTATATTATGCTGTCGATTTTATGGGTATTTCTTTCACTACATCACGGCCGTGTATTTTGCACACAGCATAACCTAAAAAATAATTTTACGTTATCACAATACGTCGCGTCTAGACAATCGTCAGAACCATTGTCAACTGAAACACATTATAGTTTTGTATGCTCAGTGTGCGTATTCACACTAAAAATGTTTTATATTTCGTGTTTTATGTTTGTAGTTTTGTATTTCATATTTCTTGTTTCTTCAGTGTGTGGCCTCCCTTAAAGATAATATTTCGTACTGTGACTCTAGTGTACTAGATGACTTAAAAAGGTACCAGATGTAGTGCAATTGTTCTAGACTGGCAACCCTGGTCACGACACGGAATTAGACACCGCCCGAGCACCACCTCAAAGATGGCGATCTTGCACATGCCTACAAAAAATTATTACAGGCGGGAACGCCAACTTTCGTCCCTTTTTTAATGAGTTACTCTTTGCTACAGCTTCAATATACATACATATATCTTGTCAATGTAAACAGAAATCGTTCAAATGAGGGCGTTACTTTTTGAAATTAAGTTCAGTTGGTTAAGTTATATAGTTATATTCCCTGTGGTTATAGCTTTAAGGACGTCTCTGAACCTTAGTTTTAAACTATGTAACTATTTTAGTTCATATGAAAATTTGGTTACGTTTACTTTAATAAAGCCTTTGTTTTATTATTATGAACTAAAAGGATTTCGCCAATTTTTTTTTAATCTAAGTTTTTCGGCTGATTTAGGTTTGAACTACAAACACCTGATTTCGGTAAATCTAATCTGGAGAGAAATTTTCTTCGTATCCGATACCGATGCAGTTCAGGCCCAAAAAGAATTGTTTGTATTTTTTGGACGCTCACAACAGGTATCTGTACGGATGCGAAAAAAAAATCTCTTTAGATTTACCGGAACAGATGAGAATCATAGTTGTAGCCTGCACCTTTTCATTAAATTCTACCATATGTCAGGTGCGTCCCGTGAAATTCTAAAGTTGTATATCTCCGTTGCTACTTATGGGACCCACGCAAAGTTCAGGTTTTTTAATAGCGAGCCTACTAGGAATGTTTTGTAAAAAAATATTTTGTAATTTGCGAAAAAAAGTTCAATATTTGAAATGACCCACCTGGGAAAAAATTAACACGTTTAGGTATTTTATTTATTATTTTTGTTAAACAAATTTTATATTATTTTGTCGATAATTCTTAAATTTTAAGAGAAAAGAATGTGTTAGTAGAAAGTTATAGTCATTTGATTTTTCTTTAAATTATATTTTAGGTTTAAAAAAATTCAAATGACTATAACTTTCTACTAAAACAATTTTTCCATTCAAATTTAAGAATTGTCAACAAAATAATATAATATTTGTTTAGAAAAAATAACAAATAAAATACCAAAACGTGTTAATTTTTTCCTCAGGTGGGCCAATTTAAAAATTCAACTTTTTTTCGCAAATTACCAAATATTGTTTTTCTTTACCAAAACATTCCTAGTAGGCTCACTATTAAAAAACTTGAACTTGGAATGGGTCCCATAAATAGCAACAGAGATATACAACTTTAAAATTTCACGGGCCGCGCCTACTTTATGTATAGAGCCTTTTGAAGTGAACGTTAGTGCCTTTTACTTTTTTATTAATTTTGTTGTTAACTTTTTGTTAGGTACTCACATTAAAAAATCCGGTTCGTGTTTATTTTTTTTAAATTTACAATTATTTATAGTTACGATACAAATTTTTATAGCACTTGGTGGCTAAAATTGGTCCAACAAACAAATTCATTCTCGGAATGAATACTATCGACTAATGCACAGTAAAATTTATTCAAGTTTATATTAGTCATGTTTCCAGGCTTTGTTCAGTCCACAATGCTATACATTGTGGTGATATAAAGAATTCATTGAGCGCAGGCACTTATTACTTGTAATATATTAGATAATTTTATAACATTTTATGAAAAAAATACATACCTGGTTTAATTTAAATTACTTATTAAATAAATTGTTGCTTTTATATTAATCTTATGAAATAATATCAATATATGGAAACTAATAAGCAGCTAACACTGAATTAATCCTTTTTCTATAGGGTGACAATATTTCCCGTATAACCATCATTTACTCTTGGGGAACATGATACAATGTTCCCGGGTACCCTGTTTTCGGCATTGTTACTACAGAGAAAGTCGTCAGATACCATGCTTCTTCATTTCTTTGCTTATTTGTCAGCTCATTCTGCCCTGTTATCCTTACCTTGCTCAAAGACTGGCATAAAGCCCCTATTGTCTTCAGCAAAGACAGCAATGTGGAGATTTTAAAAGAGCTCAGAAATCCTGCAAGCAAAATGATTATTAAGTTTCTATAGCAAAGGGCGGGTGAGTGTAGTGTACTTACCATATAATTACAGAAAACACTAATCATCCTGAACACATTCCATAGAATACAAACTGCTAACGTAAAAAATATTAAGATTTGGCGAACGCTGACGTAAATCCGCCTGAATCTGTTTTTAGTTTTTTTTTATCGAAGATATCCCGCGTAGACTTCAAGCCTAAGTACTAACGTACCGTGGGCGTCTGAAGAGAAGGGAAATGTAGTCTCTTGACACGGAATTTGAAGGATTGCGGAGTGGGAAAGCATCCGCAGGAAATTTGTTCCATAATCTGGAGACCCTAGGTATGAACGAGCGAGAGAAATGGTCTGTTCTAGGCTGAATGGCTCTGTTTTGGATAGAGTCAAGGATGTTAAGTCAAGGTGATGCCGCTCCCCAGATTTGGAAGCAGTACTGTGGGTTAGGTCCTATTTGAGAAACATAGAGAGTGTATAAGTTCGAAGGGGAGAAGTATTTTCTGGCTCGAAAGAGAAATCGAAACTTTTTAGCTGCAGATGTGAGGCTACTGAAGTAATGTGTTTGTGTCAGCTAAGATCATGTTCTTGGCACCCCAGTCTAAGATTAATTTAAGATCTTGGGAAAGGGTTGCGTCTATTGTCCAGCTCTTGATTCGAGACTTGTCTGAAAAAATGAATATAGGAGTGAAGAGTACTATCGTCAGCATAACTGTGGAATGGGATTGGTACTTGAAGAAAGCAGGTCATTAATGTGAAGAACTAGGGTTGGTGCCAGGACTGAACCTTGGGGGGCACCAGCTTTGATAGGATAGAAGTTAGATGAGTGACCGCCAACCACGACAGATATGAGCCGATTAGAAAGGAAGCTTCCGATCCAGGTACATAGTTTGGTAGGAAGGCCATAAGAAGGTAGTTTGTTGAGGAGTGCGGCATGCCATACTTGGTCAAAGGCCTTGGAAATATCAAGAGCAGCAATCTGAGATTCGCCATGAAATTCCAGAGACTTGTTTTAGTTATGTGTGACAAAGCTAAGGAGATCAGCTGTGGATCTTTGGTGACGAAATCCGTAGTTTGTCATGGATGATTTTGTGTTTTTATAGATGTTTTAGATTTTGCAAATCGATCGCTTTCTTCAACAGAGAGAAAAGAGATATGTCTAAAATTGGATGGAAGGGACTTGGAGCCTTTCTTCGGGACAGGCTGCACACGAGCAGTCTTCCAACTATCTGGGAAGATACCCTTGTCATAAGAAATCTGTAAAAGACGAGTTAAGATAGGTGCAAGTTCTGGAAAGCATTTTTTAGAACAATTGCTGGTATGCCATCCAGATCGGAGGACTTTTTGTTGTCAAGGGATAGAAGAATTTTTGGAACTTATTTGACTATAAGTATTATGTCGGGCATTTTGTGGGGATACAGACGTAGCGGCTGGAACAGCGAAATTGGCGGGAGAGATTAGGATGGAATTGGCAGTTAGAGGTAGAGATAATTTCGTTGTTAGACGTCAGGGGAGGAAAAGTGCTGCTACAGAAGTTTTGACTAATGTTTTTGGCATGTGACCAGAAAGATTTGCTGCCGTTTGGGACAGGAAAGCACTTTATCTTTTATGCGGTTGTTAAAAGCATTTTTGGACTCTAAGATAGTTTGGTTGTATTGATTTATTGCCTCGGTGAAAAGTAAAATAAGCTGTACGAGTTTAAAAACGGTAACCCCCTGAAAAGAGCTTATTCGGAACTCATCGACGTCTTCCAGTTGCCTATTCACCTATTAAGATATTATCACAGATTCACCCATCCCACATGTAATTCATGTAAATGCTGAGCGCAACTACTGAGACTCGGGACTTTGTTAACTGCCACATTTAGTATTTCGTTTTTATAGGTTTGGGTGCTAGAAATTGTGGTGGCAGCAGCCGCTAACTTCGCGGAAGTTGATGGGCGGTAATTTTGAAAACGCGGATACAATATGAATGTTAATATTTTATAATTTAAAATAATTCTAAATGTTTGGCTACTTAAGATTATGAATTTATATAACTATTTTGAAATACAATTATTTAATATAACCACAAAAATAAATATTTGGTAAATAGCAATGCGAAAATCTGAACGCATCCACTATATATTCAATACGGTCCTATTCATATACGTTTCCCATTTACCCAATGTGCGGATTTTGATGCCAACAATGTGAAATGGAGATATATAATCTTGCATATATAAGTCTATCCTTTCTTCAGATATTTCGTAAACTGCGATTGCGCTAAATTTTGTGTTGCTATTGGCAATCTAACGGCGCCACGCATCATAAGTTTCTTGACAGGGCTGGTTTTTTAGTATAATTCAACTAGTTTATTACTTTTTGTACATAAGGGCATAAGTTAGCACACTTCAAAATAAACCACAAGAACACCGAATACAAAATACAACACGACACAAAGAAAAAATGGCGAATGGCGATCCAACTGTAAACTAAAAAAACCAGAAAGCTGAAAGAAGCCGAAATATACGTACAACAGCCGATGATTAGTACAATTCACCATCTAATTCAGCACAATTTCTGACTAATGAAAAAATTCGTATTAACACATGCGCTTATACAGAAATATCAGAAGAAAGAACAGACTTATGCGAGATTGTATATTTCCATTTCACATTGTTGGCATCACGAATTCGAGACAACCAGCGGTATATTTATTTAATACGTATCTGGTCCTATTGTTTGTTGTTGGCGTTTTTAAGTAACAGAGTTGCCAACATCTAAACTTGTATCCCCCACATAGTTGTCATTTGCATATGTGTGCCATTTTATTAAGAATGAGTCTCATGGGAAGTAGGTAATCTATTTATTTTTAGAGAGCTTTGGTGGATCCGCAAAAAAAGGTTTGCACATGAACCGGGCCATCAAAAAATCGCTTACCCTTAAACAGCATTACTCGGTCAAGAGAATTCGAGTTGATAGTATATTAGTAAGTAGGTATCAAGAACATTAACGATGATTAACTGGTCCAACTTTGCTACGCTTAGTCTCCAATGTTGTCTGAATAATTTACGAAGGAGAAGCGTGGATGTAAGGATACGTATCCAAAAATCTGTTGCATCCGAATATTAAAAGAATCCGGATTATCCGTAACCGGCCGAGAACTTGATTCGGAATCAAAATAAATTCGCATCGGCTGGCTACTAATGCAAAGTGCAAAGAGAAAACGGAATCGTAATCGGCCGTAAGCGAACAACACGGTCTGCGATGTGGCATATTTGATCTTATGCTTTCTCTTTCTAATGACCTTTCCTAAAAAATATAGCATAGTTATCGGGGTAACGGGTATCATATGGGATGAGACCCATTGGTTAAACTAAAGTATATACAATTCAAAGATAAACCGATGTAAATATTAACCCTACACGTCACAGTCAGACGATCTCGTCGAGCCTCCAGCAGCTTCCTATTCGTATTGGCCGACCGGACATTAAATTGAAAGAGGCGTGCCAGAGAGCTATCGGCGGTATTTCGCAGGATTGTAATTAGGGTGTCGAGTGAAAAAGGCTATTCGACTTTCTTTCGAGTTTTGCCTTGTTTTGTAGTTTTAATTTTTTGCGTTGATTTTTAATCGTTGTTTTATTTGTTCGGTTGTCAAGGCTGGTAATTCTTTTAGTTTTTATTTAATTGTAAATAGTTTTGCAGTTTAAAGTTTTCCTTCTCATTCTCAATGCGGCACTGTTCAATTTCACCGTTTGAACCGATTACTTGTAGGCAGCGTGCAACTGTTTATATTCGGTTTATCGTCGAAATAAATAGACTTTAGTACCGCCTCACCCGAACCGAATTCAAACGAGAACGGCGCGACGCGACGGTGCCTTCCTATCCCTAACCTTCGACTTCGAATGATAATATGATACCAGCGACATACAGATTAAAAACCGCATCGACCTACCTAGCCGCGTATCCGGATAGAAAATGTTTTAGTGTTGCATGCATACGTATACATGATCTGTAACCGCTTTCGCGCGGGTCAAGAAATGGATACGTCTTCAGATAATGGATACGGATATTAGCTGATTCCGATTCCGTATGATTCGAATATCTAAAGAATACGGATATTTACAACACTAGTAGCCACTACCTATACCTCTTACCTGACGGCAGGCACTGTACTAGAGCCTACGGAGCCATAATAAAGGCCTATGAAATCAAACAAAATTTTAAATGGCTATGTGAAATAAAAGAAATTAGGGAAAAAGTATTAAAAGCTTAGTTAGGAACAATTATTAATTTATAAAAGAAAGTAATATCACCGCCACTGAATTGCACTAAAAATTCATCTCACAAATCTTTTATTAAAAAAATGTGAGAATCTATTGGTCACACGTCATCTGTCAAATAAACTATTTTTTTACTTACCGTTTTGTCACAAGGCAACGAAAGAGCTTGAAACGAGCTTTACTACCTAATGGCTATGGTCAGTGTCTATTCACTTTCAACAAATACTGGGATGCATTATTCAAATAGCATCTATGTAAATAAGGAATATGCATATAACCCAAATAAATCTGAAATATTTTATTTTTTATATTCTCAACATAAATTATATGTTTATGGAGGTTGCTGTTATCCATTTATTTTGGTCTTTATTGACAAAAAAAAAAGGATTTGGTACTGCAAATCTTCGCGCGAATTCCGAAACTTGTAAAACGTGATCCCATTGGCTGTGTCGTCAAAAGTGTTTTTATGACTAATAATGGGCACATGGCGAATTCCAGTGTTGTAGGGTTATCGAAAATCCATAATAATGGCATTTCATTTAATGCGTAACTCATCCAATGAAATATCCCTGCACTTAAAGTAGAAGGTTCCTAAAATCCTATTCATGTACATTTCAAGCCGAAATCGATACACGAAATATTCAATTTTCCAACAAAAACTGGCATTTTTGCGAAACTTTGACACATCATATCTTAATAATTTCGAGTAAATTAATTGCAATTCTTTGTTTTTATGGCAATCTTCGAAAATTCAAAAATTTTCAAATATTGCATGTCCCCAATGCAAATAAACCTATTTATTTATAACTTTAACGAAAAAATATGCGATTTAAATTAGTTGGAGGTGTTCTTAAATAATTAACGGATAAAATAAACCCAAAAAGAAACACTAAATAAGGAAAATAGTGTGGAATAATGTCGGTTAAAAATAGGATTTGTCGGAAAAAATCAAGAAAATTCTGTTGTTACCCCTTAAATACGCTCCTGGATGACCCATTCGGCATTCATTTTAAAGTGTGATTATCCCTTTATAGTGTTGAAAAATTGGGAAAAATTAGATAAGAAAAAATACAGAGTGATTGAGGGTGTGTCGAGGGCAAAAAAAGTAAAAAAAAAATCGAAATTTAATCGGCGTTTGCACCCTTTCTATAAAGAATGAAGAAACTAAAAAATATGGATATCATGTATTTCGACGATTTTCATTTAGGCCATTTTGACCCCACAAAAAATTAAAAACCGTGAAATATTGGGGTCAGAAATCGAAATTTTCAGTTTTTCCCAAATATATCCATTTTCCAGTGATTTTAGGTTTAGGTAAATGTATTGAAAAGAGAAGGTATTTGAGATTTTAAAGTTTCACTGAATCCGTTTTTCGATCGGGCGTTTTGTTTTCGAGTTATTAGGTACCAAAGAGGGTGCTGCAAATGACATTTTTCGACTTAAAAAATTCAAAAGAGTTACTTGCCTTTCCCGATCCTCACCAGATTCAATAGAGTTCTGAACTGAAGCTCCAGGTCCTCTGCAACCTCCGAAAATTTACATCGATTTAATTTCACTTTTGCGACCTGTTCCCGATTTCAATGGCAATTTCGATTTTGCCGTTTAATAGCTCTGAAACGAAACATCCTCTATAACTGATTTTTTTACCGAAGCTAGTTGCACTATTCCTCTGTCAACCAAAAAAAAATTCGATTGCTCCCCCTCTGACTGGCTCCGAGAAAAACAAACCTGTTCGACTTTACGTTAACATGTAGATTGACACTAACTTATTTTTTGCTGATCTCCTGACGTCATTATGCACTGAGGACAAATGGCTGCTTTTTAAATTGTAATAAATTATGCCAAAAGTAAACATTTTTTGTAGCTAAATTATCCTAGTAATTTTCTACAAAATAAGTTTTTTGGGTTTGTAATGACTTCCTTAAACGATGTATGCGATAAAAAAAGATGTGCCTGTTCCTTATTTCGGATTTGAGGCGTTATTGGGGTTATACATATCTGTATTATTAACAGGTTATTTTTAGTTATGGGCGAGTTAAAAAATCAATTTTTCATTCATGTATACGACAAACCAGTAGCAATTACGAATCGAACTTAAACTAAAAGTTAACTTGATTTAGCGCAAAATAGGCATAAGCGTGGTGAAACATTTTAAAATTCGGCGCGGCCCATTTCGCAGTCCAGTGTATGTTATTTTATTGTAACTGATTTTGTAGTCTGGATTGAATCGGCACGCCACGTGGTGTCCAAGAGTAGTTATTCCAGGCATATTTATCGCATATTCTCACAAACGTAATTACATTTTAGAAATGGTCTTTAAAAATTTCGCGAAAACGGCTACCTCTTGAAACTTTAGTCAATAATGTGTTAGTCACAACTCTGACTTAAAATATACAACAATCCGTGACCCGTGTTCACTGTAGATTTACTCGGGTTTCTATTCGGGGCACACCTGACACCTGAGCAAACCCGAGCAAAGGAAGAACCCTACGTCACGGATACCGCCGCCGGTGGACCGAAACCAAAATGGAAGACTGATTGATGTAAGAAACCTTTATGCCAAATTTATTGATCGACCATTACCATTTCATACTGCATAAAATAATTTCTACTTTTTTGTAGTTTTACTTTGGATGCCTTTTACTTAGGTACCACTCTTTTAAACGCAGCACAAGTACCTAATTTAAATCCGAATACATTTGCCAAATAATGTTGCTCCAACCTGAGCGATTTTTTTTAATATCCAGTTCATATGAGGAACGTTTATCACAACTAAATTTACTATTAAAATATCTTACGTTAAAACAGCAGAATAATTTGGTTATTACTAATCTTGCATTATAACATGCATCAAAACATTTTAAAACTAACCTTAAAATGCTGAAAAGTTATGTTTAAATCAAACAGAAAATGCAGCTGGATAGAACAATACAAAAATTCTATACTAAATTGAAAATAAATAACCAAATATTTTTAATAATTACCTGTTTAATAAGAGGAAGCAAAATTTGTTCAGTGCTACGTGTTTTAATCTCTAAACAATCACAATTTGTTGTCTCTACTGCTTCCATTTTCTACACTACTATATCATCCTTGTTTTATGCATGCATTTTTTTGTGTAAATCTATCTCTCATACATACATAACCTTTTCCAATTTTCATCAGCCAACAAATTATCACATCTGTAATCAGCTGTGTAAGGCGAGTAGTGCGAGTACGTTCTAACTGTTCCTAATTTTTATCAAGAAAATTCAGAAACTGCGGGAAAGAACTGATTATTTGGAAATCTCTTTTTTACACATTACGAGAAGCTCGCGAAGGTTGTCTGAGAAAACAGCATAATGTGGAATTCTGGAAACGTATTGATCAGACCAAAGGATATTATTGAATTGGTTCTATTTTCGTCCAATCTCTAGCGCCATCGCGTGCTTGTAAAGCGCGTTATAGAAGCATGTAATAATGTTTTCTGGAAATGGGAAATTAACATTTCTAACGTTGCGATTCTAACTCGATATCGAAAAAAATTAAAAATCGAATATGGTGTAACAAATATATAAGAAATTTAATATCTCTACAAAATAAATATTAAAAAGTGAATTCATTTCCGCATTTGAAAAAGCTATAAAGAAGGTTTACTTCTGTAGTGTTGCAGTGGCGATCCGTGGTCAGTAAAAGAGGTGAGGCCAAAAAAGTTATAATATGAAGCATATAGTTTTATTTAAAACACAGATCAAAACGTAAAATACCATAAAACGGAAATCAAATGGCAAACTTAAAAACAAACTAAGAAAAATGCTAAATTATGTTTTATAGATTAAGTCTATCTTTCTGTTGCACTTAATCGCAAACGATCCTATTACTGAGTTATAAAATGAGTCAGAGGAATACATTTTAATTATTAAGCCTTTTCTATAGACACTACAGCCAAACCATTTAACCTTTCTTGTGCAATCGAATTTCTCGAATAAGTTTTATGAGTTTTAAAGCTAAAATATTTCTTTGAACTGAAACCGATGCTCCAGGTAGTATTGGCTATTAAACATAACAATTTGTACATTTCTGATAAAACCTCGTTTAGACCATTTTTGTACATTTTGTCTCTATACTTAATCTCTGGCAAAGATAAGGAACGGAACTGTTTATCAGCAAAAAAAAATTGTAAGCTCGGTTTCGCATCGGTCTTTTTGGAAAAGATTTTTTTTATAACTTTGAACTAAATTGTTAAATAACTGATTTAGAAATGATACGTCAAAATCGGCAAAAAGCGTTTGGTTAAATTAGGTTCAAAAATAATATCTTATTAATACCGTTAAATCGATCTGTAATTTGATTATTATCAAGCACTTCATAAAATAACGACTGGTAAGTCAATGTAACATCATTCTTAATTAGGTCCTTATTTTCGGTTCTTGCCCGTATACTTGTATAATAGTAGTTCTGAAGTAGGTCTCCCATTAGTAACAGTTTAATTTTTTTCACGTTGAGAACGCATAGAAAATGATGTTTGCCGCAGCAATAAAACATCATAAAATAACTTCTCAAATAAAATATCTAGTAATCAAGACTCAGGAGGCCAAGCGCTTTACAGGCCTCTCTTCACTATAAATTCGCGCGTGGAAGCCACGTGGAAGCCAGTGTGGCCAGATTGGGCGATTTATCGCAATTTGGGCTACTTTTCGCCAAGTTTTGCGACAGTTTTTTTAAGAAAATCGCAAAGCGATTTTTGGGCTACAATTTAAAATATATGGCGATTTTATCGGCGATATTTCTCCTGTGTTTTATAGAAATTACAAGTCTATTTCATTTAAAAAGTGCGCTTAACGAGCTTCAAAAACCGAGTGTCACCGAGGCAAATATCGAACAAGGTCTGCGCGGCGAATACAACGTTGGACGCTGTCGTTCAAGTCGTATCGTATATACAATAAAATTTATTTAGCTCACGGCGCCGTGTCCGTTACTAGAACAGGTTTTAGGTTGTGGCTGGAAGTTAAACTTTGGTTAAACTTACCAAACCTATTATTGTTCTGTGGTTATACTTATAATTTTATCATAGATTATACAACATCGTGTTCTTTTTTGGTTTTGTTTATTTTAGACTTACAAATGTATTAAAGAAGCCTTTTTCTTTGCAGGCAATGAAATTTAAGTGGAACATTTTCCAATTTTTTTTTTAAAACGTGAATAAACAACATTAAAAAATGTTACTGCGAATTTTGGCAGAGTCAAGGTGTAAAATTAACAGTCGCCATTATTTTTGCATTCAAAAATCATGATACATTTATGATTCAATACTCACGAATAATGACTTCACAACTTGTTAGTGACGTCACATCACATCAAACCTGTGCAAATTTAAAAAATCAAAAATGCTGTTTTGATTTTCTTCGTAATTTTTCGAGGCACCGGCAACACTGCGATTTTGGGCGACATGGAACAGTTAATTTTGCGACAAGCATTCACCAAAATCTGGCCACACTGGTGGAAGCAACGAATACCAATTGCGTGGAAGTGAGTAATATAAACATACTAAATAAAGACAGAACCATTCACATACGTCCAGAGACGAGCTGCTTCGAGAGTCTAGGGCACACCGGGCCTCTGACTCTGCTGCATAGGCTGTCGTCTTAGCGGCGGCCTTTGATCTGCGAGATTTTCGTTAAGCGGCGTGCTCTGAAACAAAAATTGCACGTTAATCGGGGTATTAACATCCTGTTTTAGTGGGGGTTCTAAGTCCACTAACAATCCTACAGGTACATTTTGATTAAAAATAACACTGCGAGAATTTTCTGGAATAACAAAAGTTTGTTCCAGATGATTAATAGGAGTTGAGAGCAGTGGCGTGCCGTGCCTTTAGAGCGGAGGGGGCACAATGATTTGGGGGAGCCTAATTATTTTCCTTTTATTGGAGAGTATGTGGTCATAGTAGGCAGTGAATCTCCAGGGGGCGCTGTAAATTACTGTCCTTTTATTAGAGAGTATGTGGTCCTAGTAGGCATCAATGGATCTCCGGGGGCGCAAGGGCGCCGTTACGATGAGGGCGGGAGGGGCTTGTGCCCCCTCTAGCCCCCTCGGCGGCACGCCACTGGTTGAGAGATAAGTTAAAAATGGATTTGTATTTTCCATGTTTGACGCAACAGCAGGGGTTGTTGAGAGGATCCCACCTTCCACCCGGTTGCTCTGGAAGCCGTCAACCGCCTCAAGAAAAGAGGGAGATGATGCAGGGTTGTGGCTTTCGGACGTTGTTGTTGTTGTGGTCTGACTGTGTAGACTCTGATGGGACATTTTTTGTTGTTTATTTGTCTCCTAAGAGAATGTTAAAAAAGATGTTTTAATTAGGGGAGTTTCACGGTTGAGATTTCTTAAAAATAATGCTAGCAGGGCGCAATTATTCTAAAGATAATTATTACTAAAGTGGCTCTTTTAAAAGTAATAATCACTTATTACTAACTTAAAGAATCTCAAGTCTTTAAAACTAAAACGTAAATTTTCTAAGTCGCTTAGATTAAAAATTTTCTAAGTCGCTTAAATCAAAAATTTTCTGTCGCTTAGTGTGAAAATTTTCTGTCGCTTAGTGTGAAAATTTTCTAAGTCGCTTAGAACGAAAATTTTCTAAGTCGCTTAAATGTAAAAAATAAAATAAAAGTTTTAATTCTAACTTTAGAAATTATTTTTGGGTCTGAATATAATTAAAAGCTAATTTTAATTTATTCTTTAAGTTAGCTTTTCTTATATGTTTAAAAAGCAACGGCTTTTTTACAAAAGAAAGCTTAAGTTTAAAAAAAATTTTAACAATTAAAAATTTTTTGTTTCCGCTAGGGAATTATTTTCCAAGTTTATGAAAAATTATTTAACAAGTTTTTCGAAGCAAAATCTTTATAAAGTCTTTTGACGAAATGGGCAATGTCTTTGTAAAATACGCTAAAGTGTTTTTAGGTATTGGTGAATTTCTTTTAAAGTCTATTGGTTTCACAAAATGTTTTTGCGTAAAAAAGTCTAATTTGGGAGAGAGTATTTTATACCAATCTGTTCCCCAAAAGTACCAACAATTATGGACACTTTCAAGTTTTGTATGGTGTACGAGTTTTTATTCCAGAACTAGCCAAGATATACGACCTGTCTTGGGTATTTAAGTTTTTTAAGAACGCGAGGCGCAACTTTAAATTTTCCGGATTTCTTCAACTTCTCATGAAGCAACCACGACAGCCTTTTTATCGGTTGCCGCAGAAGTTCAGGACCAAGTACTGGAGGTGAATAGGAACCTTTCGTTCACAAAGTGCAACTGTGAAGTACTGAGTTAGAATCCCCTACGATTCGTAAGTTAGTTGTATAACTTATAACACGTTCGCGAACAGGAAGTTCTAGAGTTTCATAGAAGTTCAGCGTTGCTCCTGTTCATTAGAAGATCTAGCTGATGTCTGACAATATGAAGTCCGACGGCTGAAACTGCAAGT
This sequence comes from Philopedon plagiatum, assembly GCA_963971165.1. Taxonomy (NCBI): domain Eukaryota; kingdom Metazoa; phylum Arthropoda; class Insecta; order Coleoptera; family Curculionidae; genus Philopedon; species Philopedon plagiatum. The sequence continues at coordinate 63,372,745 of OZ020194.1, forward strand.
TTTTTCTTGTTGGATGTGATGTGAAATTTGGGAAGCCTTAAAAAAGACTTGTCTGGGAAAAATCTTAAAAAAGACTTTTGCGAATTTCTTTCCAGGCTAGGAAACGAATTTCTTTGAGCTGGGACGAATTTCTTTTAGAAGACGGCGATACGTTATCACTTTTGTTTTACCAAATGTTACTACTTGGAAAAAGATATCTTTATAATTTAAAGATCAACGTAGACTGAAAACTAACTGCTTGATAGAAAACTGTCGACTGACTTTTTTACTATACTGAAACGTAATTTATAAGCGAAAATAGATAACGCCTATTTTACAATTTTGTAACCATTCTCGAGCGGCGTTTAGGTCTCGGCAGGCACCCTCGAAAAACTGTTGTAATAGTACGTTTTTTACTATTAAAAATATGTAAATAATTATGAAAAACATGCCCCGTGTAAATAAATACCCTGTATTATATATAGCCCCAAGCTTATGAAGCTTACTTTCCCCGAAAACAAGGTTTAGACGCCTTTAAAATAGAACAAAACTTTTCTATTTTATAAAACGCTGGTTTAGTACGTTTTAGTGAATACCGCTCACAAAACACTAATCCCGTGCCTGCGAGGCACTCCCCCCGTCAGAATACCCCATCAGGTTTAAACGCCTTTGAAATAGATTTGAAAATCCATTAGGATCAATCATTTCATAAAACACCGTGAAAACTGAAATACTATTGGATAATGTTAAACAAAACATATATACCATAGTAAACCCCGACCCTGCAGGTCTACTTTTCCCATAAAAAGGTTTAAACGCCTTGAAAACGGCTAAATAATCAAATAAAGATTTGCTGTGATCAAAAAACCAAATACGCTTATAATAAGTTAATTTGATTCCTAATCAAAAACTTTTATTAAGCTAAAGAGACCCAACCAGTTTATACTATTCCACAAAAATGCCAAAGCATCAAAATTTCCAAAATTTTGCATGATACCGGAGATGTTGTCCCTTCGACGGCAGCAGTCCAAATGAGCATTCCAACGGAGAGTATATCTCAGCGGACGGAGGTTTTTCGAGGGTGCCTGAACGCCGAGACCCAAACGCCGCTCGAGAATGGTTACAGAATTGTAAAATAGGCGTTATCTATTTTCGCTTATAAATTACGTTTCAGTATAGCAAAAAAGTCAGTCGTAAAAAGTCAGTCGTAAAAAGTCAGTCAGTCAGTCGACAGTTTTCTATCAAGCAGTTAGTTTTCAGTCTACGTTGATCTTTAAATTATAAAGATATCTTTTTCCAAGTAGTAACATTTGGTAAAACAAAAGTGATAACGTATCGCCGTCTGCTAAAAGAAATTCGTCCCAGCTCAAAGAAATTCGTTTCCTAGCCTGGAAAGAAATTCGCAAAAGTCTTTTTTAAGATTTTTCCCAGACAAGTCTTTTTTAAGGCTTCCCAAACTTCACATCACATCCAACAAGAAAAACTTGCAGTTTCAGCCGTCGGACTTCATATTGTCAGACATCAGCTAGATCTTCTAAAGAACAGGAGCAACGCTGAACTTCTAAGAAACTCGAGAACTTCCTGTTCGCGAACGTGTTATAAGCTATACAACTAACTTACGAATCGTAGGGGATTCTAACTCAGTACTTCACACTTGCACTTTGTGAACGAAAGGTTCCTATTCACCTCCAGTACTTGGTCCTGAACTTCTGCGGCAACCGATAAAAAGGCTGTCGTGGTCGCTTCATGAGAAGTTGAAGAAATCCGGAAAATTTAAAGTTGCGCCTCGCGTTCTTAAAAAACTTAAATACCCAAGACAGGTATATCTTGGCTAGTTCTGGAATAAAAACTCGTACACCATACAAAACTTGGAAGTGTCCATAATTGTTGGTACTTTTGGGGAACAGATTGGTATAAAATACTCTCTCTCAACTTAGACTTTTTTACGCAAAAACATTTTGTGAAACCAAAAGACTTTAAAAGAAATTCACCAATACCTAAAAACATTTTAGCGTATTTTAAAAAGACATTGCCCATTTCGTCAAAAGACTTTTTTATAAAGATTTTGCTTCGAAAAACTTGTTAAATAATTTTTCATAAACTTGGAAAATAATTTCCTTAGCGGAACCAAAAAATTTTAATTGTTAAAATTTTTTAAACTTAAGCTTTCTTTTGTAAAAAAGCCGTTGCTTTTTAACTAATAAGAAAAGCTAACTTAAAGAATAAATTAAACTCACTTTTAATTTTATTCAGACCAAAAATATTTTCTAAAGTTGGAATTAAAACTTTTATTTTATTTTTTACATTTAAGCGACTTAGAAAATTTTCGTTCTAAGCGACTTAGAAAAATTCCCGAATTAAGCGACAGAAAATTTTCACACTAAGCGACTTAGAAAATTTTTGATTTAAGCGACAGAAAATTTTACAGTTAAGCGACAGAAAATTTTTTAATCTAAGCGACTTGGACAAATTACGTTTTAGTTTTAAAGACTAGAGATTCTTTAAGTTAGTAATAAGTGATTATTACTTTTAAAAAGAGCCACTTTAGTAATAATTATCTTTAGAATAATTGCGCCTTGCTAGCATTATTTTTAAGAAATCTCAACCGTGAAACTCCCCTAATTAAAACATCTTTTTTAACATTCTCTTAGGAGAAAAATAAACAACAAAAAATGTCCCATCAGAGTCTACACAGTCAGACCACAACAACAACAACTTCCGAAAGCCACAACCCTGCATCATCTCCCTCTTTTCTTGAGGCGGTTGACGGCTTCCAGAGCAACCGGGTGGAAGGAGGGACCCTCTCAACAACCCCTGCTGTTGCGCCCAACATGGAAAACACAAATCCATTTTTAACTTATCTCTCAACTCCTGTTAATCATCTGGAACAAACTTTTGTTATTCCAGAAAATTCTCGCAGTGTTATTTTTAATCAAAATGTACCTGTAGGATTGTTAGTGGACTTAGAACCCCCACTAAAACAGGATGTTAATACCCCGATTAACGAGCAATTTTTGTTTCAGAGCACGCCGCTTAACGAAAATCTCGCAGATCAAAGGCCGACGCTAAGACGACAAAACCTCCGTCCGCTGAGATATAGGTACTAGCGTCTACGGATCCCACACTAAAAATTTTGCTTTCAGGTTTTTAGCTTTACTATCGCGCAGGTGCATCTAAGGTTGCATACGTTTCTGTTTTGGTTTGGTTAGGTGCAATTATTGCATAGTGAAAAAACATTGTAAAAGCTAGAGCTATTATTTATTTATTTAAAGGTACTTTTTATGAAATATGTAAATGTTGATGTCTAACTGTGGTAGCAGGTTGTCTAGTTGTATATTTAATTAATTATTAAACCAACTGTAGTTGTAGCAGATATTTTGAAGTATAATCTGTATGATATTAAAATGTTTTAGGGAATTATTACATTATACAAGGCCGTCCCTATACGGCGTGCAGCGTGTGCCCCGCACAAAGGCAGCAATGAATGGATAGGGGCGGTAAAATCAGTTAATAAGGAATTTTTTTATCTTTAGAATAATAGTTTATTATGCAATGAGCACTTAATGTTAGCTATTAATATTGACTTGAAATATCCACCCAACATTATTACGTCAATTTCATTGTTGTCAGCTTCTTATTTTTCTTAATGCCAATGTCATAATCAGAGCTAGGCAAACTACTTGAACAAAGTAGTGGAGTATTACTACTAACTACGTTATCAAAAAGTAGTTTAACTACTTGGTAGTTAAACTACTTCTTCAAAAAAGTAGTTAGAATACTAACTACTAAGTAGTTAGACTACTAACTACCTACTAAGTAGTTAGAAGTTCAATATTTAACTACAAACCAAACCAGACATGTACCGTTGTGGCTCAAAAATCCAGTGCCGTAGCTGTACTTACAAAAATGATTAAAAAAAGGACTTGAACCTATAACAAATAAAAAAATTTAAAATAAAATATATTTTTTTATTATTTAAACTTTATTGTAAAGTTAACTGTCCACTGACAAATTTGAACATCAATTATTAACACAGTTCCTTTTTGGTACAAAAATACAAAACTAAATCATATTAGGTAAAAGGAATACGAGGTATTTAAATATCAAAAATTTTGATTTTTTGAAAACTTTTAAAACCTGAAAATTCTATATTAGGTTTGCTTATCGCTTACTGGACTGGAAACGTCAGACGAGAAATTTCCGAGAACTTGTTCTAACGAGAGTTTTGGCACGCGTCAACGTACACGTCATGTAATGACGTAATATAGAGGGATGTAGTTAAATATTTTTAAAAGTAGTTAAATTACACCAAAATAGTTAAATTATCTTAAGTAGTTAGCACTGAGTAGTTAACTACTTTTTGCGAATATTTTATGCCGACTTAAAATAATCGAGTATAACTACTAGGAGAAAAAAGTAGTAAGAATACGACTACTTTTACAGAAAAAGTAGTTAACTACTGCCTAGCTGTGGTCATAATAAGGAGATTTAGACATTTTATTATTTTTTAATTCTTTTAAGTCCAAAATTCGGTCTACTATAGTATTAACAGTTTATATATCTAGGTCGTAATGGAGGCATTTACTGTAGTAAACTAAAGATTTTTTAAAATAGAACATTGGAAAAATTTATATACTAGTTTTATTTCTTTTTTTTTTCTTATTATAAAACACCAATACTAAATGGTCAAACAGCTTGTGACTTCAAATGTCCAGACTGCGATGTAAAGCATAAAATACATATTACATTATCTACTTTTTTAAATGTCCTTGTATTACAAAACTAGTAATTTTCAACGCTCGCCCGTATAATGTGACAACGAAAACGCCAAAACAGAAGCGTATGCAACCACAGATGCACAAAGCAAAATTTTTAGTGTGGGATCTGTAGACGCTTGTCTGAGATATACTCTCCGTTTTAATGCTCATTTGGACTATTTGGACTGTTGCCGTCGAAGGGACAACATCTCCGGTATCATGCAAAATTTTGGAAATTTTGATGCTTTGGCATTTTTGTGGAATAGTATAAATTGGTTGGGTCTTTTTGGCTTAATAAAAGTTTTTGATTACGGATCAAATAAACTTATTATAAGCGTATTTGTTTTTTAGATCACAGCAAATCTTTATTTGATTATTTGCGCTGTTTTCAAGGCGTTTAAACCTTTTTGTGGTAAACGGGGACCTCTTGGGCCGGGGGTACTATGGTATATATGTTTTGTTTAACATTATCCAATAGTATTTGAGTTTTCACGGTGTTTTATGAAAAGATTGATCCTAATGGATTTTCAAATCTATTTCAACGGCGTTTAAACCTGGTGGTTTATTATGACGGGGGGAGTGCCTCGCAGGCATGGGATTAGTGTTTTGTGAGCGGTATTCACTAAAACGTACTAAACCAGCGTTTTATAAAATAGAAAAGTTTATTCTATTTTAAAGGCGTCTAAACCTTGTTTTTGGGGAAAGTAAGCTTCATAAGCTTGGGGCTATATATAATACAGGGTATTTATTTACACGGGGCATGTTTTTCCTAATTATTTACATATTTGTAATAGTAAAAAACGTACTATTACAACAAGGCATAGAAGAACTTGTCAACATACAGCGCGTACTGCGAATATCGCATGTGGTTCTTTTTTAGTGGAATTTATTATTGTCGCAAATATTAGCGCTTCCCTTGTACATAAAAGTGGCTTTATAGACGTTTGCTAAACCTTTCGACCTTTATACTTGCCAAATTTATATAATAAATTTTAGATTTGAAGTAATGTGATGAAGAAGAGCAAAACAAAACATGTTAATCAATCTTATGAAAATTTTCATTTTTACATTTTAAATTAATTGTAGTGAGGCCGGGCCTCACCTGCCTCATGCTACCGATCGCCACTGTAGTGTTGACGTGAAAGGCAAGTATGTACGTTCTTAGTATTCATAATTTTTAGCAAGAAGAGTTAGAAACTCCGAAAAGGAATTGAATTTTGCACGTATCGGCCTAGGGGTAGCTCCACCAAATGTCACGTGACGCCTAAAGACACGGCGCGCCTCCACCAAATGTGACGTAGGGGTCATCAGAGGGTAGGTAAATTATGATGCGGTTTACCAAAACACTTATATTTGACATTAATGACAACAAACCTAATATCAATATCACAAGATTTAGGGGCCGTAACTTACATGTTCACATCCAAGATTATTAGTTCTGCCGTCATAACTTAAAGAGCAGCAAGTCGACAAAACCTACTTTTGAAAAAAATGGTTCCAAAGGTGCCGAGTAAACTTTTTTTGCCTGTTATAAACTGAAATGCATATATAATAATTACAATAACTAAACGTGTTCATTTTTTGCTAGGGGGGGGGGGGCAGCAAAATTTCAACTTTTTTTCGCAAATTGCGCCCATGCGTAGAAAATTTATTAAATCTGTAAAGATATTCTAAGTTCATATGAAATTGTATGCCTGTGAATTGATGTCTTTTTTATGCCACTCTTTACTCCACAATATTTTTTTGTAGGATGCTCAGAATTTGGCAGCGTCATTCTTTCCAACCTGTTGAGCAACTGATTCAATAATAATGTAGCTGACCGACCACTCTGGCGAGGTTTTTGGATAAATTTTGCGAGCGCATTATTCCATTTAAATAATGTTGCTAAACCAGACATTTAAAGAAAGTTGTACAAATATTTAAAATCAACTATTTTATACCTTATTGTTTTAACATATAGGCGAGCAGCCTGTATTTGAAACACCTGTTTATAATTATCAACAAATCGAATACCTATAGATGATTTGTAGACACCACAGATGAAAAAATATGGATATGGATACGGAATGGGTTCACCTGCTTTGAAGCGACAACAAACACGATTATAGTATGGTTCACCATATAAAAATGGTTTTATTTTCATATGAACAATATGATAGACCCAAATTCAATCGTGTAAAGTACAATGACGTTGGTGCCGGCGGAAAGATTGTTGCGTTGCCGTCTCTCTCGAGCCTCGTGTGACTTCATTAACAACCAGTGGTTAACTAAAAGTTTTCCCTCCGTCGGCACATACGTCATTGTACTTTACACGATTGAATTTGGGTCTACACAGCTGTGTGCCGAGACAGAAACAGTAGTACCCCGCGGGGAACGATTTCCAGGGTACGGATTGTTGAGCCAAAGACAATACAACCGAGAGCGTTGCTATATAGACTGCAGCATGCAACTACAATTAGAATTACTTCAAGAATCGACTCGAATAAGTAGTAAACACGCTTCACTTTAACAAGCTGACAGTAGAGAGGAATACCGCGTCAGTCTTTATTTTATTTTTCGTCCATTATGGACGAAAAATAAAATAATGTACATTTTGTGCCAGCATGTCTACTATGATAGTAGACATGCTGGCACAAAATGTACATATGTGTCACACCGCATCAGAAAATTATAGTGTAGTTCTCATTAATACACTTCATATTTGTATGCACATACATGTATCAAAAACTTGTTCTTACGTTTAGGGTAGTTCATGCAAGTTCCCGCAGAAAGTCCAAAAAGAAAGGTTTAGATTTATTATAAAAATAAATTAAAATGACATGATCAATGTTTAGGTTATTAATGGATTGTTTGCTTCGTTTATATACATTATATATATATATATATATATATATATATATATATATATATATATATATATATATATATATAAACGAAAAGTTGCATATTTCTGTATGTTATATTTTTAAGCCTAATATGGAATACCTTATTAAATAAATAAAATATGTTAAATAAACGCTTATTTAATCCTAAAAATTATAGTATCTACAAACACATCAACCAGAAAACTATCTGCTTTCAAAGAAAATATAACATCTAAGCAAATTTAAACAAAAAATGTTTAAGCAACTGAAAAACGACTTTCTTACAAACAAAAAGAGACTTTAATTGTGCAAGGCACAAACACAAGTTATTTGAGAAAGTCACAAACAAAATGCTGGCTCAGTGCACCTGAGAATTCTTCGTGTGCCCAGTGACTGCACAATATACACTGGATCCAGATTTCTCAGGTTTGCTCAGGTGTATTCCATATTTGGCACTAACTTCACATTAAATTGAACCTTGTTTTTTTGCTAAAAACATAAAATTAACGATTAACAATGCCAACAATAAAAAGCAATGACATTCGAGGATAGGCATGCAATCAAAGGAATTCAATTAAACTGAGACGTCTTACCAGAAAACAGAAAAATACTTGCCAGGAAATAAATATCAGCATAAGTGTTTACCGGCGGTATGATCCATACTAACGCAAACATGGCTACGAAGACTTCGCGGCAATTCAAAAATAAGCGTTTGTTGATGTATTAGTCTTCAGTTAGTAAATGGCGCAAATAGTTTTTAAAATACATCGCTATTCCATATTAAGCACCTATTCCATATTTGGTCACTTTACTCTATATATATATATATATATATATATATATATATATATATATATATATATATATATATATATATATATATATATATATATTCTGCTTAAAAAGGAAATTCCTTACGGTGATACATTTAACAAAAAAAACTGGTAAACGACTAAACTCTATACGTTTTATGAATAATCTAGAGACAAAACAAATTAAAATTCGGTAGTCACTGTTTTGCCCTATGTCCATGAAATATCAGATCCGTTACACTGTGCGCCGCGGCTTTAAACACTCCTTTTAAAAAAATGGCGGGCTTTTCAGCTCACTTCGCTCATGTGAGCTGAGGGCGCTTGATTTTGTTAGCACAGGGCGCTTGAATGTCTTAGGACGGCCCTGGATGCACTTGAGAATCCAGTTAGGAACGCTAATATCCTGCGAGGCTCGTGTGAGTTCCTGGACATTCAGGGATCGAGGGCAAAGGGCACATAGGCCTCACAAAGGAACTTCTTTCACTCATTAGAAAAGATCTTCTAACCGCTGTTGGTCTACTGACAGGACATTACCACCTCAACAAACACCATCTCTGTAGAATATGGATCGGCGATGATTCTGAATGTAGGTGGTATCTAGAGAAGGATGAAACTGTTTCCCACATTTTAAGCGAGTGTCCAACGCTCACTAGACTAAGTAGAAGACTTAGTATTCGTTCATTCAAGTCAAAGATTATATTTTTTAATTTTCTCTTTATCTCTTTTAAATCCAATAAATGTATACAAATATCTATTAAGCAATGATCCGGTAAGAGTCGTGTGTGTCGTATACGTGTTAAAGTTTGACGAATAGTGCTACATCATACATACGTATATTAGAATGCAGTTGTGACTTATGAATGGTATTACGTATGTATGTACGTCAAAGATATGAGTGACCAAGCATTGTTTAATTATCTTATCTTTAATTCACTTGACCTTGACAAAAATAGGGAAGGTGTACAGTAAAATGGTGATTTTCGAAACTGACAAGCAACGCGCATGAATTTTTATCAACTCGTTGATAGCATTTAGCATTTTGAAACTTTTACATGCGAAATAGCCTAACTATCCTCAACGACCCCAGTAGCGTAGTAATTTTTTATTACTTGTAAATTAAAATCGTTGAATTTTTCTGCATCAAGAAATGACGTTTACGCGTTCATACGAATTTGTTAGGCCAGCCATAGAAATAAAAATGAACAACTAACCAAAGTTTTTTCTTTATACATAGATTAGATAAAATTACTTATTGATGGTTTATTGAACGCTAAAAACAAAGTCAAAAGTGGGTTGATATTATAGCATTTGACTCAACTAGTAGAATACAAGAAATATAAAAAAATCAGACCAAATAAGAACTAAATGACAAAAAGACTAATTTTCCTTTCCTTCCTATTCCTTTGCCTTTGCTAACAACTATATATCAAATTAAATTTCCCCGTAACGATGCTAAAATTGAAAATTGTCGAGACCAATTATATAGTTCTAGAAATGTTGGGGTTTCTATCTATATGAAATCTTATCAAGCTTAATATCCGATTATTATTTAATACCAAATATAGGTAGTTTATTAGGTCTAAATATTTATCTTGGTCAAATTACTTAATTTGTTTTAATCAGTAAATTGCTTTTGAAGGACCATTAAGCAACAATTTTTCTGTTGTTAAGCATAATGGGGTTATCCAGCAATTATGGCACATGGCGGTGTTGCTGTATCCTTAATTTGAGTCGTCACATTGCCCGTTATGTTCAGTTGTTTTTCGTAGAGTGAAGTCAAGCTGGAAATTGTGTTGTGTTGTTATGATCGGCCCAATTGACGAAATTTTTATGTCGATTGACTCATTGTGCAACCGAAAAATAATTTAAATTTTCGGTTGCAAAAAATTCAAATGACTACAACTTTCTAGTAACACATTTTTTTCTCTTAAAATTTAAGAATTGTCGACAAAATGAATGTAAAATTTGTTTAGAAAATAGAATAAATAAAATATTTAAGCGTGTTAATTTTTTACCCAGGTGGGTCAATTCAAAAAAATCAACTTTTTTTCGAAAATTGCAAAATATTTTTTTTCTTTACCAAAACATTCCTAGTAGGCTCACTATTAAAAAACCTGAATTTGGTATGGGTCCCATAAGTAGCAACAGAGATATGCAACTTTGAAATTTCACGGGCCGCGCCTGACAACCATACACATCACATCTCATTTTTACTTTTAAACTCCTAAAAGTAATATAAAAACACTAAAAAATCGTTGAAAACAGAACGTGATCTCAAAAAAGATGTGTTTCGTTTACAAAATATCGCGGAATTGATCTCGGCGTGACGTAAATGGCCACGCCTACCTGCGCGGTATCATATCTTTTTTTTATTTGTATCATGAGTATGTAGATATTCGCATAAAAAAAGTAAAAAGAAAGTCGAATACCACTTAAATAAACTGACAAAATTTGCTTTATCTTAAAACTATATTCGTGTTACAAAAACCATATTTTGCATTTGGATGAGGTTTTTACCGTTAACATGAACCAACCACATTAAAAATTGGAGCTTTTCATATTGTTATGATGTCAATGGTGGCAGAGAACTCACAAACAATGGAGGTTTCACTCACAACATAGAATTTATATAGCGCGTTGGATTTAATGGCTATCTAGAGGGAGTCTCAAGTCTATTATAGAGCTGGTTGATGAGGGCGCTACTAATTCAAATGCAGTTTTGTCGTATCTTTAATTTCGTTTTTTACCTTTATGTTTTGTTTTCTTGCAGATTATCTTGGCTAGAACACATTGTTTGGCTTTTATACAAAAATATCTCAATATATAAATTTACATTTCTGTGTCGGATAAGTTATTTCGTTGTCTCGTGGATAATGAGTTGGTTATGCGTTAGGTTTGTTTATTTTTGCCTTAAATATGCCATTTTAGTTTTAATTAAAGTAGTTTTTGTGAATTTTGATTGCTTTTTGCCTCTGCTCAGACCGCCTTCCCTGAACATAAATGACGTCATTATATAGCGCACGCAGCGTCTATTCCCATAACTGAGCCACGGCTAAGTACCTGACTAGCCTGGTGGGTGGGCATCTCCTTCAAATAGTCATACCAACTGTACTTTGGCTGCCTGACTTCCGCATGCGCCGTTGTTGCAAGTAAGCAACCCAACCTAAATCACAGTCGGTAACATCTAAGGTTGTAAACAAACTTTTCTACGGTGGTTAGCGCTTGTTTGTTTGTTGCAGTGTTGCCAATGCGTGAGGAATTCCTCAAAATGTGAGGAATTTACAGGTGTGGTGAGGATTTTTGAGGAGCGTGGGATTGTGAGGAAAATTGAGGAATTTGTATGCTAATGCTAATGTTAAAAATAGGTACATTTTCCGAAAATGTAATTTTTCCCAAACAGTATTTATAAAATTAAATTATAAACTCTAGTAGCATGAAAACTGTTTATGAAGAAAGATCCTAAACGCAACTTTTTTGGATTAGATTAGGTTTCCTTAGGTTTGATATGTTTTCTCGTAAAATACTTTTTCAAAAAGCCGTTGCTTGAAACAATTAATATCCGACAATAAATAATTTCGAAAAGGATGTTCTCTGAAACATTGTACTTTTGAAAAGTTCATTAAAAAAATTAGTTTTAGGAAAATTGTACTTCCGTGAGTACTCGTATTATATCCCCCAAATGAGCAGAAGGTAGGTATAATTGCTACAATATTTGCACTTTCATATTAATCAAACAATTTTTCCTGTCGCGTGTGAGCTAATTTAAGTAAATTTTTTTAAGAAGCAAGTACAAAAGTTTCTCGAAAATATATTTCTTAGAAAACATAGTTTTTCTAAATTTAAATTATGAACTCTACTGGCTTAGCAAATGTCAATGAAAAAATGACAAAAAATCCTAAACTAACCTAAACGAACCGTTTTTGTATTTGGTCAGATTTACGTTTAATTATGTCTGCTATGTAACTCTGTAGTAAATTACTTAAAAAAGTCTTTTTCGGAACAATGTTTGAAAAAATGTAGGGGAGGGGCGGGCATAATGACATACTTAGTTTTTTATCTAGAAAACTTAATGAAAAAATGAGCTAAATTTAATTATTTTCATATATGTCGATGGCCAGTCATATACTCCACAACTTCAGAAACAAAATCATTCTTTTTTTTATAAACTTTATTAAGAACAGGTTAAACGTACTTTGCAACATAAAATCATTTTGCCCGCCCAGGTCGGGCAAAATGGCATACAAAAAATAAAACACAAAAAAAAACATATTAAACACATAGATAAAAACAAATACAGTGATAAATAAAGTAAAATGTTAAAACTTAGTCCTTGCAAAGATCACAAATGAACTTTTTTGCTTTTGTGGGGACACCCGCACAATCTGCATGTGCCCACTTTTGGCAAAGTTGACATTGTAGCCAAGTTTCTTTGGATTTTGATCTGCTGAACAAATCGTTACAATAAAGACACGGACAGTCATCTTCGTTGTCACTAACACGGTAGGGATCTTCTTCTTCTTCACTAGTCTCGTCTGCCATTACAATCCTTACAGCAGGTCTTTTACTTTTTCTTAACTGCTCCTGTTTTTTTTTCATTTTTATTTTCATTTGAGTCATTGTCTACAAGCTTCCTTTTAACAACGTTTCTTTTGTTCTTTCTTTCTTGTTCTTGGTTCTTCTTGATTTCCTTTTCGCGAATGCCTTGAAGATACGGACTTTCGGTTAAAACGTCTTGATATCCACCAGTTTTACGCTTGACAGTTTTTCTTATGTTGCTCTGAGGCACTGGTGACAATTTTTGCAAGATATTTTGTATATCGACCTCTTTTGAAGAGCAGGTTGGTGCTTGATCCTGAGATACTTCTTCTGTAAAAATTAGTTGTTCTTGCTCTGTAGGTTTCACAGTGGGTGCTTGTATTTCTGTATTATTCGTTTGAGGCTCTTGCAGATTTTCTAAATTTTCATTAAGGGGTTCTCCTTCTTTGACAGGTACTGCTTCTGGCACGTCCGTGGTTAAACTCGGTAAAAATAGATGTTCAGGAAAAATGTTAGCGTTAAACGGCGATATTCCTGTGGCACGGAACGCACTAGTTGCAATTTCAAGTGTAGCTGTTCTTTCATAGGCATGGTTAAAAAGTTTGGATACCTGATAAATTGTGACTGCACGGCCGGGATTTCCTTTTAACCAATGGGTAACGGTTTGGTTGTAATATTTGTGAAGGGGACCAAAAAATCCTACGTCTAAGGGTTGTAGGTGGTGGGTGCAGTGTGCAGGAAGGCACAGAAGAACGACTGAATTTTGTTTAGCCAGTTCTAACGCCTGGTAGCTCTTATGACTAGAATGGCCGTCTAAAATTAACAAAGCTTTTTTTTCTGCAATGGGCCTCACGTGATCTATAAAGTGTTTAATCCACTTTACGAACAAATCTGCCGTCATGTAACCTGACTCGTTATAAAGTTTTAAAGTTCCAATGGGTGCTCCATCGTATAAGTCCGGATTGAACCGTTTGCGCGGGAAAATTATGGATGGCGGTACATACATTCCCCCAGAACTCATGCAGACGACAACTGTCGTGTGCACCCCTCTCTCTGCACTTGTGATAGCGCCCACTTGTTTTTTGCCTTTTTTAGCAAACACTTTTGGAGGAACTTGTACTGTGGTCAGCGCTGATTCATCCATATTAAAAATCATTGTGTTTTCAAGTTTGTGCTCGTCGATGATTTGTTCCAGCTTGGTGAAAAATTTACTTATCTGTGGTTTATTAAACGCCTCAGCTCTGGCAAGCGACGTGGCTTCTGGACAACGCAATGATAATTGAGGATGACGTTGACGAAAACCGTGAAGCCACCCCTTTCCAGCCATCCTAGTTTCGTTATTAAAAGGGTGTTTGATCTTCATTTTTTCAGCAACTTCATACGCCAGCTGTCGCACATCTGTTGTCGTCAACCCGAAAAAACGAGATTCTAAGTTCAGCAAATGATCCACAATTGCAGCTTCAAGGTCTCTATTTAATGCAGATTGAAAAGAACCAAAGCGTTTTTCAATATTAACAGCGAATTTGTTTTTCCCAAGAGCTCGACGACGTAAAGTTGCTGTAGGTACATTAAAGGACTTGCTTGCTTTTAACCATTTCACCATTGCGGACAGCTTGTATGGCTCTCTCCATATCGACATCATTCCAAGCACCTCTATTTGTCGTTCTTTTATACGAATAAACCATCTAAAAAAAAATAATCCGTTAAAACATTGAACAAAACAGGCGGGCAAAATGACATACTAATTCATTTTACCCGCCATTATGCTATGTCGTTTTGCCCGTCGTGATATTTTTTTAAAATTTGGGTTCAAAAACACTTAAGTTGCAATTGACTTCCAAAAATGTGTTATTAATTTATAGTGTACAATTGTGTGGTTAAGGCAATGTCTCAAAACTATATTAAAAATGAATATTAGGCAGTTAAATAATATTACAAAATGTTACTTACACTGAAGGTCAACACTCGGCAACCACAAACAACACAATAAATCCGTCGGATGGAAGTCTAGAGAATCCCTACTAGAGCCAGTGCAGTGTGGCCGGCTCTTGAACGTTATCACCCGAATTGGGACTTATACTGCTACTAGATTTATTATAATAGAAAAAAGTCATTATGCCCGCCTATGTCATTATGCCCGCCCCTCCCCTACTTTATAAAAACATGTTTTCTTAAAAAAATTAATTTCGCAAAGTGGTTAAAAAAAATTCTAAAGGTGAGTTTCCGAAAAAAAAGTTTGAAAACATCCCTAGTTTTCGAATAACTGTGTTCGAAAATGTATTTTCGAAAAAAAGTGCTTTCAAATGTTTTCGAAAAATTTTCATGAATCAGTCCAAATGGACAAAAGGTATGAATAAAAAATGCAAGAATTTTAGCAAGTTAAGATGACAAACCGTTTGGTTTTTGCAACAGGTTAAGATATTTCGTCTTTTATGAAATAGTATACATTTCTTAGAAATTTAAACAATAAAAAAATAATGTAGCACACGAACTTGCCCGTTCTTTTTGGTACATACTTTTGTGTAGCTCGAGATGACGTTACCCCCCCCCCCCCCCCCCAAAAAACGAAATTCTAAATCCGCCCCTGCGATCAACGTGAGGAATTTTGAGGAATTCCATCGAATTTTGTGAGGAAAACGATAGGATGCTGTTGGCAACACTGGTTTGTTGGTTTAGTAAGCCGGCCACAGACAGGGAGGGATGTTTGTGTGCATCCACGCACGTGCTGAGATGCCCATTCATCAATGAAGGTGTAGGTATCGGTAAATTTCTCGGTCTTTTACCGACAAATTTCTCTACACACTGGCGTACATCAACGTGCGTTCATGTATTAATACATGTGCGTGTTCTGTAGGTCCCTTTATGTATTATTGCCAATCTCATACTGTGTACTTGAGTATAGGTTCATACAAATGTATAAAACTTATATGTTATGATGACAATCATGAAAATTGGATAGTAACATTGGCGGGCCAATCTTAAGCACGCTTGTTCAAGTTGTTTAGATTTGATTGGATCAGGATTCTTTTCTGTATTTTTTGTTACCTATATCATCAAAAACAAAAAATAATCAACTAATACTGAGCCCTAAACCTAAGTAAACCCCCACAGTATCTTAAGATTGTCCGGGTAGTGGCCGGTCATTAATGTATTTAGCCGAATTGTCGTCAATGTCCGTAAAAGGGTGTCCCAATCACTAGGTACTTCGGGATTTATTTTTTAAATAAAACCAACAATTTTAAAAAGATGACATGCTCATTTATTTTATCAAAAGTAATTCAAGGTAAATCATAATGTAAATACGTAGTAGATATCTGAATAAAATTTAAAATCACATGGGAAAATTATGGCGCAATACGAAAGTCAGGCAGCCAAAATACAGTTTATATAGCTGCCTAGCCTAGCAGGCTAGCCGCTGGTCTAGTTCACTCGCAGTTTAGTGCGCGTTCTGTATACACGCTGGGCATTATCGTATCGTCGTATATGTACCCAAATTTTTAAAATCTAGCCAGTAAAAAAAACCAAGAATAAAATGTCTCTTGCCGATCCCGTTGCTTTCTTAAAAGATTTTCTTGCTGGTGGTGTCTCTGCTACCATATCTAAAACAGTTGTAGCCCCCATAGAACGTGTCAAATTGCTCTTGCAAGTACAACATATTTCCAAGCAAATTTCTGAGGAACAACGTTACAAGGGTAAGAACAATTTAATTTATACAGTCGGGAGATAAATTATTCGTCCACTTATAACATTCTTAAAAAATTGGGATAAAATTAAAACTACTTAAGTTTATTTGCTTTTCATTACAAAAATAAAAACAACTATTCATGTACTAAAATCTGTAATATAAAGTCCAACCTAGACAGTGCCCTTCAAAAATATAATTAATATTAAAACATAATTTCTTAAAAACCAAGGGAGAAAAATTATTCGTCCACCAACATTTTTTTTTCGAAATTCGTCCAAACATGCCAAAACTAATAACATGTGGGGTACCCTTTTGATTTTATAATTTGTTGTAACCTGTTAGGCATTGACTCTACCAGTTTTTTACCAAAACCTACTTCAATTTTTAACCATTCTTCTTGACATCTTGCTTTTAACGCCTCTTTGTTGGAAATTGTATGTTCTTTCGCCCTTTCTTTGGCTTCCCACCATAGATGTTCATTCGGGTTAACGTCTAGGGATTGCGGTAGCGTTTCCAATACTCTTGGTATGCTATCCAGTATTCACTCTTTAACGACCCGCGCTGTATGCTTTGTCTTAAATTCTTTTTTAAAATGTCCATGTAGACGAACCGATCCATAGTTTCGTCAATAAAATGGAGGTGGCCCACTCCATGCCATGACATACACCCCCAGATTAGAACGGAAACCCCTCCGTGCTTTACCGTTGGAATTAAATTTTTAGGTTTGTATAGGCTTCCCCGCGCTTTCTGTACACCAAAACCTTTTTTTATTTTACCAAACAACTCAATTTTTATTCCATCAGTATATATGATGTTTTTACAGTACTCAGTATTTTTGTCAAAATACCTCTGAGCAAACTCGAGATGCTTCTTATTTTTCTTATTTACTAATGGTATCTTTCGACCAACTCGTGCCTGAATACCCTGGCTTCTTAAAAATTTTCTTATTATTGTTACATGGATAACCTTTTTGTAATCTCTGGCTTAACTTTTCGCTGTATCTGTCGCAGTAGCACAGTTTAAAGAATATGCAGTAGTTCGCGGATTTTCACCAACTTTTCTTAGTATTTCTTGTTTCTCTCGAAAAGTCAGTACTTGTTCTTCCTCTCCCTGACAAGGTTTTTGTTGTTTGGATTGTTTCATATTTATTATAATATATTCAACTGTTGACCGGCTTCTTCCAACAATTTTTCTAATGCTTCTTTGAGATCTTCCTTCTTGATATAATTTTATTATCAAATGTCTGATTTCTTGAGGCACATCTGATGATTTGCGAAATATTTTGATGATTTGCTCAATTCTTTAGACCACGGAGTGTCAAACTGCTATTAAAAATAATCTAGAATCTATATTTAGGAATTTTTGTCAGTATAAGTACAGATAAATACATTCTATGTACATCTTTAATTTTTCTTTTGGAAGTGGACGAATAATTTCGCTCGCCGATATTTTATCAAATTTTAGCTTTCTTTTGTCTTTTTTGTCAAAGGGATCCTGATAAATATGAAGGGTTATTGTTATTTTTATTTCTCGGGAAAAGAGATATGTGTTAACTTATTTTTAAAATTTTACTAAATTTAAGGTAGAAGTTTTATCTATATCTTTGAAAAATTACAAGTGAACAAATAATAAGTCTCCCGACTGTAAGTATCTTTAATAATACATGATGGAATTGTGGTTTATGTTTAACTAAAAAGCTGCAATCCCAGCACCTACTCAGGTGGTTACATAAGGGGAGAATATTCTCGAGAACGAGAATATTCTCTAATAGATTATTCTCTTAGAGAATATTCTCTTGGTAAGTTCATAAATTGCCCGATCGCGCCGCACGTTACGTCGCCGACTACGAGCCAGAAGGGTGCCAGGGAATCCCAGGCAGAAGCGTTTTTCATACTAATAAAGTAATAAACGTTTAGTAAACGAATTATTGAGCTGTTTCTTTAGATGCGTTGATATTCGTACGCTAACGCGGCAGGCAGGTGGTAGGGGATTTCATCCTCGTCCGAGGGGCACCACCCAAGCTATACTTGCACAATTAGTGTTAAGTGCCATCAGACTCCACTTAACCTCAGCCTGAGCAAACTTCGGCCTTCCATTTTTCGTCCATCTGCCGCGCTATCCGCCGCCGATGGCACCAACGCCGTATCACGTCGCGTATGCGCGGAGCAGTTCCAATAACGCATCAAATACAAAATTTAAAAGATTTTACGGTATTATGTCACTACCCGCACCGTTAACAACTGAAAACTAATGTTACTGTTACTTCTAATGTAAAATCTCTGTAAAATTCGCTTCCCTTATTATAAAAAGATTTTTACATTAAACTTGTCATGCTTGCAATACCTACTTTCCTACTTACTAACAAATCCGTAGGTGTGGCAGCCATTAATGAAAAACCATTTCACTAACTAATTACATACAATGCTTAAAAGAATCCATGCTATTTTTTACTATCAGCACTATTAAAAAAAACAGAAAAATAACGGGTTTGATATGAAAAATTGACAACTAATTGCATATATCAGGTACATACAAGTATATTTTTACTTAGGTACCTTTATTTTAAAAAAAATTACAAAGGAAAAAGAAAATCAGCAGCAATTAGCTGATTTTTAACGGGGGAGAAGGACTCACTTATTGATGACAAAATTGACAAAGATGCCAAATAATGCGATAATGACAACAAGGACAAAACGAAAACATTCCCCGTT
This sequence comes from Philopedon plagiatum, assembly GCA_963971165.1. Lineage (NCBI taxonomy): Eukaryota > Metazoa > Arthropoda > Insecta > Coleoptera > Curculionidae > Philopedon > Philopedon plagiatum. The sequence continues at coordinate 63,392,089 of OZ020194.1, forward strand.
ATAGCATCGTGTCATAGTAGTTAGCACGTTCACCCAGTTCACCCAGTGTTGCTCCAAAAATGTTTGGCTGCTAACACAATAATATTATATTATTATTGTGTTAGCAGCCAAACATTTTTGGAGCAACACTGGGTGAACTAGTTGGCGCGAGCCACTACATCTTACCCATCCTTTCCGAACATTTTGGATATAAGGACTCTCTTTGATTCTGGTCGAATCGTGGTCTGTTCTTCAGCCACCCTGGGTATAAGCCTGCCCGCTGATGGGTAAGGGCCCAGAAATCGATAGCAGGAGGTCACCCAGACCAGAATCAAAGATAGTCCTCATTATTTTTATTTTTCATTCACGGCCTTTTCGCCGCACTAGCGAAGAAGTAAATCTTCGCATTTACATTTATATATATATATATATATATATATATATATATATACATATTTTCGGATGATTCTGTAGGTATATATTTTAATAAGAATATACCTCTAAATAAAAATTCATGGATTTATTAAGAAAGGATTCGATGTCCGTATATACTGTGAGCGTATCGAACGTGAAGCCTTATATTTGTTATTTGTTATGAAAACATGTCCCCCAGGAGATTAGTTTACGAACTACGTAATTGAATCAAGAATCGTAGAAAGAGATAAAATAGCATTGGAGTGTTGGAGCTCAGAAGTGTTGCTGTCTGTGCTGGTTGCTTAGGAAAACGGCTGAACCTCGGTTACACGTACGTCTTTGTCTAATGAACTAGGAGAGAAAAAGTGAGATTTATAGATTTATAAATGACTCGGAGCGACTTTAAATAAACACCTTGAGAAATAACATAACCTATAAATAATAAAACCTTTTTAACTTAAATTTATTATTATTTAGCAGAAAAATAAAATATTTTATGGCTTTTATTACTTTTAGTAAATCTTGTGATGCTTCTAACGTATTTTTTGTACAAGAATACAAGGTAAAATAAGATGTAGCCAATGTTTACAAATTGTGATTACAGTGTCGTTTAGAATGGTTTGTTTTGGCTTCAAAGAATGTTAAATCATCCCGTATCCATTCTTAATAAATCCATGTAAAAATTATTATCTTAAGTATTAGGCATAGTTTTATTTTATAAAATTATTTACGTTTTCTTTCCCGTAAATAATTACATAAAACGCAATTGGCAGGCAATTTACCAATATCTATTATTTTAAATTAATTTATCCCATTATTTACATGATTATTTTAAATCATAAACCTTAAAATTTGTATTATAAGCAGGAGGCAAAGTATATTGCCAATAGAATTGATATAAATTCGCCTATAACTAACGTAAACTCTATATTAAGCGTTATAAATTTAAAAAATAACTCACAGCGTGACGTCAGGTGCGCACCCGGACGAATTTGACACGGTTTGGTATCATATCTTCCTTTTATTGTATTATGAACAAATAAAGTTTATCTATTGTTTAAGTGTCAACCATAACCGAAAACAAAGGCTAGCCGAAAACGCTGATATACTCGTATTCTACACAATCAATATTGGCCTAAACAAATTTCGTCAGAAAAGTTGTAAATTTCTAAATCAAACAAAATCGCAATGCTTTCGATCCAAACAATATTCGAAGACACTTTAGTCAAGTGGCCACTTTACATCTAGTTTAACCTCGTGATAATTATGTTCTTTATTTCAAAGTCTTTATGCGTCACTTTATCATTCCGTAATTTTACGACATACCTACTTATTTTATTCCCAAAATTACTAATTTACAATAACAGTGATTGATTAAAACCGAGGAAATAAATTTTTATTTTAATAATTTTCCCTGCTATTTTATTGACGCGTGGCACAGTGTTTCGTCTATTATAGACCAACTGGAGTAACTGGACTTAATACCAAATTGAAAAAGTTCAAAAATGTACTAAAATATAATCTAAAATAAAAGATTATTTATTTAGCCACTATGAGTTACCCCTTTAATATTTTTAAACGATCTGCACGTATACGAAAACGATGCTGAAGTCGCATTAAAAGAAACGTCGCTGTTGACGACTCATTCAGTACTTTATCATATTATATAAGTGTTTGTGGCTTGTGGTAGTTTATCTGTTAAGCTTTGTGAAAATTCTTTTTTGTGTATTTATTACAATGTGTAACACAGGTATGCATTTAATTTCAGTTTTAGAATCATACATGTGATTTTAAAAGTATTTGATAAGAGGCATAAAATAGTAATGAATTTTTACTTTTTGTAAATAAAAAGTTATGCAGTCGTGTGCTGTCGGGTTACAATTTGGTCTTAATTATTTAGTAAACGTATTCTACTTTTGATTATTATAAGACTTATTGTGCGAAAACGTGCGATCTAAGATACACAATTTTTTTTTCAGAGGCATCCTGTTATCTCAAGGATACAACTTTTTGATCAGTGGAAGAAAACGCCATAATAAAACGCGTTTTAGTGTTAGTGAGCATAATATTAACCCATTTTCCTGTAAATAATGTAAATAGTAGCTCAAGTGAACTTTTAAAAAGATATCTTAAAAAACTTTGTGAAAAAGTGTAAATTTACATACACGTTTAAATAAGTCTATTTTATGTTATTAGATCTTATTACTAAAGCAGTGGCGGCGCCAGCTTTTTCTTTTCGGTTGGGCGACACCCGGCAGAAAAATTTGGAGGATGGGCAGCAAAAATGTGCATTATTTCGGGTAATACACATTTTTGTATAATTTAGATATTTTGGATTTGCGAAACTTAAAATAAAATTATTTTGGATTTTTGAAATTCAAACTAAAATTAAAAAATTGACTAAAAAACACTGACAATATGTCAAAGCTTATTTTACATAGTAACATTACAGAACAGTAAACGTTAAAAAGAGCTATTTTTCTATTATTATGTTTAGTGGCAAAAGAGTCTACACTACATCTAAGTCCAATGTTTTTGCAATATTTTTTTCAACGTATAAAATTCCCCAATCTGTGAGCCTTTCTTGTGACATTGTTGTCCTTAAATAATTTTTTATTATTTTTTAGCCATTAAACGACCTTTCACAACTGGTACTTGAAGGGGGTACGGTTATCGTAATGTTGCACAATTTATTTATTTCGTAATATACTAAGTTAAATTCCTGCAGAAGAATGGCAGGATCTGATAAGGTCTTTATTTTAACATGATTAATTTCATACCTTTCAATGGTTTTTGGTAGTAATTTTAATTCATTTTCGACGGACGCTATATCACATCCATAAAGAATAGCTAATGGAGTTAATTGCACAAAATTTGAAAATATATTATTCAACGGGTTTAAGGCGCTAAGTCCCTTTAGAACACTAGCATTTTCATCAAATCTCCGAGAAAGTCCTGAAGTGATTCGATCAATAACGGGGTATCATAATTTTGCTTGAAATTCATTTTTTTTAGTAACACATCTGTCCTCTTCAAGTGAGGTAATTTTTTGTATGATTATAGAATTATTAAATTAAGAAGGTAATTTTTTTGATCTTTTATTATTTACGTCATCTAAGTTAATATTATTAGCGAAGGCGTGTTCTAGAGTTGCAGTCCATAACTTGTCAAATTCAGAATCTTGCTCATATGATACAAATAACTGATTTACTGATTCCACTAATGTTAAACTTTTTAAAATATCATCATTTTTGCTTTGTAAATAATCAGAAACAATTTCTATTTTTGACAGGAATTCACAAAAAACTTCTATATTGAATGACAGGTAAAATTAATATTGTTTAAGAGTCCGTTTGCTTCGGGAGAGCGAACGTTGTTTTCTGGTATATATTCGTTTAATAAAATTAATATTGTTAGCAGTGTTTTTTTACTGCAAAACAGCTTGATATCTGTAACATCCACCTCACATCACTAAGTCTTTTAATAATCAGAAACAATTTCTATTTTTGACAGGAATTCACAAAAAACTTCTATATTGAATGACAGGTAAAATTAATATTGTTTAAGAGTCCGTTTGCTTCGGGAGAGCGAACGTTGTTTTCTGGTATATATTCGTTTAATAAAATTAATATTGTTAGCAGTGTTTTTTTACTGCAAAACAGCTTGATATCTGTAACATCCACCTCACATCACTAAGTCTTTTTAGTTCCACAAGTTTATCTCCTGGATGTAGCTCTTTTAGGATTCGTAAAAACGCATTATGTACGGAAGATCCTCTAATAAAAACATGAAGGTTCTCAAATTTTTTAATGTAGTGCCGACAGGGCGGTGTTTATTTTGATTTCCCCATACAAAGGCCTTCCGATCGACCGGATCGACAAGCGGCTTAAAACAAAGAGGCCGCATTGTAGCGCGTGCCGAAAATGCAATAAAATGAGTTATATTTTATTTATTCGTTTATGTAGGTATAGGACAATAGTAGGTATAGTTCGTTTTTAATAGTTTAGGTATAATTGTTTGTTGGGGACACCCAACGTTATTTAATTTCTATAATTCTATTTTTTATTTCTACATAAATATTAACCAAGCACGTATAAAATCCCCTTCAAATAAAACAATCTTAAACTTCTACCTTGCTAATTTAACCGCCTAAAAATACGCAGTTATCGGCGAAACATAAAGACCCTTTCAGTAAAAATATCTAAATAAAATCTTTCTTTAATTTTGTCTTTCTAGAATCGGCCCCTTTGTTCGTCGAATATCAAAGGCTTATTTTCCTTTGAAATTCTCTTATCTTTTAGTTTTATTACCTTTTCCTTCTAAAAATATACTTCTAGTATATGCATAAAAAACTAGCAAGTATGGCTACCAACTTAAAACTCCCTGCCTCTTCACTTCGTTGTACCGAAGTATAAGAACAACCCCTTCGCGAATCAAAAGGTATCAGCTTGGATATCATTAGATCATTAGTAAGCCCCATAGCCACGCAACCTGTAATTGGCCAAGGCTGGCCAAACCCTTCTCTGAAGGGACCGTACTTTTCATTCAAAATCGGCCGCGTCGGAGAGACGAGTCAGTTCAACGAATACTAATACAGGAAGAAGACCAACTAGCGTTGTTATTTGTCGCAGCACGGATCGAGTCGAAGGTCATATGAAATGTCAATCAAACGTCAAATTACAGCGACAATTAGTCTGGACGTTGGGGGGATTGGGAACTAAAGGTGGCGCAGGCGCAATTTAAAACTTCATATTTTTGGTTATTTTAAAGTAGCAAATAAAACTTACAAAATTATTTGGAATCAAAACCAAATAGTTTTGATGCCAAATAAATCCATAAGTTTTAAATCCACTTTAAAATATAACGTCTAGCATGAATATGAAAAGGAAAATCAAACGTAATGAAGTTGAGATCGTAACTTTATTATCAAAAAGAAACACAAATATAAACATTTCATAAATATCTTAAAACGATGCAACACTTTATAGACACTCACCCATACCTAAATTTTAAAACAACAAAATTTATAGAAATCAAAAACAATATACATTATATTCTGGTCATTTTTTTATATATGTATAACATAACCAAGAACACGATTTTCTCAAAATTAATTTAAGGCATACAGAAGAAATAAGACATGTACACTGAGTATACCTAAGAAAAAGTCCTTAATCACAATCCTGTCAAAAAATAGATGTAACTTGTCTTGATAATGTCAAACCAAATAAGTTAGCCTTCGATTGCTTTTGGAGTCCTCGTATGACATGAAAAAGAAAAAAGGATTTCAGGTTTTTATAATACAATACATTACAACATTTGTCTCGTTTGCTCAGTCTGATATTCTTCTATGAAACTATAATTGGAATTTTTGTCAAAAGAATATTTGCAATAATTTTTTAGAGTATTGAAAGCTGTAAAACCTAAACGTGATAAAGCACTAGAACTAAAACACAAACACTGAATACTTAGACACTGTAAAATATACCACTGAGAAACTTAGATATGAAATAAAGCTACATTACAACAAAATCTATAATAGTCTCTGCTGCAATATACTTGTTTGCCTGTTGTGATCCTACCCACAATTCAACCAGAAACCTAAAATTAATGACTACATGACTATTAACACTGTAAGTACCTAAATTATAACACGCAACTTATTTAGGAAATATACTGGAAGGTTACTTTTACAACAATTTTATCTGTATAATAAAATAAAAATTCACTAAATACATGATGGCTACAATTGATCTATTACTACTATTGCCAAGAAAAAAGTTATGTTCATTGCACAGTTTTCGTACAAGGCTGATCAATTGTATATCAACTTTTTTTCACGTAATATGAAGGTACAAAAGAAAATTGCTGCCGGTATATACCCACCAAACCTTTTAGTAATTTACCTTATTTTTGGTTTAAAGAAAACAAGTTATGTGCCATCATAATAATACAAGATAGGTATTTTAACAACGATGATTGTGAGTATTTTATTTAAAAGATTTCACTGAAACACTACTTTAAAAATTCTACTGGCAGCCTTGTCCAGCACTCAATGCAACACACGAAATCATTGGTGCAATATTCGAATTGTGTTTTTGAAGCTTAATAGCAAAGAGTTGTCCTAACTAGTATTTGCTTATAAATGAAAAATTTCATCACTTCCTTTCCTTCTAAAGTTAGGTCATCATACATTCCACAGCATTTCTCTTGAAAAACAATGGTATTGTAATAAAAGTAACCCATACTACAAACAAAATAATTTAATTACTTACCTGGAAGAGAAAAAATAATCCATCTTCTTGTTAGAATGCTATAATTAAATAAAAAGCTCCAGCAAAGTCAAAAATGACCAGCAGCCATTTTTATTTACATCTAAAAGAAATTATGGGCGAGTCCACTTTAGCTTCCAGACTTCCAGTCGGCCAGACCGGGAAGTAGGGTGGTAAAATAATGAAATTGTTGATTGTTGGATTGGTCGCCTAACGCACCCATCTCTTTCTGTAGTATCGTTGGTTGGACATTTAAAAAGAGACAAAGAAAAATTTGTATGTCCGAACTTTATTCGATAAAAGTCTGGCCGGTACGTATGTCGTAACTAAGCGTGTTGCGATACTTGCCATAAGAAGTTTCATGGGGCTGAGTCAGTTCTTCAGTCAACTCAAACTAAACCGGTTGTGCCGCGGGCACAGAAATAAAAGTCGGTCAGAAGTATGACCAAGTATTCGCACAGTTAGGTGCAAAGTGTAGTGAGTTCGGGGAAAATAGTCCGCTCTCATTTTCTGGGTTATTATACCCGCAGTTTCTAAGGCAAAAAGCCTATTTTCTGGGTTATTATACCCGCTGTTTCTTAAGGCAAAACGCCTATATTCTAGGGAAAAAGTCCCTTCTATTCGGGTTTTCAGAACCTTCTGTATTCGGGTAATTAAACCCACATTTCTACAGGCAGCGTCCTGATTCTCTTTCGAGCCAAGCAGTAAGAATTTTCGGCCTAAAAGCCAACCAAGGCTAAATGATCCTTAACTCAGCTACGTCGTAATAAACTTCGTTATAATAAAAACTCCGTCATATCAATACTACTTCGTTATAATAAATTCTATTGATTTTACCTCAAAAAGTAAGATCTCGAAATGTTATGAAGACATGAAATTTTGCACAATTGTCAAAGTTAATAGTTGTGTTATGTAAATATGTAAATAACTGTAAATATACAAAGTGTTTAGTGAAACTAACGTCTTTCAATGTCTACAAGTCGCAGCTGCAGGAGATTGCGCAAATGAGATGATGCTAAACCAGCGATCTATGGAAATAGTATACAGTAAGGTGGAGGTAGGGTTAAAATAGAGCCTTATCCATCCATTGTTAATATATAAGATTTATACATCTATAATGTTGAAAGTGATGGATTATCTTTTTTCTATATTTTTTTGCTCAAATGCTCGATTTAACAGGTTGGGCGAGAACGATTTGGGTTGGGGCCCAACCGCGCCCACCCCTGGCGCCGCCACTGTAACTAAAGTGAAAACGCCGAACAGATGGAGCAATAAAACTTCGTGATCGACGCCTATCAGGGGATGCCGGGTTAGACGAGCGGGTTTTCATAGATAATGATAAGCCAAATATGGTTTTCTAGAAGGTGATAAATTAAAAACATTGGCACCAGGAGCGTACAGTGCAACAGCGCGCGTGGTTTGCACCTGTTTACTCCATCTGTTCGGCAATCCGTGTATAGATTTTTTATCAAGAAAACACTTATAAACTTTATAACGTATAACTGTTACTGCGAAAATATACTCTGTACAAATTTTATAATTCACGGCGAGTTTTTTAAAGTGTTACAAGGCGATATCTTATAAATGGTTTAAAATATGTTCACGAAATTTTGGCGAGTTAATAGGGAGGTGGGAGGACATATTTAAACATATTTTTAACATTTTTACCCTCTCTCTCTCTATTTTAAGGGGTTGGGAGTAACTTTGAAATTTTAAATGGATGATGTATGTAAAATTCAAATCAACGTAAAAAAATACGTAAGTGTAATTTTTTTTAGTTGTTCTTTCGGTTACCGAATTATTAAGATTTAGGTTATAAAATAAAAAAAATATTTAATTTCAACTTATTTATCGTCTGTCATGCTTGAGAACTTGTTCAAAATGTCCCCCTTCAACTTCCAAACATTTTCTCACTCTTTTTCTAAATGAATTTCGTGCCCGCTGTAACATTTCAGGTATCACTAAGTAATAAGCAGGCAAAGTGGATTCGGTCTTTCATATCATATAAAGTTGTATGTGCAGTCAAAAAATTTGTCGTCAAAATTTGAGTCGAGCTGAATACGAGAGGCTTGCGCATGCGTGCCAAAGAATGCCCTAGCTCAAATGCCAGAGAGATAGGGTTGGGTTTATAAAGAGGGCGCCACTGTTTTTAAAGCCGGGTTAAAAACAGAAACCCTCCTAGATGGTATTGGGACCTCGCTTTCAACCCTCTCAGAAACTAAAGCTAACATAATAAAAAAATTAACTTGGGACGGCGTTGTTCGGCGAGTCAAATAAAACGCTTACCTTTAAAAACAAATTTACGATGGACTGATTCGGACTGATTGACAATAAATTCGGAAATGACGTTTTAACCCAAACCCTGAAGGGGATAACAAAAATGTAAATAAATATCAAAATGCGAATCGATTCGTCTTTAGGCGCAAAAGAAATAATGAATATATATATATATATATATATATATATATATATATATATATATATATATATATATATATATATATATATATATATATATAAATATATATATATATATATATATATATATATATATATATATATATATATATATATATATATATATATATATATAAGCGGTGGGTAGTCTTGGCTGACTAGTTGATAAACAAGATTATATTTTTTTGGGGTAACAGCCAGAGGTATTAGGGCTCAATGAATAAGAAGAACTCTTATTTACTACGCTAAGCTTTCGGAAGCATTTATTCCTTTTTCAAAACTACAAATATGGAGTACATTAGATATATTATGTCTAATAACATTATTACTTATTATTACCTGGGTGTAAGTGAGTTTCAATAAAATGAAAAAAAGCAACTCATCTTCACAGTAATCTTAATTCAGGAATTATTGACTAAATTGTGCAATTACTACAAAATCTTGTTAAAAAATTTTTTTAAAGTGACAATTGTCATAAGATTCTGTTGAGAAGGAGAGTTTTTTACAATGGTGGATTATTTAAATATTACAGGTTGTTAATTAAAAGTAGTAGATAGGTTGCAGTGTGTGTTTATGGTGAGATAATTGTTACTTATTACATAATTTAGTATACATTTTAAAAGAGGAAAAATGATAAAAATAATATTGAATTATTATATGTATAATGGTTGTGTACCAGGAGAAATGAAATTGTGCATATTGTTATTCAACATCTGTAATACTAAGAGAGTTATTAGGATTTTGTTTTTTTTAAAATTATTAAATTTGCGTAAATTATGCTAAGATCTGTCAAAAAAATATAGGCACTCTTTTTACAAAAGTAAAAGATACAGACGAAGCCTTGAAGAAGGCATCTGTAGTATATAGTATTCCTTGTTCCGAATGTGAAAAATTGTATATAGGTCAAAGCTCTAGGGTCCTTAAAGACAGGATTACATCTTATAAAAGTGATTGTAGACTAGGAAAACGTTCTTGTGCATTGGCTGAACATAATATCGATACAGGACACATCCCTGCGTTTGAATCTACAAAAATATTACACCAAGAAAAAAATACTAAAAAAAGAATCTTTCTTGAAATGACAGAGATATATACTCAAACAAATACACTTAACAAAAATAAAGATGTGACAGATCTTAGCATAATTTACGCAAATTTAATAATTTTAAAAAAACAAAATCCTAATAACTCTCTTAGTATTACAGATGTTGAATAACAATATGCACAATTTCATTTCTCCTGGTACACAACCATTATACATATAATAATTCAATATTATTTTTATCATTTTTCCTCTTTTAAAATGTATACTAAATTATGTAATAAGTAACAATTATCTCACCATAAACACACACTGCAACCTATCTACTACTTTTAATTAACAACCTGTAATATTTAAATAATCCACCATTGTAAAAAACTCTCCTTCTCAACAGAATCTTATGACAATTGTCACTTTAAAAAAAATTTTTAACAAGATTTTGTAGTAATTGCACAATTTAGTCAATAATTCCTGAATTAAGATTACTGTGAAGATGAGTTGCTTTTTTTCATTTTATTGAAACTCACTTACACCCAGGTAATAATAAGTAATAATGTTATTAGACATAATATATCTAATGTACTCCATATTTGTAGCTTTGAAAAAGGAATAAATGCTTCCGAAAGCTTAGCGTAGTAAATAAGAGTTCTTCTTATTCATTGAGCCCTAATACCTCTGGCTGTTACCCCAAAAAAATATAATCTTGTTTATATATATATATATATATACAGTGACCGGCAAAAAGTTCGCAACATATGGGAAAAATTTTTATTAGGAGAGTATCGGAAAAACTTTCCCAGGGGATCGGTTCTGCATGTCCGATAACCTAAAAATCGATTTTGACATACGTCACGTGACCACTGGTATAGCGTCAAATTAAAAATAAATTTGTTAATTTACAAAAAGTGAGGTTAGTTGACGAGATATCAAAAAAAGTTATTTGAAAAAATTGCTTAGAATTAAATTCTAGGTCCTTGTGCAAAATTTTAAGATTTTATTTAAAAAAATTGGAAAACTCAATTTTTTTTAAATATTTTTTTATCGATTTACAAATTTCCGGTTTTTTTCGTTTAGATAGCTTGGCTAATGTAAAGCCCATGTATCTGGATGAAAATAAACGAATGTAGTAGTTTTTTCTACAATTGACAGGACAAAATTAAAAAAAACAGGGTTTCGCCGGACGCTAGCTGTTGCAATGATTTGTATCTAGCAGCAGTGTCAAAATTTTAGAGACATTTCAATGAGATTACATTGAGAAAACCTTAATCGTCTTAAATATATCTGAAGTTCGACTTTTTGTAAAGTTAAGGGGATTAAAATAGATAATAAACAAAAAATTACCTGTTTATTTAATCGAAATTTTATAAACGAAAACCAATGTAAGAAAAACTTAAAAGTAGTCAAATTCTGTACTAACAACACAAAAAATCATTGTTTTTCCTTGGGTGCACAAAATTTAAAACTCAGTATGACCACCATTTCTCTCCATACATACTGTTGTTCTCGAGCGCAACTCTCGATTAACATTTCGGAGCATTTTACGATTTATTTGCTATACACAATTTATAATGACATTCTCTAAATTTTTTATATTCCTAAAGGGTCGATGTTTGTACACAGGGTTCTTTAGGTATCCCCACATAAAAAAATCTAACGGAGTCAGATCTACAATTCTACAATTGACAGGACAAAATCGAAAAAATAGGTGTTCGCCGGACGCTCGCTGTTGCAATGGTTTGAATCTAATGAAATGACTGTATCAAGATTTTATTAAGATTTTTCGCACATAAATTTAACAACCAGGTCTATTTAGTTGTACTTAAAACTACCAAAGCAGGCTCTGAAATTAAAACAACCAAATAATCTAGTAGGTTAAAAACAACAGAAAAATGTCAAACAAATTATAATTTGTTTGATTTCAACCTATGTCATTGGTTTATGTCTCGCATCTTACTAAGTTTGATATTTTACATAAGTTTATTAATATTTTATTCCTTAAAATGGCACCCACACTACTTCTTCAGGAAAAGATAGAAATTATTTTAATTTCTGGAGATAATTACAAAAGCCATAGAGAAACAGCAGCAATTTTTAATGAGAGGCACCCCGATAAATCCCTCCATTATTCCACAGTATCTCGTCTAGTCAATAAATTTAAAGAAACGGGATCGGTAGAAAATCAGTATAAAGTTTCCCATGAAAAACCGGTAACAGGTGACGAAGGTTCTCTGGATGTGTGTTTGTCGATCACAGAAACACCCCAATTAGCAGTTAGTCAAATATCGGAGATCACTAACATTCACGAAAGATCTGTGCGGAGGATATTAAAAAGAAACAAATTTCATCCGTACAAACCTAAATTTGTACAAGTATTAAAAGATAGGGATTATGACGCCCGCTTCGATTTTTGTGCCTGGTTCCAGGGTATGATTGAGGAAGATTTTAATTTCCCAAAGAACGTTCTTTTCTCGGATGAAGCTACATTTACCTCTAACGGAACCGTCAGTTCACAAAACTGTAGATGGTGGGCCACCGAAAACCCAGACTTTGTAATTCAGAGTAAAGACCAATATAGTTTTAAGGTTAATGTGTGGTGCGGAATTTTCAACCTCAGAATAGTGGGACCTTTTTTCTTTAGAGACAATTTAAATTCAGAACGATATTTAGAATTTCTACAAACTGAGATATCTGACTTTTTAGACAATTTGTCATTAGCCGAAAGAAGAAATTTATACTTTCAACAAGACGGAGCTAGCATTCATTCCACAAATGAGGTGAAGAGATGGCTGGATCAAGAATTTGGAAACCAGTGGATAGGACGGTTTTCTGAAAATCCGTGGCCTGCGAGATCACCAGATCTGACTCCGTTAGATTTCTTTATGTGGGGATACCTAAAGAACTCTGTGTACAAACATCGACCCTTTAGGAATATACAAAATTTAGAGAATGTCATTAGAAATTGTGTATTGCAAATAAATCGTAAAATGCTCCGAAATGTTAATCGAGAGTTGCGCTCGAGAACAATAGTATGTATGGAGAGAAATGGTGGTCATACTGAGTTTTAAATTTTGTGCACCCAAGGAAAAACAATGATTTTTTATGTTGTTAGTACAGAATTTGACTACTTTTAAGTTTTTCTTACATTGGTTTTCGTTTATGAAATTTCGATTAAATAAACAGGTAATTTCTTGTTTATTATCTATTTTACTCCCCTTAACTTTACAAAAAGTCGAACTTCAGATATATTTAAGACGATTAAGGTTTTCTCAATGTAATCTCATTGAAATGTCTCTAAAATTTTGACACTGCTGCTAGATACAAATCATTGCAACAGCTAGCGTCCGGCGAAACCCTGTTTTTTTTAATTTTGTCCTGTCAATTGTAGAAAAAACTACTACATTCATTTATTTTCATCCAGATACATGGGCTTTACATTAGCCAAGCTATCTAAACGAAAAAAACTGGAAATTTGTAAATCGATAAAAAAATATTTAAAAAAAATTGAGTTTTCCAATTTTTTTAAATAAAATCTTAAAATTTTGCACAAGGACCTAGAATTTAATTCTAAGCAATTTTTTCAAATAACTTTTTTTGATATCTCATCAACTAACCTCACTTTTTGTAAATTAACAATTTTTTTTTTAATTTGACGCTATACCAGTGGTCACGTGACGTATGTCAAAATCGATTTTTAGGTTATCGGTCATGCAGAACCGATCCCCCGGAAAAGTTTTTCCAATACTCACCTAATAAAAATTTTTCCCATATGTTGCGAACTTTTTGCCGGTCACTGTATATATATATATATATATATATATATATATATATATATATATATATATATATATATATATATATATATATATATATATATTACGGTTAAAGGTACGTTTACATCTGATACTTATTGCATGATATTTATGTCGGACAAAAATGTTAGCCAATGTAAACGACCAAGAATTTATGTCTGAGATATACACCATTGGCAAGGTATAACCTTGCATGCCAAGTTTAATGCAATAGAATAGTATGGTTATAAAAAGCCTAAGATTGAAAAGAGAACGACAGCTATTACCCCTGTTCCACTTCCAGTACGACGCACAGTGGCAAGCTTAATGCTATTTAGTGGCCAGAACCTCACAAATTATATGCCCGTAAATTTTTGTACAGGTATTTTATATTCGAAGGTGTAATATCTACGGGTATAAAAAACACCTAATTCCAAAAATAAACTGTACTTGACTTGTGTTTGAGTATAAAATGCCAAGACAGAAAAATTTGTTCTCGAAATTAAATTTACATCGAAAGAAATGAACCATTATCTTCCTAAATTTGATGAACGTAAGTTTTATGCAATAACTGTTTTTCTGATTTCTCAATTAAATGAACCTTTGTACTTCTTAAAAAATAACATACCGCAATCGAAACATTTTTATTTTTATCTAAAACACTAATAAATATTGAAGTGTTAATTTTTACACAAAATTTCGTTGTTTCAAGTTCACTATCGAAGAAATTTACTATCGAAGGCTGCCGAAGTTTTACATTATGGCCAAAAACAAACGTTGTGTTATCCTTATTCTTATAAAAAATATTCTGGCTGCCGAAAGTTGCCGGTTTGCTTGCAATAGCAATTGTTCAAGTAGGCTGTTGGCCATGTCTAACGTAAAACAAAATCAAACTCGCGGCGTCGTATTGTTGTAAATACTATCAAAGTAGTATTGTTGTGCGGTATTTCGTTTTGAAATATGTTTGTTATAAGTAGAAAATATCTTTCCGATAGTTTTATTACTAGTGGTAATGAACAAGAGTTTTTTTCTCGTGTAAAAGAAGATTTTCAGTTATCTCCAACGGATTTTGCAAATGTAAAGCATACCATCCAGAAAACATTTTTGTCTCAGTTTAGGCAAAAATGGAAGCAGGCTAAAAGGATGAAAGATGAATTTTATAAAAAATTTAATAATTGGTTGATGGGCGAGTTAACAGTTAAAAAAACTGGTAATGTCTTAAAAGATACTGGCGGAAGACCTTCAAAGGATCTTAGAGATAGTTCGGAAAGAAGTAAGAGAAGAAAGTTATCTAATCTAGAAAAATCGTGTGATATGACACTCTTAGAACTACAAGGCCTTTTGATGCGAAAGTTAAGGGCAGAAGGAAAACGAGAGGAGGCAGCCTTGATTCAGGAAGCACTATATCTTGGAGCAAGTGAGTTTAAACTTCGTCTTTCTCAGAATATGGTTAAAAAGTTTTCAAGAGATGAAGGTTTAGCATTAGTTACAAATGTCAAACTATCAAGATATCAGTACAATTGTATACGTCAACAGTGTGCAGATAAAAATGCTGATATTTTCCCTAGCTATAATCAAATTTTCAAGGCAAAAGCTGAATGTTATCCAGAATCTATAGAAGTTAACGAGAAGGGAGCTTCCATTCCAATTCAACAGTTGTTAGATCATACTACAACACGCTTACTAAAAATTCCTAATGTATTAGAGAAGGTTATTGAAAGCGGTTCAGAAACATTTGTATTGCATACTAAATATGGTTGTGATGGTTCTTCGGGAAACAGTACTTATAAACAAAATTTTAGCGACTTAAGTGTTATAGATGAATCTATTTTTATGGCATCGCTAGTTCCTCTACAACTTGTTTCTGTAAATAATACACTAGTTTGGCAAAATCCTCATCCATCGTCAACTAATTATTGCAGGCCAATATATTTCGAATTTTCAAAAGAAACTCCTGAACTTACTAAAATTTTTGCCGAGAGATTTAAAAATGAAATTGAAAATTTAAATGAGACAGAGATATCCACAAGAAATGGACACGTTCAAATTTCACATAATTTAGCTTTTACTATGGTGGACGGAAAAGTACGCCAAGTTTTGACAGAAACTTCCTCAGCTGCATGTTGTCCATTATGCAAGGCCAAGCCAAGAGAAATGAATAATTTGCCAAAAATACGGACAAAAACAATTGAAGTCGACTCTTATAAATATGGTCTGTCTAGTTTGCATGCTCTAGTTCGTTTCATGGAGTGCATTCTTAATATCTCTTATAAACTGGAATTTAAAAAGTGGAGTGCTAGGTCAGTTGCCGAAAAAGAATCAGTAAAAATAAATAAAAAAAGAATTCAAAATGAACTTAAACGCAGACTAGGGATAGTTGTTGATGTGCCTCGACAGGGTAGTGGGAGCTCCAATGATGGCAACACTGCTAGAAGATTTTTTAGGAATCCAGAGATAGTAGCAGAAGTAACAGGGGTTGATATGAAACTGATCAAAAGATTCTCTATCATTTTACAAGTTTTAACGTGCGGAAAAGCTATAGAGCTCCAGAAACTTGAATTGTATTTACAAAGTACAGCAGAGTTGTTTGTAGAAAAATATAATTGGTATTATATGCCGTCATCTGTCCATCAAATACTTCTCCACGGTACTGGCATAATTAAGTCTGCGTGCCTTCCAATTGGGCAACTTAGTGATGAGGAAGCAGCCGAGGCGCGAAATAAAGACTTTAAAAGATTTCGTGAAATGTTCTCCCGGAAGTGCTCGCGAACTGCTACAAATGAAGATGTTTTACATTCATTGCTCGTGTCTTCAGATCCGTATTTAACCAGCTTAAGACATCAATGGATAAAAACTAACGCTCATTTAGATTTGGAACAGGAAGCCAAAGAACTATTGATTTAATAATTTTGTAAAAGGTAAAATTTTGTTTCATTTCCATTAAAAGTAGTTACTAGAAATTCAATTAGCATTTATTTAGAACGCAATTTTAATATAGGTGAAATTTTCTTGCCGTCCTCAATGATACATCATAAAATCAAAATACTGAATACTTACCCCATATATTACAAATTTACAAAAAAACACATCCGACAATGATGTTTCATTAATCTGTTTCCTAAACATTGCAAAAAATAGAAAAAAAACGTTAACATACAAAGGCTCATAGGTTTTGGCCGGATCCTTACATCAGGCCTCACCACTGTGCGACGGCGGACGACGGCTATTCGTTGGCATAATGTTGGCTGAGGTATGCAGGGGGAAGAAGTTTCTCCCACTTCGTCCAAACAGCGTTGCCGTTTGGGTACAATTGTACAAAATTTGATACATTTTGGTTGTCGTGGTACAAAGATACATTTTGTCATCAAATGAGGATGTTTTGGTACATTTTCGTGGTTTTGAAAAATGAGTCTAAAAAAACAATAAAAATATTCAAAACTAAAATAAGCTATTAATATAAATTGCCTTTTTGAAATCCTACAAAATTAAAACTACCCAAGAAATTTTCCCAGATGATTTTATCAGGCGAATGGAGTTTTGTGAGACCATGAGAAGGAAAATTTATGAAAATGAAGATTTTCTAAAAAATATTCTGTTTACAGATGAATCATCATTTTCTCTTCATGGTTATCATAATCCTGCAGTCACCAGATATTGGTCACGGGAAAATAAACATTTAAGTGCGCCTTTACGGACACAATATCCACAAAAATTAAACTTTTGGGCGGGTATTTTGGGTGACAATATTGTAGGACCTTTTGTCATTGACGGCAACTTAAATGGGGACAAATATTTGCAGATGCTGCAAGAGGAAATTATACCAGCTGTGCGGACCTTCAATGTTAATTTCGAAGAAATTTGGTTTCAGCAGGATGGTTGCCCTGCTCACAACGCAAGGCCAGTTCAGGAGTTTTTGACTAGGACTTTTCCTGAACGGCTTATTTGTGGCAGAGGTACCATACCATGGCCGGCAAGGTCACCGGATTTGACTCCCCTCGACTTTTTTTTGTGGGGCCACTTAACTCAACTAATTTACAGGTATCCACATGAGAGGCCTGTAAATTTAGTTGAGTTAAGAGCAAAAATATTCGACATTACTAATTCCATAACACCGGAGGTATTGTCGAATGTTAGGACGGAGTTTTATGATCGGCTCGGGTATTGCGAAGCCCAGCAAGGCAATGTCTTCGAGCATTTATTAAAATGACTTTTTTTTATTTAATAGCATTTTAAGAGTACTTATGAGTTTATTTTTTTATTTAGGATTACTATTAATTTTATTAATTTTTAAGAATGTTCATGAGTTTATTTTTTTTTAGAATAGCAGTTTTTATTTTATTTTTATGCTTAAGTCAGATAAAAATTTAAACACCTTTAAATTACTGTTCGCCATAAGGTCACGAATACCTTATTTATAAAAAAAACTGGTCCCAAACATAATGGCGCCAGCAAATAAGAAACATTTCCCTACCGAATAAAACCCTAATAGTGGAAGAGCTCATAACACAATTTTTGTGTCTATAGAACCTGAAAACATGTTTAAAAGTGACTATGACATCTCTACAAGGGGTTAACAGTGGGCCAGATCGATTGCTGGGATAAACCCCCAAAGAATAAAAAATTCGTGATAGTAACAGAGAGGGTATAGCGATGATACCCTTTCTGTCACAATTTCAAACACAGTTCCAGGTTTCAGATACAAAAAATGTGTTGCGACTTCTCCATTAAGGCCTTCTTCGATAAGGAATTGTTTCCTATTTTCTGTCATTCTGGAACAATAAAAATGCATTATTGTATACATTTTTGATCACTAATACTAATGCCACCAGATTTTTTAGTAACCATAATAGGTAAAAAAATTACCAATGGGTTTTAGATTTACTTTATTATGAGGGCATAAACAAAAAAGGTTACACTACATACAGATTAAATGCGTAACTACCAAGTCCATATCCAGTGATCGATATTATTAATTTACCTTGGACATGTCCACCATCAATCAGTCGAGCTCTTTTTCCTGCAACACCTTCCAAATCAAAATTATTAAAGCCTTAAAGAAAAAGAGAAATGAAGGTAAATAACAAATTAAACCTAAAGATACTAAAAATCAAAAAAGGCCTGCTGGTCATCAATTTCATCATTTTACTGAATCCCCATTTTTATGATGCATAGAAACTCCTGTAGCTGATTTACTATAAATGTGGGTTTGGTTCAAAAAATGTTAATTTTAATATTAGTTGGTATTATATACACAAACAGGTATAACCTTGCAGTTCTTTAAGGCTACATCTATTGCAAAATGTTTTTTTACAAAGTCATCCTTAGACAGAACACTAACATTATTTACTCGATGTAACATTTGAGGCTTTCTAAGTATGGGCAGTCCTTTATTTCAAGGTTTACATCCGGCGTTCCCACATTTTCAGCACAAAAACGTAAAAGTTTAAAATCTCTTAATATAAATTGATAGAACAAAATAAATCGCTTATTGCTCTAATTCTGCATTATAATCTAAATATGACATGTTCAGAAATCTATGATAAATTGTTAGAAGACAAGAAATTCTGTACAAACATTCACAAAAGTGACAAATATAAACATTACTGCTACAAGATGAAATTACGTTTTTAAAACCTAACATTTATTATTTTGTGCAAACATAAGCTTCTTTTATGTACAAACAAATGTTATTTTAGTTTTATCTAAACCTAATAAATATCTTTGAAAACTTTTCTTTGCTTACTATTGCCACCCTATAAAAGACAGTGTAATTACTTTTTTCTAATCAAATCTTTTTGTATCTATTTCTCATGTGTCCCGTAGTTTACCAAAAAAAAATATGGTAAGCTTAGGCTTTCCCAGGTTTAGCATAACATGAGACTGAATGCACGATACACTTTCAATGGTATGCTACGCTATGACATCACTTCGAGGGAAAATCCTAAATTGACTAGACGCTTGCACCCCTTGTACATAAGTACAGGTCAGTTTATTGTCGGGTAGTGTGTTGAGTTGACGTTTATTAAAATATTATTGTCATATTTCATTTGCTCGGGTGCAAGCACCTAGTCAATTTAAGATTTTCCCTCGAAGTGACGTCATACGTAGCATACCGTTGTAAGTGTATCGTGACTGAATGTAAGATATTGTCTTTGGTAAGGGATCTCTGAGGATTCACAATTTTTAAAAATTAAATATTTATCCAGCTGTCAAATATACAAACTTAATAAGGCATGCGAACTGCATATAAAAGCAATTACTTACCTGGAACATTAACTGTAGGAACTGCGTTCCTTTTCAGTCCCCTTTTGCTATGGGATGGTAGAATGCATTTGGGATCAAAATGTTCTTCACATACATAATATTTATTATAAATTTCTTGAATACGTAATGTTTTATAATTTGGAGGCTTCAAAAGCTCAAGCCAAATATTATACACCTCTTTATCGTTCTTTGGAAAGCGATGCCGTTTACTATGTCTGTGCAATTTTCTACACAACACTTTTTTGGCTTCGCTGCAGGCACATACACAAAGTCATCCATATTTAACGTTTCAACGTTAAGGATGTAGTTGTTAAGATAGTTTCAAAAACTCACAAAATAGCAACTAAAAACACGAAGGCAAAAATTTAACGCTCCGTCTTGATTTGAACAAGTCGAAAAACAGGACGACGCCATTCACGCAATCGCAAAATTGACATCTTTTCCGAGAATCCTACAAGGGTGCCATCTTACGGAAATGAGCGAAAATTGTATATTACAGCTTTTTATTTCAGTATTTCATATTTCTTCCGATGGTGGTGCCATCCCTTGCATGCGAACCCAAGTTTTTAGTATGAGAGCATGCGCCATTTAACTTTTTGTTCTAAACGAAGTTTCGGTTTTCTGTGAGCGTATTGTTTGGTCCCCGGGCCGGTGGAAGGGGAATCGGCTAGAGCACGTTTTCTGTCTGTCTTTTTTTCGCTCGAGCCTTTGCCTATTAAATTGTCATCTCGTTTTATCGCACTGAAAATCTCCGCATGCAAGATATTGGGTTGCCAGCCGTGTATGTATGTGTCTCCGGCGATTTATATCGACATTTTTGTACGTATAAATCTAACAAACCCTAATCTATGGTATAAATGTAAACAGTTGTGTGCAACAAGTTCCTACTTGCGGGAAAGAAATTGCATTAGTTAAATAGTCGTCTACTTTTGAGAGTGTCGGGCAGTAATTTCGTAGTACAATGGGTGACAAATAAGAATAGCTGAAAAGTGAAATTGACGATTTAATTAATATATATCACAATAAATCCGAACTCTGGGATGCTTAGGTTTGCTTAGGTCAGCAAATCGCAGCAAGGTATAGCAAGTCGCTCCAGCACAGTGATAGCTCGTCTAAATTTGGTATCTTGTTTCGACACAAGGGGGACTAATTTATTAGTCAAATTTTTAAAATCAGACGATTTCATTCGTAAAAAATTTGAGAATTGTACTGGATCTTCAGCACCAAGTTCACCCATTAATTGTGTATAAGCACCTTGTTCCTCACGTCGCAAAATCCAGTCTCGAACCCATACAGAACGTTTTTTCTGATTTCGTTTTTGCAGTTTTAAAATAATTCCACTTGCAGCAACTTTTCTTTTCGATATTCTCATCTTGTACGACACACACGTAAATGTAAACTGTTCTTATATTTATTGCCTACCGAGAGGTACATAGAAATATTGTGTGTAATAAATAACAACAAATTTCTATAGTAATGTAAACAACCAGTGAGATTTTATGTCAGACACTCGACACTTATATCCTGACAAAAGTATCAGATGTAAACGTACCTTAACAGTCAAATTAATAATAATAAAAAAAAGGTTGCCCGAAGGGGTGTCGCCCCCTGATGAATATGTCCTGGCTCTAGGCTGTAACGGCCCACGCAGCTACCAGTGACACAGAATGATAGAGTGCTTGCACAAAAAGGATAGCTGTCTCCCAGCAAAAAGGTTGTCTCCCAGTAAAAAGATAGTTGCTGTTGGCATCCCCCATCAGAAAGGACAGTAGGAAGATAGCTGCGTCTCATCAAAAAGATTGGTATCTCCCCGCAAAAAGAAAAGACCCTGTAGGTTTCCCAGCGAAAAGATTGTCTCCCCGCCAAAAGGACCCTAATAAAACAAAAGGTATGTGTCAAGGCAAGGTAAACTTCAGGCACTACGCAAACAATTTTAAAAATATTAAATTCAAAAAAAAAAACTAAACGGTTACTGGCTGAAGGCCTTAACCGATTATTTATTTATGTAAAAAAAAACGAAAATAAATACTTTAAATTAAACAGAAAGCATCTGGTCCAAGAAAAACTAGCGGCATCAACGGAGCCAATTAATTAACAAAACAAAATGAAGATAAAACTTACATAAGAGAAACCATTGTGCGATACCGTGCACAGAAAAATATTCATTACAAACCAATTATGTTTACATAATAATATGTAGCGCAGGTACAAAAATATTTACACAATCAAATTGCACAGTGGTAAAAAACATAAATAGGGTAGTTAGGTAATAACTTGATTATACAAAAGAAAAGTTATAGCCGCAAAATACAATTTTATCATCAAATTTAGAACGTTAAATGCAATCACAAGAAAAATTCAGTATCACTACTACTAAACGTATACATCAGAATATAGAAAACGAAGCTTAATATAAATAAATAAAAATTAACTCTACTGGTGTTGTACTGCGTAGCCCAAGAGTAACCAAATACCATAGTGAATAGTCAAAGTTACGGTAGTACCCCATCCTTAAATTCGTAATCAAATATAATAATTAAAGATAAGTCTTGTCAATGTCAAACACACTATTAATTATAAGCAAGTTAACAAAAAACAGAAGAATAAGAGAAATACTACTGACAGCCAAAAATTTAAAACAGTTAAACTACTAGTTTTTAATTACAAGACATTAATTTTGATAACATGGCTATTGATCATTAATATAATTAGTCGATAAAAAACTCATTAGATTCGTAACCAATGTAGTTCCACTACTGACCAATCTGGGTTTTGGGCAGCTTACAATATGACAAAGTAAAATTTAACTTTGGGTCACCCTGTACAGCTATGTCCAACATTATCAAAAGGAAGAAAACAAGCTAGAATAGCTGAAAAAAGAACGTATTGATAACGCGTATCGATAAAAAAAACTTTGACCTACAAAATATAGTGAAAGACAAATGAAATAAACTGCTTTAATCCTCAATAAAAACAGTATGTATTACTTAGCATAAAATATAGCGATCCACTAGTATTTAGCAAAGGTTTAATTAAAAAGAAACTAATTAACAACGCGGATGTCGTAAAAAAAGAACACCGGAATATTAACGAAAATGACGCAAAACTAGATGTAAAATTGAACGCAAGATTTAGTAATTTAGTGTTATTAGAGAGGTAAAAAAGAGCTTACCTGGAGCTGTAATGACGGGTTTACACGTGTGACTGCTAGCCTCTACGGCTTAGATCCATTAAAATGGGATTCTTCCGGGAAAGGAAATGACATCCAAAGCCAAACCAAAATGGTATCAAATATCCAAACGGCACCAATTGCCAAACTAAACACCGGAAGAAAAATTCGGGGTGGCAACCCCAAATCCGCTAGGGCGCCTGCAGGGCATCAGGGTTGCTCACCGCTACCGTCTTGAGCTAGCAGCAAGGTGAAAATGACCGTGATTTTTAGTACCTCGACGAACCCAAAATTAATTTTTTCCCCGTGTTCACGCTATAGAGCGGTGCAGAATAGTATCTATTCGAACCACGTAAGTCGATACCGTCAAGTATCGACAGCAACGGAAACTAACCTCTCAGCCTCAAACGGTTGGGTGTCAAAACTAGGGATAAAAAAATATATCACGCCCCGTCCCGCTTATAAGTTCGTAACATTTTGTCCGTTATGCAAAAATAAAACATCCAAAATAGTATGGACACCTTCTAGCACGATCTAACCGAGAGTCCCTACCAACACAATCGCGCGCAATACTCGAACAAGATCGTAACTTAAACACCAGTTGCATATACCACCGTTTAAACGAAAACGTCACGCGAACTCTATGAACACACATGTAAACTTAAACCGGTCATTCAGTTAGAAACTAACGAGATCAGAAGTACACCTCATAACTGGAAACAAAGGTGGCGCTACTTATATCGAAATTATAATTCGGCAATAAAAATATATTATAAATCCTAATGACAAAAACTGAATGTTATATTACAGTTTGTCTTGAGAAAACTAGAGCATTCCGGACGACAACCGAATCGAAGCGATAATGGAAATTAGGTAGCTTTCGCCCCCGTAATCGAAATGGTCGGTACGTAGTTCGAGCCGTTGAACAACAAGAAAAGTTCTAAATCTGGTCGAGGATAACCCAACTATTAGTATTCGCGAAATAGCTCACTGCGGACTGCGCTTAGTTTTGCACGAACAGCAGCTTCATCCTTTTCATTATACCCCCGTTTTTTGTCATAATATTCTAAACCATCACAGACAGGGCTCGGAGTTGTCCGTTAGATCTTGTACGCCCCGTCCTCTAATGCAAGAGCATAGCTTACTGTCTTTATGCTTTGCCACCCACTACTTTCCTTTTTACTTTAAAATTAATGTTTGGTCTGAGATAATGGGGACTATTTAGTGGCCCTGCACCAGCTGCCTGAACGGCTTAACGCACAAAACTATTTAGAGTTTCGCAGGAACGATTTGTTTGAATTATTATAATAGTAGGTGGTAGAGAAGCTTTTCCTTGACCGAGGAGGTTCCACCACACGCACCCACTTATAGAGCTGGCTAAAAATTTTAGCGGATGTTTCCAGCCCTGTGTGCTGGTTTTTTCTTTTCCTTTCCTCTTCAGACTGTCATTCTAATCCTACTCTCTTCTAACTATCCAACTCTTCAAAAAAAATTGAAAATGACGATGGTGATCCCAGGGGTAAAAAATTCCGGAGGTAAACTACATTCGGATCTCCGAGCGAGGGGTGCTCAGGGGGCCCACCATCAAAGAATTCCAAAAGCATAATAACCTTTGCCAACGTCTACGGAATTAATTCCAATTTGGACTCTGTCCACCACTACCTCCAATCATGCAAACCCCACATTCTTTTTCCGACCGAAACCCAAATTAGTCCCAAATTCTCAACCAGTCATCTCTTCTTTCCAGGCTATGAACTTCTGTCATCTTGTCGTCTTTATGGTGGGGTATGAGCCTACGTTCGCAGCAGTCTTTCTTGCATTAGACTCCCGAGCCTGGAATCGGGCAAGCCCGATATTCTCTGGCTAAGACTTGCCCTTAAATCTTCTACTAAATTTATCTGTTGCATATACAGCTCCTCATCAGACAACTCATACAATGAGTTCTTTGACTTTCTCTCGGCAAAAATTTACCATCTTATCTCCGAATTTGCCTCCGCTGAAGTTATCGTCCTAGGCGACTTCAACGTCCATAGCAAGGAATGGCTAAGATCCACAAAAACCGACCCAGAAGGCATAGCGGCAGACAACTTCGCAATCGGCAACTCGCTCATCAACTTAATCAGACACTCAACATACTTTCCCCGTGTTTCTACCCATAATCCAAATGCACTAGATCTTTTCCTTACCACCCATTCTGAGCCATACTTAACATTTGTATGCGCTCCCCTTGGTCATTCAGGTCATAGCCTCATTACCGTCTCTTGTCCCATACATCCAGAGTTCGTTGAAATCATTCCAGAAAGCACGATCTGGCATTACAATTCTGCCGACTGGGATGGTATTCGAAACTTCTTCTCTGCTTTCCCTTAAGACACTGACTGTTTTTCACTCCCGATCCCTCCGAAATTTGCTCTCATATTACAGATACCATTCAGGCAGGTAGTGAAATTTTCATTCTATATACCCGCAAGAAACCTAAACTCCACCATCAAAAGCCATGGTGCTCCAAGGCCAGTGATAAAACCAGGCTCAAAAAAGTCCAAGCTCACAAAAGGTATCTTTAAAATCCTACACGTGAAAGTCGTCAAATTTTCACCGGTGCAAGAAATCAATACAACCAAACTATCTTAGAGTCCAAGAATGCTTTTAACAACCGAGTAAAAGATAAAGTGTTTTCCTGTCCCAACGGCAGCAAATCTTTCTGGTTACTTGCCAAAAACATTAGTCAAAACTTCTGTAGAATCACTTTTCCTCCCCTGACCTCTGACAACGAAATTATCTCCACCTCTAAAGGGAGAGCTGAACTATTTGCCAAACAATTCGCTGCCAATGCCACCCTAATCCACCCCGCCAATTTCGCCCTTCCAATCACTACTTCTGTAGGTACTCCACAAAATGCCCGACATAATACTTAAGGTCAAGCAAGTTCAAAAAATTCTTCTATCCCTCGACACCAAAAAGTCCTCCGGTCGGGATGGCATACCAGCAATTGTTCTAAAAAAATGCGCTCCAGAACTTGCACCCATCTTACCTCGTCTTTTCCAGATCTCTCATGACAAGGGTATCTTTCCAAAAGCTGGAAGACTGCTCGTGTGCAGCCTGTCACGAGAAAGGTTGCCCACCATCCAATTATAGACCTATCTCACTTCTCTCTGTTGTCAGCAAAGTTATGGAGAAAGCGATCAACTTGCAAATTCTAAAATATCTAGAACACACAAAATCATCCATAACAGACCGTATGGATTTCATTACCAAAGATCCACCAGCTGATCTCCTTAGCTTTGTCACACATAACAGGAACAAGTCTCTCAATTACATGGTGAATCTCAGATTGTTGCTCTTGATATTTCGAAGGCCTTTGATCAAGTATTGCATGCCGCACTCCTCAACAAACTACCTTCTTACAGTCAAACTATGTACCTGGATCGGTAGCTTCCTCTCGAATCGGTGCATATATGTCGTGGTTGACGGTCACTCATCTAACTTCCATCCTGTCAATGCTGCCGTCCCCCTAGGTCTTGCTCCCTGCATGCAAGAAATCTGGCACTCTTACCTCATCCACATGAATGGTCAAGCCCCACAGAACAATGAAACGTTCGATCTTGTTGGCATCGCTTGCGAACATGATCTCAGCTGCCACAAACACATTATTTCAGTAGCCACATCGGCAGCTAAAAAGCTTGGTTTCCTCTTTCGAGCCAGAGAATTCTTCTCCCCTTCCAACTTATACACTGTTTCCCAAATAAGACCTAACCTAGAGTACTTTTCCCACATCTGGGGAGCGGCACCACCTTCAACACTTAACATCCTTGATTATATCCAAATCAACCAATGACCCAGTCCTCACAAGAAAACTTCCTTCTCTCACTGTTGGCGATTTATCCCTTTTCTACCGGTACTTCCACGGATTTTGCTCTGACGAACTAGCCGGTATTATTCGCTCCTTGACTGTTCCTAACAGAACAACAAGATGCGCGTTAGTATGCATCCCTTTACTGTCCAGCTACAAAAGCCTAGAACAGACAACCTGTCACGCTCATTCATACCTAGGTTCCAGATTATGGAACAAATTGCCTGCAGATATTTTCCCTTCCCATCCCAACCTCCAATTCTTTAAATCCCTTGTCAATAGACTACATTTCCCTTCTCTTTGGACGCCCACAGTACGTTAGTACTTAGGCTTGAAGTCTACGTGGGATGTCTTAGATAAAAAAATGTAATTTTTGGAAATATTTATGTGTTCTTTGACATGCTTCTGTTCTGAGGCCCTGAGTATAGTGTTTTTTTTACAGAGACGACGTTATCATTTTATCTCTGTCTGTCAGTCAGTCATTTGACAACTTAAAAAAAGGTAAAAATATAACCTTGTTTCAAATTGTACAACAGCGTCCAGTCGATTCTCAAAATCACGGGACATGACGGGAATAGTAGCTCTAATTTCGAAATTGTAGTTAAATAATCTACCAAGTAAAACCACCATTATTTTAAGAGTTTAAATCTACCTTTATTTCTTACCTTTTTAGGTATGGTCGACTGTTTTGTCCGAATTCCCAGAGAACAAGGTGTATTGGCATACTGGCGTGGTAACACTACAAATGTAATCAGGTAAACACAGGTTAAATACGTTACATATAATATGTATGTTGTTACAATTTAAATGTTCAAATTTTTAGATGAGGTACTTTGGAGTAAATTTTACTCGGCGCAAACACTGCAAGTTTTACGTAGTGAGATTTTCGTATTCGCTCCT
This sequence comes from Philopedon plagiatum, assembly GCA_963971165.1. Lineage (NCBI taxonomy): Eukaryota > Metazoa > Arthropoda > Insecta > Coleoptera > Curculionidae > Philopedon > Philopedon plagiatum. The sequence continues at coordinate 63,420,224 of OZ020194.1, forward strand.
CTAATACTCGCATTTTAATATTTTACAATTGATTTACCGAATTAAATTTTAAAATCTTTTTTTCTTTCAGATATTTCCCCACTCAGGCATTGAACTTTGCTTTCAAGGACAAGTACAAGCAGATATTCTTACGTGGAGTTGACAAAAGGACTCAATTCTGGAGATATTGCTTGGGTAACTTAGCTTCCGGTGGTGCTGCTGGTGCCACATCTTCGGTCTTTGTCTACCCCCTTGATTTCGCTAGAACAAGGTAATTTTTGACATTTTGACACTTTGCTTAGTGTCATCATCCTACAGAATAATTTATACTCAATGAAAAGCCTGACTAATAATAATAAAGCACCGAATAATAATACCCGTATGACCACAATTTTATTATTTTACCAACAAATGTAACAAGAATTACTGTTTTTGGTCATTTTGACCTAGCTTATTCATAAATTGTGTTTCTCTTTTATAATAATAATGGATAAAAGTTAAATAAAGTTCCTCCTAACCCTAGACTAATGAGGCCTAGACAGGCCGAAACCAATATTGTCAGCAGAAGTTAATTTTTAAATCATTTTACATAGGTTTTGGTTATTACTTTAAAACATTTAATTTTTCTTGTTACTTTAATAAAAAATATTTTCTATTATACGTTTAGACGTTCTTAGATATTTATAAATATTTTTCTATAATAAGCAATATGTGTAAAGGATTTTATAAGAACAGAAATAGTTTTTTCAATACTAAGAACATAGAATTTTCCTTTATCTTTTCTAATATTTATGTACCTATTCGGTAATTTTTTGCGTAAAAGCGAAACAATGTTCTCAATGAATAATAAAGCACGAGTTATTTATTTAAGAGTTCGTTTATTTGTAAAACATCTTATCATTTCTATTTAATTAAAAATAATAATTAGGTCGCAGCATTTACAACTTAATTATCTTTCTTTAACAATATATTCGTTGGTTTTTCATAAAGTCTTAACAAACATCGCCATGTTGAAATAGGAAAATCCTTCAATAGCAATCTTTAAATGAAAAGCATCTATTTAGAGCAAAGCTGACGGCAACGTTTAATGTGTAATTTAAATATTTAGTATATACTATTTAAATTACTCGTTTTCGTTAAGTTAATTGATTCAAAATTTTTTTTTTTTTTTTTTCAAAAAATACAATACCTATCTGGAATGCTTTGTTTCTTCGAGAATTATTTGTTTATGGTACTTCTCTTTACTTTCTCTTGTAATTTAATGAATTGTTAACTTTGATAGGTCGGGTGACTTTTCAAACCGATTTGATCGTTGGAGACGACAGTTTTTTGTCAGTTTACGGCATTACGGAAAAAATGCTGAATAAAGTTGGTAGTGTTTTTTGCATCAAAATATCGTGCCCTTAGCAATGCTTTATATTTTAGGTTGGGCGCCGATGTAAGTAAAGCTGCGGGAGAACGTGAATTTACAGGTTTAGGCAACTGCCTAACTAAAATCTATAAATCTGATGGTCTTCGTGGTCTCTACAGAGGGTTTGGTGCATCTGTACAGGGTATCATTATCTACAGAGCTGCATTCTTTGGCTTCTACGATACCGCTAAGGGTATCTTGCCCGATCCCAAAAACACTCCAATTATTATTTCTTGGCTTATTGCAGAGGTAAGAACTCTTCATTTTTACTGCAATGTTATACAAGAGTCGAACATTTAAAAATAAACGTTGTGATTTAGTTGATATTGGCCGATACTATTAAAAAAAAATAGAACTATTATAGAAATATTTTTGACAATACTACGGGATTATTGAGGTCCGAAAATCTAATTTTGTCTAACTGATGGTAAAACAATAACGGGGGGGGGGGGGGGGTTAAAAAGGGAGCCATTGACACTTTCTTCCAAAAATGTGAACTTGTATGCCATTTTTGGGGTTAATAAAGTCTGAAAATCTAATTTTGTGTAACAGATGTTAAGAAGATTAAGGTGGTGGTGGGGGGGGGGGGGGGGGGGGGGTTGGGGTTGGGTTGGGTTGGGTTGGGGGTGGTGGGGTGGTAAAAAGAAGCGCCTCGCAATTTCATCAAAAATGTTAACTAAGGTGTCATTTTTGGGGTTAGTGAGGCCAGAAAATGATGTTAAAAAAGTTATCGGGGAGGGAGGATAAAAGGAAGCGGCGGAAAATTATTCCAAAAATGTTAGATTTTTTTGGTTATTGAGGTCCGAAAATCTAATTTTGTTTAATAGATGGTAAAAAAAATAACCGGGAGGAGGGGAGATAAAAAGAGAGCGGTTGGAAATTTTGCGAAAAATGTGAACTAATATGCCATTTTTGGGGTTATTAAGGTCAGAACATCTAATTTTGTGTAAAATTAACGTGAGGGGGTCTTAAAAAGAAGCGACCGACAATTTCATCAAAAATGTTAACTAATGTATCATTTTCGGAGTTATTGAAGTCAGAAAACCCAGTTTTTACTAACAGATATTAAAAAAGTTATAGGGGACGGGGTGAGGGGATAAAAGGGAGCGGCTGAAAATTTCTCCAAAAAATTTAACAAATATGTCAGTTTTGCGGTTATTGAGGTCAGAAAATCTAATTTTGTCTAACACATGTTAAAAACATTAACGGAGGGGAGGGGGATAAAAAGCACCGGCTAGATATTTTTCCAGAAATGTTAAGTGTGTCATTTTCGGGGATATTAAGGTCAGAAAATCAATTTTGTCTAACAGATTAACAGATAGTAAAAAAATTAACGGGAGCGAAGGGAGCGATTGGCAAATTAACAGTGTTAACTAATGTGAAATTTTCTGGATTATTGAAGTCAGAAAAGCTAATTTTGTGTAGCGGATTTATAAAAATTAACGGCGGGGGGGGGGGGGGGGAGCAAAAGGGGCGGGTGGGAATTTCTTCTAAAATGTTAACTAATATGTCATTTTTGTGTTTGCTTAGGTTTGCTCAGGTGTTTGGCCAGTTTAACACTTTTGGTTGTGAAATTAGACCGGGCTAACGTTGGAGAATCTGGCCGATAATGACTTCATAACAAACTTCGATCGCATTAAATCCTAGTAATCTTAAATAATAAATGTACGGAGACCTGGAAAAAAGGAATCCTTCTTTTCGAAATGTAGATTGCAGGCGTTGATATATTTAGATACCCGTATTCCAATAAGAAATATTCTACACCATTTCGTCAAGACCTCATCTCAATAATGACAATATATCTTTCCCGACACTACGAAAATCGCGAAAAAAAATTTAAGCCTTAAAAATAAAGTTAAAAACTGTCTTTGCGTAATTTGCTCATCGGACCTTTAAATTTTAAAAAAACCTGCAAGCAACATACTACGTTATTTTGAAAATAAGGACCCGCTTTGAAGTTACTCGTCTAATCCGGCAAACCAAACAAATTTCGAAATTTAATCGGTTACCCAAACAATGTAATTTTTACGGAAAACCTCTGTTCCGCTGTACAAAAAATATTTATTTTGTAATAAATAAACTTCCCGATGGACTCCTGACATCAGTCTCATGTCAAAAACTTAGAACCTCACACAAAACTAGAAACAGTTCACAAAAATAACTTAGCCGACAGAACTAGAAATCAACTATCCTGGAGTTGAACAGAATATTTTATATAATCAGTTTTGGAATAAATATTTATGACAGCTGCCTCAATTAAAAAAAATATGCAGGCAAAACACTACGTTATTTTGAATATGAGGATCTCGTTCAATTCGCTGATTCAAATAAAGTTTGCAATTTTATCGGGAACAATATAATTTGCACTGAAAATTACCATTTCGCTGTATAAAAAATATTTATGGTGTAACATACAAACTTCCTGATGATACCCTGACATCAGTCGTATCTCAAAAACTTAAAATCTTACACAAGACAAGAAACAGTTTACATAGTGAGTAAAATGAATTAGTTGAAATCAACCATCCTGAAGTTGAGTGGAATATTTAGTCCATGTTAGTTATCATTGATAACTAATCTGAGCAAACCTGAGCAAATATACATCATATAACTAATATTTCCTAATACCGATCAGGCCATACTGGTTTATCCTGAAAAGTACCAGGCAATACTAGTACGTCCTAGGAAAAACGCAAACGTCCTAACAATGATAGGAAGTTTTAATATGTCCTAGGCGACACTAGTATATCCTGAAATCGGATGTTTCCTGTAACATATATAATTGTCTTGAGCGAACCACATTGGATTGCAGAGTTCTTATTTCCAGTTATATTCGCTTACAGCAGTAGTTCTCAACCTTTTTTGGACAAGGGACCACTATGGGGGTGGAAGGGTAAAATTATTTATGGGTGCCATCAGTGGCGTGAAGTACACCCCGCAAACTCCGCATAGCGGGGAGGGGGCCCAACGCCAGTCACAGTATTAAAAAATAATTAATGTGTATAATTCTGAATGGTTTTTCAAGTAGTTGTCTCAGGAAGCACTGGCCATTAAAAAACACATAGAGAAATTTGAATTTGTATTATTTGACTTTTTAATGTGCAGCTTTAGAGCGCATAAATTTAATATCAAATACATAACAATCTGTCGAGATAGATTTGTAAATTACCAAAATAATGTTAAATTCAAGTTAAAAGTTAAACTTCTATTAGAAACCTTCGTGATACTTTTGAAAACATTAAAGAGACGGCGAGTGCTTTGGCTAGGAAATGGAAAATCACTACAGAATTCGAGAAAAAGAGACAGAAACGTTAAGAGATTTTTCGAGGAACTTAGTACTGACGAACGACTTCACAATACTGAACGACTATTTGAGGTTGATGCATAAAAAGCCAGTATTGATATTTTGAGAGCATGAATTGTACCTACGAAAAATTCAATTTTCTATCCCCAAAAAATATTACAACTATTACTGATGATGAACTTTCTAATAAAGCCAGTGCCCTTTAACAAATCTATGGTAATGGCTTATCCCCTGAACTTCCAGCTCAAATTAGTATTTATTGTCACAGATCAGAACCTAGATGAAGAATATGGTAGCGTTAATTAATTAATCCTGTCTGTAACATAAAAGATGGTATTTCGAACTACCTATATTAATCGCAATTATGAAGGCAAGGTACTCTTGAAGATTCTTGTAGTCTCGAAGGCAAAGGATCAAGTTAATAAAGAGTGTTAGTAAATATAAAACTCTTACCAAACCAAATTTGACCAAATAGTGAAGTGTAGACTCGTCAGCAAACTCTGGTAGAATTCGTCAGGAACCGGAACGCGCGATCAATGATCCGCGACCCGCGAGTTATCCCGAGATATCAATTTCGCCTTTAATGAACCTTAGCTCTTAGATATTGCTTGCTATGAATTATAGCCTCTTTTGTTCAGCAAATAAAACACTTGTGTCTCAAAATCCTTAAACTATATTAACAAAAATAAAATAAAAATTGACTTTACAAAGGTAAACTTAATACTAATGAACAATAAAATTATTAACTTGGATTAAATTAAAACAGGAGAAGTGATATAGACAGGCGTTTACTTAAATGAATATGAAGTAATAAATTGTATTAATGATAATTTAGATAAAAGTATAAATCAAAAGAAAAGTTAAACTAAAGAAAAATCTAGGCTTCTTTGATAATCCCCACGAATTATAAAGATTGAAAATCCCCACTCGGGTCGGTCAGACCCAAAACAAATTAATAAATTGTCTTACCAAAAAATATTTACTACACTTTAAAAAAGATTATATGAAATTTGGAACAAAAATATCCAAGAGCACAATTTTCATAAGAGAAACTGATCAAATAGTTAGAACACTAAACGAAAAATAGTTAAAACGAACGGTGATTATGAACTGATTTTGAATATCTAATTTAGCTTAGAGGTAACCTGATGGTACCGCCTATTTCTTAATTCATCCCCGTATGAACTACCCTTTTTATCCTGTGACCAATGATAGCTCTCCTTGTCCCTCTGAGTCTCATTTAGGGGTATGTCCTTTAAGTTTCGGACCAATTAAAAGGAATGACTTTAGAGATTTCTTTATTCAGTCGGTTTGCATGTCCAAAAAGACTAAATATTATGTCTGAGCTATTTGACACAAGATGTCACGATGAGTTTCCAATTTTAATGAAATTAATGAAATTACCTAATTATAATATTTTTGCACTCTCTCTCCGGTAATAATGTATAAAGGTATGAAAGATCTATATTATTAGCTTAACTAAACTTTCAAAGTGATGAAAAAAACCTAATCACCGTTATTTAAAACTACTTAGCTGTTTTATTTATATATGCATTTTTACATGTGTGAAATAGGAAAAAATCACTTTGATCACATATTGTTATGAACGTATATATTGCAATTTTCAAGGAATAATCGACATTTTCCTGATTTTTATACCATTAGAGAAATGGGTCGATAATTACAGCTGTAAATGCCTCGGCGGTAGGTCTTGCCACATGTGTTATTTTTTCGGCATGTTAGGGCCTAGAAATATTATCCGAAAGTTTTTTTTGTTTCCCCTAGTCGTAAAATTATTACTGACAAGTTTATGTGAAAAGGTTTTTAAATTCTTGAAAGTTCTTAATCTCGCTTTTATGCGAGTTTTGGAAACAAATATTTATATCTGATATTTGGTCATCTTATTACCTTTTTCTGGTATTTTAAATCTCCCTTATCCCCAGATGTTGGACCAGATGTTCGTTTTCTGTGTGAAACTGAATATCGAAAATTATGGCTTTTACATTATTCTTTGTTCAGAATTTTAGACTATTCCAGTAATAATTACTATCGAATAAATTGTAATAGTCCATTTTATTACATTATGCAAGACTTACGTGAGTTGACTTCAATAAATTAACTGAGTAATTTTTAATAATTAAAAACAAGTGCGCAGCATCAAGTTTACCTCATAATGCCATAGGTGTTAATAACCTTGCCAGTTACTGTGGCAATGACTGAAAGATTTTTTCTAAACTGAAAATAATAAAATACTATTTACGTAGCACGATGACGAAAGAGAGACTTTGAAATGTCTCTCTTACTTAGAATAGGAAGAAGCAAGGAAATTAGAGCTGGACGATTTAATAAACGATTTTGCAAAAAAATGTGAAGTGACAATCGCGATTCTTTAAAAAATACAAAGCTTTTGAAAGTTTTTTTCAATTATTAAATTTGTCACATTGATTGTCTTTTGCCTGTTAAAAGGTAAGAATTTTTTAAATAAAAATAATTATATTTTTGAATAAAACAAACTAGACATTATAATTTATACTATTAAACAAAACACTTAACAACCTCCCCCCCCCCCCGCCGTCACTCGCTCCATTATGCGGTCTGCATTAACTTGCTCAAAAATATGACAGGGGGCCTACATCTTGCGGGGGGGCCCTAGCATTTTGCGTTACGCCACTATGCGCCACATAATTTCCGAGTTTCTCATACGTTAATAATAATGAAATAACGGAGTGTGAGATATCTATTAACACTAATAACTAAATTATTTATTTATTTTAAAAGTACTTGATATTTTAAAAGCTTTGGTAAATATATTTTTATTTATCTCATGCTCTCATGCCTACGTATGTTATGTTGTATTAGCGGTTATATTGGATTTAATTTTAAGTTTAGAATAAACTGCTGATTACATGGGCTGGTAGGCGCCGACCAGTAGAGGGTGGGAGGGGGCCATCGCCCCCCTTTGCCCTCCCTTGGCTACACCACTGCCACAAGGTCCAACAATAATAAACTGTGTTTTAATCTTAAAATAAACTTTAATCAAAAGGTTCAACATATTCTTAATAGTAACATGCACAGAGTGTACTATTATTTATAAGTATAGTATAAAAAATATTCTGAATTAACAGTTAGGTTTGGCAAATCATCAATGTGATTTTTGAGCTTGCATCTCCTTTACAAGCTGTGTAATCCTGGGGCTATTATTGCACAAAGCTACATGCATATCATCACTTACTTTCATTCGATTCCGGGATTTATTTTTAATTAGAAGCAAAGTAATTCAATAAGCTCTTTCTGTACTTTTTCAGAAACCTCTCCAACATTAATACCAAAAGGGTTACGAATCAGCATTTGGATTCCTTTTGATTGATAAGCGATTGAATCTCCAGTAAAATGAATAAATGTTTAAATGGTGCGCGGACCATATTTTAGTTCTCGCGGACCACCGGTTTTCTGCTTTTCTATCTTTCGCAGACCTATCAATCGATCATAATTATTTCACTTATAAAGGCTGTTCTATACAGTTGTAACCAATTACGTACAACTACGACTTTAATCGTTAATTTCAAATTAATTAATTAGAAATATAAAACAAAACTTTTTATCTTCGGATGCTCGACTACAAAATATATTTAAAAATATTCCACTACGAAATTATTAGAAACATACATTTTTTGTTGCGAGAAGCTATCAGTTACTAAATTTATGTTTTTTTTTCTTTTAGACTGTAACCACCATAGCTGGTTTTATTTCATATCCATTCGATACAGTCCGTAGACGTATGATGATGCAGTCTGGTCGTGCCAAGGGTGAAATCGTATACAAGAGCACAGCTCACTGCTGGGTTACCATTGCTAAAACAGAAGGTAATGCCTAAACTAAGTTGTGTTTTTTGTTATAGACAAAGCATTTTAATATTGTGTTTGGAACTGTCACAATATATTTTACGTTATATAAAGGGTGTTTAAGAACTAACCAACACTAAAAATATAAATAATAAATTGGTATATCATATACTAATTGTGTACTATATTTGATATATTCTGCACTGTGTATTAGCTATACGTTTTTTTTAATTACCCTTGACTACAGAATTTTGCCTGCATCTTACTCATGATTAGGTGTCAAAGTTTAATACTTTAATCATAAAATACCCCACAGTTTGTTTTAATTAATAATTTAGTCGAAACATATTTATTGATAAATAAACCTTCTTTATTTTTTTAGGTACTGCCGGCTTCTTCAAGGGAGCATTCTCGAACATTATCAGAGGTACTGGTGGTGCCATCGTACTTGTCCTTTATGATGAAATCAAAAACCTCGTTTAAGTATTACTTAAAAAATGCTTTATCGTATCTCGCCAAGGGCGGTCCTGAACTAAAATTCTGGGGGGAGGGGGTAATTTTTGTTAACCAACTAAAATGTTTACAAACTGTTTTGTTCGCGATTCGCACCATGCTATGGGAAGCTCAGGTTCTGGCGAGGGGTTAATTACGCCGTTACCCCCCGTAGGACCGCCCTTGAATCGCGCATCATTTTTTCCTAACACTCAGTCTCTCCAGTCACTGTTGATCGGGGACATATTTAGGTAAATTACATATCGATGCTTGAAAGGTGAAAGGTAATAAGTGACAAGTTGTTCATTTTACAGTAGAACAATTTAACGTAATTTTTTGTATATAATTTATAACATAACTTATAATTCAATTAATATATTCGAAAACTGCAAATGACATACTTATTGAATTTTGGGTCTTTTTGTTTATTTTTTCTAATAAATATTTTAACTTACAGCATCTGACACCAATATAATGTCGGTTAAGCAAATTAGGTATTAAAATACGTTTAAGTATAAGGGCTTGAATCCAATAATTAAGTAACATATTATTATTATATGGATTAATGTAAAAAGTATTAATCACCAATAAAATAAAATCATACGGCCAGATTCTCCAACTCTAGTCCGGTCTAATTTGAGAGTCAAAAGCTTTAAACTGGCAAGTGTAGGAATAAGACAACTAAGTTTTTTATTATCAATTTGTTTTTGAGTTTTTTTGCAAAGTTATAAATAAAAGGGCAATTTTAGTACGCACTTTCGACAATAATCATCGACGAAAATCATTTGGAAACCAAGCAAATCGCTAAAATATCAGAATAATTTATAAGTTTTTAAAGATATTAACAGTGACAGGACAAAAACCTGTGAAAACATAACTAATCAACTAGAAGGTCTTAATTTAAACCAGTACTAAATCTTAAAATTTCTTAATGAATCTGAACGTTAATGTTCTAAAAATTACTTACTTATAGATTTATAAACAAAAAAGGGTTTAAACAATCTAAGTTATCCGCCTGTGTTCTGAAAAAATTCGGATATTATCCAATGTTGGATAAGAATTACGTAAAAATTGTAACTAGCAATGCTTACTAGTATTTTAATATTTGTAGGTGTTAGGATAGGAATCTTCCCTGAATTTTTTTTGGTACAAAAAATAACATCATTAATCAAAATTTAAGTTAAGTGCAGCCAGTGCTGTCAGTACTATGAAAACTTTTGGTTTTGACAAGGCCATTGATATAGAACTCGAAAATAGATAAAACAGGATAAGTGCCATTTATTTGCAACGTAAATTAGTTGAAGTAACACATAATTTCTTAACACATTGAAGGAAAAACAGTTTAAGGGAATAATCGTTAAACAAACCACTCGGAAACAGGATAAGTGCCATAAATGAAAAAATGATGGGATTTCAAAAGAAATAAGGTATTCCCGCTGGATAGTCTAAGTAACACTTATTTAAAATACGGTGAAATGATGGTCGCTTGGTAAACGAAAGTTCACATATTTTTTAAAATTCGCAGTTGACTTAAGCTACAAAAAATAATCGCAGCAAGCTCGACAATAGTCTAATCGACGCACAAAAAATTATAGTCAGTAGTGCAGAGTGCTTAAAACTCAATTTCGTAAAAAATGTCGCTTATAACCTTTTTCCTTTCAAGCATCGATATGTTCTAATTTGTGTTTTTGTTATGCCCTCAAGATCCAAAATCATTCCGGGGTACTAAACCAAAGAAATGACCTTACTTTACCGCAGATCGCTTTTTTGGTGGTACGTTGTCCGTATGCTGTTCGTTTTTCAATACATTTGAACTTGGGCGTAACTAAGAACAATATGTACATTATTGTACATAAATTTAGGTATAATTTTATTTATTTGTAAACCTTGTTTTTTAAATAAATCACTGGAAAATAATGAAAAGACTTAATTAGAATTGTACTTGTAACGTAGGAGCGCAATGCAAGATGGTTTAAATTAAATAATGTAAAAAATGATTCTACGACAAGTTGCTCCTATAGGTTAATTGAAGAAATTGTATTATTAAATGAGTATCGCGAAAATCGTACTGTACAATACTGTACATGCATTATGTTGTAATAAAGCAATAGTATGACTGTTGATTTATTACTGATTTACCTGTATCACTGGACATCTATTGATAAAAAAAAAGAAAAAGGGGACAATATTGTTTTATTTCCCAAATTTAGTAATAAGCAAGAAACAATGGGAACAGCCTGAAATTTATTTCGCATTCAACCATAATTACGACATATAATCTGCATCATGTTGCATAGAATTTCCATTGAAACAGTAGCTTCCAATGTCAAACTGATGAAGGCACTAAATTGTGAATTTAGGTTAATTCATATTTTTGTAACAAATTTACACGCCCCCCCCCCCCCCTTCGGGACCATATTGGTGCAGTAGACTTCAAATATCAAAATGGACCGGTTGTGAAATGAGACGGCCTTTTGTTAGTCTACACTTTCGATTGTACCTTTGGACCAAATCAGGGCCTTAGGCAGAGGGGGGCTGGGTCCTCCTGGCCTGCCCTTGGCACCCCTCCTAGGTATAATAAACATATTTAATATACGAAATTATAAAAATAAATTGTATTGTCTAACAGATTACATCCATTCGTAAGACAATATGACATAGTCTAACATAATATATTGAAAATTAAGTTAAAAATTTACGTTATGAAAATGAATAGTGGAGTTTCCATTAAATAATTTGTTGAAGGAGTAGGTAGTTAAATGGAAAACGGGAGACAGTCTTACCTTCGTGATTGAAATCTATCTAAGCTAATAAATCTGAACAGCCGATAAGATAAGATACACTTTTAATAAAAACTTAACAGAAAGATAGTTTCTGCGACTACTGGCTAGAGATGGAATCTGAAATCGCCTAAGAAGGTCATCCTGGTCCACACCGCTAGCAGGAAATAGTCCATCATTTATAAAAGAAAGCCATTTTAAAAACTGAGCACTCTCCAGTTGAACATTATACTTGTTCTAGATTGAACTCCAGATAACTGCAGCGTACTGCAGACCTGAACGCACGTAGCTGAGATACGAGTACAACGTTTTTAATGTTTGCATCTCTAGAGTTTCGTAAATCATCGTAATCGTAATCATTTTCGTAGCTTTACTGTAGACCTGATGACCTGATCAATGTGGGTCGTAAATGAAACCTTTAGATCAGAAGTAATCCAAAGGTCTTTAAAGGCACTACACCGCTTAATAACTATATTGTCTAGCCCAGCGTTTCCCAAACTGTGGGTCGCGACCCACTGGTAGGTCGCAAGCTGGTTTTTGGTGGGTCGCAAACAGCGTTTAAAAATATGTTTTTAAATAATTCTAATCAAGCTAACTAATGTACACAATCCGTGTTGCTGCAGTGATATCAAGCCCCTTTTTTGAACAAAGACACACTCATCATCTAAAAAAACTTTGCAAATGCCGACAATATATGCACTGGCCTAAAATTACAAATTTCGTTTACAGAGAACCTTAGGGGTGCAACATTTTTTCTTATTAAATTTTGATTTTCAGTAGTAATGATTTTTAACCCTCATATCAGTAAAATTAATGAACTGATTTTAGTGGACACAACTTTTCTAAAATTAACTTTTAAATTAATATTATACCCTTTTTTTCATCTAATAATTTTGGAAATATAAGGAGGCAAGAGTCTCAAAATTTTTTAAAGTTTTTATCCGGTTTGTTTGTTACACTAATTTAATTTTTTATTACTATAGAGTGATTTTTACTGCCGTTCATATCTCGGGAAGCGTGTTGGTTCTGGGAGTTAAATTAAAAATATAAGGCAAGGGCTTCAGTGAGGCTGGAGCGCAATTCGTAACAAAAACCCAAGCAAGACAAGTTTTATTTTTCAGATTTGTCAATGCCTTTTTATTAGTTTGATCTAATATTTATCAAGATATATACTTGCATGCGCTTCAGGCATAATTGCCATTGGAGTACTTGCGTTTAGTGGGAATGCTGTATACCCCCCTAAAAAATTCCAAAATGCATTCGCTATATCGCTTTCTCGCCAGGGTGAGAAAACTACAGGTTACCATGTGTAATCAACTTACGAAAATCATATTTTGCAATCTGCATTATTGCAAAAAAGAACTTGCTAGCGTTGCTTTCCATTCTTTGTTAGAATTTTTAAAATTTAAGAATACATATGAAATGCTTTTAAATTAAAAATACATGCCTCTGGTAAAACAGAACTTTAAAAACAAGCTCTCGGTTTTTGAGTTGTTAACTGGAAATTTTTTTTTTGCATATCACAACATGCTCGCGAAGCTTGTCTGAGAAAACAAAATAATTTGGAATTCTGGAAACGTATTGATCAGACCAAAGGATAACCCTGAATTGATTCTATTTTCGTCCGATCCCTAGCGCTATTACGTGCCTATAAAGCGCGCTATAGCAGCATGAAATGTTTTTTGGAAATGGAAAATTAACTGATGAGGTATTTTAGAATTTTGAAATCAAACCACTAAAAATTTATCACATTCTTATAATAAACAAGTCTAATTTTATCTTCTCACAACTAGGAAAATAACCTACAGCAAATAGAAGAAAAATGAAATCGTCAATTTTCGGGCTTAGGTACTAAAATTAGTGGATATGTACACTTTCTTAATGGGTTGTGGAAAAAGATTATTTACAACCAGGTGCGTAGAGTTTGATATCTGTGAAACTGGTATTTTTCTAACAAATTGATGGAAATACTAAGAAGACCTTCTATTGCTGTAATCCACGTTCATAGTTGGAATATAGGTAATAATAGGTGTACGCCAGGCGCCAACCAGAAAAGATTCCGAAAATAAATTTTATCCAATGCATCATTATGGAAATTCTCTCGGTCTATAGATACTATAGTAAAAATGCAAAGAAATAAATTCTTCGCCAGTGCAATAAAAGACTGTTTTTTTATTGCACCAGCAAATAATTTATTTCTTTGCATTTTTACTATAATACCTATAGACCGAAAGAATTTTCCTAATAAGACATTTGTTGGTCATGTAGCAAAGAACCACTACATTGGACAAAATTTCCGCCGAATGTTTTTTGATTAGCCCTGGCGTATACATACCTAGGTATATTCCAACTATGAACGTGGATTACAGCAATAGAAGCAGTTCTTGGTATTTCCACCAATTTGTCAGAAAACTAACAGTTTCGCAACATCAAACTCTAGGAGCAAATTTAATAATCTTTTCCCACAATCCATTACGAAAGTGTACATATCCCCTAATTTTGGTAAGCGCGAAAACTGATGATTTCATTTTTCTTTTATCTGCTGTAGGATATTTTCCTAACACACAAGACAAGTGTGTTGTTGGGAGATAAAATTAGACTTGTTTATAAGAATGTAATAAATTGTTAGTGGCTTGATTTTAAAATTCTATCTTCTTATAGATGAAATTAACCAAAATTCGTTTTTAAGGGGCGACTTTCACCCTTATTTTAGGGGGGGTCATGACCCCTCCCAAAACATCAATAGTACGTCATATAAGTATTAAAATGGAAAATATGAATATAAAAAAGTTAAAAATATATTACTGTTCTCTTACCACAACTTACAAAGCATTTACTACATTCTCTACATGAATAATATAATTAGCTACCAGAACCAAATGGATTTCTCGATATTGGTGCAATTATATCCAGTTTATCTCAAACAAAAATTATTTACTATAGAAACACTAGTTATTGCGTAATAGAAATGTAGGTACCTGGATGATTCCTTTTAACCTGAGTTCTTAAGTTAGAGGGTTTACAGAAATCCAATTTACATTCCCCACAATGGGCCATTTTAGATTCTCATTCTCAACACTTCTTGTGAATTAACGACTCTCTAACAGAACAGTACTACCACAGACACAAATGAAAGTATTTTACAAATAACACAAAACGCCAAAGCAAAACTAAACAGTATTTTGGTACTTCTTTACTAAAGTTTTTGAATAATTTAAAATAAAAATTCTGTTGTTATAAAGGCAATTAATTTTGACACATCGACATCGGCAAGAAAAAAGGGTATTTTTTTGCGAGATCCCGTTAACCAACCGTGAACGGCCGAGAACTAGAAGTCACGTGATATCTACATTGATATATTAAGTGACATACACGTGACACGCTGTTCAAGGTCGATCAACGGGATCTCGCGAAAATACACTCAAGGAAAACACAACCTAGACCGCATGCCCGCAGTTTTAAATCAATAGACGGGTTGGATGCTGCAGCTGCGTTTCCATCTTGTCAAAGTCGTAATTAGTAACATTTAATGTTTGGTAGGCACAGTTACAATTATTAATATTATTATTATAATTACCTAAATATCTTAAAATAAAGTTAGATAAGCTTATTTTAAATGTATAAATGTATCGCGAATATTGTTTTAATAATAAATTGGTCAGATTTAAGTTAATAAGCAGAATTTATGACAACCCGACACCCGGCGCGGCGGCGTTGACAACCACGCGCGCCCCGAAAGCGATATTATATTAATTTTGGGCCGTCGACAAATTGTGTCTCTTTTTAACTTCCTCAAGCGCGTATGTTTGTTTCTTTCTTAGCTTTAATGCATTTTATGTAGTCCATATACACCCATGAGGTCAATTGAAAATACGGCGAGCCCGGAGCAAGCTAGGCTTGATCACCGTTGTATATGGTGGCTTGATTCTTTCTTGGGGAGTTTTCGCATGAAACGTGCACTTTTTTGAAAGAAAAGATTATTTATCGGTTTTAAAAAATAAAAAAATAAATTATTAGGTAGATCATTGAAAATTTTAGGTGAGTCATTGACCAAAAGAGCTTATGGACGGGCCGCCCCTGCTGTCACTGTTAAAGAATCGTTATCAAAAACGTAGTTATTATAATATTTTAGGGATTTGCTTGGTTTCCAAATAATATCCATCGGGGAACGTGTTTCTAATGAATTTAGTTCTATTATTTTGGAAAGTAGATAATAAAATTACATCTATCTTCTTTATAAATTTGCGAAAAAACTAAAGAAACAAATTCATAGTATCAAACTCAGTTGTCTTACTCTTACACTTGTCAGTTTAAAACTTTTGGTTGTCAAATAAGACCGGTCTAGCGTTGGACATCGGGCCGCTAATGTTCATATCGGAAAAACAGAATTAACATCCTTACGAAATTAACTTTGTGTTTGTTCATCCGTCCCTGCATTGCTCGGTCACAGCAGCCACAGCCATTTTCTAAACTATAACGGCATATTTTCCAACGCAAGACCGATCGAATTTGACGACCAAAAGTTTGAAACACATGTAAGAATAAGACAATTCCGTTCAAATTCACTGAAGGTTTAAGATTTAGTCACAATTTAGTACTGGTTTTAATTAAGATCTTCTAGCTGATCAGTAATGTTTTGACAAGTTTTTGTTCTGTCATTTTCAATAAGTCAGAATTAAATATTTTGATATTTCAGCGATTTACTTGATTTCCAAATGATTTTCATCTTGGATCGGGTTGCTAGAGTGAATGTAGTTCTATTATTGTCGAAAGTAGGTACGTACTAAAATTGACCTTTTCTTCATAAATTTGCGAGAAAACTCAGAAACAAATTTATAGTATAAAACTTAGTTGTGTTATTCTTACACTTGCCAGTTTAAAACTTTTGGTTGTCAAATTAAACTTGACTAGCGTTGGAGAATCTGGCCGTTAAGTTTTATACTATCAATTTGTTTCTGTTTTTTCCGCAGATTTATGAGGAAAAGGGCAATTTTAGTAGGTACTCTACTTTTCACAATAATAAATTTATTTTAGGAAAATGTTCCACGATGAAAATCATTTGGAAGCCAAGCAAATTGCCGAAATAGTAAAATACCTCATTAGTTTTTAATAACGACTCATTAGCAATGACAGGACAAAAACTTGTCAAAAGTCAACTGATCAATTAAAAGATCTTAATTTAAACAAATACTAAATCCTAAACCTTTATAGTGAACCTCAGCAGTATTATACGTTTTAGGCTATGAATTTAGTTTGAGTTTTTTCGCAAAAGTATGAAGAAACGGGCATTTTAGTACGCACTAAACAACAATTATTGTACTACAATAACAAAACTAAATCCATTTTAGCAAAACGTTCAAAGACGAAAATCATTGGGAAACCAAACAAATTTCTGAAATATTAGCGTAGGTAACTCATAAGTTTTTAATGACGACTTATTAACAATGACATTACAAAAAACCTGTCAAAACGTAATTAGTTCTTAGAACAAACCTAGGCGTGTAATTAATAAATGAATCGGATTTTTATCTACTTTTTCTGTAGAGCAAAATGGGGTACTAGAGTTTTTTTCAGAAAATGTCGTGTATTAAATTAATGGTAGTAAAGTAGTGCGGTTGTCTTAGGGGATTTAAGGCCCTGGAAAGAAAGTGATCCATTTTAGATCCCTTATTATACAAATAGTAATTAGCAAATTTTTAATCGGAGAACAGTGTTTACAATTACTTCCACCCTCTGTTTGTAAGTATGTAACTTATAGTGAGATAAGCGGACAAACATATACAATTAGTGAAGCTTTACTGACGTATTTTTTACTTTCCATTATACGTTATTTTAGTATCTCGGTTTATATAATATCTAATCAGCTGATTTCATTTTAAAAAATTAGTTCAAAGCTCAATGCCGATACTATACGTCTGGTTACGCCTTGCCAATAAATACGCAACACCCATCTAAAAATATATTTTAAATAAAATCATAAGAGAATTAATGATATATATATATATATATATATATATATATATATATATATATATATATATATATATATATATATATATATATATATATATATATTACTTTTCGTTAAAAGTATCCTTTTGTCCAAATATGTATCTGTACATCTTTTCCAGCTAGTGGCCGTAATCAGCGCTCGAGGAACGCTAGCGTACTTTTTGAATGGTGCCATTTATTAGTTTTTAGTGCTTGTTTAATATCAGATAAGTAAAGAATATTATAAGCTATTATGACAGGGAATATAAATTGCCTGTTCTATTAATTACTGTATCCTATAAAATTGTTTGATACAAGCCACCAAATAAGTTTTACGTTAGGAATTTAAGCTGTATTTTAAATATTTCCTCACTCACAAGAAAAGTATCAATTTCTTTCTTTTGGTGAACGTGATATGTTTAGTACATCAAAAATATTAAACACGTATTCTTTTACATCTTAATAAGGAACGTGTATGTATTTCTTTTATTGCATAAATCGTTTAAAGAAAAATGTGTTGGTCTACTGACAGTACATTACCTCCTCAAACAACATCTTTGTAGAATCTGGATCGGCGATTATTCTGAACGTAGGTGGTACCTAGAGGAGGATGGAACTGTTTTCCATATTTTTAGCGACTGTCCAACGCTCACTAGACTACGTAGAAGTCATCACGGAAATGCATTTTTAACATCCGAGGACATTAAGCAGGTTCAAACACGATGTTAAAATTCGCCAAGGCGCTTGGACTAAAGCGATCCAGCGTAGACAAGTGGGATGCTAAGGGTCCAAACAACATGGGTGAAACTTGTATTGAATAAGTGGAAACACGACCGTTACATCACTAGTAGTCCACTCTACCACTACGTGGCTCTGCAGGATAATTCTTAGGCAAGTAGGCTACCATCATTTCACTCGTTCTTTAAAGTTATAGACAGTTGTCGTAAATGTTTGTAAAATTTTGTCGCGATTTGTGACAGGTTGCCATAATTATTTTATGTTTTTAAACAATTTCATTCCTTATTTTTTTATATTTTTGCAACTGTTGCAAATTTTAGGATGGTTTTAGGATTTCATCACACAGATATGTATGTATGTTACGTATGTTTTTTTCTAAATTCCGGTATTTTTGGTTGATAGGTTTTCGTTGCCTGAAAGGTTAGAATTTTTTTAAAATAATATTTTCTGTACTGATGAAGTGTGGGGTCCGGAACGCTTTCCGGACACCCGAATTAAGAATTTTTTCACATGTGATCGAAAAATAGGCAAGTATTTCAAACAGTATTTTTTTGGAAAAAAATTTGCGGAATATTCAGTATTTTTCTTTAAAAAAAATATTGAAATTTGAAAAATTGGATAACAAAATGTCAGGTGTATGCAGTGTTGCCAAAGTTGACCGAATTTCTTATACTTAGATATTCTGTGCTCGATATTGCGGCATTGCGGCCTGAAACAAGTTAAGAAGAAATCTAAAGGATGATTAAGAATTTCAACGTACGTATATAAATAAACTGCTGGCCAATTCAAGCGGGACAAACTAAATTTTTGATAAAATTTAGAGTGGAATATTTTCGAAACGAAAAAAGATTTTGATTTAACTTTTTCAGTATGTAATTGAATAGTTCTTCTAGTTTTTATACTTCAAGGCACTATTGCTAGCAGTCGCTGCAACTCTATTTTACAGGGTGTTAAGTGAAACCCTGACTTTTTTGGAAAAGTTTTCCAGTTCCGAGAATCTAGGAAGAATTTTTTTTGAATTTTCTTTTCATACTAAAATGATCCATGGTCAAATACCAAAAAACAATTTCTCCGGATTTTCTCTATTTTCATTTGTTTTCCGTATACAGGGGTTAGTCGAAATTATCGACTTCTTCTTACAAAGGAACCCCTAATTTGGCCGTTTATTCACAAAAAGCGAAAGACCAAGTAAATTTGTAGTTTGAAGTAGTCCAGCTAACAAAATTAATACAAATTTTTGTACAGGGTGTAGCAAGTTTGGATCACGGGCTAGTAAATTATTATTTTTTAATTTCTACTACTTTTTCCTAAGTTAACTATTAATTATCACGTGCTACGTTAAAGGGTTAAAATTTGTTAGGTCCGATAACAGTACTGGTTAGAAAGATCCTTTTTGCCCAAACGGGTTTTTCATTTTTTGTCTAGTCCCATTTTTAGTGATTAAACGGCTCGCATTTTGAACCTAACTTTTTGCAATTGCATCCATGAACGATTGAAGTGAGAGTGCTTTTTTGGTGGTACATAATGAATGTTTTATCCAACCAAAAAACATGTAGTGGCCAAACAGCTAATGATGCTTATTCGAAGAATTTTTTAGCATTATACAGGGTTGCAAAAAATATACCACCTATACTTTATATGGAAGTCATGTGATTTTCAAATTAATTGAATATAGTCCCAATTTTCTTGGAACTTTTTGCCGAAACTGTTTTTGAATTTTTTTGTCTGGTCCCATTTTTAGTGATACAAATGGCTTGCGTTTAAAACTTAACTTTTTGCGATTGCATTCATGAACTATTGAAGTGGACATCGTTTATTGGTTTAACCAACCAATAAAAAAGTGTCGTGGCCATAGAGCTAAAGATGCTTATTCGCTGCTTTTGTCCGCGTTTGCCCAAAACATATCACCTACATTTTATATGAAAATCATGTGATTTTAGAGTCCTTTAGGTATTCATAAAGTTCCTTTTTGCTATATTAATAATTATTAAAGAAAATGTCCTACTTATTATTAATAAAATCTAGTAACGATACAGATAAAAAGAATAATATTCATTCGGAACTTTTTCACATTATACAGGATTGTGCAGAAGTTACTACTTATAATAGAAGCCACGTGTTTCTCGATATCTTTGGATTTTCGTAAACTTCGATTATTCATTATAAAAGAAAAATATTTTACCACTGCTCTAAAAAGTCAGTACATGGCATTGAGAAATTTTAATTAATAAGAAGTGTCTTAAATTAATAGTCACGGAGTACATTTTTCTCGTCAAAAATTGGAGATGGATAGTGAATTCAACTGAACAAGTTATAAAATTCTGTATAGCGTAGTTTTTAGAAGGTATAGAAATTTCAGAAGATTTAATTACTTTTGAAAGTACTCGAAAAGATACGTAATTTTCAAATTTAGTAGTTATTTTTCCCGGCATTACTTTAGGAGATCCAAAATGTAAATTTTGGTTGTTACTTTTATAGGTAAACAGAAAACGTTTTAAATTATAGAACATTTTTTTTACTTGAAGGTATTATAAAAACTTGCAACTAACGAAAACAAAACAAATCTTAATACCTAGTAGGACCTCCCCTTACATTTATTATCTCTTGGCATCTTCGAGGCATGCTTATTACCAAATTATTGACAAATTCTTGCTGAATATTTTCCCACTCCTGAACAATGGCGTCTGCAAGTTGTTCTAGAGTCTGAGGAGGATCTTCCCTAGAACTTACCAATAATTTCAATTTAGACCAGACGTGTTCGATAATATTCATGTCTGGTGATTTTGCAGGCCAGACCATCCTGGTAATATTATTAGCTTCCAAAAACTCTTGCACAATGCGTGCTCTATGAGGTCTGGCGTTATCGTCAATTAGCACAAAATCGTTCCCAAAATTGTTTGCAAATGGTAGAACGATATTGCTTAAAATTTCGTCCCTATATACCTGACCGTTAATGGGCTCCAATGTTAAAAAAAGTTCCGTTTTGCCATTAAACATTACACCACCCCAAACAGTAACGCCTCCACCACCAAAAGGTTCCTGAGGAGCCATATTCTCCTCCATATACCGTTCGCCACGTTCACGCCAAACTAATATTCTGCCGTCCGAGTGAATTAAATTAAATCTTGACTCGTCTACAAACATGCAGTTTTCCCAGTTATCTAATGGCCAATTGCGATGTTCATATGCCCACTGGAGACGTCTTCGCCTATGCTGTGGTAGAAGTCGCACACATTTAGCACGTCGCCGAGCTCTAAAATTAAAATTTTGGCTTAAAAATCTGTAGTATAGGTGTAGGGAATGAACCAATAAATAAGCCAACAGTAGCTTTTATTATACTAAAATGCAAAATTAGGTCAATTTTCATAACGTTAGTTCTAGGGAAGAACTAAGGAACATTACGCTGCAAGCACAAATAATGTGTTTAGGGTCGCCTATCAAAACTTTAATTTATGAACAACTTAGTTCAAGTTTACATTTATAATATCGGTGCGCAAAATCCAAGATTCACGCCTCAGCTGACGTCGATATTATAATAGCCGACTTACTAAAATGAAACACTAAAAATATTGGTACAAAAAATAAGATCTCATTTGAAGTAACTCACCTTAAGTTATTATTGTTTAAAGTTCTTCTAATGGTCCTATTGCTCACACGAATGTGTGTTCTTGCTCTGAACTCCTGGTTAATTTTCTCTGATGAAATTTTTCGCCTTCGACGAGCCTCTCTAACCAACCATCTTTCATCTGCAATGCCGACTTTCTTTTGGCGACCTCCCCCATAACGATAGTTTGCACTTCCCGTTTCGTGGAAGCGTTGACGCAGTCGAGATATTGTACTTCGCCCAACCCCGTACATATCCGCAATAATACTAATTTTTACCCCATCTTGTAGTAAACGCAAACAATTAGCTTGTTCTTTTGCACTTAATCGAGCCATTATAAAGGATAATAACGCACCAATTCAAAGAAGAATACTTTGTTGCCTTGGTAACTGTCAATAGCAAAGAAAATGTTTTATTTTTTGGCCTACTAGATCTTTTGACTAAGAAATAGAAACGCCGCTAAATTAACAGAAATCCACCTGCAAAGTATAGGTGGTATATTTTTTGCAACCCTGTATAATGCTAAAAAATTCTTCGAATAAGCATCATTAGCTGTTTGGCCACTACATGTTTTTTGGTTGGATAAAACATTCATTATGTACCACCAAAAAAGCACTCTCACTTCAATCGTTCATGGATGCAATTGCAAAAAGTTAGGTTCAAAATGCGAGCCGTTTAATCACTAAAAATGGGACTAGACAAAAAATGAAAAACCCGTTTGGGCAAAAAGGATCTTTCTAACCAGTACTGTTATCGGACCTAACAAATTTTAACCCTTTAACGTAGCACGTGATAATTAATAGTTAACTTAGGAAAAAATAGTAGAAATTAAAAAATAATAATTTACTAGCCCGTGATCCAAACTTGCTACACCCTGTACAAAAATTTGTATTAATTTTGTTAGCTGGACTACTTCAAACTACAAATTTACTTGGTCTTTCGCTTTTTGTGAATAAACGGCCAAATTAGGGGTTCCTTTGTAAGAAGAAGTCGATAATTTCGACTAACCCCTGTATACGGAAAACAAATGAAAATAGAGAAAATCCGGAGAAATTGTTTTTTTGTATTTGACCATGGATCATTTTAGTATGAAAAGAAAATTCAAAAAAAATTCTTCCTAGATTCTCGGAACTGGAAAACTTTTCCAAAAAAGTCAGGGTTTCACTTAACACCCTGTAAAATAGAGTTGCAGCGACTGCTAGCAATAGTGCCTTGAAGTATAAAAACTAGAAGAACTATTCAATTACATACTGAAAAAGTTAAATCAAAATCTTTTTTCGTTTCGAAAATATTCCACTCTAAATTTTATCAAAAATTTAGTTTGTCCCGCTTGAATTGGCCAGCAGTTTATATACCGATATCGATGAAAACTGAGCAAACCTGAGCAAACGCTCCGGAAGCAGCGCAATAGATAATAATAATATTAAAATATTATTATTTATTTCCATTTTTAAATGACGACAGTAATCACAACTTACAACTAATAACTATATTTTTGCTTTAATGCCAAAATTTTATAAAAAAAAGAATAGAAACACCAAAAAACAATAATAAATGTGGCAACACTGTGTTTCCATAAGCCAAAACGTTAATGAAAATTGATTTTCACCATAACCAAATATGTTGCAAAACCATAAAATAGTTGATAAAAATCATATTTTTTACTAATAAAGTAATTTCGGAGTAAAAATATTGTGTTTTCCACACTAAAGGTCATTTATTTATAAACGTAAGATATATCAATATTAACAAAAAAATGTGTTAAAATTTCAAAATTAAGGGTGTCCGGATAGTGTTATGAAACCTAATAGTAGGTAGGTAAAGTACGAATTTTTGTATTCGTATTAGTTATACCATCTTAGAATAAAAAGGGATAAAACAAATTTTGGCAAACCACAATCATACACTTTAGTTGTAGTGTTGCCAGATCGAACATCTTCAAAATCGGGTATTAGCATTTAAAAGCTGCTTAGAAATCGGGACTTGGGGCAAAAAATCGGGACGCTATTTTTTTGCACTCGTATTTAATAAATGAACAGATAGAACATACAATAAGCAAAAATGTAAACTTTTTATGAAATTTAAACGTAAGAAATATCGTATATAATGCTTTAAAAACCACACATTTACATACTTACATTTATGATTAAATAATTTAAATTAATGAGTTTAAAAATGTTTTTTAGAAATTTTTTTAAATCGGGACAAATCGCGTCCCGATTTGAAGTGTGTCCCGATAAAATCGAGACGTCTGGCAACCCTAGTTGATCGGCCATTGTTCACAAAAATAGCTAAACACCAACACGGAAAAATTTTCACAACGAATGAATCTCTAAATAATATCAAAAGCTCACAAATAAACACAACCAAACACTTCATTTTCACCAAGAAGTGCAAAATTCAAATGGCGTCGGCCCGGTTCTGATCGCTGAGTTGCCGTCCACCCACTGTTCCTAGACGTCCCGAGTGGACGTGTCTCTACCACTGGCGCACCCAGGACTTTGTCCTGGGGGGGGGGGGGGGGCTGACAGTCTGTAGCGTGAGGTGAGGTATCACAATTCGATGAATTTTTTCAATTTATAGTGCACTTTTTAATTTTTTTTGCGTCTAGGATGTTGGTCTGGGGAGCTGCAGCCCCCTCCCCCCGGGTTCGTTACAGGTCTCTACGGCGCGGGCTTTTAAAAAGCTGACTGGCGCCAAATGCGTACAAACGCACTTTTTCGCCCATGCATTGGACAGATTCAGCTGGTGTAGGGAATACGCTGTGCGGATCTAATATATGTAATGTCTATGGTCCATTGGTGCATTTCATGATAATTTAGAGCTATAATAGGTGTTAAAGTTTGATTGGGAAGAAGTCTAAGTAGTACATCAGTTACGTATATTAAAATAAAGTGGAGAGTTATGGATGGCATTATGTATGTACGTCAAAGGTATGAATGATCAAACATTGTTTAATTATCTTATCTTTAATTCACCCGACCTTGAAAAAGATAGGGAAGGTGTACAGTAAAATGTTGCAGTTTTCGAAACTGACAAGCAACGCGCATGAATTTTTATCAACTCGTTGATAGCATTTAGCATTTTGAAACTTCTTCATGCGAAAAGCCTAACTATCCTCAACGACCTCAGTAGCGTAGTAATTTTTATATAACTTTTAAATAAATTAAAATCGCTGAATCTTTCTGCATCAAGAATTCACGTTTAGGATAACGTATACACGGACTTGTTAGGCTAGCCATAGAAATAAAAATGAGAAACTAAAAAAAGGTTTTTTATACACAGATTAGATAGAATTACTTATTGATGGTTTATTGAAGGCTAAAGATAAAGTCAAAAGTGATTTATTATTATAGCATTTTATTCAACTACCGTAAACCGGGGTAACTTTGGTACGTTTTTTAGTATTTTTGTTTAATAAAGTAAGACCTATGCTAATTAATTCGTTGAATCTGTTATTGTTTAAAATAGCATCATGAAGGGAAGCAAATGTGTAAAGATGACTATCAAATTTCTTTTGCAAACTTGTATAGTCAGCCCTGAAGTTATATCAAAGTTACCTTGGGAATAGGGGATAATTTGGGCACAGATTAGTTTTGTATTATTATCTTTACATAAAACACATGTGTATCAAAGTTGGACATAACTATTACTTTTTAAGTGTAAAATAACGTTCTTTAGTACATTTTTTGTATAAAAAAGGCCCGGGTTTTAACACGAATGAAAAAACAAAAGGTTAAAGACGTAAGACAAATTTTTAATGTTAAAACTTAAACAAGCATTCAACAAAATTTAAAGGTGCCTTTCCTCGTTACAATTTTTGAGCGCCCGGGATCATCGACCAGATTGGTCTCGTCGCATTTCAAAATATTTGACGACAAAACTCCTTCTAACTGGGTTTCCAAATGATTAAAAAACTGATTAACTGTGGTTTGATATGTGGCTGCTCTGGCATGAGAAATATTTTGTGAAAATTTTTGACTAAGCTCTGTTCGGCGACGAAGAAAAGAGTTGATCCAGTCAGGCCCGGGCATGTTGTTTTTGAAACAAGCTTTTTTCCTTGTCACTCTATGATTTCACAGACAATCTCAGATCAAAGCTTGTGACAGGAAAAACAAAATTTGAGGTAATTATGTGAGCAGCAAACGATTCTTTTTCTTGCTCAGTGAAAACTCGTGGTTTCCCATGGTTATGCAATGGTTTCCCTTTAGTTTATGATACAAGGTGTTTTCGGCTATATTATATTTTTTAAGCTGCATTCCTGCAGTAGCGTGCCATCGTCGGGGGGGGGGGGGGGGGGGGGTGGGGCAGTGGAACTACTACTAGTTTATTTTTATTGCAATGGTCGATTCCATTTAAAGAAAGATGTGACTCATGGTTTTCCAAAATCGAAAGCACAAGCTTATCCTTTGAACATGTAGCATACTTAACAAAGTGTTCTATAAAGATTTAAAAAATCAGCTTTAGTCATTCAGTCCGATGGATCTGCAGTGCCAATAGACCCTGGCGGGCCATGGTTAATAAAGCAATAGCTATAATTTCTTTCCGGTAACACGAACATTGGTGGAATTCAATTTCCATAACATTAACGGCCAGGAACAAACCTCTTTCTGCTGACGTAATTGACCCGACTTTCTTGGTGCCCTTTTTCGCTATAATTATATCCGGACCCTGAATAGTATGTAGTTTCATCGACATGGTAAATATTTTGAAATTCGAACACATATATCTGTCACCAATTTCTTGTAGAAAGTCAAAGAACATGTTAGCATTGGTCTGGTTCATACAGTCCACTAGTTGCCCAACTTAAGAAAGCTACAAAGTCAGTCTAGAGATGTCAGGCTATTTTCTTTCCATGGTGGATGTACGTTTCGAATATTTTTGTCAGCATACTGGAATGTCAAAGACCTGACTTCTTTAGCTGACAAATCCATGTACATTTTGACGCTTTGACTATTTTATGTTTTCAGGAAAAATCTGTTTATTCTTGGCCTATTCAACACTTTTTGGATTTTCAGCATCAGCTGCAAGAAAAAAACGAAAAAACTAGATAACGTTTGCGGAACATTTTAAGACAGAAACCCTTAAATAAGAAATATATACGTTATTCTCGGTATATACCTCCAAGTTATAAAGTAAAAATTAAAATATAATGGAGACAATAAGTAACCTAGCTACTGCTTGTTTTTAATTTCATGCGATATCTTTGTAGATTCATATTTATGTAAAATTTTTCACCGACTGATCGATATGCTTTTATTTTCGAGAACTTCCTTTGCAGCTCTATCGTAAACTTCTATTGGTATATTTCCTCGTGTTCTCTTTGTAGTTTCTCATAAGGATTATTCTAATAAAAAATCTCAAAAAATACCAAGCACGTTAAACCGAAAGGGGTTACGTAGAGTTCAATGTTCGGTTTATGATAAAACTCAGCGTGTCGACATTTGACAATCACAAGTGACATCAACAGCTGATATTGGTTCCTTCGAAAAGTCCCTAGATCAGTAGTGGGTTGGCAGTGGGCCGTATCAAGCTGACACGACAGGTCGCGTCGTTTTAATTTCGTTTGATTTTGGTGTTTGTGATGTTGGTGTTTCTGTGGGTGTTTTTTGTGTAGTGTATATTTTAAATATTTTACTTTTGGACTTTATTGATTTCAGAGACTAGATTTTCTTGGTATTTATTATTTAAGTTGAACGGTGAGTACAAGTCCGGTTCTGTCTTTTAGCCAACCTCTAAACGGAAAATAGACCAGACTTCAACCGGGTGAATAGAATTAGTGACTTGGCCACATGGCCACCACTTTGCGAGATTTAATACAAAGTTTATAATATTAATATAGTACTACTGCGACGGGTCGTTACATCACAGTCATCACATAACAATTCGCATCGTCCGCACTTTTGATAAAAATGCGAAATATTGTATAGAAAAGTGCTGTCAAGCCATAACCGTACAGCTAAAAAGATTTACAAAATAAAAAACCGACAACATGCCACCACTCAGACACTTTAGCTAACCATTGAACTATCAATGGGGCTAACAAAGTACGGACTGAAACATTTTATTGTTTTCCTTCAGACACCACAGGACAGGTCGCGATTATGTGCATCTGCTGCCTGACCGTGGCACGGAACCGATCTGGATTTTGTGTTATTTTTGACCGGCCTTGCCCTGGTTTTCTTTGGTTTGTGGATTTTAAACCATGTGAACATGTCCGGTGGCCTTTTTAAAGGTCTGTCACGTAAATAAAACTTTTGCGATGTTATATAATAAGACTTATTTTGTTTTTATTTTTTTATCGCCAAGAACGCGAAAAATTCTTGCTTTTTCTTGCTCTAAACACTACACCTCTAATTTAGTAAAATATTCACTTTAAAAAATACCGAACCGATTTAAACAAAATTATACATTTAGACAACCATTATACGGGTTTGCTAACGTGGAGCCTAAAACATAATTACTGGTCCTTTTTGCAGATTTAAGCTGTCAAGTTTACATAGTTAGCTGAAGATCTCGGTTAAAATAAAGGCCACATATAACTTTGACTCACTGCTTCACTCGCGTAGAACATAAAGTATATGAGCCACGTAGATAGAGTCTTAGGCGGGTGACACGCGAGAGAAATTAATTTTGTGAAGCTTATAAGTGAAACAGATCACATGAAGTGAAATTTCTTGTTCAAATACTAGTGAAACTTGTTACGTATACATTAAATTTGATATTCTACCTTTCTGCATTCAGTGTTTAGCAAAATGGCTTCCGATGAAGATGATGTGATTTTGTCGGTTGTGGTGGGCAAACCACCGCCGATACCAAAAAAAAATCATATTAAGAAAAAAAGACGATTTTGGGTGCATCCTAGTAATCAAATAAACTTAAAACATTGAAACTATCGTTGGAAATGCACTGAACCAATATCCTGATAGATAGGTTTAAAGAGTTCTACAAAATGAACCAGGAAAACTTCTACCATTACTATTACTTGTCATCGACAGCTCATATAATAAAGAATTTAAGAGACAAGTCTCAACAAACAGATGACAACAACATGATATTTGTATATGAAACAATTTCTGGATTTCTATATGAGAAACGTCACTCTGCATCGTATCATATAGATATAGGGGTTATTCCTTGGATGAATTAGAAAGGATCCGGTGTTCCGTATACTGTGAACGTATCGAACGTGTAGCCTGTTTATTTGTTGGTTATGAAAACATCTTACCCTAGAGGTACAGTTTACGAACTTTAGGAAATACGTAATTGAATCAAGAATGGTATCTACTAGAAAGAGATAAAATAGCATTGGAGTGTTGGAGCTCAGAAGTGTTGCTGTCTCTGTTGGTTGCTTAGGAATTACGTCTGAACACTCGGTTACACGTCTTTGTCTAATGAACTAGAAAAGAAAAAGTGCGACTTATAGATTTATAAATGACTCGGAGCGACTTTAAATATGCCTTTAGAAATAATAAATACATTATTATACCCAATCAACCCAACCAGAGCTATATTTATTATTATTTAGCAGAAAATAAAATATTTTAGGGCTTTTATTACTTTTAGTAAATCTTGTGATGTTTCTAACGTATTTTTTGTACAAAAATACAAGGTAAAATAAGATGTGGCTAATGTTTACAAATTGTGTTTACAGTGTCGCTTAGAATGGTTTGTTTTGGCTTCAAAGAATGTTAAATCATCCCGTATCCATTCTTAATTCATCCAAGGGTTATTCAATGATGAAACAAGTTTTATGTTTCGTGCGACGAGATTCAAGAAATTAATTTCTCTAGTGTGTCACCCGCCTTAGAGTCATCATCATAGTCATCGCACACTTCAGACTGAGAGTACCTACATGCAGGTGGAAGACAAAATTATTTATAGACCCTCAAACAGCATAATTTGCGAAAGTGACAATATAGCATAGCATTGCAAATTCTATGCTATATATTGCTATGTATGCTTCAATACGTTATTGTTTTTTTATATAACTTTCGCGCTGGTCTTACAAATTTAAAAAGCTAAAACTAACACAGTAATGTTAACAATAATTTTATAAAGCCCAAAAATAAATAGAGCCCAACAACGCCAGCCATCATCCGCCGCTCGCTTTTCATACACAATGCCAATTGGCGGCTCAAGTTAAGTACGTGGCGCCCTCTTCAGCCGATTTGCTAACTACTACAACGGGGAATGTTTTCGTTTCGTCTTTGTCTTCATTATTTGGCATATCCTTGTCAGTTTTGTGAAGTGAGCCCTTCTTCCCCGTTAAAAATCAGCTGACTGAATCAGGCTTCCTTAATTTGAGTCGCCAATAGCACAGGAGCGGCTAGAACTGCAAAGAATCCGACGTTGCCATTTTCGGTTTTCCTTGTCTTGCACCGGTAAACTTTTATTTCCTTTGCTGGTAGATCAGCCACGTAGTGCAGTGGTATAGAGTCCGCTTATTGACCCAGGCGTCTTGGTTCGAATCCGTGCTCGGCCGCTTCTTTTTTTTAATTTTTGTCACTTAAAATATTATAAAAAATTAAGAAATCGGCTCTAAAAGGTGTATTGGAAACGGGTTAGCACTCCTTCCTCGATAAAAATTTTGTTTTGTCTTTTTTTAAAGGTCCCGAGCAAAAAATTAATCGTGTCTAGGTACCTTAACCTAAAAATTATGTTTTGTTTGTTGTCCAGAAAATCTAGCGAACGGTGGATCGGAGGGCACCCTAAGGTCGGAACAGGGTTAGCACCTGGTTAGGGGCCCTGACCAGTCTCTTTCCTCGCAAGCGAAGAGGGATCGGTGCGAAAAAATCCACTATTGTTCCTTCCTCTGCCCATCCCCTAGGCCCTAGACTCTAGACTTGTCACTCACTGTATGAATGACAGAAGAAAAACTACCGTTATTTTAAAATCTTCGAGCTATCGCACATGTGGCAACGTCGGATTGTTTGCAGTTCTAGCCGCTCCTAATAGCACTAACCTGATTCTAGTCGTTTGGTTGTCATTTGTCATCCACTAAATGCATGCTGAAAACAATGAAGAGTGCACACTGCACATACCTCTACGGGACCGAATCTGAAAAATCCGATTGGCGCTCATTGCGCAAAAACGTTTTTTTTTAGCCCATAAATTAAACATTTTCGGGTGATGCTGGCAATAAACTGTACAGCAAAAAATATATAAGAGGTTAAAAATGTTAACTCCTAAGTAAAAGGTAGAAACACGAAATTTAAATAAAAATCAATAAATTAGTAAGTACGCATCGGACCATCAGATGTCGCTCCAGCTCGTTTTCTCGTGGCGGGTAGTTTAAAAGCGATATGTTTAATATATTAATTTATTTTCAAGCTAGTATTTGATTATTTTAAAGACGATTTATTGTTTTTTTTTTCGTATGACACAATAAAATATTATGTATTCAGTAAAACCAGGTATAAATTGATGATGTTACTGATTAAATTATATTTTAGAGGAAATTACCTAAAAACAAACTAAAAAACAATAATAGTCTTTAACAATCAAATACTGATACTTCTAAACCCTACACAGTATAACATGTAAAATATAAATTATATAATAAAACTACAATGTTGCATGTCGGCTTTATTTACCAAACAGTTATTGTTATCACATTGTTATTAAAAAATAGCCCAAGGTCCTTTTATATATGAGTAGTTTTCCATGTACCTAAATGTGCCAATTTTCATAAAGTTGAGATTATATTTACTAAATACCGTTAACTCCTGAGCTTGAAAAATAATCCCCATTTTTATACGAATAATTCATGTTGGCATGCTGAAATTCATCAAGGCATGGATAACTACACAAATGTAAAACCGGCATTAAAAACATCGTCTACAAGGATTTATAAAAAAATTAGGGAGTGCATGGAAGAAAAATTAAAAAAATTAACCAACAACATTGAGTCGATTCTAAGTAATTTCTCTGCCTGCACTGCAACCCAGCATTATTTAAAACTGATATTACATAATATTGTTTAAACAAAAGCAGAATTCTTAAAGAACAACCAAAAAGAACAATTTTTAAAAAGGCTCTTTTGTGTGGTGACAAAAATTATATTTCTTGTGACCTGCTGAACATGAGGGAGCAATTAGAATTACCGGATGCTCCCGGGAAAATCTTTTTCTTTAGTATCAAGTAAATTCTAATCACATCACGTTGTTCAGCAGGTCAAAATCCATTATAAACAATATTATTATCTTTCACGTTTGATACCTTGACAGGAAAAAAATTGCCTCTTTTACGATTGTTCTTTAAACACATTTTATTATTAAAACAAAACACACACTTTCACTTCACTTAAAACCATCCTAAAATGTGCAACAGATTCGACATT
The DNA here is from genome assembly GCA_963971165.1 of Philopedon plagiatum. Taxonomy (NCBI): domain Eukaryota; kingdom Metazoa; phylum Arthropoda; class Insecta; order Coleoptera; family Curculionidae; genus Philopedon; species Philopedon plagiatum. The sequence goes on from OZ020194.1 coordinate 63,452,707, forward strand.
ATAAATTAATTTAAAAAATACAAAAATAGGGAATGAAATTGTTTAAAACTATAACATAATTACTGGATCGACCTGTCACAGATCGCGGTGAAATTTGACAAACGTGTCAGCTGTCCTAAAGGTTAAAGTTCAAAGAAGGAGTGAAATGATGGTTGCAGAAGAATTATCCTACAGTGCCACCTAATGGTACGATGGACTACTAATGGTGTAACGGTCGTGTTTCCACTTACTCAATTCAAGTTTCACCCATGTGCTGTACAGATTCATAAATGCCTATATCACCTTTAGATAAGGTTCTTACCGTTAATATGAACCAAAACACATTAAATTTGAGCTTTTGAATTGAGGAGTTCCATTCCAAAACTAGCCTTACCATTTAAAAAAAAAATGGGATAATAATATGTAGTAGGTACATATTATACCAATTTATTTATGCTCTGAGCTACTGAAATCGTGTCAAAACTCACGTTATCCTATATTAAAAGCATATACTTTTCGATTATCATTCCATAATTTGCCGTATCCATCACTTCTATCATTGTCATTGAATGTACTTGATTATGCCTTATCCAAGTTTCCATGCCAAAACTTGCCTTATCCATTTTATTTTGACAATTTCACTAAAAACTAAGGTATTATGATTTAGTTAAGAGTGCAGATACTATTAATTTATCCTCATACTCACGTTAATGTAAAAATTGTTGCCTACCTCTTTCTATTATACTAGCAAGCAGTTCTTTGCAAATTGTAAAATAATAGGTAAATTGGATTAGACCAGTTTTGGAATGAAACCCTTCAATTATTGTTATTGTTATGATGGCAGAGAACTCACAAACAATGGAGATCTCTCTTACAACTTACTTTATATTGCGCGTTGGATTTAATGGCCATCTAGAGGGAGTCCCAAGTTTGTTATAGAGCTGGTTAAAGAGGGCGCTACTAATCAAAATGCGATGTTGTCGTATTTTCGTTTTTTACGTTTACATTTTGTTTTTTGCAGATAATTTTGGCCAGAACATCTTGTTTGACTTTTGTGCAAAAATTACTGAATGTATACATTTATATTTTGTTTCCGGATAAGTTATTTTGTTGTCTCGTGGACAATGAGTTGGTTATGCATTAGGTTTGTTTATTTTTTGCCTTAAATATGCTATTTTAGTTTTAATTAAAGTCATTTTTCTGAGTTTTGATTTCTTTTTACCTCTGCCCAGGCCGCCTTCCCTGAACATAAATGACGTCATTAGCTAGCGCACGCAGCGTCTATTCCGGTAACGGAGCCCGGGCCAAAAGCACATGACCGGCGCCTTCTCTTTCAGCATTGCGCGCATCTCGGTCACTCGCAGTTTAGTGCGCGGTCCGTATACACCTTGGGCATTATCGTCGTACATACCCAAAATTTTAAGATCTAGCCAGTAAAAAAACTAAGAATAAAATGTCTCTTGCCGATCCCGTTGCTTTCTTAAAAGATTTTCTTGCTGGTGGTGTCTCTGCTGCCGTATCTAAAACATGTGTAGCTCCCATCGAACGTGTCAAATTGCTTTTGCAAGTACAACATATTTCCAAGCAAATTTCTGAAGAGCAACGTTACAAGGGTAAGATGAACAACTTAATTTATAGGTATCTTGAATACGTAGGATTGTGGTTTATGTTTAACTAAAAATGTTCAAACCCAGCACCTACATATTCAAGTGGTTACATAACATGCTCAGTACATATACTCGTATCCTACAATCAATATTCAATTTGCCTAAACAAACTTCGTAACAAAAGTTGTAAATTTCTAATTCTAACAAAATCGCAATGCTGTCGGCCCAAACAATAGATATGTATTCGAAGACAATTCAGTCAAGTGGCCATTTTACATCTATTTTAACCTCGTGATAAATTCTTTATTTCAAGGTCTTTATGCGTCACTTTATCATTCCGTAATTTTACGATATACTTATTTTATTCCCAAAAAATACTAATTTGCAATAATAGTGATTAAGAAAGGACATAAATTTTTATTTTAATAACTTGCCCTGCTATTTTATTGACGCGTGGCGGCAAAAGGTTGGCCTTAGTAATGCTGTGTTGCCAAATTTTTAACATTATCTAATACTGCCGACCTACTTAATTTAATACCGAAATAATATTATTAATATACTATTTCGACTATACTATTACACTATTAGGTACCATGAAACTTAAAATTTTGGTTTATAATAGCTATATTGCATCTCGTGTGTCTACTGTTTTCGTGCGGTAGGTATGACCTTTAATAACTTGGTGCAGCATCACTGTGCTAATTATTAGGTAGTAACTACATACACATTTGTAAATTTGCTCTTACTGATTTTTATTTTAATTCCCTTTGTTGCTTCATTCTAAGACATATAACATGTTTGAATTCTAAAGTGTAGCTTTTAGGTCTAGTAAAAACTTGGGTAAAATTTCAGCTTTCTATTACATAACCCTATACTCATGAAACTTTCATTGTCTCTTTAATATCAGTGTGACAAAGGAACATTTATTTGTAAATTATATTAATTATTCTACATAAATACTTAATTGTAAAAAAATTGCATATAACAAAAATGCAATTTTACTCAGTAACATCCAAATTTTGCATGTTATGGCAACACCGCTTTGACACTGTGCATGGGTGTGATCGATAAAGAGAACGAAATTCATCGTCATTGCCAAGTTCTCAAAAGCATGGCCACACGAGTTTATGATTCTAGGACACTCAGGTTTGTGTTACGTATTATGTAAAAAAGCATTTCCCAGTTAAAAATAAAACTCTAAATTTAACGTATTTTGGTTTATTTCCATTTTCCACGTGTCATTTAATGAGAAATTCCGCAACAGCAGTGAAGGACAAAGAACGAATGGTTTTTACCTTATCGTGACGTCATGGCGGCGCGGCGTGTCATCCGGTAATTTTTATGAAACGCGTTCATAGGTCATTCTCTGTCGTAATAGGTATAGTTGTACCACGAATTGCAAAGGAACCTCTATTACTTAATATTCTACATTTTAAATAAAAATATTTAAAATTGATTGGATTTCCAAATTGATATAATTTTCTCGAGAATTTTCTATTGCCTGTAGGTAGGTACCTATGTCTTTGCAAATACGTATTTTTGGAAAAAGCAGTCATATTTGAAATAATTTTATTTTGCTGAAATTTATAACATTCGTAAGTTATTTTTTTATTGTACTTGAACTGCAGATTTTAAAAATGTTTATTCGGAATAAACATTAAGGATTGCATATTGGCATAGGTACCTACCTGTGACACTGGATAAATCATAATAAGCAATTTATTTTGCTTATCGCTCTATCGGAGATTTGCGGAACTAACTTTTTATTCTAATTTTTGTAAAATGAATTTCCATATCCATTTTGAACAAAAGTAAGAAACATATTAACAGTTTCATTGTAGTTTTTTTGTAATAATTTATTTTGTATAACTCTGCGGTCTAGTATTGGACATGCCTACGCAATGTGAGCAGCAATATGGACAAAATACCAATAGAGGCATTTTGGAATATTTAAAACGCCATTATGCAGTTTCGCGAATTCCCGTTGAACCATCAGCGACAATGCAGTGCGCAGTGGTTAAACCTCCTCGAACAAAAAAGTTAAGAATGCAGTCGATGAATAACCGATTGCGAAAACGAAGCGGTGATCCCATTGATTCAATTGTATTGTGATGCCTTAGACTGGTTGACATAATCTTCAAAATTTGTGTGCTTCTGTTAATTAAATTTTATTGTACTTATTTTCTTTAAATTATTTAATTTTTCTTTAATATTCAGAGATATCACCAACATTAAAAAAGTGGTCTTTGTTGCTTAGAACTGTCATTTGCCAACGTGTCTATAACCGCCAGAAACTTTGATCCGAGATGCTGAACTAAACTAATTCCCGTTTAATAACTGGCGGCGTCAAAAAATTACATTCCTGGAATATTTTACGGAATCCCGGTGGAGATATAAAAACATCAGACAGTTCATACTTACTGCATCACAACTCTGTTACTCTGACAATCAGAGTTACTATGTCAGAACCAGGGGCGTATTGATGGTAGGGTTGCCAAGTTTAAAAATCGAATTTACAGGACAAGGGTTTAAAAAAGGCAGGACAAATGCCTGAAATGCAGGACTTCTTTTTACTTACTGCAAAACTTTTTATTTGTATAAATTCGATACAAACATAAAATAAACGCTAGACACTAGACACAGTAAATAAAACTTAGGTATTAGGTACCTACTAAAAACATATCTTTATTTTTTTTAAAATGTGTATTTCTTCTGAGATTTTGCAGCCTCCAATAATCTTTTGTTTTTAAGTGCAAAATTATAGAAGTCTTTGCAGGAAAAATTAAAATTAGTTTTTATCTGCAGTTCAGATTTTGTTTTCCACAAACAACTTGTTGCGAGCATCTGTCCAAGATGCTGTACACAAAGAAAACACTCGTTCTGAATCAGCATTTGAGCCGTAAATAGAAAATATAGATTGAATTATTTTTAAAAAAATTTTAAGTTCGGTGTTGGCCGCGAACATTTTATTCCATTTTTCTATAACAGAACCATCAGTAGTGCATGCTAATTCCATTACCGGTTTTAAAATACAAAACTCTTCATAAAGAGTGTCAAAATCAACTTGGATAGACAACTCGGTAGCTATTTCCATAACTGAATCATATGTAAATGTGTTTTCTAAAGAGAATATTTTAAGTTTTGACAACAAGTTGGTTTCAGAAAAATCAAATTTGGAGTCTAAGAATGAAGCAAAATCTCGATAGAATTTTAAAAATGATTCTTTAATTCTCGTTTGATCATTTAGTGAAAACTTTTTTAAATTGTTTGTAGCCGAAAACCCAAAAAAATTATCCTCAATTCTTTGATCAATTTTGTCTCTAAGGGATTTTAAAATTTTGAAAACTTCAAAGCAAAGAAGATCTGTTTTCTCAAGTTTTTGTTCTGTTTCATGAATAATTTTTAAAATGTTATGGAAAAAACCTAAGTAACATTCAGTTTTATCTGTAGTATCCGTATCTTCAGAAAAGTAGTTCCGAATTGCTACAGGAGCTTCTTCTCCTAGCGATAATAAGTAACTTCGAACAGCAGGGAAGATACCAAGAATTCTTTCTACGGCAGGATATAATGATAGCCATCTTGTTGGCACATGTCGTAAAATAGATTTAAATTGTAAGTCTACAAAATCAAAGAATTCTTTTAATTCCTTTACACGTTTGGCTTGACAAAAAAAATAACTATAGGTTTTTAAAATCAGAGTTTCAATACCAAAAGTGCATTTGGCCAATGCATGTTTTGTCCCACTGCAATAATACAGGCATTTTCTTAAAGAAATAATTGATAAGCCGAATGAAAACGACCGAAGTTCAGGCTGGCATTATCTGCTGAATAACAACTAATATTTTTTAAAGACAGTCCTGAGCTCTCGATTTTATTTTTTAAATTTGAAAAAATTGCATTGGCCGTCTCATTCGGGTCCTCGAAAAAATCGAGCAGACATAATTTGACACCTTCTGTAGGCACGTAGTATCGAAGCAAAATAGGGAAAAGTTTAGCACTTCCATGATTGGAAGCATCTGTTGAGATTCCAAAATATGTGCCTTTGGAAAGTTCTTCTAAAATATACTCTATGGAAAGAGGACCAAGAACATTAAAGGCGATTGAACTAGCCTTTGTACGACCTAGATGTATTTTTGTAGCAATTTTAGAATCAGCATATAATGTAGTCGCTAATTTTGTTTGTCGCTAAAAATGTTTGTAAAGTCGTGTTTTGCTTCACCGTGACTTCGTGCCTTTTATGTTCAGCTCCTCCAGCATGCCGCTTTACTTCTCCCAGCCCCCCGTAGGCAAATGAAAAGAATTTTTTACACAAAGTACAGTACGCCTTTGTTACATTTTCTTCTCGAAGCCAAGAAAAGTTAGTTTCCTACTCTTTTCTATATTTGCCTAGTCTTTTTAGTTTTTTGCTGGAGTTGTTGGATTATCCTCATCCATAGTAACTGAAAATAGTAAATTATTATTATCTACCCATTTAAATTTAATTTAAATAAACTTACCAGACTTTTTTTCGCGTTGTCACGTTTACTATAGAGCTCAACTTATTTTACCACTTTTACCAGATTTTTTATTCGCGCTATGTTGTTGATATTACTTATTACGTTGTTTACAGCGGACTGCGGCCAACAGAGAAAGCAACGGCGGGCACGTCGCGAGTCGCGACTCGCCTGCGCTCCCGCCACAGAACACAGAGGACTCTGTACTTCCCACTACAAACAGCAAGCAGTGGCGTGGAAAATATTTTTGTATTGTGTATAACAAATGGTTAAAATGAAAATAAATTGTTTAAAGTCCTTCCACAACTACGTAAAACAAATTTATTACAATAATACTACGCTTTAAAAATTGTCAGCTACTAAAAATGTATTTTCGAAAAATGCAGGACTTTTAGCGTCCTGCGGACGCCTTCCGCAGGACGCTCATATTTTGTCCTGAATCCAGGACATCCTGCGAAATCCAGGACACTTGGCAACCCTAATTGATGGGGGAAGCATCCCCCCGTGGATGCTTGAGTTGTCTATAAGGACCTCGTACCAAAAAAACGTCGAAGTTGAGTCTTGGGAAAATTCACAAAAAGGTCGGCAGTTTAATTCCAGTCAACGTCTGCTACGTTGCTCTGTAGTAAATTACTTCTTCAAAACACCGTTTTTTTTTCTAACATGAATATTCAAATTTTTTTTGAAACAATGAAAAAATGTACTTTCAAAAAACATGCTTTCTTTTAAAAAATGGAGTTTCGAAAAGTACTTTAAAAAAAAAATAATCGAAAAGTTGGTTTCCAAAAAAAAAGGAATAACTATATTATCGAAAAGTTCTGTTTTCGAGAAAAATGTTTTCGAAAACACATGCTTTTAAAAAATTTGTTTTCGAAAAATGTTTGTATCTATCATTCCAAATGGACAGAATGTATAAATGAGAAAATGCTAGAGTAAGTTAAGACGACCAACCGTTCTGTTTTCACAAGAACATGTTTAGATTTTTCGTCCATTATGAAATAGTGTTCATTTCCTAGAACCATAAGCAATAAAAAAGTTACGTCGCACGCCAATTTGCACGTTTCGTGGTCTATGCTTTTGGGTAGCTCCAGGTGACTTTGCCCCCTCCCCCTAGATGAAATTCTAAATCCGCTCCTGAGGGGTTATAGCGGTTTTTTTTACAGAAAGGCCATTATCATTTTATCTCTCTCTGTCAGTCAGTCATTTGAACACTTAAAAAAGGTAAAAAGTATAGCCTTGTTTCAAATTGTACAACACTGTCCAGTCGATTCTGGGTAGTACTGAGTAGGGTTCTAATTTCTAAATTATAGTTAAACAATATACAAAGTAAAACTATCATAATTTTAAGAGTTTAAGTCTACCTTTATTTCCTACTTTTTAGGTATGGTCGACTGTTTTGTCCGAATTCCCAAAGAACAAGGTGTATTGGCATATTGGCGTGGTAACACTGCAAATGTAATCAGGTAAATACATACATATATTGTTGGTACAATTTAAATGTTCAAATTTTAGATTAGACGCTTTGGAATAAGTTTTATTCGGGGCAAAAGCTGCAAGTTTTTCGTGATGAAATTTTTGTATTCGCTCCTCTAATACTCGCAGTTTAATATTTTACAATTGACTCACCGACTGAATAAAATCTTTTATTATTTCAGATATTTCCCCACACAGGCATTGAACTTTGCTTTTAAGGACAAGTACAAGCAGGTATTCTTAAGTGGAGTTGACAAAAGGACTCAATTCTGGAGATACTTCTTAGGTAACTTAGCTTCTGGTGGTGCTGCTGGTGCCACATCATTGTGCTTTGTTTACCCCCTAGATTTCGCTAGAACAAGGTAATTTTTGATATTTTGACACTTTGATTAGTATTAAAATCCTACAGAATAATCTGTACTGAATGAAAAACCTGACTAATAAAGCACCGAATAATAAATACTTGTATGGCCAGAATTTTTAAAATTTTACCAACAAATATAACAAGAATTACTGTCTTTATAAGTCATTTTGACCTAGCTTTTTTATAAATTGTGCTTCTCTTTTATAATAAAAATAGATAAAATTTATATAAAGTTCGTCCTACTCCTGGAATGATGAGGCCCCAAAAGGCCGAAATGTATTGTCAAAATAATGGAGGTGTAAGTAAATTTTTAATTCATGTTATAAAATAGTCCCTCCTTATTATTTTATAGTTTAAAGTATTTATTTTTTTTTTGTTACTTTAATAACTAATATAAATCATTTTCTGTTATACGTTTAGACTTTCTTAGATATTTATAAAGATTTTTCTATAATGTCTTTTCTAATTGTTATATATCTAGTAATTTTTGCGTAAAAGCCAAAAAATATGTTCTAACTGAGATTATTCGCAAAAAACAAAATGTAAGCTTAAAGAAAGTATTTTTAAGAACAGAAATAGTTCTTCCACCGTAGAATTTTCCTTTATCTTTTCTAATACTTATTTATATATTCAGTAATTTTTAGCCTAAATGCCAAACAATATATTCTAAATGAATAATAAAGCACAAGTTATTCATTGAGAGTTCGTTTATTTGTAAAATATATTATCAGTTCTATTTAATTAAAAATAATAATTAGGTAGCAGCATTTACAACTTAATTGTCTTTCTTTTTGTTTTCGTTGGTTTTTCATAAAGTCTTAACAAACATCGCCATTTTGAAATAGGAAAATCCTTCAATAGCAATCTTTAAATTAAGAGCATCTAGATCAAAGCTGACGGCAACGTTTCATATGTAGTTTAAATATTTAGTACATACTATTTAAATTAATCGTTCTCTTTAAGTTAATTGATTGACAAAATTTATTTTTTTCTAAAAAAGACAATATGTATTTCTAACCTATTTGGAAGGCTTTGGTTCTTTGAGAATTATTTGTTTATGGTACTTCTCTTTACTTTCTCTTGTACTTTAATGAATGGCAAATTAACAGGTCAGGCGACTTTTCAAACCGATTTGATCATTCGGCCGTCATAACGAAGAGGGCAGTAAGTATATATGGAAACCCATATACACTTACTGCCCTCTTCGTTATGACGGCAGCATTGGAGACGACAGTTTTTTTGTTAGTTTAGGGCATTAATTTGTGTTTGCTCTTTAGTATTGAAATTTTGGCTATATCTTGGACTTTAACAAGGGTTGTAGTCTTTGTGTTTTAAGATAGTTGCTGTTTTATTCAGCCCCTACATAAGTGTTTTTAAAATAAGATATTAACATATTGCACCCATAGATTTTGAGTTTTCTAGCTAACCGATATACTGACGGAAATAAGATCCATGCTTTGCTCCTCTTCTAAACAAGCATATCTAAACAGATCTCAACAGGGGATTTGTAGGACCATCTTAAAAATAATTTTTATTAAAAAAATATTACATTGATTCACGGGAATATTTAAATCATCAATAGTTTAAAGTGTAAATACAAAAGTAATTTGATAGTGGGTGTATTTACTTTCTTGGGTAATAATAAGGAAACCATAGTTATATCACCGAACATGTTCGGTGGTTATATTTTTTGTTATGGGCACTACAATCGACATTGCGACACTTTCATACCTAGCTAATATGTTGGTTCATTATTCTGTTACGCTACTTTGTATTGCTGTAGCTGTTCTCAAACCTTACTTTTAAGACCGAAACTTTAACAAGCAGCGTGCCATTTTAATAGCGCAACTTTTACAGGTATATCAATATTTATCATTATTATTATATCATTATTCCACAATAGAGCCACTTCTTAGCTTTTTAGCAATATGAAAGATGTACTAGTGAAAACTCTATTTTTTAATTGGGCAGCGGTAGCCCTTGACACAAGTAAAAGATTTTTATTATTAAATTCACTTAGGTATTGTTCTCGATCATTAACCAGTTTAATTAGTAGGTACTTAATAATGCTTTATATTTTAGGTTGGCCGCCGATGTAGGTAAAGCTGCAGGAGAACGTGAATTTGCAGGTTTAGGCAACTGTCTGACTAAAATCTATAAATCTGATGGTCTTGGTGGTCTCTACAGAGGCTTTGGTGTATCTGTACAGGGAATCATTATCTACAGAGCTGCATTCTTTGGCTTCTACGATACCGCTAAGGGTATCTTACCCGATCCCAAAAACACTCCAATTATTATTTCTTGGGCTATTGCACAGGTACGAATTCTCCATCTTTACTGTAATGTCATACAAGTGGCTAACATTTAAAAATAAACGATGTGATTTAATTGATTTTGGTCGACGCTATTTTTAAAAAAATTGAACAGCAGCTACAACAATTTTAAAGGAAATATAGGTATTGTATTTTTATTTTAAACGTTTTAAATTAAAGTGTATAATCGTCTTGACCGAATCACATTGGATTGCATTGGAACTTGAATCGTTAATTATTTAATTAGAAATAGGTATAAAACAAATACTCTTTCATCAATACTATCTTCGGGTACTTGACTACAAAACACATTCAAAAATATTATACCAGGAAATTATTAGAAACATACATTTTCACCTGTACACCATTTTTTTCTAAATTAAATGTAGTGAGAAGCTATCAGTTAATAAATTAATATTTTTTTTTCTTTTAGACTGTAACCACCATTGCTGGTATTATTTCATATCCATTCGATACAGTCCGTAGACGTATGATGATGCAGTCTGGTCGTGCTAAGAGTGAAGTCATATACAAGAACACAGCTCACTGCTGGGTTACCATTGCTAAAACAGAAGGTAATGCCTAAACTAATTTTTTTGCTTTTGGTTATAGGCGAACTATTTTTATATTGTGTTTGGAATTGTAACAATATATTTTACATTATATAAAGGGTGTTTAAGAACTATATGTTCTTACAAATACAAATTACCCTCAACTAAAGAATTTTGCCCGCATCTTACGATTAAGTGTCAAAATTTAATACCACAATCACGAAATACCCCCACAGTTTGTTTCAATTAATATTCAGTGGAAACATATTTATTGATATTAATAAACTTTCTTTATTTTAGGTACTGCCGCCTTCTTCAAGGGAGCATTCTCGAACATTCTTAGAGGTACTGGTGGTGCCATCGTACTTGTCCTTTATGATGAAATCAAAAAGCTTGTTTAAGTAACAGCTTTATCGTATCGCGCATTATTTTTTGTAACACTCAGTCTCTCCAGTCATTGTTGCTCGGGGACATATTTAGATAAATTACATATGTTCTAATTGGGTTTTTAGTTATGCCCTCGAGACCCAAAATCATTCCGAACGGTACTAAACCAAAGAAATGACCTTAGTTTACCCCAGATCGCTTCTTTGGTGATACGTTGTCCGTATGCTGTTCGTTTTTCAATATAAACCCCGTCGGGCGTAACTAAGAACAATATGTACATAAATTTAGATATAATTTTATTTATTCGTAAAACCATGTTTTTTTAAATAAATCACCGGAAAATAATGAAAAGACTTAATCGTACTTGTAACGTAAAAACGCAATACAAAATGGTTTAAATTAAATAATGTAAAAAATGATTCTACCACAAGTTGCTCCTGTAGGTTAATTGAAGAAATTGTATTGTTAAATGCGTATCGCGAAAATCTTACTGTACATGCATTATGTTGTAATAAAGCAATGTTATGACTGTTGATTATTAATGATTTATCTATATCACTGGACATCTAGTGATAAATAAAAAAAAAGAAAAAGGGGACAATATTGTTTTATTTCCCAAATATAGTGATAAGCAAAGTGATAAGAAAAAACGGGACCACCCTGAAATTTATTTCGCTTTTCGAATTCAGCCATAATTATGACAAATATCATGCGTTATCGATATAGGTACTTAATAATAATAATAATACATTTTATTTTTGAAGCCAAATAAAAGTTTACAATAAAAAATATACAACTCAATATCATTATTTGATCAAACAAACAAAAAATACAATTCAATATCATTATTTGATCAACAATAGGCCATAAGTGGTTGCAGGCATCTGGTAGCACTGATACGTGCAGGCCTTAGCCTTAAACTAACTAAATACTACTACAAATTAAAGGACATTGTCTCGCTGTTTTTGTGAAGGCGCTCTTTTAAGAAACGAGAATCGTATTTTGAAAAAATCTTTCAGGGTTTACTCAATGTTTACAATATTTTCTAAGGCGCAAACAGCCTTGTGTTCCGAACCACCAAGTGGCTTTCACACGTAGTTTAACAGGTTCAACTTGATGAAGGTCACCTTGCAGAGCCATCCGCGGAGCCTTATTTCTAGATTGCTTAATACTACCCCACTTGTTTTTCCGTTCGGTTTTCAATGCCAGGGATGCCAGATACTTTCGTACCGATTAGACAAAGAACAGACAGCGTGTCAGTCTTTGTCATGGGTGGTCCCACGTCCATTCCCCACTAACTGGAACTTGCCAGCAGTCCACTAAGGAATGCGACGATAGTACTTTTAATATTTCAAAAGGCCTTTTCAGATAAAAAATTTCAGGATAGGACAAAGCTCCGACTGTCCTGAAGATTTATCTATGAGACGCTGGCACGGACATGTCAAGCGAAAGTTAAAACTATGCAAGCGCCGGAGGGCAATTGCTTTATTTTTGTCTATAGTTATTTATGTTTGATTTTACTTTTTTAACAGGGAAAGTCTCGGTTTTATTTGTCTAGTCCCGCGATTTTCCTTATAGCTACCTATTTGTACAATGTTATCAGCTAAGGGTTTTAATGATAGGGACTATATACACTGTGATAGGGACCCAACGGCCGCTACTGTAAACGTACATACTTCTCTAATTAAATTATTTTTAGGCTAGCGCTAACACTTTGAATCTAAACAATTTAAAGCTAATCACGTCTAAACGACTAGGTTTCAGCAATTTACTAACTTACTTATTTACAATTTTCAAGGTTTAGTTTATATACAATGGAAAGTGGATATTATTTCACAGCTTGGATATATCTATGTACCTATGAATACATTAGAAAAGGGCACTACTTAAGTGGGGGTTAAGACCCTTTAGTCAAAATGGTAAAACACCCCTGCCTAAGACGGTCACTGGGACGGTACTCTCGGCGACGGACGTCATTCTTTAGGCTTTATCATTGAGAAAATTAAATTTGGGAAGTTTAGACAAAAATCGGATTCGATTGGGTCAATCCAAACCTGGTTTAAGACGTTTTCCCTGATCCAAGATTCCGCGATCAAGCGGTAAAATGACAACGTGAATTGAGTTTCGAACCCTGTTTCTACCTATTATTTATTGACCGATTTCAGGTAGTTTTCCATCGCGCGAAATCGGGAGTAGTTTTTTTCGAAACTTTACAGGTGAAGCCCTCAAAGTTCTGTACCGATAGAGGGATTATTTTTGGATAAAGCCCTTAATGCAGTGGCGGATTTAGGGGTGGGGGCGCCCCCCTAGAGCCTTGTACAAAAAGGATTTTAATAGCGAATTTTATAAAAATAAATATTGTAACATAATCATTAACCATTTCTACACATTCTACAAAATATTATAAACAAAAACAAACATTTAGCCGTCCGTCGTCCGTGTAAGGCCTTTGAAATGAATTATACCAAAAAAATATTAATAAAAGATCAATACTAATGTGTAATATAAAAAATGCAAGCCTTTTTGGCATTTTTGATTTACATTTTAGACTGTTTCTGAAAATATTCCTTACACATCTCACTGCGATCTTACCAAAATTATTATTATATTATTCTATCTTAGGTATTTTTCTCTGATTAGACATTAAAGGGAAACGAAAACATTTCAAGTTGCAGCACGGCCGAGCTAGCAGCTGGTAAAGCTTCGGTTTCCTACAGAGCGGTACCGTAAAAAAGCGGGCGTATTTTGACGGCCGTTTTTGCCAGAGTAAAGTACGGCCGCTTTGACGGTGAACATTATTGTAAAGTAACGAAACGGTGCAATAAAATACGACCGCTATGACAGTGCACCACTTCATTGTGAAAATTATGGAATATTATGTGCATATATTGGCATTTTCTTCCAACATATAGCTGTTGCTCCCGATACAACGGATAAATTAATAGCATGTGCCTGTATTTTGCATAATATTTTACGTGAAGCAAAAGTGCAAGCTCCGAATCAAGCTACTTTGGATGATCTTATGCCTCTACCAACGCAAAACTTAATTGATCTTGCCGAAAATAATGCACGTGCCCGACACATACCGCTTGAAATTCGTGATAAATTTAAGTTTTATTTCAACGGACCCGGCGCTACTGAATGGAAAAATCGTTACTGTAGAGGACATTAAAAGACATTGTATATCTGTCGTTACAAAACAAAACGTAAAAAGTAAATAAATAATACCCACCTGTTTTATGTAGTATTGTTCCAATTTCATGCCATATATAAGCACCGAGTGATATAATAATATGTTCGTTGCCATAAGCTTTGCTTCAGTTGTATCTTCCTCTACTCCGCAGACTTTACATTATATAGACCTTCATGAGTTCTAACAAAGTCAATTAAAATTTCGTCTTGTTCGCTGGACCAATGAATTTGTTCAGCCATTTTAAAATTCCATTCGCACAACACAATCTCTGCACAGGAGCACCGCTTAAAAACGTGCTGGCAATATCCCACCGTACCGCTCCGCCGCCGCTTTCGAAAATACGGTGCAGTATTTGTATGCAGCGGTAGCGCCGAACGCTCTGAAGGAAAACACTCATCTTTGAAAGCTTTAAGCTGGTTTTTTGTTTTCATTTTTTCCAGCGATCAGTAATTTTAATTGTATGTCCCAAATTGTAAATTGTAAATACTAAATCATTTTAAAACCTCGTGTATATTATAACCCCAAGATTCTGCAAGCCTGGCGGAAAGAATCGATACCCCTGTGTCTCCGCTACTGCTGGCAACCAAGGGCCAACACCAGCCCCGGCCGCACCCTGGTCGTCTTGTCGGGTTGGACCTCCCCCAGTTGGGGGGTTGTAACCCGACCATGTTTGTACATATTAGCTTTTAAGTTGCCTATGTAGATGTATATATATGTAAATAATAAATATGTTTGAAAGTATCTTTGAAAGCATGTACACGTTTTTTTGTGACGTCACTTGCCGTCAAAGTACGCCCGCTTTTTTACGGTACCGCTTCGTAGGAAACCGAAGCTTTAGGTTTACACAATATTGTGGAACCTCCTCGGCTGGCCAGTTTGGTGTGTCACCAGAGGCGTCGATACCGGAAATACGTTCTTGCATATACGGTATTTGACAAAAATAATTTAATTCATGGGTGTTGTCGTGATTGAGTGACACCGCGTCGAACCTCACCAAGCGCTCTCAGAGAGAAACTGTTTGCATTGCGGTTTGCGCATCTCGCGGTGGCCTTGTTTTCGATTTGGATGCTTTCCCCCGCCAAAAACACCACTGCGAGCAGACCAAAAGTGGCCAGCCTTACTCATAGTCAGGACCGAGTTACACTAAGTATACAATACAACCGAATAGAAAAAGACAGAGCTCATAGGGTCTGTTGCTCGGTACATTTTGGTCTCTTGATGTAAGAGCTGTGGTCGTGCCCCAACAGTATGTTCCGGGTCTAGTTTAACCTGAATTACGCCCCAGGCTCCTGCAAATTTTCGGGCCCCCTATTAGGCTGGCCCGAAAATTTTCGAGCGAAAATGGGCATAGAGGTAATACTAATAGGAAGGTGAAAAAGTAAAGACGCAGGCGGCGCATTCGCCATTACCAAAAATTTATCTGAGAATTTAATGCCGCGTCTTTTTTATCTTTTACACACCGTGTTTTTTGTTTAACCCATTTACGGCCAAGAAATGAAATCATCATTATTTTTTGTTGGGAATATATTTTTTTACTATTTTGAAGGTCATACAACATGCATTTTTACGAATATTTTGATTTTCTATAGAAAGTTTTATTTTAAAGCATGGTGCGTATACGCACCATTGCATTGGCCAATTCAAACAACTAAATTTAACAAACCTATTTTAATTTCTAGTATGATAGTTTCTAAAATAGTCAGGATGTAAATGCACATTGCACTTTTCACAAAGGTAAATAGTATGATTTTGACACAGTTTACATCTTCTTCGCGCAGTTTCCGCATGCCTTATTATTAAATGACCCACATTATCAAACCGAACTTCGTTAGGAACAGATTCTCTTGGCGACCTACCGACAGGTATTTCACTTACTTTAGAATCTTCACTTCTTAACAAACGTAATGCCAAGTAAGATTTAAAATCGTATTCGGACATATGCGAGTCATTTGCTTTTCTATAAATTTTCCAATATTTAGCTATGACGCTATCCAGACCATTAATGAAAAGGGGCCACCGCCACCACCACTTCTTTTCTCGTAAATTTATTCTATAATTAGCAATTGCATTGTCGTGAAGATCTACCCCTCCCATATATTGATTATACTGTTTTATAACGTCAGGTTGTGGAAGTTGTACTTCTTTATGTTCTTTCCGATTGTACCTTTTAGCACTTGCTAGAGGTTGGACAGAAAAAGTATTACTAGCAACTGTAAAAATAGCATTATCATTCCATCTGACGAGATGTGTGAGATTAGTGTTTTCATCAAAAGCATAGTCATAAGCACCTCGACCTTTTTTTGTTAGGATTTTAGCACTATCTAGGGGAGCTTTATTGGTTCGATTATCTCTAATAGTACCAGTGGCAAAATAATTCAGCTCTTGTAGTTTTTGAAATATCTTATATGATGAAAAGTAATTATCAAAAAAAAACTCTGTGGTGCAATGGATTTTCCACTGAAGACAGTAGGTCAACAACTATTTGGCCCCCGACTCCAAGTGGTGATTTATCTTTTTCAGCATTGGCTCCTGCATACGGTATAAAAGTGAACAAGTACCCATCTGATGAACATAAACACCATAAATTAAATCCGAACCTTACTGGCTTTCCTTTTATGAACATTTTACATGAATGGCGTCCAAAATAGGGCACCATTTGTTCATCAATCGAGAGATTATGACTAAATATTCCAAACTGTTTATTGCGAATGTTTATCGCGTCGAAAAATGGTCGTACTTTCGATAATTTATCATTTTTGTCTAAATTGCTATTGTCAGACAGATGCAGGTACCTTTTGATATTTCTAAACTTATTTCTACTCATACAATTTCTTATAATTTCTACACCCTTGTCTTCATCCAATCTGAAATATGAATCAGCATGCGGTAATGTCTTGTTTCCAGAAAGTATCAATATACCAAGAAACTTACAACTAAATAACAAAACGAGCTCTGACAAGTTTCGACGCCGTAATAACAGGAGCGGCTAGAACTGCAAACAATCCGACGTTGCCACATGTGCGATAGCTCGAAGATTTTAAAATAACGGTAGTTTTTCTTCTGTCATTCATACAGTGAGTGGCAAGACTAGAGTCTAGGGCCTAGGGGATGGGCAGAGGAAGGAACAATGGTGGATTTTTTCGCACCGATCCCTCTTCGCTTGCGAGGAAAGAGACTGGTCAGGGCCCCTAACCAGGTGCTAACCCTGTTCCGACCTTAGGGTGCCCTCCGATCCATCGTTCGCTAGATTTTCTGGACAACAAACAAAACATAATTTTTAGGTTAAGGTACCTAGACACGATTAATTTTTTGCTCGGGACCTTTAAAAAAAGACAAAACAAAATTTTTATCGAGGAAGGAGTGCTAACCCGTTTCCAATACACCTTTTAGAGCCGATTTCTTAATTTTTTATAATATTTTAAGTGACAAAAATTAAAAAAAAGAAGCGGCCGAGCACGGATTCGAACCAAGACGCCTGGGTCAATAAGCGGACTCTATACCACTGCACTACGTGACTGATCTACCAGCAAAGGAAATAAAAGTTTACCGGTGCAAGACAAGGAAAACCGAAAATGGCAACGTCGGATTGTTTGCAGTTCTAGCCGCTCCTGTTATAACTAAAGTTTTGCAAACGGGGGTAAATCCAGACACGGCTTCTAACCTAGTTGGAAATAAAATCAGGATTCGATGTGCAAATAAAATACAAATAGTTATTTACCCACATTGGGTTATTTGAAACTGCGAGATTAGAAAATACCATACAGGGTGTCTGAAAAGTCTTAGCATGGTCAAATATCTTTACTATTAATAAAGATAGAGACACCAAATTTTAGTCGTATCTTATTGGTTAATAAATCTACTTTTTTATGTAATTTGACTTTCAACCCCCTAGGGGGGTTACGCTAGGGAGTTGAGGTCAAAAATTTTCAATGCAAACCTATGCCGGGTGGCCTCTTCTTTTAAAAGTCTTCAAAAAAGAAACATTTTACCGCAACTCCCGTATTTTAATGCATTTTTAAATGGCAAGCCTATCAAAGTTATAAATCGTAAATCGTATAATCGCGCGGGCCACAAGTCGACCATTAGTCGACCTCTTGTGCCATACAGTACCAGTCTGCGCTGCTATTTTTTGTTTTGTGGGGCACTTTTTTCTTTTTTCCAACTTTACTTCTTCATTTGTCTTTTTATATTTTTTGTTTTTTGACATCTGCGCAGTAGACCAAAATGCGTACCTTGCGCAAACCGAGCGTGCTAGACATGCGTACGCAATTTCAGGAGATGTACTTGGGTGTCTACATTCGAACCCATTCACTTTTAAGAATATATCCCCAATAGTCAAGGTACCACTACGTAGTTAACTTTATAACTTTTTTCCCAAGTTTTTTTCGACTTTATTTTTCGTTTTTTGCCATCTGCGCAGTAGACCAAAATGCGTACCACTCGCAAACCGAGCGTGCTGGACATGCGCACGGAATTTCAGGAGATGGACATTGGTGTCTACATGTGAACCCATTCACTTGTAAGAGTATATTCCCAAAAGTCAAGGTACCACTACGTATTTAACTTTATAACTTTTTCCCAAGTTTATTTCGACTTTATTTCTCGTTATTTGCCATCTGCGCAGTGGACTAAAATGCGTACCACGCGCAAACTAAGAGGGCGAGACATGCGCACGAAATTTCAGGGGATGTACTTTGGTGTCTACATTCAAACCTACCCACTTTCAAGAATATATCTCCAATAGTAAAACTACAACTACGTATTTAATATATTTTTACGATTTGATGACGTCATACTTTTTTGAACATTCTTAACTATGTGACATTGTGACCAACCGTACCAGCCTTACTAATCAGTGATTAGTAAGGCTGGCACGGTTGGTCACAATGTCACATAGTTAAGAATGTTCAAAAAAATAAGACATCATAAAATCGTACAAATATGTTAAATACGCAGTTGTAGTTTTACTATTGGAGATATATTCTCGAAAGTGGGCAGGTTTGAATGTAGATACCAAAATCCATCCACTGAAATTTCGTGCGCATGTCTAGCCCTCTTAGATTGCGCGTGGTACGCAGTTTAGTCCACTGCGCAGATGGCAAATAACGAGAAATAAAGTCGAAATAAACTTGGGAAAAAGTTATAAAGTTAAATACGTAGTGGTACCTTGACTTTTGGAGATATATTCTTAACAGTGAATGGGTTCACATGTAGACACCAATGTCCATCTCCTGAAATTCCGTGCGCATGTCCAGCACGCTCGGTTTGCGAGTGGTACGCATTTTCGTCTACTGCGCAGATGGCAAAAAACGAAAAATAAAGTCGAAAAAAACTAGGGAAAAATGTTATAAAGTTAACTACGTAGTGGTACCTTGACTATTGGGGATATATTCCTAAAAGTGAATGGGTTCGAATGTAGACACCCAAGTACATATCCTGAAATTGCGTACGCATGTCTAGCACGCTCGGTTTGCGCGAGGTACGAATTTTGGTCTACTGCGCAGATGTCAAAAAACAAAAAATATAAAAACGACAAATGAAGAAGTAAAGTTGGAAAAAAGAAAAAGTGCCCCACAAAACACAAAATAGCAGCGCAGACTGGTACTGTATGGCACAAGAGGTCGACTAATGGTCGACTTGTGCCCCGCCCGATTATACGATTTACGATTTATAATTTTTATAGGCCCATTTAAAAATGCATTAAAATACGGAAGTTGCGGTAAAATGTTTCTATTTTGAAGACTTTTAAAAGAAGAGGCCACCCGGCATAGGTTTGCATTCAAAATTTTTGACCTCAACTCCCGGCCCCAAGGGGGTTGAAAAATTTAAATTACATAAAAAAGTAGATTTATTAACCAATAAGATACAACTAAAATTTGGTGTCTCTATCTTTATTAATAGTAAAGATATTTGACCATGCTAAGACTTTTCAGACACCCTGTATGGTATTTTCTTATCTCGCACTTTCAAATAACACAATGTGGGTAAATAAGTATTTGTATTTTATTTGCACATCGAATCCTGATTTTATTTCCAACTAGGTTAGAAGCCGTCTCTGGATTTACCCCCGTTTGCAAAACTTTAGTTATAACTCACTTGGAAAGCTATAATTCTCATATTGGGCCAGTGCCCAGTGGTGCGTTTACGCACCAGTTCGTTTTATATGTTCTGATTTTAGAAAACTTGGATTTCATTCGTCATCAAAAACAATATAAAATTGTTTTATATAGTGTTTTAGCAATGCAAATACATACATGTAGTTGAAATAAATGTATGTCTTATAATCTATTTTCAAGTATATTTATTGACATTCTCAACATTGAATAAATGAGGGTTTTAAAAAATGCACAGAACGAAAATAAAATCTTAAAACAAAATCGTAATATAAACAATAATACGTATATACTTTGAACAATGCATAATCAAATTGATATCTATTAAATAAGAAGAGTTTTTTTAACAAAATAAATAATATCATGGTGCGTATACCTAAGATGAAGGCCTATGGCGTATACGCACCATTGGCCGGAAATGGGTTAAAATCATAGAGAAAATATATAGTAGAGAAATAATGTCAATTACGAATGCGGCAAATTTACCGAGCTGAATCCGTAAACAAAGACGGTCCTCTGCGGGCTTGCGCATTGTCGAACGTTTGCCTTGTGATAGACAGGACTGTACTTCAAAATTTATTTTACATGACGTGAATCTTTTATCGAGTAATAAATGCTAAATATATTACTTTTAATTATTCTTTTTATTAATGATAAAAATGTAACCATTAGTGAGATTTTAACAAAAAGTGTATAGTTTGTTGGCTTAAATCTGAGTTTTCTTGCTATACAAAACTGTCGATAATTCCTCGAAAATAGCTGTTTATATATATACAGTGCGTCTCTTTAATGTCCCCCCCCCCCCCTCTTAATTTTTTAAACGTTACATTTACAAAATTGAAAGTTGAAATAAAATATAAACATAGTATTCTAAACAATAGAAATAAAATATGCAACTGTTTTAAGAAGTAAAATAGTAAATCTAAAAAATTACATGTGTATATTTTATTGGATTGGCATCCCATCCTGTATAATTATTGAACAAAGCAAGTTCTAGGGTAAGATGTAAATATTTTTACACCTATTTACAGTGTGTGCACTTGATACTTTGCTGAAAGCGCTACTACTTACGGCCCCATGTCAATCTAATCCACCGATATCTTAGCGATCCTTTGGAGAAAGCGCTTTTTTCTTTCGCCGTCCCTTTTAAAATACTCCCCTCTACCCTAATCCACTAGTATTTTTAGTGCCCCTTTGACGAAAGCGCTTTTTTCTTTCGCCATCCCTTTTAAAATACTCCCCTCTACCACAATCCACTAGTATTTTTAGTGCCCCTTTGGCGAAAGCACAAATATGCCTTTTGGACACACCCTTCTAATCCACTGATATCTTAGCGATCCTTTGGCGAAAGCACTTTTTTCTTTCGCGATCCCTTTTAAAATACTCCCCTCTACCCTAATCCACTAGTATTTTTAGTGCCCCTTTGGCGAAAGCGCAAATATGCCTTTTGGTCACACTCACCCTTATGCAATATAGGGGAAGGAGGCATTGACACTATATATGACCTTCTTACACCATCTTACCCCTTATACAATGCCCCTAATACACACACACCCCATCAGTGCCTTTCTGACACCTTGACCACACTCAATATACGTCACTGACAAATATTTGTACTTCTCCGTGTGTGTATTCACTTCAACACCGGAGTGCATTTAAGACAAATTATATTTTTTACCTCCTATTCTTTCACATATTGATATAATTTAAATTTGGAATTAAACTATTTCTATTTATGCACTACTTTTAAGAAATAGACTACGAAATAATTCCTTATATTTAAAAGTTGGATACATAATTGGCGAAACATATGAAATGTCTGTAACACTTTGTAAAGACTATTTGTGTATCGAAATAACAAGCTTCAGAGGTTCGCTATATTCGCCACCCCAACCAAAAATACCATAACATACAAATGACGAGATTTTTTCGGCCCGGTTCTGTTCGCCGCGTTGCGTCATTGAGTTCAACAACCACTTTTGCGAGACGTCCCGAGTGCGCATGCCTCGAGAGGACCGTCGTTTAAAAATCTGACTGGCGCCCAATGCGTACAAACGCACTTTTTCGCCCATACTTGGACGGATTCAGCTGGTGTCGCGAATACGTTGTGATGGTCTAAATATATCTTGTCTATGGTTAAAATACAAAGAGGCCGCCGCGGACACCGACTTCACATCGAAGGGCGTCGCTAAATTTCGGGTCCCTTTACAGAAGTTAAAAATAGCCGCCTCTCATTTTTCGAATTGGAATATGGAATAAGAATGCTACTGTGAAGATATTTTAACCACAACATGATTGCCATTTGTCGAGTTGTTATTTGTTTAATAAATATTAGCTTTGTTTTAGATTAGGTTTAAAGATGTGAAAACTTATTCTAATTAAACCTTTTATTTGGGCGATTGGTGAGTTAGGTATTTTTATGTAATACTTTTTTGTGCTTTTTTATGACTTACTATTTTGGGCCCCAACTTATCTTATATGCACGAGCTTAATGCACCTAATGGTAAAATAGGCCCCGAGTATGTTGGATGTCATAGTCAATAACAAATCTATATTCGTTGATAGTCAATGTCATCATGTCATAATCATAATTCATAATATATCGAGATTTAACGTTACGTGATCGTGGTACATATTGTGGGTACGTTATTATTATTTTTTATACATACCTATTTAGTTAATTATTACGTTTACTTACTGTCTGAATTTTTTTTGGGTTTTTGTTAACACTTAAAGACTTTGAATAGTTTTTGGATACCTAACGATTTGTTTTTCCAGAATATTTTGTTTTATATTTTCTTTAAAACAACAAAATAAATAAAAACTGAGTAAAGTAGAATCTTTAATACATTTTTAAAATTTATATACTTCTCTAAAATGGTGCGCATCACCATCATCAACATTACAATGTTCCAGTATTAGAATGTTTTAAATAATAAGTAAGGTCTAGTAAAACAACTAAGGTCTGCAATAATTATTTATATAATTGTACAAACATAAACAATGTGGTACAAATAGGTAAATAACAAAATAATACAAATTCGGACTGGAATGGTAGAAGCTTAGGCTGGAAAATTAATTTACAGTTGCTATTGACTATTCTGACGCATAGCAGATTAATAAAACTTTATACACACAGTACACACAGCACCAGTATGCTGAGCTGAGTATGCATTCCAGTTTTGTTCTATCTGTGCACGACATTCAACTGGAAAAACATTGAGTAAATCGGCTTTATTTATTCTGGAAGTCGAAGAAACATTAAGGCTAGGATTGATTTATTGGGCCATGACCATGACGAAGCTATTTTCTTTAAAATATCAAAATAAATGAAAACTGAGTTAAGTATTTTCTTTATCACCTACATATTTTAAAATTTAACCTATTTCTTTAAAATTCTGCGCATAGGCCTGTAGCTAGGGAGGGGCCAGAGTGGGTAATGCCCACTCTGAAAGAAAACGTTGCCCACCCTACAAAAACACTGAAATCACTGTCTTGTCTACTAGAAAAATATTACATCTTACATCATAAGTTTGCCCCCCTCTGAAATCGACGTGTTTGCTCAGTTTTATCAGTATAAGGAAATGAGTGGACAACCATTTAAACAGCGACAAAAAATTCTGTTAGAATTATTTAAAAATATCAACAAACGTGTTTAAATCTTCACTAAATTTTATTTAAATTTAGTGAAGATTTAAACAAGTTTGTTGTTATTTTTAAATAGTTTTACAACGGATCTTCAATCAGGTAAAGGCTACATTAATTCAACGGTTAGAATTTTTGACCTTCCCAATACTGACTTAACGAATACTAAACAAGATAGCATAGTATTTTTTTGTACAATAAAAAATGTGGCACATATCTGAGGTTGACAGAAAGAGGCGCAGTGTGTCGTATAATAAAAGTTGTAAAATGGAAGACTCACAAATATCCCCTCGTAACATAAAGTAGGGTATCTATAAAATTACAGTTAAAAATAAAAGAAATAAAAAAGTTTTCTTTTCAGCTTTCTAAGGTCTTAAAGGTAAAACTAGACATTACTTTTAAGGTCTGCACTGTAAAAAATTTGATGGTAATACTTTGAAATTATTTTCTTATGGAACATAATGCACATATACGGAGTTTTAAACTAGCACAGCATAAAATAGACTACGATTTATCGATATTTCCCTAACGCATACATCATAAATCAATCCCAACTATTAAAATATATTTTTTCTACGAATGTCAATAAAAACCTTTATTGTATGTTCAATAGTAATTTCGGAACATGGTGCATTGTGTTTTACACATTTTCATTGTGCTTCAATCACCATGGTGATTGAACTACAAAGTTCCCATTGTGCACGGGTATTTTTTACAAAGGTGGCGTTGACATCCAAAATCTTTATAATTTTTATTTGTGGAATGTCAGATTGACATTTTTTGACATCTTAAAAGGAAAAATATTACTAATCCCATTTTATGTAACAGTAACATTCGTAGAAAAAGTATAGTGTAAAACTCGCATGGAATGACCATTTCCTACTCGTATGATTTGCAGCATTCGCCTGCGGCTCATGCTGCAAACGTCATACTCGTAGGAAATGCATGTCATTCCATGCTCGTTGTACAATATACTATTTTAGAAGTTTTGTGACGAATAAAACGTATTATTTAAAAATTTGTTTTCTTACCAACGCAATCCGCGTGATGTCAAGTTGTGCAAAAGAGATAGGGCATTGAATGTGCGTCGGTGGTTTTTTGTATTTTGCGATTTATTCTAAATCTTATTTTTCTAGACTGCCGATGGAAAGAACACTATTTTTATATCTGAAGAATTAATTATATTCTTGTTCAACCCAGTCTTCAATAGATAAAACTCATGGTATTGTATAAGACAACAAGTATGATCTTCCGCAGTCAAAACTTATCGAGGCAGCACAGGACGTCACGGTGGAAAACAAACCAGCCTGGCAGCGTAGGATTTAGTCGCCACTTGGCAACATAGTCCCATATACTTAATGTTACACTTGAAAAATTAAAAATCTTACTATTAAATGGGACGTGTTGCCAGTTGGGTGACCAAGTCAAGACCCACTTTGGAGTTTACAAACGTGACGTTAACAAGCGGTGTGCAAAATCCATTGACTTTTATATATAGACCCCTACACCTGACAGCGTGCGCAAACAAAAGCTAAGTTACCAGGGTGAAATATTGTGTTTGTACGCACGGCCACCGGTCATATTTCTCGAGCCAGATCGGCGAGGGGCATGCGCACAAGTCGCTTGTTGTCATCTGCTACACGTTTTGCATAACCAGCTGGAAAACAATCAGAGTCGGATCGATGCGTCCTGTCCATCACAGATGACAAATTTGCAGTGCGCATGCCAATGGCCGATCAGCTTTGTTTACATGTGCAAAGCTAGAAATTTGCCACTTTCGCGATTATTGTTCGCGGATCCATGTAGTACAAATCAATGGCAAAATCATATCTTGTTTTCTTCTACCAGGATAAAAAAGCAAAACTCAACGCCTGTGTTAAAAATATTTGTCCATGCTAATGTTTTAAAAATAATCTATGTGTAATCTTTATAATTTATAACAAACAATCTTAAGATTAAAAACAATAAACAGTTTTAAAAAGTTTACTTGGTGTTCATCAACTATTTCAATTGAAAACAATATAACTGTAAACTTATAAAGTTAGACAATTCCGAGCACGCCGAGTGGCGTTACCGTTGTATTTGCAGGTTCGTAAGAATAAAAATAAAATAAATGAATCAAGACTTAGTGTCTGCAAACGCTTGCATTATAAACAACATTTCCGTTGTATTGTCGTCTCTGCCGATAAGGCTTTTGCTTTGCAGTCAATTTACACCATATTGTAAAAATAAGTAAAATAAGTCTTGTCTATTGACATAATATTCGCACCTGCAAACCTTTTTTGAATGTTAGTTGAGTTTTATCTACTATTACGTAGACTCATTTTCATTCACAACATTTTTTTTTGTTTATCACTTCCAAGGAAGGGGTAAGTTGCCTTGTCATTGCCTGAAAATGAATTTGACTATGCGTGTTAGGGGAGTATCATTTAAGGTACAAGTTTACCTTGAAAAGTAGAATGCAGGCCAGGTCCGGACTTCAGAAGTTTTTGTATTCACTGTAATTACATGGACATAGTCTTACATATAAATAATGTAGTCTTACAATACAAAGATGACGATTACAAAGAGTTTTACTGTATAGTACAAATATGATGAAATACAAGAAGCGTCACCGTACTGATAATTCCCAGAAGTTTTAAAAAAGTCCAAACCTAGGAGGGATTTAATGTTGTGAAAAGTACACTTAGAAGTTCATTAGTTTCTCTATATGGCATAAAGAACTGTGCCAAGCCAGGCCATTATCTATTGAACGTGAACGGTATTCGCAAACCATGAAAAGTTTTCTTGTATTAGTGTCATATTGTGAACAGATAATTTGTAATATGTCATTACCATCGTAAAATACCAAAATACCATAGTAACTCGGATTTCGTACCTGTTGTATCCACAGTACACCAGGCCGGATATATGGTTCTAGTTTGTAGTTGGGTTACAAATAATTTGGATTATAGAAAGTGACCTACCTATATAAGTCAAATAAAATAGAAAAAATGGGACTCATAGGAAGGACTATTCTGTAGTTAGACCACTATCTTAGTACAATAGGTTCTTTGCAGGGTAGTAGATATTCACACTAATATACATTGCGGCTCTTTAATGTCTCCCCTCTTAATTTTTGAACCGTTATATTTAGAAAATTGAAAGTTGGCGTACACAAATACACACAAAAATACTCTATTTTGGCGCACAAGTGACTCCCGGAAAAATCAAGATGACTGCTGGACGCCATCTTGGAAAAAAAAATTTAAATGGGAATAATGGAATAAGGATCTTGCGATATATTATTTTAAAGTTCTCATTGAGTACTTTATGATCCTAGAATATTCATTATTCGCCCTGAGAAATGGTGACTTGTAGAAACAAGTAATTAAAAAAATATATAATAACTAGGTATTGCTGAAGTTTTCTAATTGGCCGTTTGAAAATACGCTTCTGATGACAGCAAGAGGCTAAAAAAATATTATTAAGCCCTCTCCTACCCTCACTAATTGAAATAAAATTTACATTGAATCTAAAATAATTGAAATGACATAATTTTAATTAGTGGGGGTGGGGGAGGACTTAATAATATTTTTTTAACTTCTTACTATCATTAGAAGCGTATTTTCAAACCGTTAATTAAAAAACTTCAGCAACATTTATTACATTTAATTTTTAAAATTTTGTTCTCAGTGCGAATAATGACGTAATATTCTAGGATCATAAAGGACTCAATGAGCTCTGTATGATGTATCGCAAGACCCCTCTTTCCATTTAAGTTGTTTCCCTAAGTTGGAGTCCAGCAGCCATCTTGAATTTTCCGAGTCACTTGTGCACCAAAACATAGTAGGTATTTTTGTACTAATTACCGTATGCCAACTTTCAATTTTTTAAATGAGCCGCACTGTATATACACACTAATGTTCAAAGTTTTTCAGAAAGCCACAAACACCACCACAAGAAAACTAAACAAGCAAAACCTAAACACACGATAGGCCGCCTGGCAAAGCCACGAACGGAAACACAAACGAAGCTTTAATTCTTCTCTCCCTATGGTTAGGCGTTCGAAATTACAACTCCGGTTTCAAGGTTCCAGATTAAGGACCATAAGCAACCAGACGACACTAATTATCGCGGAAACCTCGGAAGAATTCGGCCCCTCCGGAGAGCTTCGGCGAAAGGCGGTGGTGGCGCGAATTTGAATTTGCGAACCACTCTTAAACAAACACTTTAACCATATATTTACAGCTGTTTGCCGCCTTTTTCTAGACTTATGTATTTGATTGCCGTGTTACCACGCAATTTTTGGAACTCTTCGCTTTTGTAAATCCTTTTGCCTTATTTTGTGAAAAATATTTGTTTAATTATAATTAGCATCTGATATTTCGCAATTTTAAATCACATCAAGCATGGAAACCCAAACTTCCCAGAACAAAACGTGCTCATTCTGCAATTTGGAGTTTTCTTGTGTTTCAGCAAAGAATTGACGTGTAAAAAATGCTCATAACCAACAGCAAGATCCCGATGCTAAGGAATCACATATTATTTGCCCATTGGGTACTGGAAATCAGTTAGTCTGTGGGACTTATAATAAACTAGAAACACATTTGGAGGTAAACCACAAAATAAAATTACAAATCCAAACACATAATTTTTCTAGCAGAGAAACAATGGTCTGAAGAACAGTAAATTGAGGCAACATATGCAGCGGCCAGGACAAAAAGATATAATGATTATGTGGAAACATCCCACTTGCAATCGTAGTAAGTTAATGTAGAATAGACCTTTTAATATCGCTTTATTTTACAAAATACTTAGTTCTATTATCCTTAGGATATGGATGGCAGCAAATGCTCCAAACGAATGGAGGAGGCTGGTGGTTCGATAAAAATGTATGGAGTATGACCATCTGGTATACCTAAATATAAAGATCTGGCAAACAGGTAAATTATTTTATTGCCTAAAAAGTATGTACGTACAAATAAATACTATATAACCCTAAAATGTGATAGCTGTTTACTTTAAAATAGGTTGAAGTATTTGAGAAAATACCAAATTTGAAATTGTAGGAGAGACTACTGTAAAATTCTGGAAATCACATGTAGGCCATGAAGAGGAGATTAGAAGTCAGCACTTGTCAAAACTTGAAAAAACTGAAATAGTTACAAAATTATGTAGTGGTGTACCCGTAAACAGAATTATCTCCGATGCCAGAAAAGTAAGATCTGAGAAAATTTGAAGAATAAATATGCTGAATAGGAACGATGTGTCATATTTAATGAAGAAACATAATGTAATGAATAAAGAAGAAATATGAAAATAGTATGATTGCTGTAGCTTTAGAAAGAAAGAAATAGTGTTGGTTAAGAGTTTTTATATTTATTTTGTATGGCAGGTACCTAATGGCGATAGGGCTTGTTCTTGTATTTTATAATTATTATAAAATCGCTAATTGTAGTTCTGTAGTATGGTTTAGGATTTATTTAGATGTATAAACTGTAATTTCTAGTTTGTAGTAAAAAAAATAAGTGTTCAAAAAATTTTTGAACACTTACTTATGAAGAATGGCCGGAGACTAAGAACAGAAATTTGGGATAAATTTTCGTTTAGGGGTGAAGATGAAAAATCCATAATGGTGATAAATTCGCACTTCCGGTTTGACCGGATTTTGAACGAATACTAGACGTGTACTAAACGTAGGGGAGAGTCCTACAGTATCGTCACCCTAAGGATTATTTAGGATATGACAAAATTATCAGTAGTTACCTTTAAAACAACCTATGAAATATAAAAAAGACCCTCTCTGCTATAAATACTACAAATAAAACATCGATTAATTTAGAAACTATTGGTTTTATGCATAAAATTCCAATACATATGAAAAGCAAAGATGAAAAAAATGGCCGCCAGTATCGGCCAGTACACATATGGCACATCATATAATGCAATAATCACAAATGTATTGCTGTGACAATTCTGAAATGTTGGCACAAGCTTCGTGGACCCATGCCTTACAGTTTCCGCATTGAATCCAGTCCTCATCGTATGACTCATGACATAAAGGACATGTTTTTTGTTCAGGTTCAGTTGTCCTTTGTTTATTTTAACGATATTTTTAATAATGTTTTTAAATAATTTTTTTTTGTCTTTTGCGTTTCACGTTCTTTTTCCTTCTTGCTCCTTTTGTTTCTTTTAACGATATTTTTAATATTTTTTTTAAATAATTTTTTAATTTTTTATTTTTTTTATTTTAATTTTTCAATAATTTCTAATAACGATATTTTTTCCACTTAGTAAACTTTTACCGCGTTTTACTGATTCAATCCTTTCTTTTTGTATTTTTTTTTTGTTCAAGCATATTTTTGTATGGTGAATCAGTCATAATTTCACTTTTTTCTGCTTTACGGCGTCGTGCAGTAATTCTCCGTTTTGAAGCGTCAGGAATCGGTGATAATTCTGCAATTATTACTTTAAACCTATCAACTGATTGCTGTGCTGTGTGTTCCACGTCAGAATTTCTTTCAGGAGAAACTGAAAGTTGAGGTTCTGTCTGAGAAGTTGTGGCCGATACTGCCGGAAAATTTTGTGGCCGATACTGAAGGAACCGAAAAAAAATTATATCTGAACACAAACAAAAAAATACAAATAATGTTTGAATGATAACTTATTTTTTATGTAGCTATATTAAGAAAGATTACATACTAATATCAACTGCTTCCTGAAATTGATAATATTCATATAAAACGAATTTTTGTTTTATTGGGGGGCCGTAGACGTGAACCGCTCAACAGAAATCGTCGCACTAGCTATAAACGCGCAGCGACAGGCTGACGCTGCGCGAGCCAGGTACTTATGTGAACGTAGTGCAAAACAAGTAATAGGCATATGAGCACCATCTATTATCGGAGGCTCGTAAGAGCAACTGGCCGATACTGCATGCTGGCCGGTACTGTGGGACTCTCCCCTATGTAAATGTACGTTGGAATGCATTCTTGAACGAATCTTAGACGTGTACTTAACGTAAACAAAATGGTAGACTGTATATAATGAATGACTGGCTGACGTTATCATATGCGTGGATGCTATGCATTAAAAATTAAGTCTGACAAAGTAAATATCATTTTTTCGCTGACATACCAATTATACATAAAAAGGATCTTAAATTTCATGTAACAAAAAAAGGTGGTGTTATGGAATGTACTTTTATTAAAATTATTAATTGATAAAAATGTAGGTATTAAATAACAAAAGTATGAAACCAGACAAGTTTTAATAGATAGAACAGATTTGAAATTTCAATTTAAAAAAACAACAGGGTGTTATAAAATGTACTTTCATAAAAAAATATAATTGATAACAAATGGTCTGTCAGATATCAATTAACAAAAATTGTCAGACAGACAATTTTTTTCAAAAATAATACATTATTTATCATAAATTATGCAAATTTCAAGCAAGTGTTTTCAAAAGTAAATTCATTTTTTCAGCTATTTTGAAAAATGTATTAAAAATAGTAATTAACATATTTTTAATAGTCTGGCGGGTGTAACATAATTAAATTGAATTATTTTCACCTTTTCAATTTAAGGTGTTCGATGGGGTATCTTTTGGTATTATGGAAGCTGGAACTAAATACTGCATGAATACAATGACGATGAAATTACGATCTTGTTTATGACAAACACTTATACTATGTCTTTTAAGTTATATTATTACGATGATCATTCAATTCAAGTAGACATAACTTATACCGCAATATATCTTTGTACGATCTTACTTTAAACCTTGGAAAAAAAATGAGAAATAATCGTTATAACGCATTTAGCAAACAGCGTCGTCGTCCAACCGTTCAGAGCTGCGTTTATAAATCGTTACAAAATATACATTCCTCACATTTCTGTTACGAAGCTTAGTCATAAAAAAAATGGACTGGAACTTCATTACTAATAAAGTTTAAACGTCATTTATATTTCATTACAAATACATTACATTGTATTTTATTTATGAATGTAGCCCAGGTGTAATCAAATTTGCTGCGCTTTCACAGCACCCGAAATCGCCGCTGCTGACCCGACTCGTATTTGTCCAGCTTTACTTATAAATAAAGCTGTTTTATTTATTGGTTTGTAATGATATAAATATATGTATAATGACACCTATTATTTCGAATCGTTCGCGTATGGTTGTTGATGTACCTTGACAGGGTAGTTTCATTGGATTGTCATAATATAACTGGAAGACATGTTGACAGTGTTCGTCATAAACAAAATCGTTCGCTTTTAAGTTATGAACATCAAGTAAAATAGATACTAATTATTTTATAAGTGTAACTATGCCTACATATGTATTATGTATATAAAAATCTCATATGTCTAAAAATAAAAATTTGCGCAAACGCATTTCAAAAACACTATCAGCCTTATTGTTTTAAGCAAATAACGTTTTTTCGTTTTAGAGCTGCCTTTCTACGTGACAACAATCGCATGAACATCTTACTGAATTAGGTATCAAGACCTTAGTATCACAAAGTCAACATATTTTAATTTTATAGTGGCATTTTTAAAACAATGCCACGAAATGTATTACAACATATGTACATATTTAAAATTTGTTTAAATTAAATATCATTCTATGAAGTCATGCTATTGGATTGAGTAAAAATATATGTACAAAATTCACTAAGTCGGTCATGAGATGAGTTTAGAGTCACGTGAAAATCCGCCTCTGCGTTTCAAAACTCAGATGGGGGAAAAATCTTCTGAATCCATCTGTGAAACTCTTTCCATCAATAATAACAACAAGCTTAACCAAAAAAGACAAAATTAACACTTAAATTCTATTCTGACACAATATGCCTATGCCTAACATGAAATGGGACAAATAAACTCTGCCTGGTAATAAATAATATAAATATTATTACAATCATGTCACATGAAAAATAAATATAAAATATTGAAAACAAAACCATACAACAAATCACTAATTTATTGTTAAATTAACATTAAGCATCGGGACAAATCTATTTTTATGCTTATATAACTTTGTTTAAGTAGACAATCCATGACAACTGTTACATACTGAGATTGAGAAACGAAATTTACAATGACTACTACGTCACTATACGTAAGATTATGATCTACCTATTCTTTTTTTCTGTATCACCCCCCCCCCCCTCCCCCCACACACTTTTGGGGTTAAAAAGAAAAAAGTGTCGGTTTTTGGATTTTTCTCCTTGCGTGCTAAACCCTGCCTCTGTGTTGAATTTCAGTATTCTAGTGCCACAGGAAGCATCCAAGAATTTTTGTGGTAAGTGCCTATCAAAACTGGTAATGTCTGGGCTTGATTAACTTGGAAAGTAATAAGTAATAGAGACAAAAACGTGAAATTAAAATGTTTATTTAAGTGTGCAAACTTTCAGAAAATAAATTTAAGCCATATTCTCTAATGCAAGGATAAGGGGGGCCGCGTTGCTTCTAGAAAAGGGTGTTCGGTAATGCGGCTCGAACTTGGATTCGGCTTGGACTTATGTGTATAGGTACTGGGAGCGAGAAACTCAATTTACAATACAAGTACTATTAATCACGTCACAACACACAAGATTATGATCTACAATATTTTTTAGCTGTATCACCCCCCACTTTTGGGCTTGTTTCGGTTTTTGGATTTTTCTTTTTGTTTTGGTTGTAAACCCTACCTCTGCGTAGAATTTCAGTATTCTAAGGCCACGAAAGGCATCCTAGAATTTTGATTATCAACGAGTGAGTTAGCAAATCTTTTGATTTGATTAACTTGGAAAGTCAAAGAGATAGGAACATGAAGCGTAAGCTTGCAAATCGTTCTTCAGAAATTAAATTTTAGGCACATAAATAATCCTCTTCAGTGCATGGGCCACAAGTATGACGAGTTTCTTCCAGAAAACGGTGTCCGGTAGTGCGGCTCGAACTGTCAGCGGCATTGCCGTGCCCCCATATTCTTTATTTAGGGAAAAGTTTGTAAATTTACCCTAGAATATCTTTCTAATACTCTTTTCTGAACAATAACTGGTTCGGGATTATCTGTCAAGCAAAGCCATTAACAATCGATAATTTCTGATTTATTACTTAATTTTTCAGAAAACTAAAAACCAGTGGCGGCTGGTGAAATTTCAAAGTTGTATATCTCTGTTCCTACTTACAGGACCCGTGCCAAATTTAGGGGTTTTAATAGTGAGGTCACTGAGAATGTTTTGGTAAAGAAAAAAAACATTTTGTAATTTGCGAAAAAAAGTTAAATTTTTCGTGTGCCCCTCCTAAGAAAAAAATGAACAAGTCTAGGTATTTTATTTATTATTTTTTCTAAACAAATTTTACATTATTTTGTAGACAATTCTTAGATCTTAAGAGAAAAAATGTGTTAGTAGAAAGTTATAGTCATTTGAATTTTTCTTAAATTATATTTTAGGCTTAAGAAAATTCAAATGACTATAACTTTCTACTAATGCATTTTTTTCTCTCAACATTTAAAAACTGCCGACAAAAAGATGTAAAATTTTTTTAGAAAAAATAATAAATACCATATCTAGACGTGTTCATTTTTTTCTTAGGAGGGGCACACCAAAAATTTAACTTTTTTTCGCAAATTACAAAATGTTTTTTTTCTCTACCAAAACATTTCCAGTGGGCTCACTATTAAAACCCCTAAATTTGGCATGGGTCCTGTAAGTAGGAACAGAGATA
This sequence comes from Philopedon plagiatum, assembly GCA_963971165.1. NCBI lineage: Eukaryota > Metazoa > Arthropoda > Insecta > Coleoptera > Curculionidae > Philopedon > Philopedon plagiatum. Next base: position 63,487,521 of record OZ020194.1, read on the forward strand.
TACAACTTTGAAATTTCACCAGCCGCCACTGCTAAAAACTGGGCTCGCAACCTACTAGGTACCAAATTTTATTAGTTACTTTGAATGCAGTGCTTTTTTAAAGTCTGTAAATTACGGTTAATTCTAAAAAAAAGTGGATCATGACTTTCCATCATTTTTAACATGCAATTAAGAATATTGCAACTTTTTACGGTTTGCTGTAGTAGATACTAGAAAAAACGCAGACCGGTATTTAGTAAGCATATTAATGGTCGGTTTTTCAAAGCAATTTAATCAATAATTAGCCGACTGGACACTACCTGTGGTGTGACAGTACACATGTTAATATCGTTGCCAAAGATGACTCTAAACGTCAATTAATATCATTGGTGTTGATTAAATGTTTTGAGAAATCGAGTGTAAAAGGGGCAAGTCAAATATGTAATTTAGAAAATTGACAAAGATTGATGATCAATAGTTCTGGTATCTGGTATCAAAAAGTAAAAAAATAATCTCTTCAAAATATCACTTAAAATGATCTGAGGTTCCATACAATAAAATTTTTATTTTCGGTTATCTAATATGTAAATAAATGGTCGTTTTGCTTCCTATGGAAGATTAATAAAAATAATCACAGCCGTAGAATTTGCCCTAATACTGTTATTTCCTAGTGAAGAATAGTTGCCTTTTTATATGAGCATTTTAATTTTTCTGTGAAGACGTTTTAACCTTTTCGACTAGAATAATGCCAAAATGGGATTTGTTTATCCAGATACTTGGTTGTTATTAGTCCAAGTTATGTAACTTTAGCAAAAAAAATGTATGCGTATCCTGGACAGTTATTATCAAAAGAAATTTTTTAATAATAATTTTACAAAAAAAGTTACTTTTTACGAAAGTATTGAAAGTTGATTCCTTCGCCATCCGTGCAAAATGACGACACCTGACAGGATGACGTCATTGGGCATGGATGGTAAAGGAATCATCTCTCCCTACTTAAGGAAAGCTCCGCTTTCTGAGGAAATAATATTAACATACTAAAATATGAGATGGCATGTGCCAGGCAAGAACTGGAAAATCCAAAGTTGTTCCACACCTTCAGGGGGCGGAAAAGTAAAATTGTAAAATAATTTTGATACGCGGTGCTCGAAAAAGTGCCTGATTTAAAACAATACAGAATAAAAACAATACAAATTCAGCTTAGTCAATACTGACTACAGTATAGTTGGCGACAATAAAAAATGGCAACATTTTTATTTTATTTTTGGTTCTCCACGTGCAAAAAGTCTTCTACCAAATTGGTCGTTAATAATAATCTAAAGTAATGAAGCTAATTGTGTTTTTCCTCTGTAAACTTTTTTGCTTTTTTCTAACAGAAGTTTTATTATTTCAGTTTCTGCTGTGTGAGCTTTATTATTACACAGTAAATTCGTGTTGTATGACAGCCGTGCATTTTGTAGAGTTACATCGAAGGAGTTGTAGCAGTTGCAGTAATTGGATGCGGACAGCAAGGACTAAATGGATATGTCATTGTTTACTTGACCCGGGCTTGTTCCAATATTCTAGACTCACCTCCGACAATTAAACACTCTCGAATTAACACCTGGCAAGGACATAGGCAGTTTGTTTGGCTCAAACACTTTCTGAAGCATTGTCAAATATTTATTAAAACATGACAATCGTTAAAACATTTATCAATATTAAACTTAGACACTTTTTTGAAAATAAAAAATAAAGACTATTTTATTTTGTGATTCTCCTTCCAATAATGATACAATCATTATACATCTACAACCCTGATAATGAAGACATTTTTTACTATAAAACAGAAGCAACGAATCCTCGTATTTTAGATACCCTGGATAACTTGGCAACCGCCAATGTAGATATTCTATCGGCCAATGCTTGGAACTACTTATACTTATAAATAGCATGAGCGATTTTGTCCCTTCCTACAGTATTTTTTAAAACCGTTGCATCTTCTTCGGCGAAAATAACCGTTTTCACTAGTATTCTTATAAAAAAAAATCAGAAAGAATGCTTCAAAGACAGTAATAATTCCAAATTAAGAAAAAACAATGTCAGAGTTGCAAACTAAAGCAGTGCTTTTATGTTTTACTTTATTGCCAAAACTGTTTGCTTTTTCAAAAGAAAATGCATTATTAGCATCACATATATCTTCTATTTTTTAAATTTAGATTCACACCAAATATGAATTATTGTTCAAATTATAACTCTTTATAGAAAAAAACAAATAAGTGCGTATTTTTTGTATTGCCTATTGACTCTCACAAAATTTGATATAGATCAACCAGACCATCTGGCCAACCAGTGAGGAATTTTCCCCTTTTCTCTTAGACCACAGTTCAGCCAAACAAACTTGTTTATTGATAAATACCGGGTTCAATTATCGAAGGACCTAGCCTTAATGCAAGAACAGGACAGGCCAGTTTTTTTAGTCCGCAAACCATTCTCCTTGTTTTTATTTAGTATAGATGTTAAACTGTCTATTTTTTATTTGATATTGTTTACTTTAGTTCTCATTTCATCCTACAATAAATTTGCATAATGATTACTTTGATTATATATCGCAATGGGGACATATGGTTTATTCGAGTTACTCATGTATTAATCGGGTTAAAAATTCAGGCAAATTATTGTTTAAGATCTGCTGCCCTTACTGGAGTAATAGGTATAAACTTTACTAGCCTATGGTCAGAGTTGCCAATAGTACTTATTCATTCTCTTATATAAACAAAAATTGATGTGTACCTATCGAGAATTTAAGGTAATATAATATAAACAATTTAATCTTTATACGAACCGTTAGGTTCGAATAAATGTGCTTAAAGCCTGTTCTGAGCCATTACTCTGTACATATGGTATGATATAGCCAGGTGACTCAATATTTTTAGCGCTTTTTTTGGATCCATTAGTGGTTAACTTTTAAATGAAAAGAAGATATTTGCTTAGCATAAATTCTGTAGATTTCAACTAAGTCGTCAATCGTCAACTGCATATATTTCCTTGCTCTAACAAATTTTAATGATACTTTCCCGTTGTTTATTCCATATTCTAGGATATATTTTCATTTTTATGCTTCAGTTTTCCAACGAACTGACTTCGGACACTAACTACTGCTTCGTTATGGTTATAAACTAGGGGTCGATTTTGAGCAGTTCGAGAACTGCTCAGATCTAAATAGTTTGTTTCGAAGTCAGTTCGCGTCTGAGAAAATGAAGAAGATAGATGAGTTTATTTCTAAATATGTCCATCTAATTCACAAAATTTAGACCAACCTTTGTGTATTTCAGTAGACCAACTTGCTATAAGATTATTATCCATGCTACTTTTTTGCGTAACCTCTAAGACGGTTCTACAATAGTCACTAATTGGTTCAAAATCCTTAAAAATATTTTCAAAATCAGTTCGAAATTGATCTGGTTTTGACATGTTCGTTTCAAAACGTTTCCGAGTTTAAACTAAAGTAAACCTTGTATACTGTAATAATGTATGCTATATAAGCATATTTTAACAATTAATTTACTGTATTTATATATTTATATCTATGGGTTTTATTAGGTTAGAGATTTTCACAGCAACATTGAAGACTTTGAAGGTGGTAGGAGCATAATATTTTAATTTTTGGTTTACATCATTTAAAGGTTCCTTATATGCCGTGTCCTTCTGACCAACAGAGAACTTGAAGATAATCCACATGATAGTTTTGCCAGTTGAGAAATGTTAACAGAACGTCTCGGGTATTCTATTTTTTCTTCAAATATCTAAAAATAAATAATTGTTACCTAAAGTAATTTTTTACAATTATTCTGAACTACGAGTAGCAGTACCGTAACAAATCAACCAGTTATCATAGTATTTTAAATAGCTGCACATTAGCGTATGGGGTAGGACTGAAGAATGTAAGTGGAACGTATAAGGGACTTTAGCAATATCACACGATCAATATCGCATTAAATTGGGATTTTCTTGTTCTCAGAACTATTGCGGAAAATGATATTAAATAAAGAAAATTATCTCAATTTACTTTTATAAGTAAAAATAGCAGCAGCAGAGCGGTCGTCAAGTAGGGTTGAAATAGTATGTTATAATATAAGACGACTCCCTCTGGGTCGGTGGTCCACTCCAAGGATATTAAAGCAACAGAAGGATACGGGACTAGTTTACATTATTTGAAGCAATAACAAACCAAATAAAGCACAGTCTAAGTACCATAATTTGTAACATTGGCCACATCTCATTTTACCCTATATTTTTGTATAAACAATACATTTGAAGCATCTGAAGACTTACCAAAACTAATAAAAGCTGTAAAATATTTTATTTTGTGCTTAATAATGAATTTAATTTAAAAAGCTTCTACATTATTAATTTCTGAAAGTCGCTTCGTGTCATTTATAAATCTTTAAGTCGCTTAGTCGCACTTTTTCTTTTCTAGTTTATTAGATAAAGACATACTTTTATCCGAGTGTTCAGACGTATTTCCTAAGCAACCGTCTTCGAACGTCCGTAGATCGTGCCCGAGGGACATTCCCCCCGATAAATGACATTTGCCATTCCCCTTCTTTTTTCTTGACCTTCAGAGGCGTGAAGGCCAATTATATAGTACTGAAATAGTAAACTTTTTCTTAGATCTCGCAATATGATGGCCAAGTCACTTGTCATGTATGGCACCCTGTTGAAGTGTGGTCTATTTTACGTTTAGAGGTTCGCCAAAAGACAGGACCGTACTCACCGCATAGACGTAGTTAAAGGGGGCTTAGAGGTGCTTAGCACTCCCAAAACTCTAATTAGCACCCAAAAAATGTACAACCCTTCACACCAAGAAAATCTAGTCCCTGAAATCTATAAAGTCCAAAAGTAAAATGTTTAAAACACACACTATACAAAAGAAACCACAGAAACGCCAACATCACAAACACAAAACACCAAAACCAATCGAAAATATAGCGACGCGACCTGTCCTGTCAGCTTGATACGCCCCAACAACTGAATTGATCTAGGGACTTTTCGAAGGAACCAATATGAGCAGTTGATGTCATCTGTGATTGTCAAATGTCGAAACGCTAAGTTTTTTATCTTCTGACAGCCCACGAAGACCGAAGTCTAAGTACTATGTACCGTGGGTGTACTGGGGAATCAACTCACACATCCAGAGCTGGAAACATCCCTAGGGATTTCAACAGCCCTTTAAGAGGATGTGAGGGGTGGTACCTCCTCGGTCGAGGAAGAATTCCTCTACCACCTTCCAACAACAATTACAAAATATCCATGGTCGAAGCGGGATTCGAACCCGCGCCTCGGCGCCGTACCAACTCGGCCACCGGAGACCCGGTGGTGTATACAATTCAGAGGTATTTTTTTCTGATATTTAATTACCATAACCAACACATTTATTTTAAAAAAACAGTAGGGGAAATTTACTGGTAGTAACAACCATATTACTTAATTATATAAAAATGTAGTAATTATATTTTCTATGCCCAAAAATGCGTTATTTTGATACTGATAAATGAGTTTATACTCGACCCATGGACTTTTGGTTCTCGTCCATCGATTGTTAACTTGAAGTCAACTGCTCAGCTGGTTGAGGGGACAACAGAGACAGCGATACCCAGAGGGGAAGAATTTCTCCATAATAACAATAAGTAAACATGTTACACGTTCGACACGCTCACAGTAGAGTGGATCGGGATACCGCGTCCTTATTTATTTTTTGCTTCATGGTCCTCCGTTTTCCGTCGCACCGCTTTGTCCATACGCCACCACACGTAGTACATGCAGTGGCGTTCCGTGCCTTTAGGAGCGGAGGGGATGCAACGATTTGGGGGCGCCAAATTATTTTCCTTTTATTGGAGAGTATGTAGTCCTAGTAGGCAGTATATCTCCAGGGGCGCTGTAAATTACTTTGCTTTTATTGGAGAGTATGTGGACATACTATAGTCTGTACATCGAACGTACGGAGTAACAAAACTACCTGATATTCAGGTTCAGGTAAAATCAGGTCAAATTTTCGGAATTTAAGCGGTCCTCTTTACACCCTACAATATTCAATTGGTGCGGGTGTTTCATTTATATTCTGAGTTCTGTGGCGTACGGTCTATAATTTTGTTTGTTGGTTGAGTGCTTTTTAAAAATATTGTGTTGCTTCTTTTTTCGGTGTGCTTTCTTTAAAATTGGGATATCTGGCAGCTCTATTTGAATAAGTAACATTCACTATGAATATCGTATTGAATGAGCCTCAATTACCACCAAAGAAACGGATAAAACGATATTTGTCCGTTTATGAAAAAGGAAAGGGAAGGTAGGAAGATATATTACCTAGACGAGACTTGGGTCAATGCGGGACACACTGTTAGTAAAGTATGGGTGGATGCTTCAATAGAGCATCCCAGGCAAGCCTTTCTGGAAGATCTTTCGACAGGATTAAAAAATCCTTCAGGTAAAGGGAAACGCCTGATTATTTTACATATCGGATCCGATGGCGGCTTCGTAGAAGGCGGCTCATTAGTTTTTGAGTCAAAGCAGATGGGTGACTACCACGCAGACATGAATGCTGATTTATTTGAAAATTGGTTCAAAAATATCTTAAGCCATCTAGAAGAGAAGGCTGTCATTGTTATGGATAATGCTTCGTACCACAGTAGGCGTATTGATAAAGCTCCGAACACTGGAACAAGAAAGGCCCAAATACAAGAATGGCTAAGAAGGCATATTATTTCATTCGAGGAAGATATGGTCAAGGCAGAATTATTAACTCTTGTTAAAGAAAATAAAGGTGCTGACAAATATGTCATTGATGAATTGGCCAAATCCACCAATCGCAGAATTTTACACCTGCCGCCGTACCATTGTGAATTTAATCCTATCGAGTTAATCTGGCATCGTGGCACAACAAAAGTCCACAACACAAAGAAAATCATTTCAATTATTCAGCCTAGTAGTAAAGTCACTATTATAATTAACCATTATATTATGGCAAACCTTGTAAAATAAATTAATATATTTTCATTAATTTACCTATATACTACGCCACTGATGATTTCGCATTATCACTTCTGCAAGTACTTGTGCAGTGTAAACCGGGCCGTCCGGCACCGCCTTGTCTGCTCGTGATTACTCCGTACGTTCAGTGGATATACTATAGTAGGCAGTAAATAATAGTACTATTAAAAGATTAAATTAAACGAACAATGCGCATTAAGATATTTTAAATTTATTGATTCCGATGAAGAATTTATCCCGACTTTCTACGCCTTGGCCTCTAATATTTAACGCGACTTTAAAAACCAGACGCTGATGAATATTACCTAAACTGGTGATATATAGCTCCGAAAACTTCGTACCCAACCATGAACTTCGAGCGGAGGGGAGCGCCAGCAGCGTTACAGCACGCCGCGATATTTTATTGTGAGGACGACGTTGGGGCGCGAGTATGAATAAAGTACAAGTGCGTAAAAACAATTTGCTAGGGCATAACGTTCGGAGGTTTATTTTTCATTTGCGGACCTAAAATATGATGGGACTGATCATCAGAAACCATTTGCTCCTGTTACCCAGGTGTGGATGCGCTTATAGGGCATACAAAAGCCATATGTCTAAAATCTCCTCGCCAATTTCATGACAAATATCCGAGTATTCCAGAACCTCCATAGCCTGTTCTTACAATATGGGGAACATGGTTGGAAGGTGCGTTTTATTATCGCCAGCATTTTTAGCAAGTACGGTCACTTGTCTTACAATTTAACGCGAAAAAAGCTGCCTCGATTAAAGAAAGTCAGTTAAAATTTCAAGATCCTCAAGTGGAAATAGATTTACAAACTATTTTTAATAACTACGCCTTCACAGCATTACAAAAGTCGTCGTTGTCGTTGGCCGAATCACTACAAATATTAGTACTACAAACTTTAAGTGACGAAAAACATTAATAGTGTGTCACAACAAAATCCAGATTTGGCTAGACTAAGACAGATTTTTAACACTAGTGTTTTTACAGATCCGTGTTTCAAGGACCATTTTAAGTATGCAAATATTATATCGTTAAATGTCATTTTCCGTATATAAACACATTTTTTCACCGCGGCGAACATGCCACCAAGAAACGACTGTGGAAACATGCGCTATGCTGCAAGTGTTTAGCCGTGTACTACATTCAGATGTATAATCCTAACCCTAGTTACTGGGTAAGTATTTTTCTTAGAATAATGCATGTTATTGTCACTTACTTACATGCAGTTGCGTATTTATCTTTCCGACGCCTATGGTCGCGAAGCGTGCTTTTGAGCTCTAGTGATAACTAGGTATCCATTTTTTTTTAAGATTCTAGTCAAAAATCCCTTTTAAGGTACACATAATGGCATCTTTGGTTTGCTGGTACATTTCAGATGGTAAGTCATAATAAAAATCTATTCTGTAGATGACATATAAAAAAGATTTATAAATATGTTAATAAACATTTTGAAATAAATGTCATGTCATGAACGAAAATTCTAAATTGAAAAATTTTTAAGAGCATCAACGAATTATTGATATAAATTTATGATTTAAAGTTACAACAAATATCCACTAAATAAAGTAGGTGAATCTGTTCTGACGAACTGACGTCGACTGGCGTCACATTATTTAGTAAAATAGTAGGCATTAAAAACACAGCTTTGTAATGAAGCAATATACCTTAAAAGACAATGGTATTTCTTCCTGTGTCCGATGCACGAGTGTTCCATTCAAATATAAAACATTGGCTCCTTCGTCCTCTGGAAGGGTAAGTGTTTGATAACTAAACGTTGCTTCCCTTTCCATTCTTTTTAGTACCTCCTGGGATTCTTTGCCTACTCCAACACATAAAAGATCTGGGCCGCCCATTGTAATGTATGATTTTAGATGCTTGGGCTCAGGAACCTAAATATTAGAAAAAAATGTACCTGTTGCCAACCCAATGGCATAACTGATAACAAAATCAATCAAGCATAGTGTTATTACTAAAACTGTTGAATCGGGATTGTTCAGGTTTTTTTCGTATGCGAGAATAATTTTGTTTCTTGTGAACTCCCAAAAAATCAGCAATGCGACGTGAAACCCTTTCTAATTAAAAGTAAAAAAAAAACTGGAACTATGTAATACTTTAATAATTTAATATCAAATGTGAAAAATAAGCATTGTAACTAAATTATACATAAAACTGTTATATTTGTATTTGTGAAACACACTTAATTGTCTAGAGGCCGTATAGAAGCCCTAGATGTCACTGAGCCCGAGTCAGTATATACGCATTTCTTTTCATACCTGTATGCAAAAGTAATGTCATGCAAATGCACAATAAATTTAATACCATATGGTTGAAAAATATGTGATTGTGAGAGGTGTAAGAAAAGAAAATCGCTACTCGAGTACTAGCCAGATCTTAAAATAATGATTACCAATGTAAAATGGGATCGGTTACTTTTAGAAGCGATTACCTTTCGTTTGGGTTTGCTGATGAATTTAGTTCTATTATTGTAGAAAGTATGTATTAAATTTGCTCTTTTCCATATAAATTTGCAAAAGAACAAATTCATAGTATAAAACTTAGTTATCTTATTCCTACACTTATTAGTTTAAACCTTTTGGTTGTCAAATTAGACCGGTCGATCTACAGTTGAAGATCTAGCCGTATTTGTTTTAGCAGGTCAAAATTAAATATCATTTAACTAACAAAAATAATTTGTTTCTTCTTCTGTGTCATTATTATTTATATTACCTATTCCAACGGAGATGGAATTTTATATTAGAAACTTTGCACAAAAGTGGAAATAGTTAAAATGGGGCAAATAAATGGGGCAAATAAAAATAAAAAGTATTTGTTTGTATTTCAAAACTCTAAGTGGAACCGTATTTATTAGTAGTAGAACCTGGGCAAGCAGTCAAATCTTTAAAAAAATAACTAAAATTTTGAAGATAAATGTCAGCAAGATTTTGGTGTCCAGATAATTTTAGTTAGTCGAGGCTTTGTTAAAAAATATTTGTTTTACAGTATTATGTACGAAAAAAGCTCAGACTTGATTTTTATTTGTACGAGGTGTCTCAATAATGTTCAATATATTAAGATCATGTTTCACTTTTTAGGTATATTTTTATGATTGCTTGAAGGTATTACAAAAAATACTACTGGTGTTAATATAAATAATAATAACTGATATTGATTTTCAATTTTAAATAAATTTAGTTTTTTACCGTCTCTGGATTTTATTTATCCCTTTCGTTTATTTAAAGGGTCGAAAAATGCACTAAATAATGTTAAAACATATTGCATCATTTTTAGATAGAGCGAATTTTTTCATGCTTAAGCAAAGTACTAAAAATTAGTACGGTATTGGAAATTTTTAATTAATTTTAGAAGCCTATACTGTATAATTGTATGTTACAAAATAATAGATATAACTAACAAGAAAGAATAAAAGAAATTATTTCAAAATAATGTATTATCTATTATAAACTTTCAATAAATTATTTACTCAAATGTCAATTTACTTGCTAATTATCACCGTTATTTTGATTATTCTAAAGCAAACATTGAAAAGACTTTAGAGCACAATAAAAATTTTCAGATCGACACTATTTTTTAGTGCTTTGCTTGAACCTTGTCTTAAGTATATTTCCAAAAATGTAAAAATGGGTTTCTCCACAGCCGTCTTCAACTCTCGAGCCATGAAACACAAATGGCAATGTTGCAAACAGCGCCGCACGTGGGCTAATTTTATTTCGTTAATAATATGTACTACATAATACCACATAGGGAAAAATAGTGAAAATAAATTATATAAAACAAAGTAACACGTGTTTCGGTGCCCTTTTTAATTCTGTCAGCACCCAAATAATTCATAAACTGCAAGAAACAACACAATAGGTATACAAAAATATTTTAGATGTTTTGAACTGTAAAATCTAGTAAAATTGTGAACAGTTAATTTAACATTTATTTAAACTTATTTTAAGTAAGAAATAAATAATTTAATTAGGGTCTATTCTTAAAACATTTTTGGTGTAGGCAAATATTTCGGTTGATTTGTAAATAGGCGGGGTACTACGCCATCCCTTAATTTAGGACATGATAAAGGAAACTCGTGGGTATTGCGTATTGCCATTTTTATCTATGCGTTTCATTTCAAATAATCTTCTAATTAATATCAAAATGTTTACGACACACAACTGGAAAATGAGTCACTGAGAATTCTCACTGTGGCTACCGCGCAACACAATCTTTTTATTTCCATTGTCTTTTGGAAAACTAAACGTTGTTTGATAACCTTCTGCGTTAATAACACTACACTATCTTAATTTATTTTATAGCCAGGCACACATCATTTTCGCGCCATGTTTAAAATCAATGTAGGTATACTACTTTAGACCAAGAGAAAATAATAATCCGTAAAACTCTAAATTAAAAACTGCGCAGGCATAAATTAATAGTATTTAACGTTAAGCACTTTAAAACAGTTTAAAATTCAAATCACTCGTACGCCATCTTAGCAAAACTTCCAGAAAGGCATCAGCTATTTATTTCCAGCCTATACTGTGTTGCCAGATCATCTACTTCATGGCTCTCTTGATAAGAAGGCTGTGGTTTCTCGCTAAAAATAATCTCCGTCCATGATACAAATAAATAGAAGATATGATATCTGACGTCACCTGGAGACTTTTGAGAAAAATGACAGAAAAAACAAATGAACAAAAATTCATCTCATTGGTCAAATTAAATGGGCAGCTTACACAAGGAAAAAATATACACATGGCAGTCCAGATGTTTTCACGTTGAAGTTCGTTTAGTTTAACTTGTCTACTTACGCATGTATATGCGTGTATATTTTTTATTCTTGAGAAATTTCCTGGTTTTGCTGCATTTCCTAGAACACCTTTATATCATAAGATCACTGTAAAATCAAATAAAACCCTGCAATATTGTTAAAAAACGTCAGTAGGTCCGACTGGTGCTCATCGGTATTACATTTGACATTAAACGATCGAGCTACGTGAGTTCCTAACATAGAATCGACTATAGAGTTATATCGTCGTCTTTTGTTAACTTAATGTATCAAATAAAGAGATGTTGCCATTTGGAGGATGAACTGTCACTACGTTCCCCGGCTGGGGACCTCTTGCAAGGTTGCCAAATTTTTGGAATAAAATGTGCAATTACCTAATAATAATTATTTGTTTTAAACTAATTCAGAAATTAAATTAATAAATAAAATTATGAAGTACTACGATTTCAATCCACGTTAACAAATTCTAATACAACCATAAATTGGTGTGGTATCTGAGACAATCTGGCGACATTGGATCTGACATACCATAACATAACCTCTAAAAATTCTATGTTGCTAAAATGTCACAGACTCGTATATTTTGTGTATTTTTGCCTTGTTTGTGCCCATTTTGTATTCCCAATGGCTAAGTGGAATGGAATCGACGATATCCCAGGAACCTCCACCGAAAGGGCCTTATCCCCACCAAGAAAACGACAAAAAAACTTAAATGTGAAGGCCAAAGGAAATGCTAATAAATATTTATAAAGCTTCATTACAAAAGAAATAAAGTTTCATTACAAAAGAACTCTACCTTTTCCAGGACCCAGAGTTTGCAGCTGAATGTGAATGTGTTGAGTATGTATAGTTGCTCATCCAAAAGGTAAGTACCAAAAAAGACTATTTCAGAATGCTCACAAATTATTTCCAGTATGAAGGAAAACTGTAAGTAAAAACGGAATTTTCCCGACAGCTTCCTGCCTTCTTTGTTTATAAGGCAAGCAGCTGAAATCAAATGCGACCGTAGGTATACATAGTACTTAAAAAAATAAACTGTCAGAAACTTTCAAGTATTTTTTATATAATTTTTATGGTAGCATTAAACCTTTTCTTCTTTGTAAGCATTCACATTATCTTATAATGGTACCTACCTATTTATAAGTATCTTAGTCACGATACACTTACAACGGTATGCTACGTTTGATGTCACTTCGAGTGAGAATCTTAAATTAACAAGGCACTTACCTAATCAAATGAAATATGACAATAATATTTTAATAAGCGTCAACCCCAGTTCGGTCTGATCAATCTTGGAACATTGGTTGGTTTAACAACGAACTTAGAAATCAGAGGGACACAATAGCTTTGTTAAATGAATATTGTGAGAGGAATAGAACGGAGTATGCTCAAACAGAACTAAAAAGATTAAAGACAAATTACAAAAAAGCACTTAAATTAGCAAAAATACAGTACAATAATAATCTGATTAATACAGCTCCAAACCCTGTTAAAACAATGTGGAAGTTAATTAACCAATCTAGAAAGAGGGGTGACAGAGTGGGGAACACGGCAGTTTCTCTGTCACCTCAGGTTTTTAATGACTACTTTGCTACAGTGGCCAAGAACCTGATCGGCGGTATGGGGATGACTGATATCGATCCTCTTCACAATGTTACTGACTATACAACATCATGTCCAATTTTCCAATTTAATGAAGTTTCATATATTGAGGTTCGGGATATTATTAGCAAGTTAAAGAATAAAAATAGCTCAGACATCTACGGAGTCAATATGAAGGTAGTAAAAAGTATAAAAAACCTAATATACATTCCAGTAGCAAAGCTAGTAAATCTGTGTTTTAAAAATAGTATATTTCCTTCAAAATTGAAAAAAGCAAAAGTTGTTCCAATCTTTAAAAATGGGGACAGCACTCTGGTTTCAAATTACAGACCAATATCCCTGTTGCCTGTTTTCTCGAAAGTCTTTGAGAAGTGTATGGCAAACAGGATGACTTCTTTCTTTGAGGATAATAATCTTTTTACGCCGGACCAGTTTGGTTTTAGAAGGGGTAAGAATACCTCTCTTGGAATTCTTAGCCTGATCTCTGATGTGATGGATTCATTTGAGAAGCAAGAGTATAATGCAACTGCTCTCTGTGACTTGAGCAAAGCCTTTGATTGTGTCACCCACAGTATTCTCTTATCTAAGCTTAAGTGCTACAATTTTCACCCAGATAGTGTACAACTAATAAAGTCATACTTGGAAAACAGAACCCAAATAGTTATGGTGGGAGGGGTGTCGTCGGGGGAGAGGGTGATGGATGTCGGTGTCCCGCAAGGGTCAATTTTAGGACCACTTCTATTTCTCATATACATTAATGATTTACCATTGGTGGACCCGGCAGCTACATTCACTCTCTTCGCTGATGATACATCTTTGTCCTGTAGTGGGACCTCATATGATACTGTCACTGAGAGGCTGGGGGTGGCACAGTCACAGGCGGAAAGTTGGTTCAAGGCCAACAGGCTATTACTAAATAAAGATAAAACGCACACAATGTATTTCTCCCTGAGAGACTTATCTAGCAAGCCTGAGAGCCTTGCCAGTGTAAAATTTTTGGGAATTCAGGTCGATAGGGGGCTTAAATTTGATGCCCACGTAGATTATGTATGCCAGAGACTTAGAAAGAGTGTCTTTGCTCTGAGGGGGCTAGAGAACTCTGTTTCCCCTGGGGTGCTGAGGACTGCATATTTTGCTCTCGTGCACTCAATACTTTCGTATGCAGTCTTAGTATGGGGACATTCAACACATACTCGCAGAGTCTTTGCACTTCAGAGAAGAGCCATCAGGATTGTGGCTGGCCTTTCATATAGAGAGGACTGCAGGGATGCCTTCCGCTCTCTTCGGATTCTTACCCTCCCGTCTGTCTATATCCTTGAAAATCTGCTGTACATTAAGACCTATGAGGATAAATACACGTCACGTAGTGTCATACATAACCATGACACCAGAAATAGGGATAACTTAGAGGTGGCATATCGGAGGCTGAGGAGATGTCAGGGTGGACCTGATTTCCTGGGGGTTAAGTTCTACAACAAAATACCGATTGCAATAAGATTGCTCCCAATAAAAATTTTTAAAGATCGAGTGAGGAGGTTCCTGGAGGGGGAAACCTTTTATACAGTAGATGACTTCCTAAAGTGTGACACATCACAACTTGGGTTGTGATCTGTCATTTTTAGTTTTTGATATGTTTTTAATATTCTTAATTTTTAATGTACTATTTTAATATGTTGTTTGTTCAATATATGTAAGGAGAGTTTGTTTTGTAATTTCTTTAATCAAACATATTTTGTAGTGAGGATTTTTATTCTATTTTTTGTATATTGACTTGTGTAAACGCTTATTGTGTAATTGGCACCAATAAACTATTATTATTATTATTATTATTATTAACCCAACAAACTACCCGACAATAAGCTGTCCTGTACTAATATTTTAATAAATGTCAACTCAACACACTACCCGACAATAAACTGACCTGTACTTATGTACAAGGAGTGCAAGCATCTAATCAATTTAGGATTCCCCTCGAAGTGACGTCATAGCGTAAGCATACTGTTGTAAGTGTATCGTGATCTTAGTAATAATAATAGGTATCAAAGCAATTTCAAAATATTCCTGTGGTCTGTAAATGGTTTATTTATGCGTTGTTTCCATGTGAAAAACCCCAAGTTAGGCCCTGTTATATTAGAAGTATTGAGATAAAAGTTGACATAATATTATATAAATTTCAGAGTCTTAAGGTTATTTTAATTTGCCAAATAGGCTAAAAAATGCATTTAAAATTGTGTCCATAAAGTTTTTAATGTCAGAAAATTATTATCAATCAACCTTTAGGTAGGTACTTGGTATGAAAAGGTAAAAAACAATACTACAAGGGATGTGAAAATTTTGAACAAGTTTTTCAAAAAGTAAAAGCATTTTTTAGCTATTTTTGAAGCTTTTTTGACATAATATTGGCAAATTAACACTATCTTACTCTCCCAATCAAACTCTGAAAAATGTCAAAGTTTAACCCTATCCTATATATGTCAATAGAACCCAACATGGGCTTAAAATGTAAAACAATGTTTAACATGTAAAACACTGTGGAGTGCTTTAAAAAAATGTAGGTACTGCATTGATAAGATAGATTCTTTGTTCGATAAGGCTTTTAATTAAACCCAAGTAGCTTTTGGCAATAGGCGTGCATATACATATGTAAGTAACTGCACGTATTGGTTTTCCCAAATTAACATTTTGAAAGATTTTACAATCATTTTCTTAGTAGGTATATTTTAATGTATACGTAATAGATATTTTATCCAGTATTTTGTTTGCATTTTTTGTCTGTTATACTATACAGTAATGTCTGGGTTATCTGAACAGAAAATTGCTAGACCCTGTTAGGATTACCTACACATTCTACTATGGACTATGGACATTGAACTCATAATAATAATCCGAAACATGGACGGATTATTATTATTATTATTAATTTTTTTGTTTTTAGTAAAATGAAGAGAAAATAATGAACTTGCAGGAAAACCATGAAACTGGCAAATTAATTTACATTACATTACATTTACATTTCAAGACCCAGGATAAATGATATGTCTTATGTTGTTACCATTACGGAGGCATCGTGGTATTTTGGAGAGGTTGAAAAAGATGTTACTCCTCAAAAACCAATTGGAAACACCTGTGGAGTCTAGTGAGAAGGAGCCATTGGATTTAAGTCCTTGGTTTTACTCAGTGGCGGCTGGTGAAATTTCAAAGTTGTATATCTCTGTTCCTACTTACAGGACCCATACCAAATTTAGGAGTTTTAATAGTGAGCCCACTGGGAATGTTTTGGTAAAGAAAAAAACATTTTGTAATTTGCGAAAAAAAGTTAAATTTTTGTTGTGCCCCTCCTAAGAAAAAAATGAACACTTCTAGTAATTTAGATATTATTTTTTCTAAACAAATTTTACTTTATTTTGTCGACAGTTTTTAAATTTTGAGGGAAAAAAGTGTATTAGTAGAAAGTTATAGTCATTTGAATTTTTTTTTTTAATTATATTTTAGACTTAAAAAAATTCAAATGACTATAACTTGTAGTATGCTTATTTAATGTAGACTCACCGTAAGATATTGTGTAGTTGACATTGTCATAGGGTGCTTCTGGCTAGTTTTGGTATCCGTGGGGTCACCAGTCAGTAAATAAACGGACTTGTAGAAAGTGATGTTATTTTATTGAGCTCAATAAACATAATATACTACATAACTTTCTACTAACACATTTTTTTCTCTCAAAATTTAAAAACTGTCGACAAAATGATGTAAAATCTGTTCAGAAAAAATAATAAATACAATACCTAGACGTGTTAATTTTTTCTTAGGAGGGGCACACCAAGAATTTAACTTTTTTCGCAAATTACAAAATGTTTTTCTCTTTACCAATACATTCCCAGTGGGCTCACTATTGAAACCCCTAAATTTGGTATGGGTCCTGTGAGTAGGAACAGAGATATACAACTTTGAAATTTCACCAGCCGCCACTGGTTTTACTTCATATCTATTGAACTCCTTAGAACCGACAAAAATATCAGTTAGGTGCCAATCACTATATAGGTGCCAACAACTGTATGTTTTACCCTATATTTTTTGCTATTTTTAAATTGTTTCTTTAAATAAATTTTGAAATATAAATTGAATTGTTTTTTTTTGTCTTTTTAAACTCTGTACCTACACTTTATCCTTAATCAACTTATTAGAGTCATCTGTTTTAATAATACTCTTAAAAAAGTATATTCTTTACTCTGGTATTAAAATGCATTGTCTTCCAGAAATAAAAAATATAAAAAAAATTACAATGTTTAAAAGAAAACTGAAGAAATTTCTTCTAAAAAAATATCAATTTTTTATATTCTATGACTAATTAATTTTCCTCAGGCACGTGATTGTTTCATCACAGTCTTTTATCGCAACTCTATCAGTCTATAAGATTCTTTATATATATATATATATATATATATATATATATATATATATATATATATATATATATATATATATATATATATATATATATATATATATATATATATGTGTGTTCTAAACCTACAGTTGATATGAACAATAATCAGTGCCTTGCCAATTCCACCTTTTGCTACATTTGTTTGTTACTGCACTTAGAATTTTGTAATTTCATTTCAAAATATCCACTATCATAATGTTAATAGACAGACGTTTATTCTTTCATAACAGTAGTGTCTTTCTTGCTCTACGTGGACACACACAAACCTCATTCACAACAATGTGGACCTAGAGGAGTTTGGAAAGAGAAGGAATATTCCTATTAAAAATAATAAACTTTTGAAGTACCTACTTTTGGAGTGCTGTTTTATAATAATATCTTACCAAAATCTTCGAAACCTTCACTGCCTTTAAACTAATTTTTTTTTAACATAACTCTGTTAGCATAGATACTGCTAGCAGATTATAAACGTAAAAATTTTACTATTTGAAGATAGCTACTGCCCAATAACCATGTGCTTATGAATGATAATTTAATTCTGCCTTAATTTCTGTATACCTAATATGCACGGGCATTTTTTTTAATAAATAAAGAAAACTCAGCAAAATTGAGTAAAGATTTTTTATTAAAATAAATCATAACATGAGTTTAAAGAAATATTCCCTATTCTCTGATAAATTCTACAAACCCTACCTCAACCTGCGAACAGCGAAATTCTTAACTTAAAGTACTTGTAGAAATAAAAATTATAACTGTTTAGCTCAATGTGACAGTTTCTCAATTAAATGTTGAAAGTTTTAGCTCTAGAAGGATAAACAGACTTTGCTCTGGTACTTTTACTGTAACTGAAAACCAAAATTTTTGTATGATTAGGGGTAGGGTAAATTTCATTCTTTCCTCCTCTCTGACTTCTTTATCGAACTACTTGGGATGGAGGTTCCTGGTTAGATGGTATGGTAATTTTCATTCTTTCCTCCTCTCTGACTTCTTTATCAAACGAACTATTTGGGATCGAGGTTCCTGGTTAATCATCTCCACAATGCCCGGCCTTGTCGTACTTTTTCGGTAGTTGTTAGCCAGTAACAGATTTATAGAATAAATAAATTTAAGCGGCCAACACTTTATACAAACATTTTCTACACAGAAAAATAAAGGTTTATTCGTTTATTATCAACACTACAGAAAAAACTTATGGGACATGCTCAAAATGTCATGTTGCTGTTTATCTTAACTTAACCTAACTTTTTCTAGTTGTCAAAATTTCAAAATATGATAAAGAAAAAAGGTGAGATAGATATACTTTATTTGTCCATTGTAAAATGGGGTTTTGTCATCATTCTCAAAACCAAAATTTTTAATTTTTATGATTCCGCGATATTTTGTAAACGAAACACATCTTTAAAGATCGCGTTGTGTTTAAAACTATTTTTTGGTGATTTTATATTACTTTTAGGAGTTTAAAAGTAAAAATGAGATGTGCTGTGTATGGTTGTGATGTGGACAATCAATCAATGAATGTATGTATTTATCCCTTTATTTACATGCTTATTTTAAATTATATACTATAAAATTTGTATTATAAGCAGGAGGCAAAGTGTATTGCCAATAAAATTTATATAAAATCGCCTTTAACTAACATTAAACTCTATATTGACCGTTATAAATTTAAAAAATTCACCAGGTGACGTCATGCGCGAATTTGACAGCGCTTGATATCATACCTTCTTTTACTTGTATCATGATCTCCGTCGATAAAACAGTGTGTTGTTTAATCGGCCCACTTGAAAACAACTGATTTCGTGTTTCGATTAAAATGCGACATGTCTTAAACACTTAAACCCTTCATTTTTCTGTACTTTGAATACCGTTGTTTTTGTTTTGTGTGGGCCTAACCGATGACATATAAATTAAAGAAATAACCTTTTAGTAATTTTAAATTTAAGCTTAAAATAGTGTTAAAGCTGCTTCTAACGAGCATGTAAAATATCGATGACACTGTTCTTCGCCTCGCGATGGCAACTAATGAAACTGCCGGAAACTTTTAAATCATTTTTTTGGTATTTAAGGTTTAATTTATTTAAACCATTATTCTTTTGGTGAATATTCCTATGTTGCGCTTCCAGAAAAGTTGTTACAGTGCTGTTGATTACGCAAAAAAATTGCTTCTTTATGAGCAGTGGACAAGGTAAAAGGGTTGACTAACTGTATGTCTCATAATAGGTTTCTATTTTTACATTGGGCCGGTAGCAGATTTTAAGGCCACGGATAAATCACCTTGATAAATAGTTCGGACATTTTAATAAAAGGGTCCCAAGAACTGAGTTTGTTTCTCACTTTCGTGCTTTTGAATTTCATTGATGAGTTTTAAGTACTAAGAATTAATAAATTAATACTACAGTCAAAAGAATAAGTCCGTGAAACTTGTCTCTTTCAAAGCAAAAAGTAATTTATCTACTATAATCCAGGGGCGGCTGGTACATAAGGGCTGCAGAGCTGCAGAACCACCAAATTTTCAAGTCACTTGACTAATTTTTTCATATATTGCAGCAGGCGCGGCCCGTGAAATTTTGAAGTTGTATATCTCTGTTGCTACTTGTGGGGCCCATTTCAAGTTCAGGTTTTTTAATAGTGAGCCTACGAAGAATGTTTTGGTGAAGAAAAAAGTAGCTTGTATTTCGCGAAAAAAAGTTGAATTTTTGAATTACTATTTTTTCTAAACAAATTTTACTTACATCATTTTGTCGACAATTCTTAAATTTTAAGAAAAAAAATTTGTTAGTAGAAAGTTATAGTCATTTGAATTTTTTTTTTAAATTATATTTTAGGTTTAAAAAAATTCAAATGGCTATAACTGCCAAAAAACGTATACTGCGAAATTCGGGAATCCAAATTCTCGATGCAAATGAGTTTTACGCGAGAAAACTTTGATATCGCATATATGAGACATGACTGAAGACTAGAAGGTTTACAACTTTTTGTTATTTTAATACAGTCAAAAGTAACTACAAACCAGAATGATATGCGTAATGTGTAGACTAAAAATAATAATTTACACATCCTGAGATTATAAATAAAATAAGTTTTTATCATTGTAAGGACTAAAAAAACTTTTAAATTGTGGTAAAGCGTGCAGATCTTGCCAAAAATGAAATTTAAACCAGCACGCTTACCTTCACCTTACCTTTAAAACTTTCTCGTAAGTTGGTTACAACTAAATTTGCAGGTTTTACCTTTATAGGTGTGCAAGGATACTCTGGGAATGCTGCCGCTACAGCTCGTGCACCGGCTTCATTAGTCCACTGGGAGATTCCGACAAAAAATTCTCTACCTAAAAATTAAAAAATGCTTATCATAAAGGTCTTATACTCAGACATATTGAAAGAAAGGTCCCTACTTTAGTCCCTAGCTAAAACATAATTCCAGACTGGGCATAGTTACTTCTTTAATGTCTGATGTACCTATGTAAAAAAAACATTTGGCCCTTTTACAACCTGTCTAAAGTATTGTCTGAACTATTATTCTTATTAGAACTAAATAGTTTGGATTAAAATAATATTACAACTAAAGTATACTTTTGTAGGTCATAGTCATGGAATAACAAATGCTCATTAATTGTGCAAAATATTACTTCATCCTGTTTAGGTATAGACGTGGTCAAAAAATACAGTCACACTATTCACACGCTAAAAGCACTTATTACACACGATTATTACAGAGACTTGTCACTTAATTGTACGATTTTTTGTCCACGTGTGTCCATTCACCCTGCATTTATTGTCTTGCATTGTAATACCTAGAGATGTGCCATGAGAATGTTCTCAAGGGAATATTTCCGGAGAACGGCAAATTACCCCAGCATAAATTCTCGAGACTTTAGGATTTTTGAAAAAAATATAAATTACTGGAAAATTTCCGAGAATAACTCCGAGAACGAGAATGTTCTCGGAAAAATTAATATTCTCGGAGAATTTACGGAAATTTAAGGTAATTTATTTTAAAGCCGCTATCTATTGTATCATAGATCTTTATTTTTTTCTGTGTTGTTTTAAACAACTTGTTTAGACATGTTATTTTATACAATGCGTTTCTAAGTTGTGTTTTGTTTATAAATAAAGTTACTTGAACTTGAAAATAATGGAACTAAAAATTTAATGTGTCTTTATTTTGACTAAGATGCGTAATCACGTTAATTTACAATTTAAATATTTTCTAAATTAGGTATTGTATGTGCAATGCTATCTCTTTATTTTTTCAGATAAAATTATTGGAAAAACTACTTTGGGTAAAAAAATATGTTCTTCCAATTTATGCAGTCAAACAAAATATAAACTTCTCCAACATATGTATAAAATAAATTCTCCAAAATTTCCGATAAATTCTCATTTTTCTCAGAGAATATTTCCAAATAATAAATTCTCGAGACTGTTCCATTTCTACATTTCTTTATTTTTTCAGATAAAATTATAGTAGAAACTACTTTTGGTAGAAAATATGTTCTTTCAGTTTATGCAGTCAAAACATAAAATTCTCCAACATATAACATAAATTCTCCAAAATTTCCGATAAATTCTCATTGTTCTCAGAGAATATTTCCCAAAAATAAAGTCTCGAGCATGTTCCATCTCTAGTTATACCTCAGTCAATAATATTGTCGTTGAAGAAAACACATGAAATTTCTGTGGCCAGTGCATAGAGAAAATATATAGTAGAGAAATAATGTCAATTACGAATGCGGCAAATTTACCGATCTGAATTCGTAAACAAAGACGGTCCTCTGCGGGCTTGCGCATTGTCGAACGTTTGCATAGACAAGATATATTTAGACCATCACAACGTATTCGCGACACCAGCTGAATCCGTCCAATGTATGGGCGAAAAAGTGCGTTTGTGCGCAGTGGGCGCCAGTCAGATTTTTAAACGACGGTCCTCTCGAGGCATGCGCACTCGGGACGTCTAGCAAAAGTGGTTGTTGAACTCAATGACGCAACGCGGCGAACAGAACCGGGCCGAAAAAATCTCAGTCATTTGTATGTTATGGTATTTTTGCTTGGGGTGGCGAATATAGCGAACCTCTGAAGCTTGTTATTTCGATACAAAAATAGTCTTTACAAAGTGTTACAGACATTTCATATGTTTCGCCAATTATGTATCCAACTTTTAAATATAAGGAATTATTTCGTAGTCTATTTCTTACAAGTAGTGCATAAATAGAAATAGTTTAATTCCAAATTTAAATTATATGAATATGTGAAAGAATAGGAGGTAAAAAATATAATTTATCTTAAATGCACTCCGGTGTTGAAGTGAATACACACACGGAGAAGTAGAAATATTTGTCAGTGACGTATATTTAGTATTATTTAGTGTGGTCAAGGTGTCAGAAAGGCACTGATGGGGTGTGTGTGTATTAGGGGCATTGTATAAGGGGTAACATGGTGTAAGAAAGTCATATATAGTATCAATGCCTCCTTCCCCTATATTGCATAAGGGTGAGTGTGTCCAAAAGGCATATTTGCGCTTTCGCCAAAGGGGCACTAAAAATACTAGTGGATTAGGGTAGAGGGGAGTATTTTAAAACGGATGGCGAAAGAAAAAAGCGCTTTCGCCAAAGGATCGCTAAGATATCAGTGGATTAGAAGGGTGAGTGTCCAAAAGGCATATTTGCGCTTTCGTCAAAGGGGCACTAAAAATACTAGTGGATTAGGGTAGAGGGGAGTATTTTAAAAGGGATGGCGAAAGAAAACAGCGCTTTCGCCAAAGGATCGCTAAGATATCGGTGGATTAGTTTGACATGGGGCCGTAAGTAGTAGCGCTTTCAGCAAAGTATCAAGTGCACACACTGTAAATAGGTGTAAAAATATTTACATCTTACCCTAGAACTTGCTTTGTTCAAGAATTATACAGGATGGGATGCCAATCCAATAAAATATACACATGTAATTTTTTTGATTTACTATTTTACTTCTTAAAACAGCTGCATATTTTATTTCTATTGTTTAGAATACTATGTTTATATTTTATTTCAACTTTCAATTTTGTAAATGTAACGTTTAAAAACATTAAAGAGACGCACTGTATATATATATATATATATATATATATATATATATATATATATATATATATATATATATATACATATATATAAACTGAGCTATTTTCGAGGAATTATCGACAGTTTTGTATAGCAAGACAACTCAGATTTAAGCCAACAAACTATACACTTTTTGTTAAAATCTCACTAATGGTTACATTTTTATCATTAATAAAAAGAATAATTACAAGTAATATATTTAGCATTTATTACTCGATAAAAGATTCACGTCATGTAAAATAAATTTTGAAGTACGGTCCTGTCTATCACAAGGCAAACGTTCGACAATGCGCAAGCCCGCAGAGGACCGTCTTTGTTTACGGATTCAGCTCGGTAAATTTGCCGCATTCGTAATTGACATTATTTCTCTACTATATATTTTCTCTATGAACGTTTGCCTTGTGATAGACAGGACCGTACTTCAAAATTTATTTCACATGACGTGAATCTTTTATCGAGTAATAAATGCTAAATATATTAGTTGTAATTATTCTTTTTATTAATGATAAAAATGTAACCATTAGTGAGATTTTAACAAAAAGTGTATAGTTTGTTGGCTTAAATCTGAGTTTTCTTGCTATACAAAACTGTCGATAATTCCTCGAAAATAGCTCAGTTTATATATACATATATACAGTGCGTCTCTTTAATGCCCCCCCCCCCCCTCTTAATTTTTTAAACGTTACATTTGCAAAATTGAAAGTTGAAATAAAATATAAACATAGTATTCTAAACAATAGAAATGAAATATGCAACTGTTTTAAGAAGTAAAATAGTAAATCAAAAAAATTACATGTGTATATTTTATTGGATTGGCATCCCATCCTGTATAATTATTGAACAAACCAAGTTCTAGGGTAAGATGTAAATATTTTTACACCTATTTACAGTGTGTGCACTTGATACTTTGCTGAAAGCGCTACTACTTACGGCCCCATGTCAATCTAATCCACCGATATCTTAGCGATCCTTTGGCGAAAGTGCTTTTTTCTTTCGCCATCCCTTTTAAAATACTCCCCTCTACTCTAATCCACTAGTATTTTTAGTGCCCCTTTGACGAAAGCGCAAATATGCCTTTTGGACACACCCTTCTAATCCACTGATATCTTAGCGATCCTTTGGCGAAAGCGCTTTTTTCTTTCGCGATCCGTTTTAAAATACTCCCCTCTACCCTAATCCACTAGTATTTTTAGTGCCCCTTTGACGAAAGCGCAAATATGCCTTTTGGACACTCATCCTTCTAATCCACTGATATCTTAGCGATCCTTTGGCGAAAGCGCTTTTTTCTTTCGCCATCCCTTTTAAAATACCCCCCTCTACCCCAATACACTAGTATTTTTAGTGCCCCTTTGGCGAAAGCGCAAATATGCCTTTTGGACACACCCTTCTAATCCACTGATATCTTAGCGATCCTTTGGCGAAAGCACTTTTTTCTTTCGCCATCCCTTTTAAAATACTCCCCTCTACCCTAATCCACTAGTATTTTTAGTGCCCCTTTGGCGAAAGCGCAAATGTGCCTTTTGGTCACACTCACCCTTATGCAATATAGGGGAAGGATGCATTGACACTATATATGACCTTCTTACACCATCTTACCCCTTATACAATGCCCCTAATACACACACACACCCCATCAGTGCCTTTCTGACACCTTGACCACACTCAATATACGTCACTGACAAATATTTCTACTTCTCCGTGTGTGTATTCACTTCAACACCGGAGTGCATTTAAGATAAATGATATTTTTTACCTCCTATTCTTTCACATATTGATATAATTTAAATTTGGAATTAAACTATTTGTATTTATGCACTACTTGTAAGAAATAGACTACGAAATAATTCCTTATATTTAAAAGTTGGATACATAATTGGCGAAACATATGAAATGTCTGTAACACTTTGTAAAGACTATTTTTGTATCGAAATAACAAGCTTCAGAGGTTCGCTATATTCGCCACCCCAACCAAAAATACCATAACATACAAATGACTGAGATTGTTTCGGCCCGGTTCTGATCGCCGCGTTGTGTCATTGAGTTCAACAACCACTTTTACGAGACGTCCCGAGTGCGCACGCTTCGAGTGGACCGTCGTTTAAAAATCTGACTGGCGCCCAATGCGTACAAACGCACTTTTTCGCCCATACATTGGACGGATTCAGCTGGTGTCGCGAATACGTTGTGATGGTCTAAATATATCTTGTCTATGGTACAAACGCACTTTTTCGCCCATACATTGGACGGATTCAGCTGGTGTCGCGAATACGTTGTGATGGTCTAAATATATCTTGTCTATGGTACAAACGCACTTTTTGGCCCATACATTGGACGGATTCAGCTGGTGTCGCGAATACGTTGTAATGGTCTAAATATATATATCTTGTCTATGGGCCAGTGGCGTATTTCCAGAGAAATGTTAAAGCCGAGAAGAGCAAACCAGAGAGAAGCGACATAATCGAGTCCGGCCGAAAACGTTTAAGTGGGGGATAACCCGGCCAACTGTCATAAACATGTGCTCGCGCTCGCCGGCATTTTTAGTCCGATAGTCGATGAGTTTGTTTTGTGTTTGGAAAACTATTTTTGATGCTAAGTTTTAAGTGCTTAATTTGTTGCTGTGATTTATAAAAATTCTTAAATTATGCTTGGTAATACCTGCACGTCTAGTGGGTGCCATTCAAAAGAGGGACAAGGATTTAGCATGTTTACGTTTCCAAAGGATCCTGAACGGTAAGTACATATACACTTTTATTACACCAAATTATACCGGTCAACTGTCTATTATTTAGACTCGAGGTCACAAAATTTTATACCCCCAACATCAAAGGTGCCGACGTATTTTGTCGCTTCTCTCAGGTTTGCTCTTTTCGGGTTAAAGTAACCGGAGTTAAAGTTCGTTTCAAGCTCTTTCGTTGAGATATTGTCTGCAGTAAACTATTATCGACACCAGCTCTAATAAAACCCGGTAAATTTGCAAGAACTGTAAACAGGCCGGCAATAATAAAATAACAGGTAAAAATAATTTTAATATAATCAGTAAAGGGTATGAATAAAGTATTTTTGACCTGGTTTAATAATTTCGAAATATTTTAGATTAGTTTCCATCCGTTTGATAAACCGTGCAGTTGTTATATGATTTCGATCGTATTTTTCATTATTCCGAACGTGCTCAAAAATGTGGCGTCCTTGGAAAGACGTTAATCATACTGCCTCCCGTAGTGCTAATTTAAAAAGAAAATATTTATAGCCCGATGCCAAGAAAATTGTTAAAAATGTGTATGTTTTTTTATTGAACAATGGAAGGGGTTTAACGTAAATGCAGCTGCAGCAGAACCGTCTTTATTAACGAAAACTCCTTTGCCTACAGTTAAAGATATTGTGACAAGGCAAATTAAAGATAGAAAAGTATGTACTGATGCTGGTAAAAGCAAGTGTGTTGACGAAAGCGGCAAATACTTAATTCGTAGAAAAATGAAAAAACATGCTATCTACGAAGACCAAGTTGTGCCTATAATACGTTGGTCTTATTAGGGCAGCGACTATGGAAGATGAAACCAACATTTCTTGCAGCAGGACAAGCCTCTGAAGAGTATTATCTCAAATGGGTTTTACATAGAAGACCATTAATAAAAGATAAAAACTAAACCTATTAACGGAATCCCAATGATTAAGACAGTGGCGCTCTGATTATTTAAAATCTATAAGAGAGTACAGATTATATTATCTACCTCGATGAAACATGGTTTGATATACAGGGTGTTATTTAATAAGTGTCCAATATTTTACAGAGCGATTCCTCAGATATTTATATGGTGAAAAGTTCATATAAGCATGGGTCCGCAAGCCGTTAATTATTGAGATACAGGGTGTTAAAAATTTATTTTTATTTTGGTTTTCCGCAAGTAATTTTTGAAATAATATCTATATTTGGACAAAAATTGGTATTTGGGGATTTTTCAATATGAGAAACCCAAATTTGATCGTAGTTTCACCCTTAATTGTAGGGGGCGCCACCTTCAGTTTTTTTTTTCTTTCGGGAAGTCACAACTTTTTCGATCATGTATGTATCACATTTTCTAGAACAAAAATCGATTCCTATATCATTTTTACGTAGAAATGATACACTTATCAAAAGTTGCTACAAGCAGCCGTTTTCGAAATATTTTGATTTAAATTAATCGATGCATGGGTTTGTCAAAAAGTGAAACAATTTTAAATACTGAAAGAAAATTGAAATAAAAGTATCAAGTAGGCTAGTAAGTGTATTCCAATGTTTATTTTGTGTCATGTCAATAGCTAAATAGTTTTATGTCAGTTATTATTGTGTCATTATTATTGTGATTAATGTGATTATTTGTTAAAAAATGGCAAACTTTACCAATGCTGAGTATGCTGATATACATTTTACATACGGACTTGCTAATGGAAATGCATGTGAGGCTAAACGTTTGGGTAATTATTGATATTACTGTAAACAGCGAATTTTTTCATGAAATTTTGCACAGACCCTAATTTTGGGTCGTAGAACACGAATCCGAAGTCAGTTTTTGGCGGTCTCGAATGGTTTTTCCGCAAAAAATTTTTTTAACTTTTAGGTTACCTTTTTTTATAGATTCCTTTAAGTTTCGACACTTTCACTTAAACATATCTGTAAACTTATAATTTTTATTTTATTTCGTCACACAAAACACCACATTTAGCCAAAAATAGCTAAGAAAATTGCTTTTTCCTATATAAAATTCCATTGTATTTGGTAGTAGACGCCAGTACGTTCCCAGCTGTCAAATGTCCGGCGTTGCCAGGTTTACTTATTTTTCAAGAGAAAGTTGTAAATTAGGAATAATAAAAAGTTGGCGGGAAAATGCGAAAATGAACCAAATTTAACCAAAAGGGCAAAAAGATGACCCCAACCAACACCCTGGGGCACCGATCCCTCTTCGCCTGCGAGGAAAGAGACTGGTCAGGGCCCCTAACCAGGTGCTAACCCTGTTCCGACCTTAGGGTGCCCTCCGATCCACCGTTCGTATCAAAAACTTTTCTAAGTCGGTGAATTAGGTGACAGATCTAATATTTTCGATATAACGGTGGTATAACGGTGGATCGGAGGGCACCCTAAGGTCGGAGCAGGGTTAGCACCTGGTTAGGGGCCCTGACCAGTCTCTTTCCTCGCAGGCGAAGAGGGATCGGTGCCCCAGGGTGTTGGTTGGGGTCATCTTTTTGCCCTTTTAGGGAAAATAAAATGCTATCTGTCTTATTTTACTCTCATATTGCCATCTCTTTTTTTGGATTTATTTATGGCCGGAAATTGTTAAAATTTGCGAGAAAAATGTTTTGTAAACGTGGCAACGCCGGAAAATTGACAGCTGGCAAAATAATGACGTCTACAGCCATAAAATGGAATTTTCTATAGAAAACAGCAATTTTCTTAGCTATTTTTGCCTAAATGTGGTGTTTTGTGTGACGAAAACTAATAAAAATTATAAGTTTACAGATATGTTGAAGTGAAAGTGTCGAAACTTAAAGGAATCTATAACAAAAAGGTAACCTAAAAGTTAACCTAAAAGTTTTCCAAAAACAATTTTTTTTTGGAAAAACCATACGAGACCGCCAAAAGCTGACTTCGGATTCGTGTTCTACGACCCAAAATTAGGGTCTGTGCAAAATTTCATGAAAAAATTCGCTGTTTACAGTAATATCAATAATTACCAACGTTTGTATCAGGAGCGTTATCCGAACCGCACAACTCCTACGTCAAAATCGTTTTCAAGAATTCACGCTCGGTTAAGGGAAACAGGAAGATTTGAGAAAGCGGCACATCTGTCGGGTGCACATCAGACGGTAAGAACCCTAGAAACGGAGGAAGCGGTTCTTAATCTGGTAGGAGAACACCCGGAAACAAGCTCAAGAAAGGTAGCGCTGACGTTAAACATTTCCCATGTGCTAGTATGGAAAATTTTAATTGATAATTTGTTATATCCCTACCATATTCAAAGAGTTCAGGCACTCCTCCCTCGTGATTTTCCAGTACGCTTCAATTTCTGTCGTTGGTTTCAGCAATGCCTTATTCACAATCCTTTATTTAAAAATCAAATCCTGTTTACTGACGAAGCAAATTTCTCTCGCAACGCCATACGCAATTTTCACAACAATCATTTGTGGTCAGAGGAAAACCCCCATGCGATACAGGAATCACATTTCCAGGAACAGTTCTCTCTTAACGTATGGGCAGGAATCCGTGGGGATTATTTAATAGGCCCGTTTTTTATACCAGGAAGATTAAACGGACCGAGATATCGTCATTTTCTTGAAGAAGATTTGCCCATTTTACTGGAAGATGTACCGCTTAGACTACGAAATGAAATGTGGTTTATGCATGATGGTGCCCCGGCACATTTTAGCATCCTAGCGCGAGAATTTTTAGATCGTACTTTTGGTAACCATTGGATAGGTCGCGGAGGGCCTCAACCATGGCCCCCTAGGTCTCCAGACCTTAACAGTTTGGATTTTTTTCTTTGGGGACATCTAAAATCCTTAGTTTACAAGACACCCATCCAAAATGAAGAAGAATTAAGGAATCGAATAATTAACTCTTGTAGAACGATACAAAATACTCCAGGAATTTTCCAAAGAGTACGCGAATCAATCAGAAGGAGATTGGATGCGTGCATACAGCAAGAAGGTGGACATTTCCAACATTTATTGTGATTTTAATTTAGTTTTGTGTTTCATAGTTTATTATTGTTTAAAAGTTTCCATTTAAAATGTTTCTATGTTGATTAAAAAAAAAGTTTTCAAAATTGTTTCACTTTTTGACAAACCCATGCATCGATTAATTTAAATCAAAATATTTCGAAAACGGCTGCTTGTAGCGACTTTTGATAAGTGTATCATTTCTACGTAAAAATGATATAGGAATCGATTTTTGTTCTAGAAAATGTGATACATACATGATCGAAAAAGTTGTGACTTCCCGAAAGAAAAAAAAAACTGTAGGTGGCGCCCCCTACAATTAAGGGTGAAACTAAGATCAAATTTGAGTTTCTCATATTGAAAAATCCCCAAATACCAATTTTTGTCCAAATATAGATATTATTTCAAAAATTACTTGCGGAAAACCAAAATAAAAATAAATTTTTAACACCCTGTATCTCAATAATTAACGGCTTGCGGACCCATGCTTATATAAACTTTTCACCATATAAATATCTGAGGAATCGCTCTGTAAAATATTGGACACTTATTAAATAACACCCTGTATGTTACGTGTATCTTACATGCATTACATCTTGTAGCAGAAACCATTCGCTTCTGTTACCCAGGTGTGGATGCACTTCAAGGGCATACAAACGCCATATTTCTAAAATACCTCATCGGATTCGCCAATTTCATGACAAATGTCCGAATATTCCACGATCTCCACAACCTGTTCTTACAAGAGGGGGAACATGGCTGGGAGCTGCGTTTTATTATCGCCAGCATTTTCAGCAAGTACGGTCACTTGTCTTACAATTCAACGCGAAAAAAGCTGCCTCGATCAAAGAAAGTCAGTTAAAATTTCAAGATCCTCAAGTGGAAATTGACCTACAAACTATTTTTAATAACTACCAAGAAATAACCAACGCCATCACAGCATTACAAAAGTCATCGCTGTCGTTAGCCGAATCACTACAAATATTAGATATCGTACCAGCAGTACTCCAAACTTTAAGTGACGAAAAACATGACCTTATAGGAGAAAAATTTAATAGCGCGATAGAAAAAATCCAGATTTGGCTAGACTAAGGCAGATTTTTAACACTAGTGTTTTTACAGATCAGTGTTTCAAGGACCATTTTAAGTATGCAAATATTAAATCGTTAGATGTCGAACGGTCGTTTTCCGTATATAAACACATTTGTTTCCCGCGGCGAACACGCCTCAAAGAAAGGACTGTTGAAACATGCGCTATGCTGCAAGTGTTTAGTCCTGCACATTCAGATGTATAATCCTAGTTACTGGGTAAGTATTTTTCTTAGTATAATGCATGTTATTATCACTTACTTACATGCAGTTGCGTATTTACGCTTCCGACGCCTATTGTCGGGCATCGTGTTTTTGAGCTCTACTCCATGCCTTTATCATTCACCTTAGGTAATATAAGATTATGGTCTATATAACTATAATACAATTTTCTAAATGGAAACATTAGGTACTTACCCGTAAACAGTACATCGCCACCATCTAATCTTCCATTTGGATCGGGCATTTCTATAATTGGAAGATCTAATTCTTTTTTAAGGACTACTCGTATTGTTTCTGCCTAAAAATAAAACCCCGTTAGTAGTAAATTAAATATTCAACATTTTTACCGATATATAATTTTTAGCCCAGAATACAAACGTACGCACCATATAACCCTAAATTATACTGACAGTTCAATGCACCCTCGCTTTAATCTAAGGATTATTTTGTACTGAACTAAATAAATTTTTCTTGAGTTATATAAACATCAGTGCACTAGATCTACATTGGCCTTTGAATCAACCAACCATCTTAGCTGATCAAACTTAGGTAAAGAGAAGAAGAATAGATAATAAATTAGATGAGACAAAAATAATCACAAAACATTAATTAACTCAGCGGAGCTAAGATGGTTAATTAAGTCACTTGAATTATCGAAGCTTATATTAGTACGCTTTTATCAAAACAGACATAAAAAAAGATCCGCTCAAATAGATGATATTTTCCATGACACCTAGGAAACCACTTTCCGTTCACTTTAAGCGTAGAGGCAGATATTTGTAATTTAAAATGCCCTTAACTTACAACATAGTGATGCTATATCGCAAGGTAGAAACCTCTGAAACAAAGGAGACGAAGACGTCACAGAAGAAAAATATTTATTTTCTACGCCAAGTCCGTTGAACCATCTTGGAACATACACTGACCGGTACGAAAAACGGGCACTTTAATATTTTAACGAAGTTTAAACCTCAATGACTTTTTGTTTCTAAACCGATTTTAATGATCTTTTAAGAAATTTGTAGGTTATTTTATCGACTTTAAATTGTCCATTTTAAATTGAACAAAAATGTCATATTATACGGAAAAAGACAATATGTTGTTTTTTAAGCTTAAGTTTGAAACACCCTGTGGAGTTATTCGACAGGCCAGGAAATTTCGAAGGTGAGTAGCTGTCAAAGATTGACTTTTCAACATTTTGTTTTTTGATTCATCTCGATAGCTTTATTTTTGTCAAGGATAATGATGTTTAAAGAAACACTAGTAATTTTGGATTAATTTTTATTTCACCGTAAATTTCTTATGATATTAAACAATAATACAACAAAGTACCATTGAAAATGTTCACAAAAACAGTACTAATATCGAGTGTTACCCCCACGAGCTTGAATGACAGCGGTTATTTTTCTTGGCATAGTTTGCACCAAGCGACTTATATCTTCTTGGAGGATAGCTGCCCATTGCTCGGAGAGTGCTCTACGCAGTTCATCCAAGGTTCTGGGGGCCGGTAGTAGGTTTCAAATTCTCCTACGGAGCATATCCCACACATGCTCGATAGGGTTCAAATCTGGGCTGTGTGGTGGTCAATCCATTAGTGGGATGTTAGCGTTATTTAGGTAATCTCTAACTATCCGGGCTGTATATGGGGTCGCGCGTTATCTTGCATAACGAGAAAACTATTTCCTACCAACTGTGCACGTGGAATAACATAATCTGCTAGGATCTCATTGATATACCTTTCAGCATTGATAGCTTCCCTGGGAACAAGATATAACTCTTTGCATGATTTCATAGAAATTCCGGCCCAAACCATGACTGAGCCTCCTTGAAACCTACTCTGGGACTGAATGTGCATTCTGCATAACATTTACCTGCTCGTCGCCATACTCTTTCCTTCCATCTGAAGACCTTAAACAAAATCTTGATTCGTCGGTAAATAATACACGACTGCATTCATTTTCATCCCAGTTCTGGTGTTCTCTGGCAATTCGCATCCGAGTGAGCCGATGTCCCCTGTTAAGCTAGGGTCCCGTAGCGGGTCTTCTTGACAGGAGATTTGCGTTATTTAGCCATCTTCTAACAGTTCGTTTACTTACGTTTACGTACCTTACATGGTGTAATTCATTTCGTATTCAACTTTTTTTCGCAAATTACAAAATATATTTTTTCTTTACCAAAACATTCCTAGTACCTAGGCTCACTATTAAAACCTCTGAAATTGGCATCAGTCCCGTGAGTAGCAACAGAGATATACAAATTTAAAATTTCCTAGGGTCTCCAGATTATGCAACAAATTGCCTGCAGATGTTTTCCCTTAGCATCTCACTCCAATCCTTTAAATCTCATATCAACAGATTACATTTCCCTTCTCTTTAGACGTCCATGGTACGTTAGTACTTAGGCTTGAAGTCTCCATCACGTGGGCTGTCCCAGATATAAAAACACAAATATAATTAGACTTTCCTGGAGAGTGGGGATACTAAAATTGTCCCTAGGTACAGTCGTTGACAAAATAAAGTTCTATTATCCAGTCCATAAGAAAAAGCATTAAAAATTAAACTTTTTTTGGTCGCGGCTGTACATCTACCCCAATAAAATTGAACCGAGGTTGATTATCTGCACCTGTGGCAAAAAACCTAAACTGCAACTGTAAATAGCCATACCTACTAACCAACTAAACACTATAACGATCACTGTTACTTATATTTTATCGCGCATTTAATAAATTCGAGACAATTTTACTAAAATAATTATTATTACTTTTCAGGCGCCAAGTCACTGAATTATTGGTAGAAAATCTATCCTTGTACCATTTGAAAAAATAAAGAATGTTTTGAATGTGGGCATCCAGACAAACTCCATAAAATAAATTGGCCAATTAGAGTAAGCTCAACACTAGAAATTCTTAGTGTCCACATGTCATTGTATATTCAGATATTCTATCCTTAGGTTAAGCCACGGACGCAGCTATAGCTTTCATAAGGGAGGGGTCCGACACTGCACTTTATACAGGGAAAATGAAAATGTTACTACTCTATAGTAGTTATTGGAGCTGAAGTGACATGGTGACGTCATAATTGATCAAAAGCGGAATCTATTGAATATATTAAACAAATCAAGGGCAAAATATATAGAATGAGATATAGGAATATCACCGAGTTGTTTCGTTTATCACATGTATGTTCTGCAAATTTTCCTTTTGAATTTTTTCAAAAATATTTTTGTTGTATCCCTAGCGTACTTTGGGTGCGTTTCTAAGAAATATCCCAGAAATATGAGGTACATCCTTGGTATATCCCCAAAATATTTTTGGATTATTCTTAAGTAAAGCAAAAAATATTCCAAAATAAGTCGAAAAAGTTCATTATCGTATTTTAGCGATATTCAATAGTTTTTAATAGTCTTAAAATACTTTTAAAATTAATGTCATTTATGTATTTAGATAACTATATAAATATCACTCGAAACATTCCAGGGACAAACCAGGAATACTTCTGAGTAGTATGCCCAGAGTATATATCAGAAAAGTACCAAGTATTTTTTTTAAACACATCAGAATATTTACAGAATATACCTGGTATGAGACATAGAAGTATTGCATTATATTTGCAGAAAATATTTCTGAATGTACCAAGAATATTCTGGGCTATCAGAAGAGGTATTTGTTGATAAAAAAGGAAACACAAAAGTAACAACAAATCTTTAACGGTAGAATATTACATACAATTATCTTCGTCATTATATAATTCATAATACAGTATTAAGGTATCATTGAATAGGTATACGGTATTCCTTGTTTTATATTCAAATCAAAGATTATATTTAAGTTTGGCATTTAGTTTGACTTCAAATCAAAATCTAATGTAATCAAAATAAGTTCAATTTACTTTATTAAATTCAATATTTTACTATAATTTCTTCGGAATCTATTCTTGTCTATAATTTCTTCGGAATCTATTTACACTACCAGATCACGATGAGTACTCATTAGCATTAGAGGAAGGCCAGTCTTTCATCTCCTGTTTTATTTCTAAGGTAAGTTTTTATCCTCTTCAGAGTAGAGAAACATCTTTCAGGGGTCCCAGTGGACACTGGAAGTGTAGCTAAAATGATAAGGAACTTCTTCGTCAAAGGAAAAAACTGTTCATCGCACTGATCGATAGCTTCTATTGCAGTGGCAGGTTTTTGCGCTACATATTTCCAGTGATTGTGCCATATCTCATATTCACTCGGATAATTCATGCCTTCATTTTCACCCAGAAATGTTTGTGCTATCTTTTTGAGGGCTTCTTTTGTTTCGGAGTTATTATTGGTCCTGTTAGGCAGAAGCATTTGAATCCCTTTGATTGTTTTTCCATGTGGTTCAAAGCGAGCATCGAGTTCTGTAATCACGTGTTCAATAAAAGGGTAAAATACGTTTCGGCGATAATATATTTCGGCAGTTTCTCCTGGTACAT
The DNA here is from genome assembly GCA_963971165.1 of Philopedon plagiatum. Lineage (NCBI taxonomy): Eukaryota > Metazoa > Arthropoda > Insecta > Coleoptera > Curculionidae > Philopedon > Philopedon plagiatum. Next base: position 63,523,917 of record OZ020194.1, read on the forward strand.
TACTGCGTTGGGTTTGCCTTCCAGTAGTTCTTGGAACAAATATATCGCTTGAAGACATCTGCTTTGCTTGTTCGAAAAGAGTCGAAAACTGCGATTCAGTCCTTAGATTTTGTAAAGTTGTCTTTACTGTTTTCACGTAACTGCAAGTGTTGGACAAATCGACATTGACCTTCTGCATTGCTTTGTTTAAGTTTGTTGTGAACAAAACACCTTCCTCAGTATAACAAGCGACACGATAAACTAACTATTTTCCATGGCGGTCTGCAGTTGATACGCTTGGGTGGCGACATCCCTATTAGCAGCTTTTTGAAGTGCCTCAAGTGTTGCACGTACTACGGGAAACATTTCTGCAAATCTATTTGAATTTGAATTTTGCAGAAGTAGAAATCGTACCGAAAAAAAATATTTTTGAAGAGTTAGATTAATATATGAAAGTAATTTCATGAAACTCACAGAAATTCAAATTTCACTTAAACTGTATTGAAACTTCAAAAGCATTTTGATAATTTTGTATTTATATGTTAAAAAAGCAGACGTCGCGTGGCTAAAATTATTTAGCGCGGGGCTTCAATGGGGGGGTCCGGACCCCTAACACCCCCCCCCCCCCCCCCTATATACGTCCGTGGGTTAAGCAACTAACTTCCCCTACTGAATTTATTAGAAAATAATAAACCAAACTATATTTTGTCTCATAATTTCTTTGGTTTACGGGTTTATTACTATTGATTTTAGACTGTTATTATATTATACTCAAATTGATATAGAATACAGTTAAAAACATTGCCGTCTGCATATGCTCATACAACAGTGACACTTGTGAAGTGTCACTATTGCGATAGCACATGCAGACGGCAATGGTTAGAAGCATTGCCGCTTGAATGTGCTAATGAGACAGTAACAATGAAATAAGTTGTTATGCTTTAGCACATCCATACGGCAATGGTTAAAAGCATTTTTAAATGCAATTTACTATTCTTTGTATTAGTTAGTTGTTTAACATTTGTTTATTATTTATTTACCTCAATTGCTAACAACTAAATTAATAACAACTACACATAATGCAATGGGTAATTTATATTTAGATACAATATGTAGTACACATTCTACATATAAACTTTTGCCGTTAATCTCAATTTATTTAGTTGACTGTTAGTATGGACAATACAAAAACTTTTTGACTTGTATAAGCGAAACAATTTGCTCATTCCATCATCAGTATAATCTGATTTAACGAGATAGTTTTATTATGTTGAGTTGACCCAGTTGCACTTAATAACTTCAACGAACACTCATGCGATATCCTACACAATTTTAACATTTTAACCTGCGGGTGCTTTATAGCCACATGTTATTTTTATTACCGAATAAACGTAATATTAGTATTAAATAGTAATTAAATAACTTACTAGTATTCCAATAGATTGGGTTTAGTATGTCGTTTTATATAAAAAGTGTTATAATTGAAATAATTCATTAGCTGAAATTGACAACTGCATATGTGACATGTTGTCGATCTGTGACCAAAAATATAAAACGTTAACGGAAACAGTAGTACTAACTGATGATAGTTAAGGCAAGAAATTACCCATCGTTATTAAATGTATATTTGTATCTCGTCCACATATTCTATAATATCAGCTCACTCTATCGATTTAACCACGTCTCCAGCCTCTGGCTCCCGCACTCTTATATTTAAGCATGTAATCCTAACAGCCAGGTACTTAAAATTTTTAATTAAGTTGACGTTGAGAGTTACCTTAACATGTGCTGTCACACTTCAAGTGCCCAATTAGCTAATTCTTAATTAAACTGCCTTCTGCAACTGAACATAAGTGTTATTGGCTGAAGCCGTAAGTAGTACTGGCTCCTGTTCGTGGTTCCTGTTTTTTTAACACCCGTTACTGCGTATGTGTCGTGTGTGTCTCAACTTATGTTGGATTGCACCACCACATAATATGTACGTGGCCCTAATGAAGCCAATGAGCAGAAACACGTATCGAACACAGTGGCGGCGCGAAGGGTGGGCAGGGTTGGGCACGCGCCCAACTAAAATTCTGCTCGCCCAAATATTCGCCCAAACATTCGCCCAACCAAAAAATTAGGGCTAGCGCCGCCACTGGCACTGGTCGTACGGGACATGCCCACGATGATTCTCGATTGTTGTAGCTGCCGATGCTAGGGAGTTTATTTTTGCAGGGCGAAAAATCGGAAATACATAAAGTAATAGAGGGTCTTATGATATAAAAAAATACGAAAAAAAAAGAACGAAGTTCGAGACATTTATAGTTTTCGAGGAAAATAAATCTTATTGGTATTGACCGTTGGCTGAACCGGACGTAACAGCAACAGCTGGTGTTCAAAAATCACATTCTACGCTTTTTGTACCTAGTATTTGAGTTAATAGTGCAAGAAAGTGCATAAAATGGTAAACACTCGTACTGCGGATGGAAAAGCTGGTATTGGCGAGAAAAAGCAGAAAATTACTGAACTGGATCAGGAAACACTGAAGGAAATTATAAACACAGCTGTTCGTCAGGCCACGGAGGAATTGAAGAATGAAGTAAGTAGTCTTAAGACTCAACTTGCGAATTTAATTCAGACTAACAAAGAACTAATCACTATTTTAACGAGCGGAAAAATTAAACAGAATTTAGGGAATTCCAACAACGTCAGCAATGCACACATTCCGAACAATGATCAAGATTTGGAATCGACCTTCAATTCGGATTCCGGCGACACCGTCATAGATTTTCAACAAGTAGCCAAGCATAAAAACAAAATTCCGAAAGATTCTCTTAAAGATGGACATCAGTATCGACACCAATCGAGATCGAGACCGCGTGTAATTTTTGGTTCTGCGCCAATCGATCACAGCAGGAACGCAACGGCTGGCAATGGAGATGGAGTTGGCGGTTCGCTGGTAGCGGCTCCCAGACGCGCTTGGATTTATGCCGGACGTTTCCGATTTGGTACGACTGCTGATGCGGTTCAAAAATATATCAATGATAAATGCCTTGACGCGGACGCAAAGGTCGAAGCACTCCAGGGTACGAATAGTAATAGTAATAGCTGTTCTTTTAGAATTAATATTACTTTTGATTGTAAGGACACACTATATACAGACAATTTCTGGCCGAAAGGTGTTATGGTTAAACGCTTTCAGTTTCGAAACTCAACTAGATTTAGAAACTAAATCTACACAAACTTTAATTGACGTTAGGAATATTCCTAAAAAACTGAGGGTTTTAAATTTTAACATTCAATCCTTATCTAATAAAACTAATTTAATAGAACTATTTAATAGCAAATATGATCCTGACATCCTATGTTTTACGGAGCACTGGTTGGGTTCCTCTGGGGCTGGATGCGTGCGTATTGACAACTTCTCAATTACATCACAATTTTGCCGCAATAATTTTGCGCATGGTGGAAGCATGATACTTGTCAAGTCCAATTTAGCTTATTTGGTCAAACCTTTAAAAGAAATAAACTGTTTGTCACTGGAAATGCACATTGAATGTTCAGCAATAGTGTACAACACGGAATATTCTGTTGTATGCATCTATAGGCCACCCAACGGCGACATTAATTTATTTTTCACGCAGCTGGCACGCATATTAACTAAAGCTCTAAAATACTCAAATTTTGTACTTTTGTGTGGTGATCTAAATATTGAAGCGAATGACAACTCAAGCAATAATAAAATTTTAAAGGATATCTTCATGTCGTTTAACCTCACGTCTATGATTTCAGAGCCAACCCGTGTGGCTTCTGGTTCAAATCGTGTGAAATATTCCACTATAGACTATTTGGTAACCAATGTTCCTGACGATATACTTGTGAGCAATTTCGACCCCGGTCTGTCGGACCACTATTGTCAGTTGGCAGATTGGACAGTGGAGCGTCCCTTGAATAACCAAAAGCCAGCTAGGAAATATCCAAAGTTTAAAAATGTTGACGAGCATACTGTCAATGAGTTTTTATTTTACTTTTTTAGGGAATTACCTATGTTTGCATATGACAATGCTAACAGTGCATTCGAAGAGTTTTTGCAACACTTCTCATGGTGCTACAACTTGGTTTTTACTAATCCCTTAAACTCTTCAGTCAAGAACAGGAGTACCAAAAGGGTAATATTCTCCCATGAACTGAGGGCTGAATTAAACACTCTTAAGAACCTAAACTGGCTAAGGAAAAGGGGGAACAGCGAAACATTAAATAGGAATTACAAAGATTTAAAGAAAGAGGTAAACAAAAGAATTAAACTGGAAAAACAGGAACACTACAAAAATAAAATTAACAATTCCAGTAATCCACAGAAGACCATATGGGGACTGGCTAATGAAATTAGAGGTAAGAATAATAAAGCTAGAAAAATTTCGGAAATCAAATATGAAGATAAACTGATCTCAAACCCGATGGAAATCAGCAACACGTTTGGCAAGTACCTATCAACTATAGCTTCGGAGGAAGTAACTGAGCATTTCAAGGGTTCTTTATCCGACAGTTGCACTCTTAATTCATTGATTGATCAATCTATGTACTTCTCTAGAATATCCGAAAAAGATATTGTCAATGTTATAGAGGGATTAAAAAGTACCAAAGCGACTGGGGTGGATGACATACCCATTGCATTACTGAAACAGATCTCATGGCAAATGGCTCCATTCTTTACTAAATTGGTCAATCTGTCAGTTACTAGTGGGGTTTTTCCTGATTGTTTAAAAACCGCTATTGTTGTTCCAATTCCAAAAACTGGTAACCACCAACACATGGAAAACTACAGACCTATTGCTTTAATAAGCTGCTTCTCCAAGATGGTGGAAAAGGTTGTTTCTAGCAAGATCTACAGTTTTGTAGCACAAGCAAAATCATTAACTGCAAGCCAGCACGGTTTTAGGGCGGGCTACTCCACCGAGACAGCAGTTACCGAAATGACCCAATATATTCTTGACAAAATGGATGAAAACGCCTTAGTTTTCGGGCTGTCATTTGACCTTACAAGAGCTTTCGACACTCTAAGTGTTGACTTTGTTTCGAAAAAAATAGAGGCGCTCGGTATTCGTGGGCATCTCAACGACTGGGTCACATCTTTTCTGCGTGATCGTAAAATGTTGGTCAGGGTCGACGATGTCGTTTCTGACAGTTTTAAGTTAAGCATGGGCGCGCCCCAGGGCAGCGTGATTGGTCCCTTGATATTTCTTTTATTTATAAATGATGTTACGGAATATATTAACTATGTGAAGATTTTTCTGTACGCGGACGATATTTTTCTTATTGTTAGCGACAGTAACACTATTGAGGTACAGCGAAAATTAGAAACTGTCCTAGAAAGCTTTCAACATTGGTGCTTTCACAACAGACTGGTTATTAATCATGGGAAGACCGTTTTGATAGAGTTTTTTAACAAGCATAGAAATCCTAGCAATGTGAATCTTTACATTGATTCTGCTAGGATAAAGATTTCACAGTCTGTAAAGTATCTGGGTATTGTCTTAGACTGTCACATGTCCTGGTGCGACACTATTGACTGTGTTTGCAAGAAATTGAGTGGGGCTTTTTACGTGCTGAATTCTCTTAAAGATTGTCTTGGCGTGAAGATTATTCTCAACATATATTATTCCCTAGTATACTCTGTTATCTCATCTAATATTGTTGTCTGGGGTCATTCAATAGATTCAAACAGGGTTTTTGGTTGCCAAAAACGGATAGTAAGATTAATATTTGACTTACCTTATAATCAGTCTTGCAGGAATACTTTCAGGGACAACAAAATACTTACTGTTCCATCTATATTTTTTATTAAAATCTTTAATTTATACATTCAAAAACATAGGGAATCTTGCTTCTAGCGGAGATCATCACTATCACAACACTAGAGGCAGACAAGATATTTATTTAAAAAAACACCATCATGCTTTCTATGAAAAGTCACCTTTATATTTTGGTAGCAGGTTGTTCAATGCGCTGCCTCGGGCTTTGAGGGAGGCCACAAGTGTAAACCAATTTAAAAATAACGTTAAAAATATATTAACACAAAACTGTTTTTACTCTGTGGCAGAGTTTGAAACTTATCTGGCTGACAATGCTAGGTGATCTTCTAAATCCCTTTCTTTTCGCTATATGCCGTATTAACGGTTGCCTTGAACAGAATAGTATATAGTGTAGTATATAGTGTGGTCCAAATATTTTACCTTTTTAAAATGTTCTGTTTTGTCTTATCTTATTTTATTTTATTTCATTTACTGTGTGAGATAGTATAAGCATGAATATTTTAAAATATTCTTTGTAAACTTTTGACGTGTTCAATCTATTTATTGTAAATAGCCTATGGACAAATAAATAAAACTAAACTAAACTAACTAAACTATTTTTTAACCGGTCTCTTACAAATCAATTTTAATAACTATCACTGGACTGTCGCATTTGCTCAGCGTTGCCACGTGAAATTTTCTGTCTTCCTCAGGTTTTGTATTCTATAGGCCTAGATATCGCTAGACACCACTTAATCTCTATTGGTGTTTCCCATTCGTCAAAAAAAGTGCGCAATAAAATATATTTCCTTCTTACTTTGTTTTATATCTCTATATATACATATTAAAAAGAAGAAACTGACTGACTGACATATCAATGCACAGCTCACACCGCTAGAAACTTAAAATGTTGCACAAAGGTTTCTTACATAACGTAGGCATCTACTAAGAAAGGGGTCAAAATTCAACCCCTAAGGGGGTGAAACAGATGTGCAAACTTTGTATGGAGAAAAACTATTAGACTCGAAACTTCATAGAAGTATTCAAAAAATAAGTGTTCAAACACGTGTTTGACACTGCCAAAATTCAACTTTTTTTCGGAAATTACAAAATAATTTTTTTCTTTACCAACACATTCCTAGTAGGCTCACTATTAAAAACCCTAAACTTGGCATGGGTCCCGTAAGTAGCAACAGAGATATACAACTTCAAAATTTCTATCTACGTCCTTGATGGGCCAACACCAGCCCCAGTCATAGCCTGGCTGCATTCCTTCTGCAAATATGCATTGTATGTCATATTATACTGTTGAAACACTATGTAAATATTAATTAGAAGTAGAAAAGTATTGTAATTATAAATATGTCAATAATAACGTACTTTTGAAATGGATACGGTATAACAAGACTCCTCTTTATGCATTAAAACTTGTCATCAAGTTTCAACTTGATACTAATTTGCTTCTTTTTTATCTTCTGACATCCCACCAGTGGCGATCGGTAGCATGAGGCAGGCGAGGCCTTCGTGGGATGATCCCACGAAGGCCGAAGTCTAAGTACTATGTATCGTGGGTGTACTGGGGAAATCCGACTCCCACATCCAGAGCTGGAAACATCCGTAGGGATTTTACCAGCCCTTTAGGAGGATGTGTGGGGTGTACCACCTCGGTCGAGTAAGAATTCCTCTACCATCTTCCAACAATTAACAATCACAAAATGTCTATGGTCGAAACGGGATTCGAACCCGCGACCTCTCGGTTGAAAATCTGGCGCCGTACCAACTCGGTCACTGAAGACCTGTCTTCTAGTGCTTTAGGAAAAACCTTTCAAAAAAATTGTGTGTATTAAAAACAAACTCGTTTAGGTCCTATGTTTATATGAACTTTTTGTCGTAAAACTGAGTAAGGAATAAGTTTGGCCACATACTTTATTAACACCCTCTAATACCTACATACATTTGTTATAGGTATCGGATTAATGGTTTGAATCATACAGATATTGTAAAGAATATCCCGCCAAAAATATGTGTGTAAAAAACAGGAAAAAGTTCTCGTCAGGACTGTGTGTTTTATTATCTGAAAAAGTTATGCCAAGTTCCTTGCCTACAGTCGCAGAAAACATAGCTACGCAACAGAATTCTGATGAGCATTAAAATAAACACGAACGAACGAAAACTCTCTTTTGCTACTTGCAAAATTCTCCAGAGTGCGCCACCAGTGTTAAATTTCTAATATTTCATATATTCTTGAAAATCGCAGCGGAACATGCTGAACAACGTTGTCATATTTGTCGATTCACTTGCAAGATAAGACGCGAGATTTTATATTCCAGTTTTTTAATGCATTTCTATTATAATTATTGTTTTAATTACTTTAAAATAGGAGGAGGTTCGTTATTCAACTTGATTTTTTATGGTATTTATTTAAATAATGTATTTTTTACCGTTGTTAGATAGGAGGGTGCCGCATTTGTACTGTAGCCTAGGTACTGAATAAAAAAAAATTGGGAAAGTGGGTGAAAAGGCATGAAATAAGTAGTAGGATATTTTGTTTTTAAAAATGTTTACCTATTCGAATTTACCGGGACGTAAAATTCAAGTTTAATTAACGTGTAAGGCGAAAAAATAAGAGCAGAAGAATTTTTTTTTAGAATGTTTTGTCGTTTTTAACGATATTTTGTGGCCAAAAAATTTGTTTCACATAACGTAGGTACTCATGTGAGATAAAGCAGCGAGATTTTTTAAAATGTTAAAAGACCACAGTACATAAGGATTTGTTTTACTCTAATTGCAGCGCTTTAGGTGTTTTTTATGTAGCTCACAGGGAGGAATCTTTGATGTTTTTATAATAAATAGGTACCTACTTACCTTTTCATAAAGGTTTTTCAGATTTCTGGACCATTTTTTTAGTAGACACTCGTACTTTACTTATCTTGCAATATTTTATATTTGTTTTTTATTAAGGCACCTCCATTTAAAATTTATTTTAAAAACAAACACAAAATAATAGCTTAAAGGTCTTCTCTGTATTATTCCCCCTTATCCCCTCGCCTTACACTTTCCCTAATTTCCATCTGTGAAACTAATTAAATAGTAGTTTGTTTTTGACAAAATAATGAATAGGCTCCAAAATATTTTTGTCTGCTTACTTTTTACCCTTCTTGAGACAAACCTAGATTCGCCCCCGCGCCCCGCCACAAAGATTTTATTTTTCACCATCTCTGTAAATAAAGCTAGGAAAAAATAAAAACAGAAACGAGAATTTTCTTTTTTTTTTTCGAATATCATCGGAAATACTCAGAATTTTCGAAATTTTTTGACGGCTTGTTAGTCGTCTGTAAATTGCGCAACTTTAGTATCTTTTAATCTGTTGATTTAAATATTTTCTCGTATTTGCTGATTACATCAATTCCATTGGATCGCCTTGGATCGGGAAAAAACTTTGGGAATTTACATGAAGACGATTACCTTGGTATCAAAAGAATTAAATTCCAAAATTCTGTGAACCCATGGTTCCCAATTAACATTTACGACGAGATTACGGTTTGACGAAATGATAAAGTATGCTGATATTTTGACGGCGTATTTTACAGCTTTTTTGTTTATTTTAGTACCTATTTTTTTACAATTTCGAGTTCTGTCGACCGGTTCGTTCTTGTGTGTACCCAATACGGGGGTCATCATTTACTTGCATCTAACCTCCGATTCCCGTCCGATCCAAGCCGATTAGAAATAATGTTGTCTGATTAACATTAACTGACTCGCACTGTACAGGGCGTCCGGATTTCGTTGCAAGAATTTAGAGGTTTGCAAGGCCGCCCATTAATATTAATAAATGCCTTACGCAGAATAAGAAAACTGTGTCATAAATGCATTTTGGTTTGCAGTTGGAGCAATACATACAGGGTGGTGCAACCAAGTTGGGGTGGACGATTGTGAGTAAACGGTGAGGAATTTCGAAAATTTTTTTTTGGATATTATCGATAGTCAAATACGCTATGTTTTAAAATTATAGCCATAATACAGGGTGGTCCGAAAAACTCGTGGCGAACAAAAACTTGTATTTTCTTAAATGGGACACCCTGTATATAATAGTTCCAATTGATTCTCCTGTTCGTTACGATCATTTTGATATAGGGTTTATTGGGTCTAAAACTTGTAGTAAGGGAATGGGACGCGGTTAAAGTTGAAAAAACTCACAGTTCGGCCATTAAAAAAAAATTGAAACAGGTATAGAAAAACCAAATATTCCATAAAACGTTACGTATCCTTGAATACATTAATCGCTTGCAATTTGTTTAAAATTATTTACTGTTATACAAGGTGGTCAAGTTTTGCAAATACGCCCTGGACTCATTTTTTTAAATGGAACCCCCTGTATATTTTATTTTCATGTTAAATATAACATTACTAGCTTTCAAAGAATACCATACATGATGCCTTTCTGACCAACATTTTTAGTAAACTAGCCGTGAAACCAAAGTTTCTTCATTCTAATACCATTATACAGAATTTACGTTGTTTATTATTAAATATCTAATATTAGGAGGCCATGACATGACACTATCATAAATGAAACAAAAGATTGACGAACTTGTCAAAGCCACTGCCGCATAATCCATTATTTACAAGTTAAGTGTAGGTGCGGCCCAATAATTATGAGGTAAGAAAACTGAGACCCGAAACTTTTACATGTTTATTAGAGATATTTCAAAAAACAGAAAATTTTGTTTTTAGGAAATGTAAAGTAATTAATAAACCAGTTATAAACAAAGATAATCAGTTATCAGTATTATTAATAGTGTAAGAAAATTAATTAAGCAAAAACAGAACATCTTTTAAAATTATTTGGGTATGTACTTACTTGTAAACCTAATTTAATATAAACAATTAACAAAGCTCATACAAGGTGTTCAAGTAAACCACCTTTTGCTGAAGGCACATTTCGAGTCTATCCATAACTGAAAGTTTCACTTTTCTCAAAGTTTGTTCTGAAATGTTGCGAAAACTGTTGCTTATTCTCGTCTTCATATCTTTCACTGTGGTTGGAACCTCTTTATAGACTTCTTCTTTATCATGCCCCCATAGAAAAAAATCTAGTGGTGTTATGTCGGGTGATCTGGCTGGCGACTTAACTGGCCCACCTTGCCCAATCCCATGATCTGTCTTCCAATTATCGACAAAATATCTTACATTCCTATGGTAATGGGGGAGGGGGGGGGGGGCGCTCCATCATGTTGAAACCATAAGGATCCCCTTACCATTAAAGGTAAAACTTCAAGCAATACTGGCAACTCGTTTCTCAAAAAATTTGTTTATAACTGGTTTATTAATTACTTTACCTTTCCTAAAAACAATACTTTCTGTTTTTTGAAATATCTCTAATAAACATGTAAAATTTTCTTACATGTTTATTCTCAGTTTTCTTACCTCATAATTATTGGGCCACCTACACTTAACTTGTAAATAATGGATTATGCGGCAGTGGCTTTGACAAGTTCGTCAATCTTTTGTTTCATTTATGATAGTGTCATGGCCTCCTAATATTAGATATTTAATAATAAACAACGTAAATTCAGTATAATGGTATTAGAATGAAGAAAATTTGGTTCACGGCTAGTTTACTAAAAAACTGTTGATCAGAAAGGCATCATGTATGGTATTTTTTGAAATCTAGTAATGTTATCTTTAACATGAAAATAAAATATACATTTAAAAAGAATGAGTCCAGGGCGTATTTGCAAAACTTGACCACCCTGTATAACAGTGAATAATTTTAAACAAATTGCAAGCGATTAATGTATTCAAGGATATGTAACGTTTTATGGAATATTTGGTTTTTCCATAACTGTTTCAAATTTTTATTAAAAATGGCCGAACTGTGAGCATTTTTTCAACTTTAACCGCGTCCCATTCCCTTACTATAAGTTTTAGACCCAATAAACCCTATATCAAAATGATCGTAACGAACAGGAGAATCAATTGGAACAATTATATATCGGGTGTCCCATTTAAAAAAATAAAACTTTGGTTCGCCACGAGTTTTTCGGACCACCCTGTATTATGGCTATAATTTTAAAACATAGCGTGTTTGACTATCGATAATATCCAAAAAAAATTTCCAAATTCCTCACCGTTTACTCACACGTCCACCCCATCTTGGTTGCACCACCCTGTATATAGAGGCTTTAATATGTTTTTTATTACTTTCAAAAGAACGGATTAGAAGGACTAACTCTTTTCGTTACCTAAAGTTTGTATGTTTTGTTTTTAAATTTGACTTTTATTTGCTATTAATAATTCAAGGCAACTAATTTAATTTTCAATTCAATTTAGTTTTAGTTCTTGTTAGGATTTTCTATATATCTAGATAACAGGTAGTGTTGTAGTTTAAAAAATAATACCAATTTTAACAAATTAATGAAAATGCAGTATTTAACGAGTTCTTTTTTAAATCTAAATACTTGAATTGACGTTAAACCACATGTTAAACACGGCCAACTATGCAAAATTAAAGTTTAAAATTAAATAGTTCGATTCAAGGGCTAAAAATAAAAAATAAATATAAAGTGTTATATATTCTTGAAACGCTCTCGAAAGGGAAAATTTAATGATTAAGAAACATACCATTTAAAAAAAACATATGTTTGGTTAATATCTCGAAAAATATCACATCTGATGAAAATCTAACCACGCCACTCGATTCTACGTAAAACACGAAAGCAGGATCAATCTCTACTCTTTTTATAAGTTACAAGATAACTGAAGTGCGAGGGGGGTCCGAAAATGAAAAAAGAATCAATTCCGTCCTATATCTCAAAAACAAAGGGGGGCTTCAAAAATATTTTTATGCCATCTTTCGTTTCATCAAAAAGTAGCAACACTTCGCGAAAAACCGCAACCCTTTATCTCTAATAACGACCGAGATCGTGATACCCTGCAATAACAACGAAATCCGGACACCCCGTACATTTTCAATATATTTTTTAAAATAAACATTTTAGAAATACTATATATTTGTTTTGTTTGACTAATTGCTAAACTTATTGGACCAATAAATTCCTTTTCATCAAATTTATATAAAAACTATGCGAAAATTTAAAAAATGTCAGTCACGTTAATTAAAAAGACAATTATCATTGTGTTTATACATATATATTATAGTATAAATAGAGAAATTGTTCTTAGCCTCAGTGTCGAACGGGGGGGGGGGGGGGGTGGTAACCCCCTCTTAGGTGAAATTTCTCGGTGCGCCACTGCTTAGTCTGTTAGGGCTTTAATGTTGGTTTGTATGTATTAAAACAGCTTTTGGTATTCTTAGAAGTTACAATTAGACCTAATTGTTATCGAAATTATACCCAGCCTTTCAAAAAATATTTTTATTTAACGCAATTTCAAATGACACTAGAAATTAAGAAGTGAAAAAATGAGGCGAGAAATTCGATCGATTAGCGTTACTAAATAATAATGTATGTTAATAATAGCAATAATTTTACTTTATACATATTATAGAATTCTTAAAAAATTATTAGTATTTTTCTGCGTCATTCCACATTTTTTGTCTATTACTTTAATTGATTGTATTATCTATTACACAGTATGCACCACGAAAATATAAACTCGACCTTAGTTCATGTTAAAACAATTTTATATACTTAAGTTAATACACTCTTTAAAATCAGCCCTTTAAATATTCTACATTTCGTATCCAAACCTTTAACATATAGGTACTTCAGTTTTATACAGTACGTACTTATTTTAACCTACACTACTTTTCTTCACATTTACATACACAACGGTACGTTTGGCAACGCGGGACTAGCACGCCCGACATCTTTTAGGAAATCATCGCATAGAAGCCACCCGAATCGCATAAGGGACGCCGGCTGACTGCAAACGGCGTCCTTTTCCGGGGGCGATTTGTTGCCATGTATCCATCATTCTGTTGCGTAGCTATGTTTTCTGTGCTACAGTGTTTTGATAAGCACAGAAAAATATTGTGTGAATTGATAAATTTACAGACTGGGCAAGTTTTCAAGGGTCTTAATAGGTATTGCTCAGTTCTTTAATGAAAACTTGCCAAGTTTGGTCTGTAAATTTATCAATTCACACAATATTTTTCTGTGCTTATCAAAACACTGCTAATAACGTGTTGGCAAGGAACTTGGCATAATTTTTACAATTTATTTTTTTCAGATAACAAAACACACAGTCCTGACGAGAATTGTTTTTTACATGTATGTTTTTGGTGGGATTTCATAACTTTTTGTTCAGATACCAACAGTGGCGTAACTAAGAGTATGTGCGCCCCCCGCAGATTTCTGAAAGCGCCCGACTATTTTGCACCCGTCTTGATCCTTCGTATTGAGGGGGGACTTGAGGGCGCCCCTGGCTTTGTCAGGTACGTCATTGTTGATCTTATTATTTGTCTGTATGTTATTAATTTATTTCCAGGATCCAACGGGGTCTAGAGGAAATTAACGAATACACATTTTGCATTGCAGTAACAGCTTTTTGCATAATATGAGATACCTGGGAGATGAAAGTGAGACGTGAATCTAAGATGACACCCAAGTACTTTAATTTTTTAGTCGAAATAATGGGAACATTGTTTATTTTAATTGGGGTATTTATTTTATTGTTTGTTACTTTCCTAGAGATTATTAGACATTCGGTTTTTGTCTCATTTATTTTCATCTTCCACTTCTCGTACCAAGGTATGAGAAAGTGGAGATGCTTGGAGATGTGTGCTCTGGCCATATTCGCGGAAAATGAGCTAGCCTATAGCAGCACATCAGCCGCAAACATGGCCAGATTTGTACTCGGGAATGTTGGGAGATCGGCTGTGTATAGACTGAACAATCTCGGGGAGAGGACAGTTCCTTGCGGTAACAATATATAATGGAAAATTATGAAATGCTATTAGTTTATATATCAGTCCGTTATATACCATTATACCATATCGTGTCGAACGCGGATGTACACACCTAACTTTCTAAAGCAGAAGTCGCTACCTATTTCGTGTCAGAATCCGTCATGTTGGATTTTCCGCCATGTTGGATTTTTACTGATTTTTCTCGTAATTATTATCTTACACATCCAAATTTCCAACGCTCTAACTCGATTGGAAGTACCCTAGATTTATGATGATCTATCAGTCAGTCAGTGAGTGCCCGAAACTGTGAATTTTTTACACTCGTATCTTGGAAACTATTCCACCTAGACGTAAGACATTTCAAATATTGCTTCTTTTTGGTAACATTAATACCCCTGAAAGAATTCAGTCCTGTAACGCAACTAGCCACGAAGATAGAGGGGGGTGTAAGTTATAGCACAGAAAACATAGCTACTGTTTTCTGTGGTTATAGGATCTTCTTGAAAACAACATAACAGGTGTTCGCCATAGTGTCAAGAACTATATATTACTTCAAAATTAATTGAACTTTTTTAGTAGGTACTGCCTTATTTAGGCACAAAATTCTTAGTGATGACTCACTGGGCAGAAGAGTCCTTTCTTTCAAAAAAAAAGAATCATTACGCTATGTTTTGCAGAAGCTTCAAAATAAGGGAGACAAAATATGATCTTTGCGTTTTAAATATATAGATTATTAATAATAATAATTAAGGACAGGGTATTTGCCTTTATTAAAGTTTTTGATCATTTTTGCAGTAAAAACAATAAGATTATGATGAAATTTGCTACCATTTTAAAAAGTAAACCTAGTTTAATAGAAAACTACCCTTTATTTCTGAATAGCCAGCTGCATATACCCTTCTGCTGCGATTTTTTACTTAATTACGTATTTTTCTAAGTACCATTGACAAACGGATATATGGCCTGCAGTTCAAAAATAAATAAAACTTTGTTATTGAACAATATCTGCCAGTGCCGGATCTAGGAAATTTCAAAGCCAAATTTTGCCGCTCCTAAATGTAATAATTTCACTTAGATTTGATTTCGAAATTAAAAAATAATACAAAAAAGGCGACTAAAATAAAGCAGTGTTGAACGTTATTTTATTGAGTACAACAAACAAACATGAATCACATTTAAGACTTACTTTAGCTGGAAATATTATCTCAATTGGACATAATATCCATTTTTATTATTATTAATCAATGATTAATAATCATTCGCAGACCACGCAGCGGCATTTAGGCAACCAAGATCTGAACATCATTTTTGGAAAAATAATTTGCAAAATTAATTGATCTAACAAATGGCTATTGTTTATTCTAAAATGTTTGTGCATATAACTACGATGTATTATTCTGTACAACAGATTTTCAATGGAGTTACGGTCTGGGGAGTGTGCTGATTCGAGCAAATCCAAAATGCATCCAAAATGGTATAGTCATTTTTAAACAAATCGTTAAGAGTGTTTTGAATCTGTTGAAAAATTAATGTAATGGGTAATATGTAATACGTATTGCATAATCTTAATAATAAAGTGTAAGGAATCCACGTTATATCATGATGTGCAGGAGCAGCCTACTCGAAAAAGCTTCCTCGGCCTAATTGTAGCTTTAGCTAACAAACTTGAAATTAATCCCACATGCTTTTTAATAAGACGTTGTTTCAGTGATCTACCGTCCAGACTAAACGCTGTGTTGATTGATGTATACAAAATAGATTTTAATTATCCTTGGACTAGTCATAATTGTTGGAATTTCCGGAGATTCTAGATGAAAATCTGCTTTTTCTGTCGTTTCAATTTTCATATACTCGTATTTACTTCGGTTCCATTTTCGTTATAAGGTAAAGTTACTTTCGAGAAACTGTAGTTGAGTAAAACAAATTGCCATGAAATGGCCCATTGCTCTTTATCAACCACTGCCTTAATTCTATTTAAATTAGAATGATTAACTCGTATAGCATTAAATACAGAGTGTAAGCAGGATGGAAGAATTGGAAAGAGTCTCAGGTATGCCAGATGTGACCGTAGAATCAGCGCGAGAAGAGTACCTAGTCTATAAAACAGTGGTCCGACCTGTTGTGATATATGACGCGAAAACATGGCCAATAAAAAACTTAAGAGATGTTTTTAGACGTGACATGAATAAGGATGTTGAGATGGATGTATGGATCAACAAAAATAGACATAGTATAAAATAAAAAAATTAGGACACCAAGGTTGTAGAAATATCTAAGACGATGCAGGAAAAACGACTTCAGTGGTACGACTGGTACGGGTAGGAGAAACAATGATTATGTCGGTTTGCCCAGGAAACATAAAAGTCGAGATAGTTTAAAGAAAAAGTTAAATTTAAAGAAAGTTTAACTGTTGAAGAAACTCAGAACTGAAGGTTGTGGAAATGATTAACCAGGAACGTCTACCTCATAAAGGATGAGAAAATAATAAACTCAATCTATCAAAATTTTTTTGGCCAATATTTTACAATAAACTATTTTTTCACAAAATATTTAGAATGTTGCTTTACTTCTTGTTGCACCATTCTTTCATTTTCATTGTTTGTTAGAAATCTTTGCCAATAGGTTTTGTTAAATTAAGCTTGCTTATAAGTAACTTTATATTTATTTTCATTGTGGCTTAAAATATTTTTAAAAGAATTTTGTCTTTTTTTCACAATTGTTTTATTATAACTGATCCTGTTGGCTGCTTTACTCTCAATGGATAATATAGCCAATAGTCTCTCTCAGTTGAATAAAGGTTTGATTATTTATAGTATATTAAAACTATATTGGCCACGAGCAGATGTTGCTGAAGAATTTTCTAAATTCTTAAGTTTAAAAGATCAAGAGCATATATTCGTTCTATGAGGTACCTCTCTTATGATTTTTCCTTAATCTTTACCTATATATACAAAAATAAAATTGTTGTATATCTTTGTATTGATTGTAGTGGTTGTCAACTTGCCGCCCCATCTCTTGCCGCCCAGGGCACGTGCCCCCCCCCCCCCCCCCCCGTAGGTCCGGGCCTGATATCTACTCTTAAAAATAGCAACACTATCTTTTTACTTCTATTGGTAAAATGTGAGAAACATCATCAGTGTTCAACACTAACTAACTGGGCCTTAGAGGGAGGATAAATAATTACCTACAGTCAGTTTTAAAATGACATGCAATAAGCAAAATAAATTATACCACAAGTCAAAAAAATATTCACCGCAGGGAAATTTTTGCCATATAAAAGTGGCAATATAATTTGGCACTTTACATCCAAAATACAGAGTAACATGATCACAGATGGTTAGTGAATGAGTGCTTACAGTCAAAATACAGTTTTTACATAAATAATTTACCAAGAGGTAGTCAATCTTAATCCCATCCTAAGTAAAAAATTTGCTTAAGATTACTTTTTGCTTTTGTTTAATAAACTTTTTGCTCAGTAATGTTATTCATAATACCTAGGTACTTATTTACGAAGAGAAATTTATTAATTCTGCTTATGAAACTAGTACACAATTTAAGTTAGTGGTAGTAATAGCTTCGTAAATTAATTTTTGATAACTTGTTACATTTTTAAAAATTTAATACCCATCACATTTTTCATTTATTGGGAAAATTAGACGAAATCAGAAGTGGGTTAGTTTTCATATGTTTTGCCTTTAAATAATTTCTACTTTTGGAATATTGATTACGTTGGAATTTTGAAACCACCAACGGCAATGTTTACATAATTCAGACAAGTTTTTTTGCATTTAAAGCGTGTTTCATTAACCAAATTAGTACGATACAGGGATGATTAAAATAATTATATTAAAATTGTAATCATTTCGTCTGATATGATGCTAACATGAAACATGGTTAGCGAAACAAGAGTTGAATGCAACTTCTTCTTTTGGTGTGTGGTTGGTATGTTGGTAAATAACTGTTTGAGCAATTACATTTCTATTTAATAGTTTTCTATTTCTATTTCATACACTGAAGGAACAACATATTAAAAAATAGTTACACAAATTAACGAATGAATAAAAAACTGAAAAATAAACTCATACTTTTTTCAAACAAGAATATGTTGTTGTTTTTTTAATGGATTTCTCTTTCGAAAATTAATAAATAAGGATACCGTCTATATTAGATAATTAGAGAAATGTAAGTATATCATGTAGGTACATAATCAGTAATCAAGAATGATTGATTAGTGATCTTACTTCTTTTTGGCGATGTGACGATCCTGGTCTAGTTATAAGAGCTGTCCCATTACATATCACAGCGCAATCTTCAACAAAAACACATTCTGGTAGAGCTTCGTCAGGTGGTAGCTCAATAACATCTAATCCTAGCTCTCTCAGTAACCTAACATAATTTTCGTGTTCTTTTTTAGCTTCCTCCAGATCAATTTGACCTCTAGTTCTCAAAGAAACAGGAATGCGGCTGACTACAGCGTGCGTATATCGAAACGTCGCCATTTTAACGGCCAGTATGCAATTACCACGGAGTTTGCAGTTACACTAGCGGTTTTTAGCTTCGATTGTTTGATGGTTCAACAAAGGTTCGGAAAATGAAAGGCGCGCGACGCGCCTCACGAATCAAGTTCGGCTCAAGTCGCCAGAAATGTGCCTCGAACTGTTTTTTATTTGTAGCGTCGCTTTTACGCGCCAATTGTCAACGCCGAAGACCCAGACCCGGACCATTTACTCATCTCGTGATAATTTAGAAGATGCAGTTGTTATAATGGCATTGATTAATGTCAATTTAATATAATTGTTGAATGTTCAATAAAATCCGGGAAGGAAATAGGAAGTTTAGTGTTGTTAACAATGTTATACATTTTACACAACGATGGTAGAAGTCCCTTCGTTTAGTGTTCTCCAGGCGCGGCCCATCAAATTTTAAACTTGTAGGTTACCTATATCTCTGTTGCTACTTATGGGACCCATGCCAAGTTTAGGCTTTTTAATAGTGAGCCTATAGGAATGTTTTGGTACAAAAAATATTTTGTATTTTGCGAAAAAAAGTTAACTTTTTGAATTGATCCACCTGGGAAAAAAATTAACACGCTTAGATATTTTATTAATTATTTTTTTAAACACATTTTACATCATTTTGTCGACAATTCTTAAATTTTAAGAGAAAAAAATGCGTTAGTAGAAAGTTACAGTCATTTGAATTTTTTTAAACATAAAATATAATTTAGAAAAAATCAAATGACTAACTTTCTGCTAACACATTTTTTTCGCTTAAAATTTAAGAATTGTCGACAAAATGATGTAAAATTTGTTTAGGAAAAATAATAAATAAATACTTAAGCGTGTTAGTGTTTTTCCCAGGTGGGTCAATTCAAAAATTCAACTTTTTTTCCCAAATTACAAATAAATTTTTTTCTTTACCAAAACATTCCTAGTAGGCTCACTATTAAAAAACCTGGACTTGGCATGGGTCCCATAAGTAGCAACAGAGATACACAACTTTAAAATTTCACAGGTCCCTCACCTGATGTTCTCAGACAAACCTTTATCATTTACTGTCCTTTGTTGAAAAATGCAATCTTGGCAAGAGCTGCTGACGGAGGTAGCATCTGAAAACGGGTTGCAATAGGTTCTTGAACTACATACATCCATCCTACCCCATATTCTTGAACTACATCCACACCTGCGGGTGAGCGTTTAGTGGTATAGAACATAGAACTGCGGTCGGTTGTGTTTCGGGAGACGCGTCAAGATGGTGGTCCCGGCTACTTGGTAGTTGTTTGGGTTTGAAGTGCTGTAAAGGCCGCCAGTCACAAGCGGACCAATCCGCCGGACGATTCGCCGAACAGACTCGTCCAGTAGTGTACGGTAGTTGTGGACAAGTCGTGGGTACACACTCCCAGTGAGCGGGCCGACGACCCAACGCAGACTAATCCGTATTATTTTACCTGTGTGTGCATGCACGTGCTTGTGTTTAAAAGACAATTTTCAGGTTATTTCAAACGATTGTTATTTTGGGACTTTTGTTTTTTTCTAAAAATGTTGACGTTCTTCTGCATTAACAGCACCCTCATCATAGTAGGTACTTTCTTTTTCCACGGAATGAAGAGTTTTACTACTCGAGAGAAGTACATAGGTAGGTCGAAGGTCTATCAATTCCATTGTCCATATTCGTTTTTACTTTTTTTCTTCGGAGAAGATAACCAGTGCATCGACTTAATGATGGTGACGCAATGTTTGATTTTTTTTATAAAGGAGTTCACAAGAAATAACTCCTTAATGCTGCTCCTTAAATTAGCCCTCCAGGTATGGTACACATATGCCTTTGCACTCGTAGTTGACGCAACCGTGTATACCTGTTATTAAAATAATCACACAAACCAGTCTAATAGCGAGATATTTTTCTGCCTTTTTTGCTATAGTTGCCAGTAATCGCATTATTTCTAACCGGTTCGTGTTTCCTCTATGAACAGAGCTCAGGTGTATACGACTTTACTCGTCTTACTCTGTAAAAATATTATTCTCAGCATTGTCAAGTTTTCCAGTGGCTTTTATTTCTATGTAATTTCAATGAATCTTGTTCATCCAGTAGAACTGAACTGGAATTCTCTAGGTGCTAAAGTTGGTTTCATGAAACAGTATGCCTTGTTCAGCCATCCTATTGTCGCAACTTCTTCGCTATTCTTCACTACATCCCATTTATCTAAACATAAAGATCTGACTCCATAACCTATTATTTAATATTGCACTAACATTAAAAGTTGCGCTGACTAGATGCAGAAAACTTCGCCAACCAAACTTCAATAGCAAAATAATCCCTTTGGCGAAGGATACAAAATATCTAGGGGGTGGGATTTTTTTTACCTTGTGGAATCCCACGAAGACCGAAGCCTAAGAGTACCATGTAGGTATTGTGGGTGTACTGGAGAAATCCGATTCATACATCCAGAGCTGGAAACATCCGTAGCGATTTTACCAGCCCTTTAAATGGATGTGTGGGGTGGTACCATCTTGGCCGAGGAAGAATTTATCTACCACCTTTCTTGTTTAGAGCGGCGAGATACGGCGTTCCCAAGCAGTCACCCATCCAAGTGCTAACCGTGCCGGGCGTCGTTTAACCTGTGTGATCGGGCGGAGAATGGTTCGACCAGCGAAAAATGGGACGTCGGATAATCTTTGATAACAAATTAAGCCAGAACTCCCCTTTAGAAAAGATAATTAATCGATTAAGTCATGCAGCTGCCCCCTGGCAATGATCCGCGGTAGTAGCCTAGGGTGCAATATTGGAGGGCGTTGAATAAGAATAAGGGGGAAATGGAAGAATAAAGAAAGGTAGGAAAATTATAAAAAAAAACGTTTATACTTGTTTCATCATATCATCTCTAGTATAAAAGAGTTAAAGCCGTAGTGATTTATTTATTTTCCAAATAAACAAACAAACTTGAGCAAGTGTTGACAGGCGAACGTATCGCGCAATGCGAGTAAATTACTTGTTTAGAATGCGATACTATAAATCGGCGACATAGGTATGTGAAATTGAATTTAGATTGTTTGCGAATTCTGTGATAATAGTAGAGGAACTTCGGTAAATATGGAATACCCATTCTCCTTTTTCCGCTATTATCACCCACCATGCCATAATCACCTGTATAAATGCATATACGGATGACCAAATGCAGTGACTATGTGGGAAATATACAATATTTAGGATAAAGTGTATACAAAAAAATATACATAAAGAATAACAATATTACGTCATTTTGAGGGGCCGAGAAAAGTGGCGGGTAATATGGAATATAGCATGGTGCAGTAAAAAGTACCTACTTAGTACTTAGCAATTACACACAGAAGTCACATATTATGTACACTTTTGTGAGGGATGAGAATGTATTTTTATACATTCTCATTGTGACGTCTATAAAAAAATTATCATTATATTCTGGGTAATATGGAATAGAAAGATAATATGGAATATCGGCTAATATGAAATATCTCATATTACCCTCATACCCTATAGGTTATGTTTTTGTATATTATCGGTTAATAATGATATTAACAATCAGTTTTTATAAGTAAAGGCGTAGTTTTATCTTTACAATATACGTACCTACTATCCATTTCTAAAGTTTTGACCCCTCAGTTTGGAAGCTTGTAAAGTAAAAAGTACAGCTTTAAAAAATATAATTTTCACATATTTCGGTAAAGTTACTTGTCTCTATTACACATGTAAAACGTTATAACCGTAGATGCCTTGGTGCTTTTCTAATGGGAAGATAATTGTAAAATTGTCACCCTTTTTTCCCTATTTCATCAAGTACTCAAGTTTAAAAATTTATTGTGCCTTACTGGTACTCCCAGGCCTAACTAATTTTTTACAGGCGATAAAGTGAACTTTACGTTATTCCCAAAAAATATTATTTTTATTTTTTTGTCTTAGGTTTGGTAGTAATAGTCAAAAAATGATTGTGGTTATGTAATTACTACCAGTAATCTTACAGCAAAAATTTTTGTGTTTTGGTATTCCATATAAAGAGATGGAACTTTGCGTTTAACGAAAATTTTGTTTTGGCAGTTGTCATAAACCTAAATACAAACAATTAATTTGTGTAAAGGATAGCAACATTGAGCTTGCGGGATGGAGCGGGGCGTCGAAGGTGCAATAGTATGGGTGTTAAGGTAATAATCATTAAAGTAAATCTATAGAATAGGCAAAACGTGTGTAGTAGAACAATAGTAATTTAAAAATATTACTTCAAAGTGAGTAACGTAAATAGGCCAATTAGCTTTATTTATTTATAATTCACCTAAAAGCAAAACAATATTTTTGATGTTCCCTTATTTTTATGATTCGCATATTTGGAAAATTGTAACAAATGCTGTGTTAAGTTTGTCTGCATTTGCCTTTGCTTAATAATAAAAGAAATATGTGAAAGTGGCCTGTTTACGTAGAATCACATCTGATTTAACTTTTAAGCTACAAAGCTCTGACAAAATTTATTTAAACCTAAAACTAAAAATAACCTGATTGGATTACACCACTCTTTTTTACTGAAGAATACCTACACTTATGGACTGTTTTCTCCTTCTTCATCATTACTAAAGTCTTCATTTGAATCATCATCTTCCTCGTCTTCATCTAAATTTATTTATAATTAATTGTTCTACAACAACATCAACTATGCGGTCTTTTTCTCTTTAGGATTCCTCAATTTTATTAGCGTGTCCAACGCAATTTTCCCAAACAGAATTTGGCACGTTCTGCATCGTTTCAAGACACAATTTAGGACATTTGTGATTTTAAACGTAGTATTCAATTTTGCAACTTTATTTTTCACATATGCCCAAATTAATTCAATTGCGTTGAATTCACAGTGTGCAACTGGGAACCATAGAAGCTTTACATTATCATTACGTAACTCCTTTGCAATTGTATCTAAAAGATACGTTTGTGGAAAGTGATAGTTCTTGCATAGGTCTAAAAGCATTGGTTTGTTTAATTCATTAAACGTTGTAAATCCATCGGGCAATGTTGCTTTTCGCTGGGACATCCATTCTATTATTTTTTGTTTTGTCCAGGCAGTTGTAGGATTTCGAAAATTAGGATCCAACATTGTATGATACGGTGCTTGGTCAATTACGATTACTGATTTATCAGGTATTACGGAAAGCACTGTTCTAAACCATTCTTCGTAATGTTGTTTATTCATCTCGTTATGGTAATCCACTGACGCCGCACTTTTTTTCCCAACGAAACACTTCAGGCAGCCATCCAAAAATCAATTTTTACTACCAATATGTAAGATAATATCCCGTTGTCCTGATCCTGATGGCCGTTTTATTCCACCTCTAAAGCCATTAATTTCCTGTATACCACCTCTGTATTCATCAAAATTATCCCGTTTTGTGGGATTAACTCTTTCAACCCAGCCAAACTTCCTTGAATGATTTGCACCGCACCATGTTTCATCTGTATAAAATATTTGCCAAGAATCTTCACGATATCTCTTTATGGCGTATAATAATTCCGCTCTTGTGGCAGCAATTGTGTTTTGTTCCATTAAAATTGGTTTATTAATTAGTTTTTTATAGGAAAACCCAAGTTCTTTAATCCATCGGTACACAGTCATTTCTGAAAATTCTGGTAAATAATCGACATCTTCTTTCAATTTCTGGTAAACTTCTTGTATAGAAGGAAACCGGCGCGGCGCTCCAGGTAAAAATTTAATATTGTTCTCCTTATGACGCCCTGCAAAATCTCATCACATTCCAGTCTGGGCCTTCCACTTCTCCCTTTTGATGGGATAATAATACCGGAACTTTTTTCTTCCGCAGTAACACGTGTAATGGTGCTTTCACTAATACCCAGGAAATCTGCTGTTCTTTTAACCACGTGCTCAATCAAAATATTTTCCAACCCGTTCTCTTTCTCTTGTTGAAAGTACCCTCTGACTTTTAATATAATCTTTTTCATTTGTTCGTTGCACTGACGAGATATTTTAACTTATTAGACTGTAGTTTGGTACCGTATTTTTGGTTCAGATTACATCAGGTATTTATATAAAGTCGAACAAGATAATCGTAAAAATCGTGTGAAAACAATAATAATTTCACATTACTATCTACCACTAACAGCAAAAATTTAAATCAACAATACGTAGATATAAACAACCACAATCAAATAAATAATATTATTTTACAAATCTTTTCAATACATAACAAATAGATTAAATTCTACACAAATAAAAATACATGGACCTACGGACTACAGATGGAGGAGCGTGACCTTCCACCGTACTGTGGTTATGTCGGTAAAGGCGTTTAAGACTTTTCATCTCTTTCTTATGTCGCTTTTAATATTGATTACAATTTTTACAATGACTAAAGGCGCTTTTTTTAATTTTGTGTAATAAAATACATTTGTACAATAATAAATACCTCTACGAGTGTAAAGATTTTTTTAAGGTTGTAAATTGCCCACAGTACAGCTGATACAAAAACATCATTAAAAAAGAAAAAAATACAATTTCAGACACATACTACCAATCTCTTGCGAAAGTATAGATATTTTTCTATCTACCTTCAAAATTGCATTTAAATAGGCCAAAAATTAACCAAAATATAGACATGAGAAAATCGTTTATCAGTATTAACGCAGTAAAATCGTTGTTTTTTTGATTATGAATAAGTTCAATATCGTTTGCACTACAATAATACATTTTTTGGAAGAAACTCTTGGATAACGTCCTAACAAGCTGTAATTTTTTCAGTTTATTCTGCCCCGTGGTTTTTTTGTTATTGACCCTCAGACTGAGGGGTCAAAACTTTAGAAATGGATAGTAGTCGATAAAATAACTCAATCCTTGAAATACCCGAAATATTACAATAACTGTACCACGGTGCTAAAACTCAACGTGAAACAATTTCAAACATTTAGTGCTAAGTGCTTTGGTGCAGTCGACGAAAAGTTTTGGATCTGCGATAAGTACAGTGATGACTAGCGTGCTTTTGATCCACGCATAATTCTCTAGATGGCGCTCATATATACGAAAATAATCGGAATCCCATATTACCCAAACTATTCCATATTTACCGAAGTTCCTCTACAATAACTTTTTAAAAATTTTAATTCTTATTCGATGGATCGTTTAGATCTTTACGGATAACATGCAAAGCAAATTGTAATGTTGTTTCAGTGAAACAGCAATTAATAATGTATTTTGATACACTTTCTTACGTCCCAGTAAACCAAGGTGGCTGCTCCAGAAGCGAACAGAAACCGCATTGCCGAAAGCCGCGTTCGGCCCGAAACACGGCAAACCCAGCAGATTATGGAATGTAATGCCGCTCACAAGCCATGAGTGGCATTACAATACAGGGCGCAGTACCATTGGAGTCCGTAAAGGAAATTTTGACAAAATTTGGTATCACTCCTCTCCAAGTGCTTATTAAGCGATGGAGCTGCATATATGTTAAAAGTTGGCAAAATAATTAAGAAAACCTCCCCACACCTCCTGCATATTACACGTTTACTTCATGCCTGTCATTTCGTAGCAGAAACAGTTCAAAATTCGTATCCAACCGTTGATAAGTTAATATCCGAAACCAAAAAAGTATTTTTAAAATCACCCAAAAGAATTCGTTTGTTTACTAACGTCTGTCCAAAAATTCCGCTACCACCTCAGCCCGTTTTGACACGATGGGGCACATAGCTCGAAGCAGTGTTATATTATAATAAATATTACAACGAAGTTAAATCTGTTATTTTACAATTGAATCCACACGAAGCTAAATCAATTCGCGCAGCTCAACAACTGTTTCAAAATCTGCGAGTCAAGGAAGATTTAGGTATTATTTCACAACATTATTCTGTTTTAATATTAAAAAAATTCGAAATTATACATGAAAGAAACATTGCAAATTATCAGAAATTTGCAAACTTCATTAGACAATATCACTGATATTCCTGGGCTGCATGCACGAGATAAATTGTGTTCAGTTGTAACGAAAAACCCCGATTACAAAACAATAACTGATATAACGAATTAAGAACAACCCGACGCCATGGGTCAATTTTCCAGATATGCAAATCTCACTTCTTACGATGCAGAAAGATCATTTTCTCATTACACACACGCATTTCCCCATACCGTCGCGTCGGCGTTTGACCGAATCCTACATGGACGGCTTTCTGATGACGCAGTTCTATGCAAAATCTATTAATCGACCATTTACATCTCATATTGCTTAATAATTTTAAATTTTTCCTTTTTTTTCACTTTTACTCGGCGTTGCTGCCCCAGTTGCTTCGCCTAATGAATTTCAAGTTGTAGAAACATCTATTAGTCGACCATCTCCACACCATATTATGTAAAACGTAAGCATTTTCAATATTTTTTTACTTTTATTCTGCGTCGCTTCCCCATTTGCTCCGCCTAACGAATTTCACGTTTTTAACCAAGCTTACATGAATTAAAAACTAGCGTTATTATTCCCATACCAAAAATGCCTCAAACGACGCCAAAAGTATCTAAACCAAAGGTTCCCGCCGAATTTAGGCCTATTAATCTACTCCCTGTTACCGACAAAAGTATTGAGACAATACTCTGTCAACAATTAAGATAGTACCTACTTTGAGACTAATCAGCTATTGTTTGTTGGACAATCTGGATTTAGAAGTCGGCATTCCTGTGAATCGGCCATACAATATGGTTGTGTAAAATGGAAAAACTTCATAAATGATGAAGTGATGCTCAGAATTTTTGTAGATTTGCAACGTGCATTCGAAACTATTGATCGGGAGATTCTTATCAAAAAATTATCGTTATACGGTATAAATAATATTGTTTTGGACTGGATAAAAGACACTTTGGGTAATAGGTATTAAAAAACAAGAGTTGAAAAAAAATTGTCAAATTATAGAGAAAGTAGGTGGGGTGTACCCCAAAGTAGTGTTTTGGGCCCTCTTTTGTTTGTTATTTAGGTTAACGATATTCATAAGTTTTAGGAAATTCTTTTGTCAATTTATTTGCAGATGACACTGTGATTTGTGTATCAGGTGGCAATTCAGGAAATTGCTTGGATATTTTGAATACATACCTCAATGTATTGTATAATTGGCTTTGCCAGAACAGATTAAAATATTGAATTCTTCAAAAACACAGTGTATGGTAATAGGTTCAGAGGCAAACTGTAAAAAATATTTAAATCTGGGGTTGATAGTTAAAATTAATGACAATATAATTAACTTTGTTGCAGAAATAAAATATTTAGGACTTTTTTATCTTTAGTTAACCTTTGCTCCTTTGCAAATCACATAGAAATATAAGAAAATTGGATTTTTTGTCGTGTCTCCAATGGGCCAAAGCCCTAGTTTATAAAACAGACATTCAACCGCATTTCAATATTCCTTAATTATTATAATATCATGCACTCGAGAGAATATAAATATGTTGCAAATACAACAAAACAAGGCAATGCGTGTAGTTCTTAATTGTAATAAATATAAGTACCTCAATAGGAACAATGTTGCACACCTTGACTTGGTTATCTGTTGGGCAGAGCATTCAGAAGGCCAACTCAATTTTGATATACAAAATTGAACATTGCAACTCCCAAAATACTTAAATGATTTTCTTTAAAAAAGATCCAACTTTTTTGAATATAAGATTCGTTCTAGACACAAGTATAACATTCCGGCAGTTAGGACAATAAATTTACAAAAATCTTTATTTTTTGAAGGTCTTCGCCTTTTCAATGGTCTTCCGGAGGCTTGCACCTAGCAAGTAGGGGTCCTAATAATTCCAGAACATATAGGAATGTAGCTAACATAGATATTTTGTATTGTTTGTATATTTTTTCGGTGCTTTCTAGCCAAGTGCTAAATAAATTATTATTATTACGGTGGCGCGCCAAGACGGAATTGTAGCGGTTGATCTTTATCCTACAACACAAGCACAATATGTATGAAGCAAACAAAAGTCTAGTTATGAATGAATGAATACTTGAATACTGTTGTCTACTTTTGATGAAGGTCAGTGGGTAGTACACTCAAGCCAGCGTCTGATATTATCAAGAAAACTCCTTTGAGCAATAATACAATGCAAAGAAGCATTGTTGAAATGGGTCGTTAAAGACTCATTAGTCGTTATGCAAGTATTTAAAAACATCTTAGTTCTCTATACAGCCTAATTGAGTCAACTTTGCCAGGAAATGAAGCCTTACTTGTAGCATACGTGCGATCTAAGTATAAAAGACGAAAAAAATTACCAAGAATTCCTATTTGCTAAAAATTTGAAAACTGATAGGGGAAACTGCGGATGATTCAACCACGGGGCAGATAGAACCAGTGCCTTTAATTATTTAAATTTCCCGCGTGCTTTTACTAACCTATATTGTCTTTTGGTTTGTTACTATTGTGCGTAAAGTTTGGTAGTGTACGAATATAAGAGAAAAAAAAAATTGAAATTTTATATATTAAAGGTAAGATATTACTCCTTGGCCTTTGAAATATTATTCCTTAATACTTATAAGTATATGCTAGGTATATGGTAGATATAGTTAAATCTGCATGGCATTAGCTAATTAATTATGGCTTATCAACCATATCATTTGGGGTAGATTCAGTGGCGGTTGGTGAAATTTCAAAGTTGTTTATCTCTGTTCATACTTACAGGACCCGTACCAAATTTAGGGGTTTTAATAGTGAGCCCACTGAGAATGTTCTGGTAAAGAAAAGAAACATTTTGTAATTTGCGACAAAAAGTTAAATTTTTGGTGCGCCCCACCCAAGAAAAAAATGAACACGTCTAGGTATTTGATTTCTTTTTTTTTCTAAACAAAGTTTACATCATTTTGTCGACAGTTATTAAATTTTGAGAGAAAAAAAATGTGTTAGTAGAAAGTTATAGTCATTTGAATTTTCTTAAGCCAAAATATAATTTTACAAAAAATTCAAATGACTATAACTTTCCACTAACACATTTTTTTCTCTCAAAATTTAAAAGCGGTCGACAAAATGATGTAAACTTTGTTTGTTCTGTTCATTTTTTTCTTGGGAGGGGCGCACCAAAAATTTAACTTTTTTTCGCAAATTACAAAATATTTTTTTTCTTTACCAAAACATTCCCAGTGGGCTCACTATTAAAACCCCTAAATTTGGTACGGGTCCTGTAAGTATGAACAGAGATAAACAACTTTGAAATTTCACCAACCGCCACTGGGTAGATTCAATCGTGGTTGAATCTACCCTAGTTTATTTTATAAAAATTAAAATTTTAAAAATTAATAAATATTGTATTTATGGTAAAATACATTTTCTTACTTAGATGCCAAGAAAATACTTGAGAAAAACACAACGAACAGTTGATGAGAATGCGGTAAAAATGGCCTGAAGAGACTGTTTAAAAAAATGTTCCATCCGTGAGGCAGCAAGACGTCATAATATTAAAGGCCGGGACACCCTCGTGTCACGGATTAAAAACATAAAAAAGAAGGGCAAGAAATACGTTTATTTGAGGACTTCAGACTCAGGAATGTCAACAGATGACGAAGATGAGAGGACATTTCACAACAAATATAGGACTGTAAACCAAGTTTCAGCAGTTTTGACTTCAAAGGCAGATACCTACACTTTATTCTGGATTGTGGGTTATAGTACAAACGTTTTAAATTGGATTTCCTTCATCGTGTTTAGTGGAACGTAACGCAGATTTAGTGCGGTTACAAATCAGCTAACTAAAAAAAGACCAACTGCAGATAGCTAATCGCTGTGATTTGAGAATGTTGCTGATAAAAAAGGGCTGAATATTAATGAAAGGCGCTCTATAATAAATTGATATGCTTATGAAATATTGTTGCATTAAAATTTTTAAATCCTTTGGCCAAACGAATTTTGTATAAGCCTCTAATTTATGCAAAAAGTTTTATCTCTGTAATAGGGAATATGCATATACTTAACCCAAATAAATCTGAAATATTTTTTTATATTCTCTACATAAATTAAATGTTTATGGCGATTGCTGTTATCCATTTATTTTTGGTCCTTATTAACAAAAAAAAGGACTTTCTACTGCAAACTTTCGCGCGAATTTCGAAACTTGTAAAACATGATCAGATTGGCTGTGTCGTCAAAAGTGTTTTATGACTCATGAGTACATGGCGAATTACAGTGTTGTAGGGTCATCGAAAAATCCATAAAAATGGCATTTAATGCGTAACTTATCCAATGAAATATTCCTGAACTTAAAGTAGAAGGTTCCTAAAATCTTATTCGTGTATATTTCAAGCCGAAATCGGTCCAGGAACCTCCCAATTTTGCAACAAAACCAGCATTTTTGCGAAATTTTAACACATCGATATCTTAATAATTTCGTGTAAATAAATTTCAATTCTTTGTTTTCATGGCAATCTTCGAAAATTCAAAAAAATTCAAATTTTGCATATCCCCGATGCAAATAAAGCTTTTTATATCTTTAACAAAAAAATAAGCGATTTAAATTAGTGGGAGGTATTCTTAGATAATTAACGGATAAAACAGTGGCGGTCCCAGGGGGGGGGGCGGTGGGGGCGATCGCCCCCCCTTACCCTCTTAACCAAAGACACTATTTTTAACGAAGAAATAATAAATGATCGATGCGGGTAAAACAAAAAATTTAAAACCGTAGGTGCAGGCAGTACACGTCTCTAGAATTGATTGTGGCCTAGATAAAATTGCATGCATGCTTTTTTAACAGAAATTTTGAATATACATAGGCAATTTTTTTTGTAACACACTAACCCGACGATTGGGCCAACCCAACACCTACTAAACCGCCCCCCCCTTTGAAAAAACACACTAACCCGACGATTGGGCCAACCCAACACCTACTAAACCGCCCCCCCCCCCCCTTTGAAAAAAGCTGCGACCGCCACTGGATAAAATAAACCCGAACAGAATCACTAAATAAGGAAAATAGTGTGAAATAAGGTCGGTTAAAAATATCCCTTTATCCCTTAAATACGCCCCTGGATAACCCATTCGATATTCATTTTAATGTTGATTATCCCTTTAAAAGACAAAAGTGTTAAAAATTAGATAGAGTGATTCAAATGTACCGATGTCGAGGGCAAAGGCAAAAAAATCTAATTTATTCGGCGATTGCTCCCTTCCTATAAAGAATGAAGAAACTAAAAAATATGAATATCATGTATTTCGACGAGCTCTTTCCGATGACGTATTATATATGATTTTAATTTGAACTATTCTGACCCCACAAAAAATTATAAACCGTGAAATATTTGGGTCAAAAATCGAAATATCCAGTTTTTCCCAAATATATCCATTTTCCAGTGATTTTAGGATTAGGTAAATGTATTGCAAAAAGAAAGTATTTGAGATTTTAAAGTTTCAATTACGAGTTCGTTTTTCGATCTAACTCTACGTTTTGTTTTAGAGTTATTAGGTGCCAAAGAGGGGTCTGCAAATGGCATTTTTCGACCTAAAAAAATTCAGAATACTTGCCATTTTCCGATCCTCACCAGTTTCAATAGAGTTCTGAAGCTCCGGGTCCTCTGCAACCTCCGAAAATTTAATTCGATTAAATTGATTTAATTCACTTTTGCGACCTGTACCATCCAGATTTCAGCGGAAATCGCGGAAATTTAGACTTTGACGTTTAATAGCTCCGAAACGAAACATCCTATATAACTGAATTTTTACCGAAGTAGTTGCACTATTCCTCTATCGACCCAAAAAATTCGATTGCTCCCCCTTTGACTGTTTCCGAGAAAAAAAATCTGTTTGACTTTAGGTTAAGCTGTACGTTAACATGTAGACCGACACTTATTTTTGCTGATCTCCTGACATCATTATTCACCGAGGATAAATGGCCGCTTTTTAAATTGTAATAAATTATACCGAAAAGTAAATATTTTTTGTAGCTAACTAGCCTAGTACTTTTCTTTAAAATAATTTTTTGGGTTTGTAATGACTTCCTTAAACGATATATGCAATAAAAAATATGTGCATATTCCTTATTAATATACTTAATTTTCATAAATATTAATCGGGTCATTGTTAAAATAAAACTCAGTTTAAAACTTAAAATATTAAACTTATTTATTTAAATTATCATATAGCTTACATACAACACAGTTTTTAATGTCGAACCTATCTTAGTTAAAATAACTAAACTACAGATTAAAAAATTTTAATGCTAGCCAAACAGTTGAGCTTTTGGGGTATATCAATAAAGCATCATTTTTTACTTAGTTTATTTTAAAATATGTATACTGCACTGTTTAAAAATGTTATGATTAAATGTAACATAATGATGGAACTATGAAAATTCGTTTTTAAACTTACGCAACTGTTCAATAAAGTATATGGTACCGAGACTAAGTTTAGCACCAAATGGAAAATTTTATCAATAGAGAAATCTAAACCAATTCATTATGCACATCTTTCGACTAAATATATGTTTTGGTGAAATTCAGGAAAATGTATGAATATTCATATGCCCCTTTTCCTACACATTCTGATAATATATCGTAACATATAACCTATGGGAAGTACCCCTTTTTAAAGGAAATTCACATAAATACTAGGAGAACTCATCAAATTACTTAATAAACAAAAACGTTTGCTATGGAGCAACCGGATGATTTCCAGTGATGTCATGATTTTACTTTAAAATGGCCGGTAAAATTGAAAATTAGGAAGCGTATTATATTACTGTTACTACCCTTCTAAAGAGAGTCAGTGGGTATATCTAATTAATTTTGGAACCCATTTAAACAGTTAAGAAAGCTTAAAAAGCATAATTATTATAAGTTATAGTTCCCATTATTTATTTTCCAAAAGGTTCAATATGAAGTATCTAGATCATTATTATTTACTTTGTTGTTCCAAAAATGAGCAGTCCCATTCAATAAGGGGACATGCGCTCGGCCCGGCCCGGCCGGGCCCAACCCAACCCTGAATGTATGCAATCCAACCTTTGTGCGTAGCGTTTTAGAAA
This sequence comes from Philopedon plagiatum, assembly GCA_963971165.1. Lineage (NCBI taxonomy): Eukaryota > Metazoa > Arthropoda > Insecta > Coleoptera > Curculionidae > Philopedon > Philopedon plagiatum. The sequence goes on from OZ020194.1 coordinate 63,558,037, forward strand.
CAACTAAAGAACAATACCTTAACGTTGATTCTCAGCAAACTTCCAGTGGGAAAGTTGTTCCTTATAGTCTAAAGAACAATCGTGCGAAGGCACGAGATATTTTGACAAAAAATAAACAAATTATAGCAGGTTTAATCCAGCGTTGCGCGCCGCCTGTACATTTCGATGCGTGCGTAGTAATGTTTGAACATTACAGAAGATAATTTGACGTTTAAAATATGACACAATAATTGTAAAAAAGTGTTACAAGAATAAAAATTGTTTTATTAAAATTATATTATCAAATATAAATTTTTGTTAACACAAAGCATTTTAATACAAAGGATTTTTTAATATGACACATTATAGCATTAATTTTTAAAACGTAGGAAAAGCATGCATCATAATCATTTCACTTTTTTGGGCTTAGTGCCTTTAACAGCTGTGTTTTGAAAAAGGTTTTCATCAAATTTGCAACCTTCAGGACTAAGATATTTAACCAAAGTTTTCAAATAATTCAGTTTTTCGCGAGAAATTCCGACATCTTTAGCAAGCGACGATTTTTCTAAAATTTCAAAAGTGGTGAAAATTAATTATTTTGCAAATGGCTACATTGATGTCTTTTAGTTATAATGAAAAGCCTACGACTATTATTCTCGAGAAAGTAACCACTTTTGAAAATTTAGAAAAATCGTCGCTTGCTAAAGATGTCGGAATTTCTCGCGAAAAACTGAATGATTTGAAAACTTTTGTTAAATATCTTAGTCCTGTAGGTTGCAATTTTATGAAAACCTTTTTCAAAACACAGCTGTTAAAGGCAGTAAGCCCAAAAAAGTGAAATGATTATGATGCATGCGTTTCCTACGTTTTAAAAATTAATGCAATGTTTCATATTAAAAAATCCTTTGTATTAAAATGCTTTGTGTTAACAAAAATTTATATTTGATAATATAATTTTAATAAAACAATTTTTATTCTTGTAACACTTTTTTACAATTATTGTGTCATATTTTAAACGTCAAATTATCTTCTGTAATGTTCAAACATTACTACGCACGTATCGAAATGTACACGCGGCGCGCAACGCTGGATTAAACCTGCTCTAATTTGTTTATTTTTTGTCAAAATATCTCGTGCCTTCGCACGATTGTTCTTTAGACTATAAGGAACAACTTTCCCACTGGAAGTTTGCTGAGAATCAACGTTAAGGTATTGTTCTTTAATTGTTTCTAAAACGCTACGCACAAAGGTTGGATTGCATACATTCAGGGTTGGGTTGGGTCCGGCCGGGCCGGGCCGAGCGCATGTCCCCTTATTGAATGGGGCTCAATTTTACAGAGCGAATTTTTAGAAATAGTCTACAAACATAAATCATGTTATAAAGTACAAATTACTACGTTACTTGTAAACGATGTTTTCTAATTATAATTTGGAAGCAACTTAAGCTTTTGGTTTAGCTTGGTGATTAGTGGATATTGCGTGAATCCAAGACGTAACGATTGGACGTAATTTCTGTATAAGATTGATACTATTATTGAGATTATTTAGGTATAAGAAGTAAGTACTCATTACAGTATAAAATATACATACAAATATTTTTAAAAATTTAGTTTGATATACATGGGACCATTTAAGAGATGCAACGTTAAAAGTAAGACGCCAGTAGGTTTTTGGATTTATTTAATAAAATGTAGTGTACTGCGTGACGAGTTTTTCCATATTAGGATTTAAGCTTAGCAAGTAATAGGACGCTTTTTAACTGATAATTTAAATGTCTTACGAGATTTAATTGTGCGTCTATATTTAATTTCGCTACTCTAATCTGGACTGGGCGTTAAGTCTATAGAAGGCCGACAATGATTTTATGAATTTTCTTCTTAGATCACAAACAAGATCCACCAATTAAAAAAATATTTTTAACTAAAATTTAATAAAACACAATGTTGAAAATATGGAATGGATACAATCAAGGAATAAATGCACTACATACGGTTATATTATTTTCATACATTATATTATAAAGACTGCACTAACATGTAAAGTCACGTGCAGAATTTTGGAGAACGGTAACCTAAAACTTATGACAACATGCATTAAACTATTTCAGTAATAAAAAAGTAAAGTTATAGAGTTACGTGTTGTAATATCATCACGACATACAAGTTTTAACATTGTAAATAAATGCAAAACTGAATGTTTTTATGTTTTCTCAATAATCATGCCATTAAATATAAAAACTTTAAACAGCCGATACTTGTCTCGCTCTAAAAATTATATAAAAGATTTACATATTTTTATTTCAGGTCGTGAAAAGTTCTCGCCAGACACACATCCTTACATTAAAAAAAAACACTAGCTAAAATATTTATACAAACAATAATAATCATAATGCTAGCAATTAATATATATATTTTTTATTAAAACTGTCATTTATATTTAATAAAAAAGCTAAAAAACTATGCCAGTATGAAAAGAAGAGTATTAAAATAGTCTAAAAATAAATTTGAGTCAATATAACAGTCATTTAAGATAATACAAGAAATATTCAATAAATCGAAAATTACTTTATAAAATAGCACAGCACTTTTGTCATTATCAGTAACCAAAACGGCAATGTGAGTAAAATACGTGATAATATTGAATTATAGTGTTTAATCGAAATATTAAATATCTACTGTATTACCATAATATTAAGGGATAAGATTAATGAGACTTACAAACTAAATGTTGCACATAAATCAGATCAATATTTAAAACGGATTTGAATTTTATAATTATGAAGGACAACGAGAGATGGGTTGGGATGAGAGAGTAAAAAGGTTTGCCTCGGCATAATGCACCTTAACGTTTTTATTTTGCAGCTTCTTTTTCTTTATTTTCTTCGGGTTGTTTGTTTGCTGCCTTATCCTTTTCTTTTGCTTCTTCCTGTAACAATAATTATTTCATTAAAATGTAACTACGGAGAAACACGTGTTTTTAGTTTTGTACTGCGCTGCCTGTCAGGGAATAGACTGCTTACTTCTCTAATGCCGATCATGGGGTAGCATTTAAAGATGTCGACAAAGTAACGATACGAAAGTACTCGTTAATCTAGAATACCCGAAGTAACGAATACAGATTTGAAAGCGTATTGATAACTTTGATTACTTCGGTATCGGTGTACGAACGTGTGCGTCGATACGACATACGAAAGTACCGACTCATACGAAAGTAACGAGTTCGGATCGCGCGAGCCGACCGAGGGACAAACGATACGATTGTAATCATTGTATTCATTGTACTTTGTTTGATTTTGCTGCTACTGCGACGCTGTCGCACGGTCGAACGGATGGAAGATGAACGGTTGAATTTATGAATTTAGGTAAAACTAAATTTTGCGTATGCGTATTGCCTGTTGCCTGTCTACAGTTATAAAACTTGATCTTTTAGGTATCAAATTATAATGTAATATGTACCGACCGATACTTTTAGGAGTTAGGACATACAGACAAGATTTTTTTTAAATTTATTTATTTATTTTTAGTTTTAGTAAAGAAAAGTTGTAATGTAAAGATAAGCAAAGTTGGCTTTTTATCGTTATTGATTACTTTTACTTTACTAAACATATATCGAAGTACTTTTGAGGAAATAAGCTGAAAAGGACTAAACAAAATACTGTCGACTTTAATCGTTAACAAACTTTATTAAAACAATCCAACAAATTCGCTTGAATGCTGGAAACTCCATAGCAACAATCGCTCCCCATTTCTCTAAGTTGTCAAATCAATATTTGTGCATAGTTGCGACATCAGTACCATCTGAAAGAATTCTTTCCCCTGCTGGACAACTTATTTTCAAAAGAAAAGTTGTTCAAAGGGAGAAAACGTCCAAAGTTTACTTTTTCTTAATTATGATCAAAATTTGTAAGAATGGCTAAAACCTGAAACTGAAACTGTATTCGTTTTTTTCCGACTTGTCTTGTTTTTGTTAGTATTTTTTCGCAATTTTTTTTAAACCTTAAATTTCTTGTTTAATTTTATGGACTAAGTAAATTACGTTTTGTTTCTAGTATCCAGAGCAACAATCGCTCCCCATTTCTCTAAGTTGGCAAATCAATATTTGTGCATAGTTGCGACATCAGTACCATCTGAAAGAATCCTTTCCCATGCTGGACAACTTATTTTCAAAAGAAGAAGTTGCTTAAAGGGAGAAAACGTCCAAAGCTTACTTTTTCTTAATTATGATCAAAATTTGTAAGAAAGGCTAAAACCTGAAACTGTATTCGTTTTTTTCCGACTTGTCTTGTTTTTGTTAGTATTTTTTCGCAATTTTTTTTAAAACCTTAAATTTCTTGTTTAATTTTATGGACTAAGTAAATTACGTTTTGTTTCTAGTAGGTATTCTAGTTGTTGTCTACATTACCTCTTAAAGCTTACATTTTTATAAAAAGATATTTTGACACAGTTTTATTTTTCGCTAAATACTTGTAAAACTTTATAATTTGCGTTGTTAATCACAGTAATCAAAGTATACGTTGTGATGGTCTAAATATATTTTGTCTATGCTTTACACACCTTGCATTCATACTAACATCACAATGATCGAAGTCGAATTCAAACCAACAATCTCTCGATTGCAAAGGCAACGACGTCATCTTAGACACATATCTACAGATCCGTTTATTGCCTGCATCATCCGAAAATTCTTCAAGGCCGAAAAAGTACGTTCGTACGCATTTGGTGCCAAATTTTTCAGAGTCGGCGCCGCAGAAGCTTACAGCTGGTAGTGGATGGCAACTAAACGATCAGAATCGAGTTAACGCTAGTGGCATTTCTCCATTTCTGTTTGAAAAGCGAGCACTGAATAGTGGCTGGCGTTGTTTATTTTTGAGCTTAATTATTATTACATTATTATTGTTTAATTACTATTATTATTACCATTAATTTACTTATAACAAATTAAAATTAACATTTGTGTATCCATAAAATATTGAAGCTAATAGCTAATAAATAAAATTTTAAGTACGGTCCAATGGGTGAGCTGTGCGCTGTGCTGAGCATTCTGAAAGACGCACGCCGCTACGGCACTAACTTTGTTTACAGGTTGAGCTCAATAAATTTACCATTTTGGCTTGTTTGAGGCTCTATAAATATTTTTATATTAGCGACGTTCTAATTCGGCCACCAGATTTGATATTCGTCCACTTGTAATTTTTTCGAAGATAAAGATAAAAATTCTACATTAAATTTAGTAAAATGTTAAAAATAAGTTCCAAACAGATATCTCTTTTCCCAAGAAATGAAAATAACAATAACTCTTCATATTTATCAGGATCCCTTGGGCAAAAAAGACAAAAAAAAATAATTTGATAAAATTTCGGCGAACAAAATTATTAGTCTACGTCCAAAAAAATTTAAAGATGTACATAGAATGTATTTATCTGATCCTATAGTGATAAAAAAATCCTAAATATAGATTCTAAATTATTTTTAATAGCAGTTTGAGGCTCCATGGTCTAAAAAATACAGCAAATTTTAAAATCTGTCGCAAATCATCAGAAGTGTTTCAAGAAATCAGACATTTGATAATAAAATTATATCAAGAAGGAATATCTCAAAGAGACATAAGAAAAATTGTTGGAAGAATACGGTCAACAGTTGAGTATATTATAAAAAAATATGAAACAATCCATACAACTAAAACCTTGCCAGGGAGAGGAAGACAAAGTACCCGCCGACTTTTCGAGAGAAACAAGAAATACTAGAAAAGTTAGTGAAAATCCGCAAACTACTGCGACAGATATAGTGAAAAGTGCAGCCAGTGATTACAAAAAGGTTATCCATGTAACAACAATAAGAAAATTTTAAGTCAGGGTATACAGGCACGAGTTGGTCGAAAGATACCACTAGTAAAAAATAAGAAGCGTCTCGAATTTGCTCAGAGGCATTTGGACAAAAATACTGAGTACTGTAAAACATCATATATACTGACGAAATAAAAATAGAGTTGTTTGGTAAAATAAAAAAAGGTTTTAGTGTACGGAAAGCGAGGGGATGCCTACAAACCTAAAAATTTAATTCCAGTGGTATCTAAAGCACGGAGGGGGTTCCGTTCTAATCTGGGGGTGTATGTCATGGCATGGAGTGGGCCAGCTCCATTTTATTGACGGAACTATGGATCGGTTCGTCTACATGGACATTTTCAAAAAGAATGTGGGTACTGCATAGCGTACCAAGAGTGTTGGAAACGACACCGCAATCCACACACGTTAACCCGAATGAACATCTATGGTGGGAACCCGACAAAGAGGTGTTAAAAGTTAGATGTCAAGAAGAATGGTCAAAATTGAAGTAGGTTTTGTTATAAAACTGGTAGAGTCAATGCCTGACAGGTTACAACAAATTATAAAATCAAAAAGGTACCACACACGAAAAAATGTTGGAGTACGAATAATTTTTCTCCCTTGGTTTTTAAGAAATTATGTTTTATTTTTGGAAGGTATTGTTTAGGAAGGACTTTATATTACTGTTTTTAGCACATGAATAGTTGTTTTATTTTTGTAATGAAAAGCAAATAAACCTAAGTAGTTTTAATTTTATCCCAATTTTTTTAAAATTTTATAACTGGACGAATAATTAATCTCCCGACTGTATAACAATGGATCTCATATGAACCTTTATTGACTTGGTGTTACCTTTGGGTTGAAGCAAAAGAGCAAATACACAGAATTTAGGCCAATTTTCCATTTGATTTTAACATTCAATACTTTATAACCATTACCTTTCTACCCGACTTTTGATTTTTTCTTTATTATGCCAGTTTATGGCATGCCAAAGAAAACATTAAACTGGATATTTTTTTAATGTAGAGATTAATGGTATATTCGTTTTAAAGACAGTCAAGAAATTTATGGTATTTCAGTGGCGGATCCAGATGTTGTTTTTTTGGGAGGGGCAGACTAAATGAAAAATTTAAATTCGTTATTGCTATTTTACGTTTATATAAATTCACATTTTTCGCATAATCTTGGGGGGGGGGGGGGGAGTGGGAAGGCTGGATCAGCCACTGTGGTATTTTGATTTATATAATTTAAAAAATACCTTTTCTTTTTCAATGTCTTTGTCCTCAGGTTCTTTTTCTTTATCTCCCTCTTTCTCATCTTTAGCAGCCTCTTTGTCATCCTTAGCTTCAGGTGCCGGTTTTGGAAGATGGGAGTTCAAATCCAGCGTACTATAATTAAGACGAAGGAAATTAACCAATTACATATTCAAATCTCGGTATGTAATTTATGATGAGATAACAAATTTCATCGTTATTGTAAATAACCATTTAATAGTGACAGAAGGAAAGTGTTCGCCAATGACTAAAATTTTTAAGTAAAACCGCCCAAGAATTTCAATTAATTAATATAGGCACAGGTGCCGGAACCGTGGAGGCTCCTGGGTTTGAGCCCCTCGCGGAGCCACTCAACATGGGGGCGAAGCCTCGGGCCTTTTTTACCTTTTAGCAAAAAGTTTCTTGGTATTTTTTAAGTAAAAATAAAACAAGTATGTTTTCGAAAAATTATGACAATATCATAAATACTAAATATAAGCTAAATATAATTATTTAAGGCTACGCCGCGCCGCGGCGTTAACAATGGCAACAGTGTAGCCAAACTGGGACTTCCCCACGTAAGCTCTAGTGTTATGTGTCTCTAAAAAACTCAAAACCAATTAAGCAAGTCAATTCCCCTATATCCACCTCCATTTTAAAATGAGCGCCCAATCTAATTTTTAAATACCGGCGCCTATGCACGTAGGTATAAGATTCAGGTTTAACGGTAACATATAATATGTGCACAATCCTAGCTTTTCTTAAGTTTGATTTATTTTATAAACCGGACAAAAAAGTACCAACAATTGTTGTTGAGTGGAAAAGAACAATGCGTGAAACTGCTTCCTCGGAAATTCCGAAGTTTGAAGGAAGTTTCCAAAGGGATGCTGTTAAAGCATGAAGATCCTAATGGGCCGAATCTTGTGGGAATCATTGAGGTAAGAAAACAATAAGAGTGCGTACATATATAGGTAGCCCGTCAAAGTAACTTTCTTTACCGTGAATTACTTAGCTTTTTGTGCCTTTTGTGAATGGAAATTTAGTATATTTATTTATTATAATTTGTTGTTTTAAAAAAGCGAAACGATATGATGAAGTTATGAATATAATAGTAAAATACATTCACCACACAAAACATAAAACGTTTCTGGAAAGCCGCTTTACAAGAAGATATTTAAATTGTTTTTCCTTGTATATTAATGTTCGTTCAGCTTACTTACATATTTAATAATTTAGTTAAAAAATGTCAGTCCATAAAATAAAAAATAATACATTTCTTCGCCACAAATAGTCTTGATACGGTCCCGCTCTATCACTTGGTTTATTATTATTAAATTATTAGTATTACCTCAGTGATGGCATTGCGGTTTCCTGTTTAGAGAATCTGAATCCAGGCAAAATCAAACGTCATGATACATTCGTCCTTGGAATGGATTGGCTATATGAGAACGATATGCAAAGAAATTGCCAAACGGATCATTTTAGAGTTAAAGAAAAAATAGTTAGATAACGTACAACAATCTTGAAGTATGAAAGTGAGGGAAGTTCACTCAGGTGGATCGAGTTGTTTTTTATTTTATTAGAGCTCAATCGAAAATGAATCACACTTTTGTCAGGTATGACCAATAAAAGTCAATACTTTTAAAATAAAAGTATATTCAAAGAATAAATATATTACATAAAAGAGCTTTTATACAGAACTAAACCTCATTTCCACTTGAACCTATACGTCCCCGCACTTAGCTGACAGGTCACCACTATGCCGCCAATTTATGACCATAGGCTTCTGACTTAGTTTTGGAGCAATTTTTTACTAACATTTTGTAGTGAAAGGATTGAAAAAGATAGAATAGAATAATTCATCTGAGGTGAACTGAAAATTTAGTTTTGCTCGAAATAAACGAATACCTCAATTCCGTACTTGAGATTCAGCCTACATATGTAGCTTCGACAAGAAAAATGTGTACTCTAAATTTGAAATTTGTCCTCATTTGTACCCTTCAAACTTTTTTTATACTCAGTATATTGTTCATTCCGACGTAACATAAATGTTTCACTTCTTTTTATTTGTCTGTAGAAAATATACTCGCATTGCAAATATCCTTTTAAACCAATTTATTTAAAATTACATATATTTTTTACAAACTTACCTACAAATATCATCCCAATCGGCAAAGCAACGTTCTTTCATACGATTGACATGACCAACCAAATTCGGGCAAGATTCTGTCATGAAATCGCGAAGAGCCCATTCAACTTCTTTATCAAGAAAATAAATTTGTGCCAGGTGTGCGAAAACTACAACATCCAGCTAAAACAAAAAAATTTCTCTTATTTCTTCTCCGCACTAATACGACACAACAACAATAATAAAATCTTGTAAAAATATTTTTTAAAAACAAGCTTTTATTAACTATATGTACTAAAACGAAAAAAAAAAATAAGCATAGTTTTTTGATTGTGGCAATGCTGAATGCTATTTATAAGTGTACGTAGTTCGCGTGGGGGGTCCTTATAAAAGTAGCATCAGAGTTATCACTTAAACAGATATATTATGATAAATTTATTGTCTTAAAAGCTCCTCGCGCGCGAAAAGTTCATACAGGCATTAATTTTGTTTGGCAGAAATTGTGAGTAGATACCTAAGTATGTATTTTTTTCTTTTCTCTTCACGCGACAATCTTTAAGACAATAAATTTAACATAATATATAATATCTGTTTCAGTGATAATTTTGATACTACTTTTATTAGGATCCACCCACGCGAACTAAGCCCACTTATAACAAGCATTCAGCATGGCCACCATGGATTTATTAACAAAGGATTCGATGTCCGTATACTGTGAGCGTATCGAACGTGAAGCCTTATATTTGTTGTTTGTTATGAAAACATTTCCCCTAGAGGTAGAGTTTACGAACTTTAAGGAAATGAAATTGAATCAAGAATGATAGTAGAAAGAGATAAAATAGCATTGGAGTGTTGGAGCTCAGAAGGGTTCCTGTCTCTGCTGGTTGCTTAGGAAAAACGTCTGAACACTCGGTTACACGTACGTCTTTGTCTAATGAACTAGAAAAGAAAAAGTGCGACTTATACATTTATAAATGACTCGGAGCGACTTTAAATAAAAATTTAGAAATAATATAACCTATAACCTATAAATAATAAAACCTTTTAACTTAAATTTATTATTATTTAGCAGAAAAATAAAATATTTTGGAGCTTTTATTACTTTTAGTAAATCTTGTGATGCTTCTAACGTATTTTTTGTACAAAAATACAAGGTAAAATAAGATGTGGCCAATGTTTACAAATTGTTTTTACAGTGTCGTTTAGAATGGTTTGTTTTGGCTTCAAAGAATGTTAAATCATCCCGTATCCATTCTTAATAAATTCATGATGACCACAATGAAAAAACTATAGATTTTTTTTTTCGTTTTAGTACATCTAAATAATAAAAGCTTATTTTTAAAGTATTTTTTACAAGATTTTATTTTTAAATTTTTAGTTATGTCTTAACCAATGCATTTCTGATAATGCATCATTATTACAAGACATTTTGCCTGTTATCGTATTCTACTCGTCAAACTCTTTCATTTGATACTCATATCAAGGGGATTGTGAAGAAAACGGTAATCCGCCATCTTGTGGCGTCCGCCATATCGGGTTTAGAATGTCACACAGCTTATCGTATTCTACTCGTCAAACCCTTTCATTTGATACAAATGTCAAGGGGTTGTGTAGAAAAAGGTAATGCGCCATCTTGCGGCGTCCGCCATATTGGGTTTAATTATCGTATTTTACTCGTCAAACCCTTTCATTTGATGCCCATGTAAAGGGGATTGTGAAGAAAAAGGTAATCCGCCATCTTGTGGCGTCCGCCATATTGGGTTTAGAATGACGTCACATAGCTCTTATCGTAGGGATTCACGATTTATTGGAAAGATCGATTTTTTCCAAATGAAAATCGATTTTCAAGAATCGATCTTTTACCATTCGATCCTGCAAGGAGATCGGTGATTTTACTCACAATCGATTCTTCTGGTATTTTCATGTCTGTGAACTTTGAGACTTAATTAATAATTGGAAATTAATATTTGTATGTAATTCTTTAAACTATAGGTTCGGTGCGCCACGATCAAAACCATCCTAGTAAGAATTAGGAAAGGAATAAGAAAATAGTTAAACTGCGCCATCTAACATTTTCTAGAAAAAAACTCAAATGTGAAATCATACAAAACAGCGATGCCGGTCATGTCGATCGCTATCTATGGACAGTTTGTTATTTTGCGGTTGTCATTTTTTCGTTTAATTGTCATTTTTTCGTTCAAATGTTTTCTATTTTATTAGTTTTCAATAAATTAGTATGTTTTTCATGATAGCATTTAAAATCAAATATTTCCCCCTCCATACCCTTCTATAACTTAAAAATAAACAAAAAAATATATAATTTAAATATTTTTCTTTTTGTTAACCACAACTGTACAATTTATACTTTAAGTTTTAAATAGCATTGGTTTGGAATGAACACTGTTTGCTCCCCCGGCTCCCCTCTCCTACGCCCAAATTTTTCCAAAGATCGATTTTTTAAAAGATCGATCTTTTAAGGCGACCTAAATAGTGAATCGATCTCCATGATCACGATCCAAGATCGATTCGAAATATCGATTTTTTTAGATTTAGCGAATCCCTAGCTATTCTACTCGTCAAACCCTTTCATTTAATACCCATGTCAAGGGGATTGTAAAGAAAAAGATAATCCGCCATCTTGCGGCGTCCGCCGTATTGGATTTAGAACAATATTAAGTATACTATATTGCATTGTCACCGGACTTACACGTGTGCAAAATTTCAATTAGAACTAGCCGAAATTTTGATCGCAATATTTGACCTAAATATACATACATACATACAAGCAAACTAACAGGTGAAGTTAAATAAAAGCTTGTAAAAATCGAAAAAAACTGTAGACTGTAATTCCCCTTAAATATTTGTACAATAAATTTAGATGACAATTTTATAGGAAAACATTACTATAAGTTTCTTTTGTGTTTTCTGGTTTGCTCAGGTTTTTTGGTTAACTAGCAAAATCCTCTCCTCCATACCACAATTACATTCGTATATCCTTTCAGTTATTTTACAAAGTATGCACTTACTGAATGGTCCGAAAACGCCATATGTATGTTTCTTCCACTATCCCTTAAAATTTATTAAAGGGAGAGGAAGAAAAAATTAAGTAAATTTTGTAAATAATAAAAAAGGTCCTGTCACTAGGTTAGTTAAAATGTATGCCACGTGTCTGATATAATCAAATTGTGTAATATTGCCAGTTGTCACATGGTTTATTAGTTTCATAGTTAACGTGGCATATTCACAAATAACAGTGTACATATTTTGTTCTCTTCATTTACATAACCTGTGCAAAAATCGTCTAAAATAAGATATCAAATTAAGATTTCAAATAGAGTTATAATATAAACTTGTTTAAAAAAGTCTAATTGCTGTTTCAAGTTTTTTTTACACTGTTCTTTTCTCACCCTACTTGACATTGGAAGCGTTTAATAATAGGGAAAATATATATAGCTTATATTCAGTAACCAATAGTTACGTAAAAAAGTACTTACGTTAGTCGGTTCATCTCCAAAAAAGAATGGTTTATCGGCCAACATATCAGAAAGTACTTTAAGGTCCTCTTGTCCAAACTGAATTATCTCTTCGGGAGTATGAACACCGATGCCGTGAGCTTTTGCTTTCTTGGTCCCCTGGAACCACTAAATTGTCAATATTAAGTTAAAACAGCACTAAGAACACAAAACACTGGAATATAACATGCGTTAACAAAGGTAACTAAAGCTTCTATTATTACAGTTTTTAACAACAAAAGTTTTATGACTAATCAATCAACATATTATGTCCATGGAGAAACGATAAAAAAAACTTTAGTTACGTAAACAACGAATGGGTAAAATATATTTCTTTAGAACAAAAAAAATACATATAAGTTAAATATATGGAATTCTAGGTTCATACGAAATTAAAAAAAAAATATTAACAGTGTTTTTGACTAATGTATGTAATGTCACAAAAAAAAACAGAAATTATACTACTAAGTTTAAAATTAGTTCCCAAAGATATCTCATATTCATATATCTTTGGAAAATTTTCCGAATAACAATAGTTTCAACACTATTATGTTTTCTTTATTTTTGGGATAACAATAGCTGGTTAATTGGCTCAAGGCTCAGAGCATTTTTACGCTGTAATAATGTACTTAAGTATCAACCGTAATTAGGTACTTAGTGCAATCCACATAATATAATATTATAGATTATTATTGATTTTTTTAATAATTAAAAAAAAAACTTCTATCATTCTTTTGAGCAAGCCACTAAGAATGCTTTTGCAAATGACCTCTATATGTTCTGTACACGTGAAACCGCGACAGTAACTGTAATGACAATTTAATAGTACCGAATTAAAAAGATTTTTTTTTGTTTCTGCGGCAAAGCTTATCATAAATCGTTCAAATTAGTTTAAAACGGCTATTGTTTGGAAACAGCATTGCCAGTCCCGAAAAATCAGGATTATTTACCATAGCCATAATAATATATTTAGTATTTGGAAGAAATTTAAAATTTGTTGATTTAGAGAAATTTTAGATGCAATCATTTTAACATTTTCATAATGCATATCAAAAAACAAGAGCACGTGTTTGAAAAATTAATATTTTTCTTTAATCTTATTTAACAAAATGATGCAAATCCCTATGAACAGAATTCCATACTTCGTTACACATACCAAAGTAAAAAACATAATATCCCAGTACCGACTGTTTATAATTATCTATGTCATTAAATCACAGAGCTGTTAGTTAAGGTGTAATGATAATGATAATGAATATGATATGAGATATTACTAAGGTAAGCACATTCTACATTTTCACAAGACGATTATAACAATTTTTATCACAAAAAGTTTCACTATCTGAACAGGGTCGGATTAACATTTTTTCTAGGCTAGTGTTCCCAAATAATGACCTTTGACTTAAAGAAATAACGCACAAGTTACAAGACAAAATCTAGAAAACGCCTTGTGTGATCTGATAAAAATATACAATAAACGCTTCTTAAATATTTTCTGTTTACATAATTAGATGTAATGTGTTAGAATGTCCACTGGACGTCCAGAATTCGTCCAAAACTTGTCTAGTTCCCTCATGGATATTTTAAGAATATTCTATGAATGGTCAGTTGTTGTTCATGGATGAACGATTTGGTACATCTAATTTCCAATATTAAAAAATCACACAAATTAAGAAACAAATAAAAAAATTATATCCAACTCCAACCAATACAAATTAATGTAAAGACAAGAGTGAGTAATATGAATTTGACCAGAGCTGGGCAGCAGTTAACTTACTAATTAACGTATTTTAACTAGCTTTTTACCACAAAGTAATATTATATAGGTGTAATAGTTATACTCAACTACCCTTATCTTTTCCTAAAATAATAATAACAGCCCCAAATAAAATAAAAATATTAAATAGTTCATACCACAATACTACCCTTACAAGGAGCAGCAAAAAGGATAATACAAAGACAAATAAATCTTGTAGTTATATAAAATTTACCGAAATTGGTACCTTTAACTTTGTTACCTGAAGGATTCTGCAGCAGTTAAGAATAGGTTCATTTTTCAACTACTAATTGCTTTGAGTAAATTTTCAACTACTTTTCAAAAATAATAGTCAAACAACTATTTCACAGAAGTAGTTAGTAGTTGCCCTTAACTACTTAGCCCAAGTAATTAGCCCAGCTCTGATTAATCACCATCTAATTATGATAAAAAGAATTAAGCAAATCGACTGATAATTAAATGCAAAGTGGCTAAAACGGGTTTATGCAATATGCATAAAGGTCCAACGTATAATGGTTGTCCTGGCTGTAGTTGGGCATTAAAATACGCTAAAATTTAAAACATAAATGTAGCTTTTGGTTAGTTTTCGGCCACACGAGACATCTTTAGGGATCGTCTAAACTACTTTGCGAGACCAAATACTAAGTAATTTCAACGAGGTCTGCTCGAACCATGACGTCTAAATTTTGGGAATTTTTCTGTGGAAACACGAGATGGATGGCAAACCTTCCAGAACTCACTCATGTTTTGCTCCCACAGAGCGAAGATATCCGAAGATGTGTCGTGTACGTGAATAAAAGAAATGTATTATTTTTTAAATAACTAAGCCGTATTTCCATTTCCTGCCAATAGAAAAATGTTATTGTTTAAATTTCTTTAGATATAACATGCCACGTGTTTGTGTATTTCTGCACTATTTGTTGATTTTAATCCAACCCTGTAATTATTATACTTCACATGCACACAATAAGATAAAGAACAAAAAGTATTTAACTTTAAAACATTAAAAAATAAATACATTTAAAAAAAGTCCCTAGATATAAACTTAGTATTAGATTATGGACAAACGATCTATAAACGTATTTTAGTGTTAGACAATTAGCTATTATCGGACAAACTCTAAGCTAGCTGTTCAAGTAAAAAAAACAAACTTTTATAACATGGCATGTTGGCGATATATTCCTAGTATCATCTATTCAAAAGTAATTTCCTTTTTACGACTATTATTTCACAAATTCGCTATTGAGTAACCATTATTACCTAACAGTCCGTGATAAATTACAAAACAGAATTTGTTTTACTAAATGATTAAAAAATAAACACGAGTTTCCAAGCAGGCTTTTAACAATTATTGCCAAAATTAACTTATTAGTTAATTAGGATATTTCCTAAATATCTAATACCTAATAAACGCTATTAAAAATATGATTCTCTGGATTTGCCAACACTAATAACGTTGAAAAATCCTTTATCAGTTTCTTTATTTCGGTATTTTTTTAATAAAAAATTACTGCTTTCGTTTTAAATTAATAAGAGCTAATGTAAATAGTCGAAAAGAATTAGTTAAAAATTTGATACCTATTTCGAATTTATTTTACCTTCCTTCCATATGCAAATTTGAAAAAGAAGTTTAGGATTCCATTTGGTATTCTAGTGCCTAGAGCATGTTGAAGGTTGACTTTGTAGCCTTTTAGTGCGCTGTCTGGATATTTCGACCGCCACCTAAAACACAAAAATAAAATGCAGGGTGGTCTCTTCCGACTACAAAATAGAAACCGCTTTCTGTTCTAGAGCTAGAGTGTAGATGTCTGCCTATATGTATGAAAATTTAAAATTTATTAAAAAATTTACGAATTGTATTTAAATTTACTAAAGGTTTGTCAAAAATAATGCAGTCTGTGCGCAGATGTCTGTGGCGATTATTACCTAAACAAGGACTGCATTATTTCTTGGATCCAAATCAATCAATAACTATAATTTTAATAGTATTAGCCAATAGCTGATGTTAGCCAAACTTACCACATAGCGACCCAAGCTAGATGATTTTCAATCATACTTATTGTAGCATGGGCCAAATTACGCTGTTCGGCAGTTAATCCAGCATCCAATTCATTGTTAAATTTCTGACTTAGTTCTTTAATAATGATAGCACTATCGGCAATTTCTTCTCCGTTGAGCTCGACGAATGGCAGAAGTCCCTTCTTGGACCGATATTTCATTTTATGATCAACGTTCTGAAAGAAATGAAAAGTCTTATTATTTTCTCTACTAGCAACAGTTCTTGAAAAAATAGTTAAATAACGTATTTCATATGCTGTTATATTTTTAGTAAAGTAGTCAGTTTTTGTTTTAGTTTCGTTGTTGTTGACAAACTATAATTTATATACTTTTACGGAACATTAAATACCAAATTATCTGTGGGGCTTATCGATCGTCTAAGGGACGTTTTAATTCTTTTTATAATTAATATTACAAAAGGGTTAAAAAAATCTGGAGACTAGTTAATATGCTGTGGCATGGGGGTGGCGCCTATAAAATGGGAAAATTTTTGTTTCTCATCTATCTAGTTACATAACTGTAATTTATTACAATAGGGGTTTTTTAGTAAACATAGCGAATTTAACACTAAAGCCCGAGAAGCAGAAGTAGTTAAAAATTCATTTTCTTAAAACCTTTTTATCAATTTTATAAAAATATAATATAGCTTGCGCCCGCGACCTCGTCCGCCGTATAACAATCCTACTCCATTACAATATTTTAACCCCCATTTCACCCCCTTAGGGGTTGATTTATTAAAAACTGTAAAACACATGTTTAAACATGTATTTTTTAGAGTACTTCTATGAAGTTTCGAGTTAATAGGACCATCTAATATTTTTCCTCCGTGCAAAGTTTGAACCCCTGTTTCACCCCCTTAGGGGTTGAATTTTGAAAACCCTTTTCTTAGTGCACGCCTACGTTATATAAGAAACTTCTGTGCAAAAGTTCAAGTTTCTAGACCCAGCAGTGTGGGGTGTGCGTTGGTACGTCAGTCAGTCAGTTTCTTCTTTTATACTCGTATCAGAAAAGATATAAGGCATAGCGTCACACAAAATTCTTTTATTGCTGTTAGTTTTTGCTTAAAAATGTATGCCAATTGATATGCACGTGAGCAATCACCTGACTTTTTGTAACTGTCAAATTTGATATTTTCCCCAAAAAAATTATGAAAAATGCCATTATTTTTTTAATAAAAATACACCATTGAAATTTCATCAAACTTGATGCAAAGTTGATTTAATTCCTACGAATAACTAAAAAACGTAATTCCAACAAGAAAAATAATGACAAACTTTTTTTAACAAATTTTTAGTGCACTAAATCAATCAAATGTCAAATTTGACAGTTACAAAAAGTCACGTGATTGCTAATGTGCAGGTCATTTGGCATACTTTTAAAAGCCTGTTTACATTAGGTGCAAGTTATACCATGCAAGTTATAGAAGGGCAATTAATTGCATTGCATGGCCGTTTACACATAAAGCAATTTTTTATGCAAGTATCCTGACAAGAAATGTCGCCAACTTTAAAAATATATCTAAATCAGCTGATTAAAAAATGGGTTTCTATTGTAACACATGCGCATGTAGCGCTACTTTTTGGGGACATATCGACATATATTTTTTAACAGACAAACAATAAAAAATATATTAAATTCGCATAATAATCCACTCGCACGCCATCCGAAACAAAAGCGATATTAACTTTGGGAGGTTATGTTTACTTTTTATACGTATGGTTGGTGTTTCGAAATATTACTAGAAAAGTTACTAAAAACGCATGCTACTTGCAATTAAATTAGAACAAGTCTTAATTTCATGCAATGCAAGTAAAATTGCATCAGCTGATTGAATAGCTACCAACGCGCATGCTTGGTGGCAATTTTATCTTGCATTGCATCAACTTGCACGTAATGTAAACAGGTTTTAAAGAAAAAAACTAACGGCAAAATTAAAAATTTACCTAACCCAATTTGAAATGTCACCCTCGCCACCGTAGATCATGACAGAGAGTCATTTTCTCTATTTTAGTAAAAATGTAACGAGAAAACAATTACAAACTTGGCATAAAAAAACCTAATCCGGCCTCCCGAATTTGCAAAGATTGTATATGTAGCTTGGAATATCCAACTTTTTTTGTTTTATTTCTCTTAAACTTGATAAATAATTTTAATATAAACTATTTTACTATTTTAAGTTCAGACGTAGGCTATTAAACTTTTAGGCTGGGATAGATATCTTCCATATGTCGAACACATTTTTGAGCAGTCGTTAACCGGCACTTAGCGGTGTCGAAAGATGAGGATGTTTGCATTACCTGATTCGAGAAGCCATTAACCAATTAACTGCCGCTATACTATATGGCGTAATTAGTTTTGTTTTTGTACAATGATAATGCGTTTCTTGTTCAACGCTATCATAAAAACAGGCAATTAAGTTGGGGTAGGACTGTAGGGATTACTTATATAATCCTTGTAGTTGCCTTAAGACAAAAATTATATAAAGTAAGAACAGACAAACATGTAAGTATATTTTTAGAAACCATCGGTCTAAATAAATATTTTGAACACCGCAATATTTAGTGATTTCTCATTTTAATACACTTGTACTTATCAAAGTGACCAAGATGGAAAATTCATAAATAAATGTTTCAAAATATACTAGCAGGGTCAACAATATACGCAATGCTGCATGCTGCATGCATTGTGTTTTTTAATGTTAATCTAGGGTCCTATTTTAACTTGTTAAGGTTTCATTCAAAATAGTTTAAAATTAAATTTATTTTCGGTACCCATTCCAATACAAAAATTCATTTGGAAAACAATAAGGAACAAATAGGAGAATAAAACATAAATCATGAATGACGCACATGGACCCAAAACTACTTACACATTTTTGGAATCTGCAGAAAATTTGCTATCGGAGAAAGTAATATTCGCGGGAATTGGCGTTAGATTAGAAGATACTGATGATTAACAAAAATGTATTGAGAAGAGAGTCATAAAATTGAAAAATATTTACCTAAATTCAGTTTTTATGAATTTCTGGGCAAAATTCTGAACGAGCCTTTAACAAGTTATACATTTTTAGAATCTGTAGCTGCTATCGGATAACGACATATTTACGGAAGTAAATACATACATACTTAAATGCATATTTTTTAAAAATTGATAAAAAAAATCAAAAATTAATTTAGGGTATAAAACCAAGGGTGTATCAAAAGCACTATGTGTGTGTAGGGGGGGGGGGGGGGGGGGGGGATGAAGAAAAAATATCCAACTATACGAAGATAAAAATCCAAAGTTGTCGACTTTTTTGCGAATTTTCCCAAAACTCAACTGTCGACATTTTTTTGGTACGAGGTCCTAATAGCCAATTCGTACTCTACTAATTATTGTACGTCTATTGTTGCAAATAATATAAACTAACAAGGTTAAAATGGCAAATATCTTGAAAATGCGTCATTTAATTAGTATATATATATTTTGACCCGAAGATATGTTTTAATTAAAAGGCGACGGATAATTTTTTTCTTGTTTTCAAATAAAAATCGTTAGGAAACTAAGCATATCGCAGAAATAATTAAATAAATTCCTAGGTTTTAAACCTACTAACACTGATGGGACAAAAACTCGAAGATCTTAATTCAAATCAGTACTAGGTCTTAACTAATTATTTTTAGTGCGTGAATCTCGGTGTACAACTTTAGCAGTCGCAATATTTTGATGTTGAATTCTACTGTTGTCATGTATCATTACTGTTTGACCACCCTGTATAAGGGCCACTATGCGGAATGTGTACTTTTTTAAATAATGGATCTAAGAACCATTTTCTCGGAATAAGTATTTCGTAACTGACTCTAGTACGTACATCCCCTATAATCTGCTCGAATCAATCTGACAAATGCGATAAAAACTTTAACAATAATTAGTCCTTCAAAAGTATCTGTAAGTTATCTAGAGTTATTGAGTTTTGCGTGATCTTTTCTGTGTTGGGTCTGCTTAAACAGACAATCTCCCTAAAACAACATTTACAGGGAAAGAATCAAATAATTAATTTATTTAAATATGTAACTACCAATCCTCGTTTAGCGCGCTCGTGAATTTCAGGGAGTGTTGCATGTGTCCGCCGGTCTCTGAAACTCACCCTCGTAACTATGGAAACGGCCGATCCCATTTTCCACCCCCTCACGTCCCTTGTGCCATCGCTTGGCGACGTATTCAATATTGGACTTTTGTCCTGTTGCCAAATTTAGAAGACTTTAATTGATACAACGAAAAAAGGAATATTATATTATGTTGAATAAGTACCTAGTTGTTAATAAAAAACAAACATTGTTTTCATATAATATTAAAATATTAATATATACTTTGTTGTCCACCTAATTGCAGTTACAAGAATATATTGGTATTTGAGTAAACATAAGAATATTTTGTGATATATTTCTTTACAAAATTCTCTTCTAATAACACCAATTCGTCAGCAGTACACACCACATTGGAATTTCAGGAATTTGTTTGTTATGGCTATCTGCATATTTTTAATCTACAATTTTATTATTACATTACTTACATTTTAACTTAATTACTTCAGAAACGGATGATTTCAACGTCAATATGTTATACAGTATGTCCGCGAATAGAGTTTAGAAGACGACAAATGGGCCAAATTTTGCAAGATACGTAAAAATGTCACTCCTAATGATAGTTTTTGCTTGCAAATTAAATTGTTTATCATTTTCTACCAAAAGAACAAATATGAAATATGTTTTAAATTAAACCCTCAGCCGAAGTACGAGATTTCATTAAAAGTCTCAACTATTCTCTCTCACACCTTTAACCAGAGTACTAGTTTTTATATATTAAACAATAATAACACCTATGGACACGTTTGTCAATGTCTTTTTAATAAATGAAGCAATAATTATTTAACTCAAAATAATTGGTAGTGAAGTGCAATTCTTAAATAATACGAACATTTAAATAAACTCAAAAGAATATGATATAAACTAAGCAATACAATAAAGATATCAAATCAAATCAAATTCAGCTTTATTACTACAAGAAAATATCTCACTGACAAAGCAGACTTAAGATAAAACAAGAAAAACCAAAGTTACTATTTTTCAATTAGACTAGTTTAGTTTAGAGGAACAATTGACGGGAATATGTGTAATTATTATGTTAAATAACAATTAAAAAAGTTTTAAAAATGTCAAAAATTAAAATATACAACAAACATGTTAATAACGAATAAATAAATATAAATAACAGAGAGATAAAATACAATTATAAATAATAAAAACATAAAGTCCGTATACACAAACAAAATACGCTAAACTTAAAAAAAACACCTAATTAATTAAGACAGAACTAAAACAATCAATGAAACAAAATATTAAAAATTATCTTCGAAAAATTCAGTGATCGAATAACAAGCCTTGCTAATAAGAATTTGTTTGACTTTCGTCTTAAACTTTTGTTCGCCTGTAATCTTTAGTACACTAACTGGAAGATGATTAAAAACTTTTTTGCCATTACAAATAAATAAAATGACACACGCGACATACTCCCTCTCTGCCGTTTCTAAAAAGGCATCTCATGTTCTACTAGCTACTGCATCCGCTTATATTTACAGTGCTCAAGGGCTACGGGTATCTGCAAGAGTCCTCTTAGGTTGTGCTTCACAAAATTCCTTTATTACGCAAATTGCAAATCAACACTTATGAGAGAAACCTCAATATTTCAGGTATATCTCAGACTGGTGCAATCTCAAACAAAATGATTGATCTCACTCTACACTCAAAGGTATACCATCAAAAAAAATTTCGATTGTGTCTTGTGCTATACTCTCGACAATAACTTGCAAGCTCCCTCAGGTGGGTATAAATGCTGCCAAAATAAAAATCCCCCCTCATATACAGTTAGCTGATCCCGATTTTGGACTCCCTCAAAACATTGACATAGTATTAATTGGAGCCGATTTATACTACGATCTCTTACTACAAGGGGTTTTCCGATTGGGAAAAATCTTCCTGTATTACAGGAAACTTATTGGTTCGGTAATTGCTGGTTGCATCCCTAACAGTTTGATGTTCTGAGATATTTATAAAGATTTTTTTTCTCCAATAAGCCAAGCAATTAATGTTTAAAGCATTGTGTAGGAATGTATTCTTCCAATACTAACATATAATTTTTCTTTGTCTTTGCTGATTTTACATATTTAATAATTTTTGCGTAAAAGCCAAACAAATATGTTCTAACTATAAATAATCGAATTCTTAACCATAGCTGAACATGGAACAGGTAGTGCTGCAGTGTGAGTGTTACGCAGTGAATAGAAAGAGTATCCATTAATTTCTGCTCTAAACTTTTTATAAATTAGGAAAACTCTCTCTAAAATAAAAATACACGGTAATGTTAGTATTTTACAGTTTATACCTTGTAAAGAGCGGTCTGCCAGCCTCTATTCTTTTACGTTTGACCAAAAACGCATTGGCCTTTTCTGCAATCTAAAGATATCAAACAGACCTCCTGAGCATGAGTCCCAAAACCACATTCCGTAACGCAGATGAGACTCCACGAGAGCGAAATACACATTCCGCGCTGTTGTTTTATCCAGCTCTCCAGTCGACGTTTCTCAAGGCATAACAATCCCTACAAAGTTTCTTTGAAAGTTGTATAATGTGCTGTTCAAACTTCAACTTTTCATCAACAACAAGACCCAGAAACTGGCTACACTCCACCCCATCAATAGAACGCACATTAAGCATCACACTGTCTAACCGACACTTAAAGCAAACCAAATTTGTCTTTGCTAGATTAAGAGTTAGAAAATTTACATCACACCAATCCTTCAACCTCACTAAATCTCTATTCGCTTCATCCTCCAGCAGACTAAAACTCCTAGAGCTCCACATAATAGTCGCATCGTCGGCAAACATAGTGAAAGCACCAGATATATTTAGGTTGGCCAAATCATTAATATAATAATATATTTAAAAAAGTAATGGCCCAAGGACCGACCCCTGCGGAACTCCAGAAGTTACCGGTAAGCTAGATGAAACGTGATCATTGAAGGTAACGGTTTGTTTTTGTTTTGTATCAAATAAGACTTGATCTAGTTTAAAACCTCTCCCCGAAAACCAGAGACCGTTTGCCGAGCAGTACTCCGTGATTCACGCAGTCGAACGCCTTAGTGAAATCACTGAACACTGCCGCGGCTACCTCTCAATCGTTAACCCTAAAATATAGGTTATGCAGAAAAGAAAAAATCGTATCACTTGTACTATTGGAAGCCCGAAACCCGAACTGAGACATACTTAATAATATAAGATGCACATTTAAATTAAAAAAAAACAGTGATACGCTTCTTAACCAGCCTCTCAACAATCTTTTCCAACGTAGAACGCAGAGAGATTGACCTAAAATTCGAGAGGGAATCCGGAGGTCGTCCACCCTTAAATAATGGAACCTTTCGGGTGGATCTCAGACAAGATGCAAAATTACCTGTGGTAAAAAAACCATTTATAGCCTCTGCCAAAGTATTTATGGTCACATTTGGAAGCTCTAGAAATATCTTAATGGAAATGCCATCCCATCCAGCGGCGTTTTTTATTTTCAATCAAAATTCATAAACTCCACCCCCATATTCAAAACATTTTTCTAATTGCGTCCTTAGATATCTGAAGGAATTTCTGATTTCTTCCTGGGATACTGAACGAACAAATTGGGTAATTCTGCCTTTTAGCACGTCAATATTTAGTATGGAGTGGCATAAACAATTTGTTTTAAACAGTCCATAGAATCATATCGGCCAACGTTAAGTCGGGGCTCCTTGGGGGCCACAAAATTGGGCCATTTCTCACAATCCACCTTTGACCAAATCTGCGGTGAAGCTATTCTATTACCTAGCGAGCGCAATGTGCTGGACAACCATCTTGTTGAAAATACATTTTCTGGCAAAAATTTAATGGAAAATTCTCATGTTCATTGCAAAAAAATTTATCCAGCATTTCTAAGTAAGATATTCTATTGCAGGTGTTATTAAACAAATATCAGCCTATAATGCCATGGACCGATATCGCGCACCACACGTTCACTTCGTACAATATTGTCTTCGCCCCATTACTCTAAATTCGGGGTTTTCTCGGGACCAGTACCTGACATGCTGAGATGCTACAGTTCCATTAGTAGAAAACCTACATTCTTTAGAAAACATAATAAATTTATAAAAATTGATATTTCCACTTAAAATTGGGTCTCCACCCATAGAACAAAAATCAGGTCTTTTCGCTTCATCTCCCTCTTCCAATATTTGGATAAAGTGGGGTTTGAACGGAAATAATTTATTTTCTTTTAAGATCATCTGAATATGAGTTTTTTCACAACTTCTAGAAGATGCTTAGCACGATTTCTAAGGGACATCACAGAAGTTTATCTAACAGACTGAAGAACTGAAACTCTGGCAGCATCGTTTTTGTCATATTTTTTCTTCTTGTTCTTGATGTTCGAAACTGAACCAGTTCTTCGGAACTTTTTTATTGTGTTGTAGATTGTCATTTCAGTTATTGGGATTCCTACAAATTTCTCGCTAGATTGTTCCATGATGTAGCGGGATGATACTTGGCCATCCCCGTAACACTGGACTATAAAAATCCTTTGTTCAGTAGATAGCATTTTAATGAGAAGTATTTTAAATTAAATAATTGATTCATAATAAACACATCGACCAACACGTCCATAGGTGTCATTATTGTTGAAAATGTAGAAATTAGTACTCTGGTTAAAGGTGTGAGAGCGAATAGTTGGGACAAAAAAATGTGATAAAACTCGTTACTTTTAATATTTAAATTTTTGATTTAGGGTTTAATTTAAAACATATTTCATATATTTGTTCTCTTGGTAGAAAAGGATAAACAAGGTTAGTTTACTAACGCAAAATATCGTTTTCGTATTTTTTATGCTCCCTGTATAAAGAATTAAATTTTTCATAACGTGAATCTCATTTATTTTACAAGAAAAAACTTTTATTAGGAGTGTCATTTTTACGTATCTTGCAATATTTGGTCCATTTGTCCTCTTCTAATCCCCATCTGCGGACATACTGTATAGGTTTTTGAAATGAGAAAAAGATTTTTTTACCAATACATAAATATAGGGCGCATTGAAAAAATGTAAACTGGGTTAATTTTCTTCGCTTCTTATGGCGTATTTTAAACTTTGATTATCCCAAAAGTTATTAAGGAAAAAATTCTACAACTTTTGTATATTAAAAGTTTTTTTCCTAGTCTCCAGAGTTTTAACTCTATAAGTGGGTTAATGTTTAATGCTATCTTTTATGAACAATTAAACTTAATTTGGCTATGACTGTACATTACATATATTATATGTAATGCTTGGAAATTTTATGGTCTTCCTAGAGTCAAAAAAATTTAAAGATTGTAATAAGTTAGCAAAAAAAAAAATTTTAAAGTTGTATAACTCTGTTGCTACTTATGGGACCCATGCCAAGTTCAGTTTTTATAATAGTGAACCTACTAGGAATGTTTTGGTAAAGAAAAAAAGTATTTTGTAATCTGAGAAAATGTTTAATTTTTGGATTGACCCACCTGGGGTTCTTTTTCTTTACCTTTATTAAAAATAGAATGAATAACTCTGTACAGTTGTGCACAACAAAAAGTTTAATTTTTAATGCTATCTTATATGAAAAATTAAACTTAATTTGGCTACGACTGTACATTACATATATTATATGTAATACTTGGAAATTTTATGGTTCTTCCTAGAGTCAAAAAATTTTAAAGATTGTAATAAGTTAGCAGGCGCGGCCCGTGAAATTTTAAAGTTGTATAACTCTGTTGCTACTTATGGGACCCATGCCAAGTTCAGTTTTTTTAATAGTGAACCTACTAGGAATGTTTTGGTAAAGAAAAAAAGTATTTTGTAATCTGAGAAAAAGTTTAATTTTTGGATTCTTTTTGTTCTTTTTCTTTACCAAAACATTCCTATTAGGCTCACGATTAAAAAACATTTGGCATGGGTCCCATAAGTAGCTACAGAGATATACAACTGTAAAATTTCACGGGCCGCGCCTGTAAGTTAGTAATTAAGTAATTAGTAGTACGATTTAAAGTGTGTCAGGACGCGGGACATAGCCTTTGAAATCGGGACGCCTGGCAACCCTACTTCTGATGCCTCTTCACACTGTCCAATAGTAACATAAGAAAAGATCTCGCAAATTCCTGCCCCATGTATTAATAACATATGAACACTTGAAGGCACATAGTACCAACTATTTAATAACACATACAGGCTTGCAGTATCTGTCAAATATTCTCGAAAAGTATCAACATTTAAGTTTTGACCCGAAGAAAGCGCCTAAAGAATTACAGCAAATTTTTTAATTAAAATTTTGTTCAATCCGGTGATTGCTGCTGATTTTTTGTAATGTCGAAAAAAAAGTTCTAGCAGTATTGCCGTCGTTGTAGTGCCCTCGCCCTGTTTTACAATGTCTAAAGCGACATTAAAAATCAACTTTGTATTCCTGCATGTGCGACATTACTAAAGAAAAATTACTTTTTTTTTCAATAACAGGACAAAGTGGGATGAGATCTTTGTATATTCCTAAGTTATAAAAGTTGTGTAATCCTCTAATGCATGTGACAACTTAGGCATTTTTTTAAAAGTCACACCAAACTTTGTTTTTTTTTCGACTAGGGCCACGGTTCTTCAAAATTCCATATGTAAGTAAACTTTACAAATATTTCCACTAAAATTTGTAAATATCAAGAGTATTTAGCATAGTATAGCTACAACAAAAATTGCTTTAAAATTTTTTATAGAACACATATTATGAATTTTTTAAAGCTGGGCTTATTTTCGCATCATTTTTATCGCTCTCAGAAAAGTGAAGTTTCTACTTAAAAAGGAAGTACTCTGCGGTGATGTGCTAATGAATCACACTTAACGAAATAAGATTTTCCTAGTTCTTGTTGCAAGTGCTCCTAAGACGACTTTTTTATTTTTAATTGTTTTAAATTGGCTTTATGTTCGACACTATAATTTTGTGTTTCCAGTTAAGGTGTTTTGATAAAATGTAACATAGGGATTCCAAACATATTACTATCTAAACCAAAATATTGCTGCAGTATAAATTTTTCAGTTTGACATCTTTACTCATCCTTTCAATCTATCGAAATTGTATTTTTAATAAAGATATGGGATGTCAAAACTTTGTAGTATAATAAAAAATTAAGATCGGAATAGAAGTAGTTTATATATACAACATCGAAGAAAAAACAAATGCTGTCAATCCCACACATTCTTTTAAAATTTGCTAAACAGAAAACGGGCGATTCGTAAGAGAAATAAACATGTCGTCTGTTATTTTTGTAAAATAACTTTAATATTTGTTCAGTTGGGTTCTCCTTTTCAAATTTATGTGTTTGAATTATCTACAGTCCCAAGATTTTATAGTAAAGTACTAAAGTTCATATTTTCAAGCAGATATAAAGATAATAAAGAAAACCTCAAAGTATGCCGTGGAATCAATCACGTATGTCTTGAATTATTACGTATTATTATTAAAACGTATAGGTGAATGAAAAATAAAACTGTCAAGTTTTGAAGTTTTGAAATTCATTTGCAATTCTAGCCCGTAAGTCTTCCAAATTTTCACAAGGGGTTATGAACCCGGGTTTTTAATGTGTGGCCATAAAAAAAGTCACACGGCGTGAGATCGCAGGACCGTGGTAGCCACCTAACTGGCATATTACGACTAAAGATTCGGTCTTCGAATTCATCAAAAAATTTAAATGACCAAGAGTTACGTGAATTGGTGCGCCGCACCGTCCTGCTGGAAGTAGCCTTGTAGCATCTCCCCATCGTCTAATGTGTTTATAAAATTTTCTAAAATTTCATTACGGTATCGCGCCGAATTCAGCCCCTTCAGAAAAAAATCGATCCAATTAACCTTCTTTCCGATACGGCCGCCCACACGCCAACTTTCTGTGAATGCAGGCGCTTCTCTATAAATAAATGTGAGAGGTAAAACCATGCCTTGTCAGTAAAAAAGGTTTTTGTCAAATACGTTTTCATTATTATACAAAAAACCCCATAAACCACTCTGAAAATTGCATTCGCTACGGCTTGTCGTGTGGTAACAATTATGGGACTGAGCTTAGACGATAAGCGTGCATATTCAGTTCACATTTTAGGACTGTATTGCAGGTTCCGTAGGATACATTTATTTGCTGGCTTAAACGCCGAATAGGAGTTTGTGGGTGTTCATTAACAATTTGCCTCAATTCTTCTACTTTTTGTGCAGTGCGAACTGCCTTCCTTGCTATTCACCATTCCTGTTTCTCTAAACAAAGTCACAAATCTAGTGAAAACTTGGCTAAACTAGTCGAAATCTATGACTATGTGTGGAAATTCTGTTTGACAATCCTGAATGGCGTCCCGTGTTGAGTACACCCACTGGCCATCAACCCTTCTACCATTTCTAAAGTAACTTTCGATCATAAAAGCTTTCTGTTCTGCCGTAATTACCATATTTAATTTTTTTAAAGATAATAACTTCAGAACTTGCCAGTTCTACTTTTCATTCACCTATACCTTTAACCTATGTTACCTTTCAAGAGTAATAATTGAAGACATGCGTTATTGATTCCACGACATACTCTGAGGACGTTTTTTTTATATATTAGGTTATTTTATCCTGCAAAAGGTTTAAGATAGAACCCTGTAAGTATGATTTAAAAATATTATGTATATTTTTTCCGAATTCCTATTTCTATGTATCACATTTTGGCGTGTAACGCTTTTTACTATAGCCTTTTTCCAGAAAGCACAAAACGGACAGCGCCAATCAAGTCTACGTTTTCGGTAAAGTGATAAATTGCGGATTGATTTTCGGTACACACAGAAAAAAGATTCTATAATCAAGATTGTATGTCTCTTACTTATACCGGGTGACACGGGTAGTAGTTATCCCTTGATTTTTTCCGTGGTTTTTAAAATAAAACAATTTTAGGGTATTACCAGTGTGTTAAGTGGCATTTTTTGGTAAAACCAGTTCTTCAAAATAACTTTCGGTTGAACCGGAAATGATATCAACTTTTTTATGTGAAATGGAATCCTATCGTTGTTATTTGATATTTGAATTATCCGGAAAATTTCCTTTTTAGCGACATATCACGCATTATAATTTGTTTTCAAAATGGCCTTCTAGCGCAATTATTATCCAATCCCTAAGTTGGTTCTAAATCCGTTAAAACAAGACCACTTGAATAGTAGGCCATGGAGATAATAAAATGATTTATTTCAGCCTCAAATCAACTTGATTTATAAATTCACTGACATGTATTGGATTAGGGCTATTTTATTAACGTCTCTTGTTGAAAACTTTATTTGGTTCTTGACCATATAATATGTTCATTGGGGTTAACGTCTGGGGATTGCGGTGGCATTTCCAACACTCTTGGTACACTATACACTTTCCACTCTTTAACGACCCGCGCTGTATGCTTGGGATCGTTGTCTTGTTGAAATCTGATATTGTTTCTAATTCACATTTTCTCCGCACTGTGTCTTAAATTATTTTTTATAATGTCCATGTAGACTTTAGACGAACCGATCCATAGTTCCGTCAATAAAATAGAGCTGGCCCACCGGCCCATGCCCACTCCACGCCATGACATACACCCCCAGATTAGAACGGAACCCCCTCCGTGCTTTACCGTTGGAATTAAATTTTTAGGTTTGTAGGCTTCCCCGCGCTTTCTGTACACTAAAACCTTTTTTGATTTACCAAAGTTATCACTGGAACATATATAATATATTATGTTAAATTTATTGTCTTAAAAGCTTGTCGCGTGAATAAAGAAGAAAAAAATACATACTCAGGTATCTACATACAATTGCTGCCAAACAAAATTAATGCCTGTATGAACTTTTCGCGCGCTACAAGTTTTTAAAACAATAAATTTAAAATAATATATTATATCTGTTTCAGTGATATCTTTGATAGTACTTTTATTAGGATCTACCCACGCGAACTACGTCAACTTATAAATAGCATTTAACATTGCCACAAGGAAAAAACTATACTTATTTTTTTCGTTTGAGTACATCTAAATAATAAAAGCTTGTTTTTAAAAAGTATTTTTTACAAGATTTTTTCTTATTTACTAATGGTATCTTTCGACCAACTCGTGCCTGTATACTCTGGCTTCTTAAAAATGTTCTTATTGTTGTTACATGGATAACCTTTTTGTAATCATAGGCTTCACTTTTCACTATGTCGGTTGCAATAGTTTGTGGATTTTCACTAACTTTTCTTAGTATTTCTTGTTTCTAACGAAAAGTTAGTACTCTTTCTTTCTCTCCCAGGCAAGGTTTTTGTTGTATGGATTGTTTCATATTCTTTTATAATATATTCAACTGTTGACCGGCTTCTTGCAAAATTTTTTCTTATGTCTCTTTGAGATCTTCCTTTTTGATATAATTTTATTATCAAATGTCTGATTTCTTGAGGCACTTCTGATGATTTTAAAATTTGTTTGAATTCTTCTTTAGACCACGGAGTCTGCAATTAAAAATAATTTAGAATCTATATTTAGGAATTTTGTATCACTATAAGAACAGATAAATACATGCTATGTACATCTTTAAATTTTTTTTTGGAAGTGAACGAATAATTTTGCTGGCCGAAATTTTATCAAATTATCTTTTTTTTGTCCAAGGGATCCTGATAAATATAAAGAGTTATTGTTATTTTTATTTCTCGGGAAAAGATATATCTGTTAACTTATTTTTAAAATTTTACCAAATTTAATGTTGAATTTTTATCTCTATCTTTGAAAAAATTACAAGTGGACGAATAATAAATCTCCCGACAGTATGTATTTGTTTGGTTGTAACATAAGTTAGAAATTATTTGAAATTGCTGCCAACTTCTAAAAGTTAAATAAACCAGAACTAGTCAGACATTACTGACATATGATTTGTAAACGATTTTGAGGGACCTTAGAAATTTGACTTTATAATAATTATTTTTAGGTACGGTTTATACAGTTTTAACACACAAACACTATAACTTTTTGAACTTGACGCACGTTTTTCTAATCATGTTAACATTAGCATGTCAGAATTATAAACAATGTGCCTAAGTAACCCAAAGGATATAATCTCAACATAACTATTTTTAGTAAGCACTTTTATTTCTTAAGCGACATAAAACTAGCCTCATTATAAAATAACACTGAGGCGGTTATTTTACTATGAACCATCAACGCAAAAAGAATAAGGGCTATCAGAATTTAAATGTCAAAAATCAAACAAAAACATTTGTAAGGAAAAATATATGTTTGAACTGATCAAACCTAATACAAATACAAATAAATTGACATCAAACACTAAACAAACATTCAATTTTATATTTAATACTTTAACTAAATAATTTTTTCGATATTACCCTGGAAGGGGAATTTGAGTCAACGTGGACCCCTAAGTTCCTGTATGTCATTTGCTACATTAGCGTTGTTGAAATTTCTAATGAGAAAATTTTTATTCGTCAGAGAAATCATAATATCTCAATCAGAAAGAGCTTTTGCTGTGCGCAGTGGTGTGAATGCGTAATCCTTCGGCCAAATTTTGATTCCATCTCGATAATTGTTTGAAATTGTACAGGAGTAAATTATTTAAACTAAATTACTGTTGTGCTAATTCTGTTTTAGAATGTAAAATGCATTCATAATTAATATCAGTAGTAAGCGCGCTCCAATATAAAATTAGGCATTCTAAACAAAAATTGTAAATAAGCGGTCTAAATCCAAAACTTAATCCTTGTTACATTAATACTTGTTACTTATGAAAAACGATTGTGGGGTAGTTCTCGTAGGGCAAAACCATGGATCTATTATAATATGGATTCGATATCCGTATACTGTGAGCGTATCGAACGTGAAGCCTTCTATAATATAAATATTTTGTTGTTTGTTATTCTCTTGAGAGAGCAGTTTACGAACTACGAACATAGACAAGACTACGAATTACTACGTAATTGAATCAAGAATGGTAGTAGAAAGAGATAAAATAGCATTGGAGTGTTGGAGCTCAGAAGTGTTGTTGTCTGCTGGGTGCTTAGGAAAAACGTCTGGGAACGCTCGGTTACACGTACGTCTTTGTCTAATGAACTAGAAAAGAAAAAGTGCGACGTATAGATTTATATAGATTTATAAATGACTCAGAGCGACTTTAAATAATCGCCTTTAGAAATAACCTAACATAACATAACCTATAAATAATAAAACCTTTTTAACTTAAATTTATTACTATTTAGCAGAAAAATAAAATATTTTGGGGCTTTTATTACTTTTAGTAAATCTTGTGATGCTTCTAACGTATTTTTGTACAAAAATACAAGGTAAAATAAGATGTGGCCAATGTTTACAAATTGTGTTTACAGTGTCGTTTAGAATGGTTTGTTTTGGCTTCAAAGAATGTGAACTCAACCCGTATCCAGTCCTAATAAATCCATGGGCAAAACAAAGCTTTAAAGGCGGATATATTTGAGTGCTGGTAAGGCTGCTGCGTGTATTGTGCGAAGATAAGTGGCAATATAATGGCTCTGTAAATCACGATATTTATCTAAAATATCTATCAAAATATTAGATATTTTTGATATATATCGGATATAACAATATATGACAATATTCACATATCGGATATTTAAAAATAAATTGTAGGTTATATAAAAGTGCTTTAAGGGAGGATTGACTAATATAGAAGTTCTGGCTAGTCATAAATAGTCATGATGTGAATATCGTTAGCCAATAATGCGTTTAAAATATAAAGGCCGTCAGCGACGTTAAAATAGTTTTACTTAAAATACGAGATATCTGGCCAAAAGTACATTGATGCATTCACTGCCGGCGCCCGGTGGCAGGTGTGCATTTGCCTGTGTCGCTGCGTGGGTCTTTGTCTGTAGTTTTTATGGGCGTTTTCACTCTAAAGCGGCAGAATAGACGATTTCAATTTTGAGTGATCGTACAAGATCATTTTAAATTGAAATAAACTGCTACACATGAAGTTATTCATTCTATTTAATAAGGATCTAATATTAGATACAAAGAAGAGTACCCATTAATATTAAATTTTAACATGCTCGCTATGTTACCAAACTAGAGTAATTCCTAATATACCACAAAGTCGCAAGTCAAGTGACAACCGCCAAAAATACCACCCAGGGCCGAAGGCGGACGATCTTTTGCTCTCAACTATTGAGGCCAGTGCAATTTATACGATACTTAACTATTAAACAATAATAATAAGGATTCAATTAAGGTCGACTAACTAGTAACTTTATTTCAAAGTATTTTCTGCTGAAATATAAGCATAGTCGTAGTTTCGCGGCTGGTTGAAGCAATTTTTAAAGAAATCGATCACGTATGTTTTCGGAAGGAAATGCTACGAGTACGGAATAACTTAGGGAGCTTTGAATATTGGGAAGGTCAAGATAATAATGGAACCTGCATTACAAATATGTAATTTCTAAACTGTCTTGCTGCGCTCTAAGGTTTTAAAACTGTTTCAGTAAATCAAGTGACTTAAAAAGAGTTCGGTTATTCGTCGGTGAACACAGTTTAAAAAAATACTCAATAAGATCTGCCTATTACAAGAACTCTGCTTCTTAATCTCAATAATATTATCGCATGTATTAAAACTTTCCGGCATTATGTGTAAACATCATTCTCGCAAACCCTACAGGTAACAATCACCCTTTTAAATAAATAAATAACGGCTTTTATTTGAAATATACAATATACAATTATAAACAAATGGTTATATTGATCATACAACATGGCGAAGTCTAGCTTTAACACCTACTCAACTTAACCACGAAAGATGATCTTAAGAGAGGGAGAGATTGTCTTAGAAGTAATACAGTAAAGGCGCTAGTAAGAAAAAAATAATCATACTTAATTTGTTTACATACAGGCACAAAACAATACCATACTATACACCAAGTCTTCATTAACAGCTCAGCGTGCAGGTATGCGACTGATTGAGACGTTTAAATTATGATTCAAGTAATTAAAAAATGTTTAAAAAAGAGAAAAAAATGATAAGGAAGGGCAACTCAGATGTCCAAGCTATCAAGACCGACGTCATAAACATAATCACAATAATTAAATCTTGATAATACCCAAGGAATCACAAAGTGTTTTACATAATTTTATGGAAAGTGACTGGCGATTAGCATAAATAAATTTAAGTGCAGAATATGATCGCTGAAAAAAAGACTTAATATGATGCTTGAACCTTGGATCAGTATCTAAAATTAAATCCAGGTTTTTCGCTTTCTTGCAAAAAGGAACAACGGTACAGTCGATTGAAATAATACTATTCTGTTCAAGTATATGTGCATTTTATTAACAATGAATCTTATGGGAAGTAGGTAATCTATTTATTTTTAGAGGGATGTGGGCTGTTACCAGAGCTGGAAGGATTACAACAAAAATGGAATCGATTCCTGACTCCAATTACTTGGTTAAAAAAAGTAAACAATTACTTATTACAAGTAAAAAAATGTAATCAATTTACGATTACTTTTGTAATCCCCTGCTCGAGCAAAGAAAAATCAGAATTAATATTAGAAAATAATATATTCGAAACCAAAAATATTAAAAAACTGGAAATAAGTACCTAAGTGTTTTTATATACACAAGGACGGTTATATCCAAGTGCTGGCAAAGTTGCCACCAAGATATATGACAGTGATGCCTCTTAAATTAGAATTCGCAAGAACAAGATTATATACAATTATTTATATTGCTGATAAATTTGTTAGCACTTGGAAATGGCCGCCCGACGACAAAAAGAAAAAAGTATTTTTAATCGCCTAATAATATTCAAAAACAGTGGCGAAACTATTTACTTTCAATATGCCCAACTTGCGAATAACCTTGGTTAAAAAAATTAATGTACGATATTCAAGGCACACTATATCCTATGAAGTATATTTCTATACTGGCAGACCCATACAATAGGTAGTTAACCTAATCGGCATCTCTAACGTAAGTTTACAAAAATATTAAAAGTCTGGGAATTTTACTTAGAAATTTTAAAATAAGCACGACTTTCTGAAAGAATATAAACATAAAGCATGGCTTCTCCGGAAGAACAATGGCGTAAGTGCAAATTTTGCCAATTTTAAGTTAAATACGCCAAAAGTGAGTGGAACATCGACATAAATGTAATACTTTCAGTTGCTGCAAGAGGGATGATACGTCGTTATTCAAATTCTGCCTTTTTGACGTGTGCGTTTGAAAGAACAACGACGTACTTGTCAGTGTCAGTTGTGTTTCAGCTTCCGTGTGTGACACATGGTCTCTGGTTCAACAACGACGTAATTGTGTTTCTCCACAACCATTAAAGAATGTAGAAATTCCGAAATCATTTTTAATAATGGAACACATACATTCTTACTCTTGAGTTAGAATATTTATTCTGAAACACTTACTTCTTATGTGTTTCGCATGTATTTTCATTCCATAACAAGGTACGGTATGAATATTCTGTAATCGAACCAAACGGCATAGACCGAGAAGAGCAAACCAGAGAGAAGCGACATAATCGAGTCCGACCGAAAAGATTTAAGTGGGGGATATACCGGTCAACTGTCATAAACATGTGCTCGCGCTCGCCGGCATCTTTAGTCCGATAGTCGATGAATTTGTTTTGTGTTTGGAAAACTATTTTTGATTCTAAGTTTTAAGTGTTTAATTTGTTGCTGTGATTTATAAAAACTCTTAAATTATGCTTGGTAATACCTGCACGTTTCGTGGGTGCCATTCAAAAGAGGGACAAGGATTTAGCATGTTTACGTTTCCAAAGGATCCTGAACGGTAAGTACATATACACCTTTATTACACCAAATTATACCGGCCAACTGTCTATTATTTAGACTCGAGGTCACAAAATTTTATACCCCCAACATCAAAGGTGCCGACGTATTTTGTCGCTTCTCTCTGGTTTGCTCTTCTCGGACATAGATTGCCGTGGATTTCAAAATTGTCAGTGACAGATGCAAATGGTGGCGGCGTCATAATTCTTGTCAGAAAAGCTTCAATTTAAATGAAATAATGAGTGAAAAATCGAACGAATCAGATAGGTATAGAATTTGACAGTACTCCACCTGAAATAACAAATTATGCAAATAATATAAGCGAAAACCTGCTGCCGCAAAAATCGAGACAGGCATATGAAAAGTATTATACACTTTTAAGGGATTGACAACAAGAAAAGAAAACGGACTCTTTTTCCGAAAATGTTCTTATTGCATTTTTCGGTGATTTATTGAAAAAATGGAAATCCTCGACTTTATGGAAATATAAATATTAATACAATGTAATGTAAATCTCAATAAATAACTTGTTTTGTTCAAATTTAATTCAATTGTTTTTGATTCATACTTTCTGATCGTGGAGAAAATATAGTCTGTTACTCAGTTAGAATGAAAAAACTCGATACTCGTGGTTCCTCACGCTCGCTAGCGCTCGCGTTCGGAATTTTCCACTCGTATCGAGTTTTTTCATTCTAACCTTGTTACAGAATATACTATTTTTTACTGGTTGCGGTTAATTTTGCGCCCTTTTTTAGTGAAACAACGACGTAAGTAATAATTATGTCATTATTTCTGCGATTATTTGTAATTTTTTTTTTACTCTGACAAGTGGAACAACGCCGTAAGTACATGTTGCGTCATTGTTGACTTGAAATTATTGATTTCTGTTCTATCTTTTATGTCATTGTTTACCCAAATATTTTCTTTTTTACGACAGTTCTAATTTTATGACATTATTTTGTCGTAATTTGTAAATAAGAAAACTAGACAAATTATTCTTATTTATTGTTTTTTAGGCGAAATTTCAAACGAATTCAACAAAATCAATCGTGATAAATTAATAGATATGGTCAAACAAAAGTCGGAATCTGTGGGTAGATTCTCAGAAGATGTGGGGCAGCTGAGACCGACAGAAATACTCAATTATTCTTCGACTACCGATAAATCTTCATTAGAACTGGTTTCAAATGGCGTTAGTTCAGATCCCAGTGGTAAGTACTGCCAAAAATAGCATTTTTAAATTTATTATCTTGTTTATTATAATAATCGTATTTGCGTTGATAAAAATCATTAATTTCCAGATGATGTTTCCAATGTTTTGAATGGCGCTGAATTGTAAACCAGTACATTGTCCTTTGGCAGAGAGATATACAGTGTTATAGTGCAAATTTTCTTAACAAAATTAAAACTGGGAAAAGCACCAAAACAGGTCAACTACGAAAAAATAATTCAGAGGACGAATAATATATATGGGGGGAAGACAGTGATGAGTACCTATGTTCCTTCTGAAAGTGGAAATTCTTCAGAAGGGGATATTAAGTGCCCACATCTCCAGTCACTGATTTGTTTTAATCTTTTGCTTCTCAGTGTAATAATCTATAAATTCCTATAGTGGCTGTTTAATTTTAATAATTATAATTATATTATATTAATTTAATAATTATATTCTATGTTCTAATTAAGTAGGTTTTACTATCTTTACAGTCTTATTAGACCTAGTTTGCAAAATAAAGTATAAGTAATTAAAAAAAAATTTTAATGTACAAATAAAGCTTTTGACAGAAATACAAAAAATTGACATATTGCAGAAGAACAATGACACAACTGGAATGTACTCCCCTTTTTACTAATCCTAGTTAGTCAGTTTCTTGTTAGTCATGAAATAAATAGCACCATTCAAAACTGCACTAAATTTTACCTAATAAAGTTCGCATCCACAATTTCAAAGTTATCTCTTAAAATATAAATTGTACTTGATTATGTTAAAAAAACTTTAAACGCCATTTCTGAAATATAACATAAATCTCACTTACGCCATTGTTCCTCGTTCCTCCGGAGAAGCGAGTCACGGTATGAACCTTTTAATTTATCCTCGATCATCCCACTTATATGTTTTTGATTTCGTATTAAAACAGACATTTCATATTGTTCGGTAGAAAATTTCAATCCAGATGTCAGTATCGAAAATAATTTTAGTTCATCATTAAGACTGGTAAAGACAGAGCCTCCAGAAATCGAGGTTGAACAGGGAACAATTTGTTACGAATTTAACTCGATAAACTTGCTAGAAAAAGAGAACCATGAATCCTCATTTTAATCATTATTTCTTAAGGAATCGCAACTCTTTCGACTCCTTTAGGCAATTACGATTGTAATAGGGAATCACGATTACTAAAAGTAATCATGGTTACTTTTCTTGCCGTAATTTTGGTGATGATTACAAATTTCTTAAAAGTTGTAATCGATTGCTGTTTAAATAAACAAATAAAGAGGACTTTGACTTATAAGTAAAGAAAAATATGGATGGTGGCGATATAAGTATTATATTAAGTATATTGGACCAACACAAAATTATTATTTTCTCTTAAATAACGATATTATTAAATTAATAAACAAAATCGGAAATTACAACGAAGAATCAGCTTCTTAATTAATGATTCAATGTGCCTTTTAAGTTTAAATTTAAATGAAAAGACCCATGCGCAGAGCTTTATATCATCGGGGACCATGTTGTAATTCCTGACAGCATTGCTAGTGAAGGGGCGTTGAAAGATTGCAGATTTATGTCTTAGGGCAGCAAACTGACCAATTTCTGGTTAGGCGACCCTAAGCGTCACTATTTTTTATAAGCTTATCATTTAGTTTTATTATTACCAATTACTCTAAAAAAAAAGAAGTCAGCCGCGATTTATAATTACAATCAATACAATTAATTGTAGTAATCGATTACTTCTCAGCTCTGGCTGTAACCAGCATCGACTAATGCAGTATACTAAGTAGCCATCACGTCTGAAAGAACCCTAAAAGTTAATAACAGAAAAACAATAACCCTCTTTACAAACATAAGGATATTTCTTCTTTTACCTAGATACGCCGGTATAGTGGTCAACAGTAAGGTGCGTTTTATTTACTCTTTAATCTATCTATAATCTAACAAAGGAATTGGGGGTATATTCCCTTCAGTCGAGACAGACTGTTAACAAGGGTGTGTTCTCCCATATTTTATATTAGGAACTCACGCACATGAACGGCAGACATGTAAGAATTTTTGTGCGGCGCGACATATTCTAAAATTAGAGAAAAGGGTGTGCAAATGTGTCGCTTGTAAAACGATGGATACAATAATTACAGAATTTTCATTTCTTTATCATTAAAAAATTTACTATCCATTTGTAAATCCGCGTTATTATATTTACCTCATGTAATTAATAATCTAAAAAAATTAAAATATTATTTTAGGTAGGTACCTATAATATATTATTTTCTCGCCTCCAAATTTTTATCACAAACTGAGTTTTTTATTATTTTTTTACGTATTATTACCTATTGCTAAAAGTATTTCCAATTTTTTTTTAATAACTGATTGCTGCTGTAAACTCCTCTATTTTTCCTGTTTTAGCTCAAATACGATTTATTTTACCAACATTCTATTTTGAAAACAGCCAATCTTTTTACCATTGATGTAAATAAAGGCACTTTTGATACCCCAGCTGCAGGGTGTAACCTAAACCTTTCGGTTACAATTTAATTTTTCTTAAATACAGTTTAAAAAAAAAAGAAAATCTGCTTATTACAACTCTAGAACATTAGGTTAAAAGAAAAATTTTATACTGTGTCAAGGATTTTACATGGAAAATGGAATTTTTATACATATCTAGATTATAGATTTAAAATTTATAAATAAAAACTTGTTGAAATATACTGTTACTTCGTCATTATAGATCTGACCATGACTAAGGCAGCAAAATTTTAGTTACCACTCTTGGACCTTAACTTTCAAGTTAGGGGAACGATCATATCGACAAAAGTGATTATTTTTTCCTTCCCGTCGGAATGTCTGCAATCGTATTCGCAAACTATAAAGTGACGATTTGCTTTATATTGAAACTCCGAAGAATTTTGTAAAGAAAAAACTGGATCGTACCGAGAACAGACTGCAAGAAATAAATGCAATCGCAGAGCTGGACAAACTACTTGAAAAAAGTAGTGGAGTATAACTACTAACTACTTTATCAAAAAAGTAGTTTAACTACTTGGTAGTTAAACTACTTCTTTAAAAAAAGCAGTTAGACTACTAACTACTAAGTAGTTAGTAGTTAACTATTTAACTACTTTTTTAAGTACAAACCAAACATATGCCGTTGCGGTTCAAGAAACCAGTGCCTAATCATACTTACAAAAATGATTAAAAAAGGATAACATCAAATAAAAATATTCAAAATAAAATAAGAAAACCTTGTTATTATTATTTAAACTTAATTTTAAGGTTAACTGTCCACTGACTTAAATTTAAAATTATCAACACAGTTCCTTTTTGGTACAAAGATACAAAACTAAAACATATTAGGTAATAGGAATAGGAGGTATTTAAAAAAATAATTGATTGATTGAATTTTGATTTTTTGAAAACTTTCAAAACCTGAAAATTCTGTATTAGGTTTGCTTATCATTTACTGGACTGAAAACGCAAGACGAAAAATTTCCGAAAACTTGTTCCAACGAGATTTTTGGCACGCGTCGACGTACATGTCATGTAACGACGTAATATAGGGAAGTAGTTAAATACTTTTAAAGTAGTTAAATTACACAAAAGTAGTTAAAATACCTTAAGTAGTTAACACTGAATAGTTAACTACTTTTTTAACTACTTTTTGCGAATATTTTATGCAGACTTAAAATAATCGAGTATGACTACTAGAAGAAAAAAAGTAGTAACTAGTTTTATAGAAAAAGTAGTTAACTACTGCCCAGCTCCGCGCCATCGGCAAATCTTTTGCTAAATATTAAGTTAAAGTCCTCCTTTCAAGGGATTATTTACTTTTAGGTTGGACAATTTTATTAAGAACCTGTGTATGACCTGTCCATGAAAGAACTAAAGAACGGATTACAAAGTCGCATTGTCGGACTTATCCGAACCGGCGCATAGTGGATCATTTGGCTATATTAGACGCAAAAAGTCAAGTTGATATTTTACCAATTCTCCTATTTCAAAAAGGATGGAATAAATTCATTAAAAAATCAGGTAATTATTTTTCAGGTGAGTGCCCGTACATGTCAATTTTTATTTTTAGTTGCACATTTTTTAAAATAATTTTCATGTATACAGGGTATACATTTGTTAATACCTTCGCATTAGGTCAAGTGCACCGCGCTGCGCGCATCAGTTTATTTCTTTAAAATATTGCAACATAATTACAAAAATGGCTAAAGAAGCAGAAGGTATGTACTAAGTAAATATATTGTATAGTACACAAAAAAAACGGCTATGTTATTTTCAATAATAGTATTATTTTTGACCACGGTCACATTAGTTATATTAAAGTTATGGTCTCAACAAATCATTATTGAAATAATTTTAAAAAATATATTTCCTTAAATATAGACTTTTTATTGGAGTTCAAAAGTATTCCTACATCTTTGAAAACTATACTACCATTATTTGTTCAATGATATTCATTTATTCAAAATACCTATTATTGGAAACCAACAAATTTCTATTATTCTTTAGAGTGTAGAATTATTAAAGCCAAAAAATTATACTTGCTTGAGCTTGATTTGATGAGAATGCTTAAATATAACTGGGCGAAAAAAAGGTATATGTAGGCCGAGTGTTTCAAATTACAATATATTTTATTAAACGAACAAGAACTACAGTTTAAATAAAAAATGTAAACACTAAGTGAATAAGACAATATATCATGTTAATTAAAATGAACACTCCAATAAAACATAATATAAGGTATTAACGAAATAATAAAAAGTATTAATTCAATGGGTTCTATTGTTAACTGAAGTTTTACTTCTATTGCTCGCGGAAGAGGTTAAAATTATGCTGTTGGTATTTGTTCGTTGAATAGTCGTTTAAGCATGCAGCCTGTTTGTTTATTGCGTTAAAGTTACGTCAAAACTAATAGATCTTTTGCAATTCTGGGGACTGGAGTGTTTCAGTGTTTGTGTGGACCGGAGTGGACTTCAGTGTTTTATAGTATGTAATAAAATAAATCTAAAAAGCTTTGCAATAATAATAAGTATTTCGATTAAATAAGTTGTATATTCTTACAAATAAACGTTTAGTAAAACCAATGATTTATTTTGTATTGAATTTAGAATAGGGTATTACCGCATCAAATAATTGTTATATTTAAACGACCTATTAAAAACCAATAAAACCTTATCTTCAAGCAATTTCAAAATTCTAAATTCTTTTAGAACTGAGATCAATATACTCTTTATCCTGGCCTGAAATTTGGGAGTGTGATAAGAAGGTTTTATTTTTCGGATAAATACTACGAGTTTCTATAATTATTTTCACTATATCTATACATTTCACCCACATATACTAGGTATGTAAATTGTATGTATGTACTTAAATACCTGAAAATTAATAGATACATTATAAGTTTAAATAACTAATAGCATTGATCCTGTAAAAAATGCACAAGAAGGAAACTCCTAATTCGGTATATTATGCAAGAGTTAGATGGGGCTCTATTTCACGATAATCATACCGACAGCCTCGTCGCGACCCCTCCCCCGAAGGCGGCTCCGCGAGTTGGCTAGTTAGTGTAAAAGTCAGCTATTGGGACCTCTTAACCAAAAAAATGCCGACGGTTTAATTCTGGAAAAAGGAAAAATGTAGACAGTTAATTCCAGGAGATGCAAGAAAAAGTCGACCATTTACAAAAGAAGAGCCGGAATTTTTATTTCCCCCCCCCCCCCCCCCTCCAACATAGTGCTGGATGTACGCCCCTGTCGATAGCTCGTAAAAACTGCACATGACCAGTTTTTATTATATTTTTGCAAGCACAATATTTAATAATTTAAGTAAACCGCTTAATACTATAATCATTATTTTCCAGAGTTGATATGTTTAAAACATGTGTTTTAAACATGTTTAGAACACTTATTGATGTTTTAAGCAGATTTGTTTACAACATCAATGTTTTTTAAGTAGTTAAGCAATTTTTTTAAAGAAATTAGTGTACCTACAGTGTACTAATCTGCATCCAATAATAAAATTTGGCAGACTACTAAAAATCATAAATATGTTAAACAAATATTAAAATATAAACAAACAAAAATCATTCATAGCTAAGATTTAATATTAAAAAGTATGTAAAAACACCAAAAACAGTAAAAACACGTTTAAGACATTGTCTTTTCAACAATCAAGGAATTTAAAAAAAAAATAGTGTACTTACTAATCCAATAACAAAATAAAAAGTTAAAACATACAAAAGTGTAAACGTAACAAAAGCCAAAAAGAAAACTAAACCAAAATTATCCTATTCACTCTATCACGGTAGGCAAACCTTAAATTAATTTCTGAGGTGTTTAAAAGAGGTTTTAAACATGTTTAAAACATGTTTTTTTTTCATTAACAGTTTAAAACAGTTTTAAACAAAGAAAAACATGTTATTAAGTTAAAAAAAACATGTTTTGTCCAACCCTGCTATTTTCTGATGCAAGAGCCAGTTGTGAAGAGAGTGAGGCTTATAAATATGTAAACTTATTAATTTTTAAATTATAACATTACGGCCTAAATGCCACTATAATATGCTGCTGCAGCTGCTTATAAAATTTTATTGAATAACTCACTATGGTCAAA
The DNA here is from genome assembly GCA_963971165.1 of Philopedon plagiatum. Classification (NCBI taxonomy): domain Eukaryota; kingdom Metazoa; phylum Arthropoda; class Insecta; order Coleoptera; family Curculionidae; genus Philopedon; species Philopedon plagiatum. The sequence goes on from OZ020194.1 coordinate 63,602,284, forward strand.
CAAAAAGGAAGTTAAAGGGCAAATTACAAGTCAGAGACACTTAATACACACTTGGTGTTGTTGACACTAAGCCCGCATTTTGAAAGGAATTATGTTACCCATATCTTTATACCATACTGTATGTTTGATGATATAGAATATCGTGTGATAAAATCACAAAACTGTAACAAGCCAATCTAGACTTAACTTTATTACTGGTTGATTGAAATGTGTGAAGAGAGGCTAAAGGACCGGCATGTAATGCACATGTTAAACATTGTTTTTTTTAAGACCTTCATGGCCGATTCATTCATATACAGGGTGGGCCTCTGATAACAGTCCATATGCCTCTTTATTCGAAAATTTCAAAAGATGCTGAGACACGTCAATTATTATTTTGAGGGCGACACATTTGTTCGACATTTTCATCGGCGTAACTTTAACCTCCAAGCGGGGGTGTTGAGGAGTGTAGCATGCCACACTTGGTCCAAGGTCTTAAAAATGTCTATATCTGGGATTCGCTATGAAATTTGAAACTTGTCTCAACTGTGTGACAAAGGTAAGATCCATATAAGATACTGCCTATCATTGATGAATGAAGCTCGGAATTTCAAATTTTCCACTGAAATATAAATTCGACCGACATGGACTATCTATGTAAAACATTAGGTAAGAAAATTTGATTTTTTCGACGTATATCTTCCTGCCTATCCTATTGTACCAAAATGGTAATTTATAATACTATTATTTTACCCCATTTTACGTATTGCTGCTCTCTATTTATCTCATGTACTCAAGAAAACTTGCACAGGCTCCAATTGCAACAAAATAAGGTGATGAGAATTGTGTTAAAATGCGATAGGTACACCCCCATAGCAACTATGTTATCAACCTCAAATTGGTTATCTATCGAACAATGCATTAAAAGAGCAGACTTAGTTTTAATTTACAAAATGGAACATAATCAACTACCAGTCTACTTAAGCTCCCTTCACGAAAGAAGATCACAACTTGCCCGAAGATCTAAAAAGTGCATCTGGTTTAGGAATTTTTAATAAGATGTTATTTGAACATTTAAAAAACGATGTGTAGTTATCAGTTAGAAATAATGTATATTTAACTAGCCAAGTGCTAAATAAAAATAAATAAATAAAATAAAAAAATAAATAAAAATAAAATAAATGGGAGTGCATCCTCGACACAAAATATTATAGTAACAATAATTATTAAAATTGTTTGTCATATCTTGTGTAATGAATTAAGGCCAGGAAATTGCAATATTCTATTGAACAGTCGTAACGTAAATACCTGTATATACATACATACCTAGGTAGTCGTAACAGACCTAGGTATATAGGTAGAAAGATTTTGCGATGGAGAAAACAAAGGTCGGAATTTAGAGAGGTAAAATTTTCTAAGAACATTTGACATGGAAGTCCAATAAATGCTTAATTGCCGTTCAAATAACATTACAGAATTCTTTGAACTTGGTCGTTATGAATTATTTTCTTTTATTGCATGCACACTACCTACCATGCCTTATAAGAAGGAATCGCTTTTCTCTGTGTGCATTACGCAGTACAGACAAGCTATAGGCGCGAATCAAAGCAGTTGCGTTCAGTGGCGTAGCTACCGGGTGGGCCAGGGGGGGGGCAAGGCCCCACGGCGCCAAGGTAGAATAGACGCCGAAGGCGCCGTTCCGTTTCTGCTTCTTTTTCATTATGCTTTTGCTCATTAAGCTAGTTAATCAGCTTAATTGATTTTTTAAATTATATACCTAAATTATAATACAATCAAAAATTACTAAAAAAACCTTTGTATTAAAATGTTTACCCTATTATATTTTGTGTCACAGAATTTAGTCTATGTTGATTGTTGAATGAAAAAATCATACCCCAGCAGTGCATGTAATAATAAATCATAATAAGTATTTTTTGCAAACCGCGGCGATTTTTTCTTAACGCATAGGCGGAAAGCGGCACGCGACTGTGCAAAATGAATTTATTAACATGTTGGGAAAAGATGTTGAAAATAAAATTTTTGACGAAATACGTAGCGCACCCTTTTTTTCTTTAATTTTAAACACTACACAAGATATTTCTAAAATAGAGCAGTTAAGTGTAACATTCCGGTATGTCGTTTTAAAGAATAATGAAATAATTCAAGTTGAATGTAAGGAACCTTTTACAGGATTTTATCTCATAGTTCATGACAGGAGTGCGGAAGGCTTAAAAAATTATATTGTGAATTTATTTGAACAAAAAACGCTGCAGACAGGAATATGACGGTGCCACTGTTATGAGCGGCGCGGCGCTTGTAATGAACTACAAGCTAAAATTGTTGAATTAGAAAAAAACGCCCAATTCATTCACTGTACAGCACACAATATAAATTTAGTCATTAATGATACTGTAGGTACTGTTACAGAAGCAAAACAATTTTTTGAAACTGTCGGCTATGTTTATAATTTTTTTTCGGCTAGTGTTAAACGATGGGAATTAGTTCAAGACTGTCCATTAAGTAAAATTTCATTAAAAAGGTTAAATCTGACAAGATGGTCATCAAGGAACGACGCTCTAGAATCTTTAAGATTTAATTTCATAAATGTTATAAAGTCGCTTACAGAAATTATTTTAAAAAGTAAAAATAAAGATGAACAATCTGAAACAACTGGACTGAAGAAAAAATTGGATAACCTTAAGTTCTTGATTCTTTTAGTTTTATTTTCCAGATACTTAATTGCTTAAACCATGTTTCTAAAGTACTTCAAAGTAAAATAACTAATATTGCCGAGGCATCTGCTTTATTTAACAATGCTTATTTACAGTTTTGCGAGCTTCGTAACAGTTATGATGAAATTAAGTTAGATGCTTCAGAGTTGTCAAAAACTTGGGGAGTCGAAACAACTTTCGTAGAAAAAAGAATTAAAATTACAAAAAAAATTTTCGATGAAATGAGTACAGATGCAAAATTGTCAGAAGAAAAATTTAAAAAAATTACGTTTAACAGTATTTTAGACACCACCTCTTTGCAATTAAAAAATAGACTGCTAAGTTTTCAAAATATCGTGTCTAAATTTAATTTTTTTGAACCTTCCCATTTAGTATTCCTAGATTGTGAGCTTCATAAGCAAGCTAATATACTGCAAGAAAAATACCCTGACGATTTAACAGAAAAATTTGCAGGGGAAATGCTAACTTTTCGCTCTGCATTTAGAGCGAGTTTAAAAAATATAAATACAATTATAGAAGTACCTAATTGATTTATTTTTTTGTAAACATCAAACCACTGTCTCAAATTTTCCCAATGTGTGCACTGCTCTCTTATTATTTTTAACACTTCCTATGACGTCAGCTTCTGCTGAGAGAACATTTTCAAAGCTCAAGCTTATAAAAGACTTTTTAAGGAGTACCATGAGCCAGACAAGGCTAAATAGCCTAGCAATATTAAGTATAGAGAATGAATTTTCCCAAAAAATTAATTTTGATCATATTATCGATCAGTTTGCTTTGATTAAAAATGAAGGAAAATGTTTTATTAAGTTTATAAATTTTTAGTTTACGTTTATAGCTTTAAATTTAATTGTTTTACCCCCGTTATATATTTTATTTTGCTTTAATAAAAAAATAAAAGTATACCTTTAAAACTATATTGTATTATTTTTTTATTAGTTTAGGTATCACCCAAAATATGGGTTTATTTTAGGCGCCAGCCGATAGTTTTGCCCCCCGGCGCCGCTATTTCTAGCTACGCCACTGGTTGCGTTGTAAATAGTGATTTCGAAGTAAGTAAAATGAGTACAAGTAAAAAAATGCAGTAAGAGGGGCTTATTTCATATTCTGATATATTATTTGAAACTAAACAAGGCGTATGGTGTTCAGTATGTAACTCTGAGTTTCTGTGCACAAAGTATAACATAGAGCGCCATGTAACCGGTCCACAACATTTAGAAAAGATGAAGATAAAATCTCGTTCTGGGTCATCCAAACCAAGGCAACAGGATGTAACACAAAAAGAATTCTACATGGATTTGTGTGAAGCTTTTGTTGCAGCTAATATCCCACTTCATAAAATAAATAATCCTTTCGTGAAGACAGTTTTAGAAAATACTGCACCCACACAGTACCAGATGCATCAACACTTCGCAAGACTTATGTTGACAAAATGTTCTGCAAAAATATGAACAGAATAAAAGAAAACCTTACAGGAAAAAGTTATGGTACCAGCTTAAAGGACGATTCGCAGAGTGTAAAAACATGTAAAGAAGGTATAAATGTACCAGACCTTAAAAATGATTTAGACTTCCAGACAGATCAGTTACACACAAAATGTACCCCTTTTAACATCTTTTCGCTTGTTTGAAACGACCCTAGATAAGCTTAAGGAAGTTTCTAATGAAATTGGTGTGAAACTACAATTGTATTTATCGCGAATATTAGAAAGAAATCCCGAATTTGTTCAACTAAAGTCTATTTCTGAAACCCTAAAAGATAGTACTGATATGTATCCACATTTTTGTTTCGCTCCAGTGACAAGCTGTGACGTAGAACGAAGCTTTTCGGGACTTAGAGATATACTTAACTATAAAAGAACGTCTTTCACCGAAATAAACTTTGAGAAAATGTTGATTATTTCACCCAACCTAATGCAACTAAACTGTAATGTAGATTAAAATATATGTATTTGATTTCACAATAAATACCATAGCCAAATTTACCACTCATTTTTGGGCTACGTGCAAGACATTGCAAGTACCACAACGCGGATTGGCCAGGGCGCATGCTCAGGTTTGTCGTCATCGACGTTCACTAATCGTAAGACAGGATGCCTCTTTTTCCTTTCACCCGGACCTGGTGCTTTCCACCAAAGGTCTCTAAATACTCTTAATAGTATATATTTTTACTTTTTGCTATGCTAAAGGTATGCATTAAAATTATTAAACCCTGGCCCACGCTTATGGTATTTCAAGCCAGACAGTCCAGCCGCAAAAAACGCCCTTGCGCGAGATCGCACAAAAATCCTAACCTTACTGATGAGTTTGTGTTTCCTAGGAATTTGATAATTTGCACGTTGATGACTTTCCATAACTTTACAGGAGCAAACAGAGACAAAACAGATAGGCCTATAATTAGATGGGAGGGACTTGGGGGGACAGGCCGCACACATGCAGTCTTCCAGCCATCTGAAAAAATACCTTTGTTATAGGAACTTTGAAAAAGACGAGTTAATATAGGTGCAAGTTCTTTAGAACGAATGCCATCTAGAGCAGAGGATTATTTGGTGTTAAGTGATAGAAGAATGTTTTGAAGTTATTGAAAATATAAAATTTGATCGCTTGTCACTATCTTAAATTGGACCTTTTCTTGCCCAGGTCATCAAAAAATGCCCAGGAAATTGTTTCAACTATATACAGTTGTCAGATATAAGCTGTGATAAATGCATTCGGGTTCTTTAGTCATTCCGTTCTTAAAATCCAGCGGTTAATTTAGTCTCCCCCATTTGAAACTGTACTTCAACTCGTGACCTGTTTAAAGCTATTATATCCATAGGTCATGTCATGTTGCTCTATTTATAACCGACGAAAGATATTATAAACAATTTTATAAACAGATTTAGCTGCTATTTTACAATTATTTATGTAGTCATCATATAAAACCAACGATGTACAATAAAAAATTACCCAAACTGGCATACTGTATGTAAAAGCAAAACTAATGTTGAATTTTTTTGTCAAAAAGCTATAATAGTATTTTGTGTATCTAGTAGGAAAATCCCATACCATTCCCGGACGACTGTGAAGATTTGCGGGTCGAATGCACCAGTGGAGACCAGCAACACAGAGTCCGGGAAGCATTTTTCTATACGCCACACGTAATCGGGAATCGGGTTATGCTGACCGTCGGGTTCTAAACGCCGCCGCCGCCGCGCCGCTTGCGATCGCAAAACGCCCGCAGTAAACAGCACACGTTGTCGCAAATATCCTCCAGCCTAGTTATAAAATAAAAATAACAACCCTCGGGTTTGCTCAGGATTCTTTTCTGTCTTTTTTGTTATACCATTAAAATCAAAAACTGATCAACTAATACTGAGCAAACCCGAGGATTTTTATTTTCTAACTAGGCTGGAAGTTATTTGCGACAGGATACCGTTTTTGTTTTGTTGATTTCGGATACGCTCGGCGATACTTGATATACGATATTGGCCCATGCTTGAGATTTTGAGTAGTGCATTAAGATTACCAATAATATAAAAAAACTTCATCCTATAAGGTGCTAATCCGTTCCCAATACATCTTTTAGAGCCGATCTAATTTTTTAAATGACAAAATTTTTTGAAAAAAATTCCACCCGAACACGGCCTCGAACCCACCACCTCTCGGTCCATAAGCGGATACTTTACCTCTGGACCACGTTACTGATGCAATAAAACCAAGAGCAAAGAATCAAAAACGGTATCCTATTTGCGACAACGTGTGCTGTTTAGCCAGGGGGTTTTGCGATCGCACGACTATTTCAAGAATAAATAATTAATTAACTAAGCCAAAAAACATATTTTTATTTAAACCAGAAAAACAAGTAAACAATTAACACATTTAATTGTTATTGTAATTGTTAACACTATTAAAAGTACAGTTCTGATAAACTATGGGGGGTTCTGTTATCAACATTCTGACTATAAATGAGCAACCACATTAGCAAGATGTGAACAATGGATTTCAGAAATTGTGGTTTCTGTTTCACTGATATCTCTCATCATGTGATTAACTTCGAATGACGTTCTGAATCGATTTGGAGGTAGGGTTTGATGGACTGAGCCTTTATCCCCCATCCCGTCAGCCTTGCACCCCAACTCTTTTTTTTCGCAAGTGGTGACACACCCGACGATCGATGGGAGTGAGTCGTAATTTTTATCTGTTTTGTATGAAGGCCAGTGTTCTCCGCCGAAATCTTCCATTGTGCAATACTGTTTAAACTTAGAGGCATGTTTAAACCAAATTTCGGTTCTCCAACTAGGATTTACGGTTAAAAACAAACTATTAGTTGCGCTATTATTTCGTTACTTAAAAGTTGTTTCAATAATCGGACTGGGCAAAAACTGACGTTGTTTGTGTTTCTCACTAACCACTTACCACTTACTATTGGCACAGCTTTTTGAGTCAACCTGTGCAGTTCTGGGAAACACAGCGTTTTATATTCTATTCTTTCTGTAAAGTTTCCCTGTATGTTCATTTATTCTTTAAAATACAGTAAGCGGCTTCATCATCTCTCCATGCCAGCTCAAAGGACCATATATGAAAGAGCTTCCTCTGCAGCTCGTCTCGACAATCTTTATTTCAGTGAGAGGCCATAGCATAAAATATCTTTTACGCCCAAAGCTGTGGCACTCTCCTTTCGTTTATCTGACTTTTCCTGTAGCATGTTTCTTTTAGCATTCCGCCGGGTCAAAAGAAATATTATACTCACTAAAATACTTTTCCTGCAACATCTTTCCGGTAAAATACCAAATATATTGCGCACAGTACTCCTTATAATCTTCCCCATTATTTTTTTTCATGTTAAATGCCCAATCTTCAAGTATGTTTGCAAGTTCCAATACTGCTGCGGTTACTAGCAACCGATAATTTCTTTCGTCACAAAACGCCATAAATTGATGCCATATAGAATTCTTCGCCTTTGCGGTATTACTGGGAACTGTTTTTTGTACAGCTTCTATTTGCACAAAGAATCTTGATCAAAACGTGGCGTTTTAAACACCGACCGATTGCCAATAACGCGACGTCCACTAGCTTTTGAATTAATTATTTTTTGACAATAATTAAAACTACGGTAACCAAATTTATTCGTAAGAAATATCACGAGTCCTTCTAATTTGTTCGAATAAACTGGAATAAACAAGTTGCTAAGTAATAGCATGTGTGCTGGCGGCAATAAAAAACCGAGTCGAAGACGAGGATTTTTGCTACCAGCACGAATGATGTTAGCGGCGAGTTTTTTTCAAGTTTATTCCAAAAAATTAGAAAAACGAGTGGTATTTGGTAATATAATCTCCAGGTTTTAACGTTTATAGCAAGAAGTGGACAAATAACATATGTGGAGGGCAAAAGGTCGTGATTAGACAGTTTATTCTTTAAGTACAAAAATATATTTTTTATTGACAATTTTTACTTTTTACTTCAAAAAGCTTTTTTTGATAACGAAACTACAAATTAGGTCTAATAAATACCAGAAATCGGCTGTCAACTACCGAAAAGTAAAGGCTGTCAAGTGATACACTAAAAAGCGTTAGTTTAGGGTGGGCCCCAATTTGCCTAGTTCCGCAATGCTAAAATCCTAACAAAAAAAAAAGAAGTCCGCCCACAACATCATAATAATTTTTAGAGGTTATACTTGTTTTTTACGGGGTTGGTAGTTAATAAATTGCATGCTATGTGCAAACAAATTAGAATAATATGTCTTAATTTCATTTAATAAAATTGCACCAGCTGACTGAAGAGCTTATAATGCGCATGCTTAGAGAAAATAGTCTACTGCATTTAACTGTATGTTATATGTATATGTAAACAGGCTAAAATAAAAATCTGAGCAAACTAGGAATCTTTTATAAATAAAAACAGTTGAGTTTTCGCAGTCAAAAAGTTAAACCCATTGTTCGTTACAGTGTAAACGTATTTAACATACATTATGTAGGCTTAATTTGAAATAAATTTTTAGTAGGTAGTATAAACATCTGCTTTATTCACGCTTTAATTTCCTGTAATTTAAATTTTTAATTATTGCGATGACGATGATTCACAAACAAAATATGTATGGATTCCAATGCAATCGTAATAATTGTAAATTTAATCAATTGCATTCCTTAAATTCTTTGACAGGACTTTGCATGAGTTGAATTTTATGTACAGTATAATGTTCAGTGAAACCGCTGCGCTGGACGGACTAACAAAAGATCAGCTTTATGCAGTTCAAACTTAAGATTAACAAGATTATCAGATACAAATCCAACGCATTTTTTAGTATCACGTGTATAAACATAGGTAAATTATGGCGTTATGTTGAAATTGTTTTGTCCCTTAAATTTAAATGAAGTCGATAATTACATTTTTTATGTTACTTTAAACATTATTTGTCATTGGTGGTTTTGGCCACAAAAAGAAAATAGCAAAATATAAAAGATAATAAGTACTTAGTAGTAGTAAGTAGTATGTACTTATATTTTATACTATATTCTCATTTTCATCTGTAGAAGTTAGACTAAAAGATTCGTTTCGTTTTGCCGTATAAAACCAAACCGTTAGGACAAATTTAGAAATAGAAATTGCTTTCCAGAAATGGTGCCACCACACTTGAATGCGCTCGGGAAGCAGTTAATTGAAACAACTCTTCGTGGTAATGCAGTAAACAAGATATTTTTTCTTTTTATTTCTAATGATAAAAGACGAGGAATGTTAGTAACATTGCTTGTACAATCTATTAGGTACGTTAAAAATAATTGTCAGGTTACTTTACGGCGAGTGTGGGCTTTTAAATAACATGTAGTAAGCAGTAGGCCTAACCTACTTTTTTTTGGAAAAATTTCACATCTTACAAAAAAAATACGCGGTATTTTTGTTACGTCTATCTTATAACAGCATCAAGCACATATTTGAAAGTTATAGCGATTTTATAGATCATTACATTAATGACAAATTTACATAATACCAAAAAAAAAATAATAGCTACGCATAGCTATTATTTTCTTTCATAATACCCAATACCTACAATTCGCGCTATATATAAACTCCTGGATTGTGAAACATTTGATTTTTCTACTCGTACAAAAAGAATGTTACAGTCTGTACAACGTTTATTCATTTTTACACCTAGAAGTATATTTTTGAACTAAATATAGTTTATGTTTTGCTATGGCAAGGTGCGTATTTCCTCGTTAAATTAAGAAATACAAAGTAAACGTAATGTGAAAATCATGTTTTGAAACTCTTAGAAAATTTCTACAGTATTTAATTATTGCTGTTCATATCAGTCAATGTTACCCAAAGACTAAAGGAAATTGCTTTTTTCACACTAGACTATAGCAAATCCTTAGGCGGGATATTGTGTTTTAACCGTTAGTTTGGTTCCGCACCCATGGCGCACTGGAACTATATAGAATCGTTCTGCCAAAAATCTGCATTTGAACAATTTCAATTTAATAAAATTTAATGCTTCATTTTCCGACCACTCCTACTTACTGCCAACTTAATTTTAGTTTAGTATAACTTTTTGCTATAATTTTCTTTTGTATGAATATTTCCACAATATTGTAGATTCGTATTCTGTAGATATGTTTTAAAGTGTTTAATAAGTATTTTAAGATATATTATTTTAAAATTTATTTTATAAAAATTGTATTTTGAAAGAATATTGCGGTCCTAGAGATGGGAAAAATGTCACCATATACATATCTTTTAAAATACAAATCTTCGGAACACTTAGAAAAAGACCGGGGAAAAAGAATAAATAGTATACTGAAAAACTGAAAAGAGGTTTGCTTATAGGTTATGAATCTATACTTGATATATGGTATGTTTAAATCAATGAAGAATTTACTAAGCTCGTTTGTTGAGGGGCAAGAAAAATAAAACCCATTCTATTTGATTAAGCTGCCACGAAAAACTTCTGTAACACCTATAACAAAATTTGTCAGTTTTGATTCGATTCTCTATAACAACGTAAAATACTTTTCACTATTGCTAACTCTTGCTGAAAAATATAAATAAACTTGAATCCAATTCACATTTCTGTATTTTCACATTTTTTAAATAGCATTAATGCACAAGCTCTCATACCTCAGTGATGACAAACCTGCGCCTAATGCGTGACGCTTAACGTGTAATTTGACATTAAAGACAAGTGTAGCCACAATTTAACGTTTTAGTTTTATATCGCGTTGTTAATAGCATTAAACGTAAGGCAATAGCTCGGGTGACACGTAACGTAGCGGTACTTAAAAATAGAGCACAAAGCGTAATTTTTCTCGCATTAATTAATGCTTGTTTGCCAGTAGACGTTAACGCATATGAGGCGAATCGCCTCAAGGTGCACGCTCACTTAGGCGAAGAGAAGTTTATCCATCCAAGAACCTTACATACAATCAAATGGAAGCCCGCACACTGAGGCGGCGAGAAGCGAAGAGAAGCGTGGTTGACGCTCGGAAAGTCTGGAGAGCAACTAGACGACGTTTGTCTCGCCGCTTCCGGTCGCGCCGCCTCGGAGGTGCGCGCCCACTTAGACGAAGCGTCGCGAAGCGAAGAGAATTTTATCCACCCAAGAACCTTACATACAATCAAATGGAAGCCCGCGCACTGAGGCGGCGAGAAGCGAAGAGAAGCGTCGCTTGACGCTCGGAAAGTCTGGGGAGCAACTAGACGACGTTTTTCTCCCTAGAGCAGTGCCGGCTCAAGGGGGGGGGGGGGGGCTATCAGCCCCGGGCGGTGGCCTAAAGGGGGCGGTGAGTGGAGTAAAGAAGTAAACCCAAGCTGAAAAACAATAACAGTTGTACAAAAAAATTGACAGAACTGACACACAAAACAGTTGACAGTTTCCGGCGTGAAATCTTTTATTCCAGGTTTTGAAGTTCCTTGAGCATTTCTCAAAGATAAATTGGGATGACGTTTGAAGAAATTTCGAAGCCATTTTTTGCCGGCATTCGCGTCTCGTTTTCAAAACGGATGAGGAAGGTTATTCCTTATAGCAAGCTGATACGCCAGTCTGCGAATGTCTGCGAGTCCTAGACCATAATATCTTTTGTCCATTTCCAAACAGGACTGGACCAAATCTTCTTCCATTTTAGGCAATAAAACTGGTTTTCGACCCATTTGTAGATTACATTGTTCTTCTAAGGGTTGCTCACGTTTGACATATAATTCAAGGGTTATTTGTGGAACGACGAAACTCTTTGACGCCTTTAAAAAACCCCATATGCTTACTTTTAACTGTGTCAATGGTTGCGTCTTCATATTCTCTGGATTCCAATTTTTATATGGGAGTCCTTTTTTAGGCAGTTTACTGAACTTTTTTTTCCTATAGATAAAAAGTTTTCAAACCGTACATTTAGTTGGGTTTCTAAGTTTGGAGATCCAATTTTAGGACACATTTCTATCCAGAATTAGGCAGCCTTTATGACTAAGGTTATGTGATTAAAATAAAAAAATCTTGGCAGATATTTTTGTTTCAAACACTTCGGCTTATTCTACAACTGACTATTCTAGTACATGCATGCGAACTTTCACTTTCCTACGCTAACTAACTTTTATAATAATGTTTAGGCACGGAAACAAACAACTCTGTCACAAATAAACACATAATATTATGGCGCCATCCAGTGGCGTATTCGGGGGGGGGGGGGGGGTTAACCCCCCAGATGTCTGAATAAAAATATTTGTATTTCGATTTTATGACGAACTTTGGGCGCGGCCCCGAAAAATGTTCGCCTGCGGCGCTTTTCCACCTTCCCACTTTCCATTTAGTGAACCCCCCCCCCCCCCAAAACAAAATCCTAAATACGCCACTTGTACCACTGAACATCCAAACTGGGTGCTCCCCTCAGACTCATTCTATATGAAAGACCTTTTTCAGTTTCGAGATGATGTAGTATCCAAAATTAGGCAACTATCCAATATTCGGCGCCTTTCCTATACATCTTTGTGTTTTTACGTTCGTTTTATTCACATGGATAATACCTAGTGGAAATAAACATCGGAAAATTTTATTGGAGGGGGGGGGGGGGGCGGTCAGCTTTGAATAGCCCCGGGCAGTAAACAGCCTTAAGCCGGCACTGCCCTAGAGTCTAGAGGTTGGGGGAAACGTTTTTATCCCGGACGTGTGCATGCGTAATAACCTCAAAAATATAAATGAGGCACTTGTTAATAAGTTTACCGCTTTCCTAGCATCAGTCACGTAGTGCAGTGGTATAGAATCCGCTTATTGACCCAGATGTCTTGGTTCGAATCCGTGCTCGGCCGCATATCTTTTGTAATTTTTGTCACTTAAAATATTATAAAAAGTAGGAAATCGGCTCTAAAAGGTGGATTGGAAACGGGTTAGCACTCCTTCCTCGATAAAAAATTTGTTTTGTCTTTTTGTAAAGGCAATCAGGCTGAGGACAAAAAGATCTTCGTCCGATGACGAGCTGGTCATTTTATGTACCTTCGCAGAACAACCAAAACTGTTTAAATGTTGACAATAGGATGGGATATTTTTTGCCGTGGATTCTCTGCGCTTCGCTTCTCTTCGCCCCAGTGTGCGGACACCGCGGAAACGACGCTTCGCTTCGCCGCGCTTCCCTTCGCGACGCTTCGCCTAAGTGAGCGTGCACCTTTAGATAACCCATCGCGGCGCGCGAGCGTGAAGACATGTCATCTTAAACTCATGATCTCGCAATGAAAACACCATTCAAAAAATAGCTGCAAAATAATTTTCGATGTAATTTCTCCTCAGCTCTCCCGATGGTGTAATTTGTTTTTAAAAATTCCGCCTCTTTAACCTCGAAAAAACACTAAACATGCTGTATCTTGGAAAACGTCATTTTTTAATACGCTGTATCAAAAGATCAGAATTTTTACGCCCAAAAAGTTTCTTTCCAGAAAGGACTTTCTTTTTTGTTTTCGAGGAATTAATCGAGAAAAATAGCGCGGCCTTATTTTTCTTGGATAATACAGCTATTGCTATTTTATTACCACATATTACCAAGATAGTTAAGATTTTTCTTCATGCATTAGTAATTTAATTATAATAACACGTTACTCATCGGATGTTTATATTTTGTATGTAAACTGTAAAGATAAAAATTAATCCCTATGACCCGCGACGTAAATTTTTCTTGTTTATTCAGGTTATTATAAACAATTATTACCGCAGTAAATAAAATTCGAAAGAGAAACGAAATTTTAGCCTAAAGGGGTATCTCCGTCCAATAAAAAAAAAATCGGTAACGTTTCGCCAACAAAAATGAAAATAACATGACATGGCTAAAGTCAATACATAAGTAAGGGTGATTTATTGGCCATTTAGCGTCTTAAAGGGAAGTTTTATTATAACTTTCGTCATCATTCTTCGTCGCGAAAATGTAGTCTTCATGCGTAACGTAAAATGACATGACAGCTATCTAATGAATATTACCATATTTAATAAATTACAGAAAAAGATGATTTCTTCTAAATCTAAAAATGAAGTTAAATAACGTCAAATCCGACAAAAATCATTTTATTTTCAACTAAACTGCTGGCCAATTCAAGCGGGACAAACTAAATTTTTGATAAAATTTAGAGTGGAATATTTTCGAAACGAAAAAAGATTTTGATTTAACTTTTTCAGTATGTAATTGAATAGTTCTTCTAGTTTTTATACTTCAAGGCACTATTGCTAGCAGTCGCTGCAACTCTATTTTACAGGGTGTTAAGTGAAACCCTGACTTTTTTGGAAAAGTTTTCCAGTTCCGAGAATCTAGGAAGAATTTTTTTTGAATTTTCTTTTCATACTAAAATGATCCATGGTCAAATACAAAAAAACAATTTCTCCGGATTTTCTCTATTTTCATTTGTTTTCCGTATACAGGGGTTAGTCGAAATTATCGACTTCTTCTTACAAAGGAACCCCTAATTTGGCCGTTTATTCACAAAAAGCGAAAGACCAAGTAAATTTGTAGTTTGAAGTAGTCCAGCTAACAAAATTAATACAAATTTTTGTACAGGGTGTAGCAAGTTTGGATCACGGGCTAGTAAATTATTATTTTTTAATTTCTACTACTTTTTCCTAAGTTAACTATTAATTATCACGTGCTACGTTAAAGGGTTAAAATTTGTTAGGTCCGATAACAGTACTGGTTAGAAAGATCCTTTTTGCCCAAACGGGTTTTTCATTTTTTGTCTAGTCCCATTTTTAGTGATTAAACGGCTCGCATTTTGAACCTAACTTTTTGCAATTGCATCCATGAACGATTGAAGTGAGAGTGCTTTTTTGGTGGTACATAATGAATGTTTTATCCAACCAAAAAACATGTAGTGGCCAAACAGCTAATGATGCTTATTCGAAGAATTTTTTAGCATTATACAGGGTTGCAAAAAATATACCACCTATACTTTATATGGAAGTCATGTGATTTTCAAATTAATTGAATATAGTCCCAATTTTCTTGGAACTTTTTGCCGAAACTGTTTTTGAATTTTTTTGTCTGGTCCCATTTTTAGTGATACAAATGGCTTGCGTTTAAAACTTAACTTTTTGCGATTGCATTCATGAACTATTGAAGTGGACATCGTTTATTGGTTTAACCAACCAATAAAAAAGTGTCGTGGCCATAGAGCTAAAGATGCTTATTCGCTGCTTTTGTCCGCGTTTGCCCAAAACATATCACCTACATTTTATATGAAAATCATGTGATTTTAGAGTCCTTTAGGTATTCATAAAGTTCCTTTTTGCTATATTAATAATTATTAAAGAAAATGTCCTACTTATTATTAATAAAATCTAGTAACGATACAGATAAAAAGAATAATATTCATTCGGAACTTTTTCACATTATACAGGATTGTGCAGAAGTTACTACTTATAATAGAAGCCACGTGTTTCTCGATATCTTTGGATTTTCGTAAACTTCGATTATTCATTATAAAAGAAAAATATTTTACCACTGCTCTAAAAAGTCAGTACATGGCATTGAGAAATTTTAATTAATAAGAAGTGTCTTAAATTAATAGTCACGGAGTACATTTTTCTCGTCAAAAATTGGAGATGGATAGTGAATTCAACTGAACAAGTTATAAAATTCTGTATAGCGTAGTTTTTAGAAGGTATAGAAATTTCAGAAGATTTAATTACTTTTGAAAGTACTCGAAAAGATACGTAATTTTCAAATTTAGTAGTTATTTTTCCCGGCATTACTTTAGGAGATCCAAAATGTAAATTTTGGTTGTTACTTTTATAGGTAAACAGAAAACGTTTTAAATTATAGAACATTTTTTTTACTTGAAGGTATTATAAAAACTTGCAACTAACGAAAACAAAACAAATCTTAATACCTAGTAGGACCTCCCCTTACATTTATTATCTCTTGGCATCTTCGAGGCATGCTTATTACCAAATTATTGACAAATTCTTGCTGAATATTTTCCCACTCCTGAACAATGGCGTCTGCAAGTTGTTCTAGAGTCTGAGGAGGATCTTCCCTAGAACTTACCAATAATTTCAATTTAGACCAGACGTGTTCGATAATATTCATGTCTGGTGATTTTGCAGGCCAGACCATCCTGGTAATATTATTAGCTTCCAAAAACTCTTGCACAATGCGTGCTCTATGAGGTCTGGCGTTATCGTCAATTAGCACAAAATCGTTCCCAAAATTGTTTGCAAATGGTAGAACGATATTGCTTTAAATTTCGTCCCTATATACCTGACCGTTAATGGGCTCCAATGTTAAAAAAAGTTCCGTTTTGCCATTAAACATTACACCACCCCAAACAGTAACGCCTCCACCACCAAAAGGTTCCTGAGGAGCCATATTCTCCTCCATATACCGTTCGCCACGTTCACGCCAAACTAATATTCTGCCGTCCGAGTGAATTAAATTAAATCTTGACTCGTCTACAAATATGCAGTTTTCCCAGTTATCTAATGGCCAATTGCGATGTTCATATGCCCACTGGAGACGTCTTCGCCTATGCTGTGGTAGAAGTCGCACACATTTAGCACGTCGCCGAGCTCTAAAATTAAAATTTTGGCTTAAAAATCTGTAGTATAGGTGTAGGGAATGAACCAATAAATAAGCCAACAGTAGCTTTTATTATACTAAAATGCAAAATTAGGTCAATTTTCATAACGTTAGTTCTAGGGAAGAACTAAGGAACATTACGCTGCAAGCACAAATAATGTGTTTATGGTCGCCTATCAAAACTTTAATTTATGAACAACTTAGTTCAAGTTTACATTTATAATATCGGTGCGCAAAATCCAAGATTCACGCCTCAGCTGACGTCGATATTATAATAGCCGACTTACTAAAATGAAACACTAAAAATATTGGTACAAAAAATAAGATCTCATTTGAAGTAACTCACCTTAAGTTATTATTGTTTAAAGTTCTTCTAATGGTCCTATTGCTCACACGAATGTGTGTTCTTGCTCTGAACTCCTGGTTAATTTTCTCTGATGAAATTTTTCGCCTTCGACGAGCCTCTCTAACCAACCATCTTTCATCTGCAATGCCGACTTTCTTTTGGCGACCTCCCCCATAACGATAGTTTGCACTTCCCGTTTCGTGGAAGCGTTGACGCAGTCGAGATATTGTACTTCGCCCAACCCCGTACATATCCGCAATAATACTAATTTTTACCCCATCTTGTAGTAAACGCAAACAATTAGCTTGTTCTTTTGCACTTAATCGAGCCATTATAAAGGATAATAACGCACCAATTCAAAGAAGAATACTTTGTTGCCTTGGTAACTGTCAATAGCAAAGAAAATGTTTTATTTTTTGGCCTACTAGATCTTTTGACTAAGAAATAGAAACGCCGCTAAATTAGCAGAAATCCACCTGCAAAGTATAGGTGGTATATTTTTTGCAACCCTGTATAATGCTAAAAAATTCTTCGAATAAGCATCATTAGCTGTTTGGCCACTACATGTTTTTTGGTTGGATAAAACATTCATTATGTACCACCAAAAAAGCACTCTCACTTCAATCGTTCATGGATGCAATTGCAAAAAGTTAGGTTCAAAATGCGAGCCGTTTAATCACTAAAAATGGGACTAGACAAAAAATGAAAAACCCGTTTGGGCAAAAAGGATCTTTCTATCCAGTACTGTTATCGGACCTATCAAATTTTAACCCTTTAACGTAGCACGTGATAATTAATAGTTAACTTAGGAAAAAGTAGTAGAAATTAAAAAATAATAATTTACTAGCCCGTGATCCAAACTTGCTACACCCTGTACAAAAATTTGTATTAATTTTGTTAGCTGGACTACTTCAAACTACAAATTTACTTGGTCTTTCGCTTTTTGTGAATAAACGGCCAAATTAGGGGTTCCTTTGTAAGAAGAAGTCGATAATTTCGACTAACCCCTGTATACGGAAAACAAATGAAAATAGAGAAAATCCGGAGAAATTGTTTTTTTGTATTTGACCATGGATCATTTTAGTATGAAAAGAAAATTCAAAAAAAATTCTTCCTAGATTCTCGGAACTGGAAAACTTTTCCAAAAAAGTCAGGGTTTCACTTAACACCCTGTAAAATAGAGTTGCAGCGACTGCTAGCAATAGTGCCTTAAAGTATAAAAACTAGAAGAACTATTCAATTACATACTGAAAAAGTTAAATCAAAATTTTTTTTCGTTTCGAAAATATTCCACTCTAAATTTTATCAAAAATTTAGTTTGTCCCGCTTGAATTGGCCAGCAGTTTATATAGGTAATAAACAAAAAAAATTATGCAATGGATGGAACCAATTGGAATGGGTCCCCAAAGGTGTCCAGATGAACGTAAATTTTATAAAAATATTTTATTGTTAATTTTTTTTATTAACAATTTATTGCAAAAAAGTTGTTTTTTTTCATGTATTTTTTCGGGTTTCCCGTGATATCTCCGTTATTTATTAAAATAGTGGGACGCCGTTGGCACCGTCAGAAAGGTGAGAAGATTTTACACAATTTTGCTGCTAAGCACTTTTTTCTACGACCAATAGATTCGTCAGTATTTAATAAATAAAAAACCGTTCAAAAAGTAAGCGCCCGGGCGCGCAGCGGATGCAGCGGTGCATACGCATAAGCTCGCGCGATGTAAACAAATGTTAATAACTTTTGATCAATTAAAGATATTTGGATAAAACAAAATGGCACATCAATAATCGCCAAGACAATCAATTAAACATATTTCAGAAGTATTTCGAATGTTTGGGTTTCCGGTATTTTTATTTAAGTGTGACATGAAAAATCACGTTTTTGTAAACCCCGTTTTTTTTTGGAAAAAACGAAATTTATGAAAATATATGCAAAAACGATCATATCCATAGTTAAACGTCAATAGAAGACCTATTTATCTACAACTTTACCAAGTTTCAGATGATGATCTTTTTTCATTATCTTTTTATAACAATTTCTTTATAGCGGTATTTTCATCTTTTTCCAGATAACTTCAACTTTATGCCAATAAGACTCACTGAAAAACTAAAGTTTTTGTAAAACCAGTCACACCATCTGAAAGTAAATGTTATACCTCACTGATAACTACTGTATTATTTTTAAAATTGAAAAATTACAAAAAATAATGACTGGTTTACCTAAGCGGCGAACACGCGAAAATACATTTTTCGTAAAACATACAAATGAAAATTTGCCGTAACCAAAAATAAGAAGCCCATGACTACACCCCTCGCAGAATTCGTAGATAGTGGTCTCAGGACGAAGTTACAATACTTACTTTTTAATTTTTTAAAATTTGTTGATAAATACAGAGCTTGAATAACAGAGAAGAGGAGAATTTCACACTTAAACAAGAATATCGGAAATTGAAACATTCGAAATACTTTCAAAATATGATTAATTGATTGTCTTGGCGATTATTTATACGAGCGATTTTGTTTTATTCAAAAATCTCAACTTGATCGAAAGTTATAAGATAAGCATTTGTTTATAGCGCGCGTAGTTTTTGAGCGGTTGATTGTTTATTAAATACTGACGAATCTATTGGTCGTAGACATAAGTGCTCAGAACCCAAAGTGTTTAAAATGTTCTCACCGTTCTGATAGTGCCAACTGCGTTCCGCTATTTTAATAAATAACTGAGATGTAACGGAAAACCCGAAAAAATATATGAAAAAAAAACTTTTTTGCAATAAATTGTTAATAAAAAAAATTAGCAACAAGACATTTTTATAAAGAGTTTTATACGTTTATCCGGACACCTTTAGGGACCCATTCCAATTGGTTTCATCCATTGCATAATTTTTTTTTGCTTATGTTGGACTCTCCAGATCTAACTTTAGGGATCAAGTGAAGATAATTTAATTCTAAAACAGTTACATACAAAAAGGTTAATGTCTTAGAAGTATTTCAATACCCAACTACCTCAATATTTTTGTCCTCTCGATACCCTTTATTAGAAACAGCAAAACCAGATGTATAATTTATTACTGCAACCATATTATTAAGGTTACCGAAAGGAAATGCACATCGGTGTCACTATCTGTCAGTTGCTCATTTAAAAATTCCGTTACAAAATTGGTAACTAACAAATTCCGAAGTAACTATAACACCGGTAATGCTGCCATGATGCGTTATGCATGCAAATCTTATATTCACATTAACAATAGGTTATCAATAGAAAGTAAAACGTAGTAAGGTGATCTAATTGGTAGTTTTTGTTCATATTTTGTGAAGTAAATGATATAAATACAAGCTGATTATTTGATTTTGTTTCATTTAGTAAAAAAATATAGTATATTTCAAGCGCGAAAGACCATAAATTTTTTAAATTTTTCGATTTAGATAAATGGCCTTTAGCGTCCACCATTTTGTCTATTTTTAATTTGATGTACCCTTTTTGCCACCTCGTTTAATAGACCTTAAAAAAAGCTTTTTCTTTCTATTTAGACATACATAGATAGATAGAATATAGTATCCTACGTCCGCCATTTGGTAAATCTTTCAATTTAATGTAATGCAATGACGAATCTTTTGACACCTCATTTAATAGGTATTTAAAAATTTATATTTTTTGACGTGGACAATATGGCAAAAATTGGTTGTGCAGTTCGGACTGAAGAAGGGCACAAACATACATACATACATAGACTGTTACAAACGGGTAATGTTTGGTGTTCCGCAGTCGGGTGAAGAAACAAAATATTATGAAATATTTATTTTTTCAACACCAAAAAAGGCAAATTATTTTATCTCATGCGTCCGATTTACTTTGATGTTTTTCGACAACCTATTTTTATGATTCATTTGCAAACTAAAATGGTTTAAAATCGTCACTTTTCCGCAATTTTTTTTTTCAAATTTTCAGTAGCTTTAAGAGGAGCTTGTATCCCTACTACTTTAGTTTTTCTAACATTATTATTGCTCAGCTATGTACTATCAAAAACAATGATTTTCCAGTGTAGACACACGACATAAAATTCATGAAAGAAATACAAATTTTATTGTGTATTCTTCTTGAAAGCAGGAAGCACAGGAACCATATTATAAACCAAGAATCTACGGCGGAGTCTATGCGAATTGGGAATAACCGAATAAATGAAACTGGGGAATTACCGAATAAAGATGGGGGTTCACCAATTAATTTAATCAGGGTAGGCTTCATCAGCTTTAATTTACGTAATATTAAGACAGTATCCTTTCTAAACAAGACTTAGTAGTTTTTTGATACATGAAATTGAAAAAAGTTAGTAGTACTGAACCGGATGTAAAGTTTTGCGACAAACACCGAATTGACTGGAACGGAACTGAATGGAACTTATATTTGCTCGTTTCGATCAGATAGGGATTTCACGATGTACCTACTTGTTAGCTGTACTCAATATTTGCTGTTGCCTTTAGACACTGTTACATATTTCTAAAAATCCGATTTTATTTGGCCAAGTCGACTTGTGAATCTTTTTCACGTGTGACAAACGAAACTTTAGGAAATTGCTTTAACTTCGAAGGTAGTACCATAGCAAGCGCTTTGTTTATTGGCTGTTGGACAATCAATCGTGATATTTTAATAGGCACTATTCCTGTAATCCAAACAAATTTGAAATATATTTTTTGTAATCTCTACATAAATTAAATATTTATGGCTGTTATTTTTAACCATTTATTTTGGGTCTTCCTCTATATATAAAAGAAGAAACTGACTGACTGACTGATTGACTGACGTATCAACGCACAGCCCACACCGCCGGGTCTAGAAACTCGGAATTTTGAACACAGGTTTCTTATATAACGTAAGAATGCACTAAGGAAGGGCTTTTCAAAATTCAACCCCTAAGGGGGTGAAACAGGGTTCAAACTTTGTATGGAGAAAAATATGTTAGATGGTCCTATTAACTCCAAACTTCATAGAAATACTCTAAAAAATAACGTTCAGATTCACTAAGAAGGTTTAAGATTTAGTACTGGTTTAAATTAAGACCTTCTAGTTGATCAGTTATTTTTTGACAAGTTTTCGTCCTGTCATTGTTAATAAGTCGTCATTAAAAAATTATGAATTGTTCCAATATTTCAGCGATTTGCTTGGTTTCCAAATGATTTTCATCTTGGAACGGGTTGCTAGAATGAATTTAGTTCTATTATTGTTGAAAGTACTTACTAAAATTGCCCTTTTCTTTATAAATTGCGTAAAAACCCAGAAACAAATTCATAGCATAAAACTTAGTTGTCTTATTTTTACACTTGTCAGTTTAAAACTCAAATTAGACTGACCGAAAATTTTAAACACGTGTTTTACAGTTTTTAATAAATCAGTCCCTAAGGGGGTGGCATGGGGGTTCAAAGTTTGTAATGGAGTAATAATATAATTGTTATACCGCGGACAAAGTTGCGGCCGAAAGCTGCTAATAAGCTACAAATAAGTTTTTTCTTTTTATTTATGTGACGCTATACTTTCACAGTGGTAAATCAAAACCTCAACATTTGTCTTCAAACTTTCTTAGGATTAGGAAAAATAAATGAATATCAA
The DNA here is from genome assembly GCA_963971165.1 of Philopedon plagiatum. Taxonomy (NCBI): domain Eukaryota; kingdom Metazoa; phylum Arthropoda; class Insecta; order Coleoptera; family Curculionidae; genus Philopedon; species Philopedon plagiatum. The sequence goes on from OZ020194.1 coordinate 63,624,957, forward strand.
AATATGCTTACTTGAATTTGGCCATACTAACATTTAATAAAATTTATGTAACATTTTTAATTAACTTTGCACTGCTTTCTTCTGACTTCGGCGGCTCTTGGCACAAGAAGAAAATAACCTAATCGAAAGGTATCCAAAAGCTGATGATTTGTAACCCTTTTGGTATTAATGTTGGAGAGGTTGCTGAAGAAGTCCAGGAGGACCTAACTGAATTACAAATGAATGAATCTGAATCTGTTCCCCTTAAGACTTTTGGTGTAAAAAAGCAATTTAGTGAAAATTCGGAAAATTGCCTTGAGCTATCTTATCCTCTTCTCCACGACTTATTTACGTGAACAAGGATTTTCTGCTTTGGTTGTAATCTAAAATAAGTCCGGGAATCGATTGAAAGTAAGTGATGATATCCGTGTAGCTTTGTGCAATAATATTAGTCACAGGATTGCACAGCTTGCAAAGGAGATGCAGGCTCAAATATAACATTGATTATTTGCCAAACTTGATTTTCTATTAAAAATATTCGTTTTTGTATTATAATTTTAAATAATAGTACAGTATGTGCATGTTACTATTAAGTTTCACGGATATGTAGAAAGTTTTGATTAAAGTTTATTTTAAGATTCTTGAATCTTGTGGTCCCTGCTACGAACAAAAAAAATCATGGTAGTCCCTGGTTCAAAAACGGTTGAGAACCACTGTTCTAGATCAACATCATTCTCTTTTTCGCCAATATTTTGCCAAAAAGCTAGTCAATTTTCTTGAACGAGACCATGATTTCCATTTAAAATATTTAACTTCCTATCTTTTGAAATCCCCTTTCGTCTGTTTTTCGTCCAGGAGGGGGTAAGGGTTATTTTTCATATTTTGCTAACAAAAATCTGAGAGCTCTAAAGTTTTCAGAGAAAAAAAAGGATTTCTATTTTAAGCACCTTTGCCTTTGCCCCCTCTCAAATTGAACAAAAACCATTTTCTGATATGGTCTGGGTTTGCTCAGGTTTGTTAAAGAAAAAATAATAAGATAAAATTCGAAAACTATTATGTATTATTTTATAAGTCTCGACAAAAGTTCTGACAGATAAACTATTATTTGACCTACACCTACTTACCTTTTCTTAATAAGTAGCATGTAACAATCAAAATAACCGAAAATTTATTTAAATTAATACAATAAATACCTCTCAACTTGACTCGTTGCTCAAATAAATTTGAGATTATGTCGGTCATGTGCTTAGAAAAGTTGTCGTACCTATCTGGCAGAAAATTTGTAATATACGACATTTTTTCTTAGCACATGTCACATATGACTAATTGTGGTAGGATGCGTTTAATTTTTGTAGTTATGTCAAATATTATAATCATATATCTTCCTTGAATATTGTGATACGACTTTCATTTAGCACAAAAGTTAAAAAATAATGCAGTAACACTTAAAAACTTATAAACTTATTTTTGACAAAATTGTCAGATACGACCTTCTTGCTTAAGACGGCAGTATTGTATTATAAACAGTACGATTGATCACATGTTTGTTAAAAATTCCGAGGAAAAAGATAAAAAGGGTTGATTTAAGTACCTAGCACGAAACAGCGACACGTGATTCAGACAATATCTGAACGAAAAGTAATATATTTTTTTTAAGTTAAACTATATCTTAGTAATTTTCCTTAAAATACCATTTTTGTGTTTGTAATGACTTGCTTGAACAAGTTATGCAATAAAAATATGTACGCGTATTCCCTATTGTACGGTCAATGATCATATTACAGCAAGATAAATAAATAAAACAACGTACACATTTCTAAGAGACTCTCTTGTTCATCCAAGCAGAAATATTTATAATCAGCGATTTCCCAGAACACAACAATGCAGTTTTTGTTATCAAATAAGAATTTAAAAAAATACATATACCTTGATATACTATACATGTCGTGACAGTAGGCAGCCGATAAATTAATTAATTGTCTTATTTAAATAAAGTAAAAAATCACATAAAGAAAAGTGAAAATAAATTAATCTTCATTTAAATAAAACTTAAATGGCAACTTAAAAAGAAATATTTGGTTAAAGGGCAATACCTAACGCTCTTACGAATTTTCCGCTTGCGACCTCGACCTCACTTAAAAAAACTAAAACGTGTCCTTTTATTTCCGCAGCATAACTTTTTTGAACACCTTTTTAATGCGATTTTTCACAAACCTAAGCAAACCTCTAAAAAGACAGTTCCGGATGAAAATAATCCATTTTTTCCACACAGTTGGCAGTGCCAACTTGGCACTGACGCATCATTTTATAAAGTTTATGGATAAAGTTACGATACACTTACTCACGTACATTCCGACCTGCCTGGAAAGTACAAAATTTCGCCTTCAGATTCATCACTTCATCAGATTTGTCAATAAACCAGCCGACGCCAGATGAAGCGACGTTGCCACTCTTACTCTAAATTTAGTCACCATGCAATGGAAATAAATTACTGCAAATTTATTATCACGAAAAATAATGGTATATTGGTACCTATATTTTATTAATCTTTAGTAATATGCTTTAGCATGTGGTACCTATTATGATTGTAGATAAGTATTAACCCACAGTAATTGCGTTATTTTATTAGAGTCTGTCAATCTGCGAATATTTTACACTAGCTTTCGCCCGCGGTATAGCAATTTTACTCCATTACAAACTTTGAACCCCCATTTCACTTTCTTCATTTATTTAAAACTGTAAAACATGTGTTGAAACATCTATTTTTAGAGTACTTCTATAAAGTTTCCAGTTAATAGGACCGTCTAATATTTTTTCTCCCTACAAAGTTGTAACCCCTGTTTCACCCTCTTAGGGCTTGAATTTTGAAAACCCCTTCCTTGTGCACGCCAATGTTATATAAGAAACCTCTGTGCAAAATTTCAAGTTTCTGGGCCCAGCGGTGTGGGCTGTGCGTTGATACGTCAGTCAATCAGTCAGTTTCTTCTTTTTATAGAGATAATTGAAAGCCTGGCAACAGTTCAGCCGTTCTCAAAAATCTGATAGGAGACCATATCGTCTGCCAGAATATAAATAACTTGGGAATCTCCGATTGCTCTAAAATGCAGGTAACGATATCTATACTTGATTCGAAATCAATGGTTTTCACAAAATCTTCCTTATTTTAATTCTTCAAAAACAAATGTAATGAGATTTCATAACAGACAAAAGTCATGTGACACAGTTGATGTTGCTATCAATGGCCCACCAATAAAACAGGTAGTGTTAAGTTTTAAAGCATTCAACTGGATCAGAATTTGAACTGAAAAGCACACCATTTAATACGTCTCTCTAAATTGGGATCCTTAACCTATTTAATTATTTCAAAACATGAAAACCATATTAACGCCAAACCAAATACTATATTTTGAACAAGTTGATTCAACGCTACGAAACGGAATATGTTTATGAAGACACTCCTCACTAAAGGTGCGATTTCCTCGGGGCGACCATGATAGGCGTTCGTCGCTCGGCGATGATCGTGAACCACTGCTCAATGGCAAATCAATGTAATCGTCTCCCTCCAGGGGGCTATGTTGAGCGACTTTGCCATTAGCAGTAGTTTGCGATCATCGCCGAGCGACGAACGCCTATCATGGTCGCCCCGAGGAAACCGTACCTTAAAGGTGCGATTTCCTCGGGGCGACCATGATAGGCGTTCGTCGCTCGGCGATGATCGTGAACCACTGCTCAATGGCAAATCAATGTAATCGTCTCCCTCCAGGGGGCTATGTTGAGCGACTTTGCCATTAGCAGTGGTTCGCGATCATCGCCGAGCGACGAACGCCTATCACGGTCGCCCCGAGGAAACCGTACCTTAAAGGTGCACGCACACTTAGGCGAAGCGAAGAGAAGAGAATTTTATCCATCCAAGAACTTTACATGCAATCAAATGGGAGCCCGCACACTGAAGCGTCCAGAAGCGTTGTGCGGGCTTCCAGTTGATTGCACGTAAGTTTCTTGGACGGATAAAATTCTCTTCGCTTCGCGACGCTTCGCCTAAGTGTGCGTGCACCTTAAATGTCATATTGTTAGCTCAAAAGAGAATAATACAATGTATTTTAATGGTTCTAAAAGAACTTCTTGTAGGACATTGTTTAAGGATTTATGAAATATTAACCGTTAAGTCTTTATATGTATGTGTTTAAAATGCGGTCAAATGTTCAAATGTTTTTCAATGTTCAAATAAATTTATTCGCTACAATAAATTAATACAAATAATATTAATACGCGATAAGGTGGTGATTTTCGTGTGCGAGCGAACGCATTAGGCGCTCGCGGTCCCGACGCATCGCGGACCATTCTGTGCCGAGCTGGTATAAGGCTGAAAAAGTATGCAAGAACAAGTAATTTGGTAAATAATTTTTAAACAGTAATATATATCAAAAAATGAAAAAGGCAGAAATGAATGGATGACCTGAAAAATTTACCACTAGGTATCTTAGTTAAAAAGTTCCAGGTCTATGGTATAGGAAATTTCTCTCTTGTTTCTAACCAAGAAATCAGCTGTAGAAATTTGTCGGCCAAATATTGCAACACCCGATTTATTGTGATGGAACAAAAACTAATATCAATTGCAAATGTAACCGGATTCCAGACTACCGCTGCTGAAGCTGCACCAAACATCAAAGAATTGTAGTGTATATGACATGTACAACTAGTGAAGAAATATTGATGTTTTTATGATATGCTTCAAATAGATAGTTTGATAACACATAGAAATAAATAATTAAAAACAAACTATGTTAAATTTGCATCTACGGCACTGGTTGCCTTATTTATATCAATCATCGGCAATGGTATGTTGAAAAATGTGATACATTAAAATTGCGCTCGCTCATCCACATATCCTTGATTTGTAATTAAGAGGCAAACAGTGCATACGTTACAAATATAAAATGTTAATTTCTGAAATGCTATAATATAGTGGCACACGCATCATTCTAAACTGTAGGACTGTAGGTCAATCAACAAACATAAAAATACATCGTTTTTAGGCATATTCCCTCAGAAATGTCCGAATTAACTTACAAAAATATAAATACTTGAACTTACTAGTTAATATTGTAATAAAATTATTGGCATCCAAAAAAGTCAATATCTATATAACGAAAATAAAAAAATTTGGCAAGAGTATCAATGCTCGTGGAACTTTCTTTTCAGCTTTTGTGTGTAGCCAGATATTGTACAGCTACAACTAAAGCTCGCCACCTAAGCACACCCGAGTTTCTCCCTCCGCCAGATTTAAAATAGAGCGAGTTCCCTAACAAAGGAGAGATTTGAATAGGACGAGTGCCCTATTTTATATCTGGCCGAGTGCTACAGTGTTCTGGTGGATAGAAAACTAGATAATTATGTTACATTTTATTAAAAAATCTTAAGTTATGTTTTTTTTTGTTTTAATCTGATGTATCCTATAGACGAATTGTTTATTGCGAACTAAGCTATTTAGCTTTTAAGGCCTTAGGCACATATAAAGTCAAAAGCACTACGGATTGCAAGGTCACATTAAATGAGCACGTTTTTTTTACGACATCCGATGAGAAAGAATTACATAGGGGAACTTAATTTACTCTTTTTAAGGATTTAGGGACTCGTTTAAAAACAAAAATACTTTACAGTATCCATATAATATTACTTGATGTACTATTTCATTATAAAGACCTGTTTATGGTAGAGTTTTAGGACTATAAAGTGGCTCTTTATCGTACTAGTATAATAAAATTACTCTATTGCTGTTGAAGTCTGCCAGTATACTGTCTTCAGAAGCTTTCTTGATTTTATTACTTACACACCATTCTCTCTGCCTCATAAGTTACTTTATATAAATGTTTGGAACTGGATGGATGAAACTTCTTCATCGAAGCGCTACTTTTAACCTCCATTTTCCGCGACTAAACAAAATGGCAACTCTGCAAATGGTACGCGACTAACTAATATGCGTGTACGTAAAAGAATATCAATACATTATTTCATTTGAATTATCGGTAATATACAATATACGAAATTTACGTAAATTATTTCGTTTTGGCCCGCCGCAAATTTGCAATTTACATTTCGGCCCGTCACCGAAAAAATTTGCCCATCCCTGGTTTAGGCAGTAAAAACAGAGGTGGCTAACAGTTGGGAGAGGCGACCGACAGTGTTTGGCGGCATTCAGATAAATTTTAAAAATTAAAAATGGTTTCTGCCTCCACCGAGGTTTGAACCCGGTTCTCTTGCTATCTGGACATATACCTTACCCACTAGGTCGCAACAGCAAGAGACTCGGGTTCAAATCCTGGTGAAGGCAGAAATCTTGCAATTTTAAAAATTTCCGAATGTCGCTAACATTATTTTAAACTAATATTATTATTCAATACAGATGCAAAACTAACGATTGTTAAAAAAATATTATTGGCCACCTCTACTGTAAGTATACCATTCATCTCACCCTTGCACTCCGGGAATGATGGCCACTAGATATGTACATACGAGTACAATTTCTTCAACATTTAAAAGTGACCAGTTGTTTAGGACAAACGTATTTGAATTCAGTAACTACATAGGTTGTTCACATTTTAAACGAGGCTCGGATTATCTTACTTTTAGCGTTTTACACATATACCAAATAATTTATCGAGCTGGCTATCTAAATTTTTAAATTACAGGCTATGCCCATTCTATTTATTCTTGAATTACAGACTATATTATGATGTTTTGCCAAAGGTATTTAGAAGAATACGTTATAGTGAAAAATCGCGTTTGTACTTTTTAGTGGTAGTAGGTCTAAAATCGCATCAAATTTTTACATAATCTTGTATTTACTGAAAAAAAAGTCAATTAAATTTTAAAACCAGCAAATACCCGTTCCTTAGTCCACATCAGTTTTTGCCATTTATTCTAGTTGTGTAAATATTGTGGCTTACACAATTGCTATTCATTTATGAGTGACTGACTACTCATATTTCTGACATATTTATCATTACACGCATGCAAAACCGCGGGTACCAGCTAATAATAAACGCCACAACACGCAACACAAAAACTCGCGTGGATTTATTGCTATACGAAGATTATCAAGGTGTTTACTTATTAAAATGTTCATAATCAAGTTACAATTACGGTAGGTTAGTTTTTAAAGCGACCTCTAATTTTATGATCAAACAGAACATACGAAATCCCACGCTTTGATGCATTTATCGTACTATTTAATTTTGTGTTATCTTTTACTAAAAATAAATGTTACAATATTACAGGACAAACTATAAACTAAGATTTTTGCATTTTGTATGCTAAATGACGATATTTTATGTAATAGTTAATGAGGATTTGTAGATATAGTCCGAGAGCTGACCATCAAATTTCCTATGTATCAAATACACAAAATCTATGATTTTGGTATGTGTGAGCTGCCAGTGACATTGACAAACACGAAGCAGTCATTATTAATTAAGGTAATTTAGCCGGGGCCAGGGGCGGCCGGTACATAGGGGCCCTGGGGCGCGAGCCTCCCCCGACAATACTCAAAAATAACAATAAACGGTAATAAACAATATTATTAATTTTAAACATATCCGTAACGAATTTTCAATAAAATACACAGCCCGTCCATAAGGTCATTTGGTCAATGACCCACCTAAATTTATATTCAATGATCCCACAAATAATTTATTTTTTAAAACTAAACTTTTCTTTCAAAAAAGTACAAGTTCCATGCGAAAACTCCCCAAGAAAGAATCAAGCCAATCGCCAAACGATATCTAAGCTTGCTCCGGGCTGGGTCGTATTTTAAATTGGCCTCGAAGGTTTATATGGTCGATATAAATTTATTAAAATTAAGATAGAAACAGACATATGCGCTTTAGGAAGTTAAAAAGAGACAAAATTTGTCGACGGCCCACTCGAACACTCGAACCGCCCCGGGAAATATACTCTTCAAAACATTTGGGTTGGACAAAGAAAAACTAATTGATCAGGTACCTAATATGCGCATCGTATTTGCATTGTATTAATGTTAGTCATCAAATATACCGGCATCGGCACGGGTTTTCTCATATTAGCAACATGGTCCAGAGCTAGAGTCTCAGCTAGTGAACCAACGGGCCGTGGGTTCGAAGCTGTGCTCGGGCAGATTTTTTTCTTTAATTTTTGTACCGTCAAAGTACCAACAAACACAACGAACAAGTGGATATAAATAGATAATACGTTCTAGTAAACGCATGTGTGGTAATTAAAGACTAACACTAATGAACCTTTTTTCCTTTATATTTATTTTTGGCAAAATACCGAATGAGACTTTTTAAAAACTATTTTTTAAAACGAGCCGCCACTGACCGGACCATCAAATTTTGAAGTCACTTCCGGTTACATTATTGAGTCTTGGACCACACGGATAAAATGAAGACATTATCATGGAGTGCTAGATCTCGCTCTGCTGCAACGCCTCGGCATAATTTCATAATGTTATTGGCGACTCAAATTAACAACGTGGCGTCCTCTCCAGTCGACTTGCTAACTATTATAAAGGGGAATGTTTTCGTCTTTGACTTCATTGTCGTGTTATTTGGCATCTTTGTCAATTTTGTCGTCAAGTGAACCCTTCTTCCCCGTTAAAAATCCGCTGATTGCAGCTGGCTTCCTTAATATTTGAGTCGCCAACAGGGTGAGGTATGGCACTTCATGATCATTATCAAGTACTCTTAGAGCCCGACATTTTGCCGTCAATTTCATTTGTGGGACTATTGACATAATAAGACAAATAAGACATAAGTCAAAAATGTAACCAGAAGTGACGGCCAAATTCTATATTCCGGGTAAATTAGCATTATAATACCGTTGCTCTGTGTTCACCTGTACCAGTGCTAAATGAACAAAGTTTTCTCTGTGTTTAGACATACATATACGAGTAGAAAATTTGACGGTCAGTTTTCAAACTTATACTACACCTATATTAAACCTAGTCATTATTTACATAGCAACCTTACCTCTAATTAGAACACTTAAGGCACATATTGTTGTGATTTATCAAATACACCACAAAATGATATTTCTTCGGAAACATCAACCCTTTGTCCGTCAAACTTTTACTTTAAGACGAAGTCGAATTTAGATTTATTTCTTTATTTACAAATTTGCCAGTCTTGTACTTATACAGTACCTGCCACGGTCTACGATTAGTACTGAGAAATATAGTATCCTGTTGTGCACATCCCATTTTAATGACAAAAATATTTATATTTGGTTTTAAAATTGTTCTGTACACCTCAAGGACAGAACCCCATCAAATGCTTTGCCATTGAAAATTTCTAAAGTTTTTTTTTGTAATATTCTGCTATTTTTGAAATTTTCAGGCATGTTATTAGATCATTACATATAAAGCGAATTAAACTACCGAAATGGTATTATTATTATCATTTTATACATCATACGTGGATTTGATAAAAATAATTTACATTAAACCTCATTTTAACGGGAGCGGGTAAACGTCGTAACTATGTAAATACGCCCTATATATACTGGCTAGATACTGTTGTAATCATATTTCATGACATTATTCCGATGTTTTTTGTTTTGGAGCAGTACGACAGGTGGTATGTAGTAGAGGAATTGGAAGGTGGTATGTAGTAGAGGAATTGGAAGGTGGTAGAGGAATAATTCTTCCTCGATCGAGGTGGTATCACCCCACACATCCTGTTAAAGAGCTGATGAAATCCCTATGGATGTTTCCAGCTCTGGATGTGTGAGTCGGATTTCCCCAGTACACCCACGGTACATAGTACTTAGACTTCGGGCTTCGTGGGTTGTCAGAAGATAAATCGCATTTTTTGGCGAAAATACCTTTGTTCTTGTTTCCTATTATTAGAATGCATTTTGTACTCAAAATAAATATTTTTTTGCAACAAAAACGACGTGTGCAAATGCAGTATTGTCCTTACATATAAAATATTTAGATGTAGTGGGACATGACTGCCATTATAGACACTTCCTTGTTTAAAAAAAAATACATTTTTTAGGCTCAAAAATTATAGCACCACTTTAATGCAATAATACCTAATTCTTTTAAACGGAGAAGTGACCCCCGGGACACCCCATTATACCGATAGCGCCCTTCAATGTGTTAATAAAACATTAAAAGAAAAGCGACTTATTAGACCGATACGGGATATTGCAGTACAGATATTGGCCACATTAAAAATTCATGCTCCTACATAATTTGTTGGAATATAGGAACTTCCTATTAAAATACAGCAAATAATAAATTGAATTTTAACAAGCAAATTAAAATTTAAAATATAGTTCCATATGTTCCTGTAAAAGGCAAAATAAATCTGAAAAACATCTGTTATCTTAGGATCTAAAAGATGTTAAACACTATCTATAGCAGGAGGTGAAATATTTGAAGTTCTCACATTTCGTTATATAAATATTTTAGAATTTGTTTAATAAAGCAAATGTTCTTGCATCCTTGAAATCCACGGGCGTATTCAAGGGGGCGCCTTACCCCCGTAGGCGTTCAAGTTGGATATTGCCTCGTATTAAAAAAACCTCGACGGCTGAGTTTTGGGACAATTCGCAAAAAGGTTATTAATTCCAGCACACGTAAAAAAGTTCGATCAAGAAGACGTCGAGTTTTGCCAGGAGAGAATTTGCAAACAAAGGCCGACAATTTTGGATTTTTATCTTCGCATAGTTGGATATCCCCCCCCCCCCCCCCGTAGTTTACTTTGGACTAGCGACATTGATAACGTTGTACTACAATTCTCATACCAAAGAGTAAACTAAAAATTATTATTAGTATAATACATAAATAATAAACACTATATTGAAGATTTAAGTACATTATTTGTGACTTTTATTATCTGAAGTTATTTCTATCTAAAGTAGGGGTGGTATTACGTAATGGCAGTTTCTACGCGTCAAGTTTTTGTTCTTGTACCTATTATATAATTACTTGTTTAAAAAGCGATATCGCTAGCAAATGTGAAAGTAATATCAATATGCATATATGATATTATAAAATATCATCAGGTGACTGAGAAGATTTTATACAGACTTATAAAAACTCAAAGTCCCGTTTGGTCAGCGTAGAGTACAGTTTACTTTTTTTTTGTTTCTTACATACTTACTTAAAAATAAATCAGGGGTAAAAAACAAAATAATGGATAAAAAATCAACTATATCAATTTTATCGGGGATAATACCACGAGAGCTTAAAAATTACCGATAATTTTTCACGATTGCGTGTTTTCTATAATTTCACGAGTCCGCAGGACGAGTGAAATTTGCAAAGAAAACACGTAAGAGTGAAAAATTATCAGTAATTTTAAAGCTCGAGTGGTATTTAGGGGATTATTTCACGAATGAAAACACAAATTAATATGACAACCAAGAAAATGACAGGAAAAAATTATCGGTGTAATTTTTTTTAATTGGCGTAAAAAAATTATCGCTGTAATTTTAAAAAACTTCACTCATCTTACGGGACTTTTAACACATGAGTGAAATAATCAATGTTAAAATTGTAGGAAAATATCATTATTGTAAATGCAGCCTCGCAATTACTACTGGTCAATTTTCAAATTTTATGAATCTATCCGGTATGCAGGATGACTTTTCGTGGTTCTGATAAAGATAATTTTGTTTTTAATAGGCACCAATTTTTTGCAACAACTAGTACATTTCGGCAAAAGTATTAGTACAAAAGTTCTCATTTATAATACTAAACACTTTTGGGTGCCGTTCTAATATGCGGTCTACCGTCCTACATACAGTCTATGTGTGTACGCTATTATTCTAATATGCGGTCTACCTGCTAATAACTTTAACATAAATAATATAAATTGTGTTTACAACAGTGAGGAAGGAATATCTTTGAGAAATTATCAATGTTTACACTTTGATTGTACTGGTAAGAAACAATCTTAACAAAATCTAACATTGATAATTTCTCAAAGATATTCCTTCCTCACTGTTGTAAACACAATTTATATTATTTTATTACTTTAATACTCTAATCGGATTTTCCCAAACTCGCAAAAATAAAGTAAATACGCTCGGGGCGGAATTGGGGTGCAGGATTAACATACCTGAGAGATCACTATTTTTGGAATAATTATGCGGGCGGAGTTAGGCACTGCTCACAATTAGATATTAAATGTTAAAGTTATTAGCAGGTAGACCGCATATTAGAATAATAGCGTACACACATAGACTGTATGTAGGACGGTAGACCGCATATTAGAACGGCACCCACTTTTGTTTGTAGCTGGATAAAAAAAAAATATTATTACTAATTGTTTCAATTTGCTCGACACAATCATAGTGAAGACATCTTCATAAAAATAATCCCAGGTTCATTGACAAAATGTGATCGCGCCGAGCCGGATAACCTACTGCGAGGTTAACGATCCTTTAACTATTTGATCCCAGCGAATTGTAATGTACATTAAATACGAATATGTCAATGGCATTTAATTTTTATTATTACATATATTTTACTCTGTTCAGTATATTGTATTGTTTACAGGTTATACTAATATATACAAATTTAAATATTGTATTAAATGCGTATTTGTTTTATAAATATGTACCTACTTATTTTATGCAAAAAAATTAAATTTCTATTTGCTCAATCAATGCCACTTTCTACTCATATTTTCAATTAGTTTTTGTATTACCATGTTTTTTCATTACGTCACGCAAGCATCGCCGGTAACTGGAATGAACCCAGATCACAGCACATGTCGTGTGTGTGTGAGTCTGTTTGTTGCTAAGTTGAACATTTACAGGGAGCACCATCTTTGACGCGAGATGTCCTCACAAAAATAGATTATCCGCGCCTCTCCGTGTTAAAAAAATGTGTTTATACTTGCATACAGCATACAGCTTTATAAACATCGGATCAAGATTAATGCAAGTGTTAAATGATGTAGTCAATTCTTGTGTTCAACCTTATATTATCTTAAGTATAATACGAGGTATAATAATAACAATAAAACCTGTTACTAAGTAGCGCGGAATTTTTTTTAAACCAATATGAGAACATTGCGGCCGCAAAGCAAAGCTGCCACTGTTATAAAACAAATTTAAGTTACCTTAGGGCTCAAGTTGCCTACTTGAGCCCTCATATAAGCAACTGAAATATAATTGAACTTTCCTTTAAAGACAGACGAAATTTACATTACACACAATTGTTCCTGATTTGTGCTACCTATACGGTCGAATTCTCGGGAACCAAAATTATAATTAGACAGGAGGCGGTCAAATTTTTGCACAGTTTACCTTGATTAACAGCACAATGTCAATACAATACTGATGACTGATGAGACACTAAGGTGGGAAACGTTACAAACAACCTGGAAATGGCGGTGTAGTAAACTATCAAAGTTTCAATACTTCAAAGGTTCCAAAATTACAAAAAATGTAGTATACCTAATTCTTGGTTGAGAGGAGGTTTTCGCTCAAATTTTAGAAGTCTACAAATGAATGGATAACACGAGGGATAACATGAGAAATTAATGTTTTTATACCGTGAGAATCAATTTTTGTACCTAATAGAAAGGTAATATCAAACTTCAGCTGCTTTGAGTCGCATTCATACTTTGGCCCTTTGAAAAAATACTAAATTGTCACTGTATCAAAAATCTGATGCTTCAAATAATATTTCTATATTTAGAAAGAAAACAATGCAAGGAAGTAGCTCATATTTTCCCACTAGTCATTTCGAAAAAAGCTTTATTCAGTATTTGTCGTATTTGTCATTATCATGGCCACGTAGTGGGTGAGGCTTCTGCATGGCCGTCGCCTGTCGGGTAGTCCGGATGTTATACCAAGCTTTATGAGTATGAGGGTATATTTAATTTATTTTTAGCTTTGTGTCACGTCACGCAAATGCCCAAACTACTTTGTAGTCACTCCACATTGGACCAGAAAAGAAATAAAAGCATATTAGCTTGAGAGGTTATTAATTAATTTGACTTTTATATTTATTGGGTTCATGTAGTTAATTTAACAAGTAATTTAAACATTATACTGTGGATACTTAGGGGAACATTCTGATAATGCTATAGGTAGGTACCTAAGTATATTTTGTTATTGATAGACACTGAAATGTTTTTATTTAGGTAGGCACAAAATAGTTCATGAAACGTAAAAGATATAAACTGCTATCAGAGCAAACTTTCCTCAATCAACTTGACTGAAATGTGAGAAGTAGATACTTAAATGTCCCTTACTCCCTTATAATATGTACTTACCAGTTTCTTTATATTCCCACTGCAATAAGGAGAGTTTTGACTGCATAAGAAAGGTAATTAAGAAATCCAAAAACCATCAGTTTAAATTTAATATTGATGTAGGTACTTATACCTACTATGTACTATGAAAAACAAAGGACACCCGATATTATTCAAGATAGGTTGTTGTTTACTCATTCTTATGGAGCAAGACATCATATTTAATCACAACATAGGTATTTTTATTAGAACGTGATTTCTTCTGCATCATAATAATAGTACAGATTGTGTTATGAGCTTGTACTGTCATGTAAGTAAAATACTTAATTACCTATTATTTCATTAATATACTTAATTATAATTTTAGAAGAGAGTCAAGAACAGTTTGTACTCACGAAAAATATACCTTTTGAAATAAAGTTGTTATTTCGTTACTTAAGTATATCATATCAGTATTCACCACCTCAACTTCCAAATCTCACCTAGCACTTAGAAAGGTTAACCAGCCATTAAAAATACAGCTACGTAAACAAAGGAATTCAGCTTTTGGTTGTATAACAACAGAGGCTGTAACTGGGTACTTATTTATATCCTTGAATAAATCAATTTTTACAAAATGAACAATTAAATTGTCAGTATTGTTTCCTAAATGGCGATTTCAGCCAGATATTTATGTAGCTTAAATATAAAGAATCGCACTTTTGATACTGAGACAATAATTTTAATTGATGTACCTATCTAGGTATTTAAATATACAAGAAAATCAAAATTTCCCCATTGGAGAAATCAAACATGGCGGCCCATTTGCGTCGCATTGCAATCAATGAATAAATCCCTGTATTCCTTGACAATTTTCATTTTATAAATGAAATCTAAGCTTATTTCTGATTGAATTATGATCGAAACTGTTAAATAACAAAACAGCAGTACTTATATGCACGGGATACAACAAAAACTTACCTCGTATTTTATGCCGGCCAGCCTTAGCCATGTTTCAACTTTAAGGCAGTACGGGCTCATTGAAGGAAGTAAAGGCGTACGCGAAAATTGATATAAATAAACAATATCCTTTTCAAAGTTGGTCTTATGTACGGCTACTTTTGGAGGAGCCGGTTCTTTTTCTTTGGGGGCATCGCCCGCACCGGCCTCTTCTTTCTTTGTTTCGTCCACTTTAGGAGTTTCTTTTTCTTCTTTAATTTCTTTGGTTTCCGTGGCAGGTGCGTTGTTTTCAACTTCCGTAGCCATTTTTTTAAAGGATTCTTTGTCGTTAAACTAGAAAACACTGAGCAAATACGAAACGCGCACAGAAACAAACGAACAGTAAGATGCGACGTCAACAACGCGTCGAGCGGAGTAAGAGCGTAAATCTTGATGGCGCTGGCTGGGAACGCACTGAGCGCAGACGAAGAATGCATCGTTGCCAAATTGTAACGATGTTAATTCCTGAACAAAAGACTCTTGGTTTCCTTAACAATGGGAAAAATCGATTGATTATGATGACGTTATCTCTGGAGCGTACTAGTTTTGATTTTCTGGCACAATTTGTGACATCAGACATCCTACTCATTTTGGGAGAAATTCTCCATATCTGTTCTTAGCTAATACCCACGGCTTCGCTTATGTATTTATTCATTATTTTGATAATTATCTGTAGTAATTATGAACTGAGACAGCATAAGCGCCGACAGCAAGGGGCTCGGGGGCCAGCGCCAGAGCCCCCCAAATAGAATATAGTGTGGGCTCAGCTTCCCTTAACGAAACAAGAAAGTTGTAATAACGTTTTTTTTTAAAGAAGCTATAACAGTAACTACCTACCTATTTTTAAAAATTTTAATAATATTTTCAATAAACTGGACTACTGCAGTTTTTTAAGTTAGAACATATTGTTTGGCTTTTACGCAAAAATTACTAAATAGGTATGTAAAAATAGAAAAGACAGACAAAAATTCTATGTTTTTAGTATTGGAAGAACTAAGTATATCCGTTCCTAAACAACACTTTAGACATTAATTGAGATTAGAGATATAGAAAATATATTATAGAAAAAAATCTTAATACCCCCTAAATACCTTTAAGAAAATCCAAATGTACATAGTAGAAATTGAAGTTAATAAGTAACATGAAAAATGAAATCTTTTAAAATAATATAAAATAATTATAAAATGATTTTAAAAGTATTCTTACACCTCAATCCTGTTGACAACATATTGTTTCGGCCTTTTTGGGCCTCGTCAGCCCAGGAGCATGAGGCCCTTAATCTAATTTTTTATCTATTTTTATTATAACAGAGAAACACGTTTATGAAAATATTATGTCAAAATGATTCGTAAAGACAGTAAGTCTATATTATTTGTTGGTAAAATACCTTAAAAATGAAAAAAAAAAATTAAAAATTTTGGCCATACTTTTATTTTTTGCGAATAATCTATAATAATTATAATATCTAACTGAGATTATTGGCGCCTATGCCGACACACTAACTTCTCAAACCTAAGCAAACCTTATATTTTCATATTTTTGACATGGGCGAAGCTATGATTGTATTAAACTCTATACACTCTCTATTTTTACCAATACCTTTAGCTGTAACATTCCGGAAGGTCCAAGCTATGTATCAGTGTAATAATTTTTTAAATTAGTTGAACAGTTCCCAAAATCTCATTACTAAACATTTTTGAATGTGATTGCTGGGCCAACCTTAGATAAAAAAAAAGTTGGTATAGGCGATTGTCCTGTAATTTTCAAGATAATAAATGTTAAATTTATGGATGTGTTATTAAATCTCACTATTAATTTTATCATTGTATGCATTTTTCTTGCTTTCCCAATAGTTGGCTGTAACAGAATTTTAGCTCGGGGGGGGGGGGGGGGGGGGGTCACTTGAAATTGGCACAGAAAGGGGGGGAACTCGAGAAAGGGGGGTGTTTATCACTAACTTTGGGCTGAGTCAGCACAGCCTCGAACCCACGACCTCTTGGTTAATTCATTTCAAATGATTTTATAATTAATTCACAGTAATATTTTACATTTCATATTTACAGTTTTTGGTAACAAGTGATTTCTAGTACAATATACATATATACAAAAATATACATTCACCAGGAAAACGCAGCCAGGCAATGGCTGGGGCTAATGTTGGCCCATGGTAATATTGAAATGCTTAAGTGAAGCAGACATCCCCATCCGAGGCAATCTTTTCGGGGTATAAATAATTCAGGATTTTTGAGAAAGGAATTCAAGTATTTACAATTATTTGTAATACAGTTTGTTATTCTAATCTTACTGGAAAAACTAGGGAAAACCCAGCTTTAAGCTTGGTTAACTCGCTGAGATTCTACCTCTGGAAAACGCTGCTAATGTGAGAAACCCCGTCCGATGCCGTTACATTTGATAACTAACAATGGCGTGACTGAGGTCGTATTTCTAAATTTTTATGTTTAGCCGCTAATTAATAATACATTAATGACATTAATACAATGCATGTACAATGCGCATATTAGATACCTAATTAGTATTTCTTTGTCCAACCCAAATGTTTTGAAAGAGTATATTTCACGGGGCGGTTCGAGTGTAATTCCATAGTGGGAGGGGCGCGATATTATTGGTGGGCCGTCGGCAAATTTTGTTTCTTTTTAACTTCCTAAAGCGCGTATGTCTATTTTTCTCTTAGTTTTAATGAACTTATACCGTATACCGTCCATATAAACCTAATGAGGCCAATTTAAAATAGGACCCAGCCCGGAGCAAACTTGGATATCTTTCGACTATTGCTTGGGTTGATTCTTTCTTGGGGAGTTTTCGCATGGAACTAGCACTTTTTTGAAAGAAAAGTTTGGTTTTAAGAAATAAATTAGTAGGTGGATCATTGAAAATAAATTTAGGTGGGTCATTGACCCATTGACCTTATGGACGGCCGCGCCTGAGAGTTACATTACATATTGAAAGCGACATGTGAATATTTTGGAAAATTCTTTTAATAAATTTAAAATAAGATTTAAAATCTTAGTGGCAATACATGAACTAGCTGTCATACGTCCAGCTCCAGAAACAATTTAATAAAGAATAAAGGCGGGTTCATACAGCGATTTAATTTAATTTAATATTTAATTTAGCGTAACTTAAAAAGTTGGTTAGATGGCACGCCATAATAGCGTTCATACAGTTGATGTAATTTAAGACTTAATTTAAAAGTTGACCAACTTTTATCTTTTAGAATTAAATTAAATTAAATGAGGGTTAACGCGCAAACTCAATGAGATGACGCAGTTGGCATTGACACTATTGACAGTTTTGAAAGAAAAATATTCATAAAATGTAAACAAAAGCTTTACATTTTTGTGTATTTCCCATTCCTTGTGTTAGCTTGTTTAATTTAAATTATTTAAGTGAGTTTGTTTTTGCAAAACTAAAAATCACCCACACCCACACTTGAAAATCGCAATGGCGCAGGCGTAGCACGATGTATTTCATTGGCTGAAAATTAAATCTTAGGTGGCTTAAATTTCTGGATGAACACCATAAATTAAAATTAAATAAACTCTTAAATTACCTTAGGCTAAAATTAAATTAAATTGCTGTTTGAACCCGCCTTTAAATTAATTGGGCACTTGTGATCTGACAGCACCCATGTAAATGTCATTTTAAATTTATTATTTTATTAAATGTTTCGAGCAAAGGGCTGTATTTCCTGTCAATTTAAACCCATCATATTCATAATCATAATCTCTTTCATTCTTTCATTTTGCGCCATTTAAAAATTATTATGAAAATACTCGTTTCTGCATATCAAATTTCTGTGGAAATAAAGACAATTAAATTTAATTTAATTTTATTGTGCTTTTGAACAGAGAAAAGATATTAATTAGTGTTAAAACAGATTTCATTTTATTATTACACATTTCTTCAATAGTTATAGGTACTTTTGTTACAATTGGTCTTTGGAAAGGCAATTGTAAACTTTTATTATTTGTCAATTTTTTTTTATCTGGAACAGACCACGTAGCTTCAAGCCTAAGATAGTACAAACGTACCGCGGGCGTCTGAAGAAAAGGGAAATGTAATCTACTGACATGGGATTTGAAGGATCAAAGGTTAGTAGGGGAAGGAAATCATCTGCCGGCAATTTGTTTTATAATTTGGAGACCCTAGGTATGAATGAGGGAAGTGGGATGTTCAAACTGAACAGCACAGGAATGCATATGTAAAGCATTGTTGTTCTGTTAGGAACAATGAGTAGGGGGAATTATGACTAGTTCGTTGGAGCAAAATTCGTGGAAATATCGGTAGAAAAGAGATAAATCTCCAACAGCGCGACGATGAGCGAGAGAAGGGAGTTTTCTTGTAAAGCCTGGGTCATTCATGGGTCGAATGGCCCTCTTTTGGATAGACTCAAGGATGTTAAGTGTCGAAGGTGATGTCGCTTCCCAGATATAGGAACAGTACAGGTTAGGTCTTATTTGGGAAACATAGAGAGTGGGGTAAAGTTGCAAGGTCAGCAGTATTTTCTGACTCGACAGAGAAAACCAAGCTTTTCAGCTGCTAATCTGCCTATATTGTATTATACTATAATTGCTGTGTTATACTATAATTAAAATAACATAATATTATATACTTAGTCAAATAATATTTAGTAAAACAGATCAATATACATAGAACCTGATCCAAATCCTTTTATTGCTTTAAACTTCATTTATAACAGAAGCATTAGTGGTAATAGAAAAATGTGTTTTCTGTGTATAGATTATGACACTCAGGAGGTAAATATGTTGGGATTTATCTCCGACCCATCTTGGTGACATTCCCTGTATTTATTTAAGTAAAAATATTTTTCTGATCTTTTTTATAATCAACCAAGACCCCATGATCAATTTTTCAACATTAGCAAATTTAAGCCCAATACTCCATCCACGCAGCAATATAAAATGTTCCACGGGCGCGGCGAGGTATAATATGAACATACATATACATAATATAATTTTGTTTTTTTGCGGAATTATTTTCACCACCCACCACATCCACCCTCAAAGCTAACTCTTAAGTTTTTTTTTTTATGGTAATACACGTGAGTGACCCATTTTAAAATTATTTTTACTGATGTACGTGGTCAATTAAACCGCACTCTAATTCACAGCTTAAATGTTTATTAATTTGACTTTCTTAGAAAACCAGCACTTAGACTTTGAATTAGATGAATGATTTTCTTGTCCAGGGGTGTACAGACGTGGCCAAAATATCGTTACAGCAGTACTAAAAATACAGAGGGGTCCAATGCAAAATGTGCCTGGACACGATTTCCTCACTTTAAAGATACCGCCATCCATGTGTTGTAATTACTTATAATTAAAATTGCCGCATAATGGTCATTAATTCAGAAAAAATATGGCCAATGGGCTTGTTCAGTCATTTCGCGTTTCCAAAATAAATATGTTAATATTATTGCACAGCCAGTCAATCGAAACACACACAAAATTACGTCGCTTGGACGGATAATACCAAAAATAGTAAGGTTTAAAATTCGACAGAATTGAAAATATTCAGTTTTCAGCTTGACCTACGAAAAACAATTGAATGTAGCAATGTGGTGAATCAATTAAGGATACGGCAACACTGCCATGATACTCTAAGAAGGCTTTTGACAAGTGTCATATGGGCAAAGTTAATCGCAAAATTTTTGTAGCGTTACCAACAACACTTAAGATATTTCCTAAATTTGGGTCGCTGATCGTGGGACTACGTCACCAGACGTCATCGTCCCGTTTTATAATGAGCGATGTTTGTCTGCTATTTTGAGGTAGTGGCGGATTAGGGGGGGGGGGGGGGAGGCGGTGCGCGATTATTCGTAAAATATCATTAGAAAAACTAGCCGAAACTCCGTTTTCTTTAATAAATACAATACTGGCGGCTAGACATAGTAGGTAATACGATCTTTGTCTACGCACGCGCAGGCTGCCAGCTGTAGTAGATATGAGATTACCAGTAATTTTAAAAATATTTTATCGAGGAACAAGTGTTAAACTTGTTGCCAATACACCTTTTAGAGCCGATCTGCCGATCTGCTACTAATAGGTAGGTACTGATATGTCATTCCTATAAAATTGAAATGGTGCACCAGTTAACTGAAGATGATCCCGACAGACGTGAAGAATTTTGCGAAATATTGACGAATAGACTAGGCCGACGTTCAAAATATAATATTTGTTTTAGCGACAAATGTATTTTTTTAAATGGTCATATATAGGCAAAATCTTCGCTACTGGAGTGATATAAATCCGTATGTACCTATTTTGAGAAACTCATCAGCAATAATCCTATTTTCCCTCATATTCATTCATATTATTTGGAACAATAATGACGCTTTGGTGACCTGATAAGCTGGTCATCCTCTAGAGACTAAGAGCAGGGGCGTATTCATGGAGAGGGATGGAGGAGCGTCCCCCCCCCCCCCCGTGGATGCTCGAGTTGGCTAATTAGAGTACCAGTTGGAGTTGACTATTGGGACCTGATGTCAAAAGAACGTCGACAGTTGAATTTTGAGAAAATTCACAAAAAGGTGGAAAGTTTATTTCCAGCACAGCTGCACATTTTTTCTCCACTCCCCAGGGCCATAGACAATGTAAAAGCCACTAATAAACAAATAAAAAAAGTAAACCTAGGACTTTTATTTATTAGTGACTTTCACAAAGCTCAGTCACTCCTACAGAGCCTCCTGAAGATGACCATAGACCGCTTAGGTCGAAACGCTTTGAGGCTGCTTTAAATTACCTACTTTAAAAGTACACATGTAAAAGTTGGATTTGTGTGACTTCACCCCAGATAAAACCAGACCAGATGCGAAAGCTCCAATGTCGCCTGTACTTCATGCGACGGCGAGCCAAGGATTGACGAGACGATCGGCCGGCGGTCTGGCATCTAGTACTGAGACAGAGGTTATAAATTTAAATCACAGCATCACAGCCTCTGCCGTGTCTTCTTCAAATGTAACGTAACTGCCATATAGTACAGACGCCTGCACTATCGCAAGGCGATGGTGCAGGCAGCCCTCAAGGTCATTGAGATTGAACACGATATTTGACAGTCTTACGCATCTGGTCTGGTTTTATCTGGGACTTCCCTACAATACCTAATAGTCAGATTTTTTGAACCTTGACTTTGAAATAACTACTACTTTTATTTTTATCCTGTGGCAATTAACTTATAATATGCTTGACTGGGAAATTGTAACCGCTGTTCTTTGTCAAAATCGTAGGAGTAATATTTCCTCCAACTGCAATTAAATCCCCAATTAAAAAATGCATTTTTTATTAATTTTGACAGGCACAGAAAATGACTGACCGTCCACTCCTCAATGGCGTGCCGTCGGGAGCGCAAGCCCCACTTTTTTCGAAACAGACCCCCCCCCCCCCCCCCCCCGTCCCGAAGATTCACTGCCTGCTAAGACCACATACCCTCCAATAAAAGGAAAATAATTTGGCGCCCCCCAAACCACTGCCACTGCCACTGCCACCGTCACTCCATGTCCCTAATAAGACGGCTCTGCGTTTGATGATCCAGTCTATGACTACGCAAACTATGACGACCCAGGAGAAGCCGGGAGATGCCATGAATTGGTGTCGTTGAACTTGTCTTATCACCACCAGTAATGTGATATAGGTCGTGAAGGGTTGGCTTTTTGAATTTGCAATATCGTTGTACATAAACAAACATTCAGGCACATAAGTCCATACTAAGATGTAGATCTATATTACGTAGAAAATTAGTAGTAGGTATTACAGAATTTGCAGTTTTCAGAAAACAATATCATTTTAAAGGGTGGGGCCGCAGCATGTACGGCACACGGACCTCATGTTAACGAGGCGTTGGTGGGGAATACAAGGGCTGGAGCGCGCATTCAATCAGTGATGACAGTAAGCAATGTTGCCTATAGTTACACTAAAGAGGTAAATTAAAGAAAATTATCAGATCATTTAAAGATGTATGATTATAGCAGGGGTGTCAAAGATACGGCCCGCGGCCATGACCGGCCCTCAACCCTCAATACATTCGGATGCGGCCCGCGCCGTGGTGTCGTCATGGCAACGCGCTGAACGGAGATGAACAACAGGCTTCGTTCGCCCGCGCATCGCTGTCCCAAGTTTTAGTCTCAGTACACAGACAGGCGTTGATTGTACTTGTTGTGTGTAATTATAATTTATTAGGCTGCGCGTTACGTCTATTGCAATGTCTTCTAATAAACGGCGGAAAGTTGATAGCGAGTGTCGAGTTTTTCAAACTAAGTGGGAACTTTCGTATTTTTTTATTGAATGGAACGACAAACCACTCTGCTTAATTTGTAACCAAACAATTGCTGTATGCAAGGAATTCAATTTGAAGAGACACTATGAAACCAACCATAAAGAGAGGTTTTGACAAATTCTCCGACGAGACCATGCAGGCTAGAAAAACTAGGAAGTTTGAAAAGTAAACTTAAGGGACAGCAATCGTTCTTTATGAAGGCCAAAACTGACAGTGAGAATGCGATGAGAGCGAGTTATGTAATTGCACTAAAAATTGCAAAGAAGTCGAAACCTTTTAGTGATGGCGAATTTGTAAAAGAATGTATGTTAGATGTGGCTGATATTTCATTCGCACCCCAGAAACAAGCTATTCAAGATATACCTCTATCAAGAAATACCATTGCTGCCAGAGTAAATGAGTTGGCGGATAATTTTCATAATCAACTTAAAGAAAAAATTAAAGAATTTATTTTTTATTCCATTGCGGCAGATGAAAGTACTGACATCAAATATACAGCGCAGCTTGATGTGTTTATTCGCGCAATCGATAAAGACTTATCATTACTGAAGAACTATTAAAATGTATACCTTTGAAGGATACTACTACGGCCCAAGATATTTATCAGGCGATTGAGCAATTAATTCAAATTAATGAACTTGATTGGGGAAAATTATGCAGTATTACGACTGACGGTGCATCAGCCATGGTTGGAAAAAATGCCGGTGTTGTGACGAAAATATATAAAAAAATTTCAGATGAAGCTACACCTGAACACAAATTTGTTGGAATTCACTGTATCATTCATCAAGAGTCCTTGGCATCTAAAATACTTAAAATGGATCATGTCATGAAGCCAATAATAAAAATTATAAACTTCATTCGGAGCAGAGGCCTAAATCACCGCCAATTCATACAATTTTTAAAAGGTCTCGATGAAACACATTCAGATATTCTATACTTCACAGAAGTTCGTTGGCTTAGTCGCGGTGCAATGTTAAAACGATTTTTCGAATTGCGTCAACATATTGTTACTTTTATGACTCAAAAGGGAGAACCAATTAATCGTACCAACGAATGGTGGCTTGATTGCGCTTTCCTGGCAGATATGACGGAACATTTTAACAACTTAAACCTTAAACTTCAAGGCAAAAACATGATTGTCACGCAAATGTACTCAAATATACAGGCGTTTGAGATAAAATTGAAGTTGTTGGAGGCTCAGTTGCGAGATGAAGCACTTCACCACTTCCCTAGTATTCGAGCATGTGGTACGCACAATACAGAAAAACTATCAGAATTTGCTAAACTTTTGCTTGACCTTATAGCGGAGTTTGCAGATTTTCGCGAACTGAACTCCTATGAATTTCCTCTGTTTAATAATCCATTCACTTTTGAAGTTGCCAAGGCGCCAACGTACATGCAAATGGAACTAATAGATTTGCAATATGACACTGTTTTAAAGACAAGTTCAACGAAATTGATATTTTTACATTTTATTCAAAGTATTTTAAAAGTCATGACAATTATCCCAATATGAAGAAACACGCTGCACGTATTTTATGTATGTTCGGAAGTTCATATATATGTGAACAGATGTTTTCAACAATGAAAATTAACAAGTCCAAGCACCGTTCAAAACTGACAGATGAACATCTTCAAGCTATTCTTAAAATCAGTACATCTGATTTGACACCAAACATCGACGAAATAATGAAGCTGAAGCGATGTCAAGTATCTGGGTCATCGAAATAGTTACTAATCCTAATTGCTATGTAAAGGTATATCATAATTATAACTTTTTATATTTTAGATTTCCTTGAATAAAGATTTCTGTATTGATATAAAAACACACTTTTTTTGAAGCCGGCCCCCAAGCATGCCTCGAAAAAAAATGGCACTCAAGCAAATTGAGTTTGACACCCCTGATTTATAGGAAAATACCATCACATCAGCCATGGACATATTCAAAATGGTATTTACAGAAAAACGCGCGCGCGCGCGCGAGAGAGAGAGAGAGAGAGAGAGAGAGAGAGAGAAAGAGAGAGAGAGATAGAGAGAGAGAGAGAGAGAGAGAGAGAGAGAGAGAGAGAGAGAGAGATAGAGAGAGAGAGAGAGAGTCCATAAACACTTTTTTAGTTTTCATGAGAGGTTTAAAAACCTCTGGTGGTACTTCCAAAACAACATTATTTAATTTTTTATTTTTTGACACATACTGCCTAATGACTTTAATACTGGCGTCTTTATCACTTGCTGCAATACAACTCTGTTGTTTAATCCTTGAGATAAGGTCTTCTTCGTTGTTTAAATATTGTTCCTTCATGCCAATAATGACGATCTTCGGGTTTGCTATTTTCGGAATTTCAATGGTATAATTTTGAGAAAGTTCAGCGACCGCCTTGTTTTGCAGTTTTTTAAGAGAATCCTTATCATTGCACTCAATATCAATGCTGCCTTGACCGACCTGTTTACATTTTTTTACCTCAACTGATAATTCCGAGGGATTTATTTTTTGCGTGACGGCGTTCTTCGTCGCAGCACTGTTTTGATTGGAATTTTTAGGTTTTATTATCAATGGCGGAAAGTTACTCTTTTTGACGAAACTTGACCATTGTTCATTCTTCCCTGTATAATTTGTATTTTCCAATTTGTTTAGTATCTCGCCTGTAGTTGTCGTATTTTCAGCCACATACCGCTCTATGTTTTCAATTTTTTTTTAGTCTTTCTTCAACCACTATGACACATTCATCACAATACCAAATCAAGTTTTTGCAATCATTGATCGCTTTATACAATTGATCCTTTATTTGCACGCACTGTAACTTTCATTACAGAATTTACAAGTAACTAACTTTTGACTAACGGTAAAATTATCGGAGCAACGGGCACACACGTGTGCACTCGCTGCCATCGTACAGTCTAACTCGACCCCGCAGTTGCCAGCAGGAAGTCTTCGGGACTACCATTATAAATATTTTTCTATGGGCACTCCTCAATAATGTGCTTGATCGTTTGGTTTTCTCCGCAGTCGCAGTGGGGTGATGGCTGTTTACCCCATTTGTGCAGAAGGTATGCGCATCTGCCATGTGAGTTCTAATTCTGTTGAGTGTGCACCAGGTTTTGCGTGGTAGGTCAAACCCTGGGGACTTTTGGGTAATGCAAGGCATGTTGTTGCCTTGCTGAGTGGTCCATTCTTGAGTCCATACATTAGTGAGGTTGAACTCTTCTTGCATTCCTGCCCTTGCCGTTTTAGTTGGTGGATCTTTTTGTACTCGCGTGTAAGGGCATTTATCCGTCGCAGGTGTGGAGGTGGAATATGGCTTAATACTGGGAGCCATTGCGTGGGGGTCGATTTGATGACACCAGCGATCATTCTCATGGTATTATTTAGTTGAGTGTCTACCTTCTTTGCGTGTGGGCTGTTAAGCCAGACTGGGGCACAGTATTCAGCTGCCGAAAAAACAAGCCCCAAAGCCAAAGCAGAAGAGCGTAGTGTGGAAGAAGATGCTCCCCAGGTGGTACCACACAGTTTCTGAATACCTACTGTTGTTTCTTGATTTCAACTTCTCAGCAGTTTTTGTTAGATGTTCTTTAAAGGATAGTGTTCTATCAAGGGTTACGCCCAGGTATTTCGGTGTTCTGTCGTGGTTCAGTATGGTACCTTCAAATCGTATACCAAGCTTCTCTCTAGCGAGTTTGTTGTTCAGGTGAAAGCAGGTAACCTCTGTTTTGGAGGCATTCGGTTGGAGTCTCCATTTACGAAAGTATTTACCATAGACAAGATATATTTAGACCATCACAACGTATTCGCGACACCAGCTGAATCCGTCCAATGTATGGGCGAAAAAGTGCGTTTGTACGCATTGGGCGCCAGTCAGATTTTTAAACGACGGTCCTCTCGAAGCATGCGCACTCGGGACGTCTCGTAAAAGTGGTTGTTGAACTCAATGACGCAACGCGGCGATCAGAACCGGGCCGAAAAAATCTCAGTCATTTGTATGTTATGGTATTTTTGGTTGGGGTGGCGAATATAGCGAACCTCTGAAGCTTGTTATTTCGATACAAAAATAGTCTTTATAAAGTGTTACAGACATTTCATATGTTTCGCCAATTATGTATCCAACTTTTAAATATAAGGAATTATTTCGTAGTCTATTTCTTACAAGTAGTGCATAAATACAAATAGTTTAATTCCAAATTTAAATTATATCAATATGTGAAAGAATAGGAGGTAAAAAATATAATTTACCTTAAATGCACTCCGGACTCCGGTGTTGAAGTGAATGCACACACGGAGAAGTAGAACTAGTTGTCAGTGACGTATATTGAGTGTGGTCAAGGTGTCAGAAAGGCACTGATGGGGTGTGTGTGTATTACGGGCATTGTATAAGGGGTAAGATGGTGTAAGAAGGTCATATATAGTGTCAATGCCTCCTTCCCCTATATTGCATAAGGGTGAGTGTGACCAAAAGGCATATTTGCGCTTTCGCCAAAGGGGCACTAAAAATACTAGTGGATTAGGGTAGAGGGGAGTATTTTAAAAGGGATGGCGAAAGAAAAAAGTGCTTTCGCCAAAGGATCGCTAAGATATCAGTGGATTAGAAGGGTGTGTCCAAAAGGCATATTTGCGCTTTCGCCAAAGGGGCACTAAAAATACTAGTGGATTGGGGTAGAGGGGAGTATTTTAAAAGGGATGGCGAAAGAAAAAAGCGCTTTCGCCAAAGGATCGCTAAGATATCTGTGGATTAGAAGGGTGAGTGTCCAAAAGGCATATTTGCGCTTTCGTCAAAGGGGCACTAAAAATACAAGTGGATTAGGGTAGAGGGGACTATTTTAAAACGGATGGCGAAAGAAAAAAGCGCTTTCGCCTAAGGATCGCTAAGATATCAGTGGATTAGAAGGGTGTGTCCAAAAGGCATATTTGCGCTTTCGTCAAAGGGGCACTAAAAATACTAGTGGATTAGGGTAGAGGGGAGTATTTTAAAAGGGATGGCGAAAGAAAAAAGCGCTTTCGCCAAAGGATCGCTAAGATATCGGTGGATTAGATTGACATGGGGCCGTAAGTAGTAGCGCTTTCAGCAAAGTATCAAGTGCACACACTGTAAATAGGTGTAAAAATATTTACATCTTACCCTAGAACTTGGTTTGTTCAATAATTATACAGGATGGGATGCCAATCCAATAAAATATACACATGTAATTTTTTTGATTTACTATTTTACTTCTTAAAACAGTTGCATATTTTATTTCTATTGTTTATAATACTATGTTTATATTTTATTTCAACTTTCAATTTTGTAAATGTAACGTTTAAAAAATTAAGAGGGGGGGGGGGGGACATTAAAGAGACGCACTGTATATATATATATATATAAACTGAGCTATTTTCGAGGAATTATCGACAGTTTTGTATAGCAAGAAAACTCAGATTTAAGCCAACAAACTATACACTTTTTGTTAAAATCTCACTAATGGTTACATTTTTATCATTAATAAAAAGAATAATTACAAGTAATATATTTAGCATTTATTACTCGATAAAAGATTCACGTCATGTGAAATAAATTTTGAAGTACGGTCCTGTCTATCACAAGGCAAACGTTCGACAATGCGCAAGCCCGCAGAGGACCGTCTTTGTTTACGGATTCAGCTCGGTAAATTTGCCGCATTCGTAATTGACATTATTTCTCTACTATATATTTTCTCTATGGTATTTACCCACTATCTCCAAATCTGCTATAAGAATTTCTTGAGATAGTTTGATTGAGCTACCATCTTGTTGCGATTACCCAGTCGTCGGCGTAACCGAACTTGTTTGACTGTGTTTCCGGCATGTCCGCTGTGTATAAGCTGAAGAGGAGCGGAGCGAGCACTGATCCTTGGGGCAGGTCGTTGTTAAGTGTCTTTAGGGAGCTAATGTCGGTGCCCATGATTACCTGGAACACCCGATCGCTCAGCATGTTGGCTATCAGGCGAGCTTTTGGTTTGCATGGGATTTTGCGGAGAAACTTGTACAGCATTCCGTCTTTCCATACGGTGTCGTAAGCTGCCGAGAGGTCGACAAATACAGCTGAAGTTTTAAGGTTTCTGTGGAATCCTGCTTTGATGTATGTGGTAAGTGATAAAACCTGACCTGCGCAGCATCGTTCTGGCTGGAAGCCCGCCTGCTCGACTGGTCCCACGGCCCAGCAGGCATCCTTGGCATCGAAGACAAGGTGTGTTGTTCGTCTTCAGCCCATTTTACCAACGCGTCCCCGTTAGCATAATTTTTTCTGTATTTCCACTGCTCATGGTGGCTATTAGCATCTCCAACGTACCTACACCGCTGGGTGAGGATGTGTTTCAACAGCTTGGGCAGGCCATGATGTAGCAGGCGGTTTATGTGTTGGTAACGGTGATGCTTCCGATTTTTATGGTGACGTTGTGTATGTTGTTATCAGAAGAAGTTGAAATAAGGGAGGCGATCTCAATATCCTGTTTGATATAATATGTGCCGACGCCGTACGTGCGGTGGCATGTTGCACCTAACAGTTCATACCCCGGAATTTTGCCCCTTTTTTGAAGTTGTTCTACACTTTCACAGTGTGTTTCCTGTATGGCAACTAGGTCGATGTTGTCATTCTTTAAAATTTTCGATAAATACTGGCTTTTCACGGAACACTAAACATAAAAATAAATTAAGTGTGCAATTTTTAAGTAATATTTTCGGAAAAAATTGCTATTAGAAAATTTTTCATGATTAAGTGTTAATAAATAAATCCAGAAAGTAAATCGATGTGAACTAGAAAAAATATTTAATAAAAATGAAATTTATGAAAATTATTTAAAAAAAATAATTCTATTTTATTTTTAGATTTGAAAAAAATTGTAAAGTCTAAAATAGAAGGAAAATATTAAAATAAAATTAAAAACTTTCCAACCCTCACCAATTGACAAAAGAAAATAAATTAAATTACAAACTGCCATAGAGATAGTTTTAATTAAAAAAAAATCACGAACGCAATATCTAAGCAAACCCAAGCAGACCCACAATAAGGAACACACTCATCCATTGTTTATTCAGTGTGATGTGTTGTCAAATAAATTTTTCTAAGTCTACATGTGTGATCATTTTTCTTTTAAATGATAGTTATTTAGGTGTTTTGCTTATGTTCTTATCGAAATAAATTTCAAATCTTGAAGTATTTATTGCAATTTTTCCTATAAAACCAGGGAATTTTTTTAGGGTAAAATCAGTAGATACAGTGGAAACCTTCAAGTTTAGTTGAAATTAATCAAAGGTGAAATATTAGAATTGTTAAAAGAATCCGTATGGTAACAAGGTGGTCAAATTGACAGTGAATAGTGGGTTGACCCTTAAGCATGTGATAAAAATCGCATGACGACGGAGTTTCCTTTATTTGGCCGGCATTTTAAAAGTTATGTATATGAATCTCTCTAATCAGAGAGCCGACCGTCAAATTTGCTATGCATGCACCCCAAAAACTTGGTATGTGTGAGTTAGCATTGACAAACACGAACAAGAAGCTACCATTATTATGATCCTAATTTGGCCGAAACAGAATTCTGACGTCACTTTCGGTAACATTCTTGACTGGTCATAGATCACACCACGGAAACTGACGTCAAATTGTCGATCTCAAAGAATACTACCATGTGATTATGGGGTGCCAGACCCAACCTTGTCGCAACCAGTTGGCAACCCTAACATTATAAAATTAGGGTTGCCAAGGGAAGGGGTTTGAGACCGACATTTTGATGTGAACTTCATTCATGTGATCCAAGACAGTCAAAAATGTTACCGGAAGTGACGTCAAAATCCTATGTTCTGGCTAAATTAGCCTAATAAGCTCCGTGTTTGTCTACGCCAATGCTAACCCACACATACAAAGTTTTTCTAGGCACTCACTAATGGGACATGTTTCCATAATTATTACGCAAGATCTTTTATTTTGTGAGTCAGTTGTTTGTCTCATAGATAGATGGTCACAATTTCTTCGAACGTAATTCGCTTCTGATATGATTTTCGATAAAGTTTTTTGATGTAGGGAAAACGTAGCACTTATCGTAGGTTAATGACTAATCAGCAATATATTTTTTCGAGAATACTCGAAAGTGCCTTATCTAATAATACTTACTGTGGAATTATACCAACACTGGAACATAAATCACCCAATTCACTATGCTTAGACCGGTTTTAAATTTAGATCTTTCTAGTTAAATAGTTTTGACAACTTTTGATTGCGAAATTTCTTATAGCTGTATTCAAAATTTGTAAGTACGTTATTATTCTTTCTTATTTCTCCGATTTATATGTTTTCAACTAAATAATTATTTAAATTATTGGAACATACAACGAAAACACGAATTTTAATAATTGGTTCTTTATGAATTCGAAAAAAAAAACAGAAATGTTATAGTAACAAACTTAATTGTCTATTCGGTCTTAGCGAGAGTGAATCGGCTCGAAAGATAAATACAAAATGAACCCTGCATGCGTGAAACGAAGATTGTTTATGAAAAACACTTTCAATACACTAATAGGTACCTATTATACCTCAATATATCTTTGTACCGTCTTACTTTAAATGCTGGAAGCTTAGCAAGCTTAGAAGTAATCTTGCTAAAGCAACTAGTAAACAGTGGGATACCTCACCCATACCAAAGAAAATAATAGCTGCGTAGCTATAATTTTCTTTGCCCATACTCTTCACCGATCGATGAAATTCCCTGTTAAGCCCGCTCCGCGTAGCGCTGTCGCCCTAGTTCTCCGCTACACCCATTCGTCCAGCGTGGCTTTATTATTAAATACCCGTATTGTAGTCTCATTTCTTGTATTTCCTTCTATAGGTCCGCAACTAGTTGTTCCCATTACCCTTTCACCCATCACCCATATAACAAGTTTATCTTTTTGTTACCATAGACCGCAATTTTAACATTCTCACTTCCGTTATGACTTCTATGCATATCTAAAACACCTTTTATGGGGTTTTCTTATTGGCCATGTTTCGACTTTGCATGTCTTGCCACGGTTTTATAAACTACCCCCTTCTTTACACCGAGGAGAGTTCCAATTTTTCCATTCTGCTTGCACCCTGTTTTTAAATCCAGCGTTGCCATTTTCTATAAAGGTGGAACTTTCCATGTATTTAATTACTAAAGGGCGCCCTAGCTCGGTCATATTCCGTAGGCGTCGATTTTATAAACAGCACAGAACAACAGGTTAGAAATGTTAAGAGCGTGCTAATTGGTCGCAACATCAGTGACGTTAATTTCAACGGTGGCGCTCTCAGTGGTATGCCCGAAAATATTCATGGCAGAAGCGGGACGCGGTGGGAAGCCACCATATGATCAGTTAAACGTCAAATAATGTTTTGACATTTTATAACCTTTTTGTATTTACATGATGTTAAAAAATATTTTATTGGAGTTTCTAAACGAATTTTCAAAGAAAATATAAAAAATGCCAATAACGGCTATTTGCTAAAACAAATATTTAAATACAACAAAGCACAAAATACCAAAGCATCAAACAACAAAGCATAAAATACCAAAGCATTGTGATATCACGGCTTTCTAGCAATTATTTAACGGGGATAGCGCTTACTAAGTAAAGGAAGGAAAATAAAATTTTAAAATATTTAAACGGGATTATATTTATAAAACTAATCGGAAGAGTTTAAAGAAATAAATTTTCCAATACGACGGGAAATGTTTAAAATAAATTAATCAAACGCAAATTAGAGAAAATTTAATAATTAAAAATTAGTAGCGAATCGTTCACCCAAAGAAACGTTGAAGTTTATCAAGAAATATTTTATCAAGAAATAGCAAACGTAACAAATATTGTAATGTATTGTATTATAAAAACCCGAAATCCTTTTTTCTTTTTCCTGTCATACGAGGACTCCAAAAGCAACCCAATCGAAGACTAACTTATTTGGTTTGACATTATCAAGACAAGTTACGTCTATTTTTTGACAGGATTGTGATAAGGACTTTTTCTTAGGTATACTCAGTTTACATTGTCTTATTTCTTCTGTATGCTTTAAATTAATTTTGAGAAAATTGTGTTCTTGGTTTATGTTATATATAAGAAAAATGACCAGAATATACTAATGTATATTGTTTAATTTTGATTTCTATAAATTTTGTTGTTTTAAAATTTGTGTATGGGTGAGTGTCTATAAAGTGTTGCATCGTTTTAAGCTATTTATGAAATGTTTATATTTGTATCTTTTTGATAATAAAGTTACCGATCTCAACTTCATTAAGTTTGATTTTCCTTTTCAATATTCATGCACGTGATATTTTAAAGTGGATTTAAAACTTAGGAATTTATTTGGCATCAAACCTATCTGGTTTTGATTCCAAATAGTTTTTTAAGTTTATTTGCTACTTTAAAATATTTACAATAACCAAAAATATGAAGTTTGAATTGTGCCTGCGCCACCTTTAGTTGCCGTTCCCAAACGTCCAGACTAAAATGTCGCTGTAATTTGACGTTTGATTGACATTTCATATGACCTTCGACTCGATCCGTGCTGCGACAAATACAACGCTAGCTGGTCTTCTTCCTGTATTAGTATTCGTTGAAGTATTCTGTTATCTAACCGTGTTGGAACGATTTGATATGAGAAATCCCAAAATTTCCTCTCTAAGGTGACATCCTATAAATACGAAATATCAAAAGCAGCTCAAGTGCAGTAAATTGAAAATGCTATCCAGATCCTTTAAGGCGTAGGGAATGTCCAACAATGATCCTATATACGTCCCAAATATAGTCGCTATAACGTCCTAGTAAGGTCCTAAGATGATCCCATATATGTCGATCCTGTGTAACCTTTATGGGATGATACCAGATACATCCCGACCTGTTCCAAACGGACGTCCTTGGGATCTTATGGGACATTCCGGGACGTCCCTGGGATGTAGGATATATCCCAGACTTATACGTCACTGGGACGTCCCAGGGACGGTTTTGTGTTGACTTGGTAAGCGGCTGACCGGGCTGGCCCTTCTTTTTTTTAACTTAATGGAGATGTCTAACCGCCAAGTTACCGCGATCTCTCCAATGAACATGGATGATAGTAAATTTCAGAGTTTACAGGACGGTGCGACTCGACAACGAAGATCCGCCATTTTTTGTGGAAGCCTATAGACGTGTTGGAGGCCCTTCAAGTCCTCCATAGCACGGTAGAATTATTAGACGTTAGCGACACTCGCCACTTATTCTTGTTTTTGCCGACTCTTCGCTAAACTAGTTTTATCCGGTTGCTGGCAACTCGTGGCGTCTTTACGGAGACAGTCAGAAAATTAGTCTGATTGAATACAGTCGAGATCGCGATGGTGTGTTATTGCCACGTAGAAAATTGTATGAATAAAGAAGGCGAGGGAGTGTCCTTTTTTAGATGTCCCAAAGACCCTGTCAGGTAAGATTGATTTTATATTTGTTCAGTGTTCTGTATATTACATAAGAGTTTTCATTTTCATTTACTTATTATATTTTATATTACTTAAGCTAAGAAGGCGACTTGTCAACTGTAAATTTATTTTTTTTTCTTAGCTGATTGCCCATACCTCGGGATTAAATAAATTTTGGAAATATATACAGATTGATACATAGAATTAAAATTTAAAGTAGGTATTTCAGTCGTGTCTCGTCGATTTTTAGTATATATGAGCACAAAGGCAGTATCTTAAAACTATTTGTGCTAAAGAAACGAAATTTAGAGAATGGGATTTCTAGAAATAATGTATAAGAATACGTATTTGATATACATATTCTGCTTACAACAAGGCGAAAACGGAGGTATTGAAATAACTGGATAGAGATATTTGCTATTTTATTTCTACAACACCTTAAAATAAGCGTCAGTGTGTGTATATATTTATATTTTCATTTTGGTTTAACCAAAATCTGGCAAGATTTTATTTTGATATCCTTGTATGTCCCTGTGTATTTTCCCTCAATAAATAAATAATAATAAATAAAGGATTTGTGGTAAAGGGGGCTACACTTATTCAGTCTTTGTACTCTTTAAGTTGATAGGAATAAGTGTCTAATAAAGCCATTAATACTAATGAATCGAAATACTAAAGAGTTACGTACCGCCTTTTAAATTTGTATGTATCAAATAACCGACCAAATATTTTTTCGACTAATACTTATCGAACGTCCCCGTAATACGCTGCCCGGAGAACGCAGTGTGCATCGGCGTTTTGCTTTGATGCAGAAACTTCAAACGATTTTTGCTGAGTGTCGCTACTCCCCCATTTCTCTACTCCTACTCTGTCCATAGTATTGTGTTTGGTGCCTTTTTTGTGTATTGTTCAGTTGTTCGCCTGTATATTTTTTTGGAATGTGTATTGTAGCATTTTTAGTGATGATCTCGTTTTTTATTGTTTCTTGTTTTGTGTGTAAATATGTTTTTAAAAGCATTTGTCCACTCTACTTTATAATTATTATAGTTTAATACCTTTTTTCCTTATCTTCTGCCATTTTAGTACTTTCGTAACTAGAAAAGCTATAAACTAGTTTAAAGTGATGAGATAAATTTACTATGTATACCTGTCTCTTCCAATAAAAATGAGCAAGGTTTGTTAACCTGCAAATATCTATTTAAATACTGGGAGATGCTCAGCACGTTTTTATAAAGAACAAAATGAACTGTATATTCAAATGTAGGTATATAATTTAAGAGGGTTAACATTGGTTATTCCAGAAAAAATTTTACAAAAAAAATAAGCTGTAATTTTCAAAAATAGTTGCATTTTAGCCCGGCATACCTAAGTTTCGGGACAAAAATTTTGAATTCGTATTTAAAATGTCTGTCCTATAATTTATAAAACAGCAAGTGCAAATTATTTTTGTTAATTTTCAGTGACTATTTTGCTGTAAAAATCTCTCTAAAATGCCCAATGAGGACCATCTGAAATTTGTATTAAAACCACGCATTACTGCACCTAGCCCGTCTAGCCATGTGCGGGCCAGCCACCGTACTTGGCTAATCCAACAGTGGACGGACAGCGGATCTCCAACGGTACTGCGCCCTGTACTGTAATGCCGCTCTTGGCCCATGAGCGGCATTACATTCCATTGGCCGTCACGGCAAAGAGGACATGCCCGGTCTACATTCCGCTGGGTTTGCCGTGTTTCGTGCCGGACGCGGCTTTCGGCAATGCGGTTTCTGTCCGCTTGTGCAGCAGCCACATTGTGTTTACTTGGAAACTAATCTAATCCCAGCAAACAACAAAGATCCCCAGGACGTCCCATTTTGATCCCCAACGTCCCAGGTGGGACGATCCCAGCTAAGGCGTCCCTGGGACGTCCCCTGGACTTTGAAAAGATCCCAAATTGGTCACATTGCTGACGTCCTACGGACGTCTTATGTTGCCGTCCCAAGGACGTCAGCAATGGGATTTACAACACAAAAAGTGGCTATAATGTCCTAGTAAGGTCCTAAGATGATCCCATATATGTCCTGTGTAACCTTTATGGGATCATCCCAGATACATCCCGACCTGTTCCAAACGGACGTCCCAGGGACGTCAATGGGATCTTATGGGACATTCCGGGACGTCCCAGGGACGTCCCATGAACGGCTTTTTGTTGACTGGGATAGAACTACTAGTTTAACTAAACAAACCATATACAGTGTTCGGCAAAATGTATTACCCATTTTATTTCATTAACAACACAAGAACGATTCGGTTATTTCGAACGAAAATAGTTTTAAATGGAAAAGTAGGCTTTGGAAATTTTGTTATAATTGTTGACAGTTGTCAAAATGGAGCGTTGGTCTACACAACATCGCGTCTTTTGCGTTGAGAAATTGATTCCATTTATTTCAGTAACCGCTGTTGAAAGGTGTTTTCGACGTCATGTTAATGTCCGTCGCTGTCCTCAGCGTAAGACTATTTTGGCTTGGCGCAATCAATGGAGACAACAGGGATCTATTGTAGACAAAAAGTCAAGTGGAAGACCAAGAACTGCTTGCAATGAACGTAACGAAGAAAGGGTAATAAATGCAGTTATTGCTAGTCCGAAAAAAACCGGTATTAGACATGCTTCCGTCCTTGGTTTGAGTGATCGAAGCACGAAAAGAATATTAAAACGCAAAAATTTTCATCCGTATAAGATCGCAATAGCTCAGGAAATAAATCAACAAGATAAGATTAATAGACTTGAATTTTGTCGTCTGATTCATGATAATCACCAAGATATCGAAAATAACCTTTTCATGAGTGACGAGGCACATTTTTATCTCAACGGCGATGTAAATAAGCAAATTTGCCATTATTGGGCTCAAGAGAATCCTCGGGAAATTCATCAGCGACCCTTACATTGCCCTAAAGTAACTGTATGGTGTGCCATTTCATCGTCTAGGATAATTGGGCCTTATTTTTTTGAAGAAATGGTACGATTCCATGGCCAGCAAGATCCCCAGATCTTTCAGCTCCGGATTATTTTCTTTGGGACTATTTAAAGCTTACAGTGTTTGTGAATAAACCCAGAAATTTAAGAGATTTGAAATTAAACAGAAATGAAATCAATGCTATTCCACGTCACGTTCTACAAAACGTTATGCTAAAATTTGCTATTCAATTAGAAGAATGCATTGAGAACAATGGCGATCATTTACGAAGCATTTATATTTAAATTATAAAAAAACTCCCATCTTTCTAGTTTAAAAATATGTATTAATTCGTTTTATTATTCAAGTTAATAAATTTTTATAAGCTGTTTAAATTGAGCAGTTCATTTTGCCGAACCCTGTATAATTACTATACCCCTGCACTACTGTTATTTATTATAACATCTTTTATATCCTTTTCCCATACAAAATTTTAATTAATTATTTTAAATATTTTCAGAATTATTAAAAAACAAGGTTGAGCAATAATTAATTGCCATCTAAACTAGGGGTCTTCAACACATGGACCATCTTTCATTTTTTTGCGGCCCGCATACAAAAAAAAACAAATTTGGTAAATCCGTAATAAATTATCCAAAACTCTAATAAAATATGCCTACTCAAGATCTATTACCTCGTTTAGATGAAAACTGAATAAAAGAATAATTTAATTTACGAAATAAGGTAGTAGTTGGGTGAATTATTGACGAAATTTGAACTGATTCTAGCCTGCCGGCCAAATAGGGAAACGCAAACCTTGCGCCTCGGTAAAAAAAAGTTTGAAAACCGCTGATCTAAACTCAAATTTTTGAATTGCCTCTTAAATATGCATTTTCATGATTGTACCCTATTTTCGTGACCTCGAAAATTGCCTAAAATTATTACCCTGAAAGAGAACAGAATCATCGATTCTCACACATTCGTCATTTATATGAACACGATTCTTTCACGCGACAGTGGCTTTATCTGGGACAGTGGTTCGAGTTAAATGACACAGTAAAATTTAATATCGATACTGATCCATCTCTAGCTGATTTGGTGCTAGCTTTGTGTTTGTAGAAACCGTTGACGCTTGACGCCGTTGACTGACCATTTATTTGAAAATTGTTTGTTCACTTTAATGCAATTCGTAGAGTACAGACAAAAGTTTGGATTATTCCAATAAGGAATTGGGTTAGCTGATTGTTCTAATGTACAGTTTAAATTGTTACGTTGTATCTTTAATTTAGCCATGTTTTTTCAGGTAAGTAGTTATTTTTGTTGTCAGATAAAAGTGAAGAGGTTACTTACTAAATCTTTTAAATGAGTTTGGTGTCATATTTTTCTTGTTTGTGGGTTTGTGCTTTTATCCCACCAATCTATAATTGGTGGGCGGTCTACTTTTTTCCTGTCCTAATGCTCTTTCAAAAGTTTTAGATGTGCATGATAAACAATGCAAAAAATTCTAATTTCCAGTTCATAAGGTTTGATTGGGTTTGATTATATATAATACCTATCAATAATTGTCTCAAACTTTTTTAAGTTTAAATTATTATAAACTCGGTATGGCACATGTATAGGTATATATTATATATTCCTTCAATAAATTTTAATTTTATCTTTTTAAAGAGAAGAGGTACACCTAAATATTTCTTTAATCACTGATGACCCCACAAGGGGTCCGGAACGCTTTCCGGACAACAGAATTAAGATATTTTTCACATGCCATCGAAAAATAAGTATTTCAAATAATAATTTTTTGCAATAAAAATTGCGGAATACCTATTCAGTATTTTAAAAATTTATTGAAATTTGAAGAATTGCCGACTAAAGTTAGTTGTATGCGGTGTTGCCAAAATTTTATACCAACACTGCCATATCGCGCAGTCGCAGTGAAAAACTCAAAATAAATATAAAAATTTAAAAAAAAAAATACTGATGAAATCTAAAACTGAGCAAACCTGTCCGAAAACGTATTTCACAACTCTATGGCCACAAGAAGAAATTATATTATTTCTAACAACAGCTTTAATGCCAAAATTTCACAAGAAACAATTAAAACACCAAAAAACAATAAATGTCGCAACACTGTTCCCATAATCCAAAACGTCATCCAAAATTGATTTTTATAACCCCAGATATCTAGCAAAACCATTAAAAAATAGTTGATAAAAATCATTTTATTTTACTAATAATGTAATTTATAAGTTAAAATATTGCGTTTTCCACGTTAAAGGTAATTTATAAACGTAAGTAATATCAATATCTATAAAAAGAATGTGTTAAAATTCCAAAATTAAAGGTGCCTAAATAATGTTATGAAACCAAAACAAGTAATACATAAGTAAGGGTAACGTTTTTTTGACGTAAAATAATAAAATGGATATTTGTAACAAAGAAAACATAGGCAGTTTCAATAAAAAAGGTAAAATATTGTAATCTATATAAGTACCTACCTACCTACGATGTAATTAAAGTATGTGAACCACTCTCCTATTCGAGGCCCACAACTTTATGAAAAAGGTAAACTGGTAGAAAAGAAAATCCAAGTAACCAAGTAGGCAACGTGCGAAACAGATTTTTTGTAGGCCAAAATAGGCAAAAATATGTCTCCTTATAGTTCTGAAAAGCCGATGCCAAAACTTACAAAAATTTTTAATGAAAGCTTTGAGTCTCTTTATGTTGTAAATCCAGTTTCAGATATTTAGGTATATCACAGTCTGGCTGGTGAACCGTGTTGCATATCTACAGTGTGGTCGAAAAAGCTTGCAACAAAATGTGAAACCATTTTTATCAATAAGTTTATTTTGAAATGTAGTAAGTATTACAAAAAGTTGG
The DNA here is from genome assembly GCA_963971165.1 of Philopedon plagiatum. Classification (NCBI taxonomy): domain Eukaryota; kingdom Metazoa; phylum Arthropoda; class Insecta; order Coleoptera; family Curculionidae; genus Philopedon; species Philopedon plagiatum. The sequence goes on from OZ020194.1 coordinate 63,665,695, forward strand.
TTACACCTAAAATCAAAATTAACTGTTAGCAAAATTATGAAATCAAAATTATGGAAAGTCAAGTTTTTTTTTAGATGGGAATCCATGAATTCATATTTGATCATAGCTCTTTATTCTAAACTTTCTAGTACGGTCTTATGAAATTAGGTAAAAGAAGGGAAATAGTAGGAATATACATAGAATATACATAGAGAATAAATTTCACATTTCCAACACATAATACAAGGCTGTTGAATACATTGTATATGTCCACAGTAGCCACAAGCAATACTCATCTAAATTCACCATTGCTTGATTCAATCTGAAGCGGATATTTTTAGTATTAGTTATAACAGTCTTAAAAACAAACTAAAATCCTTTCTCTAATGTTAATGCTCCTTCACGTTCTGTTTAGATATAGTTTAATGTAGGATTAGTATACCTTTAGTGTTTAAAATGTACTTAGTAATTGGGTTTATTTACTGAATGGTAAATAAATACCTTTAAAAGCTCTAAATAAACAATTAAACACATTTTCCTAATAAGATTTTGCTATATTTTTAAAAATACGGGAATTTAACCCTTGCTTTGAGGTTGCCACCAATTTCTTGTAATGCTTGCTTTTGGATAAACTCATTATACAATAATTTCTCATTTATTGCTAACATTTTGAGTCACACTAATGATGCGTAACGGGGATCACCAGCCAGACTCTGATATTAGTAACTGAGACCGGATTTCTCTGCTTTTTTAACATTTCCTTTTAAATTGGATTTTTTGAAACTGATTTTCCAATAGGGCCACTTTTACAATATACATAGGTTAAAGTTAAACCAAGGATTAAACTTAAAATGGCGGTTGTGTATTGGACTGAGTCAAGGTTTGTTCACACTCAATTTAAAGTTTAAATTTACATCGAAAAAGCGGGCCTTACTTCACATTTTAGAAAAAAAATTTTACCCCTTCCATATTAAATGTTTTTTAACAGCAAAGCTGTATTCTTTGACCTTAATAACTTTCCGATACTTCGTTTCACTCTCTGTGACATGAGTAGATCTAAAACTTTCCCTGGTTTGTTTCAATTCTTATGCAAAAAATGTTATCTAAATCTGTTTAGTTGTTCTCGAGAAAATTGCTAACGTACATGCATATACTCGCATCAAATTATATTATAAATTATAACCTATATTTTTTTAACCAATATCTCCAGCCAATTGCTAACACCTAAGCAAGTTGAAGCAGGCAATTTTGCCCAAGTAGTTTATATGTTACATGCCTGACGAAGCAAAGCTCCAGTAACAGCTAATATATACTAAAACCTTCCTGGAGGAGTGCCCTAGTTCTACAAGGTAGCTAAAACCTCAGCCAGATCTGTCAAGTGGTTCCGGAGAAAATCGCGAACATTCATAATTTATATATACAGGGATATCCAAATAAAAGTGAACAGGCCTTATAAGTTTTTTATTTTTAAAGATGGGATAAAACGTTAAATATGAAAGTTTTGGGAATCTTTATGGACCATTCATATATCTTATAAGCAAAACAATCGAGCATCGAATAAACAACATATACCTAGTATAAAACATCGATTTTCTCGCTTATTTTAAATTGGAATGTATGATTTTAATCATATTTCTGGATTCTAGGAGAAGTTCTAGACATATTTTGTATAACATATCCTATGCGATTATTCAATCGTTTTTGAAACATTTCAAATTAAAAGTTATTTTGCATATTTTTTTTTTAATGTTCTGACAGCCTACGAAGACCGAAGTCTAAGTACTATGTACCGTGGGTGTACTGGAGAAATCCGACTCACACATCCAGAGCTGGAAACATCCGTAGGGGCTTCAACAGCCCTTAAGAGGATGTGTGGGGTGGTACCACCTCGGTCGAGGAAGAAATCCTCTACCACCTTCCAATTAACAAACACATAATATCCATGTTCGAAACGGGATTCGAACCCGCGCTTCTTGGTTGAAAAGCTGGCGCCGTACTAACTCGGCCACCGTAGACCCGGTGGCTGACCCCGAGGCCGACTTTAAATGTAACTATTCAGGTTGCGAACGAAATACCTGCTACCTTTTTAAATTTTCTTCGTAGGTAAGTCAAAGCTAATGTCAAGGTTGACAGTAATACTTTAGTCACCGTGAATTTATAATTTTATATTTATGCAAAATGAGATATTCTGTTAAACAATAAATTTTGTTTTTTATTAGTTATTAATATTTGAAAGCAATAACTAACCAGTGATTATAAACAATAACAAATGAATTATAACATAAACAGATAAATGTTAACATTGGCTAATGAATATCAAAAGAAATTTTCAACATGTCCGCCATTTAATTCTTCGCACTTTTCATATATTCTGTTCTGCCTCTGAAGTGTGTTTTTAATACTTTAAGCAACATTTTCGTTCAGATTTCTTACTTCATTTCTCACCTTCCTTTGAATTTCTTCAATATTTTCCGAGATATTTTCATTATGATTGCTGTATACATTTTTCAAATGATCCCAAAGAAATGTATCTAAAGGTGTGAGGTCTGGGATATTTGCAGGTCCGTAACGTTCCAATTCTACCGATCCATTCGTTATACTGATGGTTTAAAAAATTTCGAACCTCAATTATATTATGGGAAGGCTCTCCGTCCTGTTGCCATATAATACGTCGACGTTCCTCAAGTGGCAATTCTTCGAGATATCTTCCATTTCATTTTCTAAAAAATTACGATAGCGCTGGCCAGTTAATGCTCCCCGAAAGAACTATGGTCCTAGAATTTTATTTTGTAAAATCCCACACCAAACTTTGATTGAAGTACGCCCCTGAAAAGCGATGTCTTCGACGGTAAAGGGATTTTCTTCCGACCAAACATGAACAATTCGGCTATTAAACATTCCCGCAGTTGAAAAAGTTGCTTCGTCTGTCCAAACGATAGTATGAAATAAATTAGGATCTTGCCGCATTCTTTCGTTACTAGTTGCGACAAAAGTATATCTCCTTTCTTTTTGAATCGGCACTAAGCTTTTGAACTGTCATAATTTTATATAGTCTATACTTAAAATACTTTAACGTTCTTTGAACTGTTCCATAAGTCAACATTTTATCTATTCTTCCATATCTGAGATACCGCACACAATCGGGAATTGATTTTTTTTGATTCTCTTGAAAATATAATAAAATCGTTACTTTGGTCCTTTTCTTCATTTATTTCTCTTCTTCTTTTTCCATTGCCTAGAATTCCTTTTCTGGTCTTCTGTTTGTTTTTAGTATGGTGTTTGATGATGGAGTTCTTTGTCCCTCTTCAATACTTTCTTCATACTGTCTTTGAGCCAGTCTAACATTATTGGTATTTTTTAAATATAGTTGTAACATTTTGTATCTCTCATTACTAGAATAACTTATTTTGCATAAAAATAAAATTATAAATTCACGGTGAGTAAAGTATTATTGTCAACCTTGACATTAACTTTGACTTACCTATGAAGAAAATTTTAAAAGGGAGCAGGTATTTCGTTCGCAACCTGGATAGATACATTTAAAGTATATTTATGCGAAAAAATTTTTAATTTGAAAAATTTTAAAAACGATTGAAAACCGCATATGGTATGTTATACAAAATATATCTAGAACTTCTAGAATCCAAAAATAGGATAAAAATCATACCATCCAATTTAAAATAAGTGAGAAAATCAATGTTTCATACTATATTTTTTTATTCTGTGCTCAGTTGTTTTGCTGATAAGATATATGAATGATCCATAAAAATCCCCAAACCTTTCATATTTAACATTTTTTACCATCTTTAAAAAAAAGTTATAGGGCCTGTTCACTTTTATTTGGATATCCCCGTACATACATACATACATACAGGCCATCAGTTACATTGAAATTTAAAAATGGTATTTAAATTTACCTAAAGCTTCCAGTTACATTTTAGATTTTTCATACAATACAGGTTTTTCATCCTGCAATATAGGGTAAACGAATAAAACTTTAACTTTGATATACTCAGTGGGCTTATCAAGCATTTTAGATAATACAATAGTACTTTAATTAAAAAGCTTATTCTGAAAAAACAGACCATTTCTGATCAAATGCATTCTCAAAATAGCGACCAAACATGGCCCATTTTAAAACGGTGAGGTGGTCTTACGTACAATAATATGAATTGAACACTGATAACATTGGCCGGACACTGACGTCAGCGTCCACTCCATTTTTCCTGGGCGTTAGCCCCATTTCCTGGGCAGTGGACTAGTGGTAGGCCAAGTTAAACAAGCCTTCTGTTGTTTTTGATATCAACATTTTTGCCCGATCATTACCAGGGCTGTCCAAAACACGACCCGCGGCTGATTTTTATGTGGCCCGCAACCCTTGGCTGTCCTTCACCTTTTGTATTTGACTTATTTTCACCTACTCTTCATTTGCCGTAATTAACTTATTCTCCCTTATATGACACTGGTCAATAAATTTCGACTTGTTTTCTCTCTCAAGAGATTTAGATGTTGTTCCTGGAAGATTTTTGGCCGCTGATTACGAATCTGGCCCTAAAATCTTTGTATCCCGTCAAGTCTTTGAGAAAAATATAAAATAATAGGCGAAAAACAGAGCTTTTGGCACTCCTTGTTCCCTTATGACTCCCGACTAGTCTTACTAGAGAGATCTACAACTTAAATTGAAGCAGACTCCTAGTTTCCAATATAAATGCAAAAATTCTTGGGCAGAAGTTTTCAACAAAATGTGTGCGTGAGATTGTATCCCATTTCCGCTGGATCGGCCATGAACGGGCATTCGCTTACCCTACCAAGTTTCGCAAGCTGCGTACCAATGTGGTTTCTTAGAGTACAAATCAGGGTTGGCAAATTTTGGACACTTAGTGGTCATAACCTAAATAATACACATGTTTTTAGTTTTAAATTTGTTTTATTTGTTTTTAAACTAATAGGAACAAATCGTATTTTGTTTATACAGTATTTTCTTTAAACATGACCTAAAAAATAAAACAGGTGCTCAAAAATCACATTGTACGATTTAAGTCACATTAAAACGTACTGAAATAACTATAAGACAAGATTTTAAATGAAAAATAAACCATTATGCGTATTATTTAATTTATCTATTTATCATCATCATCACTGTCACTCACTACAATAGTCGTTTTTTTTTTGTTTTTGACCCACTTTGTAAATTTAACATTCTATACACAGAAACTAATTTGCTACATTTCTCCAAACCTAATTTGTTTCTTAGTTTTGAATGGATAAAACTAAAATTAAAAAAAATCTTTCAATACCAGCTGATGAAGCGCATGATTTATGCAAATATATAGCAAAATCTATAAATTTTAAACCAATGGCTTTGTATTTCTTCAACCCTTTCCACCATAATGTTGTATGGCGATCCGTCATGTTTTCTGAAAAAAAAAAAGATGATTGAGGAAATGGCTTCTCGGGTCTTGTGCACTTTAGGTATGTCCGAATATGACAATTTTAAACATTCTAAAAGATAGGGTAGGTTAAATAGAAGGGATTAAAAGAAAAAAAAATAGGGATGAAGCACTTTCTAATAAAAAATCTCAAAACAAATTCCACAAAAATGGATCGTTTTCAAATGCAATGCGAAAATTACATGCTGAAATGTCGAGATTTCACCGCGTTGTCAAACTGAACATATTTTAGTAAACTATGCTTTATATTTTGTATATATTTTTTGTATATTGCATATATTTTCTATTTATACTACTATAACTAAAACTGAGCTAACCTGAGCGAGCAACCAACGCAAGTGAAATTAACCCATGAGAACAATATTCGCGATTCGCCTTTATGGGTCCATAACACTTTAGTGTCACAAAAACTAAGAGCGTTTTCATAAAAATAAGGATATTGTGAATGTTGTAGAGAACAATTCTTTACAAAAAAGCGCGGATTTTGTTGATTCTGCGTTAAAAAATACTCACTTTTTGCTTTTTCTAGCCTCAAAATTTACTTTCTTTCGGGACGGTAGAGTAAATTGGGGTGGTGGGTGGGGTATTATATAAAAACTATTGGTCTTAAAGTTTTTTGATAAAAATAAGAACATGATCAATGAATAATTTTAGCTTCGCTTTTAGCATCGCTACCTTAAATGCATCAGATCCTCTTCTCAACCTTTAACACAGATCAATATCTATTCTCATCAGCCTAATATCACCATCACAATGCTACGTGAAATAGTAAAACTTTATCAATCAAAACAATGACTCACCACAAACAAAACACAAAATTAAAATGTTGAAATAAGGCTTACTACACTTAACCAATAGAAAACAAATATCAGTACATCCTTCAATAATGACGTCAGACGCAACGAAAAATAGTACCAACTTTAGAGGCCTATATTTGTGAAAAACGTACATAATCCGCAATATTTATTTCAGAAATCGTCGAATAATTGTCTACACTAACGATTCATATCTAGTGTCAAGGCGTGTGACACTAAAGTGATATGTAACCCGCGTTTATATGAAACCCCTAATCCCTAATCATCACCAGTAAACAAATAGTTTCGTGCCTTTATAAATTAATCTTAGTGTAAAAATTTTCAATTTTCTGTGAATACTCAATCTTTATATATGTGATACATATCCTTAGCGATGATAATAACATATTATTTGTGGTGTGTGTCATCTGTCAACATGTAAAATCCGTGCTCTGCTACGTTCCAATTTTGTTCTTTTTTTTTGAGCTATTTTCTTAGAAAAATGGCTCATCCATCGACTTTTTTTGTTAAAGTGCTCCAAAGAAGGTAATCCTTCCTTTGCCCATTCGAAAATTTGTTAATTCCGATCCCGACATACCCATACTTAAAGTGCACAAGAACCCCCACCAAAAAAAATTTAGAACATAACCTAAAAGTGGAAACAAAATATTGTCGCGCTTTTATAATACCCAAGTGTTATAATGCTTAAAAAGGAATACTAGTTTAGCTGACTTTTCATTGCCTGGTCTGTTTCTGATATCTGAATGAACGAGTCCTTAGGAAGAAAACATCCTTTCTATATCTGCAGAAGGCAGACAAAACAGAAATCACTAGAGGTAGCATTTGCATAATTTCTGGAACATTTTCTTGGGATCTCCATCATTGTACTGCTGTTACATTTTTAATTATTTCATCTGAAAATATAGTTTTTTGAAAATGTTCCAACCTGGCTTCCAACTTAATTGTGAAAGGCAATAAGCCTGTGTCTGCAAAGTGTTCAGCAAGTATCTAGAGCATCTTTCTTTTCTTCGGCCAGTAATGAATATTCTTCTTTGTTGATTGTGGGTTCCAATATATGTGCCAAAAAGTGAATGGGGGTTAAAGCTTGTCATATCTTTTTTTAAATAGTTGATATTGATGCAAACTTCTTTCCTCTTCAAAGCTGTCAAAAGTAGCCATTAATTTTTTTCACGTTTGAACTACTCGAGATAAACATGCACCTTTCTGTTGTATTGCGTTGAGTGCTATAGAAATTGGTTTCATTAACTATAAAAAATGTTCAGCCATCCTTTTAGTATAGATACCGGATACCTTTTTGAAAATTACTGAATCAATTTCTGCTTTATGCTCTTCACATATTAATAACAAGTTTGGCCACTCCTTGACATGAATCTCAAGACAATCCGAAAGTGTATTCCAACGAACGTCTTGAGGTAACACTAGTTTCTTGCCTTATTTTTCTTTGTACCGATCATTTGGCAAATGGGTGTTTCTTGCCTCCTTTTCCTTTTACTAAGCATTTGGCAAATGGGTATTTCTAAAGTATTTTATAATTTATACTTTTACCTTAGATGCTTCTAATTCTTTTGAAAGCAACCTATGTAAGTGCGCGAAACAACCATATGTAGTTATAGGGTAATTTAACGACGGTAATTCTTTTTCTTCATACTGACCATGTTGGCCGCGCTATCTGTCACAGCACTAGTAGCTTTACAGTTATATTAATATTTGCACTTATTTATTGGGTCAATAGCCAATTTTGCAAGATAATCGGCCATATGGGGATGACCGGATGTATGCTTTCTAAAAGAACACTGGTTTCATCTTCTGCTGTTGATTATGGGCTGATGACAGATTATTCTGCTGTTGATTATGGGCTGATGACAGATTATGGGCTCATTATGAATATTAGACCATCCATCCAAGGACATACAAATATACTGTCCAGATAACTTGTTAAAACATTTAGATTTTTCTTCTTCAAATATTTCATTTAGGAGCGGTGATGATAACTGAAATCTAGACGGCGGGACATAACCTGCTCTTAACATTTCCATGGCCTTTCGAACTTCCTTATTTGCTATCAATCAAAAACTGCAGTTTGTTGCGTAAACGACCTTAGCTATTTGCATGTCCAATTCTTTCTTCTTATCTTGATAAGTTCGCACAACAAAATAACCAAAATGGCTGCCACTTCCACTATTTTCGCTTCCACCTCCATTTCTCTTGTCCCTTCTCTGATTCTTTGCCATCTGGATAACTTTCTTTTTGGCTAGTTCCACGCTGGAATTTACAATCACTTTCAAGACCACTAATATCACTAGTTTTACTTTTGCAGGTTTCCCAGTGACTTTTCAGTCTATCCACTAAACCTTGTATCTCTTTACCATACTTTTTGCACACCGCTCTGTGTCCTAGTTTGCCAACCATATTCTTTTTTATAAAATGTTGCCAAATACTAAATTCCTTTCTACCTGACTCTCGTAAGCAAAAATATTACTGATAACTGGTATAGACGCGTGTCATTTATATAGCCGAGCCTTTTCCGCAAGTCTTTGCAAGTTTCGACGAAGTCGCGAACGGAATTTTTCCGACTCGACTTGTCGAATTTTCTTTCGTTTCTGTATTATTTACGCTCAAAAATATTTTCTTATTGTAAGTTTGACTAAACAAGATATGAACAGTTAGAAAATATGTGTATTAATAAAAATTGGTCCAAAATAAAATCTTTAGAAAAAAAATCATGATTTAAAGAAAAATTGCTGATTTTTGATTTTTTTATTTGAAAACCCTTTTCTTACTTAGTAGATGCCTACATTGTATACACCCAGCGCACAGTGTTTCGTTTATATAGGGACTAGCTGGACAAAAATATTTTATTTATGTTTGTAATATCCAATGTTATAAAAGTGTGTAAAAATGAATAATAAGTGAATTTCAGCCAGAGGAAAAAGCTAGGAGACCTCTGTTCTTTATACAGGGTGAGTTTTTTAAAGTGTTACTAGGCGATATCTCGAAAACTGTTTAAAATATTTTCATCAAATTTTGTTATAGGGAGATAGGGAACATATATATTTTTGACGTTTATCCCTCTCTATTTTGAGGGGTGGGGGGAAACTTTTGAATTGTAAATGGGATGATGTACTTTTGTTTATAAAAGTCGAATATACATAAAAACCTATGTTCGTATGTGTACAAATTTTTTGTTGATTTGCTCTTTCGGTTATGGAATTATGGTTAACTAGATTTTGATTGAATAAAAAATAAATAAATCAAGTTCACTTATTTCAGAATTATTCGTTTCCATGGAAATGTGTTATTTTTACTTAAGCCAGTTGAGAATTTCGATGTTTAAACGATTATTTCTCAGTTTATTGCTAGGTCCCCGGATTTGTCCCCCCTTGACTTTTTCTTGTGTTTTTTTAAGACAAAGTGATGACGACTAGTAATGTAAGGATACGTATCCAAAAATCCGTTGGATCCGAATATTAAAAGAATCCGGATTATCCGTAACCGGCCGAGAACTTGATTCGGAATCAAAATAAATTCGCATCGGCTGGTTACTAATGCAAAGTGCAAAGAGAAAACGGAATCGGAATCGACTGTAAGCGAACAACACGGTCTGCGATGTGGCATATTTGATCTTATGCTTTCTCTTTCTAATGGCCTTTCCTAAAAAAAGATAGCAACGGGTATCATATGGGATGAGACCCATTGGTTAAACCAGTCCCGCCTCACCCGAACCGAATTCAAACGAGAACGGCGCGATGCGGTGCCTTCCTATCCCTAACCTTCGACTTCGAATGATATGATACCGCATCGACCTACCTAGCCGTGTATCCGGATAGAAAATGTTTTAGTGTTGCATGCATACGTATACATGATCTGTAACCGCTTTCGCGCGGGTCAAGAAATGGATACGGATTCGGATAATGGATACGGATATTAGCTGATTCCGATTCCGTATGATTCGGATATCTAAAGAATACGGATATTTACAACACTAATGACGACCGCACCTACAACTTTAGATTATATGAAAGACCGAATCCGCTTTGTCTGCTTATTAGTGATACCTGAAATGTTCCAGCGGCACGAAATTCCTTTAGAAAAAAAGTGAGAAAGTATTTGGAATTTGAAGGGGGACATTTCGAACAACTTCTCAGGCATGACAGATGAAATTAGATGGTATTTTTTTAAAATTTTATTACCTAATAAATCGTAATTCCGTAACTGAAAGAGAAAATCCAAAAAAATTGTACACACGTAGTTTTTTAAATTCCAAAGTTACCCCCACCCCTCAAAATAGAGAGAGGAGGTAAATATCAGAAATATGTTTAAGTATGCTCTTTCATCTCCCTATTAGCTCACCAAAATTTCATAAAAATATTTTAAGCCGTTTTCGAGATATCGCCTTGTAACACTCACCCTGTATAATAAATCTTGTACAGAGTATTTTTGCGCAATAACAGCAGTGATACATTATGTTATAAAGCGTATTAAGTCTTTAGTAGTAAGATCTCATAACATAAAATAGAGTTATTTGTGTATGTATGTAAATTTACACTTTATACACTTTGTTTTTTTTTACAAAGATTTTTAACACGTTCAATTAAGTTACTATTTACACTTTTTACTGGAAAATGGCTCAATATTATGTTCATTAACACCGAAACGCGGTTTCTTTGTGATTTTTGCGTTTTCTTTCACTGATCAATAAGTTGTATCCTTGGGATACCAGGAGGTGACTCTGAAAAAAAAATTGTGTATCTTAGATCGCACGTTTTCGTACAATAGGTCTTATAGGAATCAAAAATAGAATATTTTTACTAAATAATTGATACCAAATCCTAACCCGCTGTCGGGTTCCGACTGCATAACTTTTTATTTACAAAAAGTAAGTAAAAACTTATTACTATTTCAGCCCTCTTATTAAATACTTTTGAAATCACATGTATGATTCCAAAACTGAAATTAAATGCATACCTGTGTTACCCAAAGACATTGTAATAAATACACAAAAAAGAATTTTCACCAAGGTTAACAGATAAACTACCACCAAGACTTATTATAAAGTAGTGAATGAGTCGTCAACAGCATATTACTTTTTATGCGACTTTTGGCATCGTTTTTGTGTACATGACGATAGTTCAAAATATTTAAGTGGTAATTCATGGTGGCTAAATAAATAATTTTTTATTTTACATTATATTTTAGTGCATTTTTGAACTTTTTCAAATTGGAATTATATCCAGCTGGTGTATTATACACGAAACCCTGTGCAGCGGTGTGGGCTGTGCGTTGATATGTCAATCAATCGTGGAATTTTGTTCTGCCTGCCTGGAGTGGGACTCGGTAACTTTTTAAAATAGCGATAGCGAAAGAGATAAAGAAGCGAAGAGGAAGCGATCACTTTGATACTAAATATTCTATAAGCATTTCTTTATAGGAAAAATAGAGATAAACATGATAAAGAATACTATAGTCCCTTCTAAAAACATACATTTTTTAACAAAAAAGAAGAGATTTCAGGTCTTAACCTCAATTGTTTATCGTTTGTAGTGTCAAAAATAAAATTATTTTTATTAATATTTGATTTTGATTATTGTAATATGTCCCCTGCATAAAAGTTTTTAATTAATAATTTTGAAAACGATGTATACAAAAATCGGGTTCAAAAGCGTGTAATGACAGTGGTTCCTTCTCACTACACGAGAGAAGATTTATCGAATTATTCCGTCTTAACAAGGACCTAGTGGTAAATCTATTTGATAATTTAGTGGACCATTTACAGGCAGAGATAAAGTCAACTAGAATACCCATGCTGTTTAATTGGGAAGATATTTCATCCCACAGTCTCATGTAATTTTCTCTTCCGCTAATTCCTGTGAAATTGTGCGTTACCAATTCGGGATGAGCAAATAAAAAATTAATTAAAACAGCCCACTGAGCTGTATTTGTTTGTCGTCCCCTAGTCCTAGAAAGATTAGCACGTTTTTCCATAGTAAATATAATTTTTACTTCACTAATAACAATAACAGTAAACTTCAAATAATTTTTAGGTTATGTTTATATTGATTACACAAGAGAGACAAAACGACTTTTTAGCTAAAGGTAAAAAGAGACAAAATTACGTCGCTTTCAAGGCGACGAATTTGCAAAGAATGCCCGATCGCTACCGCTATTTTTCATACAGAGTACCACTCCTGTGACCTACACGATTTACCCGCTTTTCGATATTTCTCTGACAAAACGGTAGGTAACAGGCCCAATATTCCCTTTATTTACTAATTGGTAATTACTAATTGGTAAGCGCAAGTTATACGTATATTTTCCCGGGAAAACCAAAATTTTCTTATATGTGCAATTGTGCAAAATTTTAGTGAACATGGATCAATTAGAAATTTTTCCGTGTAGGCAGTGGCGACAAAAAACCACAGTTTACACTATGCTGTAGCGGTGCACCTCAAATATTGTTTTGTTTTAGCGGATAATACAAAGGATGTCGGACGGATTTGTTAAGAATGAGCTCCGACGTACAGCCTAACACAGAATTCATAATCGAAAACGACATAGGAGAACCAAGGGGATACAAAGCCTGTAGCTCCATTCCTTCTGGCACTTTTAGCTCCCACTTGCAGCCGCATTGGTCCAGGAGAAATTTTAGCGCCTGTCCAAGCGCAAGTGTCTCCCCCAGTAACGGTTACTATGTCCGCTATTCCTACATCCCAAAGTCAACAACTAAAACAACAGGGGGTCACTATGCAGCAAGCCGCGCCGGCGCAGCCACAACCAGAGGTTGTAAGTCTCTCCCTTCCCGCTGGAGTTAGTGCGCAGCAATTTCAGCAGCAAATCCTTCAACAACAAGCTGCGCAGCTGGTTGCGGCTGCAGCTGATCAAAACTTGACAGGATACAGCGTCGTCCAAGCACCAACTGGCGTTCAGGCACTTAGTGTTGATGGACAGGAGGCCATTTTTATTCCTGCGATGAATTTAGCAGGTACTCAGCAACAACAGATTTTTAGCCCTGGTCAAATAATCCGTACCCCCACTGGAACGGTGCTGCCTACTGCTGCTAACCTACCGACTACAGTTCAACTTTCCAACGGACAAAGTGTACAGCAAGTGTTCCAGTTTCCTATGCAACAGACTATACCAATTCAAGTGCCGATTTCTTCTGGAAATGGACAAACTATTTATCAAACAATTCATTTTCCAGTTCAATTTGGTGCGACAGCTTTTCCTAATATTATTCAGGCTCAATCTCAATTGATACCTCAAGTAGCAAATATCCTCACGCCGTCAGGACAGATTCAGCAAGTCCAAATAGCAACATCCATGCCCCAGCAACAACAGCAGCAACAACAACATCAGCAACAACAGCAGCAACAACAGCAGCAGCAACAACATCAGCAGCAAAATCAAACACCTACATCCGTAGCAGCACAGCAACTGGTTGTAGGGGATAGTAGTGCACAGTTAACATTTACGGCTGCAAATGGACAACAATTTACTCTTCCAGTATCTAGTTTGCAGAATTTACAACAAGTGAGAACGGTGGGCAGTTTAGGGGGGTTAGGTAATATTATACAATTGCCCAGCATCCAGCCTATGCCTACAATACAAAATATTCCAGGCATAGGTAACGTTCAAGTTATTACACAACAACAACCACAGATTTCCGTTGGTCAACATATTCAGCAAGACCCCAATGACCCAACTAAATGGCAAATTATTCCACAAGTTACTACAACAACAGCCGCAAAACCAAACCAAGTTGCGGCTCCACTCGGTGTGAGTACTGTAGAATCTGCACCTACTTCATCGCCTTCGTCCTCTGATCCAAATCTAGGGGAACAAAAACAAAGGGTACGAAGAGTGGCATGTACCTGTCCCAATTGTCAAGAAGGCGAGAAGCACTCTGACAGAAAAAAGCAACACATTTGTCATATTCCGGGTTGTAATAAAGCTTATGGAAAAACTAGCCATTTAAGGGCCCATTTAAGGTGGCATACTGGTGAACGACCGTTTGTATGCAGCTGGCTATTTTGTGGTAAAAGGTTTACACGATCTGATGAATTACAAAGACATAAACGGACTCATACAGGAGAAAAAAGATTCCAATGCAGTGAATGCAACAAAAAGTTTATGCGTTCAGATCATCTATCCAAACATCTCAAAACTCATCCAAAACAAAGACTAAAGCAAGGCAAGAATCAAGATGATGATGACGTCTGGCAAGTTGAAGATGATCCAGAGCCCCAGCAAGAATCTGAGCAAAAACCCCAACCAGTTTGGATAACATCAGATAGTAAAAATAATATAAAATATGCCATTACGCATTTAAATTATTCACAGGAAGTATCAACATCAACCCAACAATCAGCATCTTCAGACAGCTCTAGTAATGAGGAAAAGATGATGATTACGATAAGCGCGGCTGAAGCAGATGACCTGATAATAGCCGATCCATTGGACAGCTGAAGTGTACCTCCTGTTTTTTATTATTAAATCCTTTATTTAGCAGTTGCTAGTTTTTTTTATCAGATTAATAAGAACTACAATCTATGCTTGACAGTCCTTGTCATTTGCACTAGCCTAAATCAAATAAACTTGCGTGCATAGAAATCGGCCCACTGTAAACTTTTGACTTTATGTTTTTTTTAGAAACTGTTTGAAAGACAATTTAGGCTGTGTACCGTTGTCAAACCTGGTTAACCACTCTGTATAATGCGGTAAACCAATGGTAACACTGGTTCCTGAAAGAACTGGATTTACTACGGAACGCAGATCGGTCGGTTCTGTTAGATTTCTGGTTATTTTTACGGATATCAACTCAACCTAAAAACATACCTCTCCTCCTGCTTCCAACATTTTAAAACATGATTTTTAACATTTGTGAAAAAATAATTTTAAATTTGAACAAAAAAGCAAATCATAAACAACAAAATGACATAACAACTCGGAAAACCAGCGGGGAAGCATCGGTTCCTTCGGTGACATTAATGCCAGATATTTTTCAGGAACCGCGTTTCCAATCTTACCAACTTTTCAGGTTACCGATACTTACGGGATACAAAATCGTAACCGTAACCGAAGTTGACAACGATACACGCCCTTAATATGCTTTGATATGAGTTTATATTTATCAAGAGTGCTTATCGTTTATATGCGTACCAACCTGTATTTGTGTGGTGGAATAATAAACTTGTATAAGACTGAAATTATTGCAATGCAATTGAAATTTGCACATTATTCGTTTTTCATAATATGATTAGTTTTCAAGTGTGTTAGTTTAATGCATACTACACCGCAAAAAGCCATCCAAGTAATTGATTTAATCGAAAATGGACTTAAACAGCGAGCTTTTGCTCGACAACTGGATATGACACGTGCAGCGGTTCGAAGAGCGTGCCAACGTTATGAGGAGACTGGATCGTCTCATAGGCGACCATGATACAAATAAAAGAAGGTGTGATATCAAACCGTGCCAAATTCGTCCGGGTTCGCGCATGACGTCACGCCGTGACTTATTTTTGAAATTTATAACGCGCAATATAGAGTTTACGTTAGTTAAACAGGGTTCGGACTGACCTGGAAAACCTGGAAAACCTGGAAAAGTCATGGAATTTAAAACCCGTCTAAAAAACCTGGAAAAGTCATGGAATTTCGTAATTGTACCCAAAATCCTGGAAATTTGTTACGGCAACCTGGAATCCTTCGTATTTTTTTCAGCACCAAATTGATTTCCAACCAATCCATGCAGTTTGTAACAATACACAAAATTTTCAAATTTCAAAATTTATGAATATTCTGTCCGTGTCTCGCCACGAAAAGTTCGTTTTTCCCCGACAACTTTCGAAGGATCGAAGGCAGCCACGACGTGCAATATTATTTTATCCTTTTCTTTCGATAATATGTTTAATGAAGTTTAAAAAAGGGCATCAGATCTTATGTCGTAATTGTGGCCAATAATTATTTATAATTAGTCGAAGTTTTAAAACAGGCTGCTGAATGTTGTTTTTGACGTTATTTTGTATCAATTAGGTAATTAATTACGTTTGGGAAATGAGAAGAAGTAAAAATATCTCAAAGAAAGTAAAGATAGCGAGTCAGAAAAATTGTGTTTCCTTAAAGATTGTCGTTATTTTATTAGCGCTCTAATAAAAAAGCCCATTGAGCGGTCCCCATTGAAATTTAAAGCTGAAAAACTGTTTAGTTATTTAGATCTCAATAATTTATTTAATGACATGTATTTGTCAAAAAGGGAATTTAATCAATTGTTAGAAATTTGTACAGATGGTAACTTAATAGATCTTGAAATTGCAGAATATGCAATGTGTCAAATAAATATTTTTCTAAATAATATAGACACTCTTAAAACTGCTTATGAAAGCTACAAAATTTCACCCTTAAGACTGGATAAGTTTTATGGTAATATATTTTTTAATAAAATGGAGTACAAGGATTTATTTTTAATAATAAAAATGATATTATCTCTTTCCCATGGCAACGCCGACGTTGAAAGCGGCTTTTCAATTAATAAACATATGTTAGTTGAAAATCAGATGGAATCTTCTTTGATTGCTCGACGACAGGTTTATGATGCCATGCTTAGTAAGAATGGGGCCCGCTGGCGTCGAAATTACTAAAAAATGAAATTTTACTGCAAAAACGCCCATTTTAGATACACACAGGCTATCGAAGAGAGCAAAAAACGAGATGACGAAAATAATAGAAAAGCCGAAAAAAGAAAAATAGTTATGGCAGAAATAAATAAATTAGAAAAGAAAAAACTTAAAATAAATGATATTGCTACTTACTACTCAAAAAATATAGATGCAAGGTTACATAAACTTAGAGAACGGGTATAAATGTCCATATAAATATATCACCGCCAAATTTCGATATCCATATCTTAAAAATATTATTGTGTAAGACTAAAATTAACAATTGCGGGACTATTCTGTACTCCTTACGGCATGGTATTTAGATTACCACTATCATTACGGTAAAACCAGTATTTAAATAATGGATTGATGCTTTGCATAATGAGTTGAGTTGTAATCATAACTACTGAGTCGGTAGTTATTAGCCCTGTTCGCAGAACAGTCTCAAACCAGTCAGAGCCAATGAAATTACTGGAAACCAGTCCGCAAACTGTCACGTTACCAAATACCTAAAATTTGATTGGCGCTGATCGGTTTGTGATTTCTCTACGAACAGAGCTAATATAGCTTAGATACATTTTTAGGGTTTCTTCTGCTGAGTCGGTAATTATTATAGCTTAGATACATTTTTAACGTTTATTCTACTGAGTCGGTAGTTATTACAGCTTAGATACATTTTTAAGGTTTATTTTGTTTCTATGATTTTGAAATTAATAAAACATTGCCACTATTTTCCATTTAATTTGCCAGACATTCATCCAAACTCATAATGGTCAGAAGGAGAACAAATACATGCACGATCCACGTGAATGCTACTTTTAAAGGTCGAAATTCAAAATACCTCCAGTGCAGTCGATTTGAAGTCATTTGATTATTGTGCTCAATAGAAAAGGTAGCGTTATGTTTCGTGCGAGCGTTTGATTTCTTTTTCGTTATCTCCATTTTTGTACTGTAATATCAGTAAGAAAAATTAAGAAATAAAATATATACTAAACTATTTTTAACTGACCTGGAATATACCGAAATATTGCCTGGAAAACCTGGAAAAGTCATGGAATTTTACAGCTGTTGAAAAGTCCGAACCCTGTAAAGGCGATTTTATATAAATTCTATTGGCAATATACTTTGCCTCCTATATAACAATTTTATAGTATATGATTTAAAATAATCATATAAATAAAGGGATAAATGCATACATTGATTACATTGATTGATTGATTGTCCATATCACAACCATACACAGCACATCTAATTTTTAGTTTTAAACTCCTAAAAGTAATTTAAAAACACCAAAAAATAGTTGAAAACACAACGCGATCTTAAAAAGACGCGTTTCGTTTACAAAATATCGCGGAATTGGTCACGGCGTAACGTAAATGGCCACGCCTACCTGCGCGGTATCATATCTTGTATTTGTATCATGATAGGCGACCATGATACAAATAAAAGAAGGTATGATACCAAACCGTGTCAAATTCGTCCGGGTTTTGCGCATGACGTCACGCCGTGATTTATTTTTGAAATTTATATCGCACAATGTAGAGTTCAGGTTAGTTAAAGGCGATTTTATATAAATTCTATTGGCAATATACTTTGCCTCCTGCTTATAATACAAATTTTATAGTATATGATTTAAAGTAATCATATAAATAAAGGGATAAATAGATACATTGATTACATTGATTGATTGATTGTCCACATCACAGCCATACACGGCACATCTCAGTTTTACTTTTAAACTCCTAAAAGTAATATAAAAACATCAAAAAATAGTTGAAAACACAACGCGATCGCGAGACGTGTTTCGTATACAAAATATCGCGGAATTAATTACGACGTGACGTAAATGGCCACGCCTACCTGCGCGGTATCATCTTCTTTTATTTGTATCATGATAGGCGACCTGGAACAGGCAGAAAGCGATATACAACGGATCGTGGACGACCTCTTTATTGTGCCAACATCATTAAGAAATCGTCGCCTTAATGCGGTTCAAGTGCAACAACAGCTCCGTGAAATTTGAGGAGCCTCTATTAGTTAGTGGACAGTAAACGAAAACTGCACGAAAGTAACCTGACCCCTAAAACACCTGCTATTGGTCCAAAACTTACCCCAGCGCATCGTCAAGCAAGTCTGCGTTTTGCACGGGATCATCTGAATTGGACATTGAAACAGTGGGGGTCTATTCTGTTCTCAGATGAGACCAGCATATGCCTCTATGGTAGTGACCGAAGAAGAAAAGTGTACGGAGACAAGACGGCGATTTGCAGAATGCTGTATTGAAGAGCGGATTGCTTATGGAGGTGGTTCCTGCATGATCTGGGGTGCAATTTCTATGGGAGCACGAACCTACCCTGTTTTCATCCGTAGGAACGACCGTGGTCACGGACGAGTCAGTCCCGACCTAAACCCGATCGAACATTTATAGGATGAGCTAAACCGAAGAATTCGTGCTAGACTTCGTGTTCCAACCTCGATCCCAGAGCTTATCGTTGCAGTAGAAGAAGAGTGGCTTAACATCCCACAAGAAACAATAATGAACTTGATTAGATCTATGCATAATCGTATGAGAAATGTTATTAGGACAAGAGGGGGTCATACCCATTATTAAAAATTAAGTGTTAATTTAGATAATTTCCAATAAACCATACTTCTTTTAGTTATAAAAAAGTTAATTTGTTTCATGCATTAATTTCACAATTTTAAGCCTTAGAAGCCGAAATAAATTTTAATAAATTTAAACTCATATCAAAGCATATCAAATTATCTTTCAAACAGCATATATATATTTTTTGATCTGATGTATATTTTCTAAAAAAATATAGTCAAAAGTTTACAGTGGGCCTATTTCTATGCACGCAAGTGTATATCTTAAAGTCATATCACAACAATATAAATCACTAACCAAGTACATATGTTACCGGCAAAGTCCGTTTCATCGTCATACTTAAGTTTGCCTAGGTAAACCGCACATTGCCGGGACGTTTTCGGCAAAGCCCGAAATTGTTCTCTATTTCGGAGTTTGCCTAGAATGTAACCCGGCAAACTTAGGTTTGCCAAACACGTTTTAGGAAAAGTCCGAAATAATAAATTTGTGACCGTTACGTCGCTGTTCATTTTCTAGTAGTAGCTAGTTATAGTCTGTTTGTAATACGTCGCAGGTACACACGCACTGCGTTGATTATTTAAGGTGGGATTTTCCCACCGCGTCCATGATGGCCAACTTAATTTCATTTTGTCATGGTTTTTCGGCTTTAAAATTTTTAACAATAAAATTATAAGTATATTAAATTAATATCCTGCAAGCAATTTTTAGTTAATTATTTAGTTTCAACGTGTATAATGATTTAATTCAAAGGATTAATATTTTTTTTCTGACGCTAGGACCTCAATATTCTTTTTAAATATTATTTTCCTAAAATAAATCATAAAATATCTTGAGACTTTTATTAATACGTTAAAAAATACCTATAGAATATGAATCTACGGTTAATATTGTGACAATATTCATACAAAAGAAAAATAAAGCAAAACATTGTACTAAAATAAAATTAAGTCGGCAATAAATGGGTGTGGTCGGTAAATGCAGCCTTTAAGCAGGGCGCGCATTGAATCGACTCGGTTCGTCTCGGCACGGCACGGCACAGTCAAAAGGTTTGGTATACATGCAATTATATGAAGAGGAGCGCATTGAATCGGTTTCGCGCACTCGGAACGACCAAATCGGAATCAGAGCAAAAATTGCCGAAATGTCCGACTGCCTGCGACGACTTCTCGTATTGAGTCGCAAGCGGAAGAGATAGGTGTGCAATGGCGGACGAAGTTTTGATGGTAAACGTTCGTTTTTATGTTTTTTGTACGACCCGAAGAATCACGACAATGTGCGGAATGAGAATGCTTAGGAGGCAATAGCGAAAAAACGTCTGATACGATACTACGTCTATACATCACAATAGTTGCAGCTGTTTTAAAGAACCGATAGCCGAATCAATGCGCTTTGACTGTCGGCATTCCGCACGAAACTTACCGAGCCGAGTCAATTCAATGCGCGCCCTGCTTTGAGTGTTTGTCTATTCGTCTAACTGGACCGGGTTTGCTCAGGTTTGATATTATCATTTAATAAAAAAAGTTTAATAAGTATATTATGAAGGTATATTTAACTTAATGAAATACGATGAAATCATGTTATTTACAGGCTTAGCATCACTAGTATACCAATTATCATGATACAACACAAAGGTAAGAACATATTTCGGACTTTTCCTAAAACGTGTTTGGCAAACCTAAGTTTGCCGGGTTACATTCTAGGCAAACTCCGAACTTGTCCGACTTTGTCGAAAACGTCCCGGCAATGTGCGGTTTACCTAGGCAAACTTAAGTATGACGATAAAACGGACTTTGCCGGTAACATATACATAAACACACTTTAAAATTTCAGTAAAACTCCTAAATCTAAGTCAACATTAAAGCATAATAGTTAAATTAAAACAAAAAAAGCCAAAAAGACTGATTCAATATAGGTATGTACACTTTAAAACTTCACTTAAAACTCCCATATCCAGGTCAACATCAATATTACACAAGTCAATTTACAAACAAAATATCAACCCATGACAAGAGTAATACATGTAAAAAGATCTTGATACGTAGTTTATAAGAAAAGAAATTTTAGATATGTCGTTAGCGTGCTCCTTAAATGTTAATTTATCATCAGTAATCACTCCCAAATACTTAATCTTACTAACTCGTTCATTAAATTCGTTTTTCTACAAACGTCAAAAAATGACAAGGTTCGCGCATTGATAACAATATGCGAAGTGACACTTTTTTTCATTTTCCTGTTGCTACGACCTCGCGTGCGCGAAGTAGCGTGCGAAATAGACATTTCGCGCACAGCATGTAAATTATACGTTGGCCAGCGGATCTGTGTCTTATCATATTTTGACGTTTGTAGAAAAATTTTGTTTGCAACTCGTGCGCGAAAT
This sequence comes from Philopedon plagiatum, assembly GCA_963971165.1. Taxonomy (NCBI): domain Eukaryota; kingdom Metazoa; phylum Arthropoda; class Insecta; order Coleoptera; family Curculionidae; genus Philopedon; species Philopedon plagiatum. The sequence goes on from OZ020194.1 coordinate 63,687,573, forward strand.
ACTTTAGTGATCTCGACTATTTTTTTACCTCGGCTGCGCCTCGTTAAAAAAATTAGATCTCGATCACTAAAGTAGCATTTCGCGCCCTAGATACAAAAATAACTATTTTCTACAAACGTCAAACAATGACAAGGTTCGCGCATTGTTAACAATATGCGAAGTGACACTTTATTTCATTTTTAGGCATTTCGCGCACAGCATGTAAATTATACGTTGGCCAGCGGATCTGTGTCTATCAAAGGAATTTAATGTTTGAATAATCCTCACTTTTTTGAAAAGAGAATTAAAAAACGAATCGAAAAACTCAAAATTACGCACCGACCTTATCTCAACCAGACCCGTAACACCCTGTATAAAAGTATACATATTTTGACGTTTGTAGAAAAAATTTTGTTTGCAACTCGTGCGCGAAATACTTTAGTGATCTCGACTATTTTTTTAACTCGGCTGCGCCTCGTTAAAAAAATTTGATCTCGATCACTAAAGTAGCATTTCGCGCCCTAGATACAAAAATAACTATTCTAACCCTCTCTGTACTTACAATAATAAATTTGGTTTTATTTGCATTTATTTTCAACAAATTTTTGCAGGTGTATTTGTAAATATTGTCTAATGCCTCATTTACAGTATCTACAATGTGTTTTATATCCTTAGATGAAAAATATGTATATCAATGTGTCATCAGCAAATAAAAGTATGTCAACCTCATTGACGACTTGAATAATATAATATAGTGATCCAAGATACTTCCCTGTGGCACACCATAATCGTTTAAAATCTCATTCGAGCGTTTCCCCTTAATATCAACTTTTTGTCTTCTATTCTCAAGATAACTGCGAAACCACTCAAGCACAGTATCCTTAAAACCCATACATTCAAGTTTAGACAGTAATATTCCACGATAAATTGTTTTAAAGGCCCTCTTCAACTCTTCAAGTTGAGGAAAACCGCAATTGTACTATAACCGCTATCAACTCCACTCTTCCATTCATTCAAAATATACTGAATTGCTGTTTCACAGCGATGCTTTCTGCGAAAACCTGATTGTTTAATTCTTAGTAATTTTTAATTCTCAACATGTTCCAGTATTTGTATATATGTATACAACTCTTTCCAGTATTTTTTCAATTGCACTTAACATTAATAGGACGAAAATTTAAGGCCTGTATAGAATTTATGTTTTTCTACACTGGTATTATTGTCGATAATTTTAATTCATCTGGAAAGACACCAGTTTCCAAAGAACAGTTGACCAAGTTGATCAGACAATCTTCAATACTACTGTATATATGGTCACACTTTAAATTAATGTTCGCCAAATGAAAGAGCCAACATTTAACAATTCCAACCTAATCTGTTCATAGTTTATATTTTGATCACGACTTTCGATTGTTACGGCAGACGTTCTACAGGATACAGGAATTGAAAATTTTAAATTCTAAGGACACTATATAATGATCACTAATTCTTGGAACTTGCATCACACTTGTATTAATTTCCGTCATATTTGTAAAAACTAAGTATCAAAGTTCCGCCCTGCATGTCAGGAATTATTTGTTTTAGCCCAATTTCACATGTGTAACTCCCTAATCTATTTGTATAGGAGTCATTTAAAAACAAATTAATTAAAATCCCTCACCATTAAAACAGGCACTCCCACATCACATTGTTTATCTTATAAATTTAAGTTTTTTGTCAGGATGATTTCCGAGTGGTCTTAAGACCGCAAAGGTTGTTCCAATTTTTAAAAAGGGCAATCCCCATTAAATTTAGTGGAGAATTATTAGACCCAGTGTGTGTCCCCCCCTTCATTCACGAAAATTTTCGAGTATGCATTTTTGGATTGTCTTTTGCTGTTTCTGACAACCCATAACATCATTACAGACAAGCAACACGGCTGTCTTGGTGGAAGATTTACGAATACTATTCACAACTTTTATGAGAAAGTACTGGAGAGGCTTGACGTCGGCGAGTGCCCTGTTTGGATATTCTTTGATCTTAGCAGGGCTTTCGACAGCGTCAATCACTCTAAACTGCAACAATAAAAAACATTTTTTATTAATATCAACTCTAACACCACGGAGCCAATACATTCTCTGGATTGCAATTTTTTTATATCCATAATTTTACAATCATCTTTTACATATATTTGTACCACTTAAGTGTGCCTACTAATACTATCCACCAGGCGCGGCCCGTGAGTTTTTTACAGGTGGGTCAAAATTTTGTGGGCAACTAGTGATATCAACGCAACAAGCAAAATACACTTTTTTAATTAAGGTAGTTTTTTAATAATGCTTAGTTTTGCCAAGAAATTATTTACCTACAAATAAACACTAGGTATTATTGAACATTGCTACTCTAGATGTTTATGACTTTTAGTCAGGCCCGTATCTACGGGGGGGGTGAAAACGGGGCACGTGCCCCGGGCGGCACGTGAGGGGGCGGCAAGTTGACAACCAATACAAAGATATAGTACGTACGGTTAACGTTAATAAAATTTTATTTCTATATATTAAGATTAAGGCAAAAACATAAGAGAGTCAAGTACTTCATAAAATGAATTACTCTTGATCTTTTTAACTTAATTTATTAAAGGTACCTTATGGATGTATGTTCTAGTCTGCCATGGTATTAAAGAATTTAGATTACTCTCAGCAACATCTGCTGGTGGCCACTATATCGTAGTTTTAATTACTGAAAATAATACCATTCAATTAAGAGAGACTGTTGGCTATATTATCCATTGAGAGTGAAGCAGCCGACAGGATCAACTATGATAAAGCAATTGTGAAAAAGGACAAAATTTGTTTTTAAATCTTTTTTTATGTTACAATGAGAATAAATACATATACAGTTACTTATAAACAAGCTTAATTTAACAAAACCTATTGGCAATGATTTATAAAAACAATCAAAATGAAAGAAAAAATAGTTTATTGTAAAATATTGGCCTGAAGAATTTTGGTTGTTTTGGTAGAGTTTACTTTATTATCAGTAAATAATTCTGCACTAAGTTGTTCTTCTGTGATTTCGTCTTTTCTCACTCTGTATGAGGTAAACGCTTCTGGTTAATCATCTTAACAACCTTCAGTTCTGAGCTGCTTTCTTTAAATTTACCCTTTTTTCTTTAAACTATCTCGGCATTTAGCTTTCCTGAACAAACCGATATAATCATTATCTCTTCTACCAGTACCACTGACGTCCCTACCAGTACCACTGACGCCCTTTTTCCTGCATCTTGGATATTTCTACAACTTTGATGCCCTTTTTTTATTTCTAACTATGCGTCTCTTTGTTGCTCCACATCCCCATATTTATGTAACGTCTAAAAACTCCTCTTAAATTTTTTATTGGCCATGTTTTCGCGTCATATATCACAACAGGTCTGACCACTGTTTTGTAGACTACTCTGCTCGCGCTGTTTCTAGGGTCACATGACATACCTGAGACTTCGAATTCTCCTATCTTGCTTACACTCTGTGTTTAATTCTATAGGAGTTAATCATTCTAATTTAAATATAATTAAAGCGACGAGGAGTGGTTGATAAAGAGCAATGGGTCAATGGGCAATTTGTTTTACCCAGCTACAGTTTCTCGAAAATAATTTTACCTTATAGCGAAAGAGAAAATGAAGTAAATTATATGAAAATTGAAACGACAGAAACAGCAGATATACATACAAATTAAAAAAATTCTCATTACTACCCTGGAAATTTGCTTCTCGAATCTGCTGAAGTTCCAGGAATTATGACTAGTCCAAGGATAATTTAAATCTATTTAGTAGATATCTATCAACACACAGCGTTTAGTCTGGACGGTAGATCACTGAAACAACGTCATATTAAAAAGCATGCAGGATTAATTACAAGTACGCTAAAGCTACAATTAAACATGGTGGAGGAAGCCTTTTCGAGTAAGGATGCTTCTGCATTTCATGATATAACGTGGATTCCTTACACTTTATTATTAAGTCCATAAGGTCATTTGGTCAATGACCCACCTAAAATTTTTAAGGATCTACCTAATAATTTATTTTTTACTTTTTTAAAACCAAAAAAGAATCTTTTGTTTCAAAAAACTGCAAGTTCCATGCGAAAACTCCTCAAGAAAGAATCAAGTCAAGCCATCGCCGAAAGATTATCCCAGCTTGCTCCGGGCTGGGTCGTATTTTAAATTGACCTCGTAGGTTTATATGGACGATATAAATTCATTGAAACTAAGATATAAACAGACATACGCGCTTTAGGAAGTTAAAAAGAGACACAATTGGTCGACGGCCCACCAATAATATCGGGCCACTCCCACTATGGAAATACACTCAAACCGCCCCGTAAAAATATACTCTTTCAAGACATTTGGTTCGGAAAAAGAAAAACTAATTAGGTACTTAGCTAATATGCGCATTGCATTTGCATTGTATTAATGTATTATTAAGTAGAGGTTAAAAATAAAAAACTATAAATACGATCTCTGTCAGGCCAGCGCTAGCATCTCAGCGAGTTGACCAGAAGGTCGAGGGTTCGAGCCTGTGTTGGGGTAAACTTTTTTAAAAATTTTTGATATTTAAAAAACTAGATCGGCTCTAAAAGGTTTATTGGTAACAAGTTGTTACTCGATAAAATATTTTTAAAATTGTTGGCAATCTCATATTTACTACAGCTTGCAGCCTGCACGTGCGTAGACAAAGATCGTATTACTATGTCTAGTCGCCAGTATTGTATTTATTAAAGAAAACGGAGTTTTGGCAGCGTTCCTAATTTTATTTTACGAATAATCATACTTTTAGCTCAGAATTTACACCATTTATTCTGGGGGTTTTGTACAAGGCGCGCCCTCTATTGAGGAGATCCTAAACGTATCAAAACGGGAAGCCGCTAACAATCTACTAATCTAGAGTATTAAAACACATGGAAAAAAGCCATATACATCTAGAGTAGCAATGTTCAATATACTGCAGTACCTATTTTATGATTTTGCGGTGTTTATTTGGGGGTAAATAATTTCTTGGCACATTATTAGAAACCTTCCATAATTAAAACAGTGTAAGTATTTTGCTTGTTGCGTTGATTTCACTAGTTGCCCACAAAATTTTGACCCACCTGTAAAAAAACTCACGGGCCGCGCCTGATTAAGACTACGCAATACGTATTACATATTACCCTATGTAAAGTGGAAAATTCGATTGCGTTTAATTATTCAACAGATTCGACACACTGTTTTGTTCAAGAATGACTTGACGAAAATACCATTTTGGATGCATTTTGGATTTGCTCTGATCAGCGCACTCCCCAGACCGTAACTCCACCCAACCTTAGATAAACGCACAAACATTTTAAAATAAACAATTACCATATAATTAAATCAATTAATTTTGCAGATTTTTTCCCAAAAATCTTGGTGGCCTGATTGCCGCTACATGGTCTGCGAACGATGAATAAAAATTGATATTATGTCAAATTAAGATAATATTTCTAGTTGTTCTATTCTTAAATGTGATTCATGTTTGTTTGTTGTATTCAGTAAAATAACATTCAATACTGCTTTATTGTCGTCGCTTTTTTTTTGTCTTATTTTTTAATTTCAAAAGCAAATCTAGGTAAAATTATTAGATTTAGAGGCGGCAAAATTTAGTTTTGCCCCCCTTTCAAATTTCCTAGATCTTGGAACGGATTTATTTCCCCAATAAATATATTATATAATCATAATATAACTTTCTGAACCTTCCAGCGACGGCAGCTGTTCATCGGTGGTCACTTTTCTAACAGGGCGCCACCCAGTCTGCATAACTTGCTTTAAGTGAAGAAGAACCCCAGACTGGGAGATGAACTCTTAGAAAAGATGTTAAAATAAAAAGCAGATTATCATGGACTAAATTTAATAAGTCTTTTCAGTACTTATTTCCGAAAAATAAAGAATAAATTCATTAACACTCATTAGGAAAATTAACGTTTCTGATCGCAGATTTCATAATTTTAATTTTTAAATACCCCCACCCAACTTAATTACGCATTCGAATGGTTGATCGATCAATCGACACGCACAAAAATATAACACCAATCTCAAATCCGAAAAGTTTTATACAAGGGAATAGTTTATGAAATTAATATTACTTTAAATGAGGTAACACTGCGCGTAAAAGAATATAAAAATGATTATGTAAAGCATGGCAGACCATATTTGATTAATGTTAATTCACACAAATAGATACATGGAATATGCTGGCCTTTGCTATCAGCATATTTCTTTGGCAGGAAAAAATCCATAAATGTTTGTCCGCAATTTTTCGGGAACTAGCCATGAAACACGTATTGTTCAGGCCGGAAACAAAAGTAGGTAGGAGGAAAAAAGTACTCGAACTTTGTACACCAGTGTGTACCCCAACAAAAAAACTCTAGAATAACAATAAAAAAGCAATAAGAAATGGCATATTATACATTGTTGAAGGTATCTTACCTCAAAATATCTTTGAGAGTTTTTGAATCAACACAGGCATTTCTTGACAAAAAATCAATAAAGGCATATTCTAATGAAAGAACTGAAATAAGAAACGAATTTTCAAAAGTGATCACGAAAAAGCTTGATTATCATACCTGAATGAAGAATGAAGATATGGAGGAATATGACTAATAAACACTCTTTACCATTCAGCATCAGCACAGTGTCCAAAAAAACTTTTTAATAAGGTAATATAAACTCTTAAGACACGAAAGGACAATTTTATAATGAAAAACTTAAGATACAAAAGTCCATTTTGGGTAAAGGATGGTTCTCGTGTGTAAAACACCACTCGGCACACGGGCTCGCAGAAAGTGTCCCCAACCGCCCAGCAACAGGAAAAAAGCCCTTACGAAGACCATGTCAACGAACTCGGAAGTGGTACTTTCAATATAAATTTATTCCACATTGAAAAAGGATACAAATTAACATAAGCAACCAAATTCCTGCCCAAGAAGAAAAGCGCATACTCCGTTATAATCGATTATTCGCCATGTTTGCAGTATGTAGTACCTACTGAATTTCGTACCTTTGCCGAATGAGCCAGCCTTGGTAGTGCCCATGTACTAGTAAAATTAAGTATTTCAAATTCATATGCTAATTTATGATTAAATTTACATAACGTTGCACAATGGTATATAAACACCTAAATTTTGGCCAAAAACCTGTGCAAGCACTTTTGATTTCTGACCCCTTTTCAACCACAATGTACCGCAAATATACCACATTAAATAAATGTAGCAGTATTTTTCCCATTTAGAAATGCTGTTTCAATTTAAGGATGCTTGAAGTGCATGTTTTGCTTGTACAGTGCTTAGTAGGATTCGGTTATGAACTATAAGTATGAAAAGTAGTTGTTGATTAATTGTGGCGTGTGGTAAAATACTGAAGTTTTAAGGATGAGCAATTGAAGGAACGTATGTCCTATACTTAATTATAACAAAAACAAATTCTTACATGATTATTTTACGAACCGTAACCCAAAGATATTAAATGATTGCAAAATGTTTATATACATATTATAAACAAGAAATTTAGGTTAACTTTTAAAAAATCGCTAGCACTTGCTAGCGTTTCTAAATGTATGTGGTGGTAGGCCTATTCCTGCTAAATACAAACGTGTAGTGTTTACTTGCCACGAGGTGCCACACGGTTAAATGTACATATATTTTCAGAACAGTACACTTTTTAAAATGAGGACCTTTTCAATGTCTGGCGTCAAGAAACAAATGCATTTGACAAAATATCAGCGGTTTTGGACTATGTTCTTAGTAGCTTTGGTCACGATGACCTCCCCACGCAAGTGGAAGAAAAAATTCGCAATCGACTAAAAAAATTTTTTTTCATTTTCCTGTAGTTTTCATTAAACAGCCATATCTTATTTATTTTCACTTCATGTTACCAAATAAATGTTATTTTTGTAAAATGGTTTACATTAAATGTAATTTTTAATTTTGGCCACAAAAAAGTTGCGTTTATACCATAGTGCGTTGTAGCGAAACGCTACAATCTGGCACTGCTTTTAGTATTACTTTTCTATGTATTTTGGTCTAAGATTGTTAGCGAATTCTCGTTTTGATACGTCTGCGTCTCCTCAATAGAGGTCGCGCCTTGTACTAAAAGTATGATTATTCGTAAAATAACATTAATAAAACTAGTCCAAACTCTGTTTTCTTTAATAAATACAATACTGGCGGCTAGACATAGTAATACGATCTTAGTCTACGCACGCACAGGCTGTCAGCTGTAGTAGATATGAGATCACCAATAATTTTAAAAATATTTTATCGAGGAACAAGTGCTAATCTTCTTGCCAATACACCTTTTAGAGCCGATCTAATTTTTTAAATAACAAAAATTTAAAAAAAAAGTACCCGAGCACATCCTCGAACACACGACCTTTTGGTCCACTAGCTGAGACCCTACCTCTGGACCACGTTGCTAATGTGAGAAAACCCGTGCCGATGCCGTTATATTTAATGACTATGACACATTGGCGCGGCTGAGAGATCTTATTCAAATGTTCAGCCGCTAATAATACAATATACAATGCAAATACAATGGCCATATTAGGTACCTAATTAGGTAATTCGTTTTTCTTTGTCCAACCCAAATGTTTCGAAAGAGTATATTTCACTGGGCGGTTCGAGTGTCTCCCATAGTGGGAGTGGCGCGATATTATTGGTGAGCCGTCGACAAATTTTGTCCCTTTAACTTTCTAAAACGTGTATATCTGTTTCTCTTATAGTTTAAATGAATTTATATAGTCCATATAAACCTATGAGGCCAATTGAAAATAAGACCCAGCCCTGAGCAAGCTTGGATATTTGTCGACGATGGCTTGGCTTGATTCTTTCGTGGGGAGTTTTCGCATGGAACTTGCACTTTTTTGAAAGAAAAATTTGGGTTTAAAAAATAAACTATTAGGTGGATCATTGAAAATAAATTTAGGTGGACAAATGACCTTATGGACGGGAATTGCATTTCAGATATACAAACAATTTTGGGACTGTGATCCAATATTAAAGAATGGATTTCATCAAAATGAGCACAAGTACTTCCAGAATTAAAACACGGAATTATGCTAAAATTTTTACTAACAACTATGTTGCTATCTTGTCTACCCGGGTTGATTCTAAAAAATTAACATTTTCAACCTCATTATTACTATGAACAGTAGTTATAAATTTCAAATTTTTGTAAGGATAAATACTTTCTTTAGAAGTACTTCCTTAGCAGGCTTTTTACAAACAGAACTTAGTTTTTCCTTATTACCTACCTTTTCAGTTATTAATGTCACACCACAAGATATTGCCTTCGGCATACTTATTTAACTCTTGTGCATAATCATGCAACTTATGGTTAAATTTTCTAATATTTTTATTGTTGTCCCTAGTTCCTATAATCACTAAAGAATAAAGGTACTGTAGTAAAAATTATGTTTGTATGAGTACAATATTTAATTTTTCTATTTATGTCCCTAAGAGGAGGATGCTTATTGTTAAAGTAAAAGTCACTAGCGCCTGCCATAATTATAACATAATCATTTAAAGTAAAGTCCTTAACTAAATTTACAATATCCTCAACCACATTGTTGTACAGAGTTCCACGTTTAGATATGGTTTGTATTATTGCATTACTAACATAATTTTGTAGCTGATTATCCAAATTATTTCCACTCTCATCGAACAGAATCAAAATATTTCTCTGAGAGCTTTTTTACCTGGTTGTAATATTAACAGGCATTATTCACTACATTTTCAAGCTTCTCCAAATGACAGCCAGAAGATTTGAACTCTAGAATCTGCCCTCGCAGCTCTTTTAATTCCTTGATGTATAGTTCATTTTTCACACCAAGAGTCTCTATTAACGTTTTCAAATTGTTAGTTAACATTTTAAGTTCATTTTTTCACTCTCGCTATTATTGAGTTGAAACCTATATTCTTCTATTTTCAGTTCTAAATCCTCTATTTGCTGCCCAAAGTCCTTTAGCATTCTTTGAAGCTCGCCCCTAATTAATTCATGCTCCAGAAACCCTGCTTTAGTCTCCTCATATTGAGAACGCATCCTGTTCAGATCAAGTAGATGGTTTTCATTTTCTTCCGTAAGCTCTTCTACTGTTTGTTGCATTAATTGCTCTGAAGTTTTTAATGTCAAAATCTCAGTTCTTAACTTAGCATTCCTTTCCTTATTAGTCCAAACAACGGTACGACGATATTTACCAGTTGTGCGCGAGCGAATCGAAAACAATATATCTGCACTGCACGATAAACAACTGTGGTTAACCGTGGACGAGACAACAGATTCTAAAAAAACAATCTGTTGCTAATGTCACAGTACGCATTGTAAATCTGCTTGGGCCGTCACCTCCATATTTGTTGGCATGTAACAGATTAGAAAAGGGCACCGCGGACGTACTAACGAATCTGATATTAACCACTTTGCGAAAATTTCAACTTTCGTAAACAGCTGACCGTGCGGCCTGCCGTTGTTTCTTATGGCCGTGACGTCATTGACAAGTTAATTTTTACACACCCGGCGTCGATTCTGAATGCGCCCCTGGGGCGTAATTTTAAACTTCGATGCTAGAGAATCCGCTGCTATTCGGAAGAGTCAAATAAAATTTCAAGACGTTCACGTTGAAGCAGATTTACAAACGATTTATAATAATTTTGGGGCACTAGCGGAGGTCATACAAAACTTACAAAGGACAGCAATATCATTAGAGGAATCATTTCAGATCATAGATGGAGCGCAAACAGCATTACAGCCTTTAGCCGACGAGAAAAGTATTCGTGTTAAAGACAAGCTTAACAGCGTGTTAACGAAAAATCCAGATTTCGCCAGGTTACGACAGATTTATAGTCGTTGTGCTCCTACAGATCCATTACGTAATTTCAGAGATAATTTTAATTATGCCCCTATTATGTCATTAGATGTGGAACAGTCTTTTTCGTTATATAACCATATTTTTCCTCCCCGCCGTACATCGCTTTCGAAAACTACTGTGGAGACATTTTCAATGCTGCAGATGTTTAGCCGCGCGCATCCAAATTTCTAAAATTTATCGGGTAAGCGTTACACAATATTATATTATGAATTATCAATATTTTTCAGTTATACCTTATACGCATTTATTTATTCTCGGCAGGTACGCCTCTGGGTTGGAACCCAAGTGGTTAGCTTTACATAAGCTTTACTAATGACACTTACAACGCGGCCCGTCCATAATTTCATTTGGTCAATGACCTATCTAAGTTTATATTCAGTGATCCACCTTATAATTTATTTTTGTAAACCAAGCTTTTCTTTCAAAAATGTACAAGTTCCATGCAAAAACTCCCCAAGAAAGAATCAAGCCAAGCCATCGTCGAAAGATATCCAAGCTTGTTCCGGGCTGGGTCGTATTTTAAATTGGCCTCATAGGTTTATATGGACGATATAAATTCATTAAAACTAAGAGAAAAACAGACATACGCGCTTTGGGAAGTTAAAAAGAGACACAATTTGTCGACGGCCGACCAATAATATCGCGCCACTCCCACTATGAAAATACACTGAAACCGCCCCGTAACATATATACTCCTTCAAAACATTTGGTTTGGATAAAGAAAAACTAATTAGGTAGCTAATATGCGCATTGTATTTGCATTGTATTATTGTTTAGCGGCTAAAAATAAAAATTTATAAATACTATCTCAGCCATGCCAATGCTAGTCATCAAATATAACGACATCGGACCGGTTTTCTTGCATTACCAGCGTAGTCCAGAGGTAGAGTCTCAGCGAGTTGACCAAGAGGTCGTGGGTTCGAGGCTGTGTTAGGGTAGACTTTTTTTGTAAAATTAGATCGGCTCTAAAAGGTGTATTGGCAACAAATTAGCACGTGTTCCTCGATAAAATATTTGAAAATTATTGGTAATCTCATATCTACTACAGCTGGCAGCCTGCACGTGCGTAGACAAAGATCGTATTACTATGTCTAGCCGCCAGTATTGTATTTATTAAAGAAAACGGAGTTTCGGTTCGGCAGCGTTCCTAATTTTATTTTACGAATAAACGTACTTTTAGCCCAGAATAAACATTATCCATTTATTCTGGGCTTTTAATACAAGGCGCGACCTCTATTGAGGAGACGCTAAACGTATCAAAACGGGAAGCCGCTAACACTCTTACTAAAACACATAGAAAAAAGTACACAGTACCTATTTTATGATTTTTGCGGTGTTTATTTGTAGGTAAATAATTTCTTGGCAAAACTAAGCACATTATTAAAAAACCTTCCTTAATTAAAAAAGTGTATTTTCCGTGTTGCGTTGATATCACTAGTTGCCCACAAAATTTTGACCCACCTGTAAAAAAACTCACGGGCCGCGCCTGCTAATGACTAAAATCTTCTTTAAAAACGCACAAAATCAAAGAACTCGAAAAATACACCGTTCTGTTCCGCAAACGTTTATTCGTAAATTTTAATATCTAATGCACAAATAAAAGAATCGAAATAATTAAAGAAGTATTAATTTATAAGAAATACAGTCGGGAGATAAATTATTCGTCCACTTATAAACTTTTTAAAAAATTGGGATAAAATTAAAACTACTTAAGTTTATTTGCTTTTCATTACAAAAATAAAAACAACTATTCATGTACTAAAAACTGTAATATAAAGTCCAACCTAGACAATGCCTTTCAAAAATATAATTAATAATAAAACATAATTTCTTCAAAAACCAAGGGAGAAGAATTATTCGTCCACCAGCATTTTTTTCGAAATTCGTCAAAACATGCCAAAACTAATAACGTGTGGGGTACCGTTTTGATTTTATAATTTGTTGTAACCTGTTAGTCATGGACTCTACCAGTTTTATACCAAAACCTACTTCAATTTTTGACCATTCTTCTTGACATCTTACTTTTAACGCCTCTTTGTTGGAAACTTTATGTTCTTTCACCCTTTCTTTTGGTTCCCACCATAGATGTTCATTCGGGTTAACGTCTAGGGATTGCGGTGGCGTTTCCAACACTCTTGGTACGCTATCCAGTATCCACTCTTTAACGACTCGCGCTGTATGCTTTGGATGATGTCTTGTTGAAATAAGAAATTGTTTCAACAATGAATGTGATGAATGCTTTTTCTTTAGTTAGGATGTCGTTACCTGCATACCGGTTTCGAACTCTTTAATTCTCATCAGTAGAGGATAAACGATCATACCTACCTTCCGAAACAGCATATCCTTAAAGCTAATCATGTCGAACTGCATAAGCAGTATAACACAAGCAGCGCCATCCATTAGCAGTTTCAAGCAGTCGGAGTAGAATTTACCGTGAGGTAAAATTATTTCAACAATGAATGTGAAGTGTGAAGTCTACTTGTCAAGGGTACATATAAATACGTAAAATTGAGAATAAGTTCTCTAAACCACCTGAAAATTCCTTATACAATAAGGATTTGAACAAATCATGGTAAAACAGCTATTCTCCGGGCTATATGCCCCCCCGAGCGCTGGATTACATACCAAAATTTGCCGTATTTTGGCTAACACTGTTAGACAACAAAATACTTGGTTTGACTGCAAGAAACTACCAGGAAGAAGGAAGCTTTTTCTTTAGTTAGGATGTCGTTACCTGCATACCGGTTTCGAACTCTTTAGTTCTCATCAGTAGAGGATAAACGATCATACCTACCTTCCGAAACAGCATATCCTTAAAGCTAATCATGTCGAACTGCATAAGCAGTATAACACAAGCAGCGCCATCCATTAGCAGTTTCAAGCAGTCGGAGTAGAATTTACCGTGAGGTAAAATTATTTCAACAATGAATGTGAAGTGTGAAGTCTACTTGTCAGGGGTACATATAAATACGTAAAATTGAGAATAAGTTCTCTAAACCACCTGAAAATTCCTTATACAATAAGGATTTGAACAAATCATGGTAAAACAGCTATTCTCCGGGCTATATGACCCCCCCCCCCCCTAGCGCATTTTAGCTTTAAGGATATGCTGTTTCGGAAGGTAGGTATGATCGTTTATCCTATACTGATGAGAACTAAAGAGTTCGAAACCGGTATGCAGGTAACGACATCCTAACTAAAGAAAAAGCTTCCTTCTTCCTGGTAGTTTCTTGCAGTCAAACCAAGTATTTTGTTGTCTAACAGTGTTAGCCAAAATACGGCAAATTTTGGTATGTAATCCAGCGCTCGGGGGGCATATAGCCCGGAGAATAGCTGTTTTACCATGATTTGTTCAAATCCTTTTTGTATAAGGAATTTTCAGGTGGTTTAGAGAACTTATTCTCAATTTTACGTATTAAGAAATTGTCTCCAATTCACATTTTCTCCGCGCTTTGTCTTAAATTCTTTTTAAAAATGTCCATGTAGACGAACCGATCCATAGTTTCGTCAATAAAATGGAACTGGCCCACTCCGTGCCATGACATACACCCCCAGGTAAGAACGGAACCCTCTCCGTGCTTTACCGTTGGAATTAAATTTTTAGGTTTGTAGGCTTCCCCGCGCTTTCTGTACACCAAAACCTTTTTTATTTTACCAAACAACTCAATTTTTATTTCGTCAGTATATATGATGTTTTTACAGTAGGTACTCAGTATTTTTGTCAAAATGCCTCTGAGCAAACTCGAGATGCTTCTTCTTATTTTTCTTATTTACTAATGGTATCTTTCGACCAACTCGTGCCTGTATAGTGTATACCCTAGCTTCTTAAAAATTTTCTTATTATTGTTACATTGATAACCTTTTTGTAATCACTGGCTTAACTTTTCGCTGTATCTGTCGCATTAGTTCACAGATTTTCAGCAACTTTTCTTTATTATTTCTTGTTTCTCTCGAAAAGTCAGTACTTGTTCTTCCTCTCCCTGACAAGGTTTTTGTTGTTGGGATTCTTTCATATTTTTTTATAATATATTCAACGGTTGACCGGCTTCTTCCAACAATTTTTCTTATGTTTCTTTGAGATCTTCCTTCTTGATATAATTTTATCATCAAATGTCTGATTTCTTGAGGCACTTCTGATGATTTGCGACAAATTTTGAAAATTTGCTGTATTTTTTAGACCACGGAGTCTCAAACTGCTATTAAAAATAATTTATAATCTATATTTAGGAATTCTAATCAGTATAAGAACATATAAATACATTCTATGTACATCTTAATTTTTTTTTGGAAGTGGACGAATAATTTCGCTCGCCGATATTTTATCAAATTATCTTTCTTTTGTGTGTTTTGTCCAAGGGATCCTGATAAATATGAAGAGTTATTGATATTTTTATTTCTCGGGAAAAGAGATATCTGTTAACTTGTTTTTAAAATTTTACTAAATTTAATGTAGAAGTTTTATCTATATCTGTGAAAAATTACAAGTGGACGAATAATAAATCTCCCGACTGTATGTGATTATAGGTTTTAGCACAGGCAATTGTGGTTTTAGTTTACCATACATATTTAGACATGTTTTACGTTACAAATTCAGAATGCTAATGACACTTCAAACCCAAGCGACGTTTAACTTCTCTGCTCGGACTATTCTCCGCTCGATCACTGAGGTTAAACGACGCCCGGCACGGTTAGTACTCACCGCTTTAAACAAGGAAGGTGTACGGTGCACCCACACGGTCAGTGATGTGACTCGGTCACGTGACCCCGTCATTTTGTGCGATCATGACCGTCACATTAATAAATGACCGTTAGGTCATTTAACCTAACCTTAAATTTCATTTGGGTTACGCTACTGGTAACTAGCGATAGCGATAACTCGTCCACAACTAACGAAGACGAATCATATGACGAAATGGAAATACAACGAAATAAGTGACGAATTTGCACATGACGCCGAAGAATATGCTTTTCTTTCTTAAGTTTTGTAAAAATGTTCTTGTTCAATTACAAAGTATTTTCTGAACTTTTAGTTTTAGTACTGATTTAAAATTAAGGGTATTTTTTATAAATGACCTATATGACCGTCACATAACGGTCATTTGTCACGGATGGTAAATGACCGTCATTCCACATCACTGCCCACCGTACGTAGTACGTAGGCTTCGATCTTCGTGGGCTGTCAGAAGTTAAAAAAAAAATTAATCAGTCAGTTTGTTTCTTTTATAAAGATTACCCACTTTATTAAAATTAATATTTATTTAGCAAAATTTCTATTTAGTTTACAAAAAATGCTTGCGCAAGTGCATATTTTAAGGTAGGTAGGTGTTGGATTACTTCGAATATAATCAACAACTTGTATCAAATTGTTTTAAAAAATTATTCACAGTAACTTATGTATAGCCGGCGCTATGGGGCTGCAGCTCCCCACAACGAAAACTTACTTTTTTACATAATGCCATGCCAATAAATAAGTACATGATTTACACCCGCTCCTACCAAGAGCTGGCACGATTACAGCAAAAAATAATGGATTACTGATTACAATTACTTGGCTAAAAAACTAATCAATTACTAATTACTGATCACATGTAAAAATTATAATCAATTTCCCATTACTTTTATCATCGTAAAGTAATCACCATACACGATTACAATACTTTTTCTTTGACCAAAAGAAAAAATAATTCATATTAGTAAATAATATATTTAAAACTAAAAAAAAACAATTCCCCTAAACAACCGAAAATAATATTCCATACGCGTTTTTATACAAGGTGTTCCAGGTGTTCTGCTACCGATTTGCAATATTTTATTTATTTAATTACGTAAAAATGGTTGCATTTGAAATAAGAAAAAAAAAAGTACAAATTAGGAACATAGTTATTTAGCGCCTTTCTTGTGTTAGAAACTAGCAACAACCACCCAAAACTTTACTTTCAATTTAACCCTTAAATGCCCAGGTTGGGTTGGGTTGGGTTTAACGACCCCAGCGGTACAATATTGCAACTATGTGTGTATGCAGTGGCGCAGCCACGAGGGGGTTTGGGGTTAACCCCCCCCCCCCCCCCCCCCCCCCCAAAGGCCTAAAGATTACCCTACCCATTTCCCAAATTAACGAAAATAAAGCAATATTTGTCAAATTTTTTTGTCAACACCCCCCCCCCCCCCCGAGCGTTTTTGTAAAAAAATTTTGTCAACCCACCCCCCCCCCCCTCCCAGAGCGTATTCCTGGCTGCGCCACTGTGTGTATGTGTGTGTATATATGATACTTACATAATTGGTAGAGTTGGCAATTTTATTTTGGATCTTTATTTCTCAGAAGTTATATATTTTTTAGGTGTAAAATAGCGCTAACAATAATTAATTGGTTAACAGCAAACTTATATCTTATTTTGAACTCTATAATGTAATAAAGTATACATGTTTTATAGGAAATACTTTAAAAAAATTCTATATTAGTAGTAATAAGCGTTTCTTCACTAGAACAGATGAGAATAATATAATGAATGATGCCACGCGCTAACTTTTAAGTTTTTGTGGTCTTTCCTTATTTATATTCGAGTAATTCTGTCTTTTGAAGTAAATAATTATAATTATTATTGGTTAAACCTTTATAATATTTGTACTATTCTCGTAAAAATGTAAATTGTGTTTGAATATAAATAAATTATTATTATTATTATTTTTCTTTTTTTATACATATTGGCAACACCGCCGGTTAGGTATTTGTCGGTTAACATCGGGTTGACATAACTTCAGTGTGCTGTGAGGTTTTGGAGCCGTTTTATCAAATTAATGAATGATAAGGTAAGTGGGGTCCTTCCAAGAGCCCTGTTTGGCATTGGCGCTACGAAATATTTGTTTTGATAATCGTGTTTTTTATTTGTACTTTTTATTAAAAATAGACCGATTCGGCCCAAACAAGCCGTTAACTCAAAAACAACTCAAAGAAATTGCCGAGAAGTTGGATTTAGGTTCAGATGATGACGATAACGAAGGAGACGATATCAGTGTTATCATGGAGAACGTTTCGGAAACGGAAGACAATCTCGAAATTCAAAGCAAGGAAAAATCGGATGTAGAACCTACAGAGGTTGAGGATACTATTCAACTTCGAGGTACTACTTACATTGCAAAATCTGGTTTGGAGTGGCGAAGTCAGCCTGTTACTAAGTTCGGAAAACTTTAAAGAAATTTTGTAACTGATCGTCCAGGTATTACACAATACACTCAATACAGTGCAAATTCTAACACCATTTTTGAAATTGTTAACCTGCTTTTGACAGCAGAAGTAAAGGTTATATATATACATATATATATATATATATATATATATATATATATATATATATATATATATATATATATATATATATATATATATATATATATATATATAGTACAGGGTGTCTAAAATGGGTGATACCACTATTGCTATCTCCGAAACGGTAAAAGATACAAGGTCGGTTAAATTGGAGAAAATGTGCCATTTTTACTCCACATTTATATTCCGTTTACGGAGTTGCCAAATTCTCTATACTTTCTTATCTACAGAGGATTTTTTTTTTAAATAGTCAAAAATTTATTTATTAAATATCTCGAAAACTATTATGGTTAGAAAAAAATTGTTTTAATAAAAATAACACGACTTTTTACCTTCTCTAAGGCAATTTTATTGTTTTGTTTATACCATTTGTTTTTATTGAGTTACTAATACTAACTTGTTTTTTTCAAATACGGACCTGGACTTTTTGCTGCATTTGTTGAAAGAATACTTCATACCCTTTTTTTTCCTCCCTTGGGCTCCGTCCGAGACCGGAAGCACTGCGGCCACTAGAGGCCTATTGTGCCTACCCAATAATATTTGTTACACCCGCTCTATTATCCCAGTTTCCTGCACAAGACTGTACAGGTCCACAAGGGAGTGGGTGATCAATTCCTCCGGTTCTAACTTTGGTTGCCCGAATAGTTGGTGGCGCTTGCGATCTAGTGACTCGCAATTATAAATTATGTGCTGAACTGTTTCCCTGTCCCTACCGCATAGTCTGCAGATAAGGTCTCCCTGGTACAGTTTCATTTTGTTGAGGTGGTCCTTTACAGCCATGTGTCCTGTTAGTACCCCTACGATTGTCCTCAACTGGATCCTGCTCAGATTTAGCAGTTGCCTGGTGAGTCTAGGATTGGGATTTCCTATAGCGGCCTTGCTGTGGTTCAGTCCCTGTACTCCATTCCAGTGGACTTTGTGTTGGTGTTTGATCCATCTGTTTACCGCCTCTCGTGCCGTGCACTTTGGCACCCCGAGAGATGGTTCTGGGCCAATATATGGTGCAGCCGATCCCTGTCTAGCAAGTTCGTCGGCTTTTTCGTTGCCAGTGATGCCCTTGTGTCCCGGTACCCACATGAGCTTGACTGAGTTTCTGACAGCGAGCGCGCCAAGATCGTTTATGCACTCCCATACCAGTCCCGAAGTGACTCTGTGGCATGAGAGTGCCCTCAAAGCGGCCTGACTGTCTGAACAGATATAGATCCGCTTATTTGAATAAGCCCTCCTATTGTTTTCCAGCGCACATTGTAAGATGGCGTAAGTTTCTGCTTGGAATACCGTGGGGTACTTCCCCAAGGAGAAAGACATGTCCCTCCTTGGTCCGACCCCATGTACTCCTACTCCGGTTCCCGCTTCGGTTTTTGATCCGTCGGTGTACCATATGATTGCCCCCGGAGGAAACTCTGGGTTTGTCGAAGTCCATTCCCTGCGATCCGCTATTACTACCTCGTAGGAGATGTTGTATTGGAATTTTGGAGTCATGTAGTCCGATCTCATTTCTAAATCGGGCCCTCCAATCTTCTCTCTTATGAGTTCATGTCCCGCCCTCTTCCGCAATGAAGAGGGCAGAGTGTTTTGTAGTCGATAGAGACCCATCCTCGCCTCTCCCTGGATGATCACGTGCAAGGGAGGAAGGTCTAGGAGATTCTCCATCGCTGAGGTGGGGGTCGATCTCATTGCCCCTGTAATGCCCAGACAGGCTAGTCTTTGCAGACTGCTGAGCCTGAGCATTATTGTTTTCTGCGTTGCCTTGGTCCCCCAGACCAAGGCTGCATATGTTATTGCGGGTTTCACCACTCTGGTGTACAGCCAGTGCACCATCTTTGGTGAGAGACCCCAGGTTTTCCCATACGTTCGTCTGACCACAGCAAGGGTGATCTCCGCTTTTCGTATGGTTTTGTCCACATGCTTGTTCCAGGTAAGTTTTGAGTCCAGTGTTACCCCCAAATACATTACCTCTTCCTGCAGTGGAATTGTGACTCCTCGCAGGGTTAGAGGACCGAGCCCCTTCTTTTTTCGTGCGGTTAGTGAACGGGACGATGACAGTCTTGTGTGGGCTTACATTAAGTCCTTCCTGTCCTACCCATTTTTCCACTACGGCGAGGGCGCTCCTCATGCAGTCCCTCACGGTTGTGTTGAATTTTCCTTGAGTCGTTATGACCAGGTCGTCTGCGTAGCCCAGGATCGAATATGCCCTTTGACTTAGTTCTTTTAGAAGCCCGTCCATTACCAGGTTCCAGAGGAGGGGGGAGAGAACCCCCCCTGAGTGCACCCCCCGCCACCCGGGCTGCCAAAGTTTCACCGAGTAGGTCTGTATAGATTACCCGGCTTTTGAGCATACTTTCTACCCATCTGCAGCAGGTCTCATCTAGCCCGATGCCCCTGATTGCTCTGGTTATAGATGTGAAGGATGTGTTGTCAAACGCTCCTTCAATATCCAGAAATGCTCCGAGAAGCACTTCTCCGTTACCTATCGCGTTCTCCACTCTGCTAACTAGCTGGTGGAGTGCTGATTCGGTCGATCTTCCTGTTCTGTAGGCATGTTGGTCTTGATGGAGTGGTCCGTCCCCCATTATTGCATCCCTTATATGCCTATCTAACAGTTTTTCTAGCGTTTTTACAATAAAGGACATTAGGCTGATGGGTCTGAATGCCTTGGCCACCGAGTAGTTGGGACGCCCATGTTTCGGTATGAATACCACTTTGGTCAGTCTCCAAATCCTCGGTATGTGACCTAGGGCCAGACTGGCCCGTAGTATGTGACAAAGCTTTCTGACAAGCAGGTCTGATCCCTGCTGTAGCAACGCTGGACAAACTCCGTCAGGACCCGGAGATTTGTAGGGTTCAAATGAGTTTATAGCCCATTTTATTTTTTCAGGGGATATCACCTTCTTAGCAGCCTGCCAGTTCTCCCTATGAGCTCTGTTGGGAGCTTCATTAGGTCCTCCAAATCTCCAGGCTTCAGGTGTTTCCTTTATGATTTTTGACCCAGGGAAGTGAACCCGAAACAGTTCGGTCATTGTATCCTTCCCCGTTAATGTTTGCTCTCCATTCTCAGTAACAAGAGAGTTGATCGCAGGCTGAGTGTCCTTTGACAGTATCTTTGCGAGTCTGGCACATTCTGGAGTGCTTTCTCGCAGTGCCTTCTCCAGGATGCTCTCTTGCCCTTTCTCAGCGCTTTGTTGTATTCAGTAAGGGTTGCCCTATATGCTTCCCAGTTTTGATTGGGTTACCCTTTACAACTGTGTATCACTTGATTATGATTTTCGACGCTTTGGTGAAGAATAGTATCATCATCAGGATATCTACCAGTACGGACCTGGCATTTCTCAAGTTAATGCGCCATTTCACGACCTATTATGGCGACAATTATGGATTAAATTGTTTTAACTGGTAAATTGTAATTATAATCATGAATACTAGCCAGGACCCTCAAGTTTGTAAAATTGGTCCAACGCCTGAAAAAAGCATAAGCTTAGTTTTAATTATAACAAATCCTAATAATTAATTCTTAGAGGCGTTATTGGCTTCGTGTGGTCAGTCCAATCGCGTCCATCAACCTGTTCGTCCGCCCGTCAATATGTTATACTTATAACTGGGCTTATAATTCAACCCAACGTCAAAAAATTAAGTAGAAAACGGATTTTAGATTAGAATTCCTTATAATCCGAACCCAGTAAATATGAGAATGGTTTTATGCTAGAATATAGTTAAAGCCCAAGGTCTTTAATTTGAGATAATATGGTTTGTTTTCAAAGCCAGTAAATAGTAATTCAACTGTACCAGCAGAAGGAGTTGCAGCAGAAATGAAACTATTAGGTAAAATAGCATTATTTATTATTATTTTTTAAACTGAAAGGTGATTTTTGGATACGAAAATATTAAAAACGTAAATAATGAAGACGTACCATCAAGGGTGCCTTTTACAATATGTGGTAAATATAACCACTAGTTAGGTGCTGTTAATGAAGGCCGCTAATTATATCTGATCTGGGTCTGCTAAACTTTTGCTGTCAATAGCTCATTGGCTTAAGTGCAATTGGACAAACTTTAATGACCAAAGGGTTCTGGTTAGTAATCATGAACATAGTTTAAAATTAATGAGTTGAATAATTTAAACCACAGCGATAGATTGTGAAATTGTGCCTTAACATGGAAAATCCCAGGTCCGTATCGATAGAAAATCCTGATGATGTTGTTATTCCTGAGCAAAACGTCGAAAACCATAATCAAGTGATACATAGTTGTAAAGGGTATGAAGTATTCTTTCAAAAAATGCAGCAAAAAATCCAGGTCCGTATTTGAAAAAATCAAGTTAGTATCAGTACCTCAATAAAAACAAATGGTATAAACAAAACAATAACGTTACTTTAGAGAAGGTAAAAAATCGTGTGATTTCTGTAAAAACAACTTTTTTCTAACTGTAATAGTTTTCGAGATATTTAAGAATTATATTTTTGACTATTTTTAAAAAACCCCTGTGGATAAGAAACTATAGAGAATTTGGCAACTCCGTAAACGGAATATGAATTTCTACTAATTTAACAGACCTCGTATCTTTTACCATTTCGGAGATAGCAATAGTGGTATCACCTATTTTAGATACCCTGGTATATACAGCGTCTGCCCAGATTTGGTTACCAAATGGGAAACTTTTTTATTTTTGATTTTATGAGAAAAAGTTATTCTTGATAAAAAGTTTTGCTTGTTATAAAAGTAAGACTCGCATTGACAAAAAAAGATATGTTAATATGTAATGAAAATCAAGAAAACATATTTAGAAAACTATTTATTTTAACTAACAGATCCTAAAAACAAATTTTAGGCCACAACAGAACCACCGTTATTTTTAATGCACTTAATAAGATTTTTCTTAAACCAGCAAACAGCATGGCTTACATGATCGGCTGGGATTTCTTCACATGCTTCTGGTATCCTGTTTTTTAAATGGATAAGATTTTCAGGTCTGTATTTGTAAACAATTTCCTTAGCTCGTCCCCAAAAGAAGAAATGAAGAGGTGTGAGGTCGGGGGACCTAGGCGGCCAATCCGCAAAATTATCATCTTGAGTCGAAGTTCGCCCAATTCTGAGATTGAAGTTAAGCCAGGCTCTTACGTCTGCTGAGAAATGGCAAGGGGCACCATCTATATAACTAAATATTAAATCTTGTCTTACATGCAGGGGCAACTCATCAATAATATCAAAAAATTCATTTTGCAAAAAAGTTAGAAATATTTGTCCGTTAATGTTATTATCGAAAAAAGTTGGTCCAATTTTGTTTTTCAAAACACCACACCCAACATTAACTTTCTGAGACACTTGACTCCGACATTCTACTACCCAGTAAGGATTAGTTATACTCCAAAACCCCGAATTTAGTGATGAAAACATTCCGTTGGTGGTAAACGTCGCTTCGACGGAAAACAAAATTTGAAACCCGAAATTTGGATGATCTTCATAATACCCCATTATCCAGTGACAATAATCAAATCGTATATCCATGCCTCCAGGAAATGCGTGAATAAATTTTGGTTTAAAATATTTCTATTTGTTTTTCTTCAAAACAGTTTGGATAAATTTAATGAAGTAACCCAATTCATGGGATCTTTGTTCAAGGCTTTTTTTGGGTTCCTCTGTAACTTAAAGCAATATATCGAGCTCATCATCGTCAATGTCACTCTTACCTATTACCTATTATGAAACCAGCACCACATTCAGGTATAATAATAAAAATAAGATATTAGATTTTTCAAAAAAAAAACGCTTTTAAGTCATAAAGGAAGTGTTAAGAAAGAAGTTTAATGAAACGTTTCATTAAAAAGGTATTTATTTGCATTTACAAATGACATTACTAGCGAAAATTCCATGCTATTTACCTTAACTACTCGATTTTCTTTATTTTCTTTACGCCCTGTATAACATATCTTTTTTTTCAATGCCAGTCTTACTTTTACACCAAGCAAAACTTTTTATCAAGAATAACTTTTTCTCGTAAAATCAAAAATAAAAAAGTTTCCCATTTGGTAACCAAATCTGGGCAGACGCTGTATATTATATTTATAGAAATATTTTCTTGGGATTTATAGATCCGGAATAACGGTCATTCTTGTGACCTTCTTCAGAATAAAGTTCTGAAAAACCGCTCTAATTAGGAATATTTGTCACATGAACATAAAATTAACATACCTCTGAACGAAAATATTTTAGGGAATGCATCCTCTTAGTTAAGATTTAAAATGGACATATAGACACTAACACTGTGGACGAACAGTTTAAAACAACGAAGACAATTTTAAAAATAATATGCAGACAAATAGTCAGCAACAGTATGCGGTCACGCATATTATTTTAAAAATTGTCTTCGTTGTTTTAAACTGTTCGTCCACAGTGTTAGTGTCTACCTACTGTGAAAATGACCACAAGTTAGAATTGTAATTTTGTGTGTTTTTACATGGTATTAGTTTTTACGCCGTTGTGTAAATAAGTATGGTAATATGAGCGAAAGAATGACGAAAAAATTCTTTGTGAGGCAAAAAATGCATAAACACATGCACGCAATAAAGTATGTTTCTTTGAGTACCGTCGCAGAAAAAATTCCGGTTTGTACAAGCACTGGAAAACATTTGCCTGGGCGTTTTTTGTTTTTAATGCGACTTTCAGTTACTTAGTAATATTGAACTGGTGTGTTCTAATTAGTCTGTAAGAGAGATTGGCGTCTGATACTTGTGCCGGGCATTTACGGAGTTCGCCAAAATTACATTGCCTTTGGTAATATTATTTGTTTGTCGCAATTTTGTGCTAATAAATACCTTAGAATGGGCAGAATATTCCTTATGAAACGCATCAAAATCATTGTGTTACATGAAGAAGGCTATTCACAGCGCCAAATCGTCCAAAAAACAAATGTTTCAAAAACAGCCACTATAGGGAGTTGATACAAAAGTACAAGGAAACAGGGACCGTTGAAGACAGAAAAAACTGTGGAAGGCCTCCAAAGCTTACAGAACATGATACGCAGTACTTAAAGACACTTTCATTAAGAAATCGCAAAGCAACCTCTACAGATTTGGCCGAGAAGGTTGCAGCTGCTACAGGAAATTTCTCCATCGTGTGTTCGTAGACACCTGCTAAAATCAGGTTTAAAAGGATGTGTTGCCCTTCGTAAGCCCTTGTTTCGGCGTGGTAACAAAGAAAAGCGTTTAAAATATGCTAGAGACCATGAAGATGGACGCCAGAAATGTTTAATCGCGTGATTTACACCGATGAGTCCAAATTCGAATTGTTCGGTAGTAAAAGACGTCAGTTTGTAAGAAGAAGAAAAGCAGAAGCATATCAGCCTGAATGTTTACAACCAACTATAAAGCACGGGGGAGGTTCGGTGTTACGATATACCGAAATTCTTAGACACCATGCTGTCCCCTCTGGGTTACGATTAATGGGCCACAATTTTATGCTACAACAGGATAACGATCCCAAGCATTCATCCCGGGTAGCAAAACAATATTTGCAAGACATGTCTGAGGAAGGAGTTCTAGAAGTTATGGAATGGCCACCGCAGAGCCCCGATTTAAACATAATTGAACACGTTTGGGACTATCTCGACCGCAAAAAGAGTGAGAATAATCCCACAACTGCTAACGAATGTTTCGAGATATTACAGCGAGAATGGAACAATATTCCGCAGAACTTTATTACACACCTGTATGAGTCAAGTCCAAGAAGAATCGGAGCTGTATTACGAGCAAAAGGATGACATAGTACATATTAAGATTTTTTTCTTCTCTGTAACTACTATATTATGTTAGTGTTACTATAACTTGTCACTTTACTAAAAAGTCTTTACATTAGCAATTTTGCTTTCAGCATATTTCTCAAGATACTTACAAAAGAAATTGTTACCATCCAGGGGCGGCCCGTGAAATTTTAAAGTTGTATATCTCTGTTGCTGCTTATGGGACCCATGCCAAATTTAGGTTTTTTTAATAGTGAGCCCACTAGGAATGTTTTGGTAAAGAAAATAAATATTTTGTGATTTGCGAAAAAAAGTTGAATTTTTGAATTGACCCACCTGGGTAAAAAATTAACACGCTTAGGTATGTTGGTTATTATTTTTTCTAAACGAATTTTAGATCATTTTGTCGACAATTGATAAATTTTAAGAAAAAAAATATGTTAGTAGAAAGTTATAGTCATTTGAATTTTTTGCAACCGAAAATTTAAATTATTTTTCGGTTGAAAAAATTCAAATGACTATAACTTTCTACTAACACATTTTTTTCTCTTAAAATTTAAGAATTGTCGACAAAATGATGTAAAATTTGTTTAGAAAAAGTAATAAATAAAATACCTTAGCTTGTTAATTTTTTACCCAGGTGGGTCAATTCAAAAATTCAACTTTTTTTCGCAAATCACAAAATATTTTTTTCTTTACCAAAACATTCCTAGTGGGCTCACTATTAAAAAACCTAAATTTGGCATGGGTCCCATAAGCAGCAACAGAGATATACAACTTTAAAATTTCACGGGCCGCGCCTGTTACCATCACGCTAAGGTGGTCTAAAACATTTTCAGAGTAGTATCCATTGGTGGTTATATATATATATATATATATGTATATATACAGGGTATTTCACTTAAAACTCCCAACGTCTATAACTAAAAAACTAAGTGAGATAATTAATTTCTGTTAAAAGCTGTCGGTAGTAGGGGTCAGTAGCCGTTAACAAGGTTAAAAAATAAATCGACGCCTATCGCAAGTTGGGCGTCGCGACGCTGCAAAAATATAAATCGATTGCAGGAACTTTGAAAATAATAAATTCAAAAAGTACGTTAAATTCTAAGACTTTTTTGTCTCTTGCACAAATTTCATAACTCTACTGGTTTTTGCAATATAGCGGCTTAATTTATCACGAATTTAATTATTTTAATGGCCTATTTCCTACAATATCTAAAAATTATAGAAAACTGTCTCTTAGAAACCTTTTTTATTTCATTGCAATTTATAGTAAGAATACTAGTTTAAGGTTTCGGCTTCATAAATCCGTCATCAAGTTATATTTCAAATAGTATCATAATATTTTGTACCTACATTACTGGCTACAACTTCTTAGTTTTAGTTTAAGTATGGATAACTTCATGTATTTGTCAATGTTTATCTAGAAAAATATGAAATTATATTTTAGAACCCTTCCCTCATAAATATTTTTTGTTTTCTCGTCAAAAAAATACTAATTCATCATATTTCTGAAATTAATACTTGATTATAGTTCTTTTTAAGTTGTTTTATTCTTAAAAAGTAGGCTTTGAAAACAAAAAGTAAAATGTTGGTTTATTTCATAGCAGGCTCACAACATTGTTTAAGAAAATAGACATACATGTCAAAACGTTAATTTAGAAGTCAGATTTTTTGCTGTTTATACTTTGTAGCACAAACATGGTTCAATTTACCAATAACGAAAAATTAGACATGTTGCTGATTTACGGAGAAGCTCGACAAAATTGCTTAGAAGCTCAAAGAATTTACGTACATCGTTTTCCGAACAGAACAGTCCCAGATCGTAAAACTTTTATAAACCTATTTAATAATCTGAGGGAATATGGTTCGTTTGTAAAGCAAAAACGCAGAAGGAGAAAAACAGTAAGAACAAATGTAAACATTGCTCGCGTTTTACAAGAGGTAGATAATGTTCCACTTACTTCTTTACAAAAGATAAAAGAAAGTACTGGCGTTTCCAAAAGTTCGTCTTCTAGAATATTAAAAGAGAATTCTTTTCATCCTTATAAAACAAAACTAGTGCAGAAATTAGAACCAGAAGATTATGAGAGGAGAATGAATTTTCTTGCCAGGTTTGCTGATATTTACAGTCAAGACCAAGATATTTTATCGAAAATTTTATGGAGCGACGAGAGCCGATTTCAAAACAATGGTTAATTAACAGACAGAATTGCCGCTATTGGGCTCAAAACCATCCCCGTTGGATTAAACAAAGAGGAAATCAGCGCGTTTTTAGCATAAATGTATGGTGCGGTATAATAAATGAACACCTCATCGGACCCTACTTTTATGAAGGTACCCTAACTGCTCATCGTTATTTGGAGTTTCTCCAAAATATTCTTCCTGATCTGTTAGAAGAGGTGCCTTTAGAAATAAGGCAAAATATGTGGCTGCAACAGGATGGGGCTCCTGCCCACAATGCGGCAATTATATCAGAACATTTAAACGCACAATATCATCAACGATGGATTGGAACTAATGGACCACTGGAATGGCCAGCAAGGTCCCCTGATATTACGCCGCTGGACTACTTTCTTTGGGGCCACTTAAAAGACTTAGTTTATGAAGAACCTATTGAAGATATGGCGGATCTTATAAACAAAATTATAGCTGCATGCGCTTCAATTACAAGAAGAACTCTTTTAGAAGTTACACATAGAAAATTATTAGATAAGTTTGACAAGTGTATTCAAGTCGAAGGAAGAAATTTTGAACAAATGTAAATATTTCACATAATTGTAATAAAAAATAATTTATTAAAATGTATTATCGATTCTTTTTGCAACGTCAACTTCGACAAATGCATAAAGTAACGCAAGACTAAGAAGTTGTAGCCAGTAATGTAGGTACAAAATATTATGATACTATTTGAAATATAACTTGATGACGGATTTATGAGGCCGAAACCTTAAACCAGTATTCTTACTATAAATTGCAATGAAATAAAGAAGGTTTCTAAGAGACAGTTTTCTATTATTTTTAGATAATGTAGGAAATATGCCATTAAAATAATTAAATTCGTGATAAATTAAGCCGCTATATTGCAAAAACCAGTAGAGTTATGAAATTTGTGCAAGAGACAAAAAAGTCTTAGAATTTAACGTACTTTTTGAATTTATTATTTTCAAAGTTCCTGCAATCGATTTATATTTTTGCAGCGTCGCGACGCCCAACTTGCGATAGGCGTCGATTTATTTTTTAACCTTGTTAACGGCGACTGACCCCTACTACCGACAGCTTTTAACAGAAATTAATTATCTCACTTTGTTTTTTAGTTATAGACATTGGGAGTTTTAAGTGAAATACCCTGTATATATATATAATATAGATCTACAATACAATTCAAGAAGACGCTAGGTAGTTTGAAGCCTGCAATGATAAAAACTCAACCAATCGGAAGGAAGGAAGTGTTGTGTACCAATTGCTTGTTAGCCTAGGGAACTTACACATATTCATTTCGATTTAAGTTTTCCAAGTTAGTTTATGATGCATTGTGATTCTAACCTATAAATTATTTTTGAAACCTGGTAGAAATTATCGTTTTTCTTTTGTTTAATATAAGAATAAAGACGAAAAGTAAACTAAACACGCATCCTACTTAGATCATTAACACTAAAACTTGCTAAAATCAATGGGGTCCCTAAAGGACCCCGCATGGATGTTTACGTTGATTATAATTGCATGGGTACTTAAGGGTTAAACAAGTTTTGTATAAAAGTTGTTGAAGGTTTTAGTGAACCTAATCTCTGCCTACTTTATGTGTAAGTTTTTCATAAGATTAGTTAATTTTATAATATATTGGAGAAATCACACCTTTTGGCCAGGATGAGAACCTAAAAATATTTTCAGTGCTGTAGCATAAAGGATTTTTAAGTTGCGGCCTGCAGCAAGCCCTTACTGGACACCCCTAACTTAAGTAGAAGGGACAAACCTATTTTAAAAAAGTTGAACAACTATGGGCCTTCATTACGACTAATTTTTCAAAATTGTCTTCACTCAGGGAGTGACGTCTAGGAGCATCTATGGTAGAAGCGAGTGAAAACATTCGCTCTACCGACCGGAGCGAATGACGGCAGGCATGTATTGTACATACATAATTAAAGGTTTTCTAGTGAAAAGAAAAACTGTTTTAGTAAATATGTTCTTATCGTAATGGACTTTACAATCCAATAACAAAACTTGCCTATTACTTTATTTTTACAATGCAGTATAGTAAAATTTATCACTCATGAATGAATAACACTATATAAAATAGAAGGTAAAAAAGATATCGTCCTTATGTGGAATATTTAACACTCGCCACTCGTAAGGCCGCTCGCACACCAAGGATGCATAAAACATGAGACAAACGGTACGCGGTAAAAAATGCAAGTTTCTTTTTTTCTCGTTTACTTCTTCGCAGAAATTGCCATGCTACAATGCCATCCTTCACAATCGAAGACATTTTGAATACTGCAAATTAACGAAACTGCTGCAGTATAGGTGTACGCTAGTAGGAGTATGTGATATTTATCTTATGTTTCATGTTTTATGCATTCTTGGTGTGCGAGCGGCCTAACCTAAGTCCGACGCGCGCAAAACCTAATTTTTACGACACACATAACAACGGAAACTGTGATGCGGGTCGTTGATAGATATGGGCATAAAGCTTCCAGAAATCCGGTTTGAACAGGAAAAAATTGTTCATATAATGCAATAAACATGCAAAAAGGAACCGTGACTTCTCATTGTAATCATGATTACTAAAGGAATCGCAACTCTTCCGATCCCTTTCAGTAATTATGATTATAATTTTTTTTATCTAAGACATCCCACGTAGACTTCAAGCCTAAGTACTAACGTACCGTGGGCGTCTGAAGAGAAGGGAAATGTAGTCTATTGACATGGGATTTGAAGGATTGGAGGTTGGGACGGGAAGGGAAAACATCTGCAGGCAATTTGTTCCATAATCTGGAGACCCTAGGTATGAATGAGCGAGAGAAGTGGTCTGTTCTTGGCTTTTGTAGCGGGACAGTAAAGGGATGCATACGTAACGCGCCTCTTGTTCTGTTAGGGACATTCAAGGGGGGAATAATACCGGCTAGTTCTTCAGAGCAAAATCCGTGGAAGTAGCGGTAGAAAAGGGATAAATCCCCTACAGCGCGGCGATGAGCGAGAGAAGGGAGTTTTCTCGTGAGGGCCCCTGGGTCATTGATATGTCGAATGGCTCTCTTTTGGATAGAATCAAGGATCTTAAGTGTCGAAGGTGATGCGGCACCCCAGTCTAAGATTAATTGAAGATCTTGGGAAAGGGATAGGTACATAGATCTGCGTCTATTATCCAACTCTTGATTCGAAACTTGTTTGGAAAAATGAATATTGGAGTGAAGAGTACTATCGTCAGCATAACTGTGAATGGGATTGGTAGTTGAAGAGAGCAGGCCATTAATGTGAAGAAGAAATAGGGTTGGTGCCAGGACTGAACCTTGGGGGACACCAGCATTGATGGGATGGAAGTTAGATGAGTGACCGTCAACCACAACAGATATGCGCCGATTAGAGACGAAGCTGCCGATCCAGGTACATAGTTTGGTAGGAAGACCGTAAGAAGGTAGTTTGTTGAGGAGTGCGGCATGCCATACTTGGTCAAAGGCCTTGGAAATATCGAGAGCAACAATCTGAGCTTCGCCATGAAATTCAAGAGACTTGTTCCAGTTATGTGTGACAAAGCTAAGGAGATCAGCTGTGGATCTTTGGTGACGAAATCGGTACTGTCTGTCATGAATGATTTTGTGTTTTTCGAGATATCTTAGAATTTGAAAGTTGATTACTTTCTCCATAACTTTGCTGATAACGGCGAGAAGAGAGATAGGTCTATAATTGGATGGAAGGGACTTGGAACCTTTCCTCGGGACAGGCTGCACACGAGCAGTCTTCCAGCTATCTGGGAAGATATCCTTGTCATAAGAGATCTGGAAAAGACGAGTTAAGATGGGTTCAAGTTCTGGAGCGCATTTTTTTAGAACAATTCCTGGTATGCCATCCAGACCAGAGGACTTTTTGGTGTCAAGGGATAGAAGAATTTTCTGAACTTGTTTGACCTTAAGTATTATATCGGGCATTTTGTGGGGTACAGACTCAGCGGTTGGAAGAGCGAAATTGGGGGGAGGGATCAGGGTGGAATTGGCAGCGAATTGTTTGGCGAATAGTTATGCTTTCCCTTTAGAGGTGGAGATAACTTTATTGTCAGAGGTCAGGGGAGGAAAAGTGCTTCTAGAGAAGTTCTGACTAATGTTTTTGGCAAGTGACCAGAAAGATTTGCCGCCGTTGGGACAGGAAAGCACTTTATCTTTTATGCGGTTGTTGAAAGCATTTTTGGACTCTAAGATAGTTTGGTTGTATTGATTTCTAGCCTCAGTGAAAATTTGACGATTTTCTGGTGTAGGATTTTGAAGATACCTTTTGTGAGCTTGGGCTTTTTTGAGCCTGGCTTGGTCACAGGTCTTGGAGAACCATGGCTTTTGATGGTGGAGTTTAGGCTTCTTGCGGGTATGTGGAATGAAACCTTCAATTCCTGCTTGAATAATGTCTGTGATATGAGAGCAAATTTCGGAGGGATCGGAAGTGGAAAAACAGACAGGGTTCCAAGGGAAAGTAGATAAGAAATTTCGAAGACCATCCAAGTCGGCATAATTGTAGTGCCAGATCGTGCGTTCTGGCATGATTTCAGCAAACTCGGGATGTATGGGCAAGAGACGGTAATGAGGCCATGATCTGAACGACCAAGGGGAGCGCATACAGATGTTAAGTAAGGCTCAGGATGGGTGGTAAGAAAAAGATCTAGTGGATTTGAATTATGGGTAGAAACGCGGGGAAAGTATGTTGGTTCTCTGACCAAATTGGTGAGCGAGTTGCTGATTGCGAAGTGCTGCTCTGCCTTCTGGGTCCGTTTTTGTGGATCCTATCCATTCCTTACTATGGACGTTGAAGTCGCCTAGGACGATAACTTCAGCGGAGGGAAATTCGGAGATGAGATGGTCGATTTTTGCCGAGAGAAAGTCAAAGAACTCATTGTAGGATTTGTCCGATGGGGAGCGATAGATGCAACAGATAAATTTAGTAGAGGATTTAAGGGCGAGTTTTAGCCAGAGAATATCGGGCTGGCCTGATTCCAGGTTCGAGAGTCTGGTGCAAGAAAGACTGCTAATGAGGAATTATGATTACAATAAGGAACTGCGATTGCAATAAGGAATTGCGATTACAATAAGGAAACAGAATTATTACTAAAACTAATCACGATTACCTTTTCTACAGTAATTTTGGAAATGATCACAAATTCCTCAAAAATTGTAATCGATTACCAGTTACTAATTACTCTTAGAAAAGTAATCAGCTGCGATTCCTAATTACAATCAATGTAATCGATTACTTCCCAGCTCTGCTCCTACCTGTCAATTTTTCAGTGACTATTTTTCATCATCAAACCTAAAATCCTATGAACCTGTTTTTCATGTACACTTCATCCAAGTTCTCTCGAGCAAAAATTCTAATTGCGCCTTTGTTCTTTATCACTAACATAAAATGACATGACAGAAAAATTACAGACAAAGCATTTCATTCATAAAATCGTTTCGCGCCACATCAATCATCCGTTTAAAACATGCAATGGATGTGACTAAGAGAGGTAGACACAGCGGAAAAGATGGCAACACTGTCCAACATTCCTAGCAGTGGCAATTCGTCCAACAGAAAGTACGAAGTATGACAATCTTAGGGGGGCCACGGCCCCTCTCCCCTGGACCTCCCCTGCGGGCCCCATGTTCCTGGCGGCTGCCACTTCCAACAACAGTGGCGTGGTTTTTTGAATTAAATTTTAGTTACCCTAATATCACCAATATGCAGGTATATGTAAAACTATACGAATGGATATACAAGTCAATACGACCTCACTTACTTGTGAAAAGAAACTTCTCCGATCCCTCCGAAATTTGCTCTCATATCACAGATATCATTCAAACAGGTATTGAAAGTTCCATTCCACATACCCGCAAGAAACCTAAACTCCACCATCAAAAGCCATGGTTCTCCTAGGCCTTTGATAAAGCCAGGCTCAAAAAAGTCCAAGCTCACAAAAAGTATCTTCAAAATCCTACACCCGAAAATCGTCAAATTTTCACCGAGGCAAGAAATCAATACAAATAAACTATCTTAGAGTCCAAAAATACTTTTAACAACCGCATAAAAGATAAAGTGCTTTCCTGTCCCAACGGCAGCAAATCTTTCTGGTCACTTGCCAAAAATATTTGTCAAAACTACTGTAGAAGCACTTTTCCTCCCCTGACCTTTGACAACGAAATTATCTCCACCTCTAAAGGGAAAGCTGAACTATTTGCCAAACAATTCGCTGCCAATTCCACCCTAATCCCTTTCGCCAATTTCGCTCTTACAACCGCTACGTCTGTACCCCACAAGATTCTTGTATCCCTTGACACCAAAAAGTCCCCCAGTCTGGATGGCATACCAGCAATTGTTCTAAAAAAATGCGCTCCAGAACTTGCACCCATATGAACTTGTATTTTCCAGATGTCTTACGACAAGGTTATCTTCCCAGATAGCTGGAAGACTGCCCGTGTGCAGCCTGTCCCGAAGAAAGTTTCCAAGTCCCTTCCATCCAATTATAGACCTATCTCTCTTCCCTCTGTTGTCAGCAAAGTTATGGAGAAAGCTATCAACTTGCAAATTCTAAAACATCTAGAAAAGCACAAAATCATCCATGACAGACAGTAACAAGTCTCTCGAATTTCATGGCGAATCTCAGATTGTTGACACCAACCCTATTTCTTCTTCACATTAATGACCTGCTTTCTTCAACTACGAATCCCATATAGTACTCTTCACTCCAATATTCATTTTTCCAGACAAGTCTCAAGTCAAGACCTGGATAAATAGACGCAGATCTATGCACCTATCCCTTTCCCAAGATCTCCAATTAATCTTAGACTGGGGTACCAAGAACCTTGTTCAGTTCAACGCCTCCAAAACCCAGTCTTGCTCCCTGTCACGTAAAAAATCTGGCAGCGCTTACCCCATCCACATGAACGGCCAAGCCCTACAGAACAATGAAACGTTCGATCTTGTTGGCATCGCTTTCGAACATGATCCCAGCTGGCACAAACACATTACTTCAGTAGCCACATCGGCAGCTAAAAAGCTTTGTTTTCCAAATAAAACCCAATCAAACCTAGAGTATTGCTCCCACATCTGGGGAGCGGCATCACCTTCGACACTTAACATCCTTGATTCTATCCAAACCAGGGCCATTCGACTCATCAATGACCCAGTCCTCACAAGAAAACTGCCTTCTCTCGCTCATCTCCGCGCTGTTGGGGATTTAGCCCTCTTCTATCGGTTCTTCCACGGATTTTGCTCTGAAGAACTAGCCGGTATTATTCCCCCCTTGTCTGTTCCTAACAGAACAACAAGAGGCGCGTTACGGATGCATCCCTTTACTGTTCAGCTATAAAAGCTTAGAACAGACCACTTCTCTCGCTCATTCATACCTAGGGTCTCCAGTAGGCTGGCCCATCTGTCTAGGGGTGGAAAAAATTTTGTAAGGTTTTTACCGGGCCATCCTGTGAAAATGTTCCTTTATATTAAAAAATAACACCACCAAAAATTCAACTCAATCCGACAAGAGGAACACGTGCCGCAAGCAGGTCAAAATATTAGGTACAGGTAGGTATCTGGTACATACAATATTATATTAATAATCCTCATTTTATTAGCTATTGCGGGGTAGATCGGTGTCAGACTGTTTTCTTGCCTGTAATTAAAATATTTATTTCTAAATTGGTCACTTCCAAGAATAAAAATGTACCTGACCCTTTACAGGTAGTTGGTTTCTGGGAATTTTTGTGTATTTACGGCGGATAAGCCAGTCACCCCCCTATTAATAATTTCTTACTTATGTTAGTATGCTACAGACCTCCTTAGAGATAAATTAAGGTTGTCTGTGTATTTTCTTTAATTAAAAAAAAAATTAAAAAACTAACGTGATCATGTCTCCAACTTTACGGAAAGATACTGTCGTGTACTTAATTGGACATTATACACCCCAAATTGTTGGAAATAAATTGCCTTCTAATAAACAAGTTTTGCATGTTTTATTCTTTAACATGCGCGAAGTGAAACTAAGGTTGCGTGAAACTGCCGCGCTAACTATTAAAGAAACTTCTATTTTTTGGGACAAAGCTCGCATACCAATACGAAAAGAAAACCGCTGTATTGAAAAACTGGAAAAACATTACGCCGAGTGGAGAGCGTTACAAAAGTCTGCTAAGAGAAAAACTGAAAGTGCAAAACAAAAATAACAAATATTTGTGGAAAAGATGGACGATTTATTTGATATATATCCCATGCAAACGCCCTTGAGCTAATAACAATTGAAGAGGACAAACAGTTTTTAATCAGTCAAAAGCAAAAAGGCCGTCCGGGGTTTATGTATGGCATCGACTATCAGCTAGCTGCTCGAGAAAAAGTATCTGAAGAAAAGCAAAAAAATGTCGGAGGAATATCAACGAAGTCTTCAAGAAAAATCTCAGCTAATGGAAACCGTGACACTTTCATCCTCGGGAAGCAGTTCCTCTGTTGAAATTGAGAGTAAAATAGAAGGGAGGCTAGAATCCCAAGAGGAAGTACCGCTAGCCCTAGAAGAGCCTGGTCCATCACAGCCAAAAAGAAGAACATTTTACGGAACAACTAACATTGTAACACCAAAAATGGTAGCTGCATTTGATGCCTGTACGATAAGCGATAGATATGAAGTTCGTATTTTGACCGCAGTAGCAGAAGCACTAGAACATGATGTTTCGTCTCTGTCTATAAGTAGAACAACTCTTCAACGAAGTAGGCAACGTATGCGAAAAGAAAGGGCCGAAAAATTAAAAGCAACTTCTAAAGAATCCAATTTTTGGCACCAATAATCCACTGGGATGGAAAACTCCTGCCTTCTGTGACGGGGATGGAGAATGTGGACAGACTTGCTGTACTAGTTACTAGTGGAGAAGTGGAGCAGTTGCTTGGAGTGCCTCCTCAGCATTCAAAGGGTAAAGAACAATCCTTGAAAGTTTACGAAACTCTAATTGATTGGAATTTAGAAATTAAGATTATTGGTTTATGTTGTGACACCACAGCCTCTAATCTAGGGTATTTAAATGGTGCAGCTTCAATACTGCAACAACAATTAGAAAGAGACATTTTCGTGCAGATTCACTAAGAAAGTTTAAGATTTAGTACTGGTTTAAATTAAGATCTTCTAGTTGATCAGTTATGTTTTGACAAGTTTTTGTCCTGTCGTTGTTAATAAGACATCATTAAAAACTTAAAAATTATTCGGATATTTCAGCGATTTGCTTGGTTTCCAAATGATTTTCATCTTGGAACGGGTCGCTAGAGTGAATTTAGTTCTATTATTGTCGAAAGTGCGTACTAAAATTGCCCTTTTCTTTATAAATTTACGAAAAAGCTCCGAAATAAATTCATAGTATAAAATTTAGTTGTCTTATTCTTACAGTTGTCAGTTTAAAACTTTTGGTTGTCAAATTAGACCGGACTAGCGTTGGAGAATCTGGCTGTTTTTATGTTTTCCTTGTCGACATCAGGCTCCATAAGGTCATTTGGTCAATGAACCACCTAAAATTTTTAATGATCTACCTAATAATTAATTTTCTAATTTTTTAAAACCAAAAAAGAATCTTTTGTTTCAAAAAAGTGCTTGTTCGTCGAAAGATTATCCAAGCTTGCTTCGGGCTGGGTCGTATTTTAAATTGACCTCGTAGGTTTATATGGACGATATAAAACAGACATACGCGCTTTAGGAAGTTAAAAAGAGACACAATTGGTCGACGGCCCACCAATAATATCGGGCTACTCCCACTATGGAAATACACTCAAACCGCCCCGTAAAATATACTCTTTCAAAACATTTGGTTCGGAAAAAGAAAAACTAATTAGGTTGCTAATATACGCATTGTATTTGCATTATATTAATAATATTAATTAGCGGTTAAACATAAAAAAATTATAAATACGATTTCTGTCAGGCCAGCGCTAGGCATCAAATTTAACGGTATCGGAGCGATTTTCTCACATTATCTGTGTATTCCAGAGATACAATCTCAGCGAGCTGACCAGAAGGTCGAGGGTTCGAATCTGTATTGGGACACAAACTTTTTTTTTAATTTTTGTTATTTAAAAAATTAGATCGGCTCTAAAAGGTGTATTGGCAACAAGTTGTTCCTCGATAAAATATTTTTAAAATTGTTTGCAATCTCATATTTACTACAGCTTACAGCCTGCACGTGCGTAGAGAAATATCGTATTACTATGTCTAGTCGCCAGTATTGTATTTATTAAAGAAAACTGAGTTTCGACAGCGTTCCTAATATTATTTTACGAATACTTACTCATACTTTTAGCTCAGAATTTTGTTCTGTTTATTCTGGGCTTTTAGTACAAGGCGCGGCATCTATTGAGGAGAAGCTAAACTTATCAAAGCGGGAAGCCGCTAAAATCTACCAATCTAGAGTATTAAAACACATAGAAAAAAACCATAAACATCTAGAGTAGTAATGTTCAATATACTGCAGTACCTATTTTATGATTTTTGCAGTGTTTATTTGTAGGTAAATAATTTCTTGGCACATTATTAAAAAACCTTTCTTAATTAAAAAAGTGTATTTTGCTTGTTGCGTTGATATCACTAGTTGCCTACAAAATCTTGACCCACCTGTAAAAATCATATTTTCGAAATAGTTTTGCGAAGTGTATTTGATGTCAAAATGCCCTCTTCATCTGGCCCTGATGTTGCTTTATTTAAACGTTTTAAAGAATATTGGCCTAAAATAGACCAAACTAATTTTAAAACCGGTTTTCAAGTCGAAATAACTAAGCAAATTTTGCAGCCTCGAAAATGTGAAATTGTCGATTTTGTAAATTCATTCCTAGCAATACAACACCCCCGAGATGATTATAAAGAATTTTTATTACTTTCCAACTTGTTTTTTGAAGAACAACCGCCAAACGTGACATTTTATCGTCCTGGTGCATTTCATCGCGCACGCTGGACGTCTAAAGCCATTTATCGCTTAAAAATATGTTTCTTTCAAGATCAGTTTAAACTAACACAAAAAGAGAAATCAGCTATTAACGACATAATATGCTTGTTTCTCGTAAATATTTATATAAAAGCCTGGTTTACAGCACCTTCGGCAAAAAAGGCCCCATTTCACGACCTCCAGTTTTGTAAAGAATTATTAATAAAATATAAAACCATAGACGACAGCATTAAAGCTGCATGTGGTAAAATAAAAAACCATTTGTGGTATTTAAATCCTGAAAATGTTTCCTTATCATTCTTCGATGAAACTTTTTTGATTGATGTTAAGAAGGAAATGGTAAAGGCTCTAAACAGGCCAGCGTCACATGAAGAGGGCATCAAACGGGTAATAGTAGGGGAATTAGGTCAAATAGAAAATAAAGAAATTTACGACTTTATATCCGTTACTTCTAAAAATTTTTTTTTCAAAAATTGAATTTTCCCACAGAATTTTTGGAAAGCGATCCAGCAACTTGGAATAAAATTACAGCAAGTGTTGTAAAATTATCAACAATCTTAAAGTAGTAAATGACACAGCTGAGAGAGGTATCAAGCTAATTACTGAGTATAACAAAATATTAACTAAGGACGAAGAACAAAAGCAATTTTTACTTCAAGTTGTTAAGGATTATAAAACACGTTTTCCAGATGTTACAAAAGAGACAATCTGGCAGGTCTGAGAATAGTCTTAAGTAAACTTGTAGAGTAGTGTAAAATGACTTAATTGTTGTTCAGATATTTTTTTTATAAATATAGCACTCCAAAGTTGAAACAGTATACATGTAGTGTTATTTTACCCATTTCTCATTAAGCATAGTTATTATTGTTTTAATAGAGAATATATTTCTTGCTCTAAATGCTTTCAGGATAACAAAATATTGTTTTGTAATACATTTCGCCTTTACAAATACAACATATTTGCAAAATTAGGTAATAATTAATTTTTATCAGAATTAACGTTCCATGTGGCATCACTTCCTGGTATCCGATCAAAATGAAATTTTAGTGGGGATGTTTTTTCATCAAATGGAATCTTTTTGAGGGGTAGCAGCACAATTTTTCAAAGGTTGCATATGATGGGCCACCCTAGTCTCCAGATTATGCAACAAATTGCTGCGGATGTTTTCCTTTCCCGTCCCAACCTCCAATCCTTTAAATCCCGTGTCGATAGACATTTCCCTTCAGACGCCCACGGTACGTTAGTACTTAGGCTCGAAGTCTACGTGGGATGTCTTCGATAAAAAAATGCTTCTTCAAAGAAAAACACTTAAACGATTCTCGCAAACACAAAACAACACAATTCCACTTTCGAACAATGTCGCAAACGTCTGCGAATTTTACGAATGGTCGCTTGTGTCACTTTTCAATTAGTAGTAAAACTGATAGTAAACCGTCAAATATAGCGTTGCCACTTTTACTTAATACCTAACTAATAATTTATCACAGTGAGAATGGAATAAAAGTTTATTCGACTATGATGCATAAAATAGAACAAAATGTATTACTTTTTTTATTACTTAATAGGTACTTGTATGCTAACTTTATTAGCTGAAAATATAGTCAAATAAATGTCGTGTGATACTGCATTACTTGGATGGCATTAATCAGGACATTTTGTACCTACACTTTGGCAACCGTCTGCAGTTGCCCAGTCAATGCAATCCACTAGTTTGTAGTGCAAATTCAATGACTGATTGCTTTGAATAGTAAAATAACTTAGTCTTTGGTTTTTTTTAAGTCTATGTTCTATATACGTGTAGCTACAAGAGAACTAAAAATCGCTAGTTGCATTGGTAAAAACCAACTCGACAAACAGGATTTAACCAGCGTGAGTCACCTTTTAATATCGTAATTTATTTATACGAGAAGAGTTTAGCGTCCGTAATAAATATACGGAAAGGAAAATGATTGCGGTATTGCGGACATGAAATAGTCTGTGCTATTATTGTATTAAAGTATGGGGCATCCAAAAACTAAAACTAAAGCCCCGGGCAAGATAGATAGTTTTTACTCTTGTTGGGGATGATCAGATTGCGATTGTCGTAATTCATGTAAGGAACGGATAAATCATACGAGCTCATCGCAAGGTCATGGGCGGCGTGAAAATATTTTTGAGTAATAAATGTAAAATGAAATCAAATCTAGACTTTATTACAATTTATTTGGCATTACATGATATAATTAACATTTTTTCAAAGTTCGCTTCAGTAAAACGCGTTCGTTTATAATTAAGAATATCTCTAAGTCTAGAAAAGCTTCTTTCAAAATCACGCCTTGTATTATACATGTCAGTATTTTGAGTTTTCAATGTTTCAAAAATATTCGTTATTTTTGAAAGTCCTGGACTTCTTTCTGAGATTTTTGGTTATACACTTCTAATTTTTCACCAATTTCGGTAGGACATGCCTTGAACCTGTCTACGGTTGT
Source organism: Philopedon plagiatum (assembly GCA_963971165.1). Classification (NCBI taxonomy): domain Eukaryota; kingdom Metazoa; phylum Arthropoda; class Insecta; order Coleoptera; family Curculionidae; genus Philopedon; species Philopedon plagiatum. The sequence continues at coordinate 63,729,121 of OZ020194.1, forward strand.
CTGAAATAAATTAAAAGAAGTCAAAAGGGGAAGGTTTTGTGTCTCCAAGTGTTCAATTACACCTGGAAGATATCGAAAATTTTCAGAAATAAACTTTAAATCATTTTTAAGCGTAGGCATGTAGGGAATAGAACTGCCCTATGTGTGCAAATAACCGCAAAATACTTTTTTCTACAATGGAACACTAATAACTAACTTCTCCACTACGTGGGACGACTATGGGTCTAGATCAGGGGTCGGCAACTGGCGGACCGCGGTCCGGATCCGGACCGCGGAAGGTAGAAAACTGGACCGCCAAATAAAAGTTGAGAATTTTTTTTATGTCAGTGCAAAGATCTCCACACAAAACATAGTTGGTATGCCCCGAGGGCATGTAGGGGATAGAACTGCCCTATGTGTGCAAATAACCGCAAAATACTTTTTTCTACAATGTAACACTAATAACTAACTTCTCCACTATGTGGGACGACTATGGGTCTAGATCAGGGGTCGGCAACTGGCGAACCGCGGTACGGATCCGGACCGCGGAAGGTAGAAAACTGGACCGCCAAAAAATTCTTAATTAATCTGTAAGAACAAATACCTATCTATCTTATATTATTTTTAGAAGTAAAAATAAAAGTTTAAAACAAATAATATGACTTTTTATAAGCTACGTTCCTTTTTGAGAAACAACAATTACCTGCGGTTCATTTAAATTTTTTCTTTTTTTTTCTCCGGACCTCGATATAATTTTTCAATGTATTTGGACCCTACTAGAAATTAGTTGCCGACTCTTGGTCTAGATGTTTCCTTAAAGTTATTCGCTAATGGAAAAAACCAAATTCCGCTCTTTACTCAGTATCACTTTGAAATAAAACATCAGAATGAGGTATTAACCATTCTAACTTCAGCTTTTTTTGCACTTTATTTTCTTTTTTACAAATTTAAACAGACACTACAGTTATGTAGGTAATTATTCTTAATTACGGCAAGTATGAACTTCAGTAACACTACAATTACATAAATTAAATGTTTCTAAATATATAAAGTTTAAGTCAATTGTTGGTTTATTAAATTACCTATTGGAATAGGAATATATAAAAATGGTAGTTTACACTTTTATTGGTGCAAGAAACGTAATCCTAGAATAAAATCTATCCTAGAATAAACATACTAAAATAAATACAAAATGGCAAGGCATTTCTTACTGATGCTTGTTATTTTTATTGTTGGTATTTCACACGATTAAGTGAGTGGAAAAAACCAAAATCCTAGCTATATATCATAAGGCAGTAGAAATTTCACATATTCACTACTATTTATATAACAGAAGCAGCTGAAAAGTTTTCAAAGCCAAACACAAGTACCCTGAATCAAATTGCAAATCTATAATTTCTCAGAATATTATCAATTACCTATTATATTACATTTAACTACCTGAAGGGAAGCTCCCGCCCAATATACCTTTACGATTAAAAGACCCTTTTGTGGAAACAGGTACAGGAGATATTTTTGCGCCCAGTTGACCCCCGCCGATCTCTCTTGATATTTTAGTTTTCTTGTCTGGTTGTTACATCTTGTTATGTCTAATTCAATAAGCTACAACATCTTTGTTATTGCATTGCACCACCGTTTACACATCAGGTCAGGAAATTCATGCAAATTTAATGTTAGCCTGGGCCTGAATGCTGATTACTACTTCGCAATATTTAATAGAAGTGTTACTAAAATTCCCTGCTTTTTGCAATCAAAATTGAATAATAATATGTCCTAATTTGATGACATGCAAATAAAATTGCATCAGTTCATTGAAAAGCTTATAGTGCGCATGCTTGGAGGCAAGAGTTCATTGCAAAGCGTTTACTTCAATGTAATGTAAACAGGCTCCGAGCGTGCGCATTATAAGCTTTATATTAAACTGATGCAATTGTATTTTTTGCATGTTATAAACTTAGGACATGTTCTGTTTTGATTGCACAAAGCATGAAATTTTACTGACATGTCTAGTAATAGTGCGAAGTACCAACTAGTATTAAGGCTGATATTTACTTGAAAGCTCCTGTTCCTCTTTGCAGTCCATTTTTTTTATAACTAATGATCACAATAATAAAGTTTAAAACAACTGATACATCGAAATAATTATTAACTTTACTACAGATCAGTTGATATTTGGACAAAATATTTGAAATTGGCAGCATTTCCTGACAATATACTTGCATAAATTTCGTTGCTTGATTTGTAAACCGAGCAAACCCTTTTGAATTCTGTGGTGTAAACGGTGATGCAATGTAATAGATGGCCTCGCTATAATTTGCATGATATTTTTCTAATTGAATTGCAGATTGAGATGCATATTTGGAAATTTGAAATAGTACTCTATTGGTTTCTACTATGTTTTAGATATCTCCAGTTGTTCATAAAAGGAAAACATCAGTTGCACCAAAAAAATCTGAAGATGAAGAATCGAAATTGGAGATTTTATCACTGGCACCGTTCACGCCTAACCCAAAAATTGTGTTTGATAATGTTGTCATTGGAACGGATCAAACAAGAAAACTACTTATTAAAAATCCTACTGGACAAAAGATAGATGTAAGTTCCAAGCATACGGTGTTCAGAGACCAGATCATATCAGACCGACTAGTGTTTTTTACTAAGGATGGAATGGACCTCGGACGTCCCGCCTACCGGACCCTGGGCTTCCGGCCACGTTTGTGGGTTTTATTTAAATTACGTAAAAAAATCGATTAAAAAAATAAAACTTAGGTGCGGCTGGACCCAAACGAAAATCCGGCCATAACCGAAGTAATCGGACTCGGTAGGTACGTCGGCAGTACGTCCGTTCCATCTTTATTCTTTACTTGATGATGCATCAACGCACGTAAAATAAACACATCTTCAGCGATCCACTGTTACCATATCTATTAAAGAGGGTCATATTTATTGCCTTCAGTTCAAAATATATTGAGATGTAACACTTTTTACATCTACTCACAAGTAAAGGTCTTTATTTCCAACAAACTTTATTAACAACAACCGACTGTTCGTGAAGTTACTGCTAACGAACCAAAATTATTTTGCTTATACTATGTTAGTTAATTTTTCATCGATTTTGCATTTTCCCTTTAAGTTTATTTGTGAGCTCAGTTTGTCTTACGATTTATTCAATCCAACATATTGTTCTTGAGTTCTTAAAATAACCTGTTATTTTACGTATATGTAATTGTTTTACACAAGTTACTCCCTAGTTTGTAGTGTACGTTATTTTTTGTTGTAAAGATTAACTTATAATCTCATGTGTTTATTTGTTTATGTTTGCTTCCACTTGTCAAATAAATAGAAACAATAACATGTTTGTTTCAGTAAAATCTTCAGGGCTACAAAAAGTCATTTTTGAATATCTTTTAAAAGTTTAACATTTGATGTGTTGTGTGCGAGATTAGCATCGCAGGTAACATATATGTTTTGATAACTTAGAGTGCAGAGCCCTAAGTTGGTCTCTTACAGTAATTTTCATATTGCATTTATGTAATTAATTTAACTTTTAGGATTTTCTTTGAAATATTTATTATACACTACTTAATACCAATTTTCTCTGAACGAATTATTTTAAATAATTTGCATAATAAACTGTTTTTTTTATTTGTTTCAGTTATTTGTTAAAAAAACAGTTTCAGAAGACATGAACCTGGTCTTAAGTTGGAGTGAAGCTCAAATTGAAAAAAACAATGAACTCCTGTTAGAGATGATTTGGCGTCCGACTACTGAAGTAGCATGCAGACAGAGTTTTAGTTTATCAGATGGCAAGAGAATCAATAGAGATGTAGCAGTGACTTTTAAATCTGTTGGACCAAAGGTGGGCAGACTTTTTAATAAATATTGCATGGAGTATGTCTTCTTTCTAATTTTTTTAACAATTAAGAAATTACATAAATTTTGAAATACCCCATATTGTTGCTTACTTTACATATTCGACATCGATGTTTATCAAGAAAGTAGATGCAGATATAGATCAATAATTTGTCAGGTCGAATAAAGGAAACGATCTGCGATCAGGACATGTAAAGGACTTAAAAATATGCATCTTGTAATATTTTCGACTTTACCACCTAAAAAAATCATTGTTTCAGTACTACATTTTGACTCGGAACTGATTGGTTACAGTACGGCTGTAGTTAAAGTGAAAACATAATAAAAACAAATTATAACTGTGTACCTTTTAAAACATCCTTAATGTTTTTTTGTTGTAATGTTTCTATTTTTACAGCAACTCAAAGCAGCTGGCGCCAGAAGCAAATCAAAACAACCAAAATCTTCAGTTAAATTACCCCTTTCAAGAAAAAAAATATCGCCAACAAAGAAACTAAAACCACAGGGAAAGTCACCAATTATGTACCCTACAATAAAGAAAAGATCACCCGTGAAATATTATTCACCACCTCAAAAGTGCCAAAACCCCCAGTTTGTGTATACCATTACCAAGGATTATAGTTCTCCTAAAAAAGAACAAAGTTATGTTTATCAAAAGCCTATGAGTCAAGAGACGTTGAATTTTCTAAATGAACTGTCAAGCAAAGAAAATAAGGAAAACATGTCTCCGTCTTACCAGCATCTTTTACGCAACGCAAGTGCCTCTTTTACTTCACCTAGTAATGCTACTTTTCTAATGGAAATACAAAATAAAGAACGTCGAGAAACATATTTTTTAAACCAAAAATCAGAACGCCGAGATACGTATACATTTCCTATTGACAAAATAAATTTTACTGAAAACAAAGATTCTATTATTAATAGTGCACACACTTTCACCATCGAGAGTGTAGAAAGTTCTCCGAATTTAAGCGATAGTTTAGAAACACCAAGTAAAACATTGGTCCTCAGAGAGAAAAATAATCACGGTGATACTACTCCAAGTCTAGGAAGTTTGCTGAATATGGATACTATGAATAAACATAAATACACCTCAACCTTTGAAGATAGGTTAAAAAATCTTGAAAATTTTGTGTTTTCCCCAACGATATCTCCATGTACTAATACAACTCCTAAATTGTTTTTACCAATTGTGTGCTCTACAGATAGTAAGTTGTCTTCTGCAAATAACTCTAATGAAAATAATGGTATTTTGCCAACAGAATTGTTTCCACAAAACAATCAAAGTTCTCAACTGAATGAAACCAATGAAACATACACTAGAATCAACACGAGCTCAAACACTTATACTAGAGATAACTCAAGTTTTGAAACGTATATTGTGGAAAATACGAGTACTAGAACTTATGTAAAAGATAACTCAATGGATGATCTTGAATATTTAGAGGGGTCTCCGGTTTCAAGTAGATTACATGACAATCCATCTTTTAAGCAAAAGTCTTCTGAATTGTCTACTATTTTAGAGGCTACCAGAAATGGCGTTGACATGCGAAAAGCATATAATCTCTCTTCAATTGCAGAAGAATCTTCTTTGTTTAGTGAGAGTACGTTAAGAATTGGATGCAAACGCAAGAAATCAGATGTAAGCAGTCATCCATTAAAACGAGAGAAAATCAGTCCAAAACCAAATAAAAGTTGGTCTAAAAAAGGCGGCGCAGCATGTAGAATTGCAAAGTCAACATCAGGACTAAAATTAGATAAGTTTATGTCGCCATTACAAAAAAATAATGTGGCAACACCATTAGTAACCTTTAAAGAAACTAATACAAAATCTGTGATTATTCAAAACCCTTTCCTTTATGCCAACATAATTGACCCTTTTATGACTTCTGATATTTATTGCGATGACGAATGGATAAATCAACAAGAATTACAATTTATAAAGTGGCTTAATGCGCTTTTAGCTCCGCCTACAGAACTTAATGCTAAAACTGAAGTAGACGTTGCTTTAGTATGGCAGGAATGCAAGAAAAAAGAAGTTTGTAATGCTCCTACGAAAGAGACACTGTCATTTAATTTTCACACCACGAATAAATTAGACTGTTTAAGAAAGCAGGCACAAATTTTGTTTAGATCAAAAGACGTGAGTGATGTTTTACAAAAGGTTTGTATTGTTGTTGAATCTGGAAAATTATTAATTCGAGAAGATAAAGATTTGCACCTGAATTTAAAACTAAAATCGGACATCGTTAGTTTAATCTTGAGTTACAATCCTCTTTGGTTAAGGATTGGATTAGAGACTATTTACAATGAAATAATTCCTTTAAAGTCTAATTCTGATACTCGTGGCTTAGCCAGTTTTATTTTAGAAAGGTTTTTGAAAGATCCAAATTTACTGAAAAAGCACAAGACACCCTATTCACCAAAGTATTCCTCGGACCTTAAGAAATTTTTACTTAAAAAATTTTTGATCTTGGTATATTTTCTTGATAAAGCCAAGAATGCCAAATTGATTCCGCACGATCCTTGTCTATTTTGCAAAAACGCAACTGAGAAAGAAAGTAAACTTATTCTTACACACTTTGCAAGGGAGACATTATCTGCTGTAGGTGACATCACGAAATATTTAAAATGTTTAGGATACTTGGTAACTCACGTTCAGTCGTACATTCATGAGTTTGATTATGCTGTTACAAATCTTGGCGTTGACTTACGAGATGGTGTCAGGCTTACAAAGGTTATGGAAATTATCCAAATGCGAGGCGATTTAACAGGGAAGCTTAGAGTCCCTGCAATATCAAGATTGCAAAAAGTCCACAATATGCAGCTGGTTTTTAAATCTTTACAAGAATACGGTTACGAAATACAATATGACATTTGTGAAAAAGATATCGTTGATGGACATAGAGAAAAAACTTTGTCTTTTTTATGGCAAATAATCTATAAATTTGAAGCCCCATTAATGGTTAAAAGCGCAACAATAATTCAGACTTGGTTTAGATGTTTCCCTATAAAGTTAAAGAGATGTAAATTACGCAAAATTTACGAACAACGTGCAAATGCCGTTAAAAAGATTCAAGAGTGGTACAAACGACAGAAACTATCGAAGTTCTATTTTACACTAGCAGAACTCTTACAGAATTTTATCCAAGAGCGACAACAAGAAGTCGCGGCTACAAAAATTCAAAATTTCTTCAGAATGGCTATTTGTCGAAAGAAATACTTAACTCAAGTGAACGTCGTAGTAAAATTGCAGACCTATGGCCGGGGATGGCTCATTAGACATAATTACAGACGTAGAATATTTGCCGCTACAATTATCCAAAAAATATTACGGGGATATATGTGTCGAAAAAAATATGTGAAGTTAAGAGACGCTGCTATTTTTATCCAAAGGAAAGTTAGAGCTAATCAGGAAATGAGGAAGCGGAGACTGGCATATAAGAATTTAAAGTTTGCTACAATAAATATTCAGAGAAGATATAGAGCCAATCTGGTAGCAAGAAATAACCGACAACATTTTATTGTTCTTAAAGCTGCAGTTATTAAAATACAAAGCCTCTATAAAATGTATGCTCAAAGAAAGCAATTTTTACAACTTCTTAACTATACCAAAATGATTCAGACTAGGTATAGAGCACAAGTAGCAATGAAAGAAGAACGATCTAAATATTTGGCTTTAAAAAATGCTGCTCTAATTATTCAGCAGCGGCTTAGGGCGCATTTGAAAATGAATGAATATAGAACAAAGTATTTGACACAAAAAAATGCTGCGATAAAAATTCAGAGCTTTTACAGAATGCACAAGGGACGTAAATACTTTTTACGGGTCCGAACTGCTGTCAGAGTGATCCAATTAAAATATAGAGCAAATGCTAGAATGAGAGTGCAACGAATTAAGTATATGGCTACCCTAAATGCCACCGTGTTTATTCAGAAGATGTTTAGATCCTACTTGACGACGAAGAATTGCAGGGAGGAATTTCTTAAACTTAAAATTGCATCGGTAAAAATACAGAGCAGTTATAGAAGATACAAATGTCAAAAACAGTTCTTGGAAATTCAGAAAGCTACAAAAGTGTTACAGGAAAGATACAGAGCTTTAAAAGCAATGCGGGAGATACATTTAGAATATCAAGCTTTAAAAAAATCCGTCGTGTTTGTCCAAAGAAGATTTAGAGCGAACCAGTTGAAAAATAAAGCTGTTTTAAGATATACTCAGATCCGTCAAAGTACTATTACTGTTCAAAGTTTTTATAGAATGTTTGTTGCAAGAAAACGTTTCTTACAGTTGAAAGATAGTGCTTTGATAATACAACAAATATATCGAGCTTTAAGAGCTATGAGAGAACAAAGAAGTGCTTATCAAAAATTGAGAAATGCAGCTGTAGTACTACAACGGAGGTGGAGAGCTAAAAAATTATGCTTACAGCAGCATCAGAGTTACTTGGAACTAAAAAAAGCTGCTGTGGTGATTCAGCAGAGATATAAAGCCAATAAGCAGATGCAAATTGATAGACATCGATATTATGAAGTTAGATCATCTGCTATGAAAATCCAGGTGTGGTATAGGTCAATATTATGTATGAGAGTTTGTAGAACACACTATCTTTGTGTAAAAAAAGCTGTATTGGTAATTGAAAAAAGGTACTTAGCTCTAAAATTAATGCAGGTACATAACATTAATTATAAGAAATTAAAAAAAAGTGTCATCTTCGTTCAGCAATGTTATAGAGCTAAAATTCAAATGAGAATTGAAAGAAAACAATTTTTGCATTTAAAATTTGCTGCAGTAGTAATCCAAAGATGGTACAGAACTAAGAAGTTGCAGTCCAGTTATAAGAAGTTAAAAGAGGCTACTTTGTTTGTCCAAGCTAAATTTAGAGCAAATACGGCGATGAAGTCTCAACGACGTAATTTTGTATTACAAAAAACTGCTGCTATAACAATTCAACAATGGTACAGAGCAACGATTAAAATGAAAAATTGTCGAAGTTACTACAAATCATTAAAATTGGCTGTTAAAAACACTGAAGAGCGATATAAAGCTAAAAAAATTATGGAAAGTGTAAGAAGCTATTATAAAAATCTACGAAATTCATGTTTGATTATTCAGAGACGATATAGGGCTGTTTTAATAATGAGAGAATTACGGAAACAGTATCTAGAACTGCAAAAAGCGGTTATCGTAATACAACGAAGGTACAGAGCTTGGAAAGCAGCCAAGATAGAAAGTGAACATTATCAAAAGCTCAAAAATGCTGTTATCTGTATACAAAGACATTATAGAGCGCTCAGATCTATGCATCGAGTTAGAGAAGAGTGGATTGCTTTAAAACAATCTACAATTTCTATACAACGTCGCTACAGAGCCCAGAAGCAAATGGTGAATGCTAGAAACAACTACTATCGTTTAAAAAAATCAGCTGTGGTAATACAAAGATGGTACAGAGCCCAAAAATTAATGACTAAGTATAAAAATGAGTATCAGATGCTGCGACGTGTAGTTATGTTCGTTCAGCAGAAGTTTAGAGCAAATATTTTGGCTAGACAGGAAAGAGTACGATTCCTAAAGTTAAAAAAGTCAGTTCTTATCGTTCAGCAGCAATTTAGAGCCCAAATATTAATGAAGTCAATAAAAGCTGATTACATTAGATTCAAGGAAGTAACTGTAATGGTGCAGAGAACATTCAGAGCTACTGTTTTAATGCGAAGTGCTAGAGAAGAATTTGTTCTGCTAAGAAAGTTAACAATAATAATTCAGAGAAGATATAGGGCAACAAGAGTTATGATAAAGCAAAGATTGAACTATAAAGCCCTTAAAGAAGCTGTGATGCTGATACAACGAAAGTTTAGAGCAAATAAACTTACTGAAATGCATAGGTCTACATATCTGCAACTAAGACACGCTGCTGTAGTTATTCAAAGAAGGTATAGAGCCAAAAAATTAATGGAATGTCATGTAGAGAACTATTCAAGATTAAGATGGGCAACTTTGACGATTCAGCGCAGATATAGAGCACAAGCAGCAATGAAAAAGGAAATGTTAAGGTACCAGCAATTGAAGCACGTAACATTAATTATTCAGAGGAAATTAAGAGCTACAATATTGTGTAGAACTAGAAGGCGATGGTTCCTAAAGTTAAAAAAATCCGCCAGTATTATTCAAGCGTGTTATAGAGCGAACTTATTAATGAGAAAAGAAAGAAAAATGTTTTTGGCGAAATATAAAGCTGCGATAACGATTCAGAGATTTTCTAGAGGTTATTTGGTTAGAAAGAAGTATTCTTCTCTTCTTACACCAGAAGCTATTGAAGCAAGAAGACTTTTAAAGCTACAGACTACTGCAGCAATTAAAATTCAGGTACATTTTTTATAGTTTTATTTTTTACTTTTAAAACTGCTGTTCCAGATCAGTGTTCATTATATATCATTTTCCCCCTAAATTAATAAATAATCCTTTTTTTAATATTTCGCGCAAGTAGCTTATCCAGAATGTGCTTTGGGAGACGAGGCGGCAACATAAAATTTAGCAATATTTGTGCAAATATAACTGCTTTGTTAAGTTTATTTTAAACTGAAACTGAAACCTTCAAAGAATATTTTTACCAAATTAATTAAAAACATTTAAATATGAGGCAACCAAAAACATAAATTTATTTAATTTCAGAACCGGTACAGATCTTATAAAATCCAATTTCGAAATTGAGTTTAGAAATAAGCTCCAATAATATAAAAACAATTCTTTAATAATTTGTTTTGTTTTCCTCATATTTAAATTTAGTATTTAATTAATTTCGTCAAAATACTCTTTATAGTTCTAAAGATGGTTTAAGTTTAAAGTAAACTGACAAGTAAACCCAATTAAACAGCTGTCTTTGCACAAATGACAGAAACATCCAAGAAAATCCAATAAAATTAATTGTTGCCTTGAAAGACCCTAAAATAAAATTTATGAAGTTAAATATATTCTTTATTTTGATATAGGTGGAATTATTGGAGTCTACTATTTATAATATACAATAATTAAGAGAGGGATAAAAGTTAAACACCGCCGGGTTTTCTCGTAAATTTTTCAAAAAAGATAATTTATAATTTTATTTTTATTCTATAAGCATTTGTATGATGCGTTTTTTTTAAGTTTCATACATTGCTTAAGATTTGATCTGATAATTTCCAGGCAGGTAAAACACATGTTTGAATTATAGGCTACCCTTTTTACATTACAAACCTAGTGTGTTTGGTGCCGTTCTAATATGCGGTCTACCGTCCTAACTCTGTTCTAATATGCGGTCTACCTTAAAGAAGATTACAAAATTATTATATGCATATTCTACTTAATTGTTAAGGAGGAAGGAAGATTGTTTCTTACCAGTACAATCAAAGTGTAAATTTGTAATTTTATATACATTAAAGGTTCCTAATTGATTTGTTTGTTTTATTTCGCATTAAGGATTAGGAGCGGAGTTAGGTAGTTAGATAAGGGAGCGAAAATATTTCGGGGCGGAGATGGGTACTGTCTGTCCTCGTGTACCTGGCGCCGGGCGGAGTTGGGAATCGCCCGATTACCTTACCTTACAATTAGATATTAAATGTTAAAGTTATTAGCAGGTAGACCGCATATTAGAATAATAGCGTACACACATAGACTGTATGTAGGACGGTAGACCGCATATTAGAACGGCACCGTGTGTTTTTTGACCCAAACTTTTGCTGATAGCTATTACCCTACTTGACCTTTGCGTAATACTTCTAGGCACGGTGGAGAGGATATTCTGTGCGAAAATCCAATATTCCAGTTACTGTTGCTCTACGAAGGATGAGACAAGAAAATATGAGTGAACCTAGGTCCTCAGTGCCTGGTCGCACTTTAGCACAAAGATGTGAAATGGCTATGCTGTGCATGACAAGTGAGAATTCGTCTCTGCTGATGGTTATTAGAGCGTTAGAAGATTTAGGTAAGTTTTTATTAATAGCAACAAATGCAATAATGTATAGACAATTAGTTTAAATATGGTTATAAAGTGAAATCTTATATAGAATACGATCAGAAAATTGTTTATTTCCGTGAAAACAAACAATATCAAATAATTTTTCATAAATAGCAAATGGGAAGTATTTAACAATAAGGAATATGCACATATTGTCTTATTGCATAAATCGTTTAAGGAAGTCATTACAAACCCAAAAAGTATTTTGAAGAAAATTACTAGGATAATTTAGCTACAAAAAATGTTTACTTTTCGGTATAATTTATTACAATTTAAAAAGCAGCCACATTTGTCCTTGAAAAGTGACGTCAGGAGTTCAGCAAAAATCTACATGTTAACGTAAAGCTTAATCGAAAGTCGAACAGGTTTGATTTTCTTGAAAACAGTCAGAGGGAGAGAAATCGAATTTTTTGGGTTGATAGAGGAATAGTTCAACTAGCTTCGGTAAAAAATTCAGATATACAGGATGTTTCGTTTCGGAGCTATTAAACGTCAAAGTCGAAATTTCCGCGATTTCCGTTGAAATCGGGTACAGGTTGCAAATATGTGAATTAAATCGATGTAAATTTTCGGAGGTTGTAGGGGACCCGGAGCTTCAGAACTCCACTGAAACTGGTGAGGATCAGAAAATGGCAAGTAATTCTTTTGAATTTTTTTAGGTCGAAAAATGCCATTTCCAATCTTTGGTACCTATTAACTCGAAGTCAAAACGTCAGATCGAAAAACTGATTTACAAGGGAAACTTTAAAATCTCAAATACTTTTTTTGCAATACACTTACCTAAACCTAAAATCACTGGAAAATGGAAATATTTGGAAACACTGGAAATTTAGATTTTTGTCCCAAATATTTCGCGGTTATTAACTTTTTGTGGGGTCAAAATGGTTGAAATTAAAATCCCATATACGTCATCGGAAAGAGCTCGTCAAAGTATGTGTTATCCATATTTTTTAATTTCTTCATTCTCTATAGGAAGGGAGCAATCGCCGATTAAATTTAGATTTTTTTACTTTTTGTGCCCTAGACATCGGTACATTTGAATCACTCTGTAGTTTTTCCTATCTATTTGTTCCCCAATTTTTCAACACTATCTTATAAAGGGATAATCACACTGTAAAATGAGTACCGAATGGGTCATCCAGGAGCGTATTTAGGGGGTAAAAATTGGATTTTCTTGATTTTTTCCGACAAATCATATTTTTAACCGACATTATTCCACAGTATTTACAATATTTAGTGATTCTTTTTGGGTTTATTTTATCCATTAATTATCTAAGAATACCTCCCACTAAATCGCTTATTTTTTCGGTAAAGTTATAAATAAAAAGGTTTATTTGCATCGGGGACATATAAAATTTGAAAATTTTTGAATTTTCCAAGATTGCCATGAAAATAAAGAATTGCAGTTTATTTACTTGAAATTATTAAGATATGTCAAAAATGCCCATGTTTGTTGCAAAATTGAAAGGTTCCTGGACCGATTTCGGCTTAAAGTATACATGAATAAGATTTTAGGAACCTTCTACTGCAGAGATATTTCATTGGATGAGTTACGCATTAAATGCCATTTTTATTGAGTTTTCGATGACTACAACACTGGAATTCGCCATGTACTCATGATGAGTCATAAGTTCAGTTTTGACAACACAGCCAATGGGATCACGTTTTACAAGTTACGAAATTAGCTCGAAAATTTGCAGTTTTAAATCCTTTTTTTTTTGTTAATAAAGACCAAAATAAATGGATAACAGCAACCGCCATGAACATTTAATTTATGTAGAGAATATAAAAAAATATATTTCAGATTTATTTGGGTTATATGCATATTCCCTATTCCTAAGCAACTTGTTTTTTATTTTCAGATTTTATCACTAGACACTGTCGGGACTCCTGCATTCGACTAAGCCTAATTCTTCCGAATCAGCTTTATATTATAATATCATCAGCCGCGCGGTCACTTCCAGAAATGAGTGCATGCAATATGGCTGCTTTTATTTTGATAAATTTCTGTAAATACCCTCTAACGAAAAAGAACAGCTGGAATCCTGATTACATTGATGCGGTAATTAATGTGCTGTTGAACTGGTGCGACAAGGAGGCGCCATTGTTTTCTACTTTGTGTACTTTACTGTGGTTATTTTGCTATGAAGAAAAATGGAAAAAGGTATGTAACTATTTTTTGTTACAGACTAATTTTAAATATTCAAAACTTTTTCCGAGCATCCTTGTAACTTGTACATAGAATGTAATAAAATATTGACAATGTTACCACCGTCGAAAGATATTCCAATAAGTCCGCTCACTTGCTTATCGCGTTGTAAATCCCCCTTCTGCCGTTACTCGCCTCTCGCCGAAGCCCGTCGCGCCATCGTCGAATAATAGCGATAGATTCCTGGCAGAACCAGGCGCTTTAATGCTTTACGAATGATGCCGGCATTTCGCGGACTTCAAAGAAGCGACTAGACTATTTAGAATATCTTTCGACGATGATGTTACAGTTGTAGAAGGTAGAGATGCCAATTTTATTTCCTTCTCTGGTAATTGTTTATAAAACTTGTTAATTCGTTAAAAGCGTTTAGGGAAGGGTTATACTCTCAAAACCCCCTCGCTGCGTCACTGCGTCAGTCGAGAGGTAACAGGTATAAAAAATAAAATATGACTTGACTGTGATTAGTGTTGCGTTGTAGAGAGAATTTTTTAAAGTGTTACAAGGCGACATCTCAAAAACGGTTTTCTCAGGTAATATTTTCTTGAAATTTTGGTGAGTTAATAGGGAGATAGAGATAAACACATTTAAGCATATTTTTGTCATTTACCTCCTCTCCCTATTTTGAGGGGTAGGGGGTAACTTTTGGAATATTAAATGGGACGATGTACTTTTGTTTATAACATTCAAATCTACGTAAAAAACTCCGTATGTTTACAATTTTTTTGTTTTGCTCTTTTGGTTACGGAATTATGATTTATTAGGTTATAAAATAAAAAAAATTACCATTTAATTTCAACTTATTTATCATCTGTCATGCTTGAGAAGCTGTTCGAAATGTCCTTCAACTTCCAAATATTTTCTCTTTTTCTAAATGAATTTTGTACCCGCTGTAACATTTCATATGTCACTAATAAGCAGGCAAAGCGGATTCATAAATATCATCTAAAGTTGTAGGTGCAGTCACCATTACTGTCCTTTATAAAACCCCCCAAGAAAAGTCAAGGGGGTCAAATCGGGGGACCATGTTTAATTGAGCAATAAACTGAGAAATAATCGTCAAAACGTCAAAATTGTCAGCTGAGTTAAGTAAAAATAACGCATTTCCATGGATATGAATAATAATTCTAAAATAAGCGAACTTGATTTATTGGCAAAATTTATTTATTTTTTAAATTCAATCAAAATTTAGTTAACCATAATCCCGTAACCGAATGAGCAAATCAAAAAAAAAATGGTACACGTATTTTTTATGTATATTCGAATTTACCACTGCAAGTGCCCTAAACAACTCTTTTTTATGTGGCAAGAACAGCCGAAATCAGAAAACAGTAGTGCAGAGCTAATTAAAAATTTTACATAAATATTATGTTAGTATCGGCAAATTCATATAAGCATATTTTGCCATTTGTTTCTTTTTATGAATATATCCTAACAAAAGTTTGAAGACAAATGAGGATATGATCTACTATCAATTATCGCGTAAGGTAAATAAAAAGAAAACACTTTTTTGGAGCTTATTAGCACATAACATCTCCAACAAATACCTTTTAAACTTTTGCTCCTTTAATTTCTGCAGATGTAGGTAAAGTCAGGATTTGTAGCAAAATAAGCAGTCACCGTAAATGAATCAATTGTCGGCAACGAAGAACAGAATAGCCCGTAGTTAATCCGATTATCCATGTGGCTATTATTGAACAGTCTTTTTAATCAAATGTATTGTTTCCTATCCACGAAATCTTCTAATCTTCGGGGAAATAATCAAGAAAATAAATTAACACTCGAATTTGCAGTTCATCGGCCATAATAATACTGTTATTTACATGTTATGTGACGTCACAACCAATAGCGGCGCGTTGTAAAAGTTTTGAAATTTGTACGGAAATTTGTAACAGAAAATATATTTTTTTGTTAGTAAAAACTAAAATAAATCGATAAAAACAATCACCATAAGTATTTAATTTATACAACAAAAATATTTCAGGTTTATTTGGATTATATGCATATTCCCTATTACTGATTATAATTGGCACCATTAGAAAGGAAATTCGATGAGCAATAATTTTATGACGATAAAAAAGAAATAGGTTTTTATTTGAAAAAATTGTTTGATTCAATTTTTTTAAAATCAAAACGTAAATAAAATAGCCCTAATCGATACATGTTCCTGAAACAAGTTGATTTGATATTAAACAGATTGAAATAAACCATTTTACCATCTCCATGGCCTACCAAGTTTGTCTTGTTTTAACGAATTCATGACTATATTGAAGTTCATTCATTGTACCTATTGGATAAAAATTGAGCTAGGTCATTTTGAAAACAAATGCTAAGTAATATGTTAACTAAAAAGGAAATTTTTTGGAAAAACTAAAAACATCTAATAAGAGCGATAGATTTCCATTTAAAATTAAAAAAAAGTTGATATCACTTTCGGTTAAACCGGAAATTGTGTTGAAGGTCTGATTTCACCAAAAATGACAAATAATGCACTGGTTGGGTACCAACACCAATGTACCCTGAAATTTTTATAGTTTTATTTCAAAAACAACGGATTAAATTAGGGGGTAAATACTTCCTGTATTTCTTCTCAATTCTTTTTAACAATTTAATCTCCCATACAGGGTGCAAAACTTAGAAAATAAGTTATGTTTGTGCTATGACCTAAAGAAGTCGGTTAAATTAAAACATTTTGCATATTGCATAGGTGGTTTTATAGTTGCTAAAACTAAGATTGCTTTCTATCTGATGTAAAGTGTTATTTGATTTTGAATGTGCTTTTTAATATCAGGGGTTATAGAAATTACTTCTTTTTACACAAAAACTGAATTTTTGATACGGGTACAAAATATATTCTTACAATCAACAAGGGTAATTTTTTGATATACAACTGAATTCCCTAAAATATTTATTATGTTGCAAATTTTACGATTTGTTGCTAACTTTATAGTAAATACGTGCATAAAATGACGAGGTTCTCGGTAGATGTTTAAAAAACACATAGGAAATTCAGTTATTAGTGCAGGTATTCAAAGAAAGGTGAAGACGTAAACTAGAACTTATTTTATTTTATAAATTGTAGACATTACCCAGTATATGAGTTTTAATTTAGTTACTTGTTTTATACACTAAATTTGACCCGATACCAACCTATCCTCAACTATTTTTCCGTGTTATGTAACAAAATATCGTTTTAGGTCATATTGAGCCTCCCGAACATTACACAAAGATTTCGCAAAATTCAAACTCTAGTGCATCGCAAACAAAATATGGTTATAAAGTCAAGAAATATTAACAACACTACCGTTTTTGGTCCCGTTGGAAACATGAAATTGCCCTCCAGAAATGCAAATTGGGGTTTAGATTATAATCGGCCAAACACCTTTACGAATGCTGTGTTCGCTTTAACCAGTTTGATGCATATTTTAGATATTTAATCAGCAATGTAAGATTTAATTTGGTGACGATTTATAAAATGATTTTTGCTAAAATTTTAATGTTTATGTAAGTGCCATCGTGTTAAATTTTATACTTTTATATATTGTTTTCTAAAACTTAGTGTAAGTAATTATGTTTATTATATATCTATTGTATTAATACAAGACTTTTTTTTAAATCGCATTTTCCCTATTTTGTATTGCTATTAAGAACTTTATAAGTCTTCTAACGACTATTAACCAAACATGTTTTGTTGTACCTAATATATGTTTTGTTGAAATAAAACGCCAGTGAAGTCGCCCTGCTCAAATCTGTCCTCAAACCTTCTGGAGCTGCTTGCTGAAGATGGTAGGTTGTCCATATTATGTGTGGCTGTTTGGGTCAGTGGTTAAGCGTCGGCTTTACAATCTGAATGTCCCCGATTCGATCCCGGGCAGTCAGTTTAGTGGTACAAAAATATTTGCAGTCCACAATGCCTCGAGGAGCACGTAAAGCCGTCGGTCCTGGTCGTCAAGTTGCGCAGAAAGCGGTAGTCGCAATCTAAAAACTACCAGGCAACTTTACTGTCCATATTATCGGGTCTCATCTACCACTACGTTTCTCGTCCTTCATATTTGCAATTCTACTAGAGATGTCAATATTTTTGAAAAAAATCGATTCCTAAAAAACTAACTAACTTGACTTTTAAAAGATCGATTGTCGATGTTTTCTAATGCGATTAACATTTCCATATTTAATTTACATGAGAGTGAATTTAGAAGCACTAATTGCACTGACAATTGAGGAGCCCCACTCAATAAGGGGACATGCGCTCGGCCCGGCCCGGCCGGACCCAACCCAACCCTGAATGTATTCAATCCAACCTTTGTGCGTAGCGTTTTAGAAACAATTAAAAAACAATACCTTAACGTTGATTCTCAGCAAACTTCCCGTGGGAAAGTTGTTCCTCATAGTCTAAAGAACAATCGTGCGAAGGCACGAGATATTTTGACAAAAAATAAACAAATTAGAGCAGGTTTAATCCAGCGTTGCGCGCCGCGTGTACATTTCGATGCTTTGAACATTACAGAAGATAATTTGACGTTTAAAATATGACACAATAATTGTAAAAAAGTGTTACAAGAATAAAAATTGTTTTATTACAATTATATTATCAAATATAAATTTTTGTTAACACAAAGCATTTTAATACAAAGGATTTTTTAATATGAAACATTATAGCATTACTTTTTAAAACGTAGGAAAAGCATGCATCATAATCATTTCACTTTTTTGGGCTTACTGCCTTTAACAGCTGTGTTTTGAAAAAGGTTTTCATAAAATTTGCAACCCTCAGGACTAAGATATTTAACAAAAGTTTTCAAATCATTCAGTTTTTCGCGAGAAATTCCGACATCTTTAGCAAACGACGATTTTTCTAAATTTTCAAAAATGGTTACTTTCTCGAGAATAATAGCCGTAGGCTTTTCATTATAACTGTAAAAGACGTCAATGTAGCCATTTGCAAAATAATTAATTTTCACCACTTTTGAAATTTTAGAAAAATCGTCGCTTGCTAAAGATGTCGGAATTTCTCGCGAGAAACTAAAAGATTTGAAAACTTTGGTTAAATATCTTAGTCCTGAAGGTTGCAAATTTTATGAAAACCTTTTTCAAAACACAGCTGTTAAAGGCAGTAAGCCCAAAAAAGTGAAATGATTATGATGCATGCTTTTCCTACGTTTTAAAAATTAATGCTATAATGTTTCATATTAAAAAATCCTTTGTATTAAAATGCTTTGTGTTAACAAAAATTTATATTTGATAATATAATTTTAATAAAACAATTTTTATTCTTGTAACACCTTTCTACAATTATTGTGTCATATTTTAAACGTCAAATTATCTTCTGTAATGGTCAAACTACTACGCACGCATCGAAATGTACACGCGGCGCGCAACGCTGGATTAAACCTGCTCTAATTTATTTATTTTTTGTCAAAATATTTCGTGCCTTCGCACGATTGTTCTTTAGACTATAAGGAACAACTTTCCCACTGGAAGTTTGCTGAGAATCAACGGTAAGGTATTGTTTTTTAATTGTTTCTAAAACGCTACGCACAAAGGTTGGATTGCATACAATTCTCAATTCGTCTCAAAAATCTATTGTTTAAAAATGTGATTATTTTTTACAACTGTTAAATAAAATATCTACTACCTAATGTCTATAAATTACGAAGTGTAAGAGTTTTATTACTCCTATCTCTGTATTATATCAGGACTAAAATTGTTTTATAAAAATAGTTTTTAGTTCGTAATAATTGTTTTTTATTAGCCAGTAATCGATATACATATGGACAAAAAAATTGCACACTAGTTCACAGTCTAAGTCATAGAAAGGTCCTGATATGCGTTTAGACTGTGAACTTGTCCGATCTTTTTACAATGACTATACATTTCCTTCAAATCAACATAAATATAATCGCACTTAGATTACTGTGACACTGGTAGGTTTAAAATTTATACAAAGCAGATTTGAAACCTATAAAATAGTTAAATTGTTCACATAATTTCTTACATACACATATTTTCCATACACCAGATTTGCTTGCACTTATTTAGCTACACTGTTGTTCGGTTGGAGTCTCCAGCCAATTTGTCAACTAACTGAAAAAATAGAAAGATAATTCCAAATTGGGATATTGTAAAATAATTACACAGGTCTGCGAGGAAAAAGTTGTTTAAATAACTTTATCTAAAATTTTGATAAACTTATTATTTTATTCATTGACGGCCATTTTAGTTATATAATGAGCTTAGAAATGTGAGTTTTGAATACTTCCAAGTGCCAGCGAAGAACGCGACATTTCTCTAAAATTAGAGAAAATTCGCTTAAATCTTTAAAATTTTTGCTGTTACAACAAATTGATTTATTTGCAAATGATGGCAGTCGCGGACGTAATCTTCAAAAAGCCTTTGAATTCCTACTAACCATTCAGCCCACAAGCACAGAACCCGAGAAATGTTTCTCTTTCGCAGAAGTTTTCTGCAACAAAACACGTTCAGCCTGAAAGACGCGGTATTTATTTTTAAATAAGTATAAATTTATACACATATTTTTTGTATTTAGAATAGTCTCGGTGCTTTTTAATATATTTGTATGTTTAAACTTAATAAATAAAAATTTTAATATTTGAATTTCTTGACATTTTTTTCGGGACTAATCCCGGGATTAGACAACAAAATCTCGAAAATCCCGGGATTAAGAAAACCAGTCGGGATTGACACCCCTAGTGGTGACGCGTCGCCGTGACGATTTGGTGCAAAAATATTCTGCAAAATATTTTCCCCCATGCCTCATGGAAACAAATTTGTTTGTTGTAGATTTCAGTCGTTAACAGCTTTTTTTATTTTAAATACAAATATTCGTCAACGTTTTTAAATTCTCGGGAATTTAATATCTATAAATAAGCTCTATTACAACACTAGTGATGGGGTAACAAGTTTGTTAAATCACCCATAAAGAGCTTCAAAAACTTCGTACCCAACCATGAACGTAGGGCGGAGGGAAGCGCCGGCAACGTTGTTAAGGTAGGCAGTATTTTGCAATGGGTTTTGAATTGGTCGATTGATGTAATGCAGGTACAGTATGCCGCGAAATTTATTGTGAGGACGATGTTGGGTCGCGAGTATGAGTAAAGTAAAAGTGCGTAAAAACACTTTGCTAGGGCATAATGTTCGGAGGTTTATTTTTTCATTTCCGGGCCTTAAATATGATTGGACTCATCTGTGGTGTAGTGTGTCGTAAGGTGTTATTATGTTGGAAAAGATCTCACTGCGAACGGCATGTTCATAGTGCAACGCATAAATTTTAAAAAAGCGTCTGCAAACCCTACACTGAGTTTGGAGTACATTTAGTATTTATGATGTGTGCTTGTAATATACCATTTTATACTCTCGCGAAACGACCGTTTCGTACGTTGTGAGAAAAATATAATCCCATTGGACATTGCCGTCTGACTAAACCTTAATTATTTACGAAGTGTGCGCGAAATAGAGAATAAAATTCACGGTATGGTAATAGTGCAACGCATAAACTTAAAAAAAGCGGCTGCAAACCCTATATTGAGTTTGTAGTAGATTTAATATTTATGATGTGTGCTTGTAATATACCATTTAATACTTTCGCGAAACGACCGTTTCGTACGTTTTGGGAAAACTATAATCCCGATTGGACATTGCCGTCTGACCAACTGTTACGCAATTATTTACCAACTGTGTGCGAAAGAATAGAGAATAAAATTCGGCGTGAAGTGAAGGGTAAAAAAGTGTGGCTAGCTGCAGATGAATGAACTGATTAAAAAAAAACTCAGTGGTCAATGTTGTAGTTCGAACATTAGATCCACGTAAACCTTCAGTTCCCTATTTACTAGCCAGTAAAATACTTCACAACTGTACTGGCGAAGCCAAAAAAGATTTGGTATTAACCACTACAAAAATTTCAAATTTCAGAAAACCAAATGCTGTTTGTTACTGATGGGGGATCATTTATGTTTCGGGCGGGTCGTTTACTGTAACAAGTTTGCCCTCATGTACTACATGTTACGTGTATCTTACATGTATTACATCTTGTAGAAGAAACCATTCGCTACTGTAACCCAGGTGTGGATGCACTTATAGAATATACAAAAGCCATATTTCTAAAATCCCCCCAACGGATTCGCCAATTTCATGACTAATGCCCGAATATTCTAGAACCTCCACAGTCTATTCTTACCAGATGGGGAACATGGTTGGAAGCTGCGTTTTATTATCGCCAGCATTTTCAGCAAGTACGGTCACTTGCCTTACAATTTAACGCGAAAGAAGCTGCCTCGATCAAAGAAAGTCAGTTAAAATTTCAAGATCCTCAAGTGGAAATTGATCTACAAACTGTTTTTAATAACTACCAAGAAATATCCATAGCCATCACAGCATTACAAAAGTCGTCGTTGTCGTTATCCGAATCACTACAAATATTAGATAACTTACAAGCAGTACTACAAACTTTAAGTGACGAAAAACATGTCCTTATTAGAGAAGAATTGCTATGTAGTATATTTTTTAGGTGTGTATCAAGTTTTATCGTGCTTGGATGTAAAAAAAAACAATATAATATCATAAACAACTTCAATTTTGCAGACCTGTGTTATTCAATCAAATGACTATCAAATTTAAATAAAAACATTATTACAAAAATGACTTAAGCTGGCTTTGGTTGTTGGTACAATAAAAATGCTTTTCGGTAGGCGCCAAATTTACAGTTAGTTACTTTATCAAAGTTCTTAACGCGGCTTTGTGAAGGTAACACTAAATCAAGACAACAGAACCTATAAGGAAAAAGGCAAAAGTAGAGCTTCTCTCCAACGAACTGACCATTATTGTTATTAGGAAATTTAGTTGTTAATGTACATATAATCATGCAGATTTTCGACTTCCGGCTTTTGGAAAACCTAAGGACGTTTTGACTATTCTCAGAGTGATGTATTGATGGTTGTAATCGAAAGTGTACCGAGACAATTATATAGATTACTTTTGTTGATTTGTTTACATGGCGACTGCCTGGGTTTGAATTATTAAATATTAAACAAAAAAGTGAAAAATAAGGGCTTTTCATTTTTATACACGTAAGAAAGCCGCTGAAAAGATTTTTGTTTTTAAACAAAAACCTATCTACAATATATTTTTCGCTGAAGATTATTCTTCAAATAACATACTCTTTACAATAAAGTTTTTGGCTACGGCTTGAAATCTATTTTTAAAATAAAATGCAGAGAGCCGCAAAACGTCACATTTAAAAACTGCAATAAAGTTTTGGAAAACCCTCTTTATCTCGTCCTTTTTCGATTTATTGCCCCCCACTCAAATACTTCTTAAAAAATGAAAAATATACCAGGCACCGCAGAAACGTGGATGCACGTACAAGAATTATTGAGAACAAAATTGAAAACAGTTCCGTTAAAAACTTTCTTTTAGCTCATGTTTGTAGCTATTTCGACGCAAACTCTACTTTCATCACATCATTATTTTACTAATAATTTTTTTTAATTCCCTAACTTCCCTGGCCACTGAAATTCCCTAATATTTCCAGGTTTTCTCAGAAAATCGACGCCCTGTCACCTCATACTGTAGAATAAAACGGCGACAAACATACATATAAGCAGCGATTCGTGTTTTTGAATGTTTTTTTGCTTAATAGGAATACTAAATGACGGAATACTCATCTTAATAAGATCCAACATAATCCCTGATGTTACCCACGTTAAACAAAAAAATTCTGGAATGACCATAAGTAGGATCACCTTCAGGCTTTGCAGCCAGACCTGTGGAATTTCGGCACTGTATCCCTGTAGCAAAAAATGATCTCTTATTTCAGGATTTATGCGACTATTTTTCTAATCACAAATAATAGCATTGAAATCTTTACAGGTGACATTAATATAAACCTCAAAGCAATAAATGACCCTATAGTTAATGAATATTTGTGTCTGCTGGGAAACCACGGTTTCGTATCATACATTAGGGAAACAACAATATGTGACACTGGTTCATGTATTGATCATTTTTTTATAAAAAATAAAGTAAAACATCTTGACTTTGAATCATTTATTTTGAAGACTTATGTAACGGACCACTATCCAGTAATGATAAATATAAAAAATTATGTTGAAAACAAACGACAAACAGATAAAACAGAAAATATAAAGATAGAAAGAAAGATCGACTATGACTTACTAAAACAAAACTTATTATTTCGTGATTGGACACAGGTTCTGCAATCAAATAATCCGGAGGATGCCACTAATATTTTCAAGACACAACTACTTCATAGAATTTGTAAATCCAAAACTACAAAAACTATTAAACTTCTGCCCCGAAAATCAAAGGAGTGGATAACGAGTGCCCTAATTACATCAATAAAATATAGGGACAAAATAAAAAAGAAACTATTAAAAAGATACGACCCTGACCCAGACAGCTAAATAAAAATTATAGAAACAGTTGGAATAAACTAATGAAAAAAGTGAAGTATGATTACTATGAAAAAGAAATATCCGAAAACCAAAATAATATAAAGAAAATATATCAAATAGTAAATAATGTAACAGACAGCAGAGCCATAAAAATAAATAATTTAAAAATTTCAAATGACAATAACCAAGAATTTGACAATGACACTAGGATGGCCAATTATTGTAATAATTACTACATTAGAACTGGAAAAACAAATAGCGACGCCACAACATCCCTATCAGTTAGATATGAAAAAAATAGCTTAAACACATAAAGCCTGTAATGGAATATGAAATTATTAACCTTATCGCGTCATTAAAATCAAATGGTTCTCCTGGGATAGATGGAATATCTGGCAGACTATTGAAACTTATACACCTACAAATAATTCTACCCTTAAAACACATCATAAATTTAATTTTTAAGACTGGCATTGTACCAAATCACTTTAAAGTTTCTCCCCGATCTATAAGTCTGGTCCTGTCAACAAAATGCAAAACTATCGGCCAATTAGCCTCATTAATGACATTCAAAATATTCGAGAAAGCACTGAAAAACAGACTTGTTAACTTTTTTGGGGACAACAAGGTCCTGTCTACTAACCAATATGGCTGATCCTAGAGAATATTTAACTTCAGAAGTCAAAAAATCTTAATGACAATGTTAAAACCATAGTGGTTTTTATGGCCCTCGCCAAGGCGTTCGACACGGTGCCCCATAAACAACTTCTTGGTGTCTTAAGAGAAATTATTAATGAAAAACTCATTATTATGATCTACAAGGCTCTTGTTGAGACGCTGTTCTGCTATGGAATCACTGTCTGGGGAGGAACCAATAGAACAGCAATCAAACCAATCCAAGTTGTTCAGACCTATATTTTAAAAGTTATCTTCAAAAAAAAACTAGGCTGTGTTCCACAGAACAACTAGGTATATAACGCGAAAATATTTAATACTCAACAATTTTACATCGTATCTGCTTGTGTGTGTGATTGTGTGTATGTGTGTGTGTATGTGTATATATGTATATATATATATATATATATATATATATATATATATATATATATATATATATATATATAATATACAGTGGGTCTACTTAAGTTGGCGACATATGGAAAACTTTTTTATTATTAGTTTTACGGAAAAAAGTTATTCTTTATAAAAAGTTCTGCTAAGCAACCATAGACCAATGAAATATTAGTTATTATTTAAATCAGATTTTACTCAATTCAAAAGTATAATATAGATTGTGCCAGAACGAGGCCAGAATAAAGTGATCTAATAAGTAAACTCTCCCAATGGCAAATGTGCACTTTCAATACTTTCCTGACTATAACGATAGTAACAAACACAGAACCCCTTTTTTGAAGCCAGTTAAAAACTGCATACAGGAATATACAAGAGTGATTCACAATTATTATGAAAATAATGTTAAGCTGTTATTTGAGTCTGCGGGGCCACTAAGAATATACTATTGATAAAATAATAGCTCATATTTATTTTGAAATGATTTACTGTTGTTATTATATGTATTATAGTATAATAGTCATTTGATTCACTTAAAGCTGGATGAAAAAAAACTATACTTACTTTACTAATACCAGGCAGATTTAAAATTGTCCCTAAAAAGGGCACCCTTCTTAAAAAATTTATGGCCACAGGGAAAAACCCACTAAAAATAAAGTTGAGATTAGTATGCTATACAACTATATTCATGCAGCTATGCAATACTGTACCTAAATAGTAAGAAAAATCCATAGATCTCAAATAACATACCAACCACGGGCCAACCAAATAAAACTATAATTATACCACTAAAAAAAAACAAAGTTCCTTTAATTTTATGTCGCTGAAAAAAAAATCCAAACGTCCTTTGTCTTCCAATTACCGCCGCTAACCCGGCAATGAAGAGAATCTACAAATAAAAATAAGCTTTTTATGTGTTTGTTTGTGTGAAATAGGTATAAAGTGAAGATTTAAACATGAACAATGTTAATTCAAAGTATAATATAGGTACTTATTTATTTTTAAGAAGGTGAATCATCTATTTGTTGTGATTTTTATTAAAGTACTTACATTTCCTAGGGCTAGTAAACTTTTATCAAACAACAACAGCATCCCTAGGAATAGAAAGAATATTCCGAAGCCCGCAAGGCCTACACCAATTTCTGAAATTAATGTCGTATTAGTTGTTATGACCAAAAAGCAAATAAAAAAATCTTACTCTGGGTATCCGTTATTTCAAACATATTGGTGTCCTGATTCTTCAAACGGCTCTATACAATATTTTTAAAGGTTTAATTTTGTAAACATAACATGAACATAACCAACTTTTTCCTATCCACGTCACAAACACAAAGTTGTAGCTTTCTTAAGTCAACTTTCACAAATTGAACGTTATTTAATAATAATTTTTACTTTATTAAGAAATTACTTATTTCAAAAATTATATTAAAATAGTTAAAAAAAAGGATATAAAAATAATAATATAACTAAATTTATGTTTTTTAAATCAACAAACCAAATCAGTGACTTCCCGTCCGTTTATCGGTAATACGGACTGCGTTTTTCAGTTTCCCGTCCGTTAAACGGAACAACATGCGAATTGACAACTCGTCCGATAAAAATCCTGTCTGAGGCAACCTTTTTTTTTCTGTGGTGCAAATGCCAAAATATGCCTATTGGCGACTCAAATTAAGAACAAGAACGTGGCGTCCTCTTCAAGCGATTTGTTAGCTACTATACGGGAAACTTAGGGACGAGTCTAATAAATAAATTCATAAAATTTGGTTGGTTGTTTTTTTTTGGGATGGGAAAAGCAGATCCTTCCTCAAATTTGCTGTATTTTGTAGAAGGTGCCACATACGGCATTAAAAATGCCATCTTAATACTTCCCCCAACTATTTTGTGATTCAGGATTCAGTGAACACAATTTCTGAATACAAATTCTTATTCCCCCTTTTTTACTTAAACAAGGTATTGGCAACCCAAATTAGGAATGTGGCGTCCTCTTCAGCCGATTTGCTAACTACTATAAAGGGGAAATGGGAATGTTTTCGTTTCCTCGTTGTCTTCATTTAAATTTAAAAATATTACCGCTTC
The DNA here is from genome assembly GCA_963971165.1 of Philopedon plagiatum. Classification (NCBI taxonomy): domain Eukaryota; kingdom Metazoa; phylum Arthropoda; class Insecta; order Coleoptera; family Curculionidae; genus Philopedon; species Philopedon plagiatum. Next base: position 63,756,747 of record OZ020194.1, read on the forward strand.
AGGAAAGAAGAGACAATTTTGATAAAATCTTTGTGTATAAACTGTTATCTAACCAAATGTCTTGTCCTGAACTATTGGAATTAATTAATATTTATGTTCCCCAACGCCAGCTGAGGGACAAACAAACCTTTGTATTGAACCACCATAGGACTCTCTATGGCCAAAAAACAGGCATTAACAGGATGATGAATAATGCAAACAAACTGAAAATAGATATTTTTAATGTAACTTTACAATCTGTCAGGTCTTCTCTAGCTTCAGGCAATTAATTAATAGTGTATAGTATGGGGGTTCTTTGGGTCTCTTGTCTTTATTGGTAACTGTGTTATGTCAATCTGCTATTGCTATTGTAAAATGTGTTATTTTTGGATGTTGACTTAAGTGTAAATGTATTTTCTTTTTATTGTAATGACTGGGCTGGTCCCGTATATAAATAAATTAAATTAAATAAATTAAACTTTCATTATCGTTTATTTGGCATCTTTGTTAATTTTGTCGTCTAGTGAGCACTTCTTCCCCGTTAAAAATCAGCGGATTGCCGCTGCATGGATTCCATGGCAAATTCATCATCCATAAAAGTTAAACAAATATAGGAACAGATACGTTATGGCAGGAAAAGGTTGTTTTGGAAAGCATATACATTTTTTATATTTTAATTTTAATGGGCTTATCCAGCAATTTTTATTATTTCATAATACAAATGTGCTTCATTTGAAAAGCTTATCTCCAAAATATTAGAATTATTTTTGATGGAGTTCACCCCCAAAACAGCGGTCAAACAGCGCTCATTATGAAACGGGCCGATGACGTCGCGTCTGGTGACGTAGTCCCACGACGAGCAATAATCATTGGCACCGCTGCAAAGATTTTGCAACGAACTTTGTCAAAATGACACTTGTCAAAAATCGTATTCCCTTTAGGGGATCATGGCGGTGTTGTATTGTATTGGATTTATCGCATTGCCCGTTACATTCAGTTGTTTTTCGTGGGATGACGTCAAGCTGGAAACTGAATGTTTTCAATTTTGTCGAATTTTAAACCTTAATATTTTAGATATATCCGTCCAACAGACGTAATTTTTTGTGTGTTTTTCGATTGACTGATTGTGCTATAATATTAACATATTTATTGAAAACGCGAAATAACTAAACAAGCCCATTGCCCTCGAATGTGCGATTTTTGTTGTATTGTTATAATTTTGATTTTGGTTTGATGCGGGCGTCACTCCTTAAAGGGTGTCACCCGGGGCAGGCTATTGTATTGTTATAATTTTGATTTTTGTTTGGTGCGAGTGTCACTCCTTAAAGGGTGTCACCCGGGGCAGGCTATTGTATTGTTATAATTATGATTTTTGTTTGATGTGGGTGTCACCCGGGGCAGGCTATTGTATTGTTATAATTTTGATTTTTGTTTGATGCGGGTGTGACTCCCTAAAGGGTGTCACCCGGGGCAGGCTATTGTAATGTTATAATTTTGATTTTTGTTTGATGCGGGTGTCACTCCTTAAAGGGTGTCGCCCGGGGCAGGCTATTGTATTGTTATAACTATGATTTTTATTTGATGCGGGTGTCACTCCTTAAAGGGTGTCACCCGGGGCAGGCTATTGTATTATAATTTTGATTTTTGTTTGATGCGGGTGTCACTCCTTAAAGGATATGTCACCCGGGGCAGGCTCTATTGTATTCTTATAATTTCGATTTTTGTTTGATGCGGGTGTCACTCCTTAAAGGGTGTCACCCGGGGCAGGCTATTGTATTGATATAATTTTGATTTTTGTTTGATGCGGGTGTCACCCCTTAAAGGGTGTCACCCGGGGCGGGCCCCCACCCCCCCCCCCCCCCGCCCCTTAGCTACGCCACTGAGGGGAATGTTTTCGTTTCCTCGTTGTCTTCATTATCGTTTATTTGGCATCTTTGTTAATTTTGTCGTCTAGTGAGCACTTCTTCCCCGTTAAAAATCAGCGGATTGCCGCTGCATGGATTCCATGGCAAATTCATCATCCATAAAAGTTAAACAAATATAGGAACACAGATACGTTATGGCAGGAAAAGGTTGTTTTGGAAAGCATATAATTAGTATTCTTTCTTTTCAATAGATGTTTATACCTTTTAATAACTGGACGCATATGGTTTCTTCAACATACACTGAGTGATTTGTCATTTATTATATGCACATTTTTAAAATTTTATTATCATCAAGAGAGCTTCCCGCCGAATTCACATTATGATTATCTGTTGTAAACAATAACAAACCGCTACAGCTAACCATTAAACGAGGCCGGTTCTTAAATTGACAGACCAAAATGATACCATGACGTCACCGTTTTTCATTCAAAGACAATTGGTTTCATTTTGGTTAGCCTTGACAATGACCACAGGCCAGCCGAATTCGATTATTACCTAGGAAATAGGAAAGTGTATCGATACCATATCCATACTCTTATAGGTATGTAGATATTGTCATACGTCCCTACTGCTTCCTTTTGTTGACAACTTTTAAATTTCCCAAAAGATGGCGCCACAACTAACATGACAGATAATTTTTTAAAAACAATAACCTCAAAACGATAAGATCCTAACCTCAACTCTACCAAATGATAAACTTGTTTTCTTCTTTTGTATCACACTCATATTATTCTAAATCTTTCACTCATTTGCGGTTGATTCGATATTCTATAGTTTTCTCCAAAACTTTTAGCTTATTTTACCCTAGAACAATGTCGAATGTTACGGTTTCCGATTGCAGTTTGGTGGAAAAGGCCAAAAATTTGGCTCCACCGCTAGGTGGGGACAAACATAAAGGGCAGGTAAGTTAAAAGTAAATTAAAAAGAAAGCCATTTTTACGTATTAAAATAAAATTTGAAATTATAGGTATGTGTGATTCAGGCTTTTGAGTTTGGGTGAGTTCGGTTCAGGATCTTGTGAGATTTTGCATACCAGTATAGTTAGCACAGGGAGATAAGTAATCATAAATAACATCAAAAATAGGCTAAATTTAAAGGTAGTTTTTATTCTGAACTCCTGAAAAAACTAACTGATAGGTACCTAAATAATTTCTTAAATGACTAAATAACAGCTTCCTCTATACCTAAATTAAAATTAAGGCACTTGAAAACTTCCACTACATTTTATACATAAGTACAGCTTTATTAGGGACCTAATACTTACTAAACAAGGGGTTGTAACTAGGGTTGCCAAGTCCTCATTTGCGTTTAGCGGGATTTGCTAGTAAAAAAAGCGGGACATTGAATAAAAAAGCGGGACACTAAATAAAAATGCGGGACACTTATAACATATTAAAAAATAAATAAATAATTATTATATGAACAGTATAGTTTAAAAAATATTGAAACTATGAAAACAAAATAAAATATTACAATTAAAAACAAAAAAATATTTTTTTGTTTTTATTTTTTTTATTACGACCTAAAGTCCTAAGAGGTTATTGGGACAGTACCTAAATTAGACCAAAAATCATATATTTATAAATAATTATGTCCTATCCTGAAAAAGCGGGACAAAAACCGTCCCGCAGGTCGTAGCCGCGGGACGCGGGACGCGGGACCTAAGGTATTAAAAGCGGGCAATCCCGCTAAAAACGGGACGGTTGGCAACCCTAGTTGTAACTACCTCTAAAAACTACCCCCGTAACACCCTCTTCTCTAAAATTGGAGACTCGATTGGAGATTATGTTTCAATAATTAATGGGATGTTTAGAAGACCCTCTTTATATGTGTAAACCGCCCACCCAATCGGCAGGTTTGCTCACGTTTCCATGACGTGCTTTTTGGTTGATACCAATCAGAAATTACTTAAATTGTTTATTGTATTGTAAAAATAGATAAAAAAATCTTATAAATAGGATAAATTGTATCAGAGAGTTGTTCTTTATTAAAGATAAGAGAGAAATTAAGATTATTTTTGAACACTAAAGTTTTAAACTATTGATAGAATGGTAATGGACCTCCCTCAGACTGGATTAAGTACTAGACTCTGGCCAAGTTTATCACTGGACTTTCTTCATTTGATTAATTCTTTATCAGCTACAAGACCGATATAATAATAGTCCGGCTCAGTTTTATAACAAATAATTAGTAATTAGGCATATACAGGGTGTTGCAAATTCAATATCTGCCACTGGAATTTTGTAAATGGTAAGGGATACAGCAAAGGTTAAATTGGGGCAAAATTGCATTATGGCACAATTAACCACCAAATAATATCCTTGTCGAGATATTTGATGCATTCAGAGTACCTTCTTCCTAAGATATTTATAAAAACGAAAATGACTGAGAAAATAATTTAAAATAAATTTTACTGTACATTGCCATTTTTTGTTCTCTATTGAGATACAAACTACATCATCAACATATATGTATGTATTTAGGTAATATTGTAGGTAGTTGACTACAGGGTGTTTACAAATAATATAATGAACAAAAAATATGTCTTGATTTGTACCCATATATTAAACAATCAAAGTTAAAAACATGGCTAAAGAAAATAAAAATGGCCATAAAAAATAATAAATCAGTTCGATCAACGTATTTTGCTTGTGTACTTACATAACTACACTTACAATTTGCTTTACTTTTCTGTTTTTACCAATACTTTGTATATATTATTTTTTAATTTTTAGATTTTTAAATACCTAATAAGACAATTATTTTTTGTAAGTTTGATTTTTTAGGCAGGAAGAATTGGTGTCTTTGGCGGAAGCATAGAGTTTACTGGCGCACCATTTTTTTCATCAATTTCTGCCCTCAAAGTGGGGGCTGACTTGAGCTATGTAGTCACCATAAAAGATGCAGCTAATGTGATAAAATCATATAGCCCTGAGTTAATGGTTCTTCCTTTTTTGGATGACCCTGACCTTATTAACAAAGTAACTCCTTGGGTTGACAGGCTGCATGTAGCCCTTTTAGGTATATTTTCTTGTTATTTTAACCTGTTTATACTGCAGCGTTCACTTTATTCCTTCGAATAAAAAAAATCTACTTATTGAATTTATGTGTAATGATTGGGTTTCGATCTTTTCCTTGCACTAGATGTATTTAATTTTTCAATTTGATGATTTGAATTTAGATATTTAAGTACTGAAATAACAGTAAGTACCAATTCATGACATTTTTCAAGAGACCCATATAATTGACATTGAATGCAAGGATTTAACATGATCTTCTCGAAAAGATGGGACTTAAAAAAAAGCAAAGAATACCTTTAGGGTTATTGTCAAAAATATATGCATTGACTCAACTCTGTTACTGCACTACTGAAGATACAGGATATCCCATAATTAATCGGCAATAAAGCAACAAGAGATATTAGAAAAAAAAATCAAGTACAATCAAGTTTTTAAATGGTATACTTTAGCCACATGTTGTTGGTTAATCAAGGTGTCAAATGTGAAAATTTATTTTTAAAACTAACAATAGGAAGGTTAAGGTGAAAAAACTCCTACGATTAGGTCTTGGGCCCCTAAATAAAACCTTACACTATTTTCTCAAAATTCAGCATTGTTTTCAAGAAAAACATAACGTCGGCAGAGATGCAAAACCGTGTAACTCCGAAAACTGCATTTTTGAGATTTTTAACCCATTTGTTTTTAAATTTCGCGCTCTATGCGTATTGTTTGCCCAGCGAGAATTGACACCCGAAAAGAAAGGAAAAAAAATCCTGTGACGCCGTTGTTAACTTTTAAAAATTCGGAATACTAAAAAACTATAGCCGTACGCGTACTACATAGTCTTTTAGTATGCCGAATTTTTAAAAGTTCTTTACGGGATCATAGGGATTTATTTTTCATTCCTTTCGTGTGTCAATTCTCGCTGGGCAAACTATAGCGTAAATGCAATAAATAATTTGAATGGTTTTGCCGTTAGAAATTAAAATTAAAACCGTATATATCTGTGCCAGTGACAAATGCGTGTATCTCTGCTAGTTTCCATAGTAAGAAGCGTGTGCTTATGTAACGTGATGCTTAAAAATGTAAGTACTTACTAATGGGAAATTATTTTATTTATTAAAGATTTCATGTAGGGTAGTTATTTAAAGGTTTATTTGTTAGTTTAAGGTATTTTTGCTTTAGTTAATAAAACAATCAATGTTAAAACTTTTCTTGATATACACGGCTTTGACGTTTTGCAAATACGTAGAGATACATAGTCTTGTTTTTAAATTAAGTGCATTTCTTAAGCTATTATTCACTGCATTTTGCTTTTATTTTTTAAACCATCAGTATAACCAAAGAAAATTATAGCATGCGTAGCTATAATTTTCTTTGGTATAACGAATGGATCGGTAGATATGGAACGTTACAGTGGCCTGCAAATATCCCAGACCTCACACCTTTAGATACATTTCTTTGGGGGCAGTTGAAAAGTGTATACGGCAATCACAATGAAAATATTGAAGAAACTCAAAGGAAGGTGAGAAATGAAGTAAAAAATCTGAACGAAAATGATGCTGAAAATATTATAAACACACTTCAGAGGCAGAGAAGAATGTATGAGAAGTGCGAAGAATTACATGGCGGACATGTTGAAAATTTCTATTGATATTTATTCGCCAATATTAACATTTATCTGTTCGTTATTGTTTATAATCACTGGTTATTGCTTTTCACATATTAATCTTTATAATATAAAAGAAGAAACTGACTGACTGACTGACTGACTGACAGATCAACGCACAGCCCACACCGCTGAGTCTAGAAGCTTGAAATTTTGCACAAAGGTTCCTTATATGACGTAGGCGTGCACTAAGGAAGGGTTTTTCAAAATTGAACCCCTAAGGGGGTGAAACAGTGGTTCAAACTTTGTATGGAGAAAAAATATTAGATGGTCCGAAACTTCATAGAAGTACTCTAAAAAATGTTTAAACACGTGTTTTACTGTTTTTGATAAATCAACCCCTAAAGTTCAAGTTCAAAGTTTGTAATGGAGTAATTGTTCTACGGTTCTATTACCTTGAAACTAGGTAAAAGTACTCTAAAAAGAATCACATACAGCTGGGAGTTTCTCCAAAAATGTTAGATGTATTATTTTTGAGTTCATTGAGATCCGAAAATTTAATTTTGTCCAACAGGGTAAAAAAATATCTTCAAAAATGCCAAATAGTCTTTTTTGAGTTTACCAAGGTCATAAAATCTAATATACCATGGCCATTACAAATTTAAAGAGGGTGAGAAAAGAGGAGGGGGGGGGGGGGCGAAGAATAGGTGCACTAAAAAGCCAAAAAAATTCTAAAAAATGAACAAAATTAAATTCACCATTAACCGCAGTAATAAATACGTAACAATATTATTTCATGCTTTTTAGTGATTTTCCTTTTGTGAATTTGGTTCATTTATTGAAAAAAAAAATTAGGAGCAATAATTCATAAATACAACCCGACAAAATCTAATATTAATTTCATTTCATTTATCTGTTCTATGAGTTACCTAGGTCCGACAATCCGACCCCGATTTTTGCGTCGCGCGTCGGTAATATTGAAATCCGGTCTCTAGATATAACTTACCTTACCCAGCATAACTCATGTTTCATGTATCATGACATCAAAACCACAATATTATCACCTATACCACGCGGACGAAGTCGCGGGGGGAAGCTAGTACCTAATAAAAATCAACATTTATTGTTTAATAGAATAACTCATTTTGCATAAAAATAAAATTATAAATTCACGGTGACTAAAGGATTATTATCAACCTTGACATTAACTTTCACTTACCTACGAAGGAAATTTAAAAACGTAGCAGGTATTTCGTTCGCAACCTGGATAGTTACGTAGAAAGTATATTTATGCAATATAATTTGTAATTTGAAATATTTCAAAAACGATTGAAAATCTGTATAGAGTATGTTAAGTATACAAAATATATCTAGAACTTCTCCTAGAATCCAAAAATATGATAAAAATCATATCATCCAATTTAAAATAAGCGAGAAAATCGATGTTTTATTATATATTTTTTTTATTCGATGCTCAATTGTTTTGCTGATATATGAATGATCCATAAAAATCCCCAAAACTTTCATATTTAACATTTTTTCCCATCTTTAAAAATAAAAAAGTTCACTTTTATTGGGATATCCCTGTACCCACGCCTGTACCTACATATTATGTATACATGCGTATTCCCTGGCAACGATTTTAATAAATGAGGTGTCATACGATTCGTCTTCAATGCGCGAGTTTTAAAGGGAACTTGCATGAAAATTAAATTTGAAAACTAACACTCTTAAACGTAAGCTAATATCATCAAAAGACCCATAGTTCACAAAAAAAAAATAATTTTTTAATCCCCTGGATTAAATATAAACTATTAAAGGTTGCATAATTTGAACAATTCTAGTTACGCGACTCCATTGGTTGTGACGTCAAACCGTTCGTCGAGACATGACCCGTGAGCGGCAGCACGCCAAGAGTACGGAAACGTATTTATTAGACAATCGTTTGGTAACAAATTTAGTGTGCTTGTTTGGATTTTAAGCTTCAGATCAAATAAATATTGTTACAAGATGACTGATGAAGGTTTTTTAAAAGGACAATCAGACAATTTACCCACTGTGGATATGTTTATGGTGGCAACTTTTATAAAAAAAAAACTCCGAAAGTTTTTCGCTTGGTGAAGTTCGCGGTGTTAAAGCTTGCAAGTAAGTAGGTACAATATATGTTAGGTACCGATACCAGTTCATTTTATCATTTGCGTTAAAATTTAAATAGATCTGTGAATTATTCAGATACTTATAGAACATAAAATATTGTTTTAAATCTACTAATATAGTGATAAACGCCTTAAAAATGTGTACCTATTTTAGGTTAAAGTATAAAAATAGTGAAAAACTATAAAATATTTAAAAGTATGTTTTCTTTGACTTAAAACTATATCCTGCAACTTGTGTTTTTTGTTAAATTTATATACTGTTAATGGCTGCTTAGAATGTTTAGTGTTTCATTAGGCACAAAAATATGTTTGTATTGACTATAGTAGCAAAAAATATATAAATGCCTTTTCTAAGTATTAATAAGTATAATTAACTAATTATAGATCTGGAAGGTATTCTTATGGAGATTCTACTATAGGATGGGTCCAAGTTTGAAGAGATAAGAATATTTGCACAGTGAAAGCTAAGATAACACCCGAACATAATGTAAGGAAAAAACAATGTGCTGTAACTGCAACATTGATGAGGAGACTGAAACCGGGTTAGATCTGCAATTAAATTAAGTCATATAGGACTACAGCTGGATTCAAGACATCCAATACTTGGAGCTTCTCCAGATGCCATATCTGAGGAATATGTAGTTGAAATAAAGTGTCCTCAGTCTGAAAAAGCGGTATCTAATTATTTAACAAACGGCAAAGTACAAAGCACAAGTTCAGCTGTAGATGTTTATATGTAACAAAAGGAAATGTTTATTTTGTGTTGCAGATCCAAATTTAAAAAAGAAAACTCTAAGTTTTCTCATATATGGGTGGAATATATCCAAGAATACACAGAAATGTTAATAGACGCAGCAGACTGTTTCTGGCGCCATAATATTTTTCCACATCTATATAAATCGGCCAAAAATTTACCTTAAAAATATTTTAAGGATACGAATAAAACAATTTAAAGTATTATTACATTAAAATGATCTTCGCATACGTGAAGTGCAGTATTTTTTTCAGAAATGTCTTTTACGTTTCTTCTGCATGCTTTAAACCATTTTACGCGGCGATTTTTATCTTCAGGTCTTCAGGTACATGAATAAACAGTTTATTTGAAGTTTTAAAAGGCGTATTAGGACACATTGGCACTATACAGTATTTGTAGTATGTATTTTTCTTAGTATCTTCCATCATTTGGGCTTTTTGAAACGCAAAGTAAACACACAAACGTAAACAGTTCAATTTTCCACCTCGATGTCAATGCACTGCAGCTTAACGTTGCTGGCCCGACACACGGTGTGAGGTCACACACCTTCCCGCGCCATGGAGCTCGTTTTGAATGTTAGGATTCGGCGCGCGAACTTTAATAATTAATAAAAAATTAAGGAGTGATATTTAAGTCGTAATATTTTGCATATGTTATTTTTTGATGTGACTGAACATTTTTATGTAATAAAAAAAAATGTGCAAGTTCCCGATTGAGGTAATGAAATTTACTGTATAAAGGGATAAGAAAAAACAGTTTAAAATGCTTTGCTTCAGGTAAAAGAAAATGTTGTATTGTTTTTATCTTTTTCTTGACTTATTGTAAAAGTTAGTGTAAAACGAAGAACACATTTTTGTTGTAACTTTTAATGGGCTTTGACGTGGTGTTTTCACTTTTTGTATCCGATGTTTCGTTTTCGAGAAGGCATCGTCAGCCTAATGTTTTGAAATATGACCAATTTTCATTGAGTCCTAAATACCGCCATATGTATAACAATTAATATTTGAGTGAAGAATCTAAAAAATTTCCGTAAGACACAATGAGTCAGGGGTAGATGGATATAACGACTTTATAATGTGAAACCATTGACCTTCAGCAAGATGAGACGCAGCTGTTCATTCATAACCAGCCTTCTGTTTTGTTTCATACGTTGTGCGTATGTAGAACAAAGAACGACCGCTATAACTCCGTCTCCGCGCGCCACCGTAATAGCGTCTGTATACCACCGAGCAAACCTCTAAAAGACAGTTCCGGATAAATAGAATCAATTCTTCCACACCCTTGGCACTGACGCACCATTTCTCAAAGTTTATGGATAAAGTCCTTTCAGGGAAAGCCAAAAATCACTTAAAATTTTACTAGACACGTATATTCCGACCTGCCTGAAACGTTACACACAAAACATTACGCCTTGACAAATCTTTAAATTATTATCAATGCATAATGTGAAGGCACGTGTTCTGATGAGAAAGCGACGTTACCACTCTCACTCTAAATTTCGTCATCATGCAATAGAAAGAAATTACTAAAAATTTATTAGGACGAAAAATAATAGTACATTGATATATCTCATTATGCTTTAGCCTGTATTAATTAGGATTGCAGATGTTAACTTATGTAATTGCGATATTTTAGTTTATTTTATCAATCTAAAAATATGCCACATAACTGAAAGCCTGGCAATAGCCATTTTCAAGAAGTAGGTGGGGGACCATATAGTTTGCCGAGTTATAAGTATAGCCCCCCTTCAGGGGCTCATGATGTAAAAATCAGAGTTGGAGTTAGGAAATATTTTGGCGTGCATGTAAAATCTTAAAAAGAGTTATTTTATTATTACGTTATTTAGTGTTATTTATTATTGAGGTTGGTCAGGTTGTTCTGTTACCAGAGGCGTCGATGCCGAAAATTAAGTACGTACGTATACGGTATTTGACAAAAATAATTTAATTCCTGGGCGTTTGATTGAGTTTGCTTGGGTGCCGTGATTGTGTGAAAAAAAACGGTCAAATGCGAGTTAGACTCGCTCATAGAGGGTTCCGTAGGGCGTACCGTGATTTTGAAGAATTTTGTTTCTATGGATTATAGTCTTGCAAAAAGGTCAAAATGGCACACAATTTTACTGTCCGAGCGGGGCATAAATCGACAACCGGTGGTCGACTTCTGGTGTCAGGTTGGGTTTGGGTTTACCCAGTCCCAAAAATCTTTTATTTTTGGCGTATAACGCAATACACAAGCAGACTGCAAGCTTAAACGACGATTGAACGAACAAATACCAACAGCACAATTTTAACCCCTTCCGCCGCGAGCAATAGAACTAATATTTCAGCCAACAATAGAACCCATTGAATTAATATTTTTTATTATTTCTCTAATATCTTTTATATTTTATAACAGTGTTTATTTTAATTGAAATGATATAACAATAATTCACTTAATTTTTAGATTTTATTATTTAAACTATAGTTCTTGTTCGTTTAATAAAATATATTTTAATTTGAATCACACCGCCCACAAATAGCTATTTTTCACCCAATTAAATTTGAGCATTCTCGTCAAATAATTTAATGTTTTAGCTGAAACAATTCTATAATTTAAGGAATAATAGTAATTTACAGGTTTCCAATATTTCATAGTGAATATATTTTTTTGACTTAATGACAGGATACAAATTATGAATCGCTTGGAGTCAAAATTTAAGTAGTATTTATTTCACAACAAAGAGATGCTTGCAAATGCTAAATTTTCATTACAAGTCGAATTATCTTGAAAACTATGACTTTTTCGTATATTAAACCAATAGTGAAAAGTTATGAATATACACGTAGAATTCAAAAATCCATTCAAATACAGGGTGTATCATTTAAAGAATCTAACTTTGTGACACCCTACTTTATGAACGCACCCTCGAAACGTTGACTCACCCGGTACAGGATGCAGTCTAGCAAATACCGGTATTTGTTACTAGAACTGGCAACGTTTTGGAATAATTTGTAAGCAATTTCAGTTATCACTGCCTTTTGGCCATATATTTGTTGTCAGTGGCGGGTACCGCAGAAAAATAAAACGTTTCTTTCTAGCGGATAAAATTTACAGCAGAGACTTATATTGAAGTTTTTTGACTTGACCCTTTTAGGTCCTGGAATGGGACGCTTAGAATCTACCCAAAAAGCTTTTGAGAAAATCGTCAATCTGTGTCGTACAAAAAATATACCAATTATAATCGATGCGGATGGTCTCTTCTTCATTGCTCAAAATCCAGACATTCTTAAAGGTTATCCAGTTCCAGTCATTTTAACTCCTAATAAAATGGAGTTTAGGAGAATAGTTAAAGAACATAACTCAGAAAGTCCCAAAGTGGAGCAGGCTAAACAGTTCTTGGAGAGGGTTGGCCCAAATATTACAATATTTTGTAAAGATGCTGTAGATGAAATTATTACTTTAGGAAAAAGCATTAAGGTAAGCGAATGCATAGTATCTATGTATTAGCTTTATTTTACATTTTTCTTAACACTTACATTGTTATAACAAACTTACAAAACAATTACATTTTTACTGTTTACGAAATTACGTGCAATGTCGATAGAATCTTAATAATAAGTTGGGCTTTATTTTACTGTAACTTGAGAATATTAGCTTAAAATAATTAACTTTTGGTATGTCTAGAGCTTGAGATTTTACCCTTGATTAAAAAAAACTTCTTTTCCCGCTATGACATGACCTAAGAAATGCAGTTTGATAAAAATATTCTGCGTATTATACAGTAAAGATCACCTAACTGCGAACATAGGAATCTTCAGGACGAATTTATCTATGGGTGGTATTAACTGCGGTGACGGCTGAAAACTATCGAGCTCTGCCCGATCGCTGCAGTAATATTCAATTCCAAACAAGTGTTGATTTCAAGAACGCACCGATTTGTTTCCAAATACACCGGCGTTAGAAGCTACATATCAGTGTGCATTTGAGTCATCGACTCGAGAGCAGTTAATACTACCATAGATCATAGATGAATTCGTCCTGAAGATTCCTATGTTCGCAGTACATATCTTTACTGTATATGTACATCCATTGACAACTCAAACTTTCAGGTATGCATTGCGTTTTTGAATTGATAATGGATGTACATATTGTACATACTTTCGTAATTACTAATACTTCATGCACTTTTTATCTGATATACAGGATTAACATAATTAACAATTATATTTGTTACAAAATGTTGTGATAATGTCGATGTTTTGCCTTTTGCCGTTACAGGTTATCTTGCAGTACTAGTTGATAGCCTCTTGTTTTTTTTTACTCTCGCAGAATTTGTCGACAGCCTTGGTGCAGTATGTCGAATTGTACAACCAAGTATTTTGTAAATTACCTAGACGTCGTTTTATAAAAACAAATGGATCCGATATTTACTAGTTCTGTACATTTTTCGCTGTTTTAAAATATGTCTGTAGTCAAAACCACGCGTTTTATCGTACGCAAATAGGCAATTGTAATTTTTTCCTAGTTTTTGTAAAATATTTCAGTATAAGTTTAAACCAGTTTTAATAAATCTGTATATTTGACGAGCAGTATTCAGCACCCAAAAACATTTTGTTACCTTGTAAACACCTAAATACTACAATAAAATTTTGGAACTGACCATAAAAAATACAATTATTAAACACCCAAGCAAGCCCAACTGCTCAACCTCTTAGTACAGAAATTTGTATATTGTAATTTTTTCATCGCCTCTGTTAGCACAATTCTCTTGGCATCACTTTTCATAAATATTGCATTGGATCCACTTCTATAACGCTAAATGGACACATTAAAACAGTGGTACTCTCTTGAAGTATTGTTTATGTCTCTAATCTTAATCACACCTTTCTATTATTTGGTTCAGCCCGAAGTACGTAATTCGATTAGCCCCATATTTATTTCAAAATGATTACATTTAAAACATGATGTAAACTCATACTGAAGAGATTCGAAATTTATCTATTATCTATATCTATCATATCAATATAAAATGCAAAGTCGTAACTGACTGACATATCAACGCTCAGGCGAAATCGACGGCCGATTTGAAATGTACTCCTCACACTTTGTAAGGCCCCAACTAAGAAGCGATTTTTAAAAATTTCACCCTTAAGGGGGTGAAAGGAGTAAAGTAAATGGTCACGAAGTAAATCAATTAAAAGTAATATTTTTCATTTTTCGTGGTAGGCAATGGATGTATGTTGCCAAATGTTACATATTAATGTACGTGTTTTAAAATTTCAGTTTATATCATTATGTAAATTAATTTTGGATCAATAATTACTGTAAGAAAATAGATCTGCCGGAGGGTTACATTATTTTTTATGAACAACCTTTAGGTACCAATGGCTTAATATGTTGCGTTAAAATTTAACATAGGGGTTCCATAGAACCTGTAATAGGAGATACGCGAGTAGTCAGACAAGTAATACTCAGAGTGCCCACAAGAACGTCACTTAAAATTTAAAATTTTCACGCTTGAACGGCTTAGGGCATTAAGCTGAAATGTTGAGAGATTCGTATTATGCCTTAAAAAAGGGCAGGCTACCTATTATCGTGACGAGTCGTGTACAGGGGACAAAGATGATTCCGGAAAGCAACTCCACTGATGAATAGTAAAGAGCGTACTAGGCATTATCGGTAATTAGACATGTCACAACTGTTACATGTGACTTCGCTTGCTTTAAACATAGTACACACGAAATTTCAGAAAATACTTAACCGATTTGAGACACTCGTTCATTGGTGAATAGATTGAACCATTCTGACTGACTAATCAATTTTGACCCAAAAATTTCGCATACGCTTACGGTTTCCGTTAATGTTACCGAGATGCGCTACAGGGTTTGTTACAAACGCGGGTGGGTTAGTTATATATGCATAGACTACCTAAATGAAAACAAAGCCGCGGATATCCGCTAGTTTTATTCATAGGAATTCCTACGCGTTCCTTAGATTCCCGTCAAAATTGTAACGTTAATTTACTTTCTTCTCAGGACCGGTGCGGCGCGGCGCCTGCCCTAAATGACTCTTTGGGTGCGCGGGACAGGGAAGTATTAATGTGAATAAATATTGTTCGGTTCTATTCCGATCCAACAAAGATGGACTGCTATTTTGACCGTATTCGTCCTGCTATCCGATCGCTGTAATCTATCCGAGGTATTTATTATATTCCCGTTAATAAACCATATTATATTTGGCCCGGAATACGTAAATTGGTAAGAAATACAAAAATTCTCTAGTAATTATTTAAGAAGTGAAACCTTGAATAATTTTAATTAAAACAAGCGCATGTAAAATTCTTGGTGTAAATAAACTGTTTTTCGTAGATTTCTGGTGGTGGTTCAGGACGTCGGTGCGGTGGTCAAGGTGATATGCTTGGAGGGCGCTATGTCTAGTTTTCTAGTATGGGCAATACAAAAAAATTGGGAGCCAGCTGTTGCTTGCTATGCGGCAAGTAAACTCACCAGAGATTGCAATGCTAAAGGTTTTAGTAAATACGGAAGGAGCATGGTGGTGACTGATATGATTCCTGAAATACATGGAGTTTTTAATGAAAATTTTGAACTTAGGGAATAGATTTTTATTGATAGAAATACTTTAGGAGAGGATTGCCGAAAGCCAATAATGAGTATTGAAATGAGTGTGATATTTTTTAATTTAGCAAGACAAGATCCTATTAATCTTAAAATAATCCTAACAATTTCTTAAACGTCAAACTTTTAAAGCGCTTTTGTATTAAGGAACAACAAATATTATTTTAAAAAAATATTCACCTGGCCTAGTAATGCTGGGATAAGCACTGTTTTTGCGCCAGTTTTTTTTATAGTACTCTTTAAGATTATATTTTTGTAGTTAATAGGACGATTTTAAAACAGGACACTGTAATGTGTTAGATATAATAGAAGCTGTTGGCAATTTTTGCAGAGCCTCTCCTTGCAGGAACAACGAAAGCAATTAATTATACTTTTTGATATGGGGTACGTAATACTTCATTTAGGATTGTTATTGCTTTTACTATATTATTTTTTAATACCTGACATGTATTAGAGTTTTAATTCATATCCGGACTAAACAGTCATGCAAGTGTTAAGACTTACTTGAACAAGCAAGAGCGCTATCAAGTGCGTAAGCTGGTTTTGTATAAACACACCAGGTAAGTCTTCGTGCTTGCTCAAAAATTCAAGGGCTGCCAGATCCTGTTTATGCTGCGCTTTGGCCTGAACAAGCTGCTCGTCATCGCACACACACACACATACACACGCCATACTTGCGCACGAACCTAGGCCTGTTCAGGTAAGTCTTAGCATTTTCATAACTCTGTAGCCGGTACATCCATTTACTGCGTTTTATTTTACTATACAAGATTAACATTTTGCTTTATTTTTCACCGTAAGAATATAATTGAAAAGGAAAATTGTATAAGGCGCTTGCATGACCTAATGAAATTTTTTTTTCAAACGTTCCGTACTCGTAGATGCAAAAACTGGGTCCAATTAAAGACTACTCATTTAAATTTGGTTATAGAAAAGCTTCAAAAGTCTCTTCTTTAACGTAATTTAATTTTTAAAATGCGTAATAGGGAAGTTTAGGGATTGATGGGAGCTGGTTTTATTTTTTTTTTGCTGAACAGAAATATATGAACAGGGAACTTTTTTACAAGGGCATGCAAAGAATACTTGTTGAGTTCGCCCAACTTCTCCTGAAATGTTTCAGATATAGCAAGTTTTAAAATAAATACAATATTCTTTTAAGACTTTTACACTTATTCACAGGGTGCACATAAGGATTGTTAGTTTGATGTTAGTTAACAAATTTACAGATTATTTTAAATAAATTGTTGAACATTGAAGCAATTATTGTTTTATTGCCCAAGCAGTGGCGGTTGGTGAAATTTCAAAGTTGTTTATCTCTGTTCATACTTACAGGACCCGTACCAAATTTAGGGGTTTTACTAGTGAGCCCACTGGGAATGTTTTGGTAAAGAAAAAAAACATTTTGTAATTTGTGAAAAAAAGTGAAATTTTTGGTGCGGCCCTCCCAAGAAAAAATGAACACGTCTAGGTATTTGATTTCTTTTTTGTCTAAACAAATTTTTCATCATTTTGGCGACAGGTTTTAAATTTTGAGAGAAAAAAATGTGTTAGGAGAAAGTTATAGTCATTTGAATTTTTTGGAAAATTATATTTTAGGCTTAAAAAAATTCAAATGACTATAACTCTTTACTAACACATTTTTTTCTCTCAAATTTAAAACCTGTCGCCAAAATGATGTAAAATTTGTTTAGACAAAAAAGAAATCAAATACCTAGACGTGTTCATTTTTTCTTGGGAGGGCCGCACCAAAAAGTTCACTTTTTTTCGCAAATTACAAAATGTTTTTTTTTCTTTACCAAAACATTCCCAGTGGGCTCACTAGTAAAACCCCTAAATTTGGTACGGGTCCTGTAAGTATGAACAGAGATAAACAACTTTGAAATTTCACCAACCGCCACTGTACCCAAGCAACATAAATTTATTGTTACAGGTCTTAAGGGGCCTACGAAGAGGCCTACGAATTATCTCCTGAAACGCTTCGTTAGGATAATGTTTTAATAAAGAAACGCACTGTATAATAGAGTCATTAAACTAAAAGCGGCAAACATGGGCAACGGTTTGTTGTGCTGTTTAAAAATACAATATTCTTACTTTATTAATTTATAAAAAGGTCATTGTGGAAGCGCGTGGAAGTACAGGGTGTCCCATTTTCGGCACTTTTGCGGGGTATCTCCCTTATTTTTAAAGATAGAGGGTTGCGGTTTTCGCGA
This sequence comes from Philopedon plagiatum, assembly GCA_963971165.1. NCBI lineage: Eukaryota > Metazoa > Arthropoda > Insecta > Coleoptera > Curculionidae > Philopedon > Philopedon plagiatum. Next base: position 63,774,993 of record OZ020194.1, read on the forward strand.
CAGTGTGTTACTTTTTGATGAAACGAAAGATGGCATAAAAATATTTTTCATGGCCCCCTTCGTTTTCGACATACAGGACGAAATTGATTTTTTTTCCATTTTCGGACCCCCCTCGCATTTCAGTTATCTTGTAACTTATAAAAAAAGTAAAAATGGATCCTATTAGAGTTTTATACGTAGAATCGAGTGGCGTGGTTAGATTTTCATCAGATTTGATATTTTTCGAGATATTAACCAAACAAATGTTTTTTTAAATGGGACACCCTGTATATTTCTTAACCATTAAGTTTTCCCCTTTCGAGAGCTTTTCAAAAATATATAACACTTTATTGATATTTTTTATTTTTAGCCCTTAAATCGAACTATTTAATTTTAAACTTTAATTTTGCGTAGTCGGCCCTGTTTAACGTCAATTCAGGTATTTAGAGATAAAAAAGAAACTGGTTAACTGGTTAAATCCTGTATTTTCATTAATTTATTTAAATTGGTATTATTTTTTAAACTACAACACTACTTGTTATCTATATATATATATATATATATATATATATATATATATATATATATATATATATATATATATATATATACTTTGTTACTTTTCTTGAACCATTTATAATATATCTTTTTTATTGGTTCTTTCTTGGGATTAGGTTCATTATAAAAACATTTTTTTTTTTATTTGGTTTGTTAAAAGACCTAAAAATACATTATTGGTTAAAATTTTTTTATACAAAAACACAACAATACGACAGTAAAGGATTAAAATTTGGACATATTATTTTTAAAATTCTACGTTCTTAACAGTAAACATTTTTCTACAATTGGAAGATATTTTTATTATACGCACCTTGAAAACTATAAGGTCTTAGAAGGACTAATCTGTTATTTGTTATCAGACACATTAAAACATACCAGAGTATTTTACGTGGAAAGAGAAAAAGCCGTCGTTTTTTTTTTTTATAAAAAATGTAATCTATTGATTTGATATTAAGAGGATATGACTGATGTTGGTTAAGAGGAGATACTTTTTTTTAATTTGCTGTAATTAAATTAGCATATATGCGGCTAAGTCCTCCTATATCTGTTCTGTCATTCAGAGCATTTTTATCTTTTTTTATTTCTATCATTTCTTTGATGGATAATTTATAATAGTTCTGATCTTTATTTAGAATTCTTGTTTGGTTGTAACTAAAGTCATGTTTTGTCTCTCTTACATGTTTACTCAGAGCTGTTGATGTGTTTTTTTGTATATTTGTGTCCGTTAAGTCTGTTCTTTAGTAACTGAGATGTCATCCCAATATATTTTTTTTGGACAATTTGTGCAAGGTACAGAGTATATCACATTAGATTGGTTCATAGTTGGTGTCGGACTCTTTAAGTTCGTGAAAAGAGAACCAAGTTTGTTTGTTGTTTTATGACAAGCCACTATGTTATGTTTTTTAAGAATACTATTTAGTTTTTCAGATAGTTCGTTTATATAGGGTAGTGATACATATTTGTTTGCTATTTCATCAGAGTTTTTTTTTGGTACTAAAAGCGCTATTGTAGAATTTGTGTGTACGTTTACTAATCACTCTATTAATTTCGTTTTCTTTGAAACCATTAGCCGCATATATGCTAATTTAATTACAGCAAATTAAAAAAAGTATCTCCTCTTAACCAACATCAGTCATATCCTCTTAATATCAAATCAATAGATTACATTTTTTATAAAAAAAAAACGACGGCTTTTTCTCTTTCCACGTAAAATACTCTGGTATGTTTTAATGTGTCTGATAACAAATAACAGATTAGTCCTTCTAAGACCTTATAGTTTTCAAGGTGCGTATAATAAAAATATCTTCCAATTGTAGAAAAAATGTTTACTGTTAAGAACGTAGAATTTTAAAATAATATGTCCAAATTTTAATCCTTTACTGTCGTATTGTTGTGTTTTTGTATAAAAAAATTTTAACCAATAATGTATTTTTAGGTCTTTTAACAAACCAAATAAAAAAAAACATTTTGAAAATGACCCGAAAAGGGGTCGAAACGTAAATGGACTTTTAATAAAAAATAATAAAAAAAAAAAATGTTTTTATAATGAACCTAATCCCAAGAAAGAAACAATAAAAAAGATATATATATATATATATATATATATATATATATATATATATATATATATATATATATATATATATATATATATATATATATATATATGTATATATATATATATATATATATATATATATATATATATATATATACATATATATATATATATATATATATATATATATATATATATATATATTATATATATATATATCCACACATCCAAGCTACCATGGGAGATCCGATAAGGATCCCTATGACATTTCTCAGAGAGCAATCTCAAGAACTTCTACCTTTCAAAACTTTCAGTTTGTCTTTTATAGGCAAGAACTGTGGAATTATATGGGAGCAGAAATGCTCATGCTACTGTAAGGCCTCTGATGAGTCGATGTGGTGTATTTTAACAACTTAGACACCGAGGAAGATGAAACAGTAGGTATCCAGATAATTCCTAACATACTTAACTATATATATATATAGAAAATCCTAACCAGAACTAAAACTGCTTAGTTGTTAATCACTTGAAAATTAAATTAGTTGTCTTGAATTATTAATAGCAAATTAAAGTCAGATTTAAAAACAAAACATACAAAACTTTAGGTAACGAAAAGAGTTAGTCCATTTAATCCATTCTAGCTCTTTTCGTTACATAAAGTTTTGTATGTTTTGTTTTTAAATTTGACTTTTATTTGCTATTAATAATTCAAGACAACTAATTTAATCTTTTAAGTGATTAAAAACTAAACAGTTTTAGTTCTAGTTAGGATTTTCTATATATCTAGATAACAAGTAGTGTTGTAGGTTAAAAATAATACCAATGTTAATAAATTAATGAAAATACAGGATTTAACCAGTTTCTTTTTTATATCTAAATACCTGAATTGACGTTAAACCACTTGTTACACACGGCCGACTAGGTACGCAAAATTAAAGTTTAAAATTAAATAGTTCGATTTAAGTGCTAAAAATAAAAAAATAACTATAAAGTATTATATATTTTTGAAAAGCTCTCGAAAGGGGAAACTTAATGGTTAAGAAATATACAGGGTGTTCCATTTAAAAAAACATTTATTTGGTTAATATCTCGAAAAATATCACATCTGATGAAAATCTAACCACGCCACTCGATTCTACGTAGAAAACTCTAATAGAATAGGATCCATTTTTACTTTTTTTATAAGTTACAAGATAACTGAAATGCGAGGAGGGTCCAAAAATGGAAAAAAATCAATTTCGTCCTGTTTGTCAAAAACGAAGGGGGCCATGAAAAATATTTTTATGCCATCTTTCGTTTCATCAAAAAGTAGCACACTGTCGCGAAAACCGCAACCCTCTATCTTTAAAAATAAGGGAGATACCCCGCAAAAGTGCCGAAAATGGGACACCCTGTACACTATAACCCTACCAATTAGTATAATTGATGAATTTTGAAATCTATTTGTAAGGCTCTATTTACACAAAGTATGGAAAAACCATAGCACAATCACTATAAACTAAATAAATGCATATATTTAGTACATCCCTAAAGGCATTGAATCCATAATTAAGCAAAGTCTGCAACGCGTTGCGTTGCGCAAAACAGTATTGACTTAGCAAAATCGTACCAATACCTAAATAATGTTTAACACGGATCGCCATTTGATCGCATGCTAGTGGTCGCCTGAGATATTCTAGCTTGAGAATGGTCGTCCATAGTATTAGGGTGGGGGAAATAACGCAGTGGTATGTGTAGTTAAAAATTATAAGCCAAGGTAATTTCAATGTTCAATTTCATATTTTGAATAAATGCCAAGTTTCTGGGATCCTGGCCCCACCGTGCGGCGTAGGCTTATTGTGAAACTACGTCACCGGAGGCCACCTCCCCCTTTTCAAACGAGCAATGTTTGATCGCTATTTCAAGGATGAAATTGACCAGAAAAAATTTTAATTTTATGGGGATAAGAATTTTGAATGGAGTACTTTAGTATTCTGATATAAAAAATTGCTTCGTAATTCCTATTGGCGAATTTTAAAAATTATACATAAGTATAAACATTTTTCAATGTTATAATTTTTTGTTGCATGGGTAAAATTAAAAATAATCATGAGTGGAATAGGGTAATAAAAAATCATGTTAAATTAAAAAAGATACACGCCTTTATTTCAGTAAGTATGGTTGATCCCACAAATGGATATCACAGAGGATTTATCTTACATATAAATATGCTAAATTGTAGGACTAAAGTCTATAGGAGTTAACTTACTTATAATTTATATAGTACATACATACATGGTGTTCATTGGATGGACTTTTTTATTTCAATGTTTTCGTTAAAAAGTTACTTCATAAAAATTTTGATTTTCCCGAAAAGTTATTAGCAACTATCAGTAAGAATGGTGTTCAGTTTTCAGTTTTATCTGACTAAAAATAGAAAAGCAGTTAAAAACAATACACATATTTATTATATGTTCTTATCCACGACTCGTCTATAATTTGATTATTATACATGAGTTTATGAAATAATAATAATATTCATTATTCACTAGTGAATAATGGTTTCATTATTCACCGCTTCCACGGATATCTCGATTCAAACTCCAAACAAGAGCTGTGCTCGCTCCAAACCGGCTTGGAATGCGATTGTACGCACAAAATAAAAAACAAAGGTGGCTATGAAGACATTAGCTTCGTCACGTTGACATTAAAAATAAAAACGTATATTAATAGTATCTAAAATTTTTTGATAGTCCTGGATAAAGTATAGTATTCTACTCGCATATAATGGCTGTTATTCACTTGGATGATTTATGACACTCGCCTGCGGCTCGTGTCATAAACTTCATCCGCGTGAATAACAGCCATTATATGCTCATTGAATAATATACTATTAGACGTCACGTGTTTAAAATTGTGCCCTACATAGGCACGTAAGGTTTGTTCGTTTGTGTTGCACGACACTGCACCGATTTTTTTCTAATTGATGTTTTCTACAAGTAAAAATATATTGTAGGTTAGTGGAGTTTCGCGCAACACAAACGAACAGACGTTTAGCGTTTTTCAGGCAGCATAGTTTTTTTTATAATTGACAGTTTATGCAAACAACGAACATAATTTTTAAGACGCAAATATCCTGGTAATCTACTTTATGCAAGGAAGCTGTAAAATAAAACTGTAATAATTTGTATCCAAAAACAAAATGTGTATGAGTATTGCTAAGCCCATCCCCTGACACGCTGTATGTTATAAGAAAAAATCATAGTCGATAAATGTGTACATTAACCGGAAAATTTTTTTTTCTGTAGATTTTAATTTATCTGATACTTTCATCGTTTTCGGCTGGCTGTGGTCATGGTCACGGTTGACAGTTAAATAATTGATTAAACTTCATTTGTCAACCAATTGGTTGACAAATGAAGTTTATCTATTGTTTAAGTGTCAACCGTAAGAGTGAACAGAGGCCATCCGAAAACGCTGCTTGTGTATGCACAGAGAGACCCATTTCGATGTTTTTGTAGGGTAGTAAAGATAGAGGGGGATGCTGTTTCGATCCTTTTTCGAGAGATGAAAGATGATCCAAGCAAATATTTTATAGTGCTCTTAGCTTTCTACTTTAAATTTTCAGGCACCGTTTGTATCTCAGGTAAAAACTAATTTATAACAGCATTCGAATTTTGTTGTTAATCTTTTGCTATTACGCAACATTTTTTAAAAACATTTAATTTTTAGTTCATCTTTTTTTAAGAAAGGGTGCATGTTCCAAAAAGCGGCGTTGCCATTATGCTTGTTAATTGGTACTTATCAAATAGCGCCAGTTAACTGGTAGAACTATACCAATAAATTCGTAAAACAATATAATCTTTTTGTAAATTTCATTTTAAACCGTGGATTTTCTGCTTAATTCCGTAATTCTTTATATGTATATACTACCAGTTTGATGGTTTCATTTCGGCTCAGTTATGAACGGACACCATATTTAATCACTTAATAACTAGTACCTATATAAAAAGTTGAAATACTTTTAACTTTACTAGAACTAGTAAAATAAGAATGATACCAGCCCTAGTTCCTGTTATACTTGTCGACTGGCAATGACTGACTGGTACTAAAAAAAGCAATACACATAAGTATATCAACTCGTTGGGCTAAATCTAATGAATTGGTACTTTTATCAGTTACTGTACACACATATATATTCATTAAAACATGTATACAAAATGGCACTTGCACAACACACCGACAAACATTGAAACAAATTAGGCAATTAAATATAAATACGGTAGTTAAAAATCAATTTAAACTTAATTTGTAATCTGCCTGAAAATTCAAGGATTCAGATTGTCGATTTAATGGTATTTATTAAAAAGATATACTATAATAATAAGTATTAAATCGACTCGCAGACAACAAAAACGGACACAGAAAATTGAATTAGTTTGATGTTTGTTTCTAACACTTTTAAAGTTTGATCTATAGTAATCAAATCTTAGATAAATAAGCAGAATTTATTATTACGCTTTTTGGTTCTGTAAAAAAGAACAGGATACACAACCATTGCTTTTATCCTTAACTCCTAAACGCCTTTTGAACAATTAACTGTCAATTACCTAAAGGTGAGAAAATTTTCCAAAGTGTTTCATTCTTAACATTCTCCTTTTTGACTCGCTTTGATATCTGAATTTGAAGAGGAGGTGCGCATTTTTATTGAAACTGTCAATTTTACAACATATTTTTTAATTGGTGCAGGTATTGGAGATCATAGCTTTTTTCTATCACATTGCATAGCACGATACAAATAATAAAAGGAGGTATAATACCAAACCGTGTCAAATTCGTCCGGGTTCGCGCATGACGTCACGCGGTGTCCTATTTTTCAAATTTATAACGCGCAATATAGAGGTTACGTTAGTTATAGGCGCTTTTATATAAATTCTATTGGCAATATACTTTGCATCCTGCTTATAATACAAATTTTATAGTATATGAGTTAAAATAATCATATAAATAAAGGGATAAATACATACATTGATTACATTGATCGACTGATTGTCCACATCACAACCATACACAGCATATCTCATTTTTACTTTTAAACTCCTAAAAGTAATATAGAAACACCAAAAATAGTTGAAAACACAACGCGATCTTAAAAAAGACATGTTTCGTTTACAAAATATCGCGGAACTGGTCACGGCGTGACGTAAATGGCCACGCCTACCTGCGCGGTATCATATCTTCTTTTATTTGTATCATGATTGTGTAGCATTCATAAAATTAAATACAATAAAAAAACAACTAATTCATTTGTCAGTACCAACGACCTTTTTAAAGTTTTGACAGCAGATGTAATATCCTTTTATACAGGGAGGATGTAAGACAATTTAATACTGTTTTAGGAAAGAATAGTAATTAAGGATTCTATTAATTTTATTCTGGAAATGTTAGACTTAAAATATTTTAAAGTTATCATTTTTTTACTAATGCGTATCTTCTAACAAATATTGGAATGTGTTAAAAAAGTTAAGACAAGTTATGGACTGAAAATAAAATATATTGTAAAATAGGGACATTTTGCAAGTATAAATTCCAGACACGCTAACCCCTAAACGCTAAAATATAAAGTGGTGTTTGAAACATGCAATTTATAAAAACCTTAAAACCTTAAAAACTGAAGAAATATTAAAAACCCATTACTTGTGGTCGGTTTGGAAAGTCAATTAGTGAATGTAGAAAAAACTCTGATTAAGAAACGCCACTCTGAAATTTAGCGTTTATGGGTTAGCGTGTCTGGGATTTCTGCTTGCAAAATCTCACTATCACTTTATCATGCAGTTTTTTTATAGGGCGTTTAGCACTTAAAGGAAAGTAGTAATCTTTGTTTCCACCAATACGTTATCTCCGGTGAAATTTAAAGTTGTAACCATTCCGTCAAAATCATATATTTAAAAATACTTTCCGGATGCCATTTATTTTATAAATATATTGATCCCTATCTACAAATAGAGAAGCCATTAAATGTAAATTGACTTTTAACATTACCATTAGAGGGCCTACTAAAACTAAGGAAATCTACTTACAAAAGGAACAAATTATTCTAAATATTGACTAGGAAAATATTTTACTCTGCGCGTTAGAAAAAACACCAAGCTAGTAAAAATCGTTTAAATATTCGGAAATACTTCATTAAAACTACGCCCAACAAATTTTGAAATAGTGAGTTGTTGTTTTACCAGATAAAATAGTATAAGTGGCGAGATAAAATAAAAGCTCATTCGGCGACAGATTTTAACTATTCATAGATTTACTTTTTCCTTTGTAAACTAGGTTTATAGCCAAAGACAATCAAAGGTGTCCCTGAGCAAATCAAATGTAGTTTTGACAAGTCAGCAAATCCACAAATACAATGTAAGGTTTATATTTTTCATAGTCAGTTAAAGTTTCCGATTGCTATACGTATCACAATACAATAAAATTCTGTTCACATAGTCTCATTCTACTCATTCTGTTAGTACCTGTGTTTCTCTCTTATTACTTTATATCTCATTGTAGAACATAATAATTACTGATTGGTGAAAAATATTTTCCTTAAAATGTGGAAAAGTATGGTAATTATAGCCAGCTCTTATTTTTACTCACCATTTCTGACTTATTATAATATTTGTACAGTTATATATTACCACAGACTTGAATGGCTTTTGCTCCAGATACCTTGTCGCATATTAAACCTGCAGAAAATGTATAACTTCGTTTCTCCGAGTACGTATCGTTACTTCTAATTAGACTTTTATAACCTTTTCACATGACATTGTTATCATTTAATGTCAGATCGAACGAGTGGTTGCGTAGTTGGATTATTCTTTAAACTATGAATATTTGGGTTACTGTAACTTTATCCCAAAAATATCATACTGATTCTGAACCTTTTTTTTGTGACAGGGTTATAAACTCGATTATCTTATTTTTCTGTAAATACTTACATATAAAAATATTAAAATATCCTTACACTTGTCTTTATTTACATAAAGTATGCAGCAGTAAACGCCAGTACAATATGACATTCAGAAAAGCGATGGCAACACTGTCTGTCCTTGCTTGCTTTAGGTCACAGCCGTCTGTGCTCGCTGCATAGGTTCGCTGCGAGGTATTTGGAGTAAAGATATTTAGATCTCTGATATCATTTAATAAAAATACACTACCTTAGGGTTGTACAGTAAATAAATAATTTTTATATTTCTGTCAAGTCCATTGTCTACTTATCAGCTTTTAGGTATATAAAATAAAATATAAACTGCACTAATCTGAAGTACAAGATTGGTAAGTAGATTCAGGTTTGCATTTTAAAATGTTTTAAAAATTAATACTATATGTTATAGAAAAGTAGTTTACCCAACTTAAAATATGTACGCACGGGTTAAAAAATAGTAGGATTTAGGATAAAAGCTCACATTTTAATATCGTGATAACGACTTGTGTAGAAACTTATTCTTTAACAACGGTAACAAAAATTTCGGTATTTTAACAAACTAATCTTATTTTTTTCAGAAAGTTTAAAAAACATCATTTAAAATGTTGTTATTCTGTAACTAATTTTACAGCGCTATAAGGTTACAATGATAAGAATGTAACAACAGACTAACTTACATGTCACCAGTGTCGTAGCTAGGCGGAGTGGACAAAGGGGCATACGCCAGGAGTGCAATCCCGTGTGGCGCCGAGGAGATGACTTAACATTGATAATATGAAAAGAATTTTGCAAAATAAGTCGCTGTCAATCGAAAAATCAGCAAGAGTGCTACAAGGACTCGGATACTTCTTAATGGATTTTAAAGAAAATCAAATAGACCGGTGCCTTTCTAAAGCAAAAGATGTGTCCGTTACATTAGAAAATAGAGCCTGTTTTTCTCGAAAAACGTAGAAGAAAAAGCTGAATATGATGCAGTAAAGCTCAAGATGATGCCGCTTCTTTAACACCTGTAATTTTTTTTTTAAAATGCGGTTGTCGTGTCCTTGACAGACTAATAGGACAATTTAAATGGAGATTTCAAAGTTTGTCTAATATAGCTTTAGAGATTTTGGATTTTTAATTGAAGTCTTTTGAAGAAGCTTCCATTAAAAATTTTAAAAAATCGGCAGTTGATTTATGATTTATTTATGATGTTGCACCGACACCTCTTATATCTGGGCTCACTAGCGGCGAATCAAAGCTCTCTTGCTAGGGGCGCAGAGTATCCCAGCTATAACACTGCATGTCACATTCATAAAACGTTGTAAGCTTATAGCACTTTAAGATTAGTTACAGAAAGTGATATTAAACTTTCCGTACTTTGGTTATTTCTGGTAATAGGTAAATAAAATAATAAATAAAACTTATGAACTTATTACAGTTGAAAAATTTTAAAATCATATTTATTATTAAAACTTTAGTTGTATTTTTCTAAAAGTAGAAGCTACTTTAGTTTCATAACCACATACAGTAAACCGCAACAGTTTCGCAAAGTCATAAAATACTACAATATTGGCTTTCGGATAACGCGTTTTATATCGATTGTTTGTTCACTGTAGCCTCAATTTATTTCTTTACATTTCTTTCATACCTCGCAAAAATGCAAGGTGTGTTTTTTATGTATTTCTTTCTAGACTTGCACTATTACGTTCTGTGTGACAAAAGCAATTAAACATGTTCAGTAAATAAAAGCACAAACTGTAGTGCCTTTATACCTCAAAATATTTTTAAAAATTTTGTCTCGAATTATATAAAAATTTTCTCACAACAGGTACACTTTTTACGCGATAAAAACTTGTTTGAAACAAAAGGCTAACATGAAATTATCCCGAGCAAATCTCTGAGTGATCATCCCAAGCTGTCACCTACAAAAAAATAGAGATTGTTATTTTTACCTTTGGTCTATGGATGGGTAGTTTTGTGTTTTATTTTTGTCCGCTGTGCGTAAAAAGTCCCGGCCGGCTGATTATTTGAAACACTAGAAAAGCAGGCGAAAAGTATTTCAGATCACAGTTCTAGGGCTTTCAAAAATCTATAATTTGAAAATTAAAAAGTTGACGGATCAGTTACGTTTTCTTAAATCTTATTTTGTGCTTTAATTTCCGATTCTGCTCAAAATTATAGGCTATTTAACACTCCTATACCCAAACCCATTAGTTCCAGACTGTGGCAATGTCGGTATAAAATCAAATAAGCACCTTATTCCACAAAAAGTACCTCGGGGAAAAAGTATAAAGAAATTTAAAATCATTACCCTGAAATAAATTTCGAATATACATGGTCGCTGACCAACATCTATTTCTTTTATATTTTGAAATCTTTTCGAAATGGATTTAAATAAACAAAGATTACAAATTTAAAAATTGTTTAAACTTTTACAAACTAATACAGGAAGCGCCACATAATTTGGCGAGACCGCACGCAGGTAATAATAGATACCCTTCAATCTTATTGGTTGCTCCAGATTTATTGAATTAGCCCATATCGGCGTGTAAATTTACTTCAAAATTTGTATTTTCAATATTATAAATTAACATAATAGATATTTATGTTACTAGTACATAATGTATAACTTTACTGGACGAGTCCTATAATAATAAGGCGATTCCAATGAAGTGCATTATGTACGAGTGACATACATCCTTTTATGTTCTACTGCATGTTTTTTTTTACTAAAATTCAAATCCTGAATTATTATTTTTTTAAAATTTCCTAGTGGGCTCTTATGATGCTCATATGTTAACATTGTTGATAATGACAATGAATAATCAAACAGCTTTTGTGTAAACGCGATGAAATTTTACGGAAACGTATAAAAATTGACAGTTTTAAGGAAGAAGAAAATGTTGGCACGTCCCTGGCCACACCGTCACACAGTCGATTTTTTGTAAATTATACAAAAGAAAAATGCACCGTGCAACCAGTTGGAGTTCACAAAATTGCTGGTGTGCCAAGTATTGTTGCAAAATAAATCCTAAAATTATATACCGTTCACTGTTTTAGTCGCATATCGGCAAGTCTTCTAGGTAAGTCAGGGGCGAGCATAGAAAGTATAATGCGACACGTGAGATGGCGCTCATCAACTGTAGCAGAAGTCTACATTGACGAATCTGAAAGTAGCAAAATAAATGTTGCCACCAGAATATTGGGACCATAATGTTCTTCCGAAGCATCAAAAATTATAGAAGTTCAGAACCTTCAGAATACCACCGTAGAAGACTCAGCTATTTGCTCTACCTCTAGCACGGGCCTCAATATTAGCTGTAATACAAACTGTGTCATAAATATTCACTATCATAAAAATTAACTACCATTTATGTAATTTTGTTCTATGTAGGTTTTAGTTACTGAAATAATAGATATTTAGGCTTTAGTTACCGTTGTTAAAATAAAAAAAAATTACATTTGTTTTAAATTGCCTATTTTTCTCTCCTCTGTCCAATAAAGTAGTACATTATGGCCGCCAAACACAATCATAAACAATGCCATTTTGACGCAGTAGAACATAAATATATGTACAGTGAGCCGTACTAAATTTTATTTTAATATGATTTTGTAACAAAGTATCATGCTTATTTTTGTGTTTATTCTTGTGCTCTTTTATAACTTTATATCGGGCTAAAATTGTACTTCTTTTACATTTAACCAGTCTATCATACCTACTTTTTTGGAATCTCATGTAGGGGCCCGATTAATTTGAACAATATGATAGGGAGCATTATCAATCACTACAACAGAATGCTGTGGAAGGTTTGGAATTAGCTTTTCAGTTAACCATTTGCCATAATTTTCTGAATTCATCTCATCATGATAGTCACCCGTTTTGGAGCCAGATTTAAACATTAGCAAGCTGTTGGGAATAAAACCCATTTCTCCACCGGTGTGAACGACAATAATTAATCCGTTGCCTTTTAAAACGTTTGCGAATAATTCCTTGGTGTTTTCGTCACTTCAGTTTTTTGAGGAAGTATGTCCCCAAAAGTTTCGTCCATATAAACAACGGGACGATTTTGACTCCGATAATATCTGATTTTTTGCAGATAATTCTCAGAGACTTGAATTTTATTTTTTTCTATAAGCACTTTTCGGTTATTTTGTGTTTTTCTAAAGCGAGATCACATTCTGTTCAAAATTCTTTAGCGTTACTCGACATCCTTCTGCAATGTGAAAATTATTTATAATATCAGGAAGCTCCATTATTTTATATTCCGGAATATTCGTTACTGATGAAGAGTCTTCGCCGTTTTTTAACCGGACTTTTAAAGACTTTTTTTGGAAGGGTAGGTACGTCACTTTCACTAGTTGTTTTACCGAGAAAACCCTTCTTTTATAATTCTTTCTATTGTCCGAACTGAAACACCAGTAGCACTACTAACTTTTCTTTTTACCTCACTCATTTTCCCTTAAGTCGATTTATTATTCTTAAATTATTGGAACACGCAAAAAACTATTTCGCGAGCTTGACTACCAAGTACTTTGTTATGTTTACTTTAAGCCATTATGTGTTTATCGCAACGGGCCATAAACTAGACTAAAATGCCCGCGTGACGCGTGACTGCTAAAAGCCTGGTGGGCGGCTACATTTTAATGGTAATTCTCGCCAATCTACATGACGGGTGCTGTAAATTAAACAAAAAGGGGTGTTCTTCCTACAAGAAATAGACATTGGTCAGCCATAACTTTTTGGGCGACCCTATATATTCGTAGCGTATTTCAGAATAAAGAATTTGAATTCTCCTTTAGGTTTGTCAGAAACTTTTTTCTCTAAATAGGTACTTTTTTGTGGAATAATAAGCTTATTTAATGTTATACTAGAAAAGCCACAACTAACTGTTAGGTTTGGGTATAGGGAGTCAACTTAGCATATAACTTTAAACAGAATCATAAATTAAAGTAAAAAATAGAGCATTCCATTTAAGAAAATATAACTTTGATCCATTAAAGCTTTTTGTGCAACCCTGTGTATTTGAACTAATTTTCAAATCATAGATTTTTGAAAGCTCTAAAACTTTTATCTGAAACATTTCTCGCTTACTTGTGTAGTTTTTAAAATATTCAGCCAGTCCACATACATCTTACACACAGTGTATTGTATTGTATTGTATTGTACCTGGCAATTCCTACTGCAGTACCACTGATTGCCACAGCCAGCACATACAAATTGAGCAGCTTTTTGGTTACAGCCTTGGCATTGTGGAACGTCTTCTCCGTTTTCCGAACTATTGTCCTCTTTGGTTCTTGAATTTGGATTCTCTGAAGATTCATCAATTACAAGACGATCCAAATGTTCTTCAGATTCTTCTTCCATCTACAATAATATATTGGCAATTTTACAAATAATTCTCAGTTATTTAACCGAAGCCATTGAAAGCTAATAAATTCGTACTTTGACTTTAAAATTAGTAATGAATAACCAAAAATGGTCTGGAACTTTTTTAAGTACGGGAACATGCTTATAAAATTTACGAAAATATAAACGGTTAAGAGTAAAGTACCTTTTATGTATCTTGAAATATTTTTTTTGCTCCCTGTGAAATAATTTTCGAAATTGTTATAATTTTGGCGAAGATTTAAGATTGACTTGCTATTAAAGAATAAATAATTGAAAAAATGCCTTAAAGGGTTACGCCACCCTGAAATTTTCAAAAAATCGATTTTCTTTTTGGCTAGATAAATTGTTTATACGTTAACATTAGAAGACCCCATGTACGGTCCAGGTATCGCAGACTGAAGAGAATTAAAAAAATATTTGATTTTCAGACGCTGACGTCATACTTTTTTTTCTTTTGCGTTTTCTCGAAACTACTTTTATCAAAACTGTACACGATATCTCAAGATCTACTCAACCGATTTGGCTCAAATTTAAAACACATCATTCTATCTACGATTTGACGTAGGATTTTTTCGATTGGATGTCTTGTTCAAAAGTTGTGAATTTTTTAAACTTAAAAATTTCGATGCAAATTTCAAGTTTTTTTTTCAAACTTCTACCTAACTTTCATTTCTACAAAAAAAATTTCAAAATTTTTTCCCTACGTCACATTTTAGCTATTACCCTTTTAAATAAGAAAAAAATATTTTGTTACGTTTCAGACAATGCTTAACTGAGAAATCACATACACCACCAGCAAGGATTTTCAAAAAAGGGTCCTACTTATCGGCTCATATCTCCGTCATTTTTTTTTAAATCATTAATATTTGCAAATTGTTCATAAAACTACTATGTATATGCGTGAAATAAAGATTTTTTTATATACTTAATGGCTGCGTCAAAAAAAATATTTTTATACATATTTTTCCGAGCGCCAGGGTGGCGTAACCCCTTAAAATAATAAACGAAAAATTAATGTATTAGTTCTGTGAATTGAAAACGGCATTCCTGTCAATAATCTAAACGAAGTTGCTGATGAGCTTTCCTGAATTAAAAACCGATATTTAATTTGCAAGAAAACTACATTGACGCAAACTCCCGCTGTATTTTTCATTGCATATACAGTTTTATCAAGTTGGATTGAAATAAAGTATTTTGTGTTGTTTTTGTTTTGTAATAATAGTTTTTTTTTTTAATAATTTAAATGCATGTAACGTATTCGCAAATGTTTATCTTCTGTAAAACGACGTCAAAAGACCTGTTTTGTAGAGTTCCAATAAAATTTAATACCAACCGATTTAATATCAAACCCGAAGATATATTTAAGAGGGCTGAAATTTTGGTCATATAGAAGAAAGTTGTCGATATCTTGCTTGAAATAAATAATAAAAATAAATTTTAAAAAACCGTTGCTTTAATGCCATACATGCCACGACATTTTGTGCGTTTTCTGAGGGTTTTCATGTAGGAAGTTTAAGAGTTATCATCTTATCTCAAGTTTGATTGGGTCAATAGTCTGGACAAAATCCAAAATTAAAAATTTAATATAAACAAGAATTTTATAGCTGTACTCTTTTATTGAATATACTATGTTGCTATGCAGTTTCTTGATCCCGGAAGAAAAAAAAAGTATTTTGTTTGCATGTCGGGCCGCCTTTGCACAGCTTCAATGACAGCGTCATTCGAGTTGAATTTGTTCCCTCTAATAATTTAAGTGGTCTAATCAGATGATAATGAATTGCAAAATTCAAAAATTTATCTCTATCCTTTTCTCTTTTCATATCATTGCACAAGTTGCGAGACAGCGACCAGTCTTCTTTCTTTGTGTCAGGTTGCAAAAGGGGGGAAAGTCAATTGGCACTGACTTTACCAACTTGGAAGTGATCTTTTAGTATTGTTTCTATACTTCCAGCACTTACCGCAAAATTTTTTTAGAAATTTCCCTAAGAGTTATTTGACTATTTTCTAATATAGGTGATCCAACTTCAGTCTTCATTGACCGAGTTTCTTAGCCGACGAGCGTGGGGTTAATTTTCAATTGTCTTTCGATCCTCTTTCAATGACCTGCACTTTCATACGCTTTGAACTGCGAGACTCACATGTCATGTACGTATGCTCAAACTGTTTTTTTAAGTCTTATAAAAGTCTCAGATGGAATGACGACTTAATTTGTCAAAAATGTGATTATAATGCGCTGTGCAATACTAGAGGGTACCTTCTACTCAGACGTGTTGAATACAGCCTATAGGAAGGAGAGAAGGAACAGCCAACACTACCGAAAAATTGGTTCATCAAGTCGCGTCTACCTTAAACTCATTATACAAACAGAGCATAAAAATTCCTGTATACATATTTAAACGACCCACTTATTTTGACAAGATGACATTTTTTATGCATACACAAATCTAAAATCGACCTAAGCAAAATGATGAATCAATGAACTATTTCGGGTTCAGATAGAAATATTCACAGATTTAAAGCTCTAAAAATAAATACTATCAGTAATTACATCTGCGTTAAAAAAAGAACGACATGCCTGTAAACACATGTGTAAGGTTGTGGCAATGTTAATTTTTCAAGCTCAAGGCAAGTTCCTTTCGAACTAGAGATCTATGTCAGCGTTCGATATGATTTGTCAAGCCGAACTTTATTATGAAAATAAGTAAATGCAGCAATCCCGATTTTGGAGGGCATGTATATTATTTTAAGTTAATAGCGCTACTTACAGATTCCGTTTTTGAAGGTGTTGTTTCATACTGCCCCACAGGTGTAATAGTAATTTCATTTCGAGCCTAAAAATAATTATTTGTTATTTAAATGAATTATTGTTCATCCCACTAGGTAAAACGTACTTAACGTTTATAAAAAAATTATGAAATTTTCTGTATCTAATTCAAAGGGATCTATGTAAAAAATAGCCATAAGCAGTTATTTTCTAGAAAAATATTAAGGCAGTGATTTTTTTTGTGGAAATATTGGATCTTATTATGAATAAAGCGTTTATCAACTGAATTTTCTTAATATTTACTAACACCAGCTTAATTTTTTATGCTATTTTGCTGAAATAAAAAATAAATAATGTGTTTCGACGTGATTTGAACAGAAAACAAAAAATAGTGTGTCAGCGAAGCCGTGGAGTATGGATATCTACTTTATTATTTATATACGTACATACATGATTGTACCTTATATTAAAATAAAAACATTAGCACTTTTTAAATAAATAATGCGTTTTATAAACATTAGAACGTGTTGCGGTGACGGCCTTACTAGAATGCAATAAAGTAACTATAATACCTGAATTGATCCCAAACCTACTAACAACCTGAACAAACCTGGTGAATTTCCTGTATTTTAGTGCTTAATTGTACGAACCTTGCTGCCACAAAACATCTCTGATAGGGACATGTTTGCAGAATTCATACCACTAATTATATTTGGCGTCGACGGCATAAGATTACTGGCTGCTTTTTCAGGAGCAGTCAAAAGCCTTGCCAAAGTGGGACTAAAGGAAGTCTTACTACCATTGTTGATTGAAGTGTTATTTGCGTTGTAATTACTTTGTCGTACGGGAGTCTGAAATATAGCCTAGTGGGTAAATATATAAATATTAAATGTAATGCTATATGTAACGTAAGATAAAAAAGTCCTCAAAGTATGTCATGGAATCAATTATGCATGTCTTGAATTATTACTCTTGACAGGTAACTAACGAAATTGGGTAAATGAAAAATAAAACTGTCAAGTTCTGAAGTTTTTATTTTTAAGAAAATTCCATACCTATAATTTTAAACCAATCAAAATACGATATTTTGACAGATCACCATAGCAACGGAGGTATTTTAGTGAAAATTTCACACCTGTCATTCTAAGCCAATCTCACACTTTCATTTCGACAGTTACCAACCTTCAAATTTTTCGGAAATTTTTCTCCTCCTGCCAAGCTAGGCGAACAAAATTAATAAGTGGAAATTTTTTCTTGACAGCTATCATATGATCCGAAAATCAGTATTCAGGATCAAATTTTGGTATTTAATGTTTTTATTCATTTTATAATACTAAATAAATACAAATGTTTATTTACCAAATATTTCTTTAATTAAGGCTAAATATTTTTGGAATTCTGGTTGGAACTCTTCTCTTCGTAATGGAGAATAACAAGGATAATGGTTATCTTCCCTTTCCACTTCTATCAGATGTCTATGTTTAATATAATAGATGTAATATTTAGATGCAATTTTGTTCTGCTGAATTCTGGTTTTTCTTAAAAAGGATGGGATATCTTCCTCCAAAATCTTCTGGATAGCTGAGAAAAGGTTTTCTTGATGGGGATTTAATTCAGTTTTTTCCATTAAACATTGCAAATACTTTAAATTTTTATGAGACATATTAATGTCCCCTATTTCAGAGCAAGATTTACAAACACCGTAGGGCTTAAAATTAGTTTCTTGATTGTTTACTGCCATGATTTAATTATTGTGAACTAAAGAGGCACGTTTAAGAAATAACTGTCGACGTGACGTATAGCAGAGACGATTTTGACATCACAAGCCTAAGCCTACTTGACTGTGGTATCTACTATCTACCTAGATTTTAAAAATTGTTTTATCTGGCATAACTAGCCTAAACTAGACTATACTATGCTTTCCCTTTGTTTTAGTAAATGAAATGTAGTAAAAATAAATAAAAAGGATAATTTTCACTTATATTTTTTGCATTTCGTTTAACTAAACGGTGAGGAAACTTTTTTTTGAAAGTTTAAGTATTCCCATAATTATGGATAAGAAAAGTGCTTGAATAATGACAACCTTTGATTAATTAATTAGTTTTATTCATAAATGGAATTAACAAAATATAAAAAAAATGTAAGAACCAGCCAACTTCATTGTTGCAAAAGTAAGTTTCAAAATGAAACATGTCAGATTTTTTAATTTTTTTTCAAATAAATTTTAGGTGTGGAATTTTCTTACCGAATCCTCCGCGTCCTTGAATTAATATCCGGAAATTCTTCCTCAGTCACGCATTTTTCTAGAAAATTTTCCCTCGTCTGCGACTCGGGAAAATTTTCAAATAATGCGTTCCTTCGGAAAAATTTCCGGAATTAATTCGAGCACTAGGGAGATTATAAGTGAAAATTTTTTTCTCCTGGGGTACCCAACAGCGAATTATACTGGAAATTTTTTGACGTTTACAACTGACCATTTTTGACACACTGGTTTTTATTTTTTCACATAATATTTAGTTTTGATACATTTTAATTACAAAGCTAAGATGTTTTCTATATTCTCCAGACACCTCCTCTCTTCTTAATGGCGAAAATGCAGGACTTTGAATATTTTCAATTAAGTGTCTATGTCTAATAAAATATATATAATATTTAGAAACTAATTTGTTCACCTTTTTACCATTCCACACTTTGAATTTTGCGTAGTTTAGATGCAAATATTCGTGAACAATTCGGAACAAATTTTCTTTCTTGAAATTGGAGCCACAATCCTCTATTAATGCAAGTAAATAAGTCATGGTACGATGATTGATCATTACATCAGACAATTTCATGCATATTTTGCATATAGTATAATTTTCAAATCTATTCATTTTTTGAACAATGAATTTTGTTGGTTTTACTGGCTGTGCAATATTCTTTATTGCAACAAAACGCGAATTTTTTTAATGTTTTGAAATCTCAAAATACAATGATCACAGCCTCCTAGGATTGATGCTTGCTGACACTGCTTATGAATTCTATACCATTAAAGCGCGCATAACGCACGTTAATAAAAACGCAAAAAAAAAACAATTTTCTACCACTTGTAGTTACTCAAAACTTATGTAAAATTGAAGAATATACTATCTTGAAATAGTATTCCCATTCAACTACAATAAGAAGAAGTTACCAATTTGAAGGCCTATATAATTGCTGCCAAAGCTATAACGCGCTTGTGAATCTGTTCATGCAGCTTCCCGAAAAACCTCTAAAATTATAATTTTCTACCACTTGTAGTAAGTTCAAGTAACTATAAAATGGAAGAATATTATTTTTTTTTGTTCCTAAATGGCACTTTTGAGCTACTACAATCAGTAGAAATCAACAGTTTATAAAAAATAAATAAAAATAAATTTTAAAAATATTAGAGTTTCAACCACGATTCGGTGTGGAATTTTCTCACCGAATACCACTCGAGGTCGAATTAAAATCCGGAAAATTTTTTCTCGCTCATGAATATTTTTAGAAAATTTCCGTCGTCTGCGACTCGGGAAATTTTGAAAATATTCATGAGCTCGAAAAAATTTCCGGAAATAATTTGACCTCTAGTGGTATTACTAGTGAAAATTACATTATTGTCATTGTCCGTGCACAATACGGAATTAAAAAAAAAACATTTACAACAAAGACAAGGGCGTATCCAGCTTATAACGGAAGGGGGCAGCTATCTCAATGCAACCTCTTTTCTTGGGGGGGGGGGGGGGGGGGAAGTGCCATGCAATATTACGCAATAACAAAAGGAAAAACATTTATTAAAAAAAATTCGCGCTGTTATTATGTACGATGATGTATCGTAAAGCCAAATGAGCAGTGTTGCCAGAGGTATCTCGGCCATTTCCGCTACCGTGATTGCAATTTTCCGCTACCAGGTGCATTTTGTCGCTACCATACGCTACGTCACGTGATATTAGCTTATATGTGTCCATTTTTTCGTAATTAGTTTTTTTTTAAATGTTGATGTACAGGGATATTCAAATAAAAGTGAACAGGCCTAATAACTTTTTTTATTTTTAATAACAAATTAATTATAACATAAACAGACAAATGTTACTATTGGCAAAAAAAATCAAAAGAAATTTTCAACCCGCCATTTAATGCTTCGCACTTTTCATATATTCTTCTCTGTCGCTGACGTGTGTTTATAATACTTTCACCATCATTTTCGTTCAGATTTCTTACTTCATTTCTCACCGTCCTTTGAATTTCCTCAATATTTTCATTATGATTGCTGTATACGACATTTTTCAAATGACCCTAAAGAAATTTATGGTGTGAGGTCTGGGCTATTTGCAGGCCAATGTTATGTTCCATATCTACCGATCCATGCTATACTCATGGTTTAAAAAATTGCAATCAATTATATTATGAGGAGGCGCTCTGCCCTGTTGCCATATAATACGTCGAGGTTCTTCAAGTGGCAATTCGAGAATATTTTCGATTTCATTTTCTAAAAAATTAAGATAGCTTTGGCCAGTTCCCCGAAAAAACAATGGTCCTAGAATTTTATTTTGTAATATCCCCCACCAAACGTTGATTGAATTTTACGCCCCTTAAAAGCAATATCTTCGAGGGTAAAGGGATTTTCATCCGACCAAACATGAACATTTCGTCTATTAAATATTCCCCCAGTGGAGAAAGTTGCTTCGTCTATCCAAACGAGAGTATGAAATAAATTAGGATCTTGCCGCATTCTTTCGTTAATATTTGTGACAAAAGTATAGCTCCTTCCTTTTTGATCGGCACTAGCTTTTGATAGTCTATACTTTTTGGATAGTCTATACTTAAAATACTTTAACGTTCTTTGAACTGTTCCATAAGTCAACATTTTATCTCTTCTAAGTATATCTGAGATACCGCACACAATCGGGAATTGATTTGTTTGGATTTTCTTAAAAATATAATAAAATCGCTATGTGCCTTTCTTCATTTCTTTCTCTTCTTCTTTTTTCATTGCCCAGAATTCCTCTTTCCTCTAGTGTTCTATTTGTTTTTATTATGGTGTTCAATGATGGAGTTCTTTGTCCCTCTTCAATACTTTCTTCATATTGTCTTTGAGTCGCTCTAACATTATTGTTATTTTTTAAATATAATTTTAACATTTTGTATCTCATTAATAGAATAACTCATTTTGCATAAACATAAAATTATAAATTCACGGTGACTAAAGTATTATGGTCAACCTTGACCTTAATTTTGACTTACCAGCAGGAATTTCGTTAGCAACCTGGATAGTTACATTTAAAGTATATTTATGCGAAATAGTTTTTAATATTGAAATATTTCAAAAACGATTGAAAAACCGCAGAGGGTATGTTATACAAAATATGCCTAGAGCTTCTCCTAGAATCGAAAAATATGATAAAAATCATATAATCCAATTTAAAAAAGCGAGAAAATCGATGTTTTATACTATTTTTTTTATTCGATGCTCAATTGCTCTGCTGATAATATACAGGGTGTTTCCTAACCTCGTTCGTAAAATGAAAGGGGTGAATCCTGACCCAATTTTAAGACGAAAATGTAGTATAAATTTTTTTCGGATATCGCTTCATTTTCAAAATACAGGGTGTTGAAGTTTCTTTAAAAAATCGCTTTTTTATTATTATCTTAAACACCCCTTACCCGATTTTGTTTAAAATTGGCAGCGTTATTTCAAGTGGTAAGGGCATAATTTAGCGCTATCCAGTGGCGTCCAGAGAGGGTTCTTAACGAATAAATTGGCAAAAAAATGTAAGCCACTGACTTTTTTCAAATTTTGATATTTTTTCCGAATTTGGCAACTAAAAATACAACTTTTTTGCCTCTTGAGTCATTTTCGTATTTTGCTTGGTTTTCGATATCCTGAAAAAATAAAAACCACTTTCATGCATGTCCACGAACAACAAAAAAAATAAATCTCTAATCGGCAATAAATAAATTTTACTCTCCAGCAAAAATTGGATTGTACTAGTTCTTTTTGCATTTTAGTTAGCGCTAAATTATGCCCTTACCACTTGAAATAACGCTGCCAATTTTAAACAAAATCGGGTAAGGGGTGTTTAAGATAATAATAAAAAAGCGATTTTTTAAAAAAACTTCAACACCCTGTATTTTGAAAATGAAGCGATATCCGAAAAAAATTTATACTACATTTTCGTCTTAAAATTGGGTCAGGATTCACCCCTTTCATTTTACGAACGAGGTTAGGAAACGCCCTGTATAATAATAATAATAAAGTTTATTTAAATTAATTATATATGAATGATCCATAAAAATCCCCAAAACTTTCATTATGTAACATTTTTCCCATCTTCAAAAATAAAAAGTTATAAGGCCTGTTCACTTTTATTTGGATATCTCTATACCAAATTACAATCAACTACCTGTTAATCAAGTTTTCAGAAATTTGTTGTATATGTTTTTTCCCGTCTTAATTTAATTTTTTCCAACTTGGAAGGGAGGCAGCCCCCCCCCCCCCGGATAAGCCCTTGAACTAAGAACCTAAAAATTATAAATTTAGACTAAATGAGAGACGTATCCACCTTACGTCTAAACATCTTCTTATTCTTCTTTTTACAGCATCAAAAACATTGGTGTGCACTTTGAGGAAGTTGTTTATCTCCTGAAATTTATTTGTATTTCTAGCCCGTATGTCTTCTAAATTTTCACAAGGGGTTTTGAAAGCTGAGCTTTTAATGTGTGGCCATAAAAAGTCGCACGGCGTGAGATCGCAGGACCGTGGTGGCCATCTAACTGGCATATAACGACTAATGATTCGGTCTTGGAAAACTTCTTCCAAAAAATTTAAATTATCGAAAGTTACGTGAATTGGTGCGCTGCTGGGAGTAGTCTTGTCGCATCTCTTCATCGTCTAATGCGTTTACAAAATTTTCTAAAATTTCATTACGGTGTCGCGCCGAATTGAGAGTCCCTTAAAAAAAATCGGTCCAATTAACCTTCTTTTCGATATGCCGCCCACACGCCCCAACTTTCTGTGAATGCAGAGACTTCTCTATAAAGAAGTATGGATTTTCAGAACTCCACATTCTCATTTGTTGAGAATTTACATAACCATGCCTCGTCAGTAAAAAAGTTTTTTTCAAATACGTTTTCATTATTATGCAAATTATCCATAAACCACTCTGAAAATTGCATTCGCTGTGTCTTGTCGTTTGATAACAATTCTTGGACTGAGCTTAGATGATAAGCGTGCATATGCAGATCATTTACTTGCTGGCTTAAATGTCGACTAGGGTTTTGTGGGTGTTCATTAACCTGCCTCAATTCTTCTACTTTTTATACAGTGCGAACTTTGGGTCTCCCATTGCCTTCCTTTCTATTCATTCTTCCTGTTTCTCTAAACAAAGCCACAGACCTAGTCAAAACTTGGCGAAGCTGGTCGAAATACATGACTATGTGTGGAAATTCTGTTTGAAATAAATGTTGAATAAACTCACTGGCTATCAACCCTTCTACCATTTCTAAAGTAACTTTCGAACTTGACAGTTCTATTTTCCATTCTCGTATACCTTTTACCTATGTTACCTTTCAAGAGTAGTAATTCAAGACATGCGTGATTGATTCCACGGCATACTTTGAGGACGTTTTTTTTTATCTTACGGTATAATGATCGCAATAACTATATGTTCCATTTAATAAAATAATACAAAAAAGCTATTTTAACGAAAATATTAGCGAAATAGCATGTCTGTAAAATTTGGAAAATAATTAATGCTGCTGCTATTAAAATATTCTTTAGAGAATGTTTAATAAATCTTTCAATACAAGTACAAAACTTAAACCTTGCTCAAGAGTAAAATCCAATTTACTTTGCAACTTAATAATATGAAAAAGATATCGTAAAGAAAAGTTGTTTGGATTTAGAAAACAGGCATGAAAAAGGTGCGAGACATTTATAGCAAAATTAGTTTTATTACGGACAGAGGTTCAATAACTTTTATCAATCGTTGTAGCAATTAACCAAGTAGGATTTTGTGTTTATAAGGATTATTACCAGTGGTCCTAGACTTAATTACCTTTGTTAGAATACCGTGTAACAACGAGTTCGTAGGTGCAACTGAACTAGTACTAGTAACTGGATGAACGGTAACTTCGGGATATGGAGGTGGTGGTTTTGTGGTATTTTTTAAATGCATTTGTAGTTCAGTTTTCTCGCTTTGGGATAATTTAGCAAACTGAATCAGTATGTCCTTGTAAGACGTATTATCTGAGTATGTTGAATCTGTAGCAGAAGACTGAGAGTTGTCCTGACCCTAAAACAGTTAATATTTTTATTATATCAGAATTTATAAACATTTTAAATATGTAAAAATTGCGGTACCAATAAAAGTTCTAAAATCAACAAATAACGAGAAGATATAGTTTAGATGTTTCTGATATGTTCAACAAGTTTATAGTTTGTAAGTTACGAATTTTTGAAAATGTGCAAATACGTTAATTTATTATTTTTTTTTATAATTTATAACATCAGGTTAAAAATATTTATTGCAATAATTTTTCATCCTTCACTAAACAACTATGATTAAGAATGTTGCGCACGTGGTGTCGCATCTGGAGTACCAACAATACGTAGTGCATAATTTTCTAACATTTCTAACTTAGCATTAAGCATTATCAGTGAAATTAAATATGTGCGGGGACTACTAAACTTCCTTATTTTCAAATTTTCGAGAAAAAGCCATTTTTTATAAAAACTTTTGCTTATCTTCAGATTTCATAAACAGTGATCAAAGTCATGATTGAGTATACTGGGTGGTCAAAATATTGAAAATTGTGAAATTCATCTTAAATAAAATAATCTTATTTTTAAGTTTTTAAAGCAATCTTATTGAACAAACTGTTCCGAAAAGGAAGCAAGGCTCAAGTATGTAGTTAAATATAAAAATTAAAAAGTTAATGTTTACCAAAAGGTGAAATTTACAATATTTTGATACTGTTACTACTCTTTACCTTTAAAACATTGTTTTAAAGAAATTAAAGTTTTTGAATTTTAAATTAAACCACGTATTCAAGCTTTGCTTTTATTTTGGAACAACTTTGTTAAATTAATTAAAAAACATAAGTATTTTATTTAAGATGAGTGTTACATTTTCAACATTTTTAACACTCTATATACTTTATCTTGACTGATCAGTACTGATCACTGTTTAAGTGTTTACGACATACGAAGATAAGCAAAATTTTTAACAGAAATGACTTTCTCGTGTAAACTTATAAAAATAAGGAAGTTTACTACAGTGCGGTACCCCATTCAGGGACTGTATGAACTAAATTTTAAGGCTAATTTAATTTTCTTCTTATTATACTTTATTATTATTATTGCTGTAAACTTAATTCTCTTTTGGCTCAAATAAATTCCATTTATTGCTATTATTACGGATGCGCCGATATTATCCGGATCTAAAACCGTAAAAGAAAAAATATTACAGCTGCCAAACCGCATGTTATGCTAATAATCCTTATTACTCCCAAAACTAATGTCAGAAAGCATAATCAATTACAAAATGTTTTATTATAGATAAATATAAAGTACCGAGTGATTCTAAAATTAGCTGGAAAAGATCCTAAAAAGTAGTCCAAAACAGTTTACAACAGCTACGATTTAAATATATGATAGAAAGTTTAATATTACTCGTATAAGACACATTTCTTTCAGGGGCAAGAGCTTCTTACCTCGAAGTAACTTTTTTGTAACTAATTTTAAAAGAAACAACATTAGAGCTGCTCGTGTTATATAGTATGTGCTTGAAACTTAACATCCAAAAATCGTTTTAATCTTTTTTATTGTTTGATTTTAGATCAAGAACACGTTTTTAAAGAAAAAAAAATATTTTCGTTTTTTGAATTTTACTTACTTTTCTTCTACATGCAAGAAAATTTATATTGGAAGTAAATTTTTAGGTAAGTATAAGAAAGTCTTCAAACCATATTTATTTCATTTTTAGGTTTTGAAAATATATTGACATAATTTATGAGTTTTCAATCATATCGTGACTAGTTTTGATTGTCGCTAAAATTCAGACTCACACGAGGCGGGGCAGAGAGAGAAGGGGGACTGAACTTGAGTAACACAAGAGCAACAAATATAAAGTGAAACAAACACGCGTGTCACCCTGAGAGCTGCTCTGAAGCACCTATTATATTCTGTTTCCTCATTTAAGTTACAGGTATGGGCATCATTGCTTTAAAATACTACATTTTTAATTACTGCAATGTTAATTGAATTTGGTCCAACCAGTATAGTTGTTTTTTAGTTGAAAGCTTTGCTATTCGAGTGTCTGGAACCATTAAAACAAAGAAATCAAAACAGAAAATGTTAACATTTTTTTGCTGTCTTAAAAAATTGCTTGTTGGTAGTTAGTGTGGTCAAAATAACCAAAAAACAAAATAAGTTTTTCTTAAATATTGCATATTCGGGTGAACACTACAGATACCAGCTTATTTCATTTGAACCATAATTAAGTACCTAACTACTAGAGCTCCAGAAACTTCATATCCAACCATGAACGTCGAGCGGAGAGGAGCGCCGGCAACGTTGTGCAGGCAGTATTTTCGGTGGTGCTTCGACGGTTAGCAAACGGGACAGGGAGTGAATTGATGTAATCTACGTACAGTACGGCGCGATATTTATTGTGAGTAAAATTTTATTTTTGTAGTGCGTGAAAATAATTCGATAGGGCATAATGTTCGGCGGTTTATTTTTTCATTTCCGGACCTAAAATATGATGGGACTCATCTGTAGTGATTAGTGTGTCATAAGGAGATATGTTGGAAAAGATCTCACTGCGAAAGGCATGTTAATACTGCAACGCATAAATTTTAAAAAAAGCGGCTACAAATCCTATATTGTTTGTAGTAGATTTAATATTTATGATGTGTGCTTGTAATATACCATTTTATACTCTCGCGAAACGACCGCTTCTTACGTTTTGGGAAAAATATAATTCCGATTGGACATTGCCATCTGACCAAACGTTAGGCAATTATTTACCAAGTTTGTGTGAAAGAATAGGGAATAAAATTCGGCGTGAAGTGAAGGGTAAAAAAGTGTGGCTAAGTACAGATGAATCAACAGATTTAAAGTAACTCAGTGGACAATGTTGTAGTTCGAACATTAGATTCACGTAAACCTTCAGTTCCCTATTTACTAGCCAGTAAAAGACTTCACAACTGTATTGGCGAAGCCATAAAAGATTTGGTATTAACCACCCTAAAAAATTTCAAATTTCAGCAAACCAAATGCTAATATTTGTTACTGATGAGGAATCATCTATGCTTCGTGCGGGTAGTTTACTGAAACAAGTTTGCCCTCATATACTACATGTTACGTGTATCTTACATGCATTACATCTTGTAGCAGAAACCATTCTCTCCTGTTATCCAGGTG
The DNA here is from genome assembly GCA_963971165.1 of Philopedon plagiatum. Lineage (NCBI taxonomy): Eukaryota > Metazoa > Arthropoda > Insecta > Coleoptera > Curculionidae > Philopedon > Philopedon plagiatum. The sequence continues at coordinate 63,803,600 of OZ020194.1, forward strand.
TGGATGCACTTATAGACCATATTTCTAAAATCCCCCAAACGGATTCGCCAATTTCATGACAAATGTCCGAATATTCTAGAACCTCCACAGCCTATTCTTACAAGATGGGGAACATGGTTGGAAGCTGCGTTTTATTATCGCCAGCATTTTCAGCAAGTATGGTCACTTGTATTACAATTTAACGCGAAAGAAGCTGCCCCGATCAAAGAAAGTCAGTTAAAATTTCAAAATCCTCAAGTGGAAGTTGATCTACAAACTATTTTTAATAACTACCAGGCGCCGCCATAAGGTCATTTGGTCAATGATCCACCTAAATTTATTTTTAATGAACCACCAAATAACTTAATTTTTAAAACCAAACTTTTCTTTCAAAAAAGTGCAAGTTCCATGCGAAAACTCCCCAAGAAAGAATCGAGCCAAGTCATCGTCGAAAGATATCCAAGCTTGCTCCGGACTGGGTCGTATTTTAAATTGGTCTCACAGGTTTATATGGACGATATAAATTCATTAAAACTAAGTGAGAAACATACATACGCGCTTTAGGAAGCTAAAAAAAGACAAAATTTGTCGACGGCCTACCAATAATATCGCGCCAGTCCCACTATGAAATACACTCGAACCGCCCCGTGAAATATACGCTTTCAAAACATTTGGGTTGGACAAAGAAAAACTAATTAGGCACCTAATATGCGCATTGTATTTGCATTGTATTAGTGTATTATTAATTAGCGGCTAAACATAGAAATACGATCTTCTCAGCCACGCCAATGTCAGTCATCAAATATATCGGTACGGGTTTTCTCACATTAGCAACGTGGTCCAGAGGTAGAGTCTCAGCTAGTGAACCAAGAGGTCGTGGGTTCGATGCTGTGCCCGGGTAGACTTTTTTAAATTTTTGTTATTTAAAAAATTAGATCGGCTCTAACAGGTGTATTGGCAACAAGTTTAGCACTTGTTCCTCAATAAAATATTTTTAAAATTATTGGTAATCTCATATCTACTACAGCTGGCAGTCTGTATCATACTTTTAGTACAAGGCACAACCTCTATTGAGGAGACGCAGAAGTATCAAAACGGGAAGTTGCTAACAATTTTAGACTAAAACACATAGAAAAGTACATACTACTAAAAAAAGTAATAAATTTCTAGAGTAGAAATGTGCAATATACTACAGTACCTATTTTATGATTTTTGCGGTGTTTATTTATAGGTAAATCATTTCTTGGCAAAACTAGGCACATTATTAAAAAACCTTCCGTAATTAAAAAAGTGTATTTTGTTTGTTGCGTTAATAATATCACTAGTTGCCCACAAAATTTTGACCCTACTGTAAAAAGACTCACGGACCGCGCCTGATAACTACCAACTACATGCAGTTGCGTATTTACGTTTCTGACGCCTATGGTCGGGCAGAGTGTTCCTGAGCTCTACTAACTACCAATCAGATTTTTTTTTATTTTTACCAAAATAAAAATAGTATTTAAAAAATAGCAAAATTATTTCAAAGCAAAGGAAAAACTAAACAAAATTATTTTCATATCTCTTTTGTAAATAATTAATAGCAAATTAATAAAATAAATAATGCCAGCCGGGCGTCGGGCTTACAAAGTTGGCTGAAAGTCCGGTAATCCAACCTAAGGGAGGTCCGTTCCATCCCAAATCTTCCTGTAACTTATTTTAAAATGGTTTCAGGGAAAAAGGCAAAAGTATAAAAAGTAAACAAATCTTAGATCAGAGTAAAGAAAACTCCTCAAAGAGTAGCATTATAGAATTTATGAGAATGTTAAAATTACCTTATGTCTGTTCATATAGTTAATATTTGGCACTTTATTCAGCTAAAAATTTTCAAGCAAGAAGATTCAGACATCAACTGGTTTTAAAGTAAAAGGAAATAGAAATTTTTCTTTTATTCAATAACATACCCCATTCATACTGTTGGGAAACAATCCGGTTTCACTGTTGCTTTCCAATCTTGATTTTTGCCCATAAGTAAAATTTCCACCTGAAAAGCTCAAAATATTGGTTTTATCGTCACTCTGAGAATGTCTGATTCTCCTACCTCTTCGTGGAACAATCTCTGGATGTCTTTGCCTAAAAGTCAAAAATGTTTTAGTATAGATCTAGAATTATGTATTACGAATTTGATCAGAATTTATCGTCAACTATGTCAGATTTAATTTATTATTAACCACCATGCTATGGAAAAGCTGGCATATTTCTTATAGATTTCCTGGAAAGTCATATTAGAGAAACGTTATTAATAAATAACAGTAACATAAGTAATTGTAATTAGTGTGTAAAACTGAGAAAACTGGGTGCAATCACGTTCACCTGTGTTACCAAAACATATTTCAATTTATTATGCATCGTGTTGATTGTCATTAATTCTTTAAATTACTTTGACCAGTGTTTAATTGGCAGCAACCATTATTAGTGCCTGTTATAGTGGCATTTTTTAAAACTGTTGGTTAAATAATAATAGAAGTAGTAGAGATACAAATGTAAATATAAAAGTGTACAGTATGATAAGAGCAAAGTGTTCGAAGTATTAATAATTCTACAATTTTAAAAATATTGTATTTCGGAGGGGTAATGAAACATCATGTTGAGCTTAATTCACTATTAGAAAAGAATATTTGACAGCAGCTCTTTCTCTTTAGGAAAAGGATATGATCTGGAAGATATTTATAATAATGACAAGGTAATTGACGTTATGCTATACAATTGCCAAGGAGTATAAAATTAAAATCTAAACACTTTTTTCTAATAACTTTTTTCAATATCTTGTCACCTAATACCAGTTTTCCATGACAATATATATTTTTTTCAATTTTGCCGGCAAACGAGTAATCACGTAACAAATGTCAAAATGAATTTTTAGGTTACCCATCATGCAGAGACAATCGGCATAAAAAGTTTTTTCAATATTCCAATAATAAAAATTTTTCCCATATGTGTCCAACTTTTTGCCGGTCACTGTATATTATGTATTTTTATCCCATCCAAGATTTCAGAGTTTCTATGGGAATGTTATTCATAGGCGTCTGAGGCAGAACTTCTTATGAAAATTAATTTTTGGTAAATTGAGAAATAAATTATCTCTCACATTCACCTTTAATATTTTAGGACATATTTTATGCTCATATTTTAAACAAGATTATAAATCTTTTAACTATGTAACTGGGAGTTATATGTATCAAATGGAGAGTTAAAATACTTTTTTATTCCTGATATATATCAAAAGTTTTTGTATAACAAATGATATTTAGGGACGTGAAACCCTCTAGAATAGTGCAGATATAATGAATATGATACAAATAACGTACGGAGCATATTTATACAGTCACATTATTTTATATAGTACAGTTTTAGTCCTATCCTAGACATAATCTAGAAGTTGAAATTAAAGAATAAGCTGCTGGGGCGGGCAGGCAAAAATATTTTTATCCCAAAAAATGTTTTCTCTACATGTGCCGAACCTCGCGTAATCAAACGTTGACAAACTGTTATAAAAAGCCTTAATCGTGTCGATTGGCGTTAATTCTTTAAATTACGTTGACTAGTGTTTAATTTGCAGAAACCCTTATTAGTGCCTGTTATAGTGAGATTTATTAAAACTGCAGGTTTGTTAATATAAATAGTAAGGTAAATATAAAAAAAATCAATATACGGTATGATAAAAGGCATATGGGTTAGACATTAGAAGTTAATAAATGTTCAGCAAAGTATTAATAACTATACAATTCTAAAAGAATATTTTATTTCTGGCAGGTAATGCTGAGCTTAATTCTCTACCCATTTTAATTAGCAAAGAGTATGCGAGAGCAGCCCTTTCTCTTTAGGAAAACAATCTTATCCGGACAATATTTGTGTTAATAGCAAGGTATCTGACGGTATTATTTGCACTGTTTTTATTTTAATTATATTATATAAAGTCTATAGAAATGCTATACAGGACACTTATAATAAATAAAAATAAGACGGAAAGAAAACCCACTAAAAATATTAAAAACAAAGTAGGCGACAGAGGAATAAAAGATCATGAACTCGTGGAGCGAATACTACAAAAATTTACTAGAAGAAGCAAAATACCTACAGAGTGAAAGCAGAAAAATACAGGAAGAAAACAGAAGGCAAGATAGAGAAGGAAAAGCAGAAGAAGGCGACAATGAGAGGAAGTCACAAGGACAAAAAGGAAAAATCAAAATAGGGAAAGTGGCCGGGATAGATAATATTAAGCCAGAGCTAATAAAATACATGGGAGAGGAAGGAATAAATCTTCTACACAGGATAGTAAACCGAGCGTGGGCGAAGAACGAAATCCCTACAGAGTGGCAAACAGCAGTGATTATGCCCATATACAAGAAGGGAGGCCACGCTGAATGCAAAAACTACAAAGCCATTTCACTTCTATGCACAGCTTACACGACATACAAGCGAATAATCGAAAAACGCCTCAAAGACAAAATTAAAACTACGCTAAGTGACAAGGCATTTAGAGTGGACAAGTCGACAAATGACTGGATATTTCTAATCAGGCAAATCACAGAAAACATAACGGCAACAAACAAGAAAGTATACGCTTGTGCATTAGATCTAGAAAAAACATTCGGTTCCATAAACCGGAATGAAATCTGGAAAGCGCTCGAAAGAAGAAATGTTAGCGAAAAGTTAATAAAGTTAATGAAAAGCCTGTATGAGAACACGGATAATATAGTACGAGTTGGAAGGGCAAGGTCGAAGAACTTCGCCACTAGCAAAGGAAGCATACTTAGTCCGCTACTGCTTATACTAATAATGGATTACACATCAAAACTGGTAAATAAGGACGTGAAAGGAGTTCACTTGGGATACAGAAAGTTGAAAGCGATATACATTGAAGCATTAATTTCCGCAGACGACCTGCTAATGTTCGCCGAAAATGAAAGAGAATTAGAAAAACGAATCGAAAACTGGGCAGTAAACTTAAAACAGTTCGGACTAAAGATAAACACCCAGAAAACAGAAATTATGGCCATAGCACATGAAGCACAGATGATGGAAATACAGATAGAAAGGACCCTTCCCTTCCTTATGAAGGAAGTGGAAAAATGAAATACCTTGAGACAAATGCAGATGCACGGGGAAACATTAAAGAGGAAGTATTGAACAGAGTAAGCAAGGTTGGGTACAGAGCACTATATAAGGTTTTCTTTAACAAGAAGGAAATTACTAAAGAAACAAAGAAGAGGGTATATGAATCAGTCCTGGTGCCAACATTAACTTACGAATGTGAATCGTGGGTATTAACAGAACAATTAAAGAACGAAACAATAGCATGTGAAATGAAAATATAGAGGGAGTAACTAGACTCGACAAGGTAGGAAGTGTAACGATCAGAAATAACCTGAAAATAAAAAGTGCGATCAACAAAATAGAAACACAAGAACTAAGGTGGTTCGGGCACCTAGTGCGCATGGGTGAGAATAAAACAGTTAAAGTCATATGAGAGACAGAGACGGGAGCTTGACAAAGACAGGGAAGACCAAGAAAGAAGTGGAACTCACTAATCGCCGAAATAGTCAAGAAAAGAGGCATGAACTGGAAGAAAGCAAGAAAAGAAGCAAAAAACAAAAAGAGATGGAGAACAACTAGGTATCACCTCTACACCGAATAAGGTAAAAGAGGATCGGGATAAGTAAGTACTAAAAGTGTAGAAAGGAAACCACTAATAATAATTTTATCATTACCAAAATGTTAAGCCAAAATAAGACTATATTGCCACTATCTTTCTGTGGCTCTGGGCCGTGGAACGAAAGCAATATACCATCCAGAAATTGGACTCGTTCAGTTTTGGAGATTGTATTAAAACTATTTTACTTATTGTGTAATTGTAACAATGATTATAATTATCATTTCAATTTCACGTCGTTAAAATATACCTGTAATCTGCTATGATCGACTGAACATCGACGAGCGATTTTTGTTTCTGTCGCAAGTCCATTGAACTGTTTATATCCAACTGAGGCTTCGGTAATATAGTTCTCTGCTTTAGTTTTTCCATATTTGAGGGTCTTATATCGCGTAGCCCTTTTATCCTTTGGTTGCATTTAAGTAAACTTTGTTGTCCTACAAAATATACAAATAAATTTATGAAGACAATAACTGGATCTTCCAGTTGATCAGTTAACTTTTGACATGTTTTAGTTATGTACGGTTTTTGTTTATATATTGTACCATGGCCTTCTGGCGGAGCGGCGCGAGACAAATAGTTGCCTCTCTCTCAATTTTTTATTATTCCTGAATAAGTGTAAACTGGTGGTAAAATTAATTTAATGAGAAGAATCCATAATATACTTTTTTACACTCTGTTGATTACTACAGTAAGTTTAGTTCTATTATTGTGGAAAATACATACTTAAATTGCATTTTCCTTTTGAAATTTTCCATAAAAAATTTAGAAAAATTTATTTTACAAAACTTCGTAATCCCCGACGGATTAATAAAGTTTTAGCCACTGGCGACTAAAAAAATTATCAATAAATGATTTTTATGGTTTAAAAACTATTAAAATTACATAGGTGTTTACATTTCTGTGAAAATTACCTACTACTTACACCCAACACAATTTAGTAATAATTTTAAAAATCTTGGATATTATATTTCAAAAATATATGTTTATTTCTTCGATATTTGCACAATGTTATAAGATAAGGATAAGGCACTTAAAAATTTATTTTATTTCGTTGGCACTACAAGCTAGTGTATTGGCCCCAGGACCTACAGATTAACATGGGCTCCGAACCACGGTCCTCAGTAACACGACACTCAGAACATGCACCCCCGAAAGGGCTATCAATCCTAGGTTAAGCGCTCCCCTATGATGTCTTTTGTTACCTACCGACCGAAGAGTGTGAAACGGCATCTTCATCTTACGAGATATCCGATCTCATCCGGCCTTTAACCGGCGTGAATAGGACGGTTTTGACGTCGATTCATTTTACACTCTTCCCTTCGCTTTTTCACCTACCTCACGGTAGCGTGTACTTCACGAAACATAAGGCACTTGACTGCTAACCATTTATTACACCACGAAAGCAACACATTTTATAATCCTTTTCTTTGTATGATTGTTGTGTCCTTATTAAGGCACAGGCGCCCATACTTCAATCTCAGGATTAAAAGACTGTTTATGCTTTAGTCTTTTGATATATAATTAATTATATAATATATTACTGTTTAAATCAGAAATAATAACAAAAAATAGTAGAACACTACCTGACAACTTGTGTCCATAACTTTCAACCTTATAAAATTAAACTGGATGGTTAATCCGTCGACAATACTTCTTAGTATTCAATTCCCAGCACTATGATTGTCTAAATAACATAAGTCGTAAGAACTTCCGTCCCATATTAACAGATTATGTTAATTTGCCAATTACAAGTTTTTCTTTTTTTATTTCCAAATGCTAAGAAGCGCAGAATATTAGCGAAACTAGACAAATCTCAATACAAATATTCGGTTCGCTAAATGTGGATTATACACATTGAATAAATTTGATCGAATTCATTCGTTAGCCTTCGTTCGCTATGTAATACGCGCCTTAAATCGCGGCGAGATTCGCGTCATCTGGACAAACGCTTAATTGATTAGTCGATCATAATAATGTATTAGGAAATTAAATTAGCATTGTAATTTGAAGCTAAAATAACTGGATAATAATTATAATTAAAAATAATGGAAATTACCATTATTTAGTGCTTCAGGTTGAAAATCAGTAAGATCACTGTCATTAATAAGTAATACTTGTCTTTTCCTCTGTAATCTTATAAGAAGTTCCTCTTTAATTTTCTTCATATGAAGTAGATGATTCCATTCTCTTTCCTGCAAAATATAGGTTTAAGTAAGACAGGTTGATTTTGTGCATCAGCTTAATGTACTACAAAAATATAATTCGTTATACAATATATATAACAATATATTTTCGTTAACAAAATAATTTATCTAGGTACATGAACATCTTATTTTTAATAAATTTCATTTACGGACATTTAATCACTTTCCAAATGATATTAAACTTCAATATAACCCTCCATAATAAGTCAAAAATTGAAACATCTCGTTGACCAGAATTGAGTAGGATAAAATTTAATTATTTACAATTAAATAGCCTACCTTTACCCTAAGTAGAAATTATTATTTTTTTGTTATTTATTATTATCGTTTTAACACTATCGGAACTACATAAAATGCTTCTCGCGTTGACTTACGGGTATCTACATGGCCATAATTATATTTTTACCATTGACATATTACAAGCGCAGCTTATTACTTGCATCAGCCGAAAATGTCCAATTCATGGGAAAAAATGGCGTGTGGATTCATTTACCGCCAGTGAGATTTTTAAAAGTCCGTGCCCTGGAGGCACGCGCTTAGGATTTCTCTTAATTGCTAGCAGGCGACAACTATATGACCAGAATCCGGTTGAGGCATTTCTGATCGAATTGATGGCGTTGTTTGTTACATACACAAAATTACGCCTTGATTTCTCAATGAACCAGACGACGCCCCGTGAAGCGGCGTTGCCACTCTCACTCTAAATTTCGTCACCATACAATGAAAATAAATTACTAAAAATGTATTATCACGAAAAATAATGGTATATTGGTATATTGTCACAAGTGGAAAAACCGATAATATTTTATAGATCAATATTTGGAAGTTCAATAAGTAAACTGCCCTCTAAATTGGCAGGATGTAGCTTATTTATTAAATATACATTCAAATTGCAATTGTGAAATATTATAGTTCCTTTATAAAATCAAACAATTACTTGAAGTAATTTATTTAAACGACGCTATTATCTAGTCAGCAAAATTGCGGTTTCTGACCTAAAGTCAACGCCCCTCAAAAGGAGGGGAAAAACTGCTGACTGGGTGATAGGGCGATCGGAACGACGAAAGTTGGAAAAGACGTGTACGATTCCCTGTCCGATGCGTTTGTGATTGTGATAAACTGAGGAAGAAGTGATCTTCCAAACTGTTATGTAAGTAATAGAAAATTAAGTTGTCTTTCCAGAGCAAATTATAGAAATCTGTCTTCTGTTTGTCAAGATTGAATATTCCTATTTTTTGTAAAAAACGATTTAAGTTTGTTTTTAACTCACGTTTGATTTCGATCTAGTTAAGCATTCGTTACCTGTACGCCCCTAGTCACCCCTAAAACGAGGGCGTGGCATTTGGTGGAGGTGCCGGGTGCCTGATCTCAAATGTCACGCCCTCGTTTTAGGGGTGACTAGGGGCGTAGAGGTAACGGAATTTTTTTTTCGAAAACAAACTTAAGTCGTTTATTTACAAAAAATAGGAACATTCAATCTTGACATAAACAGAAGACAGATTTATATAATTTACTCTCGAAAGACAACTTAATTTTCTATTACTTATATTACAGTTTGGAAGATCATTTCTTCTACAGTTTATCACAATCACAAACGCATCGGACCGGGGATTGTACACTAGTGTCTTTCCGATCGCCCTATCACCCAGTCAGCAGTTTTCCCCTCCTTTTGGGGAGCGATGACTTTAGGTCAGAAACCGCAATTTTGCTGACTAGATAACAGCGTCGTTTAAATAAATTACTTCAAGTAATTGTTTGATTTTATAAAGGAACTATGAAATTTCATAGTTGCAATTTTAATGCATATTCAATCAATGAGCTACATCCTGCCAATGTAGAGGGCACTAACTTATTAATAAGTAAAATATGATTATAGTTTACTTATTGAACTTCCAAATATTGATCTATGAAATATTATTGGTTTTTCCACTTGTGACAATATTTTATTAATCCTTAGTCATACGCTTTAGCCTGTGGTATTTATGATTGTAGATAAGTATTAACCCACAGTAATTGCGTTATTTTAGTAGAGTATAACAATCGGCAAATATTCGACATAACTGAAAGCCTGGCAACAGTCGTTCTTAAAAAGTAGGTGGCGGACCGTATGGTTTGGTGGGTTATAAATAACTTGATGATTGCTCTAAAATGAAAATAATGATATTTATATTTGATTCGAAATCAATGTAGGGGACGCTCACGTGTGTTAACGTTGCAGGGCCGCAGACATCCGATTTGTAACCGACTGTACTGACAATAAAACTGCTGTATTTGGTGTACTCGGTGGTTTTATTTTATGATTAATACGGTACATCACAGTTAGTTACTAAGTCACAACCCAACCCAACCGCAGCCCCCTCTAACGAAACGTAAAAGCTGTATATTAATTTTTTACTTAAGTTTGTGCCTCAGTAGCACTAACAAAAAATATGAACTAACAGCAAGTCTCGAAACTAAAAGTCTAAAAACCAAGAAAAAAAAATTAATCATTTTTTATATTAAAACACAGGGGTGGAGTTAAAATTTGGGCCGGGGAGTGGGGGGGGGGGCGCAAAGTCACCTCGACTACACAAAAGTATAGAAAAAATGAAAACGGGCAAATTCGCATGCGACATTATTTTTTATTGTTTAGGGTTCTAAGAAATTACACTATTTCGTAATGGACGAAATATCTAAACCTGTTCTTGCGAAAACAAAACGGTTTGTCATCTTAACTTACCAATATTGTAGCATTTTTTTTATTTACTCGTATACCTTGTGTCCATTTGAACTGATATATGAAAATTTTTCGAAAACGTATTTTTTGAGAGCAAATTTTTTCGAAAATATATTTACTCGAAATCAGAACTTTTTTGATAATACAGCTATTCGAAAACTAGGGATGTTTTCAATTTTTTTTTCGGAAACCAACTTTTACAATTTTCTTTAAACCACTTATCGAAACATTTTTTAAGAAAACATGTTTTTCGAAAGTACATTTTTCAAACAGTGTTTCGAAAAGACCTTGAATATTCCTATTAAAAAATAAAACACTTTTTTGAAAGTATGTACTTTACTACAGTGTAATGTAGCAGACATAAGGAAACGTAAACCTCACCGAACACAAAAACGGTTCGTTTAGGTTTATTCAGGATCTTTTTTCGTCATTTTCCAAGCTACTAGAGTTCATAATTTAATTTTCTAAATACTTTTTAAAAATATATATATTTTCGGAAATTGTACCTATTTTTTAAAAAAACTTTTTGAAAAAGTGATCTTCGAAATACGTGTTTTCAAGAAAATATTTTCAAAATATTTCATAATTCGTTTTCAAACAAGCATCTTTGAAAAGGCTGTCAGGACATTTTTTAGAAAAATGTATGTTCAAAATATGTGTTTTTCAAAAATTTCGTTAATCCGTTTTCGAAAAAGCTGTTTTTTAAACAAATTTACTTTCAACACTGATGTTTATTGAAAAAAAAGAAACTATTTGGTTATTTGTTTCCTTTAGAAGCCAAAACGATCCGGCCCAAATTTTGATAAGATCGCAGTGAGATGTGTAAGGAATGTTTTCAGAAAGAAGCAAGAGCATGTAAATCAAAAATGCAACAAAAGGCTGGCATTTTTTATATTACATATTTGTATTATTCTTTTCAAAAAATTCATATTTTTGTGGTATAATTCATTTCAAAGACCTTACATAGACGGCAAATGTTTGTTTTTGTTTATATTTTTTGTAAAATACATACAGGAATGGTTAATGTTTATGTTACAATATTAATTTTTATAAAATTCGCTAATGAAATCCTTTTTGTACAAGGCTTTAGAGGGGGCGCCTCTCCTAAATCCGCCCCAGTTAAAACACCATTTCTATTCGTGAGCTCCCCTAAATTTTTGTTATCTCGGCGCCTATGATAATGATGTTTATTAAATAAATATTTCTTCACTTTATTTCAATAAGGACGTTGTTAGGGGTTACGTTCTGTGCATGGCACTCTTCTACACTTTTCTTACTGTGTAACTTCTTATTGCACCACTTCATAGAATAGTGATGTGTGAATGGTAATGCAACTTCAGTTGAAGTTTCGTTGGTATTTACACATTACCGTCCTAGATTTGCCCCAATTTTTTCAACAAGTCCGAAAGCACCCAACATACACGCGTTTTTTTCTATCAGTTAGAGTCGTAAAGACCATTTTGATCTTAGATTTTGATCATTTCCTGATTAAAATTCCGTAGGACACTGCCTTTGTTTACAGAACTTGCTCCGTAAATTTGCCGCATTTGGTAATAATGTTTGCTGGTCTACAAATATAGCATGTGAATAATTTTTTCCTACGACCACCTATGAAACTGAGTAAAAAAGCACGGTTAACTTGGCGAGAAAGTGCCTTATATCACACGCGTGTTGAAAAATACATTTCAACACGTGTGTTGAAAAGTACTTGTCAACATGACATTTAAATATATGGTGCCAATTTCATTTGTTTTATTTTCAGCACACTTGATGAAAATGTTAGTGTTGAAAGTGAGGGTTTTAAAAGACAGAAATTGAAGGTTTTTTGTAAATATTTTTGTGGTCGTAGGAAAAATATTGTACATTACTCGTGTGAAAGTAATTTTTGCACACTCGTGGGATTAACATTCCCACTCGTGTGAAAAATGCCACTTTCAACACTTGTTATGTAATATACTGTTACATAACGTCGACTAAGGCGACATAAACTTTAATTCTTTAAGAAATAATAGGTTTGTAAAGCACAATTCTGAAGCAGTAAACGCTTCGTGCAAATTCGGTGGATGCTTTTATTTTTATCCAGTTCCTATTAGTATTAATCTGTCCAATTATAAGTATCGATGTTCACTGTTCCAGTGAAATGTCTATATAAAAACACTTTCATCATTTTTTTATGCCATACCTTTTCCTTCGCCAGCTCATTAAGAGTTTTTATTTCCATCAAAATTTGTTCGCTGAAAGAGTTTATTTGCTCCATACTGGAGCATTCGGCCATTTCAATAAATTCGTTTATAATTTTGTCTCGAGTAACAAAATTGTCTTGTATCACTGTTTTCAGTCTTTTTATAGAGGAATCTTCTTCATCTAATTTTCGTTTATTGTTGGTTTCTGACGTTGAACTAGTCGTACTGAAAAAAAAAAATAGCTGTTAGTATTCGTACAAACTAACGTATGAATTTCCTCACGAAATATTACAAACACATTAGATACCAGTACAAATGGATTTACGAAGATTTTTCAAAAACCAGTTTCTCGAACACATTTTTTGGAACATCTAATCTAATTTGCAGCTTAAGCGCCGGTTACTTAAGAAAGTCCATTAAAAACTTTGGGATTGTGAATTAGATATCATATTTATTTCTTCGAGAGAGTATGTACAATTTTTCGAAACATTTTTTTAAATACATTTTTTCGAACAAATCTTCTTGGAAAATACATTGTTTCGAAAAACATTTTTCTGAAAATAACTTTTTGAGAAATACCCAAAATTTAACCAAAAATAACGTAGTTCTTCAAAAAACAATTTTTTGGCAATACGTACTTTTCCGAAACAAATTACACAGCCACACAAAAAAAAAGTTTCACGTTCGGTAGACTAGATCCCAGGGGCGGCCGGTAAATAGGGGCTATGGAGCGCGAGCCTCCCCCGACAATACTCAAAAATAATACCTAATAAACAGTATTAAACAATAGTTATTTATTTCAAACATATCTATACCGATTTTTCAATAAAATATTCTGATTTTACATTTATTTCAAAAACAAAACAGAGGTTTTGCGCTTATCCGCTAGTTGGGGTTTCTTTTGATCCCGCCGTTGCATCGAGGCTACAATAATTGTTTGAGCCACAGAATTCGACTTCGTTGACGTTCGTTCGGTTTTATTCGGGTTGATTGCGGGATTTCAGCACGGGAAAGGGCTTTCGGCAGGTGAGCCTAGTCCCAGCAGTCCACTGTTTTATTCTGCGGTGTTGTAGGCGATTGAATCATTTAAAACAGGACAGTAAGCCCTATGGCATATGTTTCCTCTCATTTCACGCAGTTATTGAGCTTTCAGACGAGTCTATGTATACAGAGTTACGACTACTGTGATTTTTTGATGTTAGAACGTGGTCATAATTCAGTTCATCAATTCTGTTGTCGAATTCCTTTTCTAAACGTATCAGAAACTTTCTATTTCCTAACTTTCATACCATTTGTACGTTTTGAATTACATTCACGCAAGTTTTCTCAAGGTTAGGTTGGAATTCTAACCTATATTCGCTGGGAATCACATATTTGAGTAACTTGAGTATTGATTTTCATCAATTTATCACCCGCGCATTATTTCTCGCGACGTCAGCGATTTATGTTTGAGTCATAAAATATAGCTTTGAATCAGAATGAAACACTATTTTTAGCTATTTTGATCTATTTTTTGAGGTTATAAAAAATACTGACCCGATGGAGTATTTCTGATGTCAAATTCGTGTTCAGCAGCTCAAAATACATATAAGTAGGGGGTCTAGTCTAACCAGGGTTATCAGATCAAAGATTTACTAGCCAGGACAAGTTTATAAAAAAATCCGGACCTTATAAAATTTCTTCTGAAAAAGTATGAGTAATTATTTTTCACATTATTCAGCGTTTACCCGGAATTTTTGAACACAGTCTTTTGTAGTTTTTTGAGAAGTGATTTTATTGATCTGTCATGTGTTTTGTTATTTTTAATATCCGGACGCTTATGTAATATTCGCCCGGACGCACCTGGATGAATTAAAAACCCGAACATGTCCGGGCAGATCCAGACGTCTGGTAACCCTAAGTCTACCGAACATGAAACTTTTTTTGTGTGGCTGTGTTATTTTTGAAATACCGTAGCGTCTCTCGAAATTATTTTTCGATAAATGTGTTTTCGAAAAAATGGACTTCAAAAAATTCCCCACAATATTACGGAATCAGCTGTTTAGCTGGTAGGCGCAATAAAGAAGCGTTTAAATTGTCGGTTTTCGAATGAACTAAAATATTTTATTCATTTCTACACAAAAGAAATATGTATTAGTATTTTGTCCTCGAGAGGTGCATAAAAAGTTGGATACCGATACCAAAATGTTCGTTTCCGTTTTAAAAGTACTTAGGAAGTAAGGAAGTTATCATAGGATTTTTTTATTTAGATAAATTTAAATCATTACGGTTACCAGGAGAGCATCCTTATAATAAAAAGAACAGGATAATTCATCCCCATTTCTGTTAAAGAGTTAATACAAAAACTCGTTAATTAAGTGCTATAATTAGAATTGTCATGTAGGATATAAATCGTTTTTATTTCAACAAGAAGAAAACGTACAAGTTTTAAAGAAAAATAAAGAAAAGGGCGGAGTTTAGCTGAAATAACAAAATAGACACTTTTTGTACAATACTAAAAGAAAACTATGGCACAGGAATTACAGGATCACATTAAAGCATAAGAAATACGTATTATTATTAAATATTATTGTAATACCGACAACACGTCTTGTTTTAATTAATAATAATTAAACCTAAGTTATTGAAAAAAAAATAGTTTATTGTATAGATTGACTGAGCATTAAGAAAAGAGTTGCTGAAACATAGCGGTCGATGTTGAGGAATGTGGAATAAAGAGCGACATCTAACTTCAACCAAGAGACAATTTGAAAGTCTGGAAAGTATGCTAAAATATATCACGGCTTCTTTGTAGTTAGGATTCGTTGCACAAAAGTAAGAAAGAGCAGTTTTTACAGTTTTCCCTATTAAGCCAATTTAGTTGCACAAGAACTTTAGCATGAAAGGAACCGTTACCACCCACAAGAAACCTTAAATTTGTTGGTTATTATGTTATATCACAAAAAATAAATCAAGTGCGAGTCGGACTTGAATGCAGAGTTCAGTACGAACCAAATGAGGCCATGTTGCTGTTAATGTTTTTCCTAAGTTTAGTTTAGTTTAGTTTTATTTATTTGTCCGTAGGCTATTTAGACTTAACTTAACAGATTTAACTCATATACTATAATCTTCATTATAACATTAGTTTAATTTCTTTTTAGCATTTTATGACTGTTTCCAGCCTTACATTTGGACAGTCCCGCAAAATACCCCACATTTTAACTTTGAGCCACAAAATCTGTGGCTTATTTAGTTTGCAATATCTGCATCCTTTCCTTTTTAGGAATTTCAGACACAAGAATTAATTTTATTAATTTTTTAGTGTTCGGTACTTACTTAATTAAAAAGAAGTAAGTAATACTTTCCAGGAATAACAGAATCATTTTATATGACCTGATATTAAAATAACAATTCAATCATCGTAAGTGTAAAATAAGAAAAAAAAAGAAAAATACTGGCATTTTTGCTACTTTTCTTAGGGATGGGAGTAAATCGATTACTGATTCTTTTTAATAAATTATTGAGTAGGGAGGGTAACTTCGGACTCAAAACTCTGCGTAAGAAAATAGCAAAAAAAATAATTTTAAAAAACCGCTGCCTCCTTATCCCTGAATGATCAAATAAGTAATATTCTAAACAATTTGGAATTGGGTGTCAAAAGTTTGGACTATTTCAAATAACTTAAAAACAACCCGACATATTTTAATAAAATTTGAAGTGTGGAAATTTTAAATTCAGAGAACACGTTATTCTTGCCGTAGCTATATAGCGAGATTCGCAAGAATGGTCAACTTCACACGATGACTTGGAAAATATTATCTGGTATTCGTTTACGAGAAGAATATACGAGAAGTACTCAAAGAGCCAATGTTTTTGACTTTTTATGTCCTCCTTATGTTTAGGTCACTGTGTGCCACAATTATACTTTCTAAGACAAACGGTTTAAAAGGTAAAAGGACAGCGAGGCACACCAAGTGTTTGGAGTTTTCTAATTAGATATTAACAATTAAACAGACGAATGAACCAAGACAAGCAAGACAAAGCTAAGAAAGCGGGGCATAAAAATAAATAACACGAGGAAGAAGTTTATGATAAGGGAAAATTCGGCGCTGGCGCCTTGAAATGAGAAGCCCGTTATCGCTTTTTAATTAAACGTGATTATAGAATACATATACAGTTACCTGGTCACGTGCAAAATGTCATGAGAGCCGAGAATGACAAACCGCGTTAATGGTAAGCCTAATAAATTGTGAGTTAACTTCAAGTAACTTGTAATATTTCTTTCTTTTTGGTGCTCCTATTCTATCTTCCCTCTTTTTTTAATCTCCCCCTCTTTAAATTTGAAATGTCCATTTAATACTGACTTCTTTGACCCCAATATCATTAAAAAGTACACAGAGTTTTAGAAAAAACATTATTTCTCGATACATTTCATCCCCTCGTCCCGCCTGATTTACCTTTTTTATTATATTTCTTAACTCCTGTTGTGTGAAATTGGAATTTGACTTAAATTATCCCGGTAACAATGTAGGTACTATAGGTACAGCATTCTTTAAAAAAAGCATTTGATCCCCTCTCATCCTGACTACTTCAACATTTTTTAACATGTTAAATAAGATTAGATTTTTATTAGTCAATAATTTTGAAAAAATTTGCAGTCATTTTATCCCCTCTGACCCCCTCCCCTTTAACATTTTTAAACATCTGTTAGACTAAGTTAGATTTTTTGGAAGGCAATCCATAGTTAACGTCAAGACTTATCGTTTATTTCGAAAGCTTAACGTAGGGGTGCTACATACAAACGTACACCAATCGAAAACTTGTGGTAGGTATAGTCTAACAAGCGGAAATTTTCTCGTACAAGGCATCAATAATTGATGCACGAAACTCTTATTATTTGTCACATTGTATGCCTAAGGGCGGTAAAATGTCAGTCTGTAAAACTTAAAGGCAAAGAGGCCGCCATCTTGCTTCGATCAGTCACATGCGGGATGCAAAGCGCATCCAAAAAGCGTCCCGAATATACCCGAACTTCACTTCGGAAATAAACGTATACGCCTAGACGAATACTCGTTAACTCTGGATTGTCCCCCGTCTCCCCAGAAATTACATATTTGTCAACATTTTCGGAAAAATCCCAGCCGCTCGGGTTGTATCCCCTCTCACCCCTCCCCTTTATTAAATTTTTAAAGTCAAATATCAACAGAACCATCCTAACACAACGAAGAAAAATTTATTTAAATCGCTGTCGTCATTGCGAAGGAGACAAGCAAAAACTGTCGATCTTCATATTCATATTTTTTTAGGTTTTCACTCACTTTTGGTAAAACCCTTACTACGGGGCGATCCGGGAGAATTCATCTACAAAACAAAAAAAAAAATCATCGAAGTCGGTGAATACTTTTAAGAATTATGCGCGAACATACATAAAGCAATATGGGAAGATCAAGGCATTTAACTATCTATAATCTCTATTTTAAAACATCGGCTGACAAGGTTTTCGTCTTCACACTCCCTAAATTTGACCAAATTGTGTGCTACTGTTTCCAAACAGCACTAAATGAATAGTGATGAGTTCACGAACGTAAGAAAATGTTTCATAATAAGCGTGTTGTACTAGTAAACGATCAATGAATAAATATGCACATTACAAGTGTAAATTGAATATACCAATATCGAACAAAAACAGTAAGTACTGAAGGTGTCGCAATAACCTTGACACATTTTTAGATTAAGTATTGTACGCAGAGTTAAATGTTTATTACTTTTTATCAGTCTTGTTTGCATACAGTATTGTCTTAGTTTCTTGTTCTATAATTTATAATTCTGTAACAGAGGTACTTGACCGTCTAAGGGTATTCTAAAGTTGTTCATAAAATTAGGGAAGTTTTTTTCTATCCCAACAAAATCATGACAATAGAAAAGCCAAGTTCTCGTTCTTCGGCCGTAAAAAGTAGTGAGATCTGATGTAGAGCCCAGTGCAATTTCATTGATATTTATTGGGTATGAATCTTGTTACATGAAAGTTTTAGGTTGATTAAACTTTATAGTTGTAAAATAAACAGTTTCAGATCCAATAGGTAACAATGAACTTGAACTTTTCCCCCAAAAGCAAATTTGAGCTATATAATCTTCTCCAGTGCCAAAATATGCGGGGTCCCAAAGTACTAGTTATTGCTTCCAGAAAGGGGTGCCTCTATAAATATTCTCTATTTTTTCATGGCTTGGATTGGCCTGCATTAATCTTCATTCGGTGACAAGCCGCCCCAAAAAATGCCACCAAATAACGATGGCCCCATGAACCACAAGTGGCAAAACAGAACCTCGATGAAAATTCGTCTTCTATATTTACAATGTGGTTCAGGATGTAATAGTGTCTTTATAGGGGGGGGGGGGTTAATGGAGACAAATACCCCGTAAACATGCGAAGGCACGATATCTGGTAAAAAAATATTTCAATATTCAACATTATTTGGTATTTATTAAATTTTAGTCCGTCCAAGATATCTGCAACAGGCAAAAGAATTTAAATAATGCAATGGAAGGCTTAAACGCCGTTACCAATTGTTTGTAAACCAGTTTTGAAAAACTGTTTAGTTTTTCATTAATAAAATTTAAACTTTTCTTACCACATCTGGTTTACAAACAAATTTCCAACGTTGTTTAAGCCGTCCCTTGCATTCTTTAAATTATTTTGCCGGTTGCAGATATCGTGGGCAGACACAATAATTAATGGCTGTTGTTAAGGCCGTATTTAGGATCTGTAGACCCCTAGGCTAAACCTGTGGTGCGGGCCCTACCGGAGGAAATATTTTTTGAAAATTAACCTGCAAAAATCGCATTTTAGAGCAATTTTCTGACTAAAAACCTAAAAGGGAACATTTACGGGCATATTTTCCAACGCTAGTCCGGTCTAATTTGACAACCAAAAGTTTTAAACTGACAAGTGTAAGAATAAGACAACTAAGTTTTATACTATGAATTTGTTTCCGAGTTTTTTCACCAATTTATAAAGAAAAGGGCAATTTTAGTATGTACCTTCAACAATAATAGAACTAAATTAATTCTAGCAATCCGCTCCAAAATGAAAATCATATGGAAACCAACAAATCGCTGAAATATCGGAATAATTCACAAGTTTTCAATAACGACTTATTAACATTGACACGACAAAAACTAGTCAAAACCTAACTGATCAACTAGAAGATCTTAGTTTAAACCAGTAGTAGAACTTAAAGCTTTTTAGTGAATCTGAACGTTAAAGTTTATTATTAAATTGTAGAAAATTAAAAATGAAAAGAATTAAACATTATTATTCCACACGATTTATTAATATTGATATGTACAACTATATTAAAAAAATGTTGTCAATTGCAAGCTATACTTGCACAATTAGTGTTCCGTGTCATCAGCCTCCCACTTAACCTGAGCAATCCTCGGCCGTCCGATCCTGGCCTATCTGCCGCGCGTATGCGCGGAGCTGAGGGGGGACCGTTTTGCCTGAGCCAAATTGAAAATTTTAAAAAACTTGTAAGGACATGATTTTTTTTCAGATTTTTCTGAGCAATCTTTTTGGTAGTAAGGGTGGGGGACAGAAATTTTTAAGCGTTTTCCCGAAAAAGTTTTAAAAAATGCATCATATATATTGTTGTATTCGTACTTCAATAAGCTTTAATTTGACACCCTACACGATGCCCTTAATTTTTGTTTCCATTTCCCAATTTACCCCCTAAAATTAATTAACCCCCAGAATCAAAATTCAACTTTTTACACTTCACTTCTATAATTGGGCCACCACTCTCTAACTCTGTGCTAAATTTCAAATTTTTACGTCGAATAGTTCCAGAGAAAAATCGCCTGTGACAGACAGACGGGCGGACGCGCACGGGCGGACACCGAGGTTCCGTTTCACGGAACACTAAAAAGAACACAAAGTTGTTGTGTTCTTGTTTTGTGTTCTTTGTTGTGTTCTATATTCCCAAATACAAAAATTAGTAGGTATTTCAATTTAAAAAATAACATATTGAAATTTTAAGTAAACATGTTAGGCAAATGCATGATAAAAAAAAGGAATGTAACAAACAAGTAAATTTTACTTATATTTAGTTTTACTTATTTTTAATTCAAATACAGTACTTTCCCAATTAATCAGACTTAAAATGAAAGTGTCAAATAATCTTAATGGCTACTTGGTTTGCGCCGAACACTTCATATTAATGAAGCAACTTATAATATCTTCATACCTTAGTTGTCTTAAACTATCACTTTCAATGCTGAGCAAAGCCAAAACGACATATTTTATTTTAACCTATTCAAAATTAAAATTGTTAAACAGTTTTTTTTTTGTGGTGCGGGCCCCTTTGTGGTGTGAAAGCCTGCGCGTAAATGCGGCCCTCACTGTTGTGCACGAATTATTTTCTTTTTTTTAAACCTGAGCAAATTCTAATCTTACCTATTCTCTTCATGTTTTTCGTCCAACTCATCTTCACTTCGCTTTTCTTCTTTTTCCTCTTTAACAACAATTTCTTTTGTGTCCTCATCTTCAGCCTTTCTGTCTTCTTCAACACCATTTTCGTTTACGTCTTCAGTTTTAAGTTTTTCAATGACCTCATCATCCCTTGCATGACGTTGCTCAGCGTGGCCAGGAGAGGAGGGAGGATTTGCGTCGCATCCTTCCCGTACGTCTTCCATGATCTGCATTTTATTAAGACTAAAAAGATATGTAAATAAATAAGTGTTTAAAAGTACACCATAAAAAGTATGTGTAAACGCTCAGGTTACTGCCTGTTATTTTAAGATACAAAAAACGTAAAACGATTTTTATTATTTAGGACATCACATTATACCATATATTATGGTATAGCGCGTATATATAGCGCTTTGCCTAAGTAGTCAGCTGGTGAAGTAATATAATATCATTCTAAGAAATATGGACTACGTGTCCATGGTCGTCTTAAGTACCTATTTTGCAGAAAATACGGCAAATTTTGGTATGTAATTCAGCGCTCGGAGGGGCATATAGCCCGGAGAAAAGCTGTTTTACCATTATTTGTTGAAATCCTTATTGTATAAGGAATTTTCAGGTGGTTAGAGAATTTATTCTCAATTTTTGCATACCTATTTTATAATTCGGGTTTTTTCAAATCAGTCCATCCGATATTCATCCGATTTCTTTATTACCACACGAGGTTATAATAATGGCAAAGCCAGGTTCTTCTTCGTTGTCCATTTTCGTGTTTCGATCTTGGATATAGAATTAATCGTCAATAGGATAAATAAATAGTGCCCGTACATTTTGCTTAGAGTATTCTAATGTTTAGTGATTGTCAAACATGGTGCTATGATTAATCTTAATACTTTATGATATTACGTGGGACTTCCTGTTTATGGAAAGCTTTCTTATTAATCGTCCAAAGAAACTACAGCTTATAAACACATTCTAATACAATTTATTTCAGATTCATGTTACTTTTTTGGTAAAAAGGCATCACTAAGAATAAAACATACTTATGTATTTTCATGATAGATAACCGAACTTCGTCCTAGTGCATAGGTATGTTTGTGATAAGAATGTTTTTTTATATAAAAAAATCAAATGTGCAATAAATTTAACAAACGTATATTAAAAACAAGTGAAACGAAACTGTATTAAAACAAATATTTCTTTCAGTATAATTACAAAAAAATTCTTTTTTGCGAAACAAGTCTTTAAATAAATAAAAAACCTTGAAACTTGAATAGATAATAAACTTATATACTGAACTATTTTAAACAAAAATATTTTTGCTCAACTAGCAACAAGAACTATTACTTATGTTTCTTGTTGCAACAAACAAAAAAAAATGACGCAATTTCTAGCTCAGGCGCTACTGAAAATGGCACTCCAACTTTGGAACCTTCTTTTTTTTTTCATTTTTCGTAACTTTTTGGTAAAAAGACATCACTAAGAATAAAACATATGTATTTTCATGATAGATAACCGAATTTCGTCATAGTCCATGCATAGGTATTTTTGTAATAACAATGTTTTTTTTTATATAAAATAAATCAAATGTGCAAAAAATTGAACAAACGAATATTAAAAACAAGTGAAATGAAGTTGTATCAAAACAAATATTTCTTTCAGTATAATTACAAAAAAAATTCTTTTTTGCAAAACAGGACTTTAAATAAATGAAAAACCAGAACTAAACTTGAATAGATAATAAACTTATACTGAACTATTTTAAACAAAAAATATTTTTGATTATTTATTTAGCAACGAGAACTATTACTTATATTTCTTGTTGCGACAAACAAACAAAAATGACGCAATTTCTAACTCAGGCGCCATTGAAAATGGCATTCAAACTTTGGAACCTTCTTTTTTTCATTTTTTGGTAAAAAGACATCACTAATAATAAACATATGTATTTTCGTGATAGATAACCGAATTTCGTCATAGTGCATAGATACTTTTGTTATAAGAATGTTTCTTTATATAAAAAAATCAAATTTCCGATAAATGTAACAAACGTATATTAAAAACAAGTATCAAAACAAATATTTCTTTCAGTATAATTACAAAAAAATTCTTTTTTGCAAAACAGGTCTAATTAAATAAAACACCAGAACTAAATTTGAATGGATAATAAACTTATTCTGAACTATTATTGTCATTTTGTGAAATTTGACACAATAAAATTATTATTATTCCTTCCTAATTATTCTTGCTGAATTTAAATTCAAATATATTGTTATTAACAAATAACACGCTTTCCCGGACAGGTACATAGGCTACACGTACACCTTATTCACTGAAATATATTCATCTCTGTGAAGCGACTCTTGAAAACCGTTAAAATTTCCCTTAAAAACTCAAGCCCTAACAAAGACAAAAATTACAATAAAATTACCGCACCGTGAGTTTTTCTACAAAAGGCTCTACTAAAATTATTAAATACAATTCAAATTACCTAGCTTAATATTGCTACCAGTTTTTTTAAAGCATTCCTTGCACTGATTGCACCTGTGTAAAGACGTTTAAGTTTTCACAGAAAAAAACATACATTTGGTAGTTTTCTGGGACTCATAATGTGGCGCTATTCCTTAGAAAAGCATTGTATAAATTCGAAGCTCTAAAACCTTTAGCTGTGTTCATACTAATAAAAATAGTATACATATCACGAAATTACCTGTATATCTCACCATATTCAGCATGATCATACATATTTGTCATACCCTGGATCTGTAGTACAAGTGTAGGGTACTCTATATTTTGGATAAATATTTTATTAAATTTGAAAATAAATAGTAAAAATTTCATACTTTATTCTTAAATTAAATTAATAGGTAGGCAGCCGAATATACGAACATACTCAACCATGTGCAAATATAAACACACTTATAATTATGCTAACAAACCAATTTCAATTGGCTTACATCGGTTTTGTCCCTAAAGAATGCAGTAAGTGACCCAGTTTTTATAATTACAGACGTTAGTTTATTTATACATTGTGTATTTATTTATTATGTGCAACAGTGCTGCAGGTCCATGGATATTGTTTTTATTACTTTTATAGTTCAACCTGAAAAATCCACAAAAATCCTTATTATTAGATGTTGGGTTGAATGTATACGAATATTTTTTGCATCGAAACAAAAACACAACATCACCATGAAAATGAACTATTTTAAATATAGGGTGATATTCGTGCAATTTCGTGATAAAAATTATCCACAATCATACCCATTGCGCCAAGAACTCAACGTTTTAGTAGTATATTTAGAGAACTTGATACTAAAGTCTATTTGTTTGGACGATAGACCGATGTAAATATTAACCCTACACGTCATAGTCTGACGATCTCGTCGAACCAGCTTCCTATTCGTATTGGCCGACCGGACATTAAATTGAAAGAGGCGTGTCAGACAGCTATCGGCGGTATTTCGCAGGATTGTAATTAGGCTGTCTAGTGAAAAAGGCTATTCGACTTTGTTTCGAGTTTTGACTTGTTTTGTAGTTTTAATTTTTTGCGTTGATTTTTAATCGCTTTTTGTTTGTTCGGTTGTCAAGGCTGGCAATTATTTAAGTTTTTATTTAATTATAAACAGTTTTGCAGTTTAAAGTTTTCCTTCTCATTCTCAATGCGGCCCTGTTCAATTTCACCGTTTGGTTTGAACCGATCACTTGTAGGCAGCGTGCATCTGTTTATATTCGGTCTATCGTCCAAACAAATAGACTTTAGATGATGCGTGAATTCAGATTTCCATATCGCCTTGCATTCCAGTTCTACGCAACTAAGAAAGTGTTGTGTGCACATGCTGCTTAGAAACTATGAATTAATGGACACTTATTTGTTTAATTATTTGTGAAAAAAGGATTAAAAAAATGAGTAGTTTATTATATTATTGCATAGTAACTGAAGTGTAGAATCCGCTAGGATATTAAAGTTAAGATTTTCTTTTTGCTACACCTGTAAACATGAGCGCCCGCAGACTTTTTTCTCAGTGGGAGCAAAATGAAAAAAAGTAATATATTTTTAAAGATTTTACTACTAATAATTAAAAAGTATGACAATTTCACAGTCTCAGGGGGGGCCACGCCCCCCCCCCCCCCCCCTGGCACCCCTGCGGGCGCCCATGCCTGTAAACTGCTTAAGTTTCTCCGACTTTTTCTTAATAACTCTAGGTTAGTTTTTATGCTTGAATTTAGGGCGCCATTATTGTAAGCTCTAACGTTTCTCGCAAAGGGACATATTCTGTCGACTGTAAACGGAAGAATGGAGCACAATGGGTGCTATGTTCCTACTGTTTGGTGCCATACCACAGCACTTGCCAACGTTCCGAGTCTGAAGAAACGGTCTTTATGTGTGACAACTGTGCAGCCACAAGAACTAACGAATCTGATTAAGAGCCTACATCAGTGGACCGCGTGCTCCGATTCGGGATTTCGCCACTGAAGAGCGTAAATCAATGTTAATGAGCAATCTGGCAACATGGCCATTCGGAGACGCGACGCGACCTCGCCGTCGTGAGTTGTATTAGGACAGGACTTGATTTCTTGAAGAATAATTGATTATTTTTGAGCAAGTTTATATTATGTATTTAGGATTTCACATTATTTCACTTTTCACTGTAAATAATCGCAAACTATTAAATGTTGGACATAGGACATTCTTTGATAATAATTATTGATCTTGATTTCTTTTTATTCATTATATGTCTTATTTGTTTATTTAATCTTTTTGTCTATCATATGGGAATCGTTAAAAATTAAAGACAAATTTTCAAGAATTCGTTATTTAATATTTGGAAAAAATAAAAGTTGTAAAAAAATAGATATAGACAGAAATACATAAACAGATAGGTAGGTAGACTGGCAGCCATTTTTCTTTCTTTTTTGTACGTATCTATAAGAAAAAGTGCATTAATAAATGTGTAATATTATAAAATAATACTACCTAATGACATAACAGCAAACAAATTTATGGCATAATATAAGATACTTTTCCTTCACATATGTTATCTCCAATGGGTAGGGTTTTTGGCAAAAGCGGATCAACCAGTTCAGGAAACATAAAATTGTCATAAAAAATCTTAATTTCTGCAACATTTTATTTTGCCAAAAGGATTCATCACGTTTTATCTAAAAAAAGAATATTCTAGAAAAAGAATATTCTCCAGTTTTTAACAGAAACTCTAATAATTAATTTAGAAAAAGAATATGAAACTTTTGTTTTTGTATTTACAATAATTTTTAAAAATAATTCTTGTACGTGAATCTCAAAATTCATAAATCTGATTTTATGTGTAATAAATAATGTTATTCTTAACGTACTTTGTCTTATTTGACATTTTTTGGAAGAAAACCGGTAAAATGTGTCTTTTTGATAATAATTATCAAAAAGACACATTTTACCGGTTTTCTTCCAAAAAATATCAAATAAGACAAAGTACGTTAAGATTAACATTATAATTTATTACACATAAAATCAGATTTATGCATTTACCTAAGTGGGCTGTGTTTTAACGCCAACTTAGGTAAATGCATAGCCGATTTTATGTTAAATAAATGTTCTTTTACTTTGTCTTGTTTATTTGACTTTCTTTTTAGAAAAAACCGTTAGAATGTGTTTTTGATAATTTTAGGTAATTAGTAACATGTACTACGCGACGGCTATTTTACTTGTGGTCCTTTCTATTTAATATTTTGGTGAAAATTTGCTTTAAAAATGGGCAATATTAGTAAAACATAAATTTGCAGATACCAATTATTTAAAAAGAGTTTTACGAAATGATGTTAAAAAATAAAAGTTAAACAGTCTTCCTCACGAAACTACAGAGTTATTTAATGAAACAACCAGGGACTTCAAAATGGCGACCTACTCAAACTGAGAAAAATGCCTCCAGTGTCGCCATTTTGAGAGCAAACTACCACTTATGATACCTATGTCACCGAAAAGGGAATTTAAAGAGCTATCTAATGGTATAAAAAAATTGGTAGGTTGCCATTGAAAATAAAAACTTAAACTCACCTCCGGAGAAACCACAATCAATATTCAATTGTTTTTTTATGGCAAAAAATGTGTTTTTGTCAACTAAAGCTTCAACCCAAAAATGAAATTTGAATTTTTAATATGAACGAAATTAGGGTATGTAAAATGTATGTAAAATGATGAACACATTAGTGTCATGTAAAAAAAGTTTCTCTTTCATCCGAACGTCGCGTCACGCGCAGCTGCTATGCTGTGTCCTCCTCTATCGCACCGAATAGTACGCGCAATGCTTCTCTGTCGCGCATCGCTTGCTCCAATTTTTAAATTTCAAAGCCTGGCAACCGAGATTCATGACCGATTTTTCGCAGGCAACCTTATACCACCGTGTTCGCAATAAAATTATCTTTATTTTAATATAGTTTCAAAGAGAAAGCAGATGAGTACAAATTACTAAAATCGACTCACCTGTTTATAAGTACCTGGCAACCCGGTATAGGGACCGAAAAAAAGTAGGCAACCTAACTTTTGCATGTTCCTTATGCTTTATACTTTCAATTAGTGTATTAAGTTCGTTTGGTAAGCAAGTGAGTGAAATATTAAACAAAAAATGAGTTACAGTATTTTTAATTAAGGATAGCCATGACCATATTTCATTAGGCAACCCATTCGCGATATATTTGTTAACATATTATGTTTGATGAAAAATACTTTTTATCCGGTAAGCAGATCGGTGAAGGACGAGCTTACTTCGTATCTTAGACTATTACGTGTTTATATCGGTTAATTTCATATAAATCATATATACCTACCATAACCAGTAGAACTACTTACACACTACTTACGGTTTTTTCATAGAAAGTCGTCTATTTTTGCGACTTGTGGATGAACATAATCGTTTTCTGACACATAAATTTTCGTTCTTTCTAGTCCGCCCCATGATAGCTATTTAAATACACCGAAAATCCAAATCACAATCACACGCTAATCTTAATAATAAGACTGCTCCCGGTGTCGTACGATGCTTGCTGTGTTGCCAAAATGTGTTAACTGCCGAAAAGGCTACGCGATTTTCTCCAAAATTCATTAATTACGGAATTCCAAAGTTTTACAGAAAACTAAAGGTTTAATCAAAAATTCGATCTCCGCATAAATTATAGAGAAAATCGTGAACAATGAGGGAAAGTCTTTTAAAAAAATAAATATTACAAAATAACAAAAATTGTAAAAATAATTTTTTGATTTTTCTTTTTAAATGACTTTCCCTCATTTTGCTATAAAATTATAATATATTTCCAAAATTTCGTATCATTTCGTTGGTTAGTTTTGGTGCAATTCTTTGAAAC
Source organism: Philopedon plagiatum (assembly GCA_963971165.1). Taxonomy (NCBI): domain Eukaryota; kingdom Metazoa; phylum Arthropoda; class Insecta; order Coleoptera; family Curculionidae; genus Philopedon; species Philopedon plagiatum. The sequence continues at coordinate 63,832,176 of OZ020194.1, forward strand.
AAATTAGAATGTTTCAGCTGGTGATGAATGCTCTTAAATCTAAGATGTATCTGTCTAAATAAACGACTTGCAGTTCCGTTTGATTTTTTTTGTGTTGCAATTTCTTATCACGAATTTACTTGCCCCCCTATCACCGAACTACCTACTACTATCACGAATTTACCTAATTTTTAAATATTTTTGTTACAAAAACTTTTTTTTTGCAGTTTACGCACTACCTGCTTATCTCCTAGACATTGTACCTAGTCCTGCCCCTTGTATTAAGGTGACGATATCTCCCGATGGCACTGGCGGATGACCGTGTAATTACAGGGCGCAGTAGGGCAACTATTTTGCTACCGAAAGCCATCAGAATCAGATGACATTTTGTGTTCATGTTGTAAACATGGAGGCGGACGCCAAAGAAAATGGGATCGCCGTCACTGCGCTGCATAAGTGTGGTAAGTCACAAAGTAAGATATTTAGTCTTCTGAGACAGCTGAAAATCTCCAAGAAATTTATTTATCGGGCCATTAAGCGGTATGATGAACTGTCTTCTACCGATGATAGACAAAGGAGCGGTCGTCCACGTAGTTATAGGACACCAGCTGCAATTAAAACTGCCGAAGCGAGGATACGTCGTAATCCGCTCAGGAAACGAAAAAGTTTGTCCAGAGAAATGAAGATCCCTGCAAGGACCATGTCTCGCATAATAACAGAAGACTTAAGACTTGGCGCTTACCGAAGAAGGGCAGGACAAAGACTTACAGAAGCTCTACGAGGCATAATGGCAACCACATCATAACGCCTGTTGGAGAGGTAGGTATGCCAATGGTGGACTTGGATTCTTTTCTCAGACGAAAAAATTTTTACGATTGTAGAAAAATATATTCGTCAAAATGACAGGATATATGCATACAGCTCTTAAGAAGCAGTTAATAATATTCCTAGAGTCCAAAGAGGTCATCACCCAGCTGCAGTAATGGTTTGGTGGGGGGTGGCATATGAAGGGGCAACTCAATTGCACTTTTGTGAAGGTGTCAAAACTAAAGCCATCAACTAACAAAACGACATCCTAGACAAGGTTGCGAAGTAACTCAGTCACACCTTGTTCGACGGAAAACATTAGCCGGACATAGACACAACCTTTTTCTCGCAGTTTTATGCGGGGCGAGCCAAAACCTTGGAAAAATGTGTGTATTTATGGGCAACCGCGCGCCAATCCAGGAGTTACATTTAATCGTCACGGATTTTAATGAATTTAAAACTTCACATAAATGCGTATGTATATTTTCAACAACAGAAAAATCGTTGGATTTATGTGTATGTTTATGGCCTCTGAGATTCCACATCTCGCCATGATAAAAACCATGGGTTTACTCGGGCGAATTTCAACGCAATAAAAAGTGTGTGTCTATGTCCGGCTAATTGAGTGTTCCAACAAGACTCAGCCTCAGCGCTTGCCCACTAGGACAAAAAGCACACAACGTTGGCTGGCTGGCAGTCAACTTACCTGAGTTCATTAGTGCTAAAGACTGACCTTCGGGGAGTCCCGATTTGAATCCGTTGGACTACCGCCTATGGAGTGTGTTGGAGGAGAAGGCTTGCTCTAAGCCCCACCAGAACAAGTCATTAAAAGCAGATTTAGTCAAAGCAGCAGGATCGATGCCACTGAATGTATTGCGTACCGCGGTCGATGAGTAGCCAGATCGTTTGAGAAAATGTGTGAAGGCGAAAGGACATTTTGAGTGGGTTTATGCTTATTTTTGTATTCTTACATGCCTTATGATTAAATAATTAGTAATATAGAACTAGAACTTTTATTTCGTTAATTGGTGGGCGGAATTTTGGTAGGGACAGAATTTATTGGCAGGACCAGGTACATTATGACCATAGTATATGACTATTCAAAATTTAATAAAATTTTCTGAAGTATTTGTTATTTAGAATCGCAAATATCAGAGTTACCACGAATATACCTTACTTCACCCTAATAATTTATCTATGGGCGAGGTTGGTTATCGGTCTCTCCCATAACAATCTGTACGAATGTACGTACATAAATCTTATTTATAGTTTTTACTTTTCCCGAATTATATATTTGTACAAAATATTAGGTTTCAATGTTAGCCACATTGCTGGTTTGACAAAAGGCAAGCGTCAAAGGTCGGGTCTGTCCCGTCCATAAGGGCAAGTAGGACAGTGCTCCAGGGCGCTAGAGACCTAGGGGCCCCGTGGGGAGTTTGTACCAAAAAAACCGGGAAACCAGTTTATTTCCGGGAAAATTTGCGAGAGCGTCTCCGAAAAAGGTCAATCATTTGGGGAAAAAAGTTGCCAGTTGGACGATTTACAGAAAAGGTCGGTTGGGAGTGTCGGAAGGCGCCCAGCTGCAATTTTGACCCAGGGGGATGCAAAAACTTAGTGCAGCCCTGACAAAAATAGCTTTGCATGTTGGAAAATTGACCCGTAAGTATTGGTTCATATTAACGAGAATCACGAAATACAAGTATTGTTCTAACTGATTAGATTTAATTTTAATGTGAAATTGACCAATGAGGAATATTTTCAATTCGTGATTCGCGTGTATATGAAACAAGACTGGTGATTATGCGCGACTTCAAGTTTCAGCAGTCAAAAGAGTCACCCAGTAGACCTGATTTGTTCCCATATAAAATGAAATCCGTAGAAGCAATGTCAGAGAAAAATACTTAGTTAAAATTCAAAATGATGCCAATGTTGACCCCTATCAGTAGGGTAGGGAGATCTTGCAAACAGAAATTGCAGACACTCGCAACCATAAACGATACAATTTGGGGTGGTGTTTTAATCAGAATGTTTGCTGCATTTGCTAAATAAATTTCAGATGACTAAAAATGAGCGTACCTGCAACATATATTTAAAAAATCTTTTTATTGTTGGCCCACATTACCTACCTTGTTTAGCACAGGGAATACACTTTTATTCTTTCTATTCCGTTTAGGTTTTTATTTCTCTTATAATACAAAAGAAAACCAGACAGATGTATTTTCACAATAATTTTTTTTTAATTCACTGACAGAAATGAATCTAAGTTTGTTGTTACACTCAGGGGCGTATTAGTGAGGGGGGACGGGGGAGGGTAACCCTCGTAGATGCTCGAGTTAGCTACTTAGAGTACGAGTTGTCTATTACGACTTCATACTAAAAAACGCCGACAGTTGAGTTTGGGAAAATTGGCAAAAACGTCGACAGTTTAATTGTAGCAAACGTAAAAAAAATTCGACCAGGTATAAAGAAAAAGTCAAGAGTTTTGCTCGGAGAGAACTTGCAAGAAAAGGTCGACAATTTTTCATTTTTATCTTCGCATAGTTCGGTATTTATCCTCCAATCCTCACCCCCCCCCCCCCCATAGTGCTTTCGATACGCCCCTGGTTACACCTTGTTGAAACTGTTTTAAAACGATTTGTCGTCGTTTTGAAACATCGGAAGTTAAATGGCCAAGCTTATGTCAGTTGCGTCAAAATGACGTAGCGTTTTGAAACAGTTTGTACAAGAAAAATCGCCTTAAAAACAAAAGAAAAATCACCCATCAAACAAGCAGTACCAGACTCAACACACTTATTCGCATCGTATTGGATTTTCCTTATATGTATAAACAGTTTTGTATGGAAATGCGTTTACATTTTAGCCGCGATACGATATGATTCGAATTTCGTTTCAAAGAAAGACAAGAGTAGAACTACTACTGTACTGTCCTTTCTTGCTCGCGATCGGATCAGTGGCGTAGCCAGCATTTTGGAGTGTTGGAGTGGGGGGGGGGGGGGGGGGTGCAACAACAGGGTTGGGTTAATATTATAATATAATTAAATAATATATAAAAACCAGTAAAATATAAAATTTTGAAAATAAAAAATATAAGAAAATGACTTAATTAGTTTGTATAACGGGAAAAATATAAGTGAATATATTTTTACAATCAGTAAGAAAATAAATCTGATTAAAATATTTCACGCTTTACGGTCACTAAACGATGTGTACTTTTTATCTAATATCTATACGGGTTGAACAAATATCTATGATAATATTTGTTAGAAAATATTTTGTATTTTGCAAATAGCTTTTTCGTGCTAATACTCTAGGTAATTTCTTAACGAAAGTTCTGTACAAAAACGAAATAAATATATTATGTAGCAAATAAAGAATTGTTTGGAAGAAATGTGTTAACCAACATCTTTCACAGCCAAAAATCCCATAAAAATTACGTTTTATACAATGGATAAAAGCGTGAAAACCAACCTCAAATTACCTTACTGGAAGTTTTTATCCGGAAAAGAGCCCATAAATTGAATATACGCGCCAAAATAAACCTTGCGCAAATAGGAGAAACATGTATCACACCATAGGAGCATAAATAAAGTACAATTTGGTACACGTGTTTCACAGCATGCACCTATTGTTGTCTTAAGATGACAATAAACCAAAGTACGAGTATGCGTATTCTAGTATAGGCGATATCGTCGCGACGTTTACACACAACTACGCGACGGCGACGTGGGAGAGAACTCGATACGACGTCGCTATTGCCTGTGCAGGAATAATGTGCATCGGTGTAAATGCTCGCACTATTGCCGATAATAGCTAAGTGACTTGTTTTTTCTGAAAAATATACAAATCGTATGAATTAGGCATAAACCGACAAATATCTAGTTTTTACAATTGTGTGATCACGTTATTAGAAGGGCCTTTTTTCTTTGAGTCTGATTTCCTATTAGACAATACGATCGCGTTATTAGAAGGGCCTTTTTTCTTTGAGTCTGATTTCCTATTAGACAATCGATAATTCTTACACAAAGTTATCAAAAAATATTTTATCGCTATGAAGATACAAATTATTTATAACGATAACGACCTCTTGTCATGGGCCAAGCCAATTATGTGAATATCTGTACTAAGCATTTTACACCTGTTATTTAGTACTGCGTTAAATTTAGTTTACTTACGACACAATCGAATAATATCCCGAAATATGAATATGGGTGCACCACAAGAATTTTTGCATTCAACCATACATACATTAGTATTTAGTTCGACCAATTCGGGCGCTCATGCCAGGATCAACTACGGAATCTTAGATACAGCGCCATTTAGCGGTAGTAAATGAAGCCCAGTTTGAAATACCGATCGTTTCGGTTATATAATTTTGATAGGACCGATTCCTACCTAAAATTCCTTATAAAGATTGAGAAGTTACGAAAACAATCACAAAAAGGAGCACAGAATTTTATATCAAGGGGGAGTACAGAAATTATTATTTTTATGAAAAAATTTATGAGATTTCATTAATAACACATAAAATAATAATATGTTTAATAATTAAAACAAAATAACCTTTAGTGTGCATTATTTAAAAGTAGATGCATGATTAGTTCACAATCATAATAATAACTGATAGCTACTGAGGATACATATACATAGGTACCAGATACAAAACTTATGCCGGCAATTCGCGTATTCAAACGGTTGATCTGACCTCTAGCGGAATCAATTCGAAGCATTCTAGAGGGTATAAACATTGCGCTTGACAATATCGAATATATCAAAATATCATAATTCAAATTTTCTATATTTTTTTTTAAATCACATTTTTTTTTTCAAAAGTCAGTGTTTATACTCCGTACAACTGCCATGGCAGAGCGATCGACCTGCCCGCTATGGTCACTTGTGGTCGCCAATAATAGATCCAAACCGTGCAGCCTCTCCCCAAAAAATGCCCATCGTTCATGGGGGGGCAATTAAAATTGTTGCCCCATGAAAAATGGGTTCGAGTTTACTTCACTTTATTTCTTCAGTTATTTTTTTTTGTAACAGTAACCAATTTTATTATTTATTCTGTGGATATCTTAAATTAGAAATCACAAATTAGATCTAAGGAAAATAAGTATTAAGTGAAGAAATAATATTCTAACCAAAAAATAGGGTTTCAAGAAAACGTTCTTTTCGTGTGCGTTTTAATACAACACTTACCCACAAATAAACGAGGCAACACTGCATTTTAACACTGCGATGGGAAATAGGTCGGGCGGCCGAGGGTCACGGACCTGCGAGCGAACGAACTATAGAGGATAACCGAGGGAAAGGGGCATGTCTGCCATAATGAAAACGAAATGAAAAGCAAAAGTAGGAACAGCAATAATTCGTATACCAGATTTTATAAATACTAAAAATATGCTTAGTTTTTTTCTGTAATATGAAAGTAGCAATTTGTATGTTTTCAAACTAAGTTTCTGTTATCTATACCTAACAGCGACATACATAGTATGTATGTCGCTGATACCTAATGGCAACATGTTCTGCACCAGAAAATTGACAAAAATATAATCGGTGAGCAGTAAAGTTTAACTAATATTAGTAATATTACTTGTTGATCAGGTCGTCAAGTCACGGACAAATCCGACTGAGCGACTACATTTAGGATAGCGTTTACTATGTTTATAGGTTCCTTTCAAAACGGTGTAGTGTAAATAGATGTTTTTATTAAGATATGCTAAACTGTTTTAATGATAACGTAGGTATATAAGCTGGCATTGTCTTACTGGGACCAATAAGCTCCCTAAAACCGCACCCAATAAAACAATTTATGTACGACATGGTTGGGAAGTATACATCAGTTCGTAAACATTACAGACAAGGGAGCCAAATTGAGTGACACGAAAAATGGGGTTTGTAAAGAAATCCGATGTGTTACAATATAGCAAAAATTTTCACAGAAAAATGGTAAAACACCAGTAATAATTTTTTTTTGTGTTTTTGGGGTAAGATTTAACCTTGTTAAAATGTTTCCTACAAGCGAAAATGTTTTATAATACTTTTTTGCAGTTGCTTATCTAAGGTCGACCTCTTTGCAAAAGATTCTCAAACGACCCGAAGAATTTGAGGTAGGGATGCCAAAAACCCTGAGGTATAGTTCACATTATACCGTTGACCTTTTCTGCAATAAATCAACTACCTGCTTAAACCCCATTGTGTAGGTCCCAACATCTTCAAACCGCAATAAATGGGTGCAGGGTCGGCTTGAAAATATGAATCTATTATACATAATTATTTATTTTTATTTAGAATTAAAAAGACATTTTAAACCAAACGAAAATAAAGATCAATTAATAATATAAAAATAATAATAATAGTAAAATTAAATGTATATATTAAGATTAAAATACAGCACAGTGTGTGTACAGAGAAAAGTTTTACAATAATCGACTTAATGCTGCTTTACTCTAAATTTAGTTCTGTGTCACTATCACTATCTTCATCTACACTTATTATTAAGGGTGAACATTAGTACTGATACACATATAACAATTTTCCACCTTAATTACATGTTGTATACAGTTTTTCCAGCTGTCTGCTGTTACTTACTATGTTTTTTATTAATTCTATTACAGATGTATTTAATGTTGGGGAAGTATTATTCCTTCTAATATTTGATTTTACTTGGTGCCATATTAGTTCGATTGGATTAAATATACAATAGTAGGGGGGAAGACGCAACACTGTATATCCGTTTTCTGTTGCAAGTTTATCACATACGTATTCTTTATTAATATTAAATTCTGAAATAATTCTTTATCGATTTTCTACTCTATATTGTTTAATAGCCGTTAAGTATTTTTGGCGCCATTCCCGTAAGCGTTGAGATTCCATTATGGTTTGTCTTTTATCAATTGTGTGATACTTAAAACCCATTTGAAGTAAAATTCTCCTTAGGCTTGATATGCTGCATGAAATATTTGTTTCGTCTTTTGCTAGCCTAATTTTTAATGATTTTAATGTGGGTACAGATTGTTCTTCATAGCTAAAGCACTAGTTTCTGCTAAAGCAGCATTTTTATTCAAAGCCCTTCTTAGTAAAGATGAATATACATTTTTGACTATTTCTTTCGCATCGGGTGATAAATGCTTTCTTTTTAAAGATACACTACTAGCTGCACCATCAGCATGAGTCCATGGACGCCACATTATACTTAAAAAATAGTTTAACTAAGCAAACTAAATAGTTAAAATAAAAAGACAAAATTAGCGCACACAACTCGCACCTCACACAGGAAAGCTAAAAAGGTGACTGAAGGTGCCTTAATAAAATATCATTATATATTATTATTATTAAGTGCTTAAGTTACAGGTAATTAATGTAATTACCTGTAAAAATTTAATTTTAACCATTTTTTCCTAAAATGAATTGGAAAATAATAATCTTAACAATTGGTATAATTCATGTCGCAGGTAAAATATTAAGGGCCAGCCCTGTCTGAAAGGGATGGACATTTATGAGCTTTTATAGCCTAAGACATCATTAAGGATTTATTGCAGTCAAAAAATCAACGGTATATTTTGAATTTTTCTATACCTCTGATGTTCTACCTGTATGCAGTGCATATCTATCTACCATTGTCTAACTAAGCTATCTTATTTGATAATAAATTGTTAAATATCTACTTGAAAACACTAAACTGATTATAGAAAATATCAAACGGCCGGCCGGTAAGTTTATACCGATTAAGGCGGCATTTTCCACGTGGGGTCCATGCTGGCCAACTTTATTTCATTTTAGTAAAATTTTTTGCTTTATTTTTCTTTTGTATGAATATTGTGACAATATTAACCGTAGATTCATATTCTATAGGTATTTTTTAGCGTATTAATAAAAGCTTCAAGATTATTTTATGATTTATTTTAGACAAATAATATGTAGAAAGAATATTGAGGTCCTAGTGACAGAAGAATGTCACCATAGATCTTTTAACATATTAATCTGTCTTCTGAATGAAATTATTATACCCGTTAAAACTTTAAATAATTGACTCAAAATTGCTTCCAGGATATGAATCTATACTTAATAAACTTACAGAGCCAGATTCTCCAATGCTAGTCCGGTCTAATTTGACAATTAAAAGTTTTAAACTGACAAGTGTAAGAATAAGACAACTAAGTTTTGTTCTATTAACTTATTTCTGAGCTTTTTCGCAAATTTATCAGGAAAAGGACAATTTTAGTACGTACTTTCAACAATAATAGAACTATATTCATTACAGCAACTCGTTCCAAGACGAAAATCATTTGGAAACCAAGTAAATCGCTGAAATATCACAATAATTCATAAGTTTTTAATGACAAGGACAGGACAAAAACCTGTCAAAACATAACTGATCAACTATAAGATCTTAATTTAAACCAGTACTAAATCTTAAACTTTCTTAGTGAATCCGGACGTAAATGTTATTCTTTAAAATTTTAAAGCCGACAAACCATGTCAAAATTAAATTGGGTTGGCCCACGTGGATGCCACGTGGAAAATGCCACCCTAATATTGTGGATTAATATGTATACTGTATACGAAACATGTTATCAGTTAGATACTTCTAGTTTTATGTTCAAATTAAGTATGCCCCCTTGACCAGTAACTTAAAACAAAAACTGACCGATCTGCAGCAACGCAGTTATGACTATTTCTTTTCTACTAAAGGTACATACAATTTCTATTCAAAATTATATAGTTATTTCCAAAAGAAGCAAAAATTCTAAACAGCTCCCTTAAAACTACTTTTAACCAACTACCTACTAGAAATTTTTTTTATCTGACCAACGCAATTTTACTTACGCGCATTATTACCACTATTAGACCAGACTGAACATTTCTGCAATCTATAGTAAACAAATATAACATCTCAGTTTAAAATTTCTTAGTAAACAATATAGAAAAACTCAAAATGTGTTCATGTTGGTAATTTTCTAATAAATTTATAATTTTAAAATCCGATGTTTCAAAACAAATTTAATTATTGTCCCCAGAATTTTCTATAATATGATATATTTTGTAAGTATTATTTAAAGTAGCAATAAACAACAGGTGGGATTTCACCCGAACCCGTAGGAATAAAATATAAATAAAATATTATTACTATTACCATTCAGTTATTATTCGTTTTTAACCAAAGAAAAATAAGTTTTTAAATATAATATGTATTTACATACCTGTACCGCTTCAAAGTGTAAAGTTATTAAAAGTCAATACAATATTCATGTCGTAATTTTTATTCGACCTCCAGGATTCAAGTGTACATATGTCTTTTTTAGCTGCTGATATTTTTTTACATTATGGGGGTAGAAATTACTTTGAAATTCGACAAAAAAAAACACTTTTTGGCTATTTATATCTCAAAAACTAGAGCTCGTATCCGAGCGAATCAGGACGGAAAATGTTTCTTGAAATTAGAGTTATTGTATCACCTGAGAGGTGTGTTCCATAGTGAAATGGGGTGGGGGGAGGGTCTAAATTTTTAAAATATTTTTTCTACTGTCGGTTACGGTGGTGAAAAATTCGACTTTAGTTAAGTAGTCCACAAAAATACATGAAAAACTAAAAAAGTCTTTTTAATTTTCTCTGAAGTAATACAGAGGAAAAAGTCCCTCTATTAACCCAGAAAATTTGATCGCTCCTCTTCTAACCGTTTTCGACAAAAAAAATTGAAATTGTGAAAATGTCGAAAATGACGGCAACCAACACACATTTTTCTGGCCAAGGGCTCGGTATAAAGACCGCCGATAGGCGGTCTTAATAATGTGCCTAGTATATATGATTATTCGTAATGTGTTAGAATCTAAGGTTAGAAAAAATAGGCAAAGGCAATACAAGGAAGGATTCTCTCTCTACCATGAAGCCATTTTCGTTAAACATGTATTTTTAGTGATTCACAATAAATCTAAGTTTTTCTACAGTTTATCCGTTTCATTATTTAATCCGACTATGCCACAGGTACTAAAATTGCATTTTTGAAACACCGTTTTCTTTAATAATACGAATGCGCATATTAGGTAATTAGTTTTTCTTTGTCCAACCCAAATGTTTTGAAAGAGTATCTATATTTCACGGGGCGGTTCGAGTGTATTGGCCCGGCCACGAGCGCGCCGAAAGAGATATTATTGGTGGGCCGTCGACAAATTCTGTATCTTTTTAACTTCCTAAAGCGCGTATGTTTATTTCTCTCTTAGTTTTAATGCATTTATATAGTTCATACCTATAAACCTATGAGGTCAATTTAAAATACGACTGAGCCCGGAGCAAGCTTGGATATCTTTTGACCATGGCTTGGCTTGATTCTTTCTTGAGAAGTTTTCGCATGGAACTTGCACTTTTTTTGAAAGAAAAGTTTGGTTTTAAAAAATAAATTATTAGGTGTATCATTTAAAATAAATTTAGGTGGGTAATTGACCAAACGACCTTATGGACGAGCCGCCCCTGGTAAGTAGTTTGTCTAAGATAAGTGTGTAGTGTGTTTGTAGTCGAAAAATTACTCTAGCACGCAGCGGCGTGCAGTGAAATTTCAAAGTTGTGTATCTCTGTTCCTACTTACAGGAACAGTACCAAATTTAGGGGCTTTAATAGTGAGCCCACTGGGAATGTTTTGGTAAAGAAAAAAAAACATTTGGTAATTTGCGAAAAAAGTTGAATTTTTGGATTGCCTACCCTGGAAAAACAATTAACGCGTTTAGGTATTTCATTTATTATTTTTTCTAAACAAATTTTACATCATTTTGTCGACAATTTTTAAATTTTAAGAGAAAAAAATGTGTTAGTAGAAAGTTATAGTCATTTGAATTTTTTTAAACCTAAAATATAATTTAAAAAAAATTCAAATGGCTATAACTTTCCACTAACACATTTTTTTCTCTTAAAATTTAAAAATTATCGACAAAATGATGTAAAATTTGTTTAGAAAAAATAATAAATAAAATACCTAAACGCGTTCATTTTTTTTCCAGGGTAGGCAATGCAAAAATTCAAGTTTTTTCGCAAATTATCAAATATTTTTTTTTTTTACCAAAACATTCCCAGTGGGCTCACTATTAAATCCCCTAAATTTGGTACGGTTCCTCTAAGTAGGAACAGAGATACACAACTTTGAAATTTCACTGCACGCCGCTGCTAGCACGATAAGGGACGACAACAGGATATATTCTAAAGGCTGATTTTAAGACAGGGACAAAGTGACCTAGATTTTTACTGTAGATTGTAAAATACATAATATTATTTAAAAAATTGGCAGGTTTTATTTACTTGATCAAAAATTACATGACAAAATTTAAAAATATAACCTACAATACACATAAAAATGACTGCTGCTAATAATTATAATTAATTAACAGTCAAATTTAAAAGTCGGAATAATTTATACTCACTCTTGAGGTAAACCTCCGGTACTTCCTTCTTTATTATTAGTAGGAACTAATCCGACCGCTAGCAAAATAGCTATGGTACTCTCCTGCTGCTTCTCTTCTTTTAAGAAATCCGAAGGTAAGTTTTGGTCAGGTATAGCACCTCTTTTGAGACGACACCTAGTTGGTAGACCGAGGAGTTCGTGTTGGACGTCCCTTTCGTAACTGGACAAACTGTAATGCCAATAAATAGAACCTCAACAATTTTAAAACAATCTGGGTTTTTATTGTAAAAAACTGGTATCATCAATGTTGCTAATTTGTGTATCAAATTTGTGTTGTAATGCATATAAGAACTTGTTAGTTATATTTCCTTTAAATCCCCCTCAAACACTATTAACTCAACAACAAATAAAGGGCAATGTCAAAATTTAGTCAGATTTTCCAATATAAAAGGAAAACATTGGAAAATAAAGCGAAAAGTGCACCTAAGACGGCCATTTAAAGAAGGTAAGTGGGAGAATATATTGCAGCACTATGAAGTGTGCTAAATTTAATCTAGGAAATAAATTTAAGAAAATACGTTACAGGGAATCGTCTAGCCGGAGCTGTGGATAGAAATTATTTAGAAACTGTATGATGGTATTATCCCTTAGAATAGCATTTGCGAAAATAAATCATGACTAGAGGAAACAAAAAACAAAATTAAAAACTGCAAAATCATTTTATAACAAGTTATAATAGACAGTGTTAAAAGAATAATAAACTACCAAATTATGAACAACAAAAACAGCAAATTGCCAACGTTCTAACGTTTAAGCGTCCCTTGTTTCACGATGAGGTATATGAGGGCATTGGCAAGTACTGTAAAAACAACAAAAAAAAACTGAAAAGTTAACCAATTCCATCAAGAGTTATGATTGTTATGAACAGCTCTTCAAGGAAATGTGATGATGGACTGGTATATAAAAAAAAAGTGTGTGTCATAACATAACCCATAATAGATTGAGTTTAACAAAATTCCCCAAAGTTTAAAAGAAATAATTATCAATACCATAGTATTTAACACACATTTAAAAATTATATATTGAGAAAAAGACAATTTAATTATATTGGTAAAAATACATAAAGTTTAAATAAAAATGAAAATAACTAGAAACCTCGCTAGAAACCAAAATTGATATTTTGTAATAATTATTATTGAAATCCGACATAATTATAATCTTTATAATATTTTCTTAGGATCTTAATAAAAGTCTTTAAATTAAAAATTTGAATCGTTAAAAGAGGTAATAAATAAAATACAGGATATGCCATAAAGCTAAATGTAAAAAAACAGATTGTAAAATTTGTATTACTTATACACTTATACAATCTTATTATTATACAATATACCTAATTAAGTAATGCTGTGATCTCGACTGTGATATTAGTTGGCGCTGGTACAAATTTTAAAAAAGATACAAAAGAAAAAAATAGAATAACTGCTGAGTTCTGAAATACGCAAGAACAATTCAAAACGTGCATTGCTGAAATAAATGGAAACACACTGAGAAAATACACTCAGAAAAATACTAAAAAAATTTTTAAATGGAAATTTAAATGTACCTACCTAAGCGAAAGTGTTAAACATATTAAATTTGTCTGCCAATTAAGTATAAACAATTATAAACAGTATAATTATTACTAATATATGTTTCCTAACGTATTTAACAGGTTTGGGCGAATAAAATACTTGAAATATACCAAAGGTTTAACAGAAAATACTGAAAATGTATAACTCATTAACGTAAGTGGACTATTGTAATGGCTCCCATTAACTGCGAATTTCCAAATCGTTAAAGCTTTTAACAATATTTATAAGCAAGCTTAGGCTGTTTGCTATAAAACTTGCTCTTTTGGCATTTGCTTTGTTTTAACATTTCAGAAGAAATGATATTAAATTATAGACACCTTCTGAGATAAATATGCAGATATCAAGAAAATGTTAACAGAAGTTCCAATATTGAATGTGAAACATGATACCAGAATTCTGCAGACAATAGTCCAACAATCGAAGTATGGTTGGGCCCATAATAAGTACACAAATTCGAGATTTGAAAAATGTTAAATATCTGAAAAGATACATCTCTTGTTATCATTGAGTCTTTGTTGAACATAGAAGTTTCAAGTTATTTGCCTTGGTGAGTAGTTGATTCTAATATTTTTAATAATAATGTGTTTATTTAGCACTTGGCTAGTAAATACATAAAAAAACATACAAGTACAAAATGCTAATACTAGTTACATTTTTAGGAATTCCGTAAATATTCGAAAACGTTTTTACTAAAAGCCGACAAGCTAGAGGCATTTTTCAACGCCTCTGGAAGAGCATTACAAAGGCGAAGACCTTCGTAAAATAAAGATTTTTGTAAGCTTGCCCTCCGAACCAACTCAATACTATAATTTTGTCTAGAGCGAATATTATATTCAACAGAGTTGGATCTTTTTTCAAGAAAAACACTTAAATATGTTGGTAGCTGCCCATGTTCAATTTTCTATATCAAAATTAGGTTGGCCCTCTTAATGCCCTGCTCTATAGACAACCAATTCAAGGTGCGTAACATTGTTCTTATCGGCGTGTATTTATTACAATTAAGAATTATGCGCATTACTTTATTTTGTTGTATTTGTAATCTATATATATGTTCTTGAGTACATGCTATCAATAAAGAAGAACAGTAATTAAAATGCGGTTGAATAATGGTATTATCAACTAGTGTTTTGGCCCATTGAGATAAGCAATTAGAAACACGGCAAAAAAATCCAATTTTTTTACCTAATTTTTTACAAAGATAATCGACGTGATTTGTAAAAGTTCATTCAGTCTAGTCCAATTTAAAACACAATGTACTTGGTTGTAGAAGATTACTTACAGCGTATTTTTAAAAATAGTTCAATTGAGAAATACAAAAAGGGAAATTATTGAGGAAAAATTTAAACAAGTATACATTCTCGATTTGGATTCCAAAAATATTCATACTGACAATGAACCACAATATATTAGTCTATACCTACTTCAAAAATGTCTGCTACTATTTATGATTTTGAATAGCGTTTAAGTAAGTAGTCCATACCGCGCAGCGCACGTTCAAATGGTCTAACCGAGAGTGCCGTAAATATAAAAAAAATACTAAGGTCAGAAGATTTCTAATTTCCGGCTACTTAGTTATCTAAGCACACCACTGGCTTGAAGAGCAAGTCTTACAGCATGTTGCTGAAAACTGTTAATCAAATAATAAAATTAATTGGCGTTTGGAGTCACTTTTCGAAATGACATTAACATGAGTGCTGTCACATTACAAGTGTCCAAGTCCAATTAATTTAATTCTTGATTAAATTGTTTGTCCAACTGGACGTACATCAACTTTCAAAGGCAAAGCATCAAATCCTTGCTTAGAGGTTTAGCAGCACTTGGTTAATTAGACGTTTAAGTGTCCCGAATGACAGCGAACGTCAATCAAAGACCTGCTGAGGCAGAGATTTGAAAAAGCAAATAGAAATTCTAAAAGTAATTTTTAAACGCAAATAACTGGCTATATGAAGTATTCAAAAAAAAAGAAGAAAATAAAGATTAAAAGTGATACTTTGACAAAAGGAATAGGGTAAATCTGGTTCATTATTTTCATTTATGTTAACTTTTCTATTAAGGGGGACGTACTGATATCCAGCAGTATCAGTAGTACAAGTTACATAAAAGTTGAAAGTAATTTGTATTTCAACGGTTTCTTAGATGAAGCTAGCTTAAAAATTTCTAAAAAAAAAACGACGTAGCCGCGAGAAGCAATTAAGCAACACCGATGTAGAAGACTTTGAAACTCAACTGAAGAACCTACAGACACTGCTAACTCAACAGCAACAAACCCAATATCGATAATAGGAAAACATTTTGTAGAACTTCTACTGTGCAGAATAGAAACGCTCAGTGTCAGAGATTGAGGAAAATCGATTTCTTTATTTTTCTTGTTTGAAGAAAAATAGTAAAAAATAAATGTATTTGCCTATGCCTTTCAAGCAGCAGAGAAGCCTTAACATTATTTTCATTCTATCCAAAACTCCGCACCTAATGAAAAAAAAAGATGAAAATACTCCTTAATTACCTACTGATAATGCCAATATCACAGAAATAAAAAAAAAATAAAGAGAAGAAATTCGAACAAGTTCTTAAAGCGGTAGTAAATTGTAGTTCCTCAGGAGCAAACACATTTATTAAAAGCTGCTTACGCTTATCTGTACTAATTAATTAGTTGAAGAAATATACTTACCTAAAGTGTCTAGAACAAATTCTAGCGGTGGAACAATTATTTAGACTCTTTCCACAAGCTTTCAGCCATTGCTGTCTGGTCCGACTATCTCCAGGAAATCGATGATACTTGATAGAACCTCCTTTAGTTCTTCTGTGGGTACTGTTACAACCCACTACAGCACACTGTGGCATAGTGACGTTGACATTTGAACGTTTAACACTGTCACTGGCTTAAAACTGTTTAAAGCATTTTTCACATAATTTTCTTAAGTTCAGATAGTACAAAAAATTAATATTTATTCTATCTACATTTAAACCGTATGTTTTTAATTAATGATCTAGTAATGTGATTTAAGAGTAAACATTTTAATAACCGTTGTTCCCTATTTTAAATGTACCTATTTTTAAATTATGCAGGGCTGGTTTTCCGATAACTTATTTTTATATTTCGTAAGTATTAGGCGACAAACTTTTGCTCCAACGTGCCCATTCGAGTGTTCAATAAGCATGCTACCCATTGCAGAAGAACACAAAGATATGATATATGATAAAACTTAAGAGTGGGTCTAAGGTCTTGACTTTAGGTCACCGACCGGCAATGTGCCATTTAGTATTATTATTTTAAACTTTTGAAGTTATATATTGAGTATGTGGGACAATGTTGCCAAATGGGTGACAGTTAAACAACTATATAGGGTGAACTTTTTAACTGGAATAAATTCGGTAATAAAGCATTCATCTATTCCTTGAAAAAAATCAAAAACACGGGTACCCTTTTTTTGATTCAACAGTTTTTTTGTATATCTATAAATTTAACCCTTCATCCAGGGATGGAAACTAACCCAACGTTTTTCTTTTCAAAATCAAATTCATGTTTTGTGATAGCCCGCGGAAAAGGGCATTAAAAAGAAATATAACCCACTATTTACTTTTTAATTTTTGTTACCTGATTAGCGAGAAAAAATTGAAAAAAAGTGATTTTTTAAATAATTTCATATTATATTACAATAATATTGATCGAGGGCAGTATTGAGACTGGTTGGCACGAGGATTGCCTGCTGTATTGTCAATACTGATGTTGTCAATATTATTGATCGTGTAAGGTCCACTTGTACTCCTAAGCTTCTTTAAAATGCCTTATTTAACTGAATCGCACAGAATTGAAATATCAATGATGATAGGGTATGGCGATAGTTTGCGGACTCAAACACAGGATAGTAGCCCATTCGATTCAGGAACAGCACCCTGATTTACCACCAATTTCGCAAAGCACCATTAGCCAAATTGAAGCACAAGACAACGACAACCTAGTGTAATGCAGGAAGACTCACAATTAAGCATCTTTGATTAATTTCTTTGGGGCCACCTTAAAAGTAAAGTTTACGTGACAAAACTAGAAAATTGAGAGGAACTTAGGCAACTAATAACATAAGAAATCTGACAAATAACTCCAGAAATGGTACATAATGTTATGAATTTTACATTAGGCTAGGGTTCTGCCAGGAAAAAAATAGTGAACTTTTCCAACAGTATTTGCAATAAAAAAATTATTTAAAAAATCAATTTGTTTTAATTTTTTCTCGCTTAGCAGGTACCTAACAGAAATTCAAAAGTAAATAGTGGGTTATATTCCTTTTTTATGCTCTTTCCGCCAGCTATCAAAATACATGCATTAGTATTTGAAAAAAACGTTGGGTTAGTTTCCATCCCTGGATGAAGGGTAAAATTCACGGAAATGCAAAAAACTGTTGAGTCAAAAGAAAGGTACCCGTGTTTTGGGATTTTTTCCAGAAATGGATGGATTCTTTGTTACCGAATTGAGTCCAGTTAAATTTACCCTGTATATTAAAATGCTACTATGCTGCCAGGCCGATTACTTCCTCGCTGCGGAAAGATCATGCCTTGTTTTCTTCTAGCTTAAGTTAACCGTATGCTTAGGGGTTGTGATGATGGCCCTTAAGTAAAGTCTGGTTCCTGTTTAAAAGATGTACATAACATACACAAAATATTATATAATAAATTAAGGTGTAAAATATTCTTATGATTTATGATGATGAGCACATTAAACAGCCATGAATTTGATAAAATAGTAAATGTAAAATAGATCTCCTATACAAAAATCTTCTGCCTCGATGGGGGCAGGCGTGGCTTGTCCATAAGGTCATAATATGGTCATTGACCTACCTAAATTTATTTTCATTGATCTACCTAACAATTTATTTTTTAAAACCAAAAAAAATCTTTTCTTTCAAAAAAGTGCTAGTTCTATGCAAAAACTCCCCAAGAAAGAAGCGTAGGGCAAAAGCTGGTATTTATTTATATTTTAGGTATCTTGCTAGTGACGAAGCCTAACATATCTCTTTAGTTACATTTTTTCTCCCATATTTAATCTAGATTCTAGATAGATAGAAATTTATTATAAACTTACTATCAATATTTATTTAAAAGCTGATAAATAACTTAAATATATTTTCAACTTTAAAATAATATTACTTGTCTTTTAACATCTTTATTATTGAAGAACAATATATGTTTTAATGTCATCTTATAAAAAAACGCGAAATCTTAAAAAAATAGTTTTAAATGAAACAAACATAATAAACATCTGAAATTTAAAAATTGTGTAAATATTTAACTAACAGTAATTTATAAAAAACTATTAAAAAGAAATGATTTTTGAATAAAACAAGTATAGATACATTCGTCAGCACTAACTTTTGGGGCGAGCCTGTATATTCGAAATACAGGAACTTTTTAGGGAATAATACGTTTATTTAATTTTATATACACACCAAAACATCTTTGGAACTAGTAGGTTTGGGCAAAGGAAGTGTTACATAAATCAAAATTTTAAGCAGAAAATAGGGTATTTCATTTCAGAAAATATAAATTTCATCCATTATAACTTTTTGAGCAACCATGTATATTACAATACCTTTCCATTCCAATTCCTATAACATTTAACTCAAATATTTTTTGATAACTAGTTTTTAAAATAATCCCTGACTTTTTACGCACAGAGTAGGTACCTAGCCAACGTTAACAATTCTACAAGAAACTGGAGAAAACTCGGATAAAAACCAACAAGAAAAACCCTAATATTCAACCAGCAGTGGAACATAGACCCGAATGAAACATGATGTACCATTTTTAAAATTTGTGAATTAAAATCGTCGTGACACAAGCTTTCAAAAATCTTCAATTTTCAGATTCTTTAAACTTACATACCTACATATGTCTCCTGATTCTAATTAAACCAAATAAAATGCATCAGTGCTGTACTAACAGCAGACTAAGCTAAGTGATGTGTGTGCTTGCATCAAAATTTTTTGAAAGATTAGTCTTTTGCCTACTACCTATTACACAATATGATCTACTTTTTACTGATATGCGTATTTAGTATTTCTCTATACTAGTTAATAACGCTGACCCCATTTTAGCTAATGGCAGTTTGCTTCATTACAAAGATAAGAGTTTATTCAGTCCCAGTTTAGATTGTTATCTATTTAGTATTAATATTAGGACAGAACAAATGATGAAATGTTAACAAGTTATTGCAAGTTGAATAGCCAGTGACATCCAGGCCCTTTGTTCATGGGTTATTTAAAATATTTCGGAGTAAAAAACTTACAGGGAACCGTCTGATTTTTGTTATACTGCATATTCGAGTTCTCAGATAATTGATCAAAAATATTTGTGACATAGTGTTGAGGCTAGTAGAAGGGATACTCAAATTAACAAATTTTCACATGACGCACTCGCTAGCTGAGTGGTTAAAGAGGTATTTAATTTAACGTGTCATTTGTCTAAGTTGTGCAGAATATACCGGGTGTCAAGCTAGTTATTCCCTATAAGGAAAGGAATATGATTCAAATTTTAGGCAGATATGTGATTTGACTAGAGTGCAGATTTTGACTATCAAAACATTGGACTCTTTCGGTTTAGGAAGGGCTACCAACTTTGGTATTTTAAACGGAACACCCTATATAGTTTTTAAAATTTTAATTCTATGGGAAATTAAAATATCTATCATAATATCCTATCTTGATAGTTTTAGAGGAAACGATGATTGAAAATGGCATATCGATAACAAATTATGCTGTTTAGTTATATAACAAATGATTGTAAGGAATATTCAATGTTATTTGTTAAGCTTACTTAACGCTTACTATCTTCTAATGTCATAACAATTTAACTTCCGGTTTAACCGGAAGTGCTACATAAATTAACTTTCAAACCAGAATTTCTGTCTGACAGCGTCCAGTTGGATAATTATTAATTAAAATGCTTCGAAAAACCGACTATTAAAGAAATAAAATTTTACCTATAATAGCTAAGGACTATACCTCCGGATTAGGGTGTCAATCCCGGGGTCCCGGAATACCGGAATATAAATCGGCCTCGAAAATCCCGGGATCAATTAATATTTTCGGGATCAATCTCGACATGTTCTTTAGCGCAGACAGCGATATAGAAGACAGTGACATTTTTTCTGTTGTATATCAACGATATATCATATTATCACAAAATGGCCTAAGGGCATTTAGTAGGGAAATAATAACCTTTATTAGTAGCAACCCAAAGATTGTAGAAAAAAAATTTAAATGGCCGATATCTCAAAAAGGGTGATACGTTGTATAGGGCTAAATAGGGTTATATATATTCCAAATGACCTCCACTATCACCCAGTGAAAAGTTTCTATCGTGTACCAAACACCCTATATATTATATATATATATATATATATATATATATATATATATATATATATATATATATATATATATATATATATATATAATATATATATATATATATATATATATATATATATATATATATATATATATATATATATATATATATATATATATATATAATAAATGTAAATGCGAAGATTTACTTCTTCGCTAGTGCAGCGAAAAGGCCGTGAATGAAAAATAAAAATAATGAGGACTATCTTTGATTCTGGTCTGGGTGACCTCCTGCTATCGATTTCTGGGCCCTTACCCATCAGCGGGCAGGCTTACACCCAGGGTGGCTGAAGAACAGGCCACGATTTGACCAGAATCAAAGAGAGTCCTTATATCCAAAATGTTCGGAAAGGATGGGTAAGATTTGCCCAGAAATCGATAGCAGGAGGTCACCCAGACCAGAATCAAAGATAGTCCTCATTATTTTTATTTTTCATTCACGGCCTTTTCGCTGCACTAGCGAAGAAGTAAATCTTCGCATTTACATTTATTATAGGCCAAGAAATCTTCCATTTTTCTATATATATATATATATATATATATATATATATATATATATATATATATATATATATATATATATATATTAAATGTAAATGCAAAGATTAACTTCTTCGCTAGTGCACAACAAGATGACCGTAAAATGAAAAATAAAAAATAAGGACTATTTTTGATTCAGGTCTGGGTGCCCTCCTGTTATCGCGATTTCTGGGCCCTTACCTTTCATCAGGCAGGCTCAACCCCAGGGTGTCTGAAGAACAGAGAACATTTTTACCAGAATCAAAATGAGACCTTATATCCATCGGTTCGAATAGGATGGGTAAGATATACTTGCTCGCGCCAACGAGTTCACCCAATGTTGCTTCAAAAATTTTCGGCTGCCAACATAAACCAATAAGTAGGTATATGTCGAATTTCTTCGACTGTACAAGTGCATCATTGTACGACAATAGTAAAATATGGGAAATTTCTTCGGTCTATATAGGTACTATATTAAATGTCAATGCAAAGATTCACTTCTTCGCTAGTGCAGAACAAGAAGACCGTAAAATGAAAAATAAAATAAGGACCATTTTTTGATTCAGGTCTGGGTGCCCTCCTGCTGTCGCGATTTCTGGGCCCTTACCCTTGATCAGGCAGGCCCATACCCAGGGTGTCTGCAGAACAGACAACATTTTTACCAGAATCAAAATATCTTACCCATCCTATTCGAACCGATGGATATATCTCATTTTGATTCTGGTAAAAATGTTGTCTGTTCTTCAGACGCCCTGCGTGTGAGCCTACCTGATGAAGGGTAAGGGCCCAGAAATCGCGATAGCAGGAATGCACCCAGACCAGAATCAAAAAATAGTCCTTATTTTATTTTTCATTTTACGGTCTTCTTGTTCTGCACTAGCGAAGAAGTTAATCTTTGCAATTACATTTAATATATTACCTATATATAGACCAAAGAAATTTCCCATTTTTTACAATTGTCGTATAATGGTGCACTTGTACTGTCGAAGAAATTCGACATATACCTACTTATTGGTTTGTGTTAGCAGCCGAAAATTTTTGGACCAACACTGCGTGAACTAGTTGGCGCAAGCCACTATATCTTACCCATCCTATTCGGACCGATGGATATAAGGTCTCATTTTGATTCTGGTAAAAATGTTCTCTGTTCTTCAGAGACCCTGAGTCTGAGCCTACCTGATGAAGGGTAAGGGCCCAGAAATAGCAATAGCAGGAGGGCACCCAGACCTGAATCAAAAATAGTCCTTATTTGCTGCTTACTTGTTGCTGTGAAGTCGTAAACTGATTCCTTAATAGAAATGTTTATTTTTTCCAGATAATATTTATTTATTTATTCTGTGCAACACCAAATTCAAGTGCATTTTTCTCAAAAACGGGTGCTTCTCGCGGCATTTGCCTTTTTTAAGTAGAAAAGGTAGGGGTATAAGAATTTATATTCGAAAATTGTGTAGGTATACTGAAGCACAAACACGTTGGGACGTTTTAAAATGGCATTTAATGCCATATGTGGTGCCCCCTACATTTGCTTTTCCCACCCCAAAAAATCCCGCCTTTCAAATTTTGTGAATTTATTTAGTATCTTTCAAAACATCGGTAAAAATGCAAAATAAAATTTTACCTTTAACACCCTGTATGTCTCTTATTATCAACTTTTGGACTAAGCTGAGTTAAGTCGACCTAAATTGAGCCAGGGAAGCCACTGGTAAGTTACCAAACACCCTGTATGCGAACAAAGATTTTTTTTAAATTAACAATAGTTTTGTTTTTCTTCTTAAAATTAGGTGCTTTATTATATTTCGAGATGAAATTCCAAGCAAAAGCTTTGGGGAGTTGTGAGAGTATATTTCAGATGTGGCAATGAATTTACTGAAATTTTTAGACCGGCACTGTTAACCCTTTAACCCTGTTCATATCTGGAACGTTAATCAAATTAGGAATAAAAGCTGATTCTTTAGTATAAGGTGCACTGAATACCATTTTTCTTTATGAAGGTATAAATAATAAATACTATTTTTTCTTATCAATTATGTACTGATCAAGGTTTAAGAAGGTATGTTTAATATTGTAACAAGGTTCATTTACAGTACATAGTTCATGGTCGTAAAATGGTATTTCAAGACCTTGAATTGTTATTGCAGACGAAACCAATGATAAAAGGTTAATTAAACTATACCAAAAGAGTACCTATATTTTTTGTTCACGTATTATAGTCGGTTTAAATAGTAAACAGTGACATTACGTTACGTTTAGGCAAAACCTATCACAGATTAGCAACAGAATCGTGTCTGACTGACTATTGCTCAATGCAGGTAGGTTTTACCTTGGGTTATCAAGGGTACTTAAATTATTCCCTGACGTGAAATAAACCACATTTTTTAAAATTTATTTATTACCAGACGTGAGCAAATCGGCTGTCTCAATTTAACTTTTACGGTATAATGAGGTAAATATAAAGTCGCTAAACAAGATTTGTACCAGCCTACACATTAGCATCTTAGCGTAACCCTAAATAACATATTCTAGCAATGGGGACAAAAGTACTGGGGGCAGGAGTTTACAATAAAAGCACATGGAAGAGAATTTCTCTAAAACATTTAAAATTTGTAACCCTTTTGAAGCACCTCGCGCATTTAATTAAGCAGTGTGGTGTTGAGTTATGGGCTTATGGCATCAGAAAATTAACTAGGCTACGCAAATCTCTTAAAGATGGTTATCGACGTGTAAATAAAAAAGAACAATTTTATTGTCATTTTGTTTATACATCCATGTTCGATGTAAAATGTGTTTGTATTTTAAGTCTTAGTAATTTTGTTATAAAAGTATGTAACTTCTTGCCAGCTAATATATCAGATACATATACATTATAATTTCTTTGTAGGAAAAAGTGCATTGTTG
Source organism: Philopedon plagiatum (assembly GCA_963971165.1). Taxonomy (NCBI): domain Eukaryota; kingdom Metazoa; phylum Arthropoda; class Insecta; order Coleoptera; family Curculionidae; genus Philopedon; species Philopedon plagiatum. The sequence continues at coordinate 63,856,796 of OZ020194.1, forward strand.
TTTTATTGTTTTAATTGATTTTTAGGTCAACAATCCTACAATACAGATGTAGTCTGTCTGATATCTGCCTCTGCAAACAAAAGCAAAACCTAATTATTAGTTATCCTTGAGAGAATAACTTTATATTAATATTTTTATTGTACTTCTTGGGCTTTCGGTCAGTTTAAATTAAAGTCTTGAAATGGTTTTGACGTTTCGGTTTATTTCATCTCTAAACCATCATCAGAATCCTAATAACAAAGGTGTAATAGTAATATATTTTTCTATACATAATTGAAGGAACAGGTGAGAGACCAATAAGAAATTGTTGCAAATCTATTGCTACTGCTAAATATAGTTTTTTATTGTCTTGCTGTAGGTATTAAATATATTTTAGTAACTTCATAATAAAATGCATTTGTTCCATCGTTTAAATTCATTTAAAAATCAGCAACGAATAATTTGTATAAATGTACATACATATACATACAAGTATTGTATATTCATATATGTAGGTATCTGTAAACAAAAACATTCGATAATAGGAATGAAAAATTGTTTTTATTTTAAGAGTTTAAAAAGGATATAGTTATATTTAGAATATAGATAATTTGTAAGGTAATAATAAGTAATAACTCTATTTTATTATATAACTAAAAAGAAATTCACGTTTAGGGACCAATTGCTCCACTTAACTGAAGTGGAGTTTTATGTACAGGTTCGTTGTTGGAGCCTGAATAAAATTATCATCTTGTAACACACACCCTGTTATTTTAAGTATGGTATGTATGGTATGGTATTTGCCTAAACCCTTTTTAGGCAAATGGAAATAAAACTATTTTTTGAGTAAATCTGGGCAAACCTGAGCAAATACTATTAGGTAACAATAAAAATTCTATTTAGGTAGTTATTTAAGGCAAATGGCTTTTGTCTAGGCAAATGCTATCTGCCTGGGCAAATGACTTCAAAAAGTAATTTTGTATTTAAAAGTTATTTACCTAGAAAAATGGCATTTGCCATAATTGTTTTTAGGCAAATGACTATGAACTTATTAATGTATTATATTAGCTAATGTGTACCTACAGCTCGTTTTGCTCCTTAGATTGTTTATCAATTTTAGAGTCACGTAAATAAGTATTTATGTCTGTGAAATTGGCCCCCCAAATGTAAAATTTATTAAAAATTAATGGAGTTCTGGGCTTCCTATGAAGAGTTCTAGAGTTCTTTTCACTTTTTATTAATAGTTCCGTTAAAATAAAAGTAAAAACACTGTTTTCAAAAATTTCACGCAGCCCCCCATTGTTGCACAAACAAAAGTTTGGCCACAGTGCTTAATAGTTCTAAAGGAGTTCTACAGTTCTTTGTGATTTTCGAGGCCAGAACTCTTACCCAAAAAATTCTAATACATGTTTTGTGCTTTTTGGGAAGGAAAAAATTCAACAACAAAATGTCATCTTATTTATGCAGAACTGTAGAACTATGGCAGAACTAACGGGAACTCATGAGTTTTAAACCAGAACTCTTCTTAAAAAAATTTTCTTGGGGGGCCAACTTCACACTTTTTTAACTGTCAATAATTTAAGTTGTAAACAAAAAAATACCATTCTAATTCTACAGAACTGTAGAACTATTGCAGCACTAACGGGAACTCAGTTTTAAACCAGATCTCTCAGAACTCAGGTCTAAAACTCATGAGTTCCCGTTAGTGCTGCAATAGTTCCACAGTTCTGTAGAACTGGAATGATATTTTTTTGTTAACAATTTAAATTCTTGATTGTTAAAAAAGTGTAAAGTTGGCCCTCATGAAATATTTTTTTAACAAGAGTTCTGGTTTAAAACTCATGAGTTCCCGTGAGTGCTGCAATAATTCTATAGTTCTGTAGAATTAGAATGGTATTTTTTTGTTTACAACTAAAATTATTGACAGTTAAAAAAGTGTGAAGTTGGCCCCCATGAAAATTTTTTAAGAAGAGATCTGGTTTAAAACTCATGAGTTCCCGTTAGTGCTGCAATAGTTCTACAGTTCTATAGAATTAGAATGGTATTTTTTTGTTTATAACGTAAATTATTGACAGTTAAAAAAGTGTGAAGTTGGCCCCCCATGAAAATTTTTTTAAGAAGAGTTCTGGTTTAAAGCTCATGAGTTCCCGTTAGTGCTGCAATAGTTCTACAGTTCTGTAGAATTAGAATGGTATTTTTTTGTTTACAACTTAAATTATTGACAGTTAAAAAAGTGTGAAGTTGGCCCCGCATGAAAATTTTTTAAGAAGAGTTCAGGTTTAAAACTCATGAGTTCCCGTTAGTTCTGCAATAGTTCTATAGTTCTGTAGAATTAGAATGGTATGTTTTTGTTTACAACTTAGATTATTGACCGTTAAAAAAGTGTGAAGTTGGCCCCCCATGAAAAGTTTTTAAAGAAGAGTTCTGGTTTAAAACTCATGAGTTCCCGTTAGTGCTGCAATAGTTCTATAGTTCTGTAGAATTAGAATGGTATTTTTTTGGTTACAACTTAAATTTTTGATAGTTAAAAAGTGTGAAGTTGGCACCCCATGAATTTTTTTTTAAGAAGAGTTCCGGTTTAAAACTCATGAGTTCCCGTTAGTTCTGCCATAGTTCTACAGTTCTGCATAAAGAAGATGACATTTTGTGGTTGAATTTTTTCCTTCCCAAAATGCAAAAAACATGTATTAGAATTTTTTGGGTAAGAGTTCTGGCCTCGAAAATCACAAAGAACTGTAGAACTCCTTTAGAACTATTAAGCACTGTGGCCAAACGTTTGTTTTTGCAACAATGGGGGGCTGCGTGAAATTTTTGAAAACAGTGTTTTTACTTTTATTTTAACGGAACTATTAATAAAAAGTGAAAAGAACTCTAGAACTCTTCATAGGAAACTCAGAACTCCATTAATTTTTAATAAATTTTACATTTGGGGGGCCAACTTCACAGACATAAGTATTTAGAAGTTCTTATTGTTACCTAATAGTTTTTGCTCAGGTTTGCCCAGGTTTACTAAAAAATAGTTTTACATCCATTTTCCTAAAAAGGGTTTAGGCAAATACCACCTTACTAGTCAAATAGCATTTGCCTAGTCTTTCAGCAATTAAAAAAATTTAAAAAGTCATTTGCCCAGGCAGATAGCATTTGCTTGCAACATATACATATGTATATCTATTTAAAATACTGAAGGTAGATTTTTTATAAGCCCAATAAACAAGGTATCGGAAAACTGCCCTACTAGATACTACACTATGTACTACTTCTAGGATCTCAAACTTTCCGAGGTTACTTAAATCTTTATTAAAGTTTCTTACGGTCACTCGTAAGTGGTTACAAAGATCCAATTTGTGTTTTTACTTTTATTTTAACGGAACTATTAATAAAAAGTGAAAAGAACTCTAGAACTCTTCATAGGAAACTCAGAACTCCATTAATTTTTAATAAATTTTACATTTGGGGGGCCAACTTCACAGACATAAGTATTTAGAAGTTCTTATTGTTACCTAATAGTTTTTGCTCAGGTTTGCCCAGGTTTACTAAAAAATAGTTTTACATCCATTTTCCTAAAAAGGGTTTAGGCAAATACCACCTTACTAGTCAAATAGCATTTGCCTAGTCTTTCAGCAATTAAAAAAATTTAAAAAGTCATTTGCCCAGGCAGATAGCATTTGCTTGCAACATATACATATGTATATCTATTTAAAATACTGAAGGTAGATTTTTTATAAGCCCAATAAACAAGGTATCGGAAAACTGCCCTACTAGATACTACACTATGTACTACTTCTAGGATCTCAAACTTTCCGAGGTTACTTAAATCTTTATTAAAGTTTCTTACGGTCACTCGTAAGTGGTTACAAAGATCCAATTTACTGGGTCCACATTATCATATCACTATAACTGGATGAATTTCAAACAAGAAATCACTTTTACCACCTACAAAACACTTTATTACTCACGCTATAAACACATAGAACCACAATCTTGTTTATTCCCGGCGATAAGACGATAAAATTGGTACCGCTGCATGTGCGACTCAAAGCACAAAACAACTTCAATGACGCGCACTAAGCTGATACCACACGCTACACAGTCATATGAAGAATATCAAGGCAGGGGATTGCAATGAATCATAATATAATTAAGTATATTATATTTTGCCGGTAGAACTTGACGTAACGCTCTAACACTATTTGGCTCTGGTCACGCTCTGCCTTGGTCGTTCGAGTGGGCCACATTCGCAGAGGGAGAATGTTCCGGGATTGCTAAACGAAAAGGTTATAATAGGGTGTGATAACTTTAAACTATTGGACTCTTCTTAACAATGATTCAGTGCTGAATCGTGATATTCGACAACTTTGGTAATTTTTAGATGTTGTGTACTTTGTTTTTCAGTTTGAAGATATATTAAATGCTGTCGGTACCTATTCTGTAAGCATTTGTCGCAAATATCCTTATGGGGACATGATTTAAGAGCTGGACAACAATTTAGTTTATTTTATTTATATATCAACAGAAAAGATTAAGACATTTTTAAATTTGAAGAATCACAGGGGGATTAACAAAAGTTCTTATTAGTAAAGATAGGTTATTAGGTACTTATATTCGTTTATTTTGAAACAAAGCTGTTAATAGCATTGGTGTCTAAAATATAAGTGCAGCATTTTTCTTGGTGTTTCTTTTTTAATTTTAATTTGGACTCTTTTAATTTATTTTTTATAATATGCTTTACGCTTTACTATAAATGTGTGATTTTTTAGAAACGATTTTAAAGACGAATAGCAGTTTTCGACAATACCTTAACTATGTTACATTTTTTTTTGTAATTGAAATAGATGAACTGTACTTTTCTTTTCAATAAACAATGTTAAAGTCAAAGTTAAGGTGGCAAAATTAATTTTTCCTTGTATTTTCGCTATGTTTGTGTTTTTATGCCAAATACTTGAAAGAAAATGTAACGTTATATAACACACATTGTTTGTCATACTCGAATGTCTCTCCACCTTTGTGTGTTTATTACTGGCTGGCGCACGCGACTTCGTCCGCGGTATAACAATTTTACTCCAAATCAGACTTTGAACCCCCATTTCACCCTCTTAGGGGTTGATTTATTAAAAACTGTAGAACACGTGTTTAAACATTAATGGCCAGATTCTCCAACGCTAGTCCGGCCTAATTTGACAACCAAAAGTTTTAAACTGACAAGTGTAAGAATAAGACAACTAAGTTTTATACTATGAGAGATTTTTCGCAAATGTATAAAGAAAAGGACAATTTTAGTACGTACTTTCGACAATAATGGAACTAAATTTATACTAGCAACCCGTTCCAAGATGAAAATCATTTGGAAACCAAGAAAATTGCTGAAATATCAGAATAATTCATTAGTTTTTAATGACGACTTATTAACAATGACGGGACAAAAACCTATCAAAACATATTATATAACTGATCATCTAGAAGATCTTAATTTAAACCAGTACGAAATCTTAAACCTTCTTAGTTAATTTGAAAGATATTTTTCAGAGTACTTCTATGAAGTTTGAAATTAATAGGATCATCTAATATTTTTTCTCCATACAAAGTTTGAACCTCTGGTTGAATTTTAAAAAACCCTTCCTTATTAAGTGCCAACGTTATGTAAGAAACCTCTGTGTAAAATTTCAAGTTTCTAGACCCAGCGGTGTGGGCTGTGCGTTGATACGTCAGTCAATCAGATTTTGTGATATTCGGTATTAAAAAAAAAAGTAATTCTTGTCCCTATTTTTTTGAAATCTGTGACTTAGACCACTATGGCTTTCACTGTGTGTGTGTTAATATATTTCGTAGAAAAAATCTACTCAACTTTAATTGTTTATTGTTTTTATTTCAATCATCAGACACTTAGATTATAATTTATATTAATTATTATTCATTATTATTGGACACATAGTCTTCTAGGGGACCAATACCTTCTGGTGCTGGATCACGATGCATAGGTAAATTACTACGTAAAAAATACGATAGTGTTCAGGAACGCAAAACCGAAAAAATTGACTTCGACCACTCTGGCTTTCATAGGCTCATATAATATAGAGACTAGCTTTCGCCCGCGACTTCACCCGCGGTACCTATAACAATTTTACTCCATGACAAACTTTGAACCCCCATTTCACCCCCTTAGGGACTGATTTATTAAAAACTGTAAAACATGTGTTTAACCATTTATTTTTTAGAGTACTTCTATGAAGTTTCGAGTTAATAGGACCATCTATTTTTTCTCCATACAAAGTTACCTGTTTCACCACCTTAGGGGTTGAATTTTGAAAAACCCTTCCTTAGTGCATGCCTACGTTATATAAGAAACCTCTGTGCAAAATTTCAAGTTGGCTAGTCCCAGCGGTGTAGGCTGTGCGTTGATACGTCAGTCAATCAGTCAGTCAGTTTCTTCTTTTATATATAGAGATATTTTGGAAATATGAGAGAGTCATTGCAGCATTGTTGTAAACCAGGTAATAAAATAAATATAAGATGTTGCCCGGGCACGAATAAACCTTTTTTTTTATTAAAAAAAACTATGTTTTTTTTTAGTCTATTTAAGTATATGTATTGTCTGTCTCCTGTATTCTCGGAAAGTAAAATGAAACGAAATAAATCGAAACGTCGGCGTCGGCTTCAAATTGAAACAGAATTGAGAAAATCCTAAATTTTTGTAAACATTTAAGCTCATGCGCCTTAGTTTGTAAAATAAAGTCTGTTTATTTCTATAGCGATTGGTTACGATTTTGTTCACTGACATGAAAAAGTGTTGCTACCTCATGTTTCCAGTATAGGATCGACAAGGACGGTCAGACTTCCAGATGTAATATAAAATGGCAGAATTGAATAACATTGCATTCCCTGTCAAATTTACATAAAAGCGCCCCCAACATAGTTAAAATACAAATAAAATATAATGTGGCCAACATAATTTGACATATTATGACTTACACTTTCTCATAGAAAAAAGTAATGTATGTACTTGTACACCGATGGAGAAAAAATCATACGTCCAATTCACAGAAGCACCAATCCATTAAAAAGTCCATTTAGACTGTCTACGACTTTTTTGACCACGCCGTACGTGGTGCTTGTAGGTACTACATTATTGATTATGACTATTAACAATTTCAGAAAGCTCTGAAAAACTACTGTACAAGGATAGCATTCCTAATATTTTAGCTAAAAAAACTGGAATGCAAGCTTACAGTTAATTCTATATAATAAAGGCATACAATTAATTTTAAAATGTGCGGAAGTTTCGCATATCGTATATCTTGAGTATTTTACGAGTCTATGAATCTTCGTTGTCGAATTGAAACTAAAGTTATGTAAAAAAGTTACTGATCTTTGAATTATTTTGTATTAGGTTTTTATTGGTTCAATTGTCTTAGATTAGGAGCGGAGCGCTGTGTAAATTTATTTATATCTAAATTTTAGTATAAGGAAAAGGATAGCGCAGTGTCCAAAAAAAAAAGGAACTAAGACTCTCGCTTGTTCTCGAACGCACTCTCTCTGGATCGTCTAGCGTCTGGCGTAGGCCCTCCGTAGACCCAAGCACCGGATGACGTCATGGGTGCGGCTGAGAACTGAGGATTGATTTTTCTGCATGCAGATGCAGGAAATGTCGGAGCAGTAATGTAAGGAGTTATAATTTTATTTTAAATTAACGAAGATAGTTAAATATGAAATAATCTTGGAAATGTAATTATTTTAAATATGTCAGTCCGCCGAAGTAACACGTCTAATTATAATTATAGGTATTAATTATTGTAAAGTGAAATTGATTGAAAACTTATTCTCTTACTGTAGAAAGACTTTTAATTTGCTAAAGAAGCGTTTGTAAGTTTGGATTGAGATCGCCTATAGATCTTATGTAATTAGTTCAATTACTTAGTTAAGAAAAATTAAGGTTAATACTTAAGTCTGTTAATAACATTTGCGTTTAGTTTTATATCTGGCAAAAGTTATAGTAGCTAGGATATTACGAGTATAGTAGACAGATAATTGTTTTCGGAAAAAATATAATGTCAGATCAAAGAAAAACTACCTTGCAGTGTCGCAGTAAGCTTTGAAAATGTTTCGCATGTCTTGAATTATACCTAAAACTAGACAAATGTGATAAAGGTTCTGAAAGGTATATATTAGGGGTGTCAATCCCCACTGATTTTCTTAATCCCGGGAGTTTAGAGATTTTGTTGTCTAATCCCGGGATCTCGGGATTAGTCCCGAAAAAAATTTAAAGGGATTCAAATATTAAAATTTTTATTTCTTAAGTTTAAACATACAACTATACTAAAAAGCACCTAAACGATTCTAGATACAAAAAATATATGTATAAATTTATACTTGTTTACAATAAAATACCGCAAAATATTAGGGCGCCCAATGTTTCGTCTGACTGAACGTATTTTGTTGCAGAAAATTCCTGCGAAAGAGAAACATCTCTCGAGTTCTGTGCTTGTGGGCTGAATGGTTAGTAGGAATTAGGAATAAAAAGGTATTTTGAAGATTACGTCCGCGACGATCATTTGCAAATAAATGAATTTGTTGAGAAAGGATTGCGGATATCCGGGTCTTATTACTGGTTTGCTGCTGTAAGGACTCTGACATGTTAGTAATGCTTTTTGCACTTTGACGTTGAATGGTTCATTCTCTTCTGTTCTTGGAATTTCTGCAATGGGAATGCCATCGTCGTCGCTGATTTATGTTTCACTTTCGTTGTCTGTGTTTAGCCTGATTAAAAGTGTTTCCAATTTAGATTTAATGAGGGAAATATTTGATGTTTTGAAGCAGTCATCTTGTTCAGAACTTAGAATGTCGGGATTTTTGAGATAACAAGAGAATGTCAGAATAAATGGTTCTGCGTTTCTTAATCCTTGTTCTGAATGACTCTTGTAGTTCCGTACTGAGTGGTGTTTTAATTCTGGATAATTCCTTCAACATGAATTTTAAAGCAACATCTGCTTTACATAATAAATCCATATCGCGACGGCATAGAGTTTCAACTGTAATTTTTTTTTTTGGTTGGAGAACTTTACAACACCTTTAAGAACCTCACTTTCTGAATCCAAAATTGTTATATTTAGATCAATAAGATATTTTGTTTATGAAATTTTCTAATAGTGTAAAACGCTCGAGCATGTCAAGTAAGCTGCTCCATCTCTCATCATAATATAACTTTTAGCTCTTTCCCATGATCATTTGTGATATACTTTTGTAGTGTATTATTTTTAGTTGGCGATTTTCTAAATGTTCGAACTATTTGTCTAACTCTAGACACCAATACACAGTGGTCATGGTTACTTCCAAAAAGTAATTTTTTTCCAAAACTTCCACCTTATTCCATACCTTCAGTGTCTGCCACCGACAGCGATATAGAATATCGCTATCGGTGTCGTTAAAGAACATTTCGAGACATCCCGAAACTTTTACTTCTGCCTGGAAGACTGTAGCGTATGCGCCCAGGTTGATGAATATTCTCTCCCTGGTTGCTGATTCGTATACTCCAGCCCCAGTACCTACAACGGTTCTTGATCCATCTGTGTACCAGATTGATTGATTAATGCATCCTATTGAAGCTTTAAAGGTACATTAAAGAAGATTGCAGCTGCGTAAACACGTGTCAATATAACGGTAATTTGCGCCCTCTCTAGATCAGGCCGAAATCCTTTCATCCCAAAAAAAAATGTATCTATTTCACACTTTCGCGTGCTTTTTTAGAGCCAGTTTTTTTCGAATTTCTTTTCATTTCACTTATACGCTTTCTAGGCTTTAAATTCAGCGCAAGTAACGTAAGACAAAAAAAATCCTCAAAGTATGCCGTGGAATCAATCACGCATGTCTTGAATTATTACTCTTGTTCAAAACATAGGTTAGGTGAATGAAAAATACATAATATATTTATTACTACTATATTGATAGCATCCAATCTACCCTTTGTTAAAATTTGAAGCAAAGATAAATATTTTGTTTTGTACCACGTGATGTCTTAGCACTTTGAAGTGTTGACGGAACTGTCACTGTCAGTTCTGACAGCAGTTTAAAATGTGAGCTTATCCGTTTCCTTTTCGTCTTTTTACCTTTCAAAAGTAAAGATTAATGTGTTTTTATTTGTGAAAAGTGGACTAAAAGTTAATTATTATCCTATTTACGATATTGACATAGCTAATGTACCGATAATGCCAGTTTTAAGCAAGAAGTGAAGAAATTACTTGTAGTTTTAGCGGGGGATATTCTTCACAAGAATGTATACTGAAGAGTGAATACATAATTTTTAATTCTTAATTTGAGATTTTGGGGTAAAACGGGTAAGAACATTATGTAAATAAAGCGAGGCATCGTTTGGAAATCTAAAAAAAACACATTATTAATCTCGAATTAAAACTCAAAATACGTAAGTATAATTGATTGTAATCATTAATTTTTATATAATACATTATAATTAGAATCAAAATCTTCTTAAATAATTAGTTACCTACCTATGCAAAATCACTTTGTCTTTCTCAACTGACCGTCGACATGCGAAACAAGATCTCATTTTCTATCTAAAATATTATTAACTCTGTTTCGATATTGTACTTTAAAGTATATAATAATTTATACTTACTGGTTTTTCTGATGTTTTATTATAAATTAAAATAAATATTCACAAAATAACGCTATGGCGAAATCGAAGGCTTGTCAGATTCCAATTTGGGCTTTCAAATATGACAGACGTGAGCGGCCATGTTGTCATCTTTGGTGTTTTGATTAGTGGACGTAACGTAGTATTGAGTTCACTTGTTTGGAAAATCACGTGGTGATTTATGAGAGATGTTCAGGACGTCACGTGACTTTTTAGATATGGTTTCCAAAGGCTACGTCTTTGCTTCAACATTTTTTCGTCGTTCGCTATATAGTTAGTAATAAATATATGGAAAAATAGAACTGTCAAGTTCTGAAGCTTTTATTTTTAAGAAAATTAAATATGGTAATCATGGCAGAACAAAAAGCTTTTATGATCGAAAGTTACTTTAGAAATGTTGTTAGAAGGGTTGATGGTCAGTGGGTTTATTCAACACGGGACGCCATTCAGGATTTTCAAACAGAATTTCCACACATAGTCATGGATTTCGACCAGCTTCGCCAAGTTTTGACTAGGTATGTGGCTTTGTTTAGAGAAATAGGAAGTGTGAATAGAAAGGAAGGCAGTGGGAGACCCAAAGTTTGCACTGCATAAAAAGTAGAAGAATTGAGGCAAATTATTAATGAACACCCACAAACCTCGATTCGGCGTTTAAGCCAGCAAGTAAATGTATCCTACGCAACCTGCAATACAATCCTGAAATATGACCTGCATACGCACGCTTATCGTCTACGCTCAGTCTAAGAATTGTTACCAAAGGACAAGCCGCAGCGAATGCAATTTTCAGAGTGGTTTATGAGTAATTTGCATAATAATGAAAACGTATTTGAAAAAACCTTTTTTGACGAGACATGGTCTTCCCTCTCTGGTTATGTAAATTCTCAACAAATGAGAATGTGGAATTCTGAATACTCACATTTCTTTATAGAGCAGCCTAGACATTCACAGAAAGTTGGCATGTGGGCTGCTATATCGAAAAGAAAGTTAATTGGACCGATTTTTGATTGAAGGGACTCTCAATTCGGCGCGATACCGTAATGAAATTTTAGAAAATTTTGTAAACGCATTGGACGATGAAGAGATGCGACAAGGCTACTTTCAGCAGGACGAGCGCACCAACTCAAGTAACTTTTAATAGTTTCAATTTTTGAGAAGAATTTTTCGAAGACCGAATCATTAGTCGTAATATGCCAGTTAGGTGGCCACTACGGTCCTGCGATCTCACGCTCAGGACTTTTTTTTATGGCCACACATTCAAAACTCGGTTTTAAAAACCCCTTGTGAAAATTTAGAAGACCTACAGGCTAGAATTACAAATAAATTTCTGGAAATTAACAACTCCCCCTAAGTGCTCACCAATATTTTTATGCTGTAAAAAGAAGAATGAGAACATGTTTGGAAGTAGAAGGTGGACACGTCTTCCGTTTAGTTTAAATTTACATATAATTTTTAGGTTCTTTGTTGTATATGTTTTTTTTTAATTCTGTATTATGCAATGACAATGACAATAATGTAATTTTCTTAAAAATTAAAAAATTTCAGAATTTGATAGTTCTAATTTTCATTCACCCATACATTGTACCTATGTAACCTTTTAAGAGTAATAATTCAAGACATTGAAAAAGTGATTGATTCCAGCATACTTTGAGGACTTTTTTTTCATCTTATATACGTTACTTGTGTGAGATTTTGAGTCCTTATAGGCGAATAAAATTATTATTACTACTACTTCAAAGCTTAACTTGGCGTTCAAGTAACCTAAATTTGAATATAATCAGTTTTGTTAATTAGTTATTACTATTAGCAATGAATTAGCAAAAAAAGGTATCTACTTTCGCGTGCTTTTTTATAGCAGATTTTTTTCGAATTTCTTTTTATTTTCATATTTGTAGTATGAATATGCCATTAGCAGTAAATTATTTCGATTAAAAGTGATTAAAATGCCTACTACCTTCTTATTTCCTTCCGTCTAGTGGCTTAACATCGGGCTGTTTAATTTTGGAATATATAATGGTAATATTTCCATAAACGACACAGATTATATCTAATGATGATAGCTGGCTCTGATTAATGTGTACGCATAATGTATATATCGTTTTTAATTTATTTTTTAAACTCCGTTAACAAATCTTTCCACACCTCCTTGGTTTCATTCTGAAGTCAAGTAATATACCAATAAAAAAGTACAAAAGTAGTTCGTTCATTCAGCAAACTTTTAACCGACAATCCTTGAGAGCCAGCTACCGAGGCACTAATGTCTTGAATTCCAATAATGGACAATGTGATACCGACTATTTTCCAAGATTATTTTTCATTTCGATTATTCTTACAACATAAATATGTAGAATAGATTTTCTTGGTCACAGTAACTTGTCCTGAAAAAAGTATATTTCGTCATTTTTTTAAAAAAGTTGCTTTGTCATATTGTATCTTCTCTCACTTCCTCTTCATTTTTTTATATCTGCCGGGTAAAATTATACTGTCAGATTTCAACTACTCCGAAATCCTTACCATACACATTTTTAGTGATCCGTGCTAAAATTTGCAAAATGGAACACTTGTGGAATCACATCGGTGACCGTTCGTTGGTCACAGGCGATTTTCTCTAATGTTGAAATTTGAAATTTAGCACAGAGATAGAGTATGGCGGCCCAATAATAGACGTGAAGTATAAAAAGTTGAATTTTGATTCTGGGGGTTAATTTCAGGGGGCGAATTGGGAAACGGAAAATTTTTCTATCAAAGTCATCGTGTATGGTGTCAAATGAAAGCTTATTGAAGCATGAATCCAACAATATATATGATGTATCTTTGTATGCATTTTTTAAAACATTTTTGGGGAAAAACGCTTAAAAATTGCTGTCCCCCACCCTAATCACCAAAAGAATCGTTCAGAAAAAGCTGAAAAAAATCACACACATTGAGAATTAGGTGTAGATTGAGCCAAAATTATCAGGATTAAAAAATTCTAGCGCGATCAATTGTTATAAACAATTTAACTATAGCTGCTGAACCATTGGTATTCGAGAGAAAGTTTCTCGACAAAAAATATTTCTCACGATGTAGGGACCAACTTTTGTCCTTACACGTTTTTCAAAATCTTGGCTCAGTCGAAACGCTCCCCACTTAGCTCCGCGCATAAGCGATGTGATGCGGTGTTTAGCGCGGGAGATGGGCGGAGATCAGGCGGCCGAAGTTTGATTATGTTAAGTGGGGGGCCTGTGGCACGGAACACTAATTGTGCAAGTATAGCTTGCACCTGACCGAATTTTTTTGTCTTTGAGTACCTCATCCCTCTCCTATAACATTTTTATCGTTTGTTATGTAAAATTGGATTCTTCGAGCTTAGTTATTCACATCGGTGAGATAGCACTTTTAGATAAATTATAGTTTACCCGTCAACTCTTAAAAATTGACTGCATAATAGTTTGGAACAATTTTTTAAATTTATTATGCAAAATTTAATTCTGCCTAATGCATCCTTAATATTTTCTTCTAGACGTAACACACGTACACGTATACGTATATGTATTTACATAAATAGATTAGATACAATACCGAATTGAGAAACTTCCTTTTTATCGGTAAATAACCTTAGATAGGTCGACTCTTAACATAGCATTCACTATTTTACTTTACTTCTGAACTATATTTTCAATATTTTCATAAAAAAAACCGTCGAAAGAACTATTGGTGTGGGGAGCGGCGGATCCGTTCAGGCGGGACACCGCAGTGGCGCACCCAGAAATTTCCAGAAATTTTATTCGGGGGGGGGGGGGGGGGTAGGCTGACTAGATAGGGTTGCCAAATTTCGAATATATGATAGGACAATCTAGCGCCGCAGGCAAATCACCGAAGGCGAAAATTTTAATTAACTCCGAGAAATATGTATTTTACAGACCTTGAAAAGGTTTTTGATCAAATACACAGAGCGGATATATGAAGAGTATTAGAAAAGAGAAAAGTGGACAATAATTTAATAGCAATAGTAAAGGCTATGTACAAAGACAATACCAACATAGTAAGAACCAACAACGAGGAGTTAAGAGAATTTATGACAAAAATGGGCGTAAAGCAAGGATGCGTGCTGAAGCTGAGCCCACTACTGTTCTCGGTGGTACTGGATGAGGCAATAAAAGAATATAAGAAAGAAATGAAAAGCTTAAAATTGGGACATTGGGAAACCAAGCAGACACAAATAACAGAGCTGATGTTTGCAGACGACATGGTACTCCTGACAGACACCGTAAAGGATCTACAACCCAACTTAGAGATATTGGATAGAGAAATGAGTCAAATAAATATGAAGATAAATATGTAAAAAAAAAACAATGGCTGTACTGAAAGAACAGAGACAGTACATAACATAAAAATACACGGAAAAGGATAGAACAAGTGGACAGCTACAAATCTAGGTTCAGTAATAGGAAATAACGGAAGGATGGATGAGGAAATCAACGAAATAATAGGAAAGACAGGAAAAATTTACAACAGCATGAAGACATCGTTTTTGGGAAGAAAAGAAATAGATGAAACAGACTTTAACAGAAAAACACAAATCGCGATTAAATGCTATAGATATGAGATTTCTTAGAAAGATAGATGGAAAAACGAACAAATATAGAATAAAGAACGAAGTGTACAGACAAAAGTTAAATGTGAAACCAATAAATGATATAAATGTAGGACAGTTGACTGTTGAGATGGTTCGGCCATATGTGTCGTATGCCAAAAAGTAGAAATAGGTACAAAAAGAGTGTATGAAATGCGAGTGCAATGAAGAAACGAAAAGTGTAGACCGAGGAAAACTTGGAATGACGGCATAATAGAAGAGGCAAAGAAAAGGGAGATGGAATGGAAAGACATTAAAAATCACACACAGGACAATGCATTATGCAAAACCGTGTGTGACGACCTTTTGGGTTAGACGGTCATGAGCAGAACGAAACTAATAATTATTAATTTTAGTAAAATGAAAACGTGTTAATTAAAATAAAACATATTAATACCATGAAAATTACTCTTAAAAATATTTTCTTAGTTAAGTAATAGAATAGTAAGGTGAAATATTTTTTGTGTCATATATAGGCCCTTCGGTGCGCCACAGGGACACCGGGACGTGTCCCGGTGGATCGCTGTGTTCTTTTAGGCCGGACAATACATACAAGTTCTATAATACAGGCGAATTTCCTCGGTCGCTTTAACGTCCGCGGGGGAATAGAAGATGAAATCATATTTTTATAAAATATAATGCTCTGCGTAGGATAGAACTTAATTTTGTTGCTCAATTTGTGATGTTACGTTGACTCAACAATTTGGATCTAATTATTATTTAAAATAAAATTATTATAATATTTAATATTCTTTTCACTAATGAGCACCATCGTCTCAGACCAAAAACAAACTTTGAAATCCTTGAACCCAGGCCAAAGTAGTACGAGGCCAAAGCGTTCTCGCTCTGACCTTTATTTGACTTTGCCTATGACGGTGTAAGGAACGCATGAAGTTGCTTTGTTTCTGATAACACTAACAAGGCTTAATATACCGAGTTGTACCATAAACTACATTATCAATAAACAAGTACAAAAATGTATTGGGTGTTCTTATTTGTAATTTATTTAGATGTTGTAATACAGTATTTATATTTTTTATCATTTTTTTAATCGTTGAATTTGGAAAGGTAAAAGTGGGGCCGATTTCAATCGTGCCTTCCAACATATTTGGAGGGAAGGGGCAACGGAGACACATCTGTGACGGAGAGCCTTGCACCCCTCTCTGGAGGTATGATCACAGTTAAAAAATTCGTTCTGGAAATTTTGTCATACCAGAGAGTCAGAGTGGTATATTCAATGGTAGGGAGTTGTAGGTTCTTCACCATATCCTTATATATTTTTTGTTCTCGTGTAATTTGATACTGCACTTACTCTATCTTAAATCATTTGAAAAATAAAAGTTTGCATCTTAATTCAAAGGTTTTTAACACCTACAAGTTCGACCCCGTCGAAATTCGACAGAAATATACAGGGTGTCTAAAAATTCTTAGTATATGGGCAGATATCTTTGCTATAGATTAACTATAGATGAAAAGATAGAGACCAAATTTTAGGTGTATCTTATTGGTTCATAAATTTACTTTTTATGGTATTTAACTTTTGAGAGTTGAGGTAAAAAATTTTGAATGCAACCCTATGACATTTTAAAGGCATTCAAAAAAGAAACATTTTACCGCAAACCCGAGGTCCGTATCTTAATTCGTTTTTAAATGGCTAGCCTTTAAAAATTAACTTTAGATTCACTAAAAAGGTTTAATATTTTTTAGTACTGGTCTTCTAGTTGATCAGTTAGGTTTTAGCAGGCTTTTCTCTTGTCATTATTAATAAGTCTTCATTAAAAACGTATGAGTTATTGTAATATTTCAGCGATTTGCTTGGTTTCCAACTGATTTTGATATTGGAACGTGTTACTGGAATGAATTTAGTTCTATTTTGGGGAAAAGTACATACCAAAATGCCCTTCTCTTTATAAATTTACTCTAAACTATGAAATGTAGAGTATAAAACTTAGTTGTCACTAAGTTGTTACCCTTGTCAGTTCAAAACTTTTGGTTGTCAAATTAGACCGATTTAGCGTTCAATAAAATCAATAAAAATTTAAATACCTTTATTTTTCTAATTACTTTAAAAGTTGTTCAAATTGACCACATTTTTGAGAAGTAGGTAAATCCTGCCATTCTCGAAAATCTGAGAAGTGAAGACTTTATTACTGCCAGGAAGTTCATGGTGGTAATTTAAACAACTTTTAAAGTAATAAGAGAAAAAGGTATTTAAATTTTTACTTTTTCTCACGATTTTTAATTTTTAAAGGTTTGACATTTAAAAACGAATTAAGATACAGACCTCGGGTTTCCGGTAAAATGTTTCTTTTTTGAATACCTTTAAAATGAGGTACCACACGGCCTAGGGTTGTGTTTAAAACAGGGGCCTGCGGTGAAATTTGGGAGAAGGGAAGCAATTTTCAAAAACTTACCTATTTATAGTGTAGTTCGATTCTTCTATCATTTTGTGTGAAAACATATTTCTTTGATAACGGCCTGCAAGTGGGTTTTAGACATAATATGTCGTTTCACTACCTTATGCAAATTATTTAAATCCCCAAAACCACTCTTATTCCAAACACCGTTTACTTCAATTACGAAAAGTAAACAAGGCCAACAAAAAAGTTTATTTTTGATCTCACAACCTGTTAGCCACTCATACTGCTCAAAAGATTTATCCGCATTGAAATGTCGCGTGCAAGTCTTAATTTTGGTAGTCAGGTCTTTCATTGCAGGCTTAGACCTACCCTTGTTTATTATATTTAATTTTGCAATAAAACTCTGCGAAGAAAACTGTTTGTCCAACAAATACCTCACCACGCAACTACACAACTGTACAGTTTGAACCGCCGAAACATGATTTTCCTGGAAATCAGCTGATATAGACGGAATCGCCATCCTCAACACCTAAAAAATGTATTTAATCAATCCGACTAACTGCTTATTCGGTATCAAACGGCCCGCAACTTGAACTCTCCACTTTTGCATTTGACCCCAAAATTTGTTTATCTACGGCAATAAGCAAAAGCAATTTAAGATTCAAATACACGCGAGATGGAAGGCGGCGAGATCACGATGCAGTGCGCGATAGCGCGATCATCTTTGATGAGAGGAGAAAGACGGGAGACGCTCACCGGCTACACTGTTATTAGTACGACAAAGACAGAGTAATGGGTTATTGTATTTTCTCAACTTTTCTGCCGCATATTTAACTTGCTGGGTAACACCACAGATCCATATAGCTACGCAAGCTATATGGATCTGTGGTAACACACAAGGTCCACTATTTTTTGGAGGCTTGCTTGATCTATATTTATTTAGGATGAGATGAATTTATTATGAAATAAAGAAATTATGACGATTTTATTTGACTTTTATTCCGCTATATTTTAGGAGAAGCAATGCTTCCCTTGCTTCCATGGACCGCACGCCCCTGGTTTAAAATGTTTTACCTCAACTCCCTAGCGTCACCCCTCAAGGGGGTTGACAAAGTTAAATTACATGAAAAAGTAGATTTATTAACCCATAGGATACCCCTAAAATTTGGTATGGTGCCCATACTAAGACTTTTCGGACACCCTGTTGTCATAACATCAGATTAATGGTTAAACTCATACAGATATTGTTAAGAATGTAAGTTATAGGATTTCCTTGAAAATAACATTTACTGCGTTCGGCAATGACCTATCTATTCATTCGTTTAGCACTTTCCGCTCCGAACCCGTTCGGGAAAGACATTTGGAGCGAAAAGTGAAAGCTCTTATTCGTTTGGCTTAGCCGGAATGGGGCAAAAGGACGCCCCTGCTCGGCAGGTGGGGCGAGTGGAGCGCGCAAGCGTATTTATAATACGGTACGGGTACGGTCAGTCAAACGTCAATTGATTTGACCGATTTTAGATATTACTTTTATGCGACTGATTTTTTATGTTGATTCTTATATATTTGTTCACCCTTTTAAGTAAAAACTAATTGATGTTAGAAAATGGAAACAGCCCCGACTTTTGTGGCCCCGACTTAGCCGAATTGTTTATCTATGATGAAAACTACAAAAATAAAGGAAACACGGTTAGGAAATTAAGCTCCATTCGCCCCTTTTCCGTTCGGTGTTCATATTATTGCGCCATACGCTCCTTTGATGACGTTACTAATTCGTTCTCGCACCGTTTCAGCCCCAGATCTCCGTGCCGAACAGTAAGTACAGGTCATTCGCCATAGTGTCAAGAACAAACTATATATTACGTCAAAATTAATTGAATTTTAATGGTGCTTTATGCCTTATTTAGACACAAAATTCTTAGTGATGGCTCAATGGGAAGAAAACTCCTTTCTTTCAAAAAAAGAATCATCAAGGTATGTTTTGTAGAAGCTTCAAAATAAGGGAAACAAAATATGATCTTTGCGTTTTAAATATATGTAGGGGAAACTCTCCTAAAATGACATAATCAGATAAAATGACATAGCTAGGATATTTCTCCCCAACCCAAGCAAACCCAAGCAAAACTTAGAACATGTTGTGCCATCTGTCAAATGAGAAAGTCACTTTAACCTACAGACACAACTCTTGTGTTTGAATTTCTTGTAATCTCGGTCGCGCCACCTAATATTTTTGTAGTTTTAACAGTCGTTTGTATTTTTCGGCAGCTAGTGATTTTTTAATCGAGCTGCATTGCAGCGACCAATATTGCATTTAAAAGAGTTTAAATTAAACCAACTTTTTCAGGTTTGTAGATAAGCGTATTTATGTTTGTTCTAAACATTCGTATTTTTCTTTAAAAATGCAAGTAAACTTTGATTTTTTTTATATTTTTCTTTAAACACCCAACTCTGTTAAAATGACATAGCAGCAGTGTGTCTAAAATGATACAGGTATGTAATTTTAACCAAGTATAGTTTGCGGTCATTTTTTATTTGCAGAATGATTGGAATTTACAAAAGAAAAACAAACAAACAGACAGGCGTGGAGTAAGGAGTCAATGGGACTATTGACGAAGTACAGCGGGGCGGTCTCGAGTGGCTGGCTGATGCAAAACAGTACATTGTATCACGAGACAAGCAACATTAAGACGACGTGCACAAAATAGAAACAAGAGGGTGAAGGGTGTGCAAAAAGGTCCGGGGCGATTTCCACAACTTTTCCAATAAAAATGGAAAATGAACTTGTAGATCATATAAAATCATGCAAAAATATGACCTTTTAACTAGCAAGAGTAGCGCTAAAGAAGCGGAAATCTGTAACGCTACATTCAGTTCCACTTTCAGTTGTTTCCCCACCTCCGCAAAAGGCATTTCGTACTGAAAAGAAAAGGACACAAGAGTCTAGTTAGAAGAAATAAAATGTTAATATAATCAAAAAATTGAAACAGAGGGAAGAAAATCAGATAGAATTAAAGTCAAAAGGAAAATTATTGTTGAAAGTGACAGTGGAGCTGACAAAGATTTGGACAGTGGCGGTTGGTGAAATTTCAAAGCTGTTTATCTCTGTTCATACTTACAGGACCCGTACCAAATTTAGGGGTTTTAATAGTGAGCCCACTGGGAATGTTTTGGTAAAGAAAAAAAACATTTTGTAATTTGCGAAAAAAAGTTAAATTTTTGGTGCACCCGTCCCAAGAAAAAAATGAACACGTCTAGGTATTTGATTTCCTTTTTTTCTAAACAAATTTTACATCATTTTGTCGACAGTTTTTAAATTTTAAGAGAAAAAAATGTGTTAGTAGAAAGTTATAGTCATTTGAATTTTTTTAAGCCTAAAATATAATTTTACAAAAAATTCAAATGACAATAACTTTCTCCTAACACATTTCTTTCTCTCAAAATTTAAAAACTGTCGACAAAATGATGTAAAATTTGTTTAGAAAAAAAAGAAATCAAATACCTAGACGTTCATTTTTTTCTTGGGAGGGGCGCACCAAAAATTTAACTTTTTTTCGCAAATTACAAAATGTTTTTTTTTCTTTACCAAAGCATTCCCAGTGGGCTCACTATTAAAACCCCTAAATTTGGTACGGGTCCTGTGAGTATGAACAGAGATAAACAACTTTGAAATTTCACCAACCGCCACTGGATTTGGAGCGATAGATATCAGCGAAGAAGAAGATACATCATGTGTTTACTGTAATGAGCTGTACAGTTATTCCAAAGCCAGAGAACCTTTGATTAGGTGCCAAACGTGCTTAAAATGGTGTCCCCCCAAATGTGCTGAGGACAACAACAAGCGATTCGTTTATAAACTTGGGTCGAGATTAAAAATCACAATTTTTTATAAAAAGTGATTATTGTTGTTTAAAATTGGTTTTTTTTTTAACAGTAGGAAGTTTAACTTTTATTTTTATTAGAACACGTAGCCTTTTTTTCATGGTATTATGCCATTTTATCAAACATTATATCTAAATCACCGAAAACCAATTTTATTTTTTGAAACACAATTTCTTTTTCTTAATTGTTTTCTTTTGGGTAATATAATTATTAATGTATACTGTATGTAACTGATAAAAGGGTGCTAAAATACAAATGTTAACATTATTTCGCTTATTTATGTAAAGTATTATCCTAACTTTTTATACAACATAGTTTGGGCACAGTTGAGAAAACGCGTAAACGCGAATCAGTTTGTCAACTCCTGCGAATTTCATTCATAAACGTGAAGCACAAAATTGTTTTTTATAGCTGTCTGCCTATCTCGAGTGTGCGCAGTAAGAGCCACGTGAGAGCCGAAATATCGGCAAATGGTTCGATTTACGACGTATATGCTACGATTAGGCAGAACCGGATTATTACAGTTAGAGCAAGAAAAATGTTTCACGTACGTCGTACCCGTATCGTAAGCATTTCTTGCAGCGCTGCCAATTCTCGATAACTCTGAACCCGAAGAATTTTGTTAGTAAAATTGGAGAAATAACACAATCACAGTAAAAATTGTATTTCTAGCTTTTTTTAGACTATAAACTAATGTATTACTATTCTTGTTACAATAAAACTACCTTTTTACCCCCTAAATTAACCAAGCGGAAGCGTAACCAATCAATATATTAACGGAACCAGTTGGTTCAGTCAGCGTTAACAGATGTCTTCTGTATTAAATTTGACTATAATCCTTTGATTAGAATTACCTAATTAGTTTTAGCAATATATATAGCATTTACATGTTTTCCTACACCTCCTTCGTAAACGTTCGTCGTGGCAACAATGTTTGCATGTTGGAATAAATTGAAAAATGCACAAGCGTCAACTAGGCAGGCCTGCTGTTATTGGTCCAAATTCTTGGCCTCAACGATCTTGCCAAGATACCCAACTGATTCGGGATGAACAGGCCGTTTTTTAACTGTGGTTTGGGTACTTATGTCATTTTAGGACATTTTCCCCTACTGGTTTTTAGTACTTTCAATAAATTTGTTTTAAAATATATGATTCAAAGGGGTGGTGACAGCAAGTTAGTCTACGTCATCGAGTACAAGAAAAAACCATTTCTTCGAAAAAATAGACATTAGGTAAATAAGAAATGATGGAAGATGGAAAATCATGAGGTGTTATATTCCCCTATGAAATGTTAATACAGGTTTACGCATATCTCTTCTCCCAGGACCCAGGACAGCATTTCCATCTTAAAATTAAGTGGTAGGTATATCGCTCCTAATCGGTTGGAACAATGTAAACAATTATATTGGTAATACTCTAT
Organism: Philopedon plagiatum; assembly: GCA_963971165.1. Taxonomy (NCBI): domain Eukaryota; kingdom Metazoa; phylum Arthropoda; class Insecta; order Coleoptera; family Curculionidae; genus Philopedon; species Philopedon plagiatum. The sequence continues at coordinate 63,879,685 of OZ020194.1, forward strand.
AATTATGTAAAATTGAGAATCAGTTCTCTAAACCACCTGAAAATTCCTTATGCAATAAGAATTTGAACAAATAATGGTAAAACACCTATTCTCCGGGCTATAATGTGCCCTGGAGCCCGGAGAATAGCTGTTTTACCATTATTTGTTCAAATCCTTATTGTATAAGGAATTTTCAAGTGGCTTAGAGAATGATTCTCAGTTTCATTCTCGTTACCGTCAGCGAGTTTTGGCCAAGCTTAGCGTACGTTTGTTGGTGTTTAAAGAAAATTATATTAAAAAATTAGTGAGCCTGGGAAGGAAAAGGATATTTCAGGGACGCCGCCAGATATTCGAGAGGCCGCAAAAAATGCGACATTGCAATTATTACCGAACAAATCTAAAAAAGGTAACTCGTGACTTATGTTAAGCAGTGGCGGTTTTCCCATTAGGCACTCTAGGCACGTGCCTAGGGGCGCTGAACAAAAATAGGAGCGCCGAACAAAAATAGGCGCGCCGAACAAAAATGAGTATTTTATCTGTACTTTTAAACAAATAGATGGTGCAATGAATGGTAGATAATATGGGGGGCGCCAAAAAACATAGTGCCTAGGGGCGCACAAATTTATAAACCGGCACTGGGCGCAAAGTTAGGAAATTTATCGGCCGAAATATTAGACCATTCTTAAAAGATATATATTAATAAATAAAGATCCTATTTTCTAACAGCTCAAGCTCGAAATAAACACTAATTTTGAGCATGGAACATTTATTTATACCCAAGTAATTAAATATAGAATAGGAATGTGCGAATATGAAATCTATAAAGTTAAATAAACGACCCGTTTGGTAAGTCGGCCATAAACTTATTTCGATAAAAATAAATTCTTTACAACTTATTACATTGAAACTGATATATAGTATGTAGGTTTGCATTACGGTGCATTCTGCACTTTGAGAAATAAATTAGCAAAAAAAGAAAACAACATGGTGTAATATGGTAATGAAAACCAGGTAATTGAATCAGATAAATCATAAATAAGTCACAAACTCAACCTAAGGTTCCATCCAGCTTACTCGGCGCCAACAAGGTAAAATTTATTGATGGAACAGTTTTATAGTGACCCATGTTGGACGCAAAAATATTTCTCCCCCCAAAAAAGTCATTAATTAGACATTATTAACAAAGATGCCCAGGAAAATTCTGACAAAAACAGTGACAAAATTGAAATGACAGAAGATTCTTTACATCTTATAATAAATACACTGGGGACCTAACGCCAATGTTAAATTCATAGTTCTTTTATTTAAAAATATGTTTTAAAGTTTTATTTTTCTTTATATTTACATTTCGATTTAAAATAATATCACATATTCCTCGTAGTACTTTCTGGGTTTCTAAGTACCTATAAATATAAATGTTATATAAAATACAATTCTTTATAACATAACAGTTTTGTGCTAACGTGTAAATATATTTATATTCTGACAATAAGTTTGTTGCCCATGTCACAGAAAACAAGCTATGTTTTCTGTGCCCATGTTATTTTGCGATTAGTGTTAGTACTTAATACATTCAAAAATGCACACTGCATAGTAACCAAATAAACCCAGAATTATACTTAATTTTATCTTACCTCTGAGAACAGCTTTCCTTCTTCGACGTCGTATCCCAGGAAACACTCTGATTACATTTGGAAAAAGTCATAGAATTTTCTTTTCGTTCAAATTTCAACTGTAACTTCGCCATAAATTTTAATTTATCTGTAAACTTTTCTGGTCTGCTTTCCTGTTTCGACTTGCTGTTAACTTTTTCAGTAAAAGAATCGCTCAGGCATTCTATGGATTTCTTTTTCGCTATTCTGAAACTAGATCTCATGGGCAACTTATTCATTTTGTTGTTTATTTTAGAAAGATGGTCTGTATCTTCTTTTTCTTTGAGCACTGCAACTTGACTATTACTTTGGCCTTTAAGGTTAAGCTGAAGTTTCGACTTTTCATTGTTTATCTTGGACGCCTTGAAATCATAAATTTTAGTAGGTATCTTTTTACTGCTTACTTTCTTTACGAATGCTTCTTTTACTCTGGAAGTAGTTTCTGATATTGTACTTTTTTTAGATTTATTTAAATCTAATTCTTTTTTCTTGGATTCGTTTTCAGATAAATAAACGGTTTGATTAGTATGTTTCTTGTTGTTTGCCAAGTATGTCGTATTAACGGAATTTTCTTTAGGATTAACTTGCGCTATTACTGTTGAGAAATTTTGCTTATTATTTGCCAAATCCAATGTCTTGTTGATAAAATTCTCTCTAGTTCTTGTTTTTTGATGCTTAGGCAAGTTTTTGTCAGGGACTGCGCCAGGTTTCAATTTTCGTCTGAGGGGTAAACCTGGAAGCATTTTTAGTTGTTTCAAAAACTGACCTCTTCAAGAGCCATCAAAATTTCTTTTCACACCGTTAAAATGACGTTTTTGTGTGGAAGAAGAAGCAAAAATCGCTATAACTCGTGTAAAGGAAAAATAAAGAAAAATCGCCTAACATAATATCTCCTATCCTAATATTGGATAGCAGGTTTGACCACTTTATTCCAGCTATAGCAGCATTTATTGCTTTATTTGTAATTTACTACCGATCGCCCTTACACAGGCTCATTTCATTTCTGGTGTTACTACGTTGTCGATTTTTTAAGATGGATCTAAAAGTTCTTGTTCGGTTAAAGGTCTCTAGCTTTTATAAGTTTATGCGCGATTAACTAATATCGTATTTTGATAAATTTTAGTTATCAGTAAGTCGATAGTTACCAATCAAGATATTTACTGTGTCGATAGTATCAATATATCGATAACCTTAATTTTATCGTTTATTAGAAAGCCATAATCAGTGTCGGATTGGGATCATAGGGGCCACCGGCCTGCATTTTTTCGTTGCTGATAGCGCTATTGGGTGCCCAAATATAAAAAATATGAATAGATATGGAAAATTATATTTTTCCTTGCTCTATATGTTCCCACGAAAATTAAAATTAAGTGCATTATATTACGTTTACGATATAAGGTTAAGATCTTCATGAAGTTAACCTTTTATAGGGGGTGTCTAATTTAAATAATAATAACACTACATGATCTCGTGGTATTACTTAATGTATATGCTACCGGCAACCTGCGAAATGCCTAGCCATTTTGCAAGCCGACCATTTCACCAGGCATTATGCAAATTGACGAGATTTTCACATAATTTGAAAAATGACTAAAACACTTCACGCATTGCTAAAATCGTCAATCTGCTGAATGGTACTCTGAATATCACACATTGGCTAGGCGTTTTGCGAACAATAATTGCCTTGGCATTGTGACAACGAACTAGACCATGGACGGCGGGAAAAAAGAGTTATTTCTCGAGAAGTAAAACTTAAAACTATAACAACACCTTTGTGACATTTGCTGAACGAGAAGACATAATTAACATTCTGACTAGCCAGTTCCGAAACAAACAAAAACAAATATTACAGATTAAAAACCTGTATGTAGAAATTTAGGTTTGCTCAGGTTTGTTACATATATTTCACAATACTCCCACATAATGTGAATTGGTTCCAGTCAGCCAACGGTTTGCATAATACCTACCCAATGTACCTAAGATATTAATATCTCTGTTAAGCATATTGACGATTGTAGCAGGCATTTTACAGATTGCCTAAAGTGATTTAGTCATTTTTTAAATTATCTGAAGATCTCGTCAATTTGCATAATACCTGGTAAATTGGTCGGCTTGCAAAGTGGCTAGGCATTTCGCAGATTGTCGGATTTCGCAAGTTGCCGGTAACATATATGTACATAGAAAAAAAATGACAGCTTGTGTAAGGTGTCAGCGAAACTAATAAAAATTTTGTAATTTTAAGATGGAAATAACCCAAATAAAAACAAAATTTCCATGACAGAACACGAATAAATAAAATTTCTTTAGAATTTCGTATAGGGGGTGGGGGGAGGAAAGCGCAAAATCACCTCAAGCTACACAAAAGCATAGACCAAAAAAAAAACGGGCAAGTTCGCGTGCGACATTATTTTTTTTATTGTTTAGAGTTCTAAGAAATGAACACTGTTTCATAATAGACGAAAAATCTAAACCTGTCTTTGCGAAAACAGAACAGGTCATCTTAACTTACAAATATTTTAGTATTTTTTTTATTTATACATTCTGTCCATTTGGACTGATATACAAAATTTTTTCGAAAATACATTTTTTAAAAGCACGTTTTCGACTTTTTCGATAAGACATATATATTCGAAAACTGGGGGTGTTTTCCAATCTTTTTTTTTGGAAACTAATTTTTCCAATTTTTTTTTTTAAACGGTTTGTTAATGTTAGTTCAGGATCTCTTTCTGTCTTTTTTATTGACATTTTCTACGCTAGTAGAGTTCATAATTTTATTTTTGTTTTCGGAAAATGTAGTTTTGATTCATTTAAAAAAAAATATTTTTGAACAAATTTTGTAAATCCTTTTCCGAATAAGCATCTTTCGATAAAGCTGTTTTCCGACAAAATTTACTAAATTTAACATCGAGGAAAGGTTTTTTGAAAAAAAAAAAAAACAGTACACGCGACAGAACCAATTGTTTGATTAATATGAAAGTGTAAGTATTTTTAGCATTTTTTTATTTATTCCTTATGTTCTTGGAGGGATATACTTCCCTACGTACAATTTTTCAATGTTTTTAAAGCACTTTTCAACAATACATTTTTTCAGAGAACATCTTTTTCGAAAATAATTTTTTTCGAAAAACCCTTTTCGAATATTAATTTTTTGAAGCATCGGCTTTTGGAAAAAGTAATTCACGAGAAAGTAACGTACCAAACCTAAGGAAACCCGATTAAACTAAAAAAAAGGTTGGTTTAAGTTTGTTCAGGATCGTTTTTCGTCTTTTTTTATTTGATATTTTCCAAGCTAGTATAAGTCTAATACTGTTTTCGAAAATACACATTTTCGGAAATTGTATAAATAGGTACCTATTTTTGAAAAATTGTCTTTTTAAAGACATTTAAAAAAAATGTACTTTCAAAATATGTGTTTTGGAGAATTTCATAAATCCGTTTTTAAAAGAGCATCTTTTGAAAAAGCTGTTAAGATATTTTTGAAAAAATGTAGGTGCTTTCGAAATAGGTTTATATTATAATAGGAAATATTTGCGAAAAATTACGTAAATCCGTATTGGAAAAATTTTTGTTTTTCCAAAAAATTTGCTTTCAAGAAAGATGTTTTTCGAAAAAAATAACTAGTTAGATATTTGTTTCCTTTGGTAAGGAATGTTTTCAGAAATGATCTAAGAGCCCTGCCCCCCCCCCCCTAAATCCGCGCCTGCTATTGACTAGTTAGAAGTCATAAAAGTGGTATGGTAAGTAATTTTCGGTATGGTAAGTAATTCAATAAATGGAATTTTTACTTCACTTTTAGTAAAATCTGGTAAAACATTTTATTTAAAAAAAAAAACAAAATGTGATAAAAAGGAAATTGTTTCAATCATAATAATTTCAAAATAATAAATAAACGAAGTAATAAAACTTAGCTAAACAAAAATTTGGAAAGAAGTTTAACATAAGAATTAACTCTAGATCAGGAGGAGTGGGGACAATTAACCAGAATGACCGATCGCATATAAAGTTGGAACAATACACAATCAAAGAAGGAAATAAAAATTTGGAAAACAAACTTAAAAAAAATGCAAGTATGTTTCCATCATATTTTTAGAAAAAAGGTCTTACCTAATAGCTCGTGTTGTAAGTCCCTTTGATAACATTTTTCCGAAAAGTGCTCACTACAAACTCTTGCGTAATACGGTCTTTTTTGTTCTTTTTTCCCACAGGCGCGAATCCATTTTGTTGCTAGTACTGGATCGCCAGGAAGCATGTGGTAAATAACTTTGTTATTTCCTCTAGTTTTTTCATAATAGTTGCCACATGTTTCTACATAGCATTGAGGCATTGTTCTTTACGTAAATTTTTGTGTTTGGTACATTTAAATATTAGGGTCAGAGTCAGAGACGTTAATCTATCAATTTATTTATTTTTATGAACTTCCTGGGTTGACAAGAATTTAGAATTGTAAATACATGGAAGTGTAATTTTCGATCTCGTTCCTTTGTTTCATATTTTAATACCTAGTAAGTACAGCTTCTTACATATTTTTATAAATTTTCCTTGAGTGTTATTTTATTTTCATTTGTAAGCAACTAATTTCCATTAGTAAATCACAAGTTATCCAACTTTTTCATACAAACAAACCACAATTTTATAGGTAAACAATAAACACTCAAATAGCGATGCTCCAAAACTATTTGTTGGTTTGTCCAAGAAGGATAATCCTAGTTTGATACACAAAGCGTAGGTAGTTAAAATAAGTTCTTCTCTAACAGTAACTAGATTTAAAATACACGGTAACTCGTTTTGTTCGTTTTCGGTATCGCAAAATATCCTTTTAATTAATATACTCTGGTGCTAAAAAATCACACGTATTTGAAATAGGTAAATAATAAAACTAAATTTCCCTTTCCTCTCGCTAGCGTCTATTGCACTGCAACAGCATAAGGGATGCAGCCTATCCAGGCCCGGACCAAATAAATTTGTCCTATTATATAATATACCTTAGTCAGAATGTAAATACTGCTTCCAGAGTACGAAACTCGATTTGGTCAACAAGCTCTGTTGCCGTCTTTTGTTAAACTCCTGTACGAGTATTTACTAAAAAGGTCAACTCCACGATTGAATCAAGTTTCGTACTCTAGAATGCGTTTGGTAAACGCACCGGATATTAAGTGTTTTACATTGATGATGTATTTTAGCATTTGTTAGGTAACATAGTAATATTTTGCAAAAAAATGTGTTACTATCTTAAAGAGCAGATCTTGTTCAATAGTAAAGTTCTATTTATTTTTGAATTACACACCATATGTAATTGTACCAAATGCATTTCAAAAGGACATGTGTATGAAAAAAATTCCTTAAATTTTGCATTTTTATAATGGCAAAGGGGCACGGGGCGGGCAATTAAGCAATAAAGAGAACTGTGCTAAAATCTTTAAAACGCGGTAGCAAATTTCTATATGATCTTTTGTTTACCGTAAAAATGCCACGAAACTCATTTTGCACGATAGTTTAAGTTCTATAAAAATTTTATCAAAAAAAATTTGGAAACTCAAAATTCCAAATTAATACAGACACATTTTCAGTTAGTTCAGGTTTTTAATAAATGAGAATTAGTGTGTGTGTGTGATGGTGTATGTGTGTGTGTGTGTATGTTAATGGCACTGGTTAATGGCCAGCATTGAGAATTCGTAAACTTCAATGTTCGTGTTATTTGGAGCATTAAAAAAATAAAGAGAGAATTTACTATTATACTAAAAAAAGCAATTGTTATACTATTAACGATGCCTGAGCCTCATTATTCATATACAGAATACGCATAGAAGGCTACTGTTATGATTATTGTTATTTTCCTTCATTTTAATATTGCAAAAATTACATTAAATAATATAACCCTTTGACCCTTCTAAAAGTAATCTTTACTTACATTTACTAAAGTCAAAAATAAGGCCTCACTAATGCATAAAATATCACGTGACTACAAAAAAACTTAAAATGCAGACATGAAATGTCCCGATCTCTAGAATGCAAAAGCTATTTTCAGTTAAAGGTATTTTTTATATTTAATTTTAAATGATGCATCCATTTCATAAGTTTCATCATTTACCTCTGGTTCACTGTAAATCATTTTTCCATTTTCGAAACAGTATGTTCCTTGAAAATTTATGAAAACTTTAAGCTGGATACATACATACTGGGTTAGGCTTTTACATTAGCTTTTTATTAACTTTATAAATTATGATCGAAAGCAATAAAGGACTTTTTTCTCCAATTTGTCATATAATTAACATCCATTATAATAATACATTTTAGTATGGCATATCTAATTAATACCTGTTTTTAAGCGTAAAAATATTTGAAAAAAGTATGACTGTTGTGCTAATAATCTCAACTCATCTGTACTTATCTGATAAACCAGCCAAAACAAAAAAAACTTTAACTCTTTCTTTCGACTTTTTCAGGTCGTAATTAGGAGTTCCTTACACTACAACATTAAATTTTCTAATTAGCCTTTTATCTAATCCAGCTATTAGCGTAGCTAATGAGTTTTTCCCTCAAAGGATATGCCGTTAACACCGTCACTCAAGTAATTAAAAAATACGTTTTTTTTTTCAGTTAAAACACACAGAATTCCACTACGCAAAAATGCAATAATTAATTTTTCATGTTTCAAAACATGTTGGTTCTCTTGTTCTCTAACTTAACTAATTTATCATTTCTACACATACAACAGATTCCTCTTTTCCGAATCAAAGTTTGGCAGAAACTAGAGAACTATTTAATTAAGAGAATATCATCACTTCTTATTTGGTAAAATTAAAGCAAGGTCAAATTAAGTAGCTCATGCAGAATGTGTTAGGAGCACAATGCCTGGTTAACAACAAAATTATAGACACATGAAAATTAACAACAGTGTGACAAATTACATTACAAATGACATGTAAGAGAGTAACAAAAAGTATATTTTTATAAAGTCTCAAAGTTTAATTAAAAATAGATTAATCAGAGGATGTCACTCACTGACTGTGGCCATATTTGCAAATATTGCGCCCCTTTGTCTGATACTGATAAAAAATATTTATTTTCTTACAGCAACTTGATAATTAGCCAACTGAATATTTGTAATGTGACAGCAGACATGTTAATATCACTGTCAAAGACGACTAAAGGTAAATTAAATTATTACTTGATTAAATGCTTTGAGAAACCGAGTGTTAAGGTGTTCTTTCTTACTTGCCCGTAGCAACAAATAGTGTCGTCAATCTATTAAAACATTAAAAAATAAATAAAGTCTTATTCATTATGTTTCCTAGTTAATACACATACACAGGGATATTTTTTTAAAACCTGACAGGCTAACTTTGATATTTATAGAGATATACCTATAGTTTCAAAAGCCTAATTTTAGAGAATAGTCCAACCAAGAAAAATACGGAAACAAATTTTCCTCAGTGTTGCCAGTTTGTAAGTTATTTCAGAAAAACATATTTTCTTAAATGTCAATAATGCATTTTTTGACACATTTTGATACATCTCGTGATTCTATAAAAAACACAAAAGGTAAAAATTTTTGATTAGAATAGCAGTTTACGATCTATTGGCGTAATGCTAAAATGGACAAATTGAAAATGCGTTTGTAAGAATAACTTATTTAAATTTTTCTTAGGTTAAAAACAAAATAACTGTACATAAACAAATTTTTCTACAACTGCTCTGATAAAATCTAAAAAATTAAAATTTATTTAGTTTTAATAATTATTACATTAATACTCGCAATATGGATTAAAATTTAAACGCCAATAGCTTGTTAACTGCTATCCTAATCAAATATTTTTACTCCTTGTATTTTTTTTAGAATTACAAAATGTATCAAAATTTGTCAAAAAATCATTGCTGCCATTTAAGTAAATATGTTTTTCTGAAATAAGTGACAAACTGGCAACACTGCGGAAAATTTGTTTTAGTATTTTTCTTAATTGGGCTATTCTCTAGAATTTCGATTTTGGAACTATAGGCCTATCTCTTTACATAAAAAAGTTAGCCTATATCAGGTTTTAAAAAAATAACCCTTTATTGTACAGAGTGTAATACTTGTTAACTTTAGACCATGCCCTTAATAAATATGAGCAGAATTTATAAAACGTTTCTTTTTTATTTTGTTCCGTAAAACTTTGAAGCTCTAAATTTCCACTAAATTTGAAACTGCTTATTAAAATTTTTACCCTAACCTGTCGAATTAAAATGGGCCATTTCTCCCCTGCTTTCGCCAAGCTTACCAGAAAGAGCTTAGCGAAGTTTTCTATCACCCCCGAAAGGACATTAAGCAACTTTGGTACGTATTTACTAACCCAATAAGGCAACGAACGCTTGGCAGATGCCGTACAATAGCACCCTTTTAATGTGGACCCTCGCCTCGTCCTTGGCTTATTGTCTACCACTGTGACGTCATTCTAAACGGAGGTAAAACAACAGCTCTTTTTAGAAACCATGTTGGAATTATTGAGTTTTGCAGTTTTTTCTTTATTTTTAAATAATTTCTTATTATCGTTAATAAATAAAAGTTTAATTTTAATCTTAAAATATCTACATACAGTGTGTTCACGGGAAGAGTTCGGATAAGGTGTAAATGTCAAAGAAAATTTGAGTTTAATGGTGATATTCTAGGAAACGCTTCTGCTTGTTCTTAAACTTAAATGTCAAAAAAATCAATCAATTTAATTAAGATGCTGTTTTGGGTGTTTTTAGAATCGATTTACAAAAATACTCAAGAGTAAACTACCTCAATTTTAGGAGATATCGAAAAAAGTATTAAGAAAAGTTGTTTATAATTAAGAGTTATGTTAGACTTTCAGTTTTTAAACAAATCGGCCTACTTTGATTTTTTATCTTTATTTTTGTAACTCTTGAGTATTGTTGAAAATCGATTCTAAAAACACCCTGTATGTTAATTAAATTAATTGATTTGTTCAACATCTTAGTTTAACCGTTAACCCTTCTCGACACGTCTAAAGGCGGGTTCATACAGCGATTTAATTTAATTTAATATTTAATTTAGCGTAACTTAAAAAGTTGGTTAGATGGCACGCCATAATAGCGTTCATACAGTTGATGTAATTTAAGACTTAATTTAAAAGTTGACCAACTTTTATCTTTTAGAATTAAATTAAATTAAATGAGGGTTAACGCGCAAACTCAATGAGATGACGCAGTTGGCATTGACACTATTGACAGTTTTGAAAGAAAAATATTCATAAAATGTAAACAAAAGCTTTACATTTTTGTGTATTTCCCATTCCTTGTGTTAGCTTGTTTAATTTAAATTATTTAAGTGAGTTTGTTTTTGCAAAACTAAAAATCACCCACACCCACACTTGAAAATCGCAATGGCGCAGGCGTAGCACGATGTATTTCATTGGCTGAAAATTAAATCTTAGGTGGCTTAAATTTCTGGATGAACACCATAAATTAAAATTAAATAAACTCTTAAATTACCTTAGGCTAAAATTAAATTAAATTGCTGTTTGAACCCGCCTTAAGGCATTTTTGATTTTGATTGCCTTTTGGCTAAGCTGCACTACCATGGATTTAGAGGTGTAATTCACGACTGGTTTCGGAGTAATCTAACTCACTGATCTCAGAAAACAATTATTGAGGCTCCTCGGTCGGTTTTGTCCTTCTCTTTTAGGGCTCTGAGTTCTGGCGTCCCTCAGGGGTCGATCCTCGGTCCCCTGCTCTTTTTGCTCGGCATAGCGGATCCTTGCAATGTTGTAAGGTTTTGCAGCCTTCAGTTGTTTGCTGACGATATTCAATTGCTATTTGAGTTTGATGTGGGTGATAAGCAGGACGCGTGCAGCAAGATTAATAGTGATCTAAAACAAATTAGGATGTGGGCAGATCAAAATAGTCTTCTTGTGAATCCTTCAAAATGTGAACATATGTTGGTTGGTATACTATTAAGAATAAAAAAATATTGGCTCATTTGAAATCAAAATAGATCAACAGCTAATAATTGTGGAAACCAACTGTATTAAAAATTTGGGCCTTTATATGGATGATCAATTAAAATTTAACAGCCATGTCAATCAAATCTGCAAAAATATCTATCTCTGTCTTAAAAAAGTTTTTCCATTTAAAAGGTTGCTAGACACGAACATAAGGAAAACTTTAGCTGTATCCCTTGTCTTGTCTCATTTCAACTATATGGATGTCGTATATGGCCCTTGTTTAACTGTCGAAAATAAGAATCGCTTTCAAAAACTAGCTGTCCGATTTACCGTGGATGTTCCACGCTTCTCTGCTTCTCACATATCACTCCTTTCATCCGTGATCTAAATATGTTAAAGTAGATTTATACACTTTGTATATTTTATTAAGCAAATTCTCGCTAACAAGTCACCTAAATATCTATACAACAAATTAAAATTAACTCCAAGAGGGTGTATTCATCATAGGGACCTGAGAGACATCCTGAGAAGATTTCAGGTGCCTAAGTATCCCACCAGCTCTTTTAGGTCCAGCTTCTCGTATCTTGCACCACTCATAGCCACCAGCATTTTTGCTAAATATCCTGACTCGCGCGTTAATAGCTCTGTTCGTAGAGAAATCATAACCGATCAGCGCCAATCAAGTTTCAGCTATTTGGTCACATGACAGTTTGCGGACTGGTTTCCAGTAATTTTATTCGCTCTGACTAGTTTGTGATTCTTCTGCGAACAGAGCTAATCTCAAAAATAAAATAAGTCGTGCAATGACGGATGATCCTTTTTCTCTTTTCGCCAGGGGCATCGATTTAGGGCTTTTTAGTACTTTTTTTTTCTTTAGAGTTTAATATTTAATTTGGTCTAGAGTTAGCTTAGTGTATTTATACGTATTTATACTTTATAGTTAGTTTTGTTTATTATATTTTTTTAAACACTGTAACTATTTTTAGGGCAACATTTTTAATATCACCTGGGTGTATTTTGTCCTTTTGTGAAATTTGACACAAGAGAATTATTATTATTATTATTATTACTATTATTATTAAGAACAAGCAGAAGCCATTCCTAGAATATCACCATCAAACTCGAAGAAATTTTTTCGACATTTACACCTTATCCGGACTCTTCTTCTTCGGCAATTTTCGGTTTACTCGAAAGTTAAAATTTTTGAGCAGGAAATAAGATAGGAACATGCTTTTCTGTCTTTATCTAAGCTGCACCATTAATAATCAACAGACACACAAATTAAAAACAAGCTATTTTTCCAATACCAGTATTTCGAAAATTATTAAGTTAGTCATCCGGTGCCTCATATACGAGATATTCTTCGGAATTTTGGGTAGAATTAAAGGATTCAATAATATTGGCGAGTCAAATTAAGGAAGCCATCTGCAATCAGCTGATGTTTAACGAGGAAGAATGGTTCACTAGACGACAAAATTGACAAAGATGCCAAAAAACACGATAATGAAGACAAAGACGAAACCAAAACATTCCCCTTTATACTTAGTTGTTAGAAAATCGGCTGAAGAGGCGCCACGTTCTTAACTTGAGTCGCAAATAGGTTTCTACACGGTTTTCTATTTAAAACTTGAAAGTGGCTGTCAGTTATAGTGGTAGAGAGTGAAAGGCGTAGGAGATTGTAATTCAGGGTTTTAATTTTTTTTAAAATGCAACATCGCCAACTGTACCACGTACTGACACCAACTTCTAAATTTTAAATAAAATATATTTTGTATTATTGAAGTGCTGAATTATATTCTACCCAAGATTCCTAACATATTTTGTATGAGGCGTTCCAACAGTTTTCGGGATATAATTTTTTCCCATATGCTGCGCACTTTCTGGCGGTCACTGTATATATATATATATATATATATATATATATATATATATATATATATATATATATATATATATATATATATATATATATATAGTAGAAAAATGGAAGATTTCTTGGCCTATAGGTAATATAATAAATGTAAATGCGAAGATTTACTTCTTCGCTAGTGCAGCGAAAAGGCCGTGAATGAAAAATAAAAATAATGAGCAGTGTTGCCAGAGTAACAAAGCAAAAAGTCGCCACTGTGTCGCCACAGCTTTTTTGAGATATTGGGGTTAGAAAACGGTCAATACTAAATAAAAAAAAATGTTTTTGTGGAACAAGCTAAATAAACTTTATTATAGGTACAAAAGAATAAAAATAAAACAAAAAAAAACTTAAAAATTAAAAAAAAATTATTCTGATTCACTGTTCTGAATCTGAACCTGATTTAGTTTTTTCCTGTGTATTTTTATACATATTATTCATTTTTAAAAAGTGTTTTTCGCCGATTTTATAACTTAGACAACAATCTCTATTTCTTTTCAAGTCCAACTTTACTCTTAATATATTACTCAATAATTCAATGCCCATTTTATATCTTCTTTTGTCTTCACATCTAGCATATTTGAAAATACTACGTGTATATTCAATTTTTTCACCTGTAAAAAGTCGCCAAAAATAAGCTTTTTATTGAAAATCGCCACCACACTCTCACAGAGACAAAAAGTCGTCATTTTGGCGATTTGTCGCCCCAAATGGCAACACTGATAATGAGGACTATCTTTGATTCTGGTCTGGGTGACCTCCTGCTATCGATTTCTGGGCCCTTACCCATCAGCGGGTGAACTAGTTGGCGCGAGCCACTACATCTTACCCATCCTTTCCGAACATTTTGGATATAAGGACTCTCTTTGATTCTGGTCAAATCGTGGTCTGTTCTTCAGCCACCTTGGGTGTAAGCCTGCCCGCTGATGGGTCAGAGGGTAAGAGCCCAGAAATCGATAGCAGGAGGTCACCCAGACCAGAATCAAAGATAGTCCTCATTATTTTTATTTTTCATTCACGGCCTTTTCGCTGCACTAGCGAAGAAGTAAATCTTCGCATTTACATTTATTATATATATATATATATATATATATATATATATATATATATATATATATATATATATATATGATTATTCGAAGGCAGACAGATAATGAGATATGAACATTTTTAGCCAACTTTTTTTACAAAGTTTATTCATATATTTTCTTACATAATTGCTAGATTCTTTTCTCTTCCTGTGACTCTGTGAATAGTTGTGTATTCCTTTAATACAATATTATATTGGAATAATACCTTAGAAAATAGAAAATGTGAATATTTGTTCTTAGCATTGTAGATATAATCAAAAACCTATATGTCTGCCTCCTTTTTTCTATTATGTGTAGAAACTCTACTAAAGTCAAAAATATCCATAAAAAAGACAATGGAATGATTAAGTAAAGTTTTTTTTTCATGTTTCTAATTATTATTATAAAAATGCAACAATCTGGACGTGGGCCTTCCGTAAATTTATTATCTGTATATATGTATGTATTTTTTTTATGTATTATTTGTCAATGACTTTCTTTTAATACACATGACAGGCAATATAAAATCGTCCCAAAGCACATAGTTTTTGTAGAAATGAAAATTCCAATTTTCATTTTTGGGCTTCACCCGGGTCGGGGTCAAAACCTAACTTTTCTTCATTAACAAACTTATATTTTTCAGTACTCCAAAAGACAGACAAAAGAAATCGCAATCTAAGACATGTCGCTATCTCACGGTCTATTAGCTGCGACTGCTTCGAGTTTGTGTTAATCCTGCATTGATCGACCCCGGTGGTAATGGGAAATTTTAACATCGCACAATAAAAAAGACCCTGATGGCCCTTTGGATTTCTATTCAGTAGGTATAGGCAAAGTTTACCGAATAAAATACTGGTTATAAATGCGCCACCCCCTTACCTAACTAATGAAATTCCAAAATTTTCATTCCATTTTATATTATGCAATGTATATTTATGGTATCAAAAATGTCTGAAATTTTTTTGGGGAAGGGGCTAATTTTAATTTTGGGGGGCTTAGCCCTCTCCCTAGTTTCGCCTATGACTGATCTTGTTCTACCTCCCCTTTCATTATAGCTACCCTTCCATTGCCATTACCTTGCTGCTAATAGGTATGGTTGATATAAAAGTTTTACAAAAACATTAAAATGAATTCCATATTTTTTGTCGACATAATACAGTGTGTAACAAAAATATGGGAACCTCGAAATATCTTGCAAACCGTTCATCCAGTTTTTATGAACTTTTGTACACTTAGGTACGAAATTATGCCCGATCCAATGGTGAGTTCCGCATTGTTCCTGAAATCGACAGGAACTTTTTTTTTAAATGGAACACTATATTTTATTCGATTTTCGAATTCAGCTTAAAATTCTGAATACTTCTTGTTGGGAACATTTTATCCTAAAGTTAAGAGTTTTTAAGAAAATGTTGGTCAAATACCGGTATTTTATTGTATTTACCTTAAAATACCTGTACACGAACGTTTACCTGAAATGTCTGACATTGTCAGTTCCGTATATTTACAAAAAATGGATCATTTAACAGAAACCCAAAGAATTGAAATTTTAATAATACTGGGTTATGAGGACAGAATCGAAGGCAACAAGAAGTTTGTAATATTTTTCGTGACAAATATTCTGACAGAAATCCATTAATTAAATCTACTGTAAGTAAAGTTTTAAAAAAATTTCGTCAACTGGAAACGTAAAAAACGCTATATGCTCTGGCCGACCTAAAAGTGCAACAGATGGTGATAAGGCTCTGAGTGTTTTACTCAGGTTAGAGAAAAACCCCCCAGTAATTGTTGTTACTTTATTTTACCTGTTGTATTGATTATTTGAATATGATTTTTTAGACAATAATCAAGCTCCAAATGATGAAAAATGATTTCAGCAGGATGGTGCCCCACCATGCTATGTCCATAATGCTGGTCAATATCTCAATGGTGTTTTTTTTTAAAACGGATTGGATGTAGGGGTACAAGCGAGTGGCCAGCTCGGTGTCCGGACTTGACGCCCCTCGACTACTTCTTGTTGGGCCACCTCAAAAATGTTGTGTTCAGAAGTAATCCAAATGACCTCGATGATTTAATGTTAAGGATAGAAAAAGAATGTAGAAGAATTGAGCAAACTGATATTCTCCTAAACGTTTTGAATGTTTTTCCGCAAAAGAAGTAAATGGACAACATTTGATTTAGTTTTCTTCTTCAACTTCTAAGTTATTTTCTCCTGTATTGTTTATTCTTGTACTAAAAGCCAAATAGTATAGCGTTTTTTACGTTTTCAGTTTGACGAAATTTTCTAAAACTTCACTTACAGTAGATTTAGTTAATGGATTTCTGTTATGATATTTGTCATGAAAAATATTACAAACTTCTTGTTGCGTTCCGTCAAGTGGGGTAACTTCGGACGAATTTCGAAGTTTTTTCTGAATACATATGATAGTGCGATGATAAAAAAATCTCCAAAAATTAATTTAGATTCTTTAGTTAATCTTCTACACATATGCCAAAAAAAAAAGAAGTTTTGAAATTGGAGGAATATATTTTTTTTGTAATGGATAGTGTCCGAATTTCCCCGACAAGGTCGGGTAACTTCGGACAGCTACTGAATCACACGTAAAACGAAGTAAACGCGTATGTTTGGTAAATTCGGACACCAAAAATATTAAAATAGTTTATTTAAGGGTGTTAATTTTTAATTTACGATGGGTAAATTAGTCTCGTCATAATTGACGATGTTCTGTGAAGGAACACCCTCCAATGATTTTTCTAACTCATTGAAATAATTATTTATGATGTCGTGGTTAACGGCAGCTCTGACCCTCTTGATATTTTGGGATAGCGTAACCGAAATCTCGCTTTTATATCGAGCAATAAAATTCGTCATCCATTCCCTGCCCGGCATGTTCCCGTCTTTGCACCTTCCGTCGGTGATTCCTTTGTTTTCCATATATATATATATATATATATATGGACTAGGTCCCTAGTGTCTCTCATATGAAGGGGAAACCCCACTCTGCCATTTTTTAAATTCCCTCAATCAAAAATCTTTCTTCTTCATCACTTAAAGCCTTGGGGCGACCTGGATTGCTAGTATGCTTATTATTAATTTTGTCGGAAATAGTGGATTTCGGTATGCCATACTTTTCGGCCGCCCCTCGTAAACTCATATCTCGATTTTTTACCTTACGAACAGCTAACGCAAGTTTTTCTTTGTCGTAGTATTTGTACGGCCGTCCCCCCAATATTCTTTTGTACTTTCTGGCCATATTTTTGATGTCCGAATTTACCCTACAAAATGACAATTTTTGATCTAAAAATTCATAAAAATTTGAGAAATAAAAATTTTAACCTCAAATTTGGACAAAACATTGTTGATACTCCACTATATAAAAATAAATGTCAAGTTTAACACATGTTACTCGGATTAAAGAGATACACATGTTTTAAATCCTGATATTTAAAAAGTTTCATTTTTTCATTAATTTATAAACTCACCCTATATACACAAAAACTCCATCAAAATAACTGATTTTTACTTCACTTATATCTTCTAGTACAGCAACCACGAGCACACAATAAAAAGTTGTTTAAACGTTAATCACGAGATGGCGGTATGAGTAAATTTGGCTTACGCCCGGTTGTCCGAAATTACCAGTACTGTCCGAAGTTACCCCACTTGACGGTTCGCATTCTGTCACTATAACCCAGTATTATTAAAATTTCAATTCTTTGGGTTTCTGTTAAATGATCCATTTTTTGAAAATAAATGAAACTGACAATGTCAGACATTTCAGGTGAACTTTCGTATACAGGTATTTTAAGGTAAAATACTAAAAAACTATTTTTGACCACCATTTTCTCAAAATCTGTTAACTTTAGGATAAAATGTTCCCAGTAAGAAGTATTCAGAATTTTAAGCTGAATTCGAAAATCCAATAAAGCATTCCATTTAAAGAAAAGCTCCTGTCGATTTCAGGAACACAGTAAACTTGACAGCAATGTGGATCTCACCTACGCAGTGTTCAAAAGTTCATAAAAATCGGATGAACAGTTTGCAAGATATTTCGAGGTTTTCATATTTTTGTTACCCATTGTATATGGAGGCAAAATACTTACTTAGGTGCCTAATTATAGAACAGCATTTTATATTAGTGGAAAATCTACAAGTTAGTGAATGCAACAATTGCTTTTATTATTTTAGAAATATACTTTTCAATTAAATTAATTTGTTAATGCCAGTTCCCGATTTAATTACTAAAAATAACAGAGCGAGTAAAATGAGCGCTGATAAATTACAAATTATTAACTTACCACCTTATACTCCTTCTTTTTAAAGACTTTGCTAAATATTTAGCATTTATTGCTCTGTTTTTTTCAGCTCTGTGACGCTTTTCATATACATCCTCGTTCCCTGCGTTGTTTTCAATTTTATCAACATATGTCTTTTCGCTTTCATTGAAATCTCTATTTTTATCATTTTCATTAATGTTCACATTAGTAGAATTTTCGTTATTTATACTTAACACCTTATCATTTTTAAAATCAATTCCATCATCGGTAAATTGCTCTAAACTTTCGAAACAGTCGTAATTAAAGTTCCCGCCACAATTTTGAGCTCCCGCCAAAAATTCTTCGACAACGTCCTCCGGCGGCCGTACCGATGAACTATTTACGCTAATATTTGATTGGGTGTTTTTATTTATATTGCTTGACGGTTTTATATCATTGTCCAATGACGTGTTCGAGATAGATCGATTTTGGTTAAGTTGGGGATCAATATCTTCTATATTTGTAGAATTTTGTGTTTTCAGAATAACGTCCGCCATTTTTGTACCCCGTGAACAAATTCCAACGTAATTAGGTCACTGCCACTTTTTTCACGTAGTTCTGCACTCACAGTCAACTACATACATGTTAATTAATAGATTTTATTTAAACATATTTCTTTAATCATTTTAAAATAGGATATTCTATTCAAAAACGAATCAAAATATTTTCTTTTGATATTGATCCAGTTTTAGTTCAAGGCATAGCGTGGGACTGCCGACGCTCGCAAGTAAATGCGTTTTTCGAACTTTGGCGCTACCGCGTCAAAATATAATATATATAGAAAATGTGGTTTATCTTGCCGCAATAACAATTTCTTAAAATCTTCGACATAGAACTTACGTCAGCTATCTCGAAGAATTTATTTATGTATGGCAACACGGCAAATGTCTTTATTAAGGGTGTCCTATAAAATCATTAGTGCATTCAAACAAAATATTTAACTGGTTAAATTTTAGGTATGTTTTAAATCAAGTACCAGATCGAATATTCTGGACGAGTTGTTTTATATTGTAACATGAAATACTGCGGTGTATTGTACATATAGGCATTAAGTCGTGGTTTATTGGATTGTTCTTTACTTCAGCAAGGCCTCGCCATGCCGAAAGGAATCTAGTAGGTACACTGTTCTGCTTTCGAGCGCTTGCATGCATCCATCGGCACTTCCATAGATTCGATGGATGCAGGTGCAGATCCAGAACTTCGTTTTAGGGAGGGGGGGGGGGGGGGTTATTCAGGGAACAGTAACATATTTTTAACTTGTTTTCTATTTTCAATTTTAATAGTTATATTATGTATTATTGATGATTTGAGGGTGTCATGACCACCATTGATATTTCTTAAAATTAACCTACAGTTTACAAAAACCTTAAGAGAACGCAAAAGGAAAATCATTAACAGCACTAAAGCGGAAACAAGCCTAGGAACCTGAATTGAGATATTTATCAAATGCCAATCTGGCAATCCACAGAATTCCAAAAGATTTTTATCCTGTAAATTCGCACAAAGCCTTCATTCCTGCAGCATAAAACAGCTGCAACGCAAATCCATCGCTGACGTCAGGGGTGTCCAACAATACAATTCCAGCGCAAAAACAGCGAACCCTAAAAGGTCATGCCTGACATTGTACTGTATACAAATACCGATGATGCTATATACATTTTAAATAGTTTACTTTAAATACTCGGAGCTCTGCTGTCTATTAACTGAATCCTCATGTATTTACCATAGACAAGATATATTTAGACCATCACAACGTATTCGCGACACCAGCTGAATCCGTCCAATGTATGGGCGAAAAAGTGCGTTTGTGCGCAGTGGGCGCCAGTCAGATTTTTAAACGACGGTCCTCTCGAGGCATGCGCACTCGGGACGACTAGCAAAAGTGGTTGTTGAACTCAATGACGCAACGCGGCGAACAGAACCGGGCCGAAAAAATCTCAGTCATTTGTATGTTATGGTATTTTTGGTTGGGGTGGCGAATATAGCGAACCTCTGAAGCTTGTTATTTCGATACAAAAATAGTCTTTACAAAGTGTTACAGACATTTCATATGTTTCGCCAATTATGTATCCAACTTTTAAATATAAGGAATTATTTCGTAGTCTATTTCTTAGAAGTAGTGCATAAATAGAAATAGTTTAATTCCAAATTTAAATTATATGAATATGTGAAAGAATAGGAGGTAAAAAATATAATTTATCTTAAATGCACTCCGGTGTTGAAGTGAATACACACACGGAGAAGTAGAAATATTTGTCAGTGACGTATATTGAGTGTGGTCAAGGTGTCAGAAAGGCACTGATGGGGTGTGTGTGTATTAAGGGCATTGTATAAGGGGTAAGATGGTGTAAGAAGGTCATATATAGTGTCAATGCCTCCTTCCCCTATATTGCATAAGGGTGAGTGTGTCCAAAAGGCATATTTGCGCTTTCGCCAAAGGGGCACTAAAAATACTAGTGGATTAGGGTAGAGGGGAGTATTTTAAAAGGGATGGCGAAAGAAAAAAGTGCTTTCGCCAAAGGATCGCTAAGATATCAGTGGATTAGAAGGGTGTGTCCAAAAGGCATATTTGCGCTTTCGTCAAAGGGGCACTAAAAATACTAGTGGATTAGGGTAGAGGGGAGTATTTTAAAAGGGATGGCGAAAGAAAAAAGCGCTTCCGCCAAAGGATCGCTAAGATATCGGTGGATTAGATTGACATGGGGCCGTAAGTAGTAGCGCTATCAGCAAAGTATCAAGTGCACACACTGTAAATAGGTGTAAAAATATTTACATCTTACCCTAGAACTTGCTTTGTTCAAGAATTATACAGGATGGGATGCCAATCCAATAAAATATACACATGTAATTTTTTTGATTTACTATTTTACTTCTTAAAACAGTTGCATATTTTATTTCTATTGTTTAGAATACTATGTTTATATTTTCTTTCAACTTTCAATTTTGTAAATGTAACGTTTAAAAAATTAAGAGGGGGGGGACATTAAAGAGACGCACTGTATATATATATATATAAACTGAGCTATTTTCGAGGAATTATCGACAGTTTTGTATAGCAAGAAAACGAACAGCTAACGCAAGTTTTTCTAACTAAGATTTAAGTCAACAAACTATACACTTTTTGTTAAAATCTCACTAATGGTTACATTTTTATCATTAATAAAAAGAATAATTACAAGTAATATATTTAGCATTTATTACTCGATAAAAGATTCACGTCATGTGAAATAAATTTTGAAGTACGGTCCTGTCTATCACAAGGCAAACGTTCGACAATGCGCAAGCCCGCAGAGGACCGTCTTTGTTTACGGATTCAGCTCGGTAAATTTGCCGCATTCGTAATTGACATTATTTCTCTACTATATATTTTCTCTATGGTATTTACTTACCATTTGCTTATTGGTAGGGGATCGTAGGTAATTTTATTAATTTACCTAGTTATTTTTACAGCTATTCCGACATCAGTTTATAATATTACGGAATTTTTCTGCTGTACCCTGAATATGCAACATTCTATTGGGAATACCAAATCAATTCCCTCGTTTATTATTTATTATACATCATATTATGTACCTCAAAAAAAAAAAGAACAGGTTTGTTGATGCTACCTAATATTCAAATTATTTCTATAACCACCTTAATAAAGAAACGCCTCAGTGAAATAAGCGGCGTTGCCAAGTTAAATATATTTTTCTCCGAGTCGGTTTTCATAATTGCACTAATCGTTAAGCATTTCCACTTTCGCTATTGGCTCTTAGAGGGCGCAGGTTATTTTAATAATACGGTTTAAAGGGTGTACAAGAAAAAACATTGATTTTGATAATAAAAATTTGGGTTGTTGGGTTGGTCATTTACAAAGGTCCGCTTTATTATGTTTCACAGTTAAAAATTTTCCATTTTACGCTAAAAATACGCTACATATAAAGCTTATCCTCTCGCTGTATTTAATTAAATTAACCATTTGAATAACGGAATTACTAACTTATTTTATTACTAAATAAATAAATTATCAAGACCGAGTGTACCGACATTAATTAATCTAAGTTTAAATACTACTCTAGGATTGCACCGCTGTTATTTAACCTCATTTATGAGTTAATCCCAGTTATGACGTAAAATAGGTTATTTCGTATTGACCTGGGGCAGCTAGGGCAGATTGTCTAGGACCCTTAACTTAGGACTTAACGGGGCCCATAGAAGTGTTACGAAAAAAGAAGTACCTAGGTCATCCAAACCAAACGTCGACAGCTCAGTTAGGGAAGAATTAATTTGCAAAAGAGGTTGATATTTGTAGTGTTTCGTGAAATGGAATCACTTCGGTGTCCGTCCGTCCGTCCGTCCGTCTGTTACAATAATTACAAATACAAATACAAATTTTAAATTTGGCACAGAGACAGAGTGTCGTGGCTATAAATAGTTAAATTTTTATTCTGGGGGTTAATTTCGGGGAGTAAATTGGGCAATGGAAACCAATGTTCAAGGGCATCGTGTAGGGTATCAAATGAAAGCCTACTGAAGCACGAATTCAACGATATATATGATGTATTTTTTATTGCATTTTTTAAACATATTTCGGGAAAACCCCTTAAAAAATGCTATCCCCCGCCCTTATCACCAGAAGGTTCGCTCAGAAAAATCAGAAAAAATCACGAACATTGAGAATTACGGGTAGATTGAGTGAAAATTATCAGGATTGAAAAATTTTAGCGCGGTCAATTGTTATAAACAATTTAATTGTTTATTTCCTTATAACTGTGGAAGCATTGGTTTTAGAGTAACAGATTTTCGATAAAAAATATGTCTTACGATGTAAGGAACAACTTTTGTTCTTACACGTTTTTAAAAATTATTAATTTGGCCCACTCAGCTCCGCGCATACGCGATGTAATACGGCGTTGGTCCCTTAGGCGGCGGGCAGTGCGGCAGATGGACGGGGATCGGGCGGCCGAGGTTTGCTCAGGTTAAGTGGGGGGCTGATGGCACGTAACACTAATTGTGCAAGTATAGCTAGTACTTGACCAATTTTTTCTCTTAGAGTGGAATTTTTTTTGTATCGTATTCTCTCCTCCCAAACATAGTACTTTCAAAGGCCTCTCGGCGGCCCTGGCACAGCCAACGAGAGTAGCAACCAGAGTAAACTCTCCTGCCCCGGATTTCAACTTAGAGAAATCTCGAACTACCATTAAAAAATCAAAAAACGTCGACAGTTCAATGCGGAGAGAAATTTCAATGAAAGTTGATATTTTTATGTTTGGTAGCCTTTGCAAAAAAGGATCGGATTTTTTTCATGAAGTGGGGAATTTTGTCTTCTCATAAATTGGAAATTATTTCCTTTCACTCCCCCAAACATGTAGGCAGTGCTTTCGGTAGGCCGGGACGTATCGAGAGCAGTATCTATCTTTGGGATGGGGGTGCAACAGTGAAGGAAAAAATTTTCAACTATGCGAGGACAACAATCCAAAATCGTCGACCTTTTTGCAAATTCTCTTCAACAAAACTGTCGACCTTTTCTTACGCTTACCAGAATTAAACTGTCGACTTATTTGCGAATTTTCTCAGAACTCAACTGTCGATATTTTCTTTGTACAAGGTTCCAATAGCCAACTCGTACTCTAATTATCCCACTCAAGGGCCTACGGGGGGAGAGGCGCTCCCACACAAACCCTTATAATTATGTGGTGTCGCTACGCCCCTGGTTGCTTCTGGCCCTCTGGCCCCGAACGAGGTTTTGTAAATCTTACTTAATATAATACGTATTTTCAAAAGCTAAGTAGGGTTCTTTATCCATAATTACATTATTAAAAGTTCATTTCCTTTTTAATACCACCATCAGTGAAGAATTTTGTTGACCAATGTAGAAGGGAAATTTGTTTATTAAAGTTCCGTTTTACGTTTATGATAGAAACAAATAATTTGATTTAATTTTAAAATGAAGAATGTTTAAATCATTGGAAATGATTTAATCTTCGTTTTCCTTCTAGATGGTTGCAGCTTCATCTTCTCTCAACGAGGTCTTATGCGAGCAGATTGAAGAAGCTGATGGACGAATTATATTACATTTGACCGATATAGTAGGTACAAAATGGGGCAGAAAGCATTGTGGTTCGCCGCTCTGACACTGATGTAATTGCGATATCATTTTTTTTAAATTGCATGCACGAGATATTAAAGAGTTGTGGATCTTGTTTGGATGTGGCAAATAGAGGCGCTATATCCCCGCTCACTCGATCGCCATTGCTCAGGGAGAAATAAAATCTACTGCTCTTCGGGGATTTCACGCATTTAGTGGGTGTGATCATTTTTTAGCTCCCGAAGCAGAGAGTCGAGAATTTTACTTGAAAAATAAATTTCTTATATATTCTCTATTTTTGTGTAAAATAGTTTAAATATTGTAACAGTACCTAAACATACTTCAATTTTACTGACTGAACTGACTAGTAGTTATGTACCGGGTAAGTCAACAATTGCACGGAGTAATTTTATTCCTTGAATATAAGATTTGTCGATAATAACCTTTTGTATTAATGTATGGTTGGATATTCTGCACATTTTACAAATGGATTGAATTATACAGGGTTCGTTCAAAAAGTAGGATCTCACAAAGTTACATTTTTTGATTTCTACGTATAATTTCATAACTTTTTCACTATTGATTTAATATATGAAAAAGTAATAGTTTTCAAAATAATTCGACTTGTAATGAAAATTTGCAAGCATCTCTTTATTTTGAAAATACTACTTAAATCTTGACTCCAAGTGATTTATCATTAGTATCCTGAGTAAATTAAGTCACATAAACATACTATCTACTCTGAAATATTTGACACCTCATTTACAGGGTGTTTTACTCTAGGTCCAAAGTCAGAAAACGTCTAATTAAAAATGTCACTTTTATCACCTATATATTTTCCACCCCTTATAGCTCGTCAAAAACTCTTCACATTTTGTAAAGAATGTCCTATCCCTATCTCTAATAGTTTTTGAAATATTTTGATTTCGCGGGATTTTCTGTTCTTGTTATAGCATCTTTTGTCAATGGATCTCATAGCCATGGAAAACAAATAAAATGAATGAGATTAAGAATCAGATAGGTTTTAGAGTTAAGCGTTTTTACTGTAAAGTTTATTGTCCAGTTCTATACTCAAAATGAATTTTTCCAAAAATGAAATAATCGATATGATTTATGGCGAGGCGGATAAAAATTTTCTGTTTTCCGAAAGATTACACAGGATGAAATATCCTGAGCGGCGAACACCCAGTCCTAGCAGTTTTTAAAATTTAATGGAACGTTTTGATTCAACCGGCATCGGCAGTGTGGAACATTCAAAACGCGAAGTTGTCAGTAGAATAGCTACAAATGATGAGAAAGAATTCGAAATACTGTTACAAGTTCAGGAGAAAGTTTGTAGCCGTAAATTAGCTTCACTGTGTGATACGTCATAGACAATGGCAATCCGAAGAAGAATTGCTGAATTGATATGTGTACTGAACAACAAGGACATCTATTCGAACATTTATTAAGAAGAAACTGATTTTTTTGGGGGTTACAGTTACAAAAATTATGTGTTTGTTACGTTTTAGTGTAAATGTAAAGATATCTATGTTTGTATTTAGTAAGTTTAACCTACAGCCTACAGGTTTTTACTTCTACCGCGAAGGGAAGTACCCATTATCTATTGTATTCAAAATGCCAATTAAAATATAAAACGTGTTAGAGATAGGAAGGCATAGGACATTCTTTACAAAATGCGAAGAGTTTTTGACGAGCTCTAAGATGGCAGAAAAATATATAAGGTGTCCCATTTGATAAAAGTGACATTTTTTAATTAGAAGTTTTCTGACTTTGGACATAGAAATAAAACACCATGAAAATGAGATGTCAAATATTTCATAGTGGATATGTTTTTTTGACTTAATTTACTCAGGATAAAAATTTTGAATCGCTTGAAGTCAAAATTTAAATTTTCACAACAAAGAGATGCTTGCAAATGCTATATTTTCAGTACAAGTCGAATGATCTTGAAATCTATAACTTTTTCATATGCTAAACCTAGTTAAAAAGAAATTACACGTAGAATTCAAAAATCCATTCAAATACAGGGTGTCCCATTTTAAAAAATATTATTTTGTGCACCCTACTTTTTGAACGCACCATCGACAATTCTTATCTGGAAGCACAGATCCATATGTAAGCCAATCAGTAAACAACCATAATTTATTTATAATATGCCCTTTTGCCCTTTTTTAAGAGTAGAAAGTTAATGCTATTGTTAATAAGCATTCCTCTAACAATTTGTCGAATACTTTCGTGTCAACATTTCTTGACAAGGGATGCAATATTATGTGATATTAAAATTTTATACCCGTATGAAAATCGGGCATGCCAACATTCATCATCTGACTTTTTAATAAAATATACATTCGTTATTAAAAGAGAGTATTCGGGAACAGGCAAGTGAAGAGATTACGGTCCCGAGGGATCATAAGGAAATCAAATTGTTACATTTTTGACGACTGCATTAAAAGCCTCTGATGAAAATTGTTAGGGTATGAAAGAAAATTTTCCCCATCAAATGTACGCTAGAGAAAATTAATGAAGCATTATGGCTGTATTTTAGTCTGTCTAATTTTACGGTTAGTGAACAGCGTAGAATATTTTTGTCGCAGTATGACAAGATAATGTCGATTTTTTATTGGGTATAAGTTGTAAAGTTAACTTGAAATAATATCACTTTGAATATGGAATATTTATTATGGCCCGAATTTAAATAAGAAGGTCAAATATTGCATGTATTCTGAATTTTAAAAATCTGAATTTTTATGCGGACTAGAATTCCAGTTGTATCATGTTTATCAGTAACAAGCTTTCTCCCGCAACTTCGTCCGCGTGGTATAGGTAATAATAGTAGGTATAGTTTTGATGTCATGATTATGAGTACATGAAACATGAGTTAGGTTAACTTAGTTGTATCTAGAGACCGGATTTTCAATATTACATGACGAAAAAAACAGGGTCGGACTCAGGTAACTAATACAAAGAGTAGGTAAATGAAATGAAATTAATATTAGATTCTGTCAGGTTGTATGTATGAATTATTGCTCCTAAAAAATATTTCAGTGAACCAACTTCACAAAAGGAAAAGCAATAAAAAGGATGGAATAATAATGTTACGTACCTATTTATTACTGCGGTTAATGGTCAACTTAATTTTGTTCGTTTTTATGAAAATGTTTTTTTCTTTTTAGTGCACCTGGCTTTTCTCACTTCAATAACCCCGAAAATGTCACATTAGTTATTGTTGGAGAAATTGCAAACCCCGAAACTGACATATTCGTTATCATTTTTAGATAAATTTTTAGCCGATCGCTTTTATCCCCCCTCCCCCGTTCTATTTTTTAAAAATTCTTAGACAAAATTAAATTTTCTGAGCTAATAATAATAACACAGGCCGACAAAAAAAAATTGTGTTTTAGAGACGTGACCCTACCTAATTTTAGTAAAATTTTCCGCTCAATCCGAAAATGATAAAAAAGATTGCTGACGTTGGATGGCCAGCTTGGAATTTTTGAATTTTTGGGGGGAATTGAGGGTGTATGGGGGTAAGGGAGTAATCCATACGTCAGAATTTTTTTCTTTCGGATTCAGCGGCAAATTTTACTAAATATAGGTAGGGTCACGTCTCTAAAACAGACAATTTTTTTGTTGGCCTGTGTATCATCGGGAACAAAAAAAATTATTTGTAAAAAAACGAGCATTAAAAAAGATATGAAGAATAGCCTTTAACTGGTTCTGGACAATACGCTGTGGACGCACGCTTGTTTAGAAACAAATAATGGAAGACATTTTCAACATACCTATTCTCTTCTAGATAAGTATCATTTTTTGAAATTTATTTATTAGTTTTACTTATTGATGTTTAAATTATGTTAGGGAAATATTGGCTAAAACTAAGGCTGCTGACAAAAATGAGTGATTTTGAGGTGGCATTTTTACTAATTTTTTTTTCTCTTAGCTTAGGAAAAGGTTTAAATTTTTTTACCTGTGTCTTAAATTACGCTAAAACAAAAAATAAATTATTCCTAAAAATTTATATGTATGTCTAAAAACGTTACAACAAATTCAATTGTTTTCAGTTTTTCGCGCGCAATTTTCTGTCAAGAATTATGTCAGACAACGTGTTCGCTCAGCCAGGCGCGTCGAACATGGACGGTTTCAGAGTATTTTTGAAAATTTATAAAATGTTCGATTTAAGAAATCGAAAAGTATTGGGGATGTCTGTAGACTATCCCATGAGTCCCCCAGTCCAATATATGTAACCATTTCCATAACACCCTGTATAGGTCTAATTATTTCTTTGAATATATGCTAATATAACATTATCTAGGTTCTGTTTTATCTGATATGCTTGGGTTGCTTGGATATTCCGACCGTCAATACAAAATGTTCTCATTTGTTGCAAACATGTTGAATCACACTGTACATTAACAAATTTACTACTAAATTTTACCACGGAAAATACTTATTTAGACTTTATTTCCGGAATAGTCCCAAATTTAAAATGCAACGCCTTACCCTGCAAACAGTGTTAACAAGATTTGGACTTGATCGGATTTAGGCTAACGAGCTTAAGCTAATCAAAAATATACCCCAGGAGCCAAACAATGTTTTCTAATGTCATTACATAAAAGTCTTTCTTATACAGCATTTCCCCCTATGTCGCAATTACATGGAAAATGAACTTATAGATTTTTATATAGGGGAGAAATCTTAAAAAATCTATTTTTACTATGAATGTATTTGACCTTAGTGAAACGTAGTTTTCTCGTTCACAAAGCCAGATGCACCTTTTCTCTAATATACAGAAACATATCTGACAAATATGATTTCCCATTTCCGTACGATTGTTTGTAAACTCGAAAATTTGGTAACTACTTGATAAAGAAATGAAATTTTGCATATAAATTGGGCTTTGCCCTTGCTCGAATAGTGAGTGTTTGGGGTTTTGCACCCAGGGCTATGCTGATGACCTGGTAATACTTTTGATAGGAAAGCATCCCCATGTCATATAGGAGCTTATGCAACTAGCTCTGAAAATTGTGGAGGATTGGTGTATTAGGAAAGAACAATAAGCCTTAGTGTTAATCCTAACAAATCGACACTAATTCCTCAATTCAGGAAGTTAAAGGACCTAAGGTTGCCAATACTTTTCAGCAAGGATCTCAGGAAGTTAAATATTTTTGAGTAATTCTAGATTTCAAACCTGGATCTCATATTTGCATCATATTACTAATAAAGGAAGAATATCTCCTATAGCCTCCAAGCGAGCTATGGGGAAGAGTTAGCGATTTAAGACGCGTGTTGTACACCGCTCTAGTAAGAAACCACGGTGTGTCGAGGTCGTAAAGCTCGGAAGTCTGGTGACCCAAAACGGAGCAGAGGCAGGCGGAACTGGAGCTCTCGAAAATCCAAAAATTAACTTGCCTCTGTATTACAGGAGCCTTTAGAAGCACTGCAGCTGCAGCTGTGGAATATTTTCTTAACACCCTTGGTATTTTTTTTTTAAAGGCTGAGACGAGAGTGGAGGGAAATACGTGCAGCAAAGTGTGGCATTATCATCAGATACTGTATTTATGTGCTGTGATATTCTTATCCAAGCCATGGAATTACATGTCATCAAATCAACATTCAAACATTGGTCAACCACAATCGAGTCGCACTTGCCTGGGTGTCGGGACACAAAAACATAAAGGACTTGAGGACGCCGATACACCGTTCACAAGCTTCGGAGCAGCATTTTAAATACCAAAAACTCTGATTTGCGACAGCGTCGAATAGATATTTAATCTATCTGGTAAACTCCGTACATCGAATAAATGCTAAAATTCACCAACCAACGCATATACTACAGATGCCTTGAAACTCAAAAGGAATCAACTAAGTCTTGTGACAGACCTAATGACGTGCCATTGCTTACTGCACCGTAAGAAAACATCTGTACACAATTACCTAGAATCAAGATCAAGTTGAACTCTTGTGCAGATTATCTAATGAAGGAGGTATTATATGTGAATAATGTGAATGACCCACATTAACTCGTTGGGGGCTAAATAACTTTTTAGGGGATTTCGATACCCAGGGCACCGTCTTCTTATTTGAACGGTGCCTAGGGAGGGACCTCAAAGAGATAGTTAGTAAAAGAATTAGTGAACCCGAGCAAAGCGATAAACCTTTTACACTAGGCCCAGTACAGCACGGATGGAAATAGGCCTGATTGGCTGCCGTGAAGAAGATGATCAAACCTCAACCTGTTGTTCCTTCCAATCAGTTTATTGAGGTATAGGCGTTAAATTTTTGTTTATTGGCAAGATTTCAATTGATTCAATTAAATTCATTTTATTATTTGGTCTGCGTCAGTGTAGCGTTTCATGTTTTCAATGTATGACAAATGAAAATAAAGAGCTTTCCAAATGTGACAGGAGTAACAACTACCATTTTCTGTCAAATATTTAGCATTAAAAACGCTACAGACGTAATTAAGATATAAAGCAAATAAATGTTGCTTAAGTCTAACCTTCATTTTCTTAGCAATTGAGGAACTTCCTAGAACCATAATGTCAAATAAATAATTTAAAACAATAGGGATGACACGGAACACTAATTGTGCAAATATATGTAGCTTGCACTTGACCGATTTTTTTTCTATTGATTTTGAGTAGGTACCTATCTATTGTTTGAAAACGTGCAAATTGTCACTCTATTTGAAAATATAAAAAAATAATAATAATGTTTGATTAATCAAGTTCTAAATTTCAAATTGCAAACTGAGTGACTTCGCAACAGGTGGGGGTCACACGAATGTGATTACTTGTGACAAGGACGAGGGGCAAGGGGATCAGAAAACGATGAAATTTGTGTGACGTAATTTATGGATGACTCCTTATGGCCAGATTTTTAGAAAATTAGCTCATCGTAAATTGTAGGACGCGATGTGCGACGATGCAAATTGCTTGGGTTGAAGGTGCCAGTCGAGTTCAGCAACCATATAGGGATGAGGTACTTTTATTATGTGTTACGCGTTTTTTCTCCGATCATATTATTTATATTTGGTTTCTGTGACATTCTTTCTGCAAATCCAGTTAGTAATTGAATGCACGTACATTCCTTTAAGTATCATGCAATTTAAATATGGGTACCGTTGAAAATTATTGTTGTGCATCAGTTATTCTAATTTAATTTTGGTAGACGTCAGATCGGCAAAAATTGAATACATTTTTAGGTCATGTATCGTTCTCGCTTATTCTGTGAAAAATAGTACCTATTCGGGATAGCCTAACATTCTCGGTCGACTGTGAAGATTGCTTGCTGCACCAATCAATACAGGGTATGGGAATGTGGCTTGTCCTACCAGGTAGACATACTATTTTTACGCCGATTGTTCAAAAATCGAAAGAAAATATTAAAACTTTGTTTAATATTGAAAAAAGCATGACTAATTTTATGCAGAAGGAGAAATAATTTATATCTATATAAATTATATTTGGGATAATATTAGTTCATAAGTCCTAAAATAAGGACCCGCAGAGTTCCCCATCCTCCCGTGGATGGAACCCCCCATTTTTGACGAAAAATAACTTCAAAAGCGTAGTTGAAGTCATATTTTAATATTTTTCTCCGAAACCGTCATTACTACGAAAGAACTTAAAGGAATAAAAAAACATTCTCTATGAAATTCTACGTAGAAAATGTCCCATAAACTATGTGTCTATTCCCCACCTTTTCCCGCAATCAGCCTTCAAATTAGAGAATAGTTTAGTGCGCTCGATAAAAAAATCGGCATTACGCCATTTTCACAGGAAATATCTCTCAACCTGCTACTTTCACATAAAAAGTGTTAATTATAAATATTGTAGAGCAGAATTTTCTCCACAAAATCCATATATTACAGTTTTTTTCTTCTTTTTTTATATACATTATTTTTTACACAAGATCGCATGCACCTACCAGGTGATTCTAAATCTGCTCTGTGTAGGGCATAAAATAAAAAATGTTGTCCTACAAGGTTCAGTGGCGTAACAAACAACCCCGCAGACCCCGCACCGCGGAGGGGGGCTCGCTGAGGGGCCCACGTTGCCCGGGTCTCATTGTGTTTTTCATTGTAGAGAGGGGGGCCCAACGTTTGCGGGGGGCCCACTCAGTTTTTGTTACGCCACTTACAAGGTTCCAATTTTAACTCTTTATTAAACTATTAAAGCTTTAATGATAGAAAGACTTTTTTCAACTAAAAATTATTTCCAATATCATACCTACCGGAAAGTCTTAATATGTGCAAATATCTTTGCTATTAGTAAAGATAAAGACGCCAAATTTTAGGTGTATCTTATTGGTTAATAAATCTACTTTTTTATGTAATTTGTCTTTTTCAACCCCCTTGAGGGGCGACGCTAGGGAGTTGAGATAAAATTTTTTAAATGCAACATTATGCCGTGTGATACCTCATTTTAAAGTTTCAAAATTCAAAAAAAGAGACATTTTACCGTGAACTCGAGTTTCGTATCTTAATTGGTTTCAAAATATCAAGCCTATAAAAATTAAAAATCGTGAAAAAAAAATTTAAGAACCATCATTTCTCTTATTACTTTACTATATTACGATTACGATTTTGGAACTCTGCCAAGAAGTAACACTTTCCAATCTTGAAAATGTGAGAAGTGAGTACCGAAATCGACTTTATTTCCGCCAAGAAGATCATGGTAGACATTTTGAACAACTTTTAAAGTAATAAGAGAAAATGTGTAATGTTTTTTCACGATTTTTAATTTTTAAAGGCTTTTCATTTAAAAACGAATTAAGATGCGGACCTAGGGCTGGCGGTAAAACGTTTCTCCGGGAGGGTTGGCAACCCTACCACCAGCGCGGCGTTGAACGAGAGAAGGTGTTTTCCAGGGGTCTGAAGGTTTAAATGGGCTTTATGGCAACAAGGGATTTTCCCAGTGTTGCCAGAGTAACAAAGCAAAAAGTCGCCATCGATCCAAGATAAGTCCCCACTTTGTCCCCACAGCTTTTTTGAGCTATTGGGGTTAGAAAACTGTCAATATTAAATAAAAAAATGTTTTTGTGGAGCAAGCTTGGGGGAATCTCCAAAATTTGACGTACAATTCGTGGCGTGTTCAGATATTCTCTTTGAGAAATCCCTCGGTGCAGTCATGATTATTATTGTGACGTTGTTTCTTACGTATTGTATACAACGTGTATATTCATATATTCAATTTTTTCACCTGTAAAAAGTCGCCAAAAATAAGCTTTTTATTGAAAATCGCCGCCACACTCTCACGAGACAAAAAGTCGTCATTTTGGCGACTTGTCGCCCCAAATGGCAACACTGGGATTTTGCGGGGTACCGCCACCTCACCAAGTAAGGTGAGGTAAATATCATGGGACTATCACTACAAATTATGATTAAAAACCACGTGATGTGCTATCCATGGATACGGTTGGTTATTCTCGGGCCAATAGAACAGCTTAGCTCACGGAACAGATTGTTCATTTAGACTGGTGCAACCTGGTCTCATAATGCTGGTTCAGTCTAACAAATAGGGAGTAAACGTTGTTTCTGGTTGTTTCACTTTGTCTTTATACTCTTGACTGTTGCAGGGACTAACACTAAAGTTAAATGAACCTAGCTTTCTTTGCCCGTCCTTTCGTTTGGGTTTGGGCGCCATTTTCTTGGGATCAATAATTCACAAAACATGATGTTTGGTGCAATAATTATTTATTAGTTTATTACTACTTCAATAATTTGTATTCTTAAAAAGTTTGGCCTTATGGCTTTGCGTTTTTCAGAACAAGAGTGGTGCCTTCAAATTTGAGGTAAGTAATTAATAAATTTACCTAAAATTTCTTATTTACTTTAACGTCTGTGAAAAGGTGAGGTCATCGGCATTTCTCCAAAATAATTTTTATAATATCCAACCGATTTTGTGATATTAAAATGTAATTGTAATATGTTTCTAAGTTTCTTGAATATGGGGAACTTTTGTTTTGACACTATCTATGTCTTGTGCCCGAATAACAAATAAAATGTTGTTGTTGTTGTTTTTGGATTAATGGCTCTGGTTGAAACCAAATGGCCGGCTCTCATTTTTCACAAATAAAATAATTTAAAATAAAATATCGGTCTTGTAAACCAAAAATAAGAAAAATCTTTTAAAACTTGAGGAAAAAAATCTTATCTTTAATCCCTAAAGTTAATATTTTATATAGGCTAAAATAGCACTGGGAGTGTTTCCTTTAAATTTGAGGTGAGTAAATAACACATCTAAAGTTGAATAAAAACATAAGTTTTATTATTAAAATCTAACCCCGGTATAAAGAGATAAGGTCATTGACATATTTTCTAAATTATTTTACCAAGATGTTTTTGCATGGATGTAGGTATTAACTAGATTTTGTAGAACAGATCATTCAACTTATAAATAACATAAAGTTAATGTAGATTTCCCATTTAACATAAGAAAAATCACACTGAAAGGTGACGATGACTAGCTTGGGTTTACGTACATATAGGTGGGATGCATCCCTTTACAGCAAATTGTGGTTTAAATCTCAGCTTCTAACCTTAAATTATCAGCAAAGTAAAGAACCAATAAATTGTTTTTGTGGTAATTATTGATATTACTGGAAACAGCGAATTTTTTCATGAAATTTTGCACAGACCCTAATTTTGGGTCGTAGAACACGAATCCGAAGTCAGTTTTTGGCGGTCTCGTAAAATTTTTTTTTAAACTTTTAGGTTAGCTTTTTCAAGGAATTTCTTTAAATTTGTTGGGTGAGCAAAAAGGTGGTCAGGTTTGCTCAGTTTTGATTGATATAGATTAGGGTTGCCACCTTTTTAGAATTGGGACAAAGGACATTGGAAGAGGCGAGAAAATTCGCTTTCACCATTTTATCAAGAACTATTTTTGAGTGCTTTTGGGGAAAATAATATACATATTTTTTTTAAATAAATATTTATGTTTCAAACTTAAATCTATGTTTTTCATCTGATTTTGCAGCTTATAACATTTTTTTATTATTCTTTATCGTAGGATAATTCGTTACATGTCACCTTAAAATTAATGGTATTATCAAAAGTTCAGCTTTATTGAAAGTAACTATGCACGCTGTTTCTTTCATCTCGCCAATTAATGTCAAAAATAGAAAAATTCGCTCTTCGATTATAGGTTGTGGTTATGTTTGTTTGTTCTCTTCTCTCTTCTTTTTGATGCTGGAGTTAGGGTTGCCACCTTTTTAGAATTGGGAAAAAGGACTTTGGAAAAGGCGGGAAAATTCGCTTTCACCATTTTATTATAAACTGTATTTTTGGGTTTCCTTTTGGGGAAAATAATATACATATATTTTTTTAAATAAATATTTATTTTTGAAACTTAAATCTATATTTTTCATTTGATTTTCCACCTTATAATATTTTTTTTGTCATTCTTTATCGTATAATAATTCGTTACAGGTATCCTCAAAATTAACAGTAAAATCAAAAGTTCAGCTTTATTTAAAGTAACTATGCACCTGTTTCTTTCATCTCGCCAATTAATGCCAATAACAGAAAAAATCGTTCTTCGATTATAGGTTGTGGTTATGTTTGTTTTGTTCTCTTCTCTCTTCGTTTTGATGATGGGGTTGATGGACTTCAGGCGAAACGCACGCAACGTCCATCGACGCGAAAGACGAATAATGCTCTCAGCAGTGTCAAAATATCACGTAAACGTTTGAAACTCACTTTTAATTTTAGAAATTATTTTAACTGCGAAAATGCGCTAGCAAGGTCGTCCGAATATGAGTTTGGGCTTTAAAAAGGACATTTTAAGCTAAAAAAAGCAGAAAGGACAAAACTCCTTAAAAAAGGACTGTCCTTTCCAAAAAGGGACAGGTGGCAACCCTAGCTGGAGTACATGGACTTCAGGCGAAACGCACGCAACGTTCATCGACGCGAACGACGAATAATGCTCCCACCAATCTCAGAATATCACTTCAACATTTCAAATCGATTTTTAGTTCTAGAAATTACTTTAACTGCGAAAATGGGCTAGCAAGGTCATCTAAATATCAGTTTGGGCTTTGAAAAGGACATTTTAAGCTAAAAAAAGATGAAAGGACAAAACTCCTTAAAAAAGGACTGTCCTTTCCAAAAAAGGACAGGTGGCAACCCTAATATAGATACATATATATCTATATCAATCAAAACTGAGCAAACCTGACCACCTTTTTGCTCAGGTTGGGTGAGCAAAAAAAAAAATTTTTTTACGAGACCGCCAAAAACTGACTTCGGATTCGTGTTCTACGACCCAAAATTAGGGTCTGTGCAAAATTTCATGAAAAAATTCGCTGTTTTCAGTAATATCAATAATTACCGTTTTTGTTTACTATTTTTATATAGTTCTAATTAAGATTAGGGAATTTTTTTAAATTTAAATTTAAACGGCCAGATTCTCCAATGCTAGACTGGTCTAAGTTGACAACCAGTTTTAAACTGACAAGTGCAATAATAAGACAACTAAGTTTTATAGTAGGTATGTACTTTTCACAATAACAGAACTAAGTTCATTTTAGCAGCACGTTCCAAGAAAAAAATCATGGGGAAACCAAGCAAATCACTGAAATATTAGATTAGGTTATGTTTTTAACGACAACTTAGGAACAATGACAGGACAAAAAGCTGTCAAAACCTACCTGATCAACTAGAATATTATTATTTTAATTTAAACCAGTACTAAAGGTGGGTTTATGTAGACCACTTTAAATTTAAATTTAATTTTGCTCTAAAAAATTTTTCATTGAAAGTTAAAATTAAAGTAAAATTAAATTAAAGTTGTGGATAAACGCTCTTATGCCTTCATGTGTATTTAACTCATACTAAATTAAAAATAGAGTCAAATTAGGGTTAAATTAAATTTAAAGTGGTCTGCATAAACCCATGCCTTTAATCTTAAACCTTTTTAGTGAATCTGAACAAACATGTTTAATAAAGCATGTTAATAAAGTGTATTCGCTTTTGCTTTATTCTAAAGTAAATTCAATAAAAATTTCAGCTGTTCATGCAGTGCGAAGAAAGAACACATGGATCATCTTAGATGCTGAACTAATGCGACAACTCACAAGACTTGTATCCTTTTTAATTTTATGGAACTCTCATTGTGGATCTATTATTTTGATTTTCTAAATATCTGCTGCAGGTATGTTAAATTAAGTTTACGTATTGACTGAATGTCAGGTGGTGCTGAAATATCTTGTGCCATTGAAAGGAAAAGAATTTTTTTTTGTAAGTTCCTTTCTTTTCCCTTCTTTTAAAAGTGTATATTATTATTTAACAAGAAGCAACAATAAAAAACTACAAATTTTTGTACTACAATAGCTAGAAGACAGAATAATTATTATGGACATAATTAAATTTAGATACTTTATTATTGATAAAAATATTTAATAAGTATTGTTTACTTTCAATAGATTTATTGGCATTGCTTATAATAGGAAGTATTGAAAGACGAAGTGCTGGCAAAGTTATGTATTTGATTGACTTTGGTCGAACAGATTATTTTATATAACACAAAAATATTTTATATTGATAAATGTTGAATGATAAATAGTTGCGTACATGTACATTTTATCAGAGAGGTGTTTATATTTATATGGTAAGCTTCAAGGTATCACATAAATATAGCCACAAATTATAAATTATTGCACTGGGGCTAGATTTTTTTACGAAATTAGTTTGTTTTTGCATCATAATGTAAATATTTAGTAAAAATTGAGCAACTGCCTAATTGATGCAGGTTGCAGGTACATTGACACGAACACCTCTCTGAAGATTAGTGTTGGGAATAATCGAATGAATTAAATAATCGAAAGATTAGGTCTACAATGACTTTAATATCGAATGATCATTCAAAATTATATAATCTTGGCCCCGGCCCCAGCCACGTCGAGTGCCCAACCTCTCGGTTAAATCATTCGAATGATCTCGTTGACCTCTTGAGATATCTCGAGTGATTTCAATAATCGAATGATCGATTATTTTTTATTCGAGATGTCCCACCACTACTGGAGATTCATTTATCAGTATAATGCATACTCCGAGTTCTTGCTTGTGATTACTTAGTTATAAAATATAACCTTAAAATACTGTTTGTTTAATTTATTTTAAAATGTATTAAATAGTGTTATCTTTATCCATACGAGTTTTATTTTTAGTTTAAATACCATTTTTAAAAATTCGTAAAAATGTATATTAATTAATTTTTGTTGACACTGTCAACAGTGTCAACAAGATTTTATTAATATTCATTTTCGATAAAACTGGCATTAAAAAATTTTTAATGCCAGTTTTATCGAAAATGAATATTAATAAAATCTTGTTGACAAGGTCAACTAAAATTCTTTTTGGCTTTTAGGATTTTAGTATTTTTAAAAAATACTAAAAACCTAAAAGCCAAAAAGAATGTTAGTTCACCAACAGCCCTATTCTCGAGTCTAAGAGAACGTTCCCTCGGTGATGTTACCAAGGTATGAAGACTACGATTGGCTGTTGCCTAGCAACATCACCGGTAAACGCCTTCCCCAATCTCGAGAATAGGGGCACAGGCACCTTGTGTTGGTGGCGCTAGTAGTCAAATGTCATTATTGTCATTTGTCATTAATGTCTATTTGTCTTGTACCTCATTTTACATAGGAACCGCTCTTCTCTCTATTTGTATTTTTTGGTGTTTTCTTGTGAGGACTAGGTCACTGATGAGTCGATGGTTCTCTTTTAGATCGAATCAAGGATGTTAAGTGTCGAAGGTGATGTTGCTCCCCAGACGTGGGTACAGTATTCTAGGTTAGGTCTTATTTTAGAAATATAGAGAGTGCGTAAGTTGTAAGGGGAATTATGGCAAATAATTCTTCAGAGCGAAATCCGTGGAACTATCGGTAGAAAAGGGATAAATCCCTAACAGCGCGGCGATGAGCGAGAGAAGGGAATTTTTTTGTGAGGACTGGGTCATTGATGAGTCGAATGGCTCTCTTTTGAATAGAGTCAAGGATGATAAGTGTCGAAGGTGACCCCGCTCCCCAGATATGGGAACAATACTCTAGGTTAGGTCTTATTTGGGAAACATAGAGAGTGTGGAGAGAAGTACTTTCTGACGCGAGAACAGAACGTGAAAGAGAACACCAAGTTTTTTAGCTGCTGATATGGTTATTGAAGTAATTTGTTTGTGCCAGCTGAGATCATGTTCGAAAGCGATTCTAACAAGATCAAACGTTTCTTTGTTTTGTAGGGCTTGGTCATTCACGTGGATGGGATAAGTGTTGCTGGATTTTTTGCGTGACAGGGGACAAGACTGGGTTTTGGAGGCGTTGAACCGAACAACCGATCTTCGACTTAGAAGAATATTCTAGAATGAAAATGTTGGGTGGTGAATTAGACGTAAGATTTCTTGACCACAACTGTACACACATAGATGGGCGCACCCAGGATTTTGTCTTGGGGGGGGGGGGGCTGAATAATGCAATTCGGTGGATTTCGTCAATTAGTAGTGCACTCTTTTAATTTTTGTGTGTCTAGGATGTTGGGGGGTGGCTGCAGCCCCAGCTCACCCCCCCCCCCCTGGGTGCGCTACTGCAAACATACATCGAGAAAACAAAAAGAAAGTGATATTTTTTTAGAGGCAGCCATCCGTTACACCCGGTATATATTATGATTCCTGCCATAACCAGCAGGCCTGATCTGTACATAAAGCCAACAATGAAAGCTCCCCGCAAGCTTACGTACACATTCTTTTCTTCAGCAATCGGCCGTATCGCTCAAGACCCAACAAGGACTCTGTACGCACCGCTGGTTTTTGGCGACTTTAGCCCTTATATAGACAGATTGTTAGGCAAGGCTGTCTTAGACTGGGCCTTTTAATTTTACAGAGTTGTTTCGTTGTCAAGGTCGTTTTCCTGCATGTTTGGAATCAGTGTTGGTAGTTATTTACACGTATTGTTATAACGAAAATAAAATATACAAGTTTTAACTTGGATGGAATTTTCCAGAATTAAACCCACATTAATAACATCATTGAATTTGGTATCAAACCCAACTTACTCAAAATTAATGATATCATAAATCGGTTTAGATTTTTCGGCTGATTTCCTTTGGAGGAAAAATATGTAAATAAAAGCAATGACTAAAATAGTTTCTATAACAAACATTGTTAAAAATTTTTTTATTTCCGTGATCCCTGATTGACAATATCTGATAAAATTAATATTAATAATACCTTTCTAAATATTTATTTAAACGAGAACATTATAATATTGATTTGGTGAGACACAGAGTATCTCTAAAAAGTCTGTATACGCACATATACCATGAAGTTCTGAGACTAAAATAGGGTATGCATTGAAAATACCAAAAATTACTTCTATTTAAAAGTGCTGCTGGTGCTTTAAGATCCGTTCACTTCTTGTAACAGTAACAAAATACAGTGGATCAAATTTGGATGTAAATTCCAGAGAAACTTCAAAATTAGCATCATTTTTAATAATTGTAATAATTTTTAAATTGCATTGTGATTTACATTTCGTCATCCTAAAAACTTGGGCGATAAGAAGCAGGACTGGCTTTAAGCTAAACGGCATTTTCGATACCGACAGTTTAAAATAAGGTAAAAAATAAAAACTTAAGTAGTCAATTCACTCAATGGAAACACTTTCAACTTTTAATCCGAAATTTGTATTCAGTACGAACTGAATCGCATGAAAACGCAGCAATATAGTGAATCTCCTTGAGTGCAAAATTAATATTGATATTTAACAGCAAAAACAACAACACACTTAAACAGTCTTTTATTCTTTTTTTTTATCTGAGGTAGCTCACGTAGACTTCAAGCCTAAGTACTAAAGTACCGTGGGCGGCTAAAGAGAGGGCAGATGTAATCTATGGACTCTGAATTTAAAAGATTGGAGATTGGGAGTGAAAGGGAAAACATCTCAGGCAATTTGATCAATAATCTGGAGACCTTAGGTATGAATGAGCGAGAGAAGCGAGATGTTCTAGACTTTTGTAGCTGGGCAGTAAAGGGATGCATACGTAACGCGCCTCTGGTTGTTCTGTTGGAAACAGTCAAGGGGGGAATTATACCGGCTAGGTCTTCAGAGCAAAATCCGTATAAATATCGGTAGAAAAGGGGACTGGGCCATTGATGAGTAATGATGAGTCGAATGGCTCTCTTTTGGATAGAATCAAGGATGTTAAGTGTCGAAGGTGATGCCGTTTCCCAGATATGGGAACAGTACAGGGTGTCCAGTTTTCGTGTGTTTTCATATACCAGCTCCCTTATTATAAAAGATAGAAAGATGGGGTTTGCGGCTTACTATTTTATTTTTTTATGAAACTTTCATTGCCGCAAACGAAATTTTCATAGCCCTCTCAGTTTCTGACATACAGGGCCATTTTCAAATTTTGTCATTTTTGACGCTCCCCTGTATCTCGATTATTTGATAACTTATCAATAAGGTAAAAATGGATTTTTATATAGTTTTTTATTTTGAATTCAGTGGCGTAGTTAGTTTTTTTCTAAAACGTTTTGTTTATGAGTTATGACCCAAACTTATATATTTTTTAATGGGACACCCTATATATTATTTCTTTGTCTTGTTCCTCTTTTTAAGAGCTTTTCAAAAATATATAACAGTCCGTATTTTTTTCTTTTAAAAAGGGACAATTTCAATATTTTTTTGTAAAATTAATCATTTTTCGAATAATGTCTATGGTTATGACTATGGCTATGCCCGCAAATAGAAAAAAATTAACAACATTATTTTTATTAAACATAACTTTAAACGAACAATTAAGCAATTATCTTAAAAACAAAGAAGTGATTCGTGTCTGTGAAAATTAAAATAAATTGTCCAGAACTTATCACTAAAATTTCAAATATAATAATTTTTTATATTACAAAAATTGCTCGAATTGAGCTCCATTGTGTCCTAAGCACTTTCGACACACCGTTTCGATTCTTCGCAATGCATTTAGCAAAGTAATTGGTCTTCCCTGCAGAAGCCTAAAGGTTTGATGTGTAGCTTCCCGAAGTTGATCAATATTGTGATATCGTCTCTTATATATCTGATTTTCTATATACCCCCATAAAAAAAATCCAACACAGAAAGATCAGGTGATCTTGGAGGCCACCTGACAGGTCCATTTCTACCAATCCACTTATCGGGAAATGTGGTTTCTAAATATTCTCTTACTATTCGAGAATTATGACTAGGAGCGCCATCTTGCTGATAATAAATTTCATTTAAATCAGCTAAAGGAACATCCTCTAATAGTTCCATTAGTGCATCTCGCATTATGTCTAGGTGCCTAATTCCCGTTAAAGTTCCTTCATAAATAACATATTTAATTTTAGTGCCAAAAATAAAGCATGACACGCTAAATCCAAACCGACCTTGTCGTTCTCGTGGAAATATTACGAGGTGATTCTCTTGGGACCAGTACCTTGAATTGTTTCGGTTAAGGATACCAGAACTCGTAAAATATGCCTCATCAGACCATACCACCCTTCTTTCAAAATTTGCGTTTTCCTGCAATATTTGTAGGTACCAGTTGCAAAAAATTATTCTTCGTTCTGCGTCACCGGGATGCAAATGTTGGACGAGATGGAATTTATATGGTTTAAATTTATATTTTTTTAGTATTAACTGCGTCCTTGATTTTCTAACCCCAACTTCATCGTATACTTTTCTGCATGATATGGATGGTTGTACCGCAACAGAGGCCAAAACATTTATTTCTTCTTCTTCCCTATTTTCCTTATTGTAAAAATTAGGCCTTGGTCGTTTAAAAGATCCGTGCTCAATGAGATTGGCTTGGATATTTTGAAATATTCTTTTATCCGGTTGTTGCCTTTCTGGATACCTACGAAAAATGTTATGTATCAAAAATCTAATAATAGGTAACATTATGATTAAAACTTTTTTATTCTTATTATTAACATTAATGGTATCTACATAACAAATGGGTTTGAAACTTACCTATTAAAATACTGGCTGCGTTCGCGTCTTCATTCGCTCGGATAAAACAAACATACATAATATCGTGTTTTTCATAATTTTCATATTTATTATTTTCTGCCACGTTAAATAAATTTTCACAGAAATAACAAATAAACAATAAACTAACAAAATCAAACAAATGCCAATAATATTTGACAATAATCCGTAATGGCGCATTTACAAAATTTTGTTTTCTGTCATGTCTATCCATGATTGATCATGGCCTTCTAGATTCTCGATGAAAAATGATTAATTTTACCAAAAATATTGAAATTGTCCCTTTTTAAAAGAAAAAAATATGGACTGTTATATATTTTTGAAAAGCTCTTAAAAAGAGGAACAAGACAAAGAAATAATATATAGGGTGTCCCATTAAAAAATATATAAGTTTGGGTTATAAATCTTAAACAAAACGTTTTAGAAA
The DNA here is from genome assembly GCA_963971165.1 of Philopedon plagiatum. Taxonomy (NCBI): domain Eukaryota; kingdom Metazoa; phylum Arthropoda; class Insecta; order Coleoptera; family Curculionidae; genus Philopedon; species Philopedon plagiatum. The sequence goes on from OZ020194.1 coordinate 63,924,034, forward strand.
AAAACTAACTACGCCACTGAATTCAAAATAAAAAACTATATAAAAATCCATTTTTACCTTATTGATAAGTTATCAAATAATCGAGATACAGGGGAGCGTCAAAAATGACAAAATTTGAAAATGGCCCTGTATGTCAGAAACTGAGAGGGCTATGAAAATTTCGTTTGCGGCAATGAAAGTTTCATAAAAAAATAAAACAGTAAGCCGCAAACCCCATCTTTCTATCTTTTATAATAAGGGAGCTGGTATATGAAAACACACGAAAACTGGACACCCTGTACTCTAGGTTAGGGTTATTTGGGAGAACATGAAGAGTAAGTTGGAAGGAGAGAAGTATTTTCTGGCTCGAAAAAGAAAATCGTGCAAGCTTTTTAGCCGCTAATAAGGCTATTGAAGTAAGTAATGTGTTTTTGTGCCAGCTGAGATCACGTTTAAAAGCGATGCCAACAAGATCGAACGATTCATTGTTCTGTAGGACTTGGTTATTCATGGGAATGGGGTAAGTATTCTCGGATATTTTTTGCGTGACAGTCAGCAAGACTAAGTTTTGGTGGCGTTGAATTGAACAAGGTTGTTGGCACCCCAGCATAGGATTAATTAAAGATCTTGGGAAAGGGATAGGTGCATAGATCTGCGTCTAGTATCTATCTCTTGATTCGAGACTTGTCTGAAAAAATGAATGTTGGAGTGAAGAGTATTATCGTCAGCGTAACTGTGGGGGGATTGATAGTTAAAAAGACTAGGTCATTAATGTGAAGAAGAAATAGGGTTGGTGCCAGAACCGAACCCTGGGGCATGCCAGCATTGATAGGATGGAAGTTAGATGAATGACAGACACTACGACAGATATGCGCCGATTAGAGAGAACACTGAAAAAACATTGTGGGACATTTCACTACAATTGTGTACCTCTTTCCAACAATTTGTTCTCAAAAACGTCCAAGACCAATTTGTAGCAAAATTTGCTACAATTGTATGAAAATGTATAAAAACTGTTGTAACTAATACTCCAATTAGAGTAAATTCCTCTACAAAGACTTTGCTACAATTTTGTGTGAAGAAAAGTCCAAACGATTTTTTCAGTGAAAGCTATCAATCCAGGTACATAGCCCATTTCGCCCTTGTCGTAACTGCGCCCCGTGCCCTCTTGAGATTCACTGCCTACTATGACCACATACTCTCCAATAAAAGGAAAGTAATTTGGCGCTCCCTAAATCATTGTGCCCCTCCGCCCCTAAAGGCATGGCACGCCACTGAAGACCTTATGAAGTTAGTTTGTTGAGGAGTGCGGCACACCATACTTGATCAAAGGCCTCGGAAATATTATGGGATTTGCCATGAAATTCGAGAGACTTATTCTAGTTATATGTGACAAAGGTAAGGATATCAGCTGTAAATCTTTGGTGACGAAATTCGTACTATCTGTCATGGATTATTTTGTATTTTGCTAGATATTTTAGAATTTGCAAGTTGATCACTTTCTCCATAACTTTGCTGGCAACAGAGAAAGGAGAGATAGGTGTAATATTTAAAAAGTACAATGAGAAGTAATTTAATTTGGTTTCTGTATTTAGGTAAAAATATTTTTAAAAAAACCCAACCTATACTTCCCTCGAGCGATTTAAAAGAAAGGAAAAATGTTTATATATAGATACTCTTAAGCAGCTGAAGATGTTTTGTGAGAGACGCGCAAAATTCATTGTGTACTGTGACAGCCTGATATACCGGTATTATTTGGTCTTCAAGTGTTCATAGCTTGGGACTATGGAGGACTTGAAGAGAGGAGACCGATCGCAAACCGCAATACGTTGGCCGCAGTCTCAAATTTGCACCGGTAAATCAGCTTTATGATTTAGCCGCAAGCGGTGCATGTGTTCTAAGTGATGTTACAAATACATGGATTCTTATGGGCGCAATAACTATTTTTATTTAAATTAGTTTCTTTTCTTTGAGGAACAAGTAACGACTATTATATGAAGTTAAATCTACTTTGTCACACTTATTGGAACACCCGGACTGTATGTAGTTTCAACGACGCTTGGTTTTTAAAATACAGGTTATTAAACATTATAGCCACAAATAACTTTTTTTTCGATAAGTAAGCAACTGTACTACTGTATTAATATAATATTTTTTGTTATTCGGATATAGAATCACAAAAAACACAAATATAAAAAAAATATGTTTATTTATATTCTTTATTACAAATTTGTTACTTAAGTATAAAAGTGCAGTACGATTGTACAGTTAGCTAATTTTTGGCCAGGGATAAATATATTACCACATCTTTCATTAGCTTTTTACAATTTTGATTGTTTCCTTAAACTTTTGGTTTTATTTACAAATATAATGTATTCTACTGACAAGATAGAATGGAATGATTGCGGAGGCAAAGTTTTCTTTATGCTCGTCATACCCAATATACCTTCTGCCGGAAAGTGCAATACACAAACAACATCACTGGTGCCAAATATTTTATCAGCCCTAGGAAATGCTCGTTGCCATTGTTGAAAAATCATGGCGCCCTAATAAGAAAACTTATAATAATAAATATCTGTACAATAAAATGTGACTATGATTTTTGTAATTTCCATTATACCTCACAATAATTATTATACTGTTGTTAAATTTACTTATAATTTATTTAATCAATACATGACAGAACATAATTCCAATTGTATTTTATGTACAAAGATGTTGATAAAATAGTGATTTGGTCTGGATTTATTTCAGAAATTAGTCAAATTCACCTGAATATTAGTGTCTTCATACAATATTTACAAAAAAAGAAACAAATTAAACCATTTTTAATTTAATGTATTTTTTAGGTTATGCTGTGTGCAAAATACACGACCGTGATGTAGTGAAAGAAATATCCATAAAATCGACAGCATAATATACTATTTTCATGAGTTTGTTAGCCCTTAATTATAGCTTATAAGCAAATTAACTTACCTTTGGAGCAACGAAGAGGATTTGGTTGTTTTCAACGAGTTCTTTCTTGAGCTTCTTATCAGAATACCCTGTTTTACACCCCGGCACAAAGAAAACTTTATATTTATATGACTTACAGTTACTGATTGTGAATAGTGTTAAGAAAAAAATTAATAACAAAGTGTTTTCGACAAATAAACGAGAAAAACACCACACTTTCTATGAAAAACTAGACTCACTAAAGAACAGAGCGCCTCTATCAACAACCTAGCGATCTAACGAAAAAACAGGGACAGAAATTTAAAATGCGGCCATTGCCGATCGGTCTCCTCCCTTCGTCCATATTTGGGACTTATTGTCTCTAACCCGAAGTTCCAAGCCCTTGTAGTTGGGGATTTGTCTCTCACCTAAACACTCAAGTATTCATGGTTTGAGACTTGTCTCTTACCCGAACTTCTAAATGTTCATGGTTCGAAATTTCAGCTTAAGTTTAATTACATGACTTTCGAATGCAATGAAACAATGTTCGAAAGATTAAACGAAATTGATATCTTGGTCGACTCTTTCATATTTAATATTAGGTATTATAATCATCATTATTTAAAGATTTTTCTTTTCTAAAAGTCTTGGTGCCAGTTACGTGAATTATTGACTTTTAACTGTGCTATTTATATATTTTTTTGAATATCATGCTAACTAAATACACGTAGTAATAGTAATAATACTTTTGGTTTCGCGACTATCGGAAAAAAATTACTAGTTTTGTGACATTTTAATTGAATTATTTGCATTCTTTAAACAAAATTTAAATTACGAGTATAGGTATGTAAAAAAAATCATCGGTGTCTTTAAGGTCTAGGACAATAAGTGGAAAATTCATAACTGTTTTTAACTTGCTTGAAGGTGCGCCCTGGTTAAAATCTTGATAGTACAAAATATACAACTGGACCACTATCGCTACTCGTCTGGCACACTCAAATGGTATGGCATTATTTTTAAATATTTTTGATTTATATTACATTGTACGAAAATTAGCCAATGAGCTATTGTTTTTTCACTTCAAAAACTTATCAATTTCTCTTCCACAAGCTAAACTGACCGGAAACAAAATCTTCGGCTCGGTATTTTATGTGTTTTGATATTTTTTCCTTTTAAAATTCATGCTAATCGTTAGTAAAAACTTTTATTAATCAATAGGGATTGAAGCGAAGCTATTTTGAAAGCAGGGTGGATTTAGAATATTTATTAATGCACATAAAACTTATAGGACAGATCCCTGTATCTACGAAACTAAACTTATTCACAAATTATGTACTAAGTGAAGGCGGCTATAATAAAGTCACTTTAGATGCAGTTAGACTGTGTGACTTTTGTGCACCATGCACAAATATAAGGAAATTTTATACCGTAATATTTAAATGCTGAATCGCTGTTATTTGCTTAATACATGATTTGCTGTTACGGCCCTGACTTGCATTATTGCTGTGGGTAATGTAATTGCATTTAGTTCACGCACCCGTGATCGTCTGACGGTCGTCTCACGCCTACCCGATGCGGTTTGGGTTTTGTTTACTCAAGCTTAAACTTATTTTAAATGCCACATATTTGTGTATTTTTTATGTCCCTTTGTATTTTCTCTTTTAGAGGAGGCAAGTTAGATCTGGAGAGTCGAAATAAGCAAAAAAATTATGCAATGGATGCAATAATTGGAATCGATCCCCAAAGGTGACTAGATGAACATATGAAACTCTTTATGCAAACATTTTGTTGCTAATTTTTTATTAACAATTTATTGCAAAAAAGTATTTTTTTTTCATGTCTCTTTTCGGGTTTTCCGTCATATCTCAGTTATTTATTAAAATAGCGGAACGCAGTTAACACCATCGGAAAGTTGAGCAAGTTTTATACAATTTTGCTACTAAGCACTTTTTTCTACGACCCATAGGTTCGTCAGTATTTTATAAATAAAAAACCGCTCAAAAAGTAATGGCGCGAGAGCGCAGGGGATGCAGCGGTATTTACTCATAAGCATCACGCGCTGTAAATAAATGCTCATAACTTTTGATCAATTAAAGATATTTGAACAGAACAACATAGCACGTATAAGTAATCACCAAGACAATCAATTAATCATATTTTAAAAATATGTTTGAGTTTCCGGTATTCTTGTTTAAGTGTGACATATAAAAACCCCCTTTTTTTGAAAAAAAAAAAAACGAAAATTATGAAAATATATGCACAAACGATCATATCTATGGTTAAATATCAATAGGAGATATATTTATGTACAACTTCAGCAAGTTTTAGATGATTATCTTTTTCATTATCTTTTTTATAACAATTTATTTATGTGATATTTTCATCGTTTTCCAGGTAACTACAAATTTATGCCAATAAAACTCAGTAAAAAATTAAAAAACCCGTCCCACCATCTGAAAGTGAATTTTTTACTTCCCTGATGACCACTGTATTATTTCTAAAATTAAAAAATTACAAAAAATAATGATTGGTTCTCCTAAGCGGCGAACACGCGAAAATGCAATTTTCGTAAAACAGACAACTGAAAATTTGCCAAAAATAAGAAGCCTATGGATACACCCCTCACAGAATTCGTAGATAGTGGTCTCAGGAAGATATTACAATACTTACTTTTTAATTTTTTAAAATTTGTTTATAAATGCAGAGCTTTAATTAAGAAAGTGGAAAATTTCACACTTAAACAATAATACTGGAAATTCAAACATTCGACATACTTTCAAAATATGATTAATTGATTGTCTTGGCGATTACTTATACGTTCAATTTTGTTTTATTCAAATATCTTTGATTAATCGAAAGTTATAAGCATTTGTTTATAGCGCGCGGCGCTTTTGAGTAGGTACCTCTGCATCTGCGCGTACTTTTTGAGCGGTTTCTTATTTATTAAATATTGACGGATTAATTGGTCGTAGGCAAAAGTGCTCAGTAGCAAAATTATGTAAAATTTCCTCACCTTTCCGATGGTACTAACGGCGTTCCGCCACTTTAATAAATAATTGAGGTATGACGGAAAACCCAAAAAAACAACAACAAAAAAGACGACTTTCTTGCAATAAATTGTTAATAAAAAAATTAGTAACAAGATATCTTTATAAAGAGTTTCACACATTCATCTGGACACTTTAGGGACCCATTCCAATTGGAGTAGAATACCCCAGTGTGAATATCACTTAAAATAAACTAAACTTATTTTCACAGTTATCGCAATAATAAAAGTCAGTATGGTTTATGTTTGCACAAGCACACGAATAGTAAAAAAAAAAATAAAAAAAATATATAAAAATTAAAATAAAAAAACTATTTCACAGAATTTATCGCAGTAATAATAGTCAACATGAATTATATTTGCATTTGCACACGCTCATGTGCCCATCTCTCGCACTTTTCACACATGATCCAGCCTTCCTCATAGCTATTACCGTAACCAAGGCAACAGATCACAGTTGATCATAGGCGCACCCAGAATTTTGTCTTGTGGGGGGGAGGGTCTGATTTGTCTTGGAGGGAGAGGCTAATGCAATTCGGTGAATTTCTTCAATTAGTAGTGCATTTTTTAATTTTTGTGGGGCTAGGATGTTCCTTTGGGGGGGGGGGGGGGTGTGTTGCAGCCCCTCAGCCAACCCTCGGTGCGCCACTGCAGTTGATGGAAGTGGAAGTAATTTGGACCAATGCTAAATTACACGTTTATAAGTGGTCCAACTTACACAATTGTAAATAATACCTAACCTTCAAATTTTAAAGTTTTTTGTTAAAGTATTAAGCGAGCTAATCACTGTTACTGAGGGTGTAATATATACTAAATGATATGCAACAGACGCAATTGTAAAATTTATATTATTGCGCCAAATTACGGAAACTTTAGTATTCTGTGCTGACCGTTGATTCTTTGCAAACTAGATGTGGCTAGTTGCTATATTTTGTAAATTAATGGCATGGTCCAATTTACATGCTGTTCCAATTTACACGCCTTTCCCCTACTCCAAAAAATAAATGATTAAACACGTGTTTTACAGTTTTTAATAAATCAACCCCTAGGGTGTAAAATGGGGGTTCAAAGATTTTATTTGGAGTAAAATTGTTATACCGCGGACGAAGTCGCGGGCGCAAGCTAGTGTCCTAATAAGGTGAAGCAGGCCATCCCTCCTAGTACCCCCCCCCCCCCTAGAAAAAAAATCTATCTACGCGCTTACTAGCGCTGTTTCCTATAGGTCAAACAGGAAGTTGACATTTGTGGATAAATTATTAAAATCTAAGATAGAAAAGTGCATGGCATTTTTTCTTATAGGTGAGGAGCCGGTGACACTGAAAGTCCCGTCATCGCGGAATCAAAATTTTTTTTATGTAAATTGATAGTTAATAGTCATACGAACAAAATGAGCTCGGTACGCCCGGATTCATTAAGCCGAAAGTATTTTTAAAAAAATTAATTATTATAAAAAAGCAAAAATGTTATACCCTTATCACGGATCTCAATGAATTATATCACATTCGATAGGAAATTTTGTAATTAAACAGAAAAAAATTGGCTTACCAGCATTATTTGGCCGAAAGAGTCTGGCGTACCTATTTGAAAGGTGTGAGAGGGGGTAAAATTTTACCGTTACCATGTGAAAACTTTTTTTTAAATTTTACTCGTTTCGATGTGATGTTCAAAAATATCTTGGTACGCCTGCCCAAAAACTGCCGGAAGTATCTAGCATACCACTTTACTTGCATAGGCTCGATTCACATCAATGATACAGGGTGTTTTCTAATTGAATGTCAATATTTAAGGGGGCGATTTTTGGGTCCATTCTAAAAAGAAAACTTCATATGAACGTGTGTCCTAAACGTCTTAACTTTTGAGATACAGGGTGGTAAAGTTTTCAAAAATAAATAGTTTTGTATTAATATCTGTAATACCACTTTAGATATTTTATATAAATTTGGCATACATGTACTATGTATCAAGAGGCATTATTTAGTGCACCACAATTTTTTTTCTTTCCACCAGTGGCGTTCGTATGGAATTTCACCTGCCTATTTTGGCAGACATTGATGGTACGCCACTGATTTCTCGTAAAATTAAAAGTATTCCTGAAATTCCCAATCATTTCTAAGCAAATTTGATCTCTTGAATTTTTTCAATCCGATGCACGGTTTTCGCTTAAAAAAATAAAAACCTTTTCTCTGCATGATCATAACAATATCGTTAATATAACAATATCACCATGCGGTGGTAGAGGAATTCTTCCTCGACCGAGGTGGTACCACACCACACATCCTCTTAAAGGGCTGGTGAAATCCCTAGGGATGTTTCCAGCTCTGGATGTGTGAGTCGACTCCCCACTACACCCACGGTACATAGTACTTAGACTTCGGTCTTCGTGGGCTGTCAGAAGACAAAAAAAATGCAGAGAAATAGATTTTATTTTTTAGATCAAATTTGCTTAGAAATGAATAAGGAAGTTAATTTTTGAGATCCTTATTCATTTCTAAGCAAATTTGATCTAAAAAATAAAATCTATTTCTCTGCAAGGCGATATTGTCATATTAACGATATTGTTATGATCATGCAGAGAAAAGGTTTTTATTTTTTTAAGCGAAAACCGTGCATCGGATTGAAAAAACTCAAGAGATCAAATTTGCTTAGAAATGATTGGGAATTTCAGGAATAATTTTAATTTTACGAGAAATCAGTGGCGTACCATCAATGTCTGCCAAAATTGGCAGGTGAAATTCCATACTAACGCCACTGGTGGAAAGAAAAAAAATTGTGGTACACTAAATAATGCCTCTTGATACATAGTACAAGTATGCCAAATTTAATTAAAATATCTAAAGGGGTATTACAGGTATTAATAAAAAAACTATTTATTTTTGAAAACTTTACTACCCTGTATCTCAAAAGTTAAGACCTTTAGGACACACGTTCATATGAAGTTTTCTTTTTAGAATGGACCCAAAAATCGCCCCCTTAAATACTGACATTCAATTAGAAAACACCCTGTATAATTGATGTGAATCGAGCCTATGCAATAAAAGTGGTATGCTAGATACTTCCGGCAGTTTTTGGGCAGGCGTACCAAGATATTCTTGAACATCACATCGAAACGAGTAAAATTAAAAAAAAAGTTTTCAGATGGCAACGGTAAAATTTTACCCCCTCTCACACCTTTCAAATATGTACGCCAGACTCTTTCGGCCAAATAAAGCTGGTAAGCCAATTTTTTTCTGTTTAATTACAAAATTTCCTATCGAATGTGATATAATTCATTGAGATCCGTGATAAGGGTAATACATTTTTGCTTTTTTATAATAATTAATTTTTTTAAAAATACTTTCGGCTTAATGAATCCGGGCGTACCGAGCTCATTTTGTTCGCATGACTATTAACTATCAATTTACATAAAAAAATTTTGATTCCGCGATGACGGGACTTTCAGTGTCACCGGCTCCTCACCTATTAGTAGTACTGTTTAGGTGCTATAGGCTGTCAAAAGAAGGAAAACCTTATTTTTTACACGTGAACGTCTCGAAAATTGTTCAATTTAGACGTGTGGTATGTTTTATGAAATATACATAATATTTAGAATCATAGAATTTAATAATAAGAAAAGAAAACTTTAGATTTTCAACTATCTGAGTTTCCAAAACAATAATCATACTTATGTATTTATTTTTAAATACTCACCCAATTTATTTTATGATTCTGTTAAAAAAAGGAAATAATAGCTTTTCCTAGTTTCCTTTTCTCGGATTTGCTCAGGGGCTAACAAACAGTGACATCTCAGAAAGCTCTCAGATATTTATCATACAAGAAAACAGCCATAAGATGGACTAAGAAATGAAAAAATCTCCCTAACATTTCTTAAGTATTACCCAAAATAAGGCCAGAGTTTTTTTTTACTAAGACATCCCACGTAGACTTCAAGCCTAAGTACTAACGTACCGTGGGCGTCTGGAGAGAAGCGAAATGTAGTCTGTTGACACGGGATTTGAAGGATTGGAGTTTGGGACGAGAAGGGAAAGCATCTGCAGGAAATTTGTTCCTGGAGACCCTAGGTATGTGTGAGCGAGAGAAGTATCGGGACAGTAAAGGGATGCATACATTACCCACAATTACTACTATTACTTAAAAATTACCGATCATTACTCAAGAATTAGCTATCATTACTCAGTATTCCCACTATTACTCAAGAATTACTCACCATTACTCAGTATTACCCAAGTTTATACACCCCTGCGGTTTACCTCTCGGTCTTAGCTGCGCAAGTTAAAGAACACCCCTTTACAATCTGCATTTCAGCAATACAAAAAAATAATAGTTTCTATAATAATAATTCTATTATTGTTTTCGGCTAGTATAAAAACACTATAAGGGTGAAGTTACTACATAACATAACCACTGGTAGGAGTGATATGTGAAATAACTGTTAATATTTTTACATTCGCTATAATATGCATATGAATATACGCATTCAGCAGTAAGAGCAATCTGTGACGGCGTTTAAAAATTTAACACTTCCTCCATGATCATTAAATTTTCATCCACAAGATAAAATAAAACACTTGCTTAAAAATTTTTATTTATTTATTTTTCATAATTACAGCTAGAGGATCATGTTAAGCTAAATCTACAACTATAAAGAGTTTTCTTTGGTTTTAAATTAAACGTTAGTTTGCTTCCTAAACAAAAATACATAAGTAATAAACCCAAACATTAAAAGGACTTGTTATTAAAAATCATTAAGTCTACATCAGTCAAAAAAATATAAACATTTTTAATTTTCATTTGACTGAGCATATATTGTTTGTTTTAAAATCTTTCTGCAAGACAATTTGAAACACATAATATCAGCACAGCATGGTAAGCTGTGCTATCAGTACAATTAGTTTTGTTTTATGAATTATAATTTTCGTCAGTAGCAGGTACAGTACAAAAAGTAAAAACGTCCGGTAAACTTAAAGCTTTTTAATAAAAGTATCTGGGTAATTTTATGAAATAATGTAATACTGGCGTGTTGTGGATTGAGGACTTATATACCCAATGCTGATTTTTATATAACTTGGGCTTAGTGAATTTTAAATATCATGGACATTATAATTTATGTTTCTTTTTATCTTTTTATGAAAATGTATAGTAGATTTTCCTAAGAATCAAAGATAAAAACTTCATTCTCAACGGGAAAAACATCAGGCTAATCCTAAGGTTCAACCAATAATCACATTTTTGATGGGGCAAGTTTATATAAAATAGGAAATTGATATGTTATTTCCCCCAAAAAAACTGTTTTGGGAATAGCAAACTTATTTATTTCCAATTTTATAGGAACCATTTTAATTGGGTTTGCGGTTTTTCTGGTTTTCGAAAGAGTATTATATTTTTAATAGGTCTGATTTGACGAGTAGGGGTACTCAAAGGCTTTGGTGCAAAAAGATATTAACTCTTTCTGCCATTTGTGCTTCTTGTTATTGGAAAATAAAATTATTACATATAAACTGACATTTACAATCCCTTTTTGGTATATGCTTTACCAGAAAACATTCATTTGTAAACAAGCAAATTACAGAATAAAAGGTAAGTTTTGAATAAGATATAAAAGCTGAACACGAATTAAGTGGCAAAGACAAAGTGGACGAGTTCTTAAACTATACTAATTTTAGATATCTCTTTTCGAAATTTTACTGATGTTAACTATTTTTAATTTTATAACAAAGTTTGTTTTATTTTGTCTCTAAAAATTAATCATACATTTTATTTTGTCTGTCTGTTTAAATAAACAATAAAAATTCATATTAAAATTATGAGATTTCTCAAGCCAAAATAAATTAAACTTGATAGGTTTTAGTTTTACCTTGTTAAAGATCAAAGTCAAAATTTTATCTTCTATGTACAGTGCTTATTTGTTTCCTTTAGGATTAAAGTAGGCTCAGTAATAAAAAAATTTACTAAAGATTTTAGAATCAACCATTTTATAAAAACGCTTTAAACTTAACGGTTTTACGAGAGCATTTAACTTAGTAATAGAGACAGAGAGAGTGAAAAGGGATAAAAAATTAGTGAAGTTTAAGCTGACATCAATCAAGACACTGAACAAAAGTATAACATCTATTTATGTAACCAGTTAGGAAATGCTGTACTTTGTTTAACGAGTGTAATGACGAGCGAAGTGAGATCCTTCAAAATTATACGAGTTAAACAAAATTGCATTTCCTAACTTGTTTCATACAAGATTTTTTCTAATTTTGACAAGAATATGTAAATAAAATCATTAATTTTAATTATTGTATCAAAACATCTAAGTAGACATCAAATGAAGAAATTTGTATTTTATCTGGTAGGTAGGGACCTAGTAGACAGTTGTCAGGGTTGTCATGATGTCCTTTTGAAGTAAAGAAGTGTCGCGTGACATATTAAATTTTTTCTTTTAAAAATATTGAAAATGTCCCCACCCACCCCAAGTGATATTAAAGAGAGAAAACTGTCATCGGTTTTGGAAATTGTTACTTTATAGTTATATCAAAATTAGAAAAAATAATTTGTCACATTGGGTTTACTTAATATGAGTCATTTCAAAAAATAGTGACTACTAGGATATTTTAAATTGGTTTTATTCTACATTGATTAGGTAGTTAATAATACAGTTAAATATTATAATTTGTAATATATAAATTTTTAGCAACAAACCCTTTTCAATAACTTACTAATTCTAGAGGTTCTTAAGCGTAGGTACATTTGTTTAACATCAATTTTTACCTTTTTTACCTAAAAAATAAATACAACTGTGTTATTTTATTATTGTCTACACTTGAAATATATTAAACTAAACTTCCGAATTAAGGTAAATTGCGATATGTTTGTATACATCCATAGTGATGATTCACAGATAGTTTTACATAAAGATTTAAAATACAGATTTGTAAATTTACATAAGTAACTGAAGTGGAAGAATCTTCTCGTAAAGACAAAATTGGAAAACAAATAAAATGCATATTTGTGCAAGTATAATCCCAAAAGACTGAAAACTAACAATTTACGCAGGGTGTTACACTGTTCGACCGACAAAATTTGACGATCTTTAAAACTTTGCTTTATTTTAACTGGCGTCTGCCAAAATTGTCCAATTAAAGCGTTACGTTTCAAACTAAATAAATGACCCATAATTAATTGTGAAATGTTTTCAACAACAAAAACAAAATTGTTTAAATTTTTTACTTTTTTATATCTGACTTGTATTTTGGTTATCTTGCATCATTCACAAATCACAAATCGTTTGGTAAAATGGTCATTCATTACGTTATTTTAAAGTCACGAATGTATTTCATTAAAATATTAGTTATTTTGACTTTAAAGTAGGTTTTGACGTAATTATATTGAAAAAAAAATGATCTAAATGAAAGTATTATGTCAAAAACTTCTTGAAATAGAAAATCGCAATTAAACTTTTAATTTTAACGCCCTATATCTCTGCTAATATCAACTTTCGGACTTAACAAGTTTGATTAAATCTATGTCCCATCCTTTTGGATCACTCTATGTAAGATATTACCATTATAATGCTGGAGAAATTAATAAACATATTTCGTTGGTTTTATTCTCCAGTTTTATGTCTCAATGCTAATAAAACAGAAACTTGGACCACAGTCTAAAGTCTGTAAACTTTGCCTGGACTATATAAAGAAGCTGACGGCCGCCCCAAATATTACCTTTACGGAAAATTCTTTTCATTACAGCCCTTGAAATATTATTTATAAATACCGTGAGGAAATCGCTTTAACATTTTTAGTTATAAATGTAGTAAAAATAATAGCGCGTGTTAAGCTCAATTTTGTAGTCATGGTATTTACTCAAAAGTTACAATAATCCTATAATTGGGTATACAGTGGTAAAACCACTAAAATGTCAATTTTAATTAAATATCAGGTATTATGCAATAGGTACATTTTACAAAAAAATTCTATGGCTAATTTAAAGATTTAACATATTAAACCTTTTACAAAAATAATTGCTCAAATAAATGTAATATGTATTAACAAAAACATAAGAAGGATCCATATATTAAAAATCTAAACACCCTCAGTAACATCTATCTTATAAAAAATACTCCAAAAGAACAATTATTCAACTATCTAAACTACATGTACTTAGCACTAAACTAACAATTTCGTAGATTTTTGGATGTATAGGTAAATCATTCATTAGTTAGTTGATAATAATGTTTCTTTGTCCTAATTTATATTCGATTTTCGTCGTATAATATCAGTTTCTTATGCGGTCAGCGGAAGGCTTACCGACGGCCCGACTTAAAAATTCTATATTAATTTTTGCCTAGTTCCTATCGCCAGATCAATATTAACAATATTAGGTTGTATCTTCTTATATTCAAACCTAATATTTATATAAACGGTATGTGCTTTGAAAGAAGTTAAAAATTCCCCAGCAATTTCTGCTAAATCTTATGCAAATTCAGAAACGTTTTTCCTATAAAATTATTGGTAGTGTAAGTTTTTCATGTGTCTAAATTTATTTTAAAATAGTAATTGATCATGCATGCTGTTGACTAACGCAATAACATGAAACATGTAATAAATAAATAAAAGAAGCTGACTTACCTATACATTTTTACAAATTAGATTTTTTTTATTTCAAAATTCACAGAATTTATCTAAAAGTCCTCGTTTATGTACAATGTACATGCAATAATACTCTTATTTTTGTCGAACAAAAAATAATACAGAAATGCATTGCGAATAAAAATACATGAAACAAAAACTTAACAAAAAGCGATTATTAACTATCCAGTATTTGCTGTTTTCAAGTTTTTAGACATTTTTTTCAGGAAATACCATAGCATGTCAAAATTTTCTACCTTTTTGAAAAGCAGACTATGTTTAATAGGACAGTTCTATATTTATTTCTGAATAGCCAGCTGCGTACCATTTGCCATGAGAAAAAGGCGAAATTAAACTTTTTATTTATTCTAAATACCCTTGGCAACGGATACATGGCCTGCAATTTAAAAATAAATATAATCATAGACTAACTAATACATAGACAAATACTGACGTGTACCAAAAATGGACCAAAAAGCGGGTCTCCCTTGAGACATTTTGAGGGTTTACTGGTTTATCGCTTAGGAATATGTTTGTCCACCATTATATATATATATATATATATATATATATATATATATATATATATATATATATATATATATATATATATATATATATATATATATATATATAATGGTGAACAAACAAATTCCTAAACCATAAACTAGTAAACCAACCCAATTGTCTCAAGGGAGACTCGCTTTTGGTCCCATATCGGTGTATTCGAGAATCTGTCTATATTCTTTATAGTCTCTGATACTGAACCAGATCTATTCTTTAAAATGGTGACAGATTTTTACATGATGCTATTATTCTTGCTGAAAAAATATCAAAGAATCTCAACAGTGCAGTGTAAAAACTTCAAATATCCGGCCTTTAATAACAATAAAATATTGCACAGAAATAAACAAGATGTTGCAACATTCCTGTTTGCATACAACGTATGTCTATGTGTATATTTATGTAACAAGAAAAATTTAAAAACTATTTTCCATATTCCATTTTATAAAAACACCATAATATTGACAATAACATCAGCCGCAATAAACAGAGAATGTCTACAATTATTATGTACAATTTAATTGCAGTAACACATAATTTTATCGTATAATATTACAAGGTCTAATAACTAAATTATTTACATTTTTAATATAACTTTATACAACAGGAACATTTTTAATAAGCGTGGAATGTCAGATTTCGAGGTATACTTGAAATAAAAATATAACGTTACGTGGTAAACGTGGAACCTTATCATTTTATGTTACCACTGATTTTATCAATGGTTTGCTTTGCGGAATAAAGATCGTTAGTGCAAATATGAGTAAAAAATTTTTATCCTCAATAATGGCAAAAAGGTCGAATGTTGGATAAATTCTGAATAACTAGTTGGTACGAAAATATTTTTAGATTTTTAGGCAGCTGACTGATATTAATATCCAGCACCTATTTCAATAAAAGTGTTACTAGCAAAGTTACTTAAGGTCCACAAAATGTACATATAGGTACACATGTATATAAGCGCACATTTGATTTCTTTCCATCCGCTTTTTGTTTCGTTGCAGACTAGTTCATTTAGGAACTGTGGTTAGTTCAATTATTAATCTGTACTATATTGGTTAAATATTACCAAACAATTAAATTGATGGATTTTTTAAATCAAAACTAGTAAAATATCAGAAGTGTAACGGGAGGGGGGGGGGTGTGTTAGAAATATGTTAAATACGTAGTGCATGTTTTTTTTCGTCGTTACTTTTGAATGGGCGGTAAAATTATAAACCTTCTTGACTTGTTTTAGTCTTTCTTTGAAAAAAAAACGTGCAAATCCAGTAGCTCCGGAGTAGCACCCTTTTTCAGGAAATACCATAGCATGTCAAAATTTGCTACCTTTTTAAAAAGTAGACTTCTTTTAATAGCACAGTTCTATATTTATTTCTGAATAGCCAGCTGCGTACCATTTGCCATGATAAAAAGGCGAAATTAAAGCAACTTTTTATTTATTCTAAATACCCTTGGCAACGGATACATGGCCTGCAATTTAAAAATAAATATAACCATAGACTAACTAATACATAGACAAATACTGGCGTGTACCAAAAATGGACCAAAAAGCGAGTCACCCTTGATACCGAAGCTAGTTACGCCCATGTATAATATTAATTAAAAATGTACAAAGAGACATACTTGTTAATTGAGACAGAATAATAAATACTTGCTTACGCTCAGTTCTTATATTAGTAATGACGTCAGACGCCACTACAAGAAGTTGCCCAACTACATATGTCGGACTTATCCATTTCGAATACTGCAAAAAACTATTATAAAGTCTGTTGACCTATAATACCACTTTTTCAAAATTCTTTCGTTCAGACATGGCGATACTGACTTTTTAAGTTATTTTTGTGGGACTATTTTGCAAAGGCTTTTGGTAGAAAAATTTATTTCAAGTACACACACTTCGTTCTACATAGAATAAGAAAAAATTATAGATTTATTGTTATACGAATTTACATTTTATATTTACATACATTTTCCGTAAAAAATGGCTCTTATTGAGCTTGGTATATTTTTAGTATACAATGATTATTTCCGATCCGACATACATACGAGTACATACTAAGTAAAGAGTGGCAGACTACCGAAGATGCATATGTCCAGTAAAAGGTGTATTAAGTTCATTCTGATCTTTGGGTAAGTCAAATATCTGCAAAAAAGAATTATTATTAATAAAATTAAAGATTCAATTTATCTACATTAGATATAATGAGGCTGTAGCTGTCTTGTGAAAAGAAACAGACTGTTTTAATATTAGACATCATTAAAAATACAGTTTCTTTTTATATAAACTATTTTTAATTCTAAAGCTTAATATGCAAAGAATAATATAAAATAATATAATCCCAAAACGCTTATTAATAATAACTGTCTAGATAATAATACATAGCCTCTATACGCATAGGCGTTTCTAGGTGGGGGCTTGGGGGGGGGCTAAGCCCCCCAAATTTCGGATTAGCCCCCCCAAATCCAACTGAGTAGCCTAGCCGCCTATATATAAACCAGGGACTTAAGCCCCCCCAAATATGTAAACCGGGGGCTTAAGCCCCCCCAAAAATAGAGGTCTAGAACCGCCTATGTCTATACGAGTACCTAATTTGGTGAATACATTTAGGTCATTTAGGGGGAACCTCGAACCTTGTTTAGAACGCCGAAAAATACATACATACATACTTTATACCCTTTACACTGTTTTCAGCTAAAATAAAACCAATCTTTCTCAGACTTTGAGAATGCGCTATTGTATATTTTAAGTGACAAAAAAGGCATAAAAACCCGGTACCATTATAAAAACATAATCGCTAATGAGAAAGGAAAGTGGAGTAGTAAAGTGCATAGTGTTGAGAAATCAGGTAAAATATTATTTAAAAAGGGTCCGCAGTGTGGCTCGGTTGGTTAAGGCGTCAGCCTTATAAGCCGAGTGCGTTCATCGTCGTGGGTTCAAATCTCACCGGAACCCTAAAAAGTTCTGGGCCCATTCTACGTTAGTAGTATCACGCTACCACAGATTTACCCACACCAGATACGTAAGTTTGGCGAATCGCCAGTATAAGCTCTTGTGACCTTGTGAGAGTGTACGCAGTGTAGTGCAAGCGCATCTGTATCCAGTCATTTTAAAATACCTACAGAATACACCTAATACAAAATTATAAGTCTATAAAAACAAATATAACACTAATTTTATAAAGTATTTTAAGTTCATTCACTGCCGAAATAATACAAAGCACCAAATTTACGTGACAAAGCCACGCACTAAACAGTAACGAGGTGTTCGTGCAGCTCACTGACTATAGCAGTTGCCGATTAACAATTGAAAGAGGGTGCGGCCACAGGAAAGGCGCGTTCGCCGTTTATCACTTGCTTTCGTATCTGGTGTGGGTAAATCTGTGACGCTACTGAGCGGTAGGCGGAAAAGCGTAGGGAAGAGTGTAAAATGATTCGACGTCAAAACCAGAGTAAAATAAGATAGAGAGAAGAATATCTCGTACGGATTTCATTCATAAATACGATTTGCTTTCTATGACCTCCAAACCGACGTCGAAATAAGCTGCCATGGGCGTGCGATGCAGATTTTGGGTTATTATAAAGCACAGTGAGAGTGAGTATTGAGACGCGCCGCAGAAAACTCTCTCTGCTTGCCGTGTTGCTACCGCACTGGCTAATGCCGGGGTGTATTGTGAGAATTCTACGCGCCAATCTCGGGGTGTTGCCGTTTGAAGGCCATAGCGTGGTCGAGCTGGCGGGAAGAAGAGATATTATTCTCTCTATCTTATTTTTCTCTGTCAAAACCGATTCACGCCGGTTAAAGGCCCGATGAGATCGGATATCTCGTAGGATGAAGGCGCCGTTTCACACTCCTTTGTCGGTAGGTAACAAAAAGGCAGCAAAGGATAGCGCGAATCCCAGGGTTGATAGCTCTTGGGGGGAGCACGCTCTGGTTGTCGTGTTACTGAGGAGTGAATGTAACCGTCTTGGCAACGCCACGACGCTGTTAACTAACACTAAAAAAATATGAAAAAACAACGAAATTGAATGGATTCAAGCAATGATGTTAAAAACAAAATAGTTGGGATTTTAACTGATTACTACACTTAACTAAAGCTATACATCAATAAAATTTATGCGTACGTACTCGTAATATTACATAAAATCCCTTGCAATGAATAATACTATAGCTAAATCCTTCAGTGTTTAAACAACCGCTATTGTTGGTTTATATTTTTACAGGTGTAATTTTAGCTATTGTAATTACCACTTTTCTATTTCCAACGTAAATAGGCGTTGTGTTTAGTCTACTGACATAGAAAAACAATAGAATTATTTAGCATAAAATTTTGATTAGACATGGATATAGAAAGTTTTCTTAGAAATCGATTATACTTGTTGGTTATAGTTTAATAAAACAATACTTCAATAGAACCAATTTTAATTAACACGCACCAACATAAAACTGGTCGACACCAAAAATGTTTCCGTCTTGAAAATAGTTAATGACTCATAATTTACGCATAAGGAAAACAAATGAATTTTAAGCACTGTTTCAAGATGGTTGAAAAGTCAGTTGGCTTAAAGTCAATTAGCCGAATACGTCAATTGGCCGAATCCATAAATTTATAAATTAAGCTATGTAAAAAAGCCACAAAGTTAAAATTACGAAAAAAAAAAACGAAGGGTATAAAAAAAATCAAACATTTTTTTTTAACAATTAAGTATCTATTGTTATTATTTAAACGTGTGCTAACCTTATAACGGTCTCTGGTAAGTTGTTTTTAAATCAGTTATACACAAGAAGAATGTTTAAGCTAAACACAAATATTCCTAAATGCAAGTACAATTAATGGTATAATTGAAAATGGTAGAAAAAAATACATCAAAATGAATTAGAGAAAAAAAGCAGGTGCTTGTCATAAAGGACATGAATAAGATCAGAACAAAAAAATAATTAAAGTGTATTGTCATAAAGAATATGAGTTGTATTCTGCCGATTTATTTAACTTCCAGCCAATTGACGTATTCGGTCAATTGGCTGGAATTGGCTCCCACTTGATCTATTTGACCAACTGACGTGTTCGGCCAATTAACTTTCGGCTAGTTGACGGATTCGGCTAATTGACTTCGGCCAATGGACTTTCGGCCAACTGACGTGGTCCCTTTTAAGGTATAACATTTTGGATGGTTTAGAGAGGAATATCCAGTTAGGTTTGCAATTAGATAAACCATTATTAACAGAAGCAATAGTCAGCACCAGTGGCGTATTCAGGAGGGGTTTGGGTGTTATCTACAGGGGATTTTTTAAAAATAGTCAAAAATGTACTTCTCAAATATCTCGAAAACTATTATAGTTAGAAAAAAATTGTTTTAACAAAAATCTCACGATTTTTTACCTTCTATAAAGTAACGTTATTGTTTTGTTCATACCATTTGTTTTTATTGAGTTACTGATTCTAACTTGTTTTTGTCAAATACGGACCTGGACTTTTTGCTCCATTTTTTGAAAGAATACTTTATACCCTTTACAACTGTCTATAGCTTGAAAATATTTTTTGACGTTTTGATCAAGAATAGCAACATCAGGATTTTCTAACAATACGGACCTGGGATCTTCCATGTTAAAGTACAATTCACAACCTATCGCTATGGTTTGTGGTTTTTGTGGTTGTGAAATGGCGCATTTACTTGAAAAATGCCAGGTCCGCACATGTAGAATATCCTGATGATGCTATTCTCCACTAAAACGTCGACAAACATAATCACGTGATGCACAGATGTAAAGGGTATTCTTTCAAAAAATGAAGCTAAAAGTCCAGGTCCGTATTTGAGAAAAACAAGTTAGTATCAGTAACTCAATAAAAACAAATAAAATAAACACAACAATAACATTACTATAGCGAAGGTAAAAAATCGTGTGATTTTTGTTAAAACAATTGTTTTCTAACCATAATAGTTTTCGAGATATTTAAGAATTAAATTTTTGACTATTTTTAAAAAATCCCCTGTAGAGAAGAAACTGTAGAGAATTTGGCAACATCGTAAACGAAATATGAGCAGGGACTAAAAATGGCACATTTTCTCTGATTTAACCGACATCGTATCTTTTACCGTTTCGGAGATAGCAATAGTGGAATCACCTATTTTAATTTTAGACATCCTGTATATGATATATAAATTACTAAATATTTAATATTGTTTTTGCTCAGGTTTGGTTAGCTCAATTTACTACACTAAGAAGTAGTAACACTAATAACTTACCAACATAGATAGGTACATAAAATGATATAACATGCATTAAGGAAATCTTAATTTTAATTTTGTCCTCCTTTACAACTGCGCACTAAAAAAATTGGCGTGGTTTAAAAGGAAAACTACAGAATACAATTTTGATTTTGTTTTAATATATAATAATTTCTTTAATAAATTATGTGTCTTTTTTGTGTTACAAATTACAAACAGCAGTGTAAAAAAAGAAATAATAGTAATGCTATTAATGGAGAAAAATGAAAAGATGAATATGTTTGCTAGTGCAATATACCTAAGACCTTCAAGAAACCTCGAGGAGAAAGGATTACTTTTGGTTCTCCTGCTATCGCGATTTCTGATCCCATACCCGGCCCATCAGGCAGTCATACACCTAGGGTTGTAAAAACTAGTGAAGAAAGTAATCTTTTTATTTTTCGACATAATATACTATGTACTTAAAGACGAAAAAAATTCCATAATGGTATAGATATTCGAAACGGGAATGGACTACACGTAATTCATAAAATTAGAGTTAGGTTTCTTCGAAAACTATTCCAAGGATCTGCATTAAACCAGTGCCGTAACTAGCTCAAGCTGCGCCCGGTGCGGGTTTTCTATTTTTTTTTTGTTATCTTCGTACAACTTACGAAGGCAGCAAGCCTAAGAGTAAGTACTGAGACTGCGGTACAGGGGATTGTATCTCGCAAAGCCGACTCACACACCCAGTGCTGGAAACATCCCTAAGGATTTCACCAGCCCTTTAAGAGGGTGTGTGGGGTGGCACCTCCGCGGTCGAGGAAGAATTCCTCTCCTCTACCACCTTCCTTCATTCAGCCGTATACACCATACACACGCTTCATTCTACTGACAATCACAAACACCCAGACCTGCACTTTTTTATTTTTTTTACGGTACATCATCGGAATCGAACCAGGTACGGCGCCGTGGTCGAATGAGCCTTCTTCCCATTTCTGCGGCGATACGCACCGAGCCACCGACCGGTCTGAGCCTATTTTTCTATTTTACGTCCCTTCAGCAACCCCCCAAAATAAAGAAAAAATTTATGTTTTTCTAGTTTTATTGTACTTCTTGGGCTTTCGGTCAGTTTAAATTAAAGTCTTGAAATGGTTTTGACGTTTCGGTTTATTTCATCTCTAAACCATCATCAGAATCCTTTTAAATTGATTTCACTTAAACACTACATTTTAACAAAATGACTTATTGCAACAGGGTTTTAAACTAGACTCTATAGAACAGATTTAGGATTTTGTTGTATTTTGTTTGTGATTCCGATTTTTGAAAATTAAAGTTTTTCTGTTTGTTTTGTAAAAATTTCGGTACAATTTGCAAATTTTTGCATCTTACAAGAAAATTTTTTCTATTTTTTTCTATTGCTAGTTGTTTTAAAGATTTTTCAAATTGTTTGAATAGTGGTTTGTTTCTTCTCCTATTTGAACGTGAGATTGTGGCGTTTTCACCCATGCCAGAGTAAGTTAGTAATATTGGTTTCTTGACCGTTTTTGATTAAATAGTTTTATTGTACTTCTTGGGCTTTCGGCAGTTTAAATTAAAGTCTTGAAATGGTTTTGACGTTTCGGTTTATTTCATCTCTAAACCATCATCAGAATCCTTTTAAATTGATTTCACTTAAACACTACATTTTAACAAAATGACTTATTGCAACAGGGTTTTAAACTTATGTTTTTCATTTCAGTTATATACAAATAAATAGATAATTTAAAAAAAGCGTTGAATCGTAAGATTTCCTAGAAGGTGTAGCAAACGAGAAAACGACCTTAAACTATCCCAAATTAGAATACATACAGTAAATTTCACGTATGAAGACACCTCGTACGAATATATTATTTGATTTATTTATTCTCAACCAACTTTTCAGTTTATTGCAGGAGAAATAAAAACTACCAAAAAATAATACTGCAACAATATAAAATAAACTCATGATTAGGGTTGCCAACGGTCCCTATATATCGGGACTGTCACCGTTATTGGAGTTCATGTCCCGACGTATCGACAAAGGTATCAAAAGTCCCGTTTTTTAAATTAAATTTTAAAAGGCACACGCACCGTCAAACATGATTTTGAAAGGTTTCTAAAAAGAAAGCTTTTGCGTATAACGCGCCATAGCGCATAGCGTCGCGTCGGTATTCTTTGGACACCAATTCACTTGACGTCTAGCGGTTACTATTAATGTCATTACAGCCATTTCAAAATTCAACGTTTTTGACTGGATGTCGCTGTCTGAAATCCCAGAATGGCAAAAGTTGGAAGACATAATTGTATATCTTAAATCGAACAGTTTGATAATTTTAGGAGGTCCCTGTTTTCAGCAGTAATTATACCTTAATAATTTTATGGAAGAAAAAAATCTTAGAAGAGTGGAGAAACAGTTCGATTGGAGGAAGATGGTTAAATTTCTTAAAAAGCACAGTACATTTAGATCAGAAATCGGAGTTACTTAAAATGTGTGAATATCTGTTCGCAATCCCTGCCCATAATGCAAATTGCGAAATATTTTTTTCCTTAATGTCCATCCAGCGGTCAGAAGAAAGAAATCGTTTATTAGCCGAGACAGTTGAGGCCATTCTGTAATGCTAGTATAACTCTAAATTATCATGTGCAGAATTTAATAAGTACATCATCAGAGAAATATAAAACAGGCAAATCCTAATCCTAAAGAATTTTTTATTTAGTTTTAATTAATATCAGTTATAATAAAGAAAGATTTTCGTTTCTAATACAGTGGTTTTTGCGTTTTGGTATTTAGAGCTAGGTAAATTAAAAAAAAATTAACACATCCCCCCTCCCCCCTCCGGGCCTTGTGTCCCGATAATATGAACCTGATGATTTATGGTTACCTACTCATGATACACATTCATAAGAAAAAATCGAAATTAAACAAAGAGTAAGCACAGTTGAAAAAACTATTTTAAGATTTTTTTTTAACGAAATTTAAATAAAGATAAAGATGGTTAGTTCTAGGAGTAGAAATTTGTTAATATATTTAATTAATTTTATAATTTTTTAAGAGGTACAGTAAAGAATGTTTTAAGGTGGGGTACTTGACTGAACATTTGATAACGTATAACATAGGAACTTTTGCAATACTTTTGTTAATTAATTAAAAATTAAATAGGAACTTCTTGCATAGTCGGACTTTCCTGGCTCTTCGGAATTTTCTATATACAAGATTGCTCAATTAGATATTGTCTGTGGGCCCATAGTCCATCTCAAATATGCTTTATTATTATTAGTTTCAGGTTGCTGATACTTTTTTCTCATGGTGCTGGTACCGTAAAAAATATTTTCAATGCAATATCAACATTTCGACAAATTTCCACCAAAGAAAAATCATACAATGGAGCAGATCTAATGATGACTGAGAATGTTGATTCGCCTGAGAAAAGCTCATTTGCCAGAAATTTCGCCTACAAATTCGACCCTGTTTATGCCATTTTCATATTTAAGAGCTAAATATATGGCTTGTTTTCCTAATTTCTCAGTACCTATGGAGTGTTCTTTAAGCTATTAACTGACAAAAAACTAAAATGTTGCGCTATATCATTGAACTTTTCGAACATCCATTCTAGATCGATTGTTGGAAGATTGATTGTTTTGACTAGAGATTTTATATTTTTTAATATTTCTATTATATTATCTAATATTAATAATGTGCATGTGGGCTGCGCCCGGTGCGGGGACACCGACGGCCACCGAAGGCACCGCCCTAGTTACGGCACTACCCCAGATAAAACCAGACCAGATGCATCAGCTCCAATGTCGCCTGCACTTCATGCGACGGCGAGCCAAGCATTGACGAGACGATCGGCCGGCCGTGTGGCATCAAGTACGGGGACCGAGGTTATAAATTTAAATCACAGCCACTGCCGTGTCTTCTTCAAATGTAACGTAACTGCCGTATAGTACAGACGCCTGCACTATCGCAAAGCGATGGTGCAGGCAGCCTAAGTGCCGCGCCTCAAGGTCATTGAGATTGAACACGATATTTGGCAGTCTTACGTATCTGGTCTGGTTTTATCTGGGGCACTACATTAAACAAGAAAACTGTTAAAGAAATAGGAAAATCATCGGAAGTCGTTGTTGTATGTCATTCGCACACCATCGCAGGGTTGTAAGAAATGGGTATGCTAACGATATCCGACAGCGCACCAACTATACTAACACACAAACCTGAACTCGTAACCCAATTTTCAGCAAAACTGTTTTGTACTTAATGTCACCAAAACTTTTTTGTCGATACATTACTTTTTGGTCGCATTTTGTGACACAGTCATTACAGTCTATACTGTCATGACTAGGCATATTTCTCCGGGGAAGGGGGGTGGTAGATTATGATTCCAGCGGAGGATATCAGGAACCAACAGTGTGGCGAAGATGGGAAATTGCACTATTTGGTTTTCTTTATTGCACTTTATAAATTATTAAACCTTTAAACATGTAAAAATTTCTAAATGGGGCTGTAAAAAAATTTCACATATAGCATGCGTTGTAAGTACGTGTGTTTAAAAAAGTATCCGTATGATTAGTAGTTAGTAGTATTTAAACGATACCCAAGCAAACCCAACCTGAATAAGGAAGAACTAGAAAAATGAGGCGCAAAAAGTATGCGATGTACTAGACAAAATATCTAAGGCCGTATTTAATATGCAGTAACTAATTTAATCCCAAAATTTCCAAGTTTCAACTTAAATCTGACCTAAATTAGCCATTCAGATTCTTGAGCTTAAGAAAATGCTTCCTAGCAAAGCATTATTGGCTGCAGACTAATAACGGTCTTATCGCGTACCTTAATAATAAGATTTTATCGAACAGCAGCACTCATTGAAACTCATAAATCCGGCTCCTGGCAGCGTTTGGCGAAATGTGAACACTTTCAGATTTTCACATGACAAATTAATATTTACAATACTTTCTTACATTTTAACTTATTTACAGAGTTTCTGGTACAATATTGTAAAAGGTGAAGAATCCGGCGACAAGGTGGCAACGGCGGACTGGGCAGAAGAATGGCAGCGTTGGACCCTCTGACGGCGAACGGGCGAACGAGAGAGGAGGGAGCGGTACTTTTGGAGGGACAGCTCGACGTGGCGTGAGGGATTATTTTAAGTTGTGGTGTATTTTGCGAAAATAAAGACATTAACTATTAAAAAGTGTGTTAAAAGTTCAGAAGTGGGATAAACTACGTGCTAGTGGTGTTTTTAGTGGCGAGACGTTATTAAATTGCGTGAAAACAAGGCGGTAAAGTTTTAGTTTCGGCGGTCCTGTTGGTGTAATCAGAGGTGACGAAACAAAATGGCAGACAAAAATCAAAAAGAGAGACCAGCAAGTTTGAGCGGCGATTCAGAGTTGGATTACGAGCCCGAGGTGGAAAGAAATGAAGACGGCGACCAGGCGAATTTAATAGCAAAGCTGTTGGAAGGCGGATTAGCAAAAAGCATCCAAGAAATTGTGGCGAGAGAGACTGCTAAAGCAATGGAGCAGGTAACCGGCGGAAAGAATGCTCTTGGCTTGGGGGCTCAGGCGGGCCCATCAGGTGAGCGTAGTTATAAGGCGGTAGCTGGCGGTAGCGAGGCAGACGGGGCGGAGTCGGCATGCAACACTTCGTGTTCAGGGGCGACTAGGACTCGGGCGGGCGCTGAGATCCTGGAACCATTCGATCCTGATAACAAAGACTGCAAAGTTGACAGGTGGCTCAGTAAAATCGACCAGTTAGGGCGTATTCATGGATGGTCGGAATACGAGCGCGCTTATTTTATGCAGGCAAAATTGCAGGGCGCTGCAAGGAGCTGGTATAATAGGCTCGATCGATATGACCAGACATGGGGCGAGTGGAAAGTGGCGATTGCACAGGCATTTCCAAGACAGCACGATTATGCTGAGCTACTTCTTGAAATGCTGGCGCGGGTGAAAATAGAAGGCGAGTCCATGACTCATTACTATCATGACAAAATGTCAAAGCTAGCAAGGTGTGAAATTGCAGACGAAAAGGCAATTTCATGTGTGATCAACGGTCTCCCTAGGGAATTGCAGGGGAATGCAAGGGCGTTCAAATGCAGTTCTCCTGGCGAGCTGTATACTGGGTTTCTGTCTTCATTTGACAGGTATCAGAAGCAAACAGGCGACAAGAGGCGTAACACAAGCGAACAAGGGAGTGGCACTACCCAGAAAATATCAAGGCGACCGGTGGAAGAGACAGGTATTCGGTGCTATAACTGCCAGCAGATAGGCAGTCATCTGAGCAGGGATTGCCCGAACCCAAGAGTGGAGCGGTGTATCCGGTGCAGGCAACCGGGACATGACCACTACTCGTGTCCGGAGAGGCGACAGGGTGGACCAAAGGCGGCTGGTTCTTCACGTGGTGGCCATACATTCACAAAACGGCGGGCGCAGGTAAGAATTGTTGAAGTGTGTGACAATACTTATAAGAAATCGGCAATTATGGAGGATGGTAGGCGTTTGAGGGCGTATATAGACACGGGCAGTGAGAGAAATGTGATAACGGGCGAATGTTTTGACGTACTCGGCGACCTCAAAGTTAGACCATCTTCCGTAATTCTGAAAGGGTTTGGCGGGGCGCTATGCACAGTGAGGGGCGAGACGGAGCTACCAGTCACTGTGGATGGTGTCACTTTAACTGTAATGGCGTTAATCGCCGAGTGTGACCTTGCTGGCGCTGATCTTCTTTTAGGGCAACCGGCGTTAGCGACCCCTGGCGTCAAACTTACAGTGCAGGGTGGCGAGGCGCAGTTGACTTCTACCCAAAAGGCGGAAAACTTCATTCAGCTGATAACTTTGGATGAAGATGATATCGAGGCGAAAATCACACATCGAGTGCTTCCACTACAGCATGTTCTGGTAGCCCCAGGCGAAGAGGCTCAAGTGGAGGTGGAGGTGGAAGACATGCAGGTTGGCGAGAAATGCTGGGTACCTGCAAGGCGATTCGAGTGCAACGGAGCACTAGTGGCAATCGGAAACCACATTTTGGAAGGCGGATCAGCTGGCGTGCTGACAGTGACAAACTGTGGCACCCAACCCGTACAGTGGCAAGCTGGGCAAGTGATGGCAAGGGCGACGATGTTAGGTCCAACTGTCAAGGTACACAAAGTTGCGGTGAGTACAAATTTAAATGACGATAATGGCGAAAGTAGTATGTTTGATTTGACATGTGTGCATGTAGGTGACATAGGTGCGCATGATAGGCGGCGATTGCTCCAATTACTGTCAAAAATGAGAGGGTGTTTCTCAAGTAGCGATACTGATCTAGGTCTTACTACGTTAGGCGAAATGAAAATTCGAGTTGAAAGTGACCGGCCAGTGGTGTATCGACCTTATAGGTTATCAGTGCATGAAAGGGCGGTAGTGAGAGATAAGGTGGATAGTCTTTTACAAAGTGGCGTTATAAGAGAAAGTGAATCGGAGTATGCTAGTCCCATTGTGTTGATACCTAAAAAGAATGGCGATGTGCGCATGTGCGTGGACTACAGAGCGCTGAATGCTGTGACTATCAAGGATCGTAGTCCCATGCCTTTGGTGGAGGATCAGTTAAACAAATTGGCGGGAAAATGTTTCTACACTACCCTTGATTTGGCGCAGGGGTATCATCAGGTACCAATGCACGAAGATTCTATATCAAAGACGGCGTTTGTGACTCCCGATGGCCACTATGAGTATCTACGTGTACCATTTGGTTTGGCGAATGCACCGGCGGTATTTCAACGAGTGGTGAACAAAATGTTGCAAGGATTACAGAATGATCTTGTGTTGGCGTATATGGATGACGTTCTGCTGCCTACGGCGACACTGCGAGAGGGTTTACTTCTGCTTGAACGTGTTCTTGACATGGTGGCGAAGGCGGGGTTAAAATTGAACTTATCAAAGTGCAAATTTTTAGAGACGAAGTTAGAATATTTGGGGCATGAAATAAGTGCTGCAGGTATACGTCCAGGCGAAAAGAAAGTACAGGCGGTAAAACAGTTTCCTACACCTACTACCGTACATGGTGTTAGACAGTTTATAGGTTTGGCGAGTTATTTTAGGAAATTTGTGAAAGGCTTTGCAATAATCGCTAGACCTTTGACAACTTTAACTAAGAAGGACATATCATGGCGCTGGGAGGCGACTGAGCAGGCGGCTTTTGACAAACTTAAATGTTTGCTATCAGAAAGACCAGTTTTGGCATTGTATGACAGTAAGGCTGTTACTGAAGTACATACTGATGCGAGTAAATGGGGCGTGGCAGGAATTTTACTGCAACAACAGGAGAATGAGGCGTTACAACCAGTTTTCTACTATAGCCGAGCTACTACAATAGCAGAGCAGGCGTGGCACAGCTATGAACTTGAAACTTTGGCGATAGTGGAGGCGACAAAGCGTTTTAGAGTGTATTTAATCGGAGTACACTTTAAGGTGGTAACAGACTGTTCGGCAGTAAGGGCGACTTTGCTGAAGAGAGATCTGGTACCTAGAGTAGCTCGATGGTGGATGTCGCTACAGGAATATGACATGGAAATTGAGTATAGACCTAACGCGAAGATGCAACATGTTGATGCTTTGAGTAGAAACCCGGCAAATGTATGTATGGTAACTATGACAGAGGGAGATTGGTTTTTAACAGTACAGTTACAAGACGACAAAGCGCAGGCGATTGTGACTGCAGGAACGGCGGATAAAGGCTTGAAACAGGTGTATAAGGTAGTAAATGGGCGATTATATAGAAAAACTTTATTGGGCGATAGATTGTATGTTCCATCAATGGCGAGATTTAATTTGGCGCGCAGACATCATGATGACATTGGGCATCCGGGCGTTGAACGATGTTTGAATTTGGTAAAACAAACTTATTGGTTTCCTAAAATGGGGCGGTTTATTAAAAAGTATGTGCAGGCGTGCATTAGCTGTGCTTTTGGGAAAGGCGACCATGGGCGGGCAGCAGGATTACTGCACCCTATTGAAAAGGTGGCGATACCATTTCACACGGTACATATTGATCATGTTGGCCCGTTCTCCAAAAGTACAAAAGGGAATCAATATGTGCTCATGGTGGTAGATGCTTTTACTAAGTACACTTTGGCGAAGCCGACGAGGACTTTACGGTCTTCTGAGGCTATTCAAAAATTGAGAGAGGTATTTGGCGAATTTGGATATCCACGGCGTATTATTTCCGATCGAGGACTGGCGTTTACTAGCAAAGAGTTTGCTAAGTATGTGGCGGAAAAGGGTGTTAAGCATGTGCTGAATGCAATTGCAACACCCAGGGCGAATGGTCAAGTGGAGCGACAGAACCGCACTTTGCTGAATGCGATTGAAGCAAGTGCAGCATCTGAAGTGACTTGGGATGAGAAGCTTCCAGAAATTATATGGGGTATGAATCAAACAGCAAATCAAAGTTCTGGCTTTTCTCCGGCACAACTGATGTTTACTCAAACAAGTGGAACAAATGCAGAGCTGACTGGCGATGTGCAAGAGACAAACTTAGCACAAGGCGATACGGACACCTTTGAGGCGATAACGGAGGCCTTGCTCCAACGGCGCACTAAGGCGAGTGAAAACTTGACCAAGGCGAGTAGAGCTATGAAAGCTCGATATGATCGAAGGCGAAAGGTTGCAACCAATACCTATAAGAGGGGTGATTTAGTGCTATGGCGAAAGGCGGGCACATGTTCCGGCGGAAAAGGGGTTAATCGAAAAATGATTAATAAGTACGATGGCCCCTATCGTATAGCAAAAGTGTTGGGTCATGACAGGTATGTTATAACAGCTGTGAAAGGCGTAAGAGGGTATAAAACCTTCAGGGCGGTTGTGGCGATTGATTCTTTGAGGCGTTACTGTAGTACTACATCTGGGGATTGTGAGAATGGCGAAAGCAACACTGATAGTGATGACGAGATCACGGATCGACAAGATCTGATTGATCTCTTAGAAAGTTGATTTATATTAATGAGGGCATTAATTTTTGCAGGATGGCCGACTGTAAAAGGTGAAGAATCCGGCGACAAGGTGGCAACGGCGGACTGGGCAGAAGAATGGCAGCGTTGGACCCTCTGACGGCGAACGGGCGAACGAGAGAGGAGGGAGCGGTACTTTTGGAGGGACAGCTCGACGTGGCGTGAGGGATTATTTTAAGTTGTGGTGTATTTTGCGAAAATAAAGACATTAACTATTAAAAAGTGTGTTAAAAATATATACAAAATTTATATCCACCGGAAAAGACGCAGCCTGGCCATAGTGGCCATGGTTGTGGCTGATGGTGACCCGTGGTAAGAATGCATCGTTTTTGTGGTGTTTTTAGCCCTATCCGAGATGCTCTTTAAGGCTATGAACGACTTATTATCTTAGAGGAAAATAATACTATGTACTATTATTGTAAAGTTTGCTCATTTATTTTTGCTGCTCTCCCCAAAAAATCAGATCTGACATCTTTAGGTTATCATATTTTAAACCACTTGTAAATAATCCCATCATTTTATTTTTTTGTGGCGATTTTTGTTTTGTGGCGGTATATAAAATGTTTCATTTATAAGTGCATGACTTTTAGTACTTTCGCAACTATTTAACCCAGATTATAATTAAATTGATGCACGCCATCGCCGTTTTAACTTGTTGCTGTTTAAAATAATGACTGCATGATATCTGGAACTCGGAGTCAAATGTTCACGCACCACTCACTAGCACTACAAGGCGTCAGGTCACAGACAGTGATGTTGTGTTATTAAAAACCACCTACTATAATTACCACTTTATAAGGTAACCTAAAACGTTAACAAAGCAGATATAATTTCAATTAATGAAGCGTATAAGAGCCTGTGTGTACACTGTACATATGTATAATGTATATGCTTGTTTAGTTCCTGAAATAGAGCGCAAGAGCGTATGTGTGCACAATACACTAAAATTCTAAACGGATATAATACTATTGTCAATTTTAATAGGCCGATATCGCAAAAATAAAGTTACCGAAAATTGAGTCAATGGACGATATTTAGGCAAAAAGGTAAATCAACATAAACATGCATGGTTATTGTAGAACATATTTACAATCTGCAATATTACCATTAACACGGGCGCGGCCACATGTTCCATAAAGACAAAGCCCTTTCCCATTTATAGAAGTGAGGATTTGGTGTAATTGTAATAAGGTGACCATATCTTTTGTGTCAATACAGGACACATCGTGCAAGGAAAATAGACATGTTTCAGACGGTTGATCACCAGCCGTTTTGCCCCGTTTTGGAATTCACTGGTGACTTGAAATTTCATGTATTTCTGTCGTTTTTGTGTCATCTACTCACCGGTCGTCTGGATCGGTAGCTTTGTCAGTAAATTCTGAAAAGTGCCTATCTTTCTCGCGGGGATTGGGGGAGGAGTTAAAAAACAAAATAATATTTTTTAAGAATTGAGCCAGGAATATTCTAAAACGACATACGTTTCAGTCATTCTTTTTTGGCCTTGGTCAACTACAATGATAATATGAGATGTCAGCACAAAAACGAAAAAAAAAACAATTTTCTTTCCAAATTTCAAGTAGATAATGATCTACAAGTCTTCAATACGATGCGCGATGTGTTGAATATGATTTAGGTATAACATATTCATCAGTTCAAAGAATTTTAGAACAGCATAATATGCATGATTGATTATACGTTTAATAAAGTTCAAGCCATGAACCCTGAAGATCCTCAACAGAGAGTCAAATTTTATGAAATGGTGTTGGTGCGCACCCAATAAGATCCAAATTTTATAAATACAATAATTTGGACTGATGAACCGAAATTTTCAAGGGAAGGGATTTTCAATAGAAGAAATAGTCATTTTTGGTCAACAGATAACCCTCACGTCATCAAGGAAGCTGGATTTCAAGAAAAATTTAGTTTTAATGTTTTCTGCATGTTAATGGACAATCAATTAAAGTACGTAATATGCGAGGAGTCATTAACATCGAGAAACTACCTAAATATTTTGAGAACAGTTGTCGAAAGCTTCGTAGATAATCAGCCCCTTGAAGATTATCGAATCTGTTGGTATCAACTCGATGGAGCTCCTGCATATTGTACAAGAGAAGTTACAATAGACCTTGATAGGATTTTCGACGATCATAAGACGTTTGGGACATTGGAATTGGCCTCCAAGATCACCGGATCTCAATTCATTGGATTTTTACTTGTGGGGCATGTTCAAGGAAAAAATTTACAAATCACCAGTAAATTGAAAATAAGAGTTGCTACTTCGAGTTACTCAAGCATTTAGAAATCTAGATCCAAACGAAATTAGATCTTCCACGACGAATGCAGTGAACATCCGCATCTTAAAGTGCTTGGATGTAAACGGCGTTTTGAACAACTGTTAAACTATTCTGTTTAATTATTTATTTTTTATTATTTGACTAAATAAGTATGGGTATGTTACACAAATACTCCTATGTTAGTAGATATTTTCTGATATTCACTGGCGGTAGGTTTGGGCACATTTCATTAAACTTTATACATGCTCTGGCGACAATTTTATCACATTGTCCAAATAAAGTAAATTAATTCATAAGAACTGCATTTGCATAGTTTTCTTCCATGATTTTTAACGGCATCTACCACTTGTATCAATAATACTTAATAAAATATCAAAACGATAACAAAAGTGACATGACTTTTATATCAAACAATAGTTTGTCATGGCAACTAAAATCCGAATGGAAATTAAATTGTCGAGGAACAGTAAAATTTAAAAAGAATATATGATACAAAAATTAAAGGATATTTGAAATATTCTTTAAAGAATACAGTGAGGGCATAAAGTCTGGAAACACCTAGTTTCTGACGAAACTATACATTTTCGGAAGAAACGCCGAAACACGTCGACTTTGTTCTCATTTTCTACATATTCTAAAAATATTTGATTATATACAGGGTGTGCCATAAAAGTTGGGCATTTGTCAAATTTGATTTTTTAAATAGAACACCCTGTATATTATTCCATTTTTGAATTGTGCGTTAGAAAATCATATAAACCACCCTTCCTCTAAAATCAATTGTTTGCGAGATATTGCAACTTGAAAATTGGTAATTCTTACACCTTGAATTATTGCACTACCCTGGAAACCAGCATGTCCCATTATGATAGTTGTGTCAAAAATCAAACACATTTAAATAAGATAGTAATTTGTATCTTAAAATATGCTTTCCGAGACCCAAAGGATTGAAATCCTTATGATGTTTGGCTGGGGAGATCGTCGTAGGCATCTTGACGAAGTTTGCGAACTTTTTAATAACACACATCCAGAGCGACAAGCAACGTTTGGGCAGGAATATTTCAAAACCAGATTGTTGGGCCCTATTTTTTTGACGAAAATTTGACCGGCCAAATATATCTAGACTTTTTGCAAGTAGAGTTAATTCCTGCCTTAGCTCAGCGGTATCCAGGTGATGAGCCTGATCCACCAGCCTTAACAATGTGGTTTCAACAAGATGGGGCCCCACCTCACTATGCGCTATCCTAACAGGTGGATAGGACGTCGTGGCCCCATAGAATGGCCTGCGAGGTCACCGGATTTGACCCCCCTTGATTATTTCCTGTGGGGTTATTTAAAAAGTAAAGTTTACTTTAACAGACCTCCTAACATAGAAGCTTTAAAAAATCGTATAAGGGATGAAATTCGGCAAATTTCACCACCTTTCATCTGTAACGTACAAGAGGAGTTTATGGATAGGCTAGGATATTGCCGGGAAGTTAACGGTCAACAATTTCAGCATTTGCTGCGTTAAAATTGTCTCAGTTGGATTGTTGTTGTTAAAATAAAAATGTGTTAAATTATTATTTGACTTTATTTAATTTTGCGGGCTAACAATTTTCAAGTTGCAATATCTCGCAAACAATTGATTTTAGAGGAAGGGTGGTTTATACAAAAGATGTTGATTTTCTAAGGCACAATTCAAAAATGGAATAATATACAGGGTGTTCTATTTAAAAAATGAAATTTGACAAATGCCCAACTTTTATGGCACCCCCTGTATATAATGAAATGTTTTCAGAATGTGTAGAAAATGAGAACAAAATCGACGTGTTTCGGCGTTTCTTCCGAGAATGTATAGTTTCTTAAAAAACTAGGTGTTTCCAGACTTTATGCCCTCACTGTATATTTTCATTTGTACATCTTTCATAGACCCCAAGTATACAATAGTTATTATCCTAACAAGTGCGGAAAGAGTCACTTTCCCGCAAGCGACTGCCGTTACCCGAACGACGCGAAGCGGAGTTCGGGTAAGCAGTCGAGTGCGGGAAAGTGCCTTTCCGCATGAGTTAGGATCAAATTTTTTTCTACTAGCGTTAAAAAAACCAACATCATTTTTACAAAGTTTATTATTTTTTAATAAACAAAAAATAACAGGTATATAATGTTTACTTATTACTTATTATATATATTTATCGTAAAAGTACAATTGGATGCACTGTGTAAATTAATTGCTGAAGCTAGAGAGGTTGAAGTTGACTGATTCTGCATAGTGGAAGTTTGAAGAGACAGAGGTGTTGAACTTTCATGGACGCTACTGGGACCCGGTGCAATATCTAGGGACGTGGATGTTTCTAAGATGCAACTGGAAGTCGTTGGAATAGCTTGACTGATATTTTCCCGCACTCAGTGCGGGAAAAATTTTCCCGCACGGTGCGGGAAAAATTTTCCCGCACGGTGCGGGAAACTTAGTCTTTCAGAGACAAAATGAGTGCGGGAAAACGGTGAATTGCGCACGCTAGTAGAAAAAAGATTTTTCATTCACGTTATATTTTATTTCAATGCAAAAAATTTAGAAAATTTTGTATACAACAAGCTATTTTTTTAAATTAATCTGTATTAGGATTGACGGTTGCGCACATGGGGGGATAAGGGGAAGCGTCCCCCCCATTCCCGTAGGTTGCCGAGCAAGAAAATTAGAATACAAGTTGGCAATTGAGGCCAACAAGAAAACGACGACTGTTTAATTAAGGGAGAATTTCCAAAAAAGCTTGATAGTTAAATGAAAAAAGATCGATAAAAGAGGCTGAGGAGAATTTGCTCAAAAAGTCTATATTTTTCCTTAAGAATTGCTTCGTATAGTTGAGAAGTTGTCTCTACTTTCTTATAAAGATGGTCATTTCGGTTCGGTGGTCGAAAAGATCAGATTAACTCCCTCCAACTTCACCTGCAATCTTGCATAATCAAAATGCAATAATTTTATACAAAGTATTTTGTGAGCCGTGTAACTTAGCATAAACAAGACCAAATAAATTCCCACGTACCTCAGTTTAGAACATATACGGCGGTTTGATCTTATATTGTTCTACAAATTAAAGTAAGTGCAGTGTAAATATTTTTTGGATGGATACTGAAGAGAAGGGTATGTTATTTAATTTAGTGACATTTTTTTCTAATAAAATGCTTTTTATAATATTTGATTTGGTAGTTGGCATTATTTTTTTTATTAACTGTATGAACATTTAGGCATATAACTTCTACGGAAGAAGTTTGCAACAAAAAATAATCTGTATGTGACAATTTTGCTTGATTATCTGACTGCCTGACCAATTCAAGTTTGTAGTAGCCATATGCAACCATATGACTTTTAGGATTCTTTTTCATTGCAAGCGGCTGCCTTCTTAAGGGGTTATATAAAGTCAGGATGCCTAAAAAAGCGATTTTTCAAGAATTTTTCCTGAGAATACTTTTAAATTCAGTAATGAAAAAATTTGTACACATATTATGGTAACTTTTAACTGTATTTTAAGATTCTTGTATTTGTAAAAAGAATAATTTTGAAAGCTGCTATAGCTGATCTCCAGGAGTTCCTCCCAAAAAAGGCATCTTGCGGTGACAACGATATCTCTGGCCTGGATCATGTAAAATGAAAAAACCAGACGGATTTCCTTATGTCGGGTTTCACAAATAATTTAATCACGAATTAAACTAATAAGACACTTGCAATGTGACAGCATTTATGCTAACGCCATTGCCAAATATGACTCTAAACGTCAATTAAATTTAGTACTTGATTAAAAGATTTGTGCAACCCGCTGTTAAAGTAATATATTATAATCTTCTAGTTAATCGAAGGTATAAGCAAAATAATTTTTTTTTACAAAATGGCGGCTTCTAAAAAAAAACATTTTTGACCAAAATTTTGGCCTTAAATTGTTTATAAAAAAAAAATTCGGTGAGAAAAAACCTTCGATTAATTAGTAAAAAATAGACTTAAGAAGCTTGTGTTAAAATTTGAGACTGATCGGTTCAGTCGTTTCCAAGAAATCTTCGTCACCGACTTTAAAAGCACAGTTTTCAGAAAAACGCGTTTAAAGTTTCAAAAACACTTTACATAATATAACTTGAGTTATTGTCTGCGGACCATTCTTCCCTCTCGTGTAAAGGGTAAAAGGGACAGCGTTCTAGGTAAGCGCTGCCGCTCCGGCTTCCTACTTTCAATCGCTCTGACACCTCTTTACCAATATGCGTGGAACTTCGAAAATAATGGCCGGATTGCCTTGAAATTTTCTGTGTGTGTGTACTTGAATATGTACATTACGAAAATGAAATTAAAAAAGTCGATTTCTTGAAAATTTTAACTGTATAATAACCCCTTAAGAAATGACCGTTTTCAAGTATGGAAATCTAAACAAAGAGATGCGGAAAAATTGTAAGCAGTATACAGTTTTCATACAAAAACTGCATTTAGAAGGCTGTAGACTGAACAGAAGAAATTTTGAGCAAAGAAGTAAAAAAAAATAGAAACAACGCGTTTCTAAATGGATCGATTTTTTGTGTTTTCCACTTATGACACATTAGTTATAAAATAATGAGCCAAAGTTTTATTTGTATTTTTTGTGAAACAACATAAGGTTGGAGCTAAATTGGTCAGTTCGACCACCGTGCGACGCACCGAAAATCAAGTTCATACCTCAGTCATCCATCATTGTTAGTTTACCCGATAGAATCGGGTGTATTTGGTGTTCTGGCAAAAAAACAACCTTTCGCTTTATCGGTGGCCAATCAATGTTATCCTAAGTATAATAATATTTTTTAAAATATTTTCTGAAATATTTACCGCCTTATAACTCCAAACTTCGATTTCTTTCAAACCAATAATGTATATTTTTAATTTTTGTAAAAAAAAGATCAATAATAATAATCAAGAACCACTCTTTTATCACAAAAGAAGTTCGACGTTCTACAGATATAGGCGTCGCGCGTCGCACTGCAATGCATGTCACAAAAAATAATCGATTGAAGGGCCTTTCAAAGGTTAAAATTGCGAGTACAGATAATTTTAGGTCATTTTTGGCATATGCAAATAGTATTAAGACTTAGGATTACTAACATAAAAAGCTTTTTAAAAATTAAGGCGGCATAAATTTCGTAGGTTGGGTCGTAAAAACATCAGCACAATAAACACTGTGGTGTAGGCGTATAACTGTGTTTATAGGGCATCCTGTCTGGGGTAAATTATTCTGGGTCAGTTATTTTCGTACTGTTTGTAGATAGTATTATTAAATAAAAATAAAATAGATAAAATAAATTAAGACTTCTTTAATGCATACTGGTGGGTATATGCGAAGGACCACCTCATAGATGGAATGAGGAAATATTATTATGTTACTTTGGTAACATAATAATACTCGTTACTTTGTAACCAACCCGCGCCTTGCGGGAAAAGTTTTCCCGTACGATGCAGGAAAAATATTTTTTGTATAATTTTATAATAAAATACAACTACTATGGTGAACAAAATATGAATTTTCAGACTCATTTTTAGTAAAAATAAATGAGGTATATTACAAAAACACTAATTTTTGCCCTTTATTATAAACATTTTAAAAAAGAAGATAATTTGAAACGGTTTATTTCAAAAACCCCGCACACAGATGTTGACATGGTAACCACGATATACATTTACAGCCAGATTCTCCAACGCTAGTCCGGTGTAATTTGACAGCCAAAAGTGTTAAACCGTCAAGTGTAAGAATTAGACAACTAAGTTTTATACTATGAATTTATTTCTGAGTTTTTTCGCAAATATGTAAAGAAAAAGGAAATTTTAGTAGGTACGTACTTTTGACCATAATAGAACTAAATTCATTACAGGAACTCGTTCCAAGATGAAAATCATGTGCAAACCAAGCAGATCGCTGATATATCGGAACAATTCATACGATTTTAATAACGACTTAACAGTGACAGGACAAAAACTTGTCAAAACATAACTGATCAACTATAACATCTTAATTTAAATCCGTACCAAATCTTAAACCCTCTTAGTGAATCTGAACGATAAAGTTTAATTGTCAAAGTGACACCTTACAACAGTTCACCAGAGCGTGGCTTTGATTTTTCATATTGAATTCGTTCAAATTTTGATAAAAATGTCTTCGATAGATAATTTATCGGACGAAGAGCTTCCAGAAGATATTCTGGAAGCTAAAAGTGTAGCAAATTTGGATTTGCTACTAAAAAAGTCAGTAGTCAGGTATGAAAATCAATACGAACATTTTGTTAATTGGTGTGAAGTGAAAAAAGTAAAAATACCGAAAGAAGTACTTATCGCGTATTTCTTGGAAATGTCTAAACTTTGGAAGTCAAATACCTTATAGTCTCGACATTCCTTGTTAAAAAGTGTACTTAAGGTTAGGAAAGATTTAAATATCAGTAAATACTATAAAGTTACTGCCTACATCAAGAGACAAAATGTAGGTTTTCGAGAAAAAAAAAACAAAAGTTTTAACACAAGAAGACATTGCGAAATTTATGAAAGAAGCAACTGATGAGATTTACCTTCTAATTAAAGTGGTAAGCATTTTGGGGCTAGATGGTGCCTGCCGCCGTGAGGAGCTAACTAAACTCACCATTGAAGACATTGACGACAAAGGAGATGTTATAATTGTCACAATAATGGTTTCCAAAAACCATTCTGCTAGATCCTTTGCAATAACTAAAGACGCCAATAATGAGAGGTTTTTAAGTCTATATAGAAAATATGCAAGCTTATGCCCACACCAAATTCGACACCGCCGATTCTTTTTGAACTACAGAAATGGAAAATGCGGTACCCAGTGTGTTGGAATTATTACCATAAGAAAAATGCCCTCCAACATTGCAGCCTATCTGGGACCCAAAAATCCAGAATTATACACAGGTCACAGTTTTAGAGGTTCCGCAGCCACTCTACTGGCTAATTCTGGCGAAGAAATAACAAATTTTAAACGTTTAGGAGGATGGAAATCGACTTCTGTTGCCGACGGCTACCTGGAGGAATCCTTCACACAAAAAAAGGTATGTCTGACAAAATTCTGAATCTCATTATTCCATCAAATTTGAGCTGTAGTTTCGAAGCGTCCACGTCTTCAAAAAGTACACAGTTTCCTAGCAGCGCAAACAATAGCTCGATACCTCTTTCTTTGAAACCCTCCGCTAATCAGGATCAGTTGGCTTCAACGGCTTCAACCTGTCTGGCATCCGCAATCATTTTGCAAAATGCGCCAAATTGTACTTTCAAAATAAATATTATTAATAAGTAAAATTTAAACTTGTGTTTGTTTTTCAGTAAAATTAAATTTTTAGAAACATTATACTGGTGATTCTAAGTTAAGAGGTTCATGTCATGTCCCGAGAATTTTTAAGTGTTAAGAAAACAAATTAATACTTTTATTTTTTAATAGATTTTAAGTGATTAGTTTTATTGAGGCAGTATTGCAAAGTATGAAAAAAAAGTAGTGAAATAAGAAAATTCCGGGATAATATAGCCGAAATATTTCTCCCCTGGCACATCTAATTGTCTCTCCCCTGGACATAAAGCCATTTTTTAATAGTAAATTACCATTTAATATACTATAAATATATCAAAAAGAGTTAAACACTAGCATTGCTAGGTCATTGGAAACTTATCTGTTATTTTATTGACGATTATCAAGTAAAAAAATGTAATTCAATCCTGTCCCCAGCCTGTTAAGTCACTCCCCTGGTATCGTATTTTAATAAAAATAATTAACAAAAAAAAGATTTTTGTAGGTAATCTGAATGGTTTTTTATAGCACAAGATGAATTGAACTGTATAGTAATGTTTATATTTTCGTACTTGGAGATATCGAAGACACTTTGTTAAGATAGCCAGGCGTAAAAGGACCTCTCAACGTAGAATCACCCATATGGTAGTTTTTCTAACGCTTGTGGAAAAAATGTTGATCCAAACTCAAGCGGAAAGGCACTTCCCCACACTCGACTGCTTACCCGAACTCCGCTTCGCGTCGTTCGGGTAACGGCACTCGCGGCCTATTTCCATTCTATACATGGCCAGAACGCAGCCATAGAAAACTGCTCGTTGTCTATGGCTGCTCACCCAACCTGAGCAAAAACGTGGTCAGGTTTGCTTAGTTTTGATTGATATAGATACATGTACCTATATCTATATCAATGAAAACGGAGCAAACCTGACCACCTTTTTGCTCACCCAACTTGAGCAAAAAGGTGGTCAGGTTTGCTCAGTTTTCATTGATATACATATATATGTATCTATATCAATCAAAACTGAGCAAACCTGACCACCATTTTGCTCAGGTTGGGTGAGCAGCCATAAAAAACGAGCAGTTTTCTATGGCTGCGTTCGGCCATGTATAGAATGGAAATACGCGCACTCGCGGGCGGGAAAGTCTCTATCCGCACTAGTTAGGATAATACCTATTCACTATTGCTTAGATCGGTCTAATTTAAGAATAAAGATTTTAAACTGACTAGTTTTAGAATAAGGCGGCTTAAGTTTTGTACGATGAATATATTGATCGTAAATTTATGAAGAAATTGACAATTTAAGAGGTATATGCATTGATTTGCACCGGATCCGCAAACAATAATCGCGAAAGTGGCAAATTTCTGGCCTTGGGCATGTAAACAAAGCTGATCGGCCATGGGCATGCGCGATGCAAATTTGTCATCTGTGATGGACAGGACGCGTCGATCCGACTCTGATTGTTTTCCAGCTGGTTATGCAACACGTGTAGCAGATGACCACAAGCGAGTTGTGCGCATGCCCCTCGCCGATCTGGCTCGAGAAATATGACCGGTGGCCGTGCGTACAAACACAATATTTCACCCTGCTAACTTAGCTTTTGTTTGCGCACGCTGTCAGGTGTAGGGGTCTATATATAAAAGTCAATGGGTATATGTCGTCGGTGGTTGAAGATTATCGCGTTTGTGCAAAATTTTCCGGTATAGAAAGAAAAAGCAAGTTAGTTTAAATCATTAAACCATTATAAAGATTATTAGAGATCCATCAAAGTTGTTATAAAACCAGTACGTATATTTACAAAGCATGAATAAAATTTGTTTAACTTCAAAAGTGTTATAAACCTTAGTATTTGATACTAATTGGATACAAAAGTAAAATTCGATTTGTCATGCTTTACAGATACCTGGCCATATCCAATTTCTGAAATCCTTTAAAAAACAGCTTGTCTGTGGTTTTAAAACAGCTGCTCCTGGCAATAATTCTTTGACTTTAACGCTTCATCTGCGTAAAAAACATAATGTGATACTTAACTTTAAATTTCTTAAACAAATAATCTGAGTTTACTAATTTTAAACTAACTTTATTGTCAGCTGGGACCTTACATTTTTAAATATACATTCTTTACGCCTTATGGGGAAGATTAGAAATTTTTAAAAATTAATCGCCACTGCCCAATTGAAAAAATAATTTCATTACAGCAAAGAAGATTATAGATATTATAGGTATGACATTTTTCAATTATTATTGTAATTAAAAGAATAGCTAAGGATAATGACAAGTAAACCTTAAGAGCTATAGCAGTCATAATATAAGCTCACTATTTAATATAAAAATGTTCAATTATTTTCACATTACATCACATATTTAGCATTGATAGACATGAAGGTTGAGATGCGGAGGGAAATCAAGCTTTCGGACTTGCAGCAACTAGAAAGTTTTAATAGTTAAAAAATTTGACTTTTTCTGGCACAAAAATGTCTTAAAGAGGCTTTTTTTATATTTATCTTGATCTTCAAATGCCTGAAGCCGTAAAAGTGGATGTCATTTTAAACATGCTCAAAAGATGTCCAATCACAACATCTGCACTGCGTTTCGAATTTTTGCAGCCGACATTTTGTATTAAACATTTAATAAAAATGTTGATTAAAAAAAAATCGTTAAATGCAACCACTACTTTTGTTGTGTCCTATCCTATCCTATTATCAGTTAAGATCAGCTAAGACCAAAAATATCTCAAAACTTGTAAGGCATATAAAGCTGACATCTTGCAAGCAGAAAGCCATTGTCCCAAAGGAGTGCACGGTCGCCTTCTCCACCCGGAGGATGAGACACCCCCAATTTAGTTTCAATATTGAACTAATGAGAAACCCTAAACTATAATAAAATTAGTGATATATTTGTCATAGCAACCTAAGCAAATGACATTAAATTAAGGGGCTCTTTAAGCAGAATGATACATTGTTTTCATTAATTTTCTAGCTTTAATCTGGCCTTTACATATTATAGTGCTTTAAAAGCCTCCTGCTACTATATAAATT
This sequence comes from Philopedon plagiatum, assembly GCA_963971165.1. NCBI lineage: Eukaryota > Metazoa > Arthropoda > Insecta > Coleoptera > Curculionidae > Philopedon > Philopedon plagiatum. The sequence goes on from OZ020194.1 coordinate 63,967,982, forward strand.
ACCTCCTTAGTTTAAAAATCTAAAGAAATTATAGCGGTAGTGGAACTTTAGGAATAGCAAATAAATGTTTTCTAAAAACATAGGTTCCTAGGTTAGTTTCGTTAAAAAAATTCACCTACCTAAGTAAGATTTGAGTAGTAATGAAAAACAAAAAAATTACACTACACCATGGATTGTTTAACGGTTTGTAAGTTTGTATATATATATAGGTAATAATAAAGGAATTGTTTTATTTTTTCCTTTTTCGAATATATGGATAAAAGGTCTGCTACTATGCCAACCATCGAACAATTCCAAAAATGAAATAACCTTTGCCAACATTTGCGGGCTTAATTCCAATCTGAACTCTGTCCATCACTACATCCAATCATGCAAACCCATCATTATTTTTCTGACCGAAACACAAATCAGTCCCTAATCCTAAACTTTCTGTTTCCAGATTATGAATTTGTCGCATCTTTTCGTCATCATGGTGGGGTATACGCCTACGTTTTCAGCAGTCCTTTTTGCACCAGACTCCCGAACCAGAAAGCAGGCATGCCCGATGTCCTCTGACTAAAACTTACCCTTAAATCTTCCACTAAATTTATCTGTTGCATCTACCACTCCCCGTCAGACAACTCCTACAATAGGTTCTTCGACATTCTCTCAGCAAAAATTGACCATCTTACCTCTGAATCTCCCTCCGCTGGTTATCGTCCTAGGCGACTTTAACGTTTATAGCAAGGAATGGCACAAGAACCGACCCCGATGGCGGAGAGTCAGAAAGCTTCGCAATTAGCAACTCGCTCACCAATTTAATCAGGGAGCCAACATATTTTTGCAGCGCTCCTACCAACCTCACCTCCTACCTTTCCTCACCACCCATCCTCAGCCATAATTAGTGCCCTCTCCTTGGTCGATCAGATCAACTCCTCATTATCGTCTCTTGTATACATCCCGAGTGCGTTGAAAACATGCCGGAACACACAATCTGGCACTACAATTCTCCCGATTGGGATGGTCTTCGAAGCTTCTCTGCTTTCCCTTGGAACACTTCCAATTCCTCCGAAGTTTGCTCTCATATCACAGATGTCATTCAAATGAAAGTTTCATTCCATATATCCACATGAAACCTAAACTCCACCATAAAAAGCCCTGGTTCTCCAAGTTAGTAGCGCACGCAGGATTTTGTCTGGGGGGGGGGGGGCTGACTAATGCAATTCAGTGGATTTTTTTAATTAGTAGTGCACTTTTGTAATTTGCACCAAGGTCTGTGATAAAGCCCAGCTCAAAAAAGTTCAAGCTCACAAAAGGTTTCTTCAAAATTCTAAGCCCGAAAATCGTCAGATTTCCACCAAGGCAAGAAATCAATACAGCCCAACTATCTTGGAGTCCAAAAATACTTTTAACAACCGCATAAAAGATAAAGTGTTTTCTTGTTCCAACGGCGCAAATCTTTCTGGTCACTGGCCAAAAACATAAGTCGAAATTTCTGTAGAAGCACTTTTCCTCCTCTGGCCTCTGACAACGAAATTATCTTCTCTTCTCAAGGAAAAGCTGAACCATTTGCCAAACAATTCGTGCCAATTCCACCCTTATTCTCGCTTTTCCAACCTTACTTCTGTACCCCACAAAATATCCGACATAATTTGAGTCAAGTGAATAATAATGAATAAGTAGTGAATGTTTCTATTACGATATTCTTAAGTAAACACTTAACAATAAGTGAGTAAAATATTAAGTAATCATTTAAAATTAAGCGTTTACTAAATAGCAAATATTTCCTATACCGTATCCACTTACTTTTGAGAATGATGTCAGAAACCCATTTTACAACGAAGAGATCAATTATGTCCCTCTCTCATGTTCTTTCTCTCCCATTTTTTTCTCTCTCGTCTCCTTTCTCTCTCATACTCGTAAAATTTTTACAGCTGATAGAAAGTTAGGTTATGTGAAAGATTAATACGACATATTATTTGAAGCCTGTCCCGTGACAAAAGTTGTTTTTGCAGTATAAAAATATACTTAAAAAGTTTATATAAAGTATTAGCAGCTTAAATTCCTGTGTTCTATGAATCTGGGACTGACTAACAACTATTGAAATATTACGCAAGATACACATTTGTTCTCCTCTACATTACTTGGACCGGGCGTTATGAGAATGAGTAACAGGAACACCGACCCGATATAAAGTTGAGAATAGTGGGCATTACAAACACACATAAAAATGAAGTCTTGTTTCAAGGAAATAATTGCTTTCAGAAATATTTCTTTACTTGGAACACTTGAGTTTTTAAATAAAGAGAACTTCTTTATTTTAAGGAAACAGTAAGATTTAAAGTGAGAAAAAATATATTTTAACTTCTGTGTTCGATTTAAAGCCATTTCCTTAAACGAAAATACCGGAATTATCAATTGGAAGACATCATATTTAAGAATTAACAACATTCAAAAGTTATAGTTTAAGATTTCAGATTTCTTTCACTTAGATAGTAGGAGCTCAAAACAAAAAAATAATTCGCTCTGGCTGAAATCGCAACGATATTATTTTTAAAAACTCTTGGTACTTCATTTGAGAAACTAGTTCTTAGTTTAATGCAAATCTACGTTATTGTGAAATATCTCTGAGTTTAAGATATTTTATCTCAGATTTTGAATAAATATGTTTTCAAACAATGATAACAAGTGTTTCTCTACGAAAGCGAACATTTTTAATACGAAATTGTGCATGTCTTTCATGTTCTCTTATTATAAGAGCAGTCAAAACCTATGTCCGAAATATATCACTTTTGTTCTGAAAAAATTATTATTTAATTTAAAACCTATTTACATACAAACTAAAGTAAGAACTATTTTAATACGAGATGTTTTCTTTTGTTGCAAGGGCACAAATACGAAAACATTTTTTTTTTCTCTTTGAGTCCCTATTTCTTTGCCACATATGAAAGTCAATATGCTCTGGAATAGAAACCAATGGCTTTACGTTAAGACATTATTTTTATGTGTGAAAGATTTCTTTAGTTATTGAGAAAGTAGTGAAAATTGCGCCCTAGAAGCGTTTGGTTTCAGTTTAAAGCAGAAGTCACAGTGCCATTACAAAGTGTATCAGATCCCTCTGGAACTAAGACTCAACATTTACAGTTAAAAATTGTGAAACTACTTGGTATAGTCGATTAAACAATTTTTATCGCGTCTTTAACTTACACAAACATCACTGTTCGCAGGTAGGCTATATTATAGATCCATTTTCATTATATATCGGAGAATAGGGAATATACTCGTATTTTAACCTTATTATAAATTGTTTATCCAATAAAAATATTTACTCATTTTAAAAATTTTTCCTTTATTTATTTAAATACTTTTCCTCCGATCCTTTTAGAGCAAAGTGTTGGTTAGAGGTAGTATTGTTATTGGGGTAGGAAACAATTTTAAATGCTATAAAATAATAAGGTTAATGTGTCTATGCTGACACTGTTTTTGTTTAATAAAAACGAGATTTTTGCAAATTCTGCTTGTGTTCAGTGAAAACAAAGGTCTTTTGCTATAAAATCATAAAACTTAAGGAAGTATTTTGTCAGGTTAGAAATTTATTTTTTATGACCAATCCGAATAAACTTTCATTATAGGCAACCAGAAATACTTGCGCACAAACAAAGCCGCCTGTGATGAAATGTTTGATTATTCTTTTTTATTGGCAACAACATCGTTTTTATTTGTCTTTTACTAATGCCCCTTTTGCTAACAAGGATAGAAAGAAACCGGATTCCGCTGGGATTTTATCAGGAAAAAATTTTTTTTTGCGATGACTAATCTTTCGAGGTATATAACCAGCAATACTTCCACAAGCAAATAATGTACGATAAAAATTTGAACAAATCCTTTTTTTATTTGTCTTTGTCTAATGCACTTTCGCCAACACGGATAGAAAGAAATCTGATTCCTCCGTGATTATCAGGAGAGAAAAGATGAATATTGTGATCACTAAAATATGTTCTGGTGCAAACGATCCATGGAACTGACCGATAGGGTTAATTTTTGTTCAACTGTTTTTTCTGTCATCATTCTCAAAACCAAATGGATAGCGTATAGTATTTACTACTTATTGTTCACTTGGTTCAATACCTACCTAAGGTCAAACAAGTCCCAAAAATTTTTCTATCCCTTGACACGCTCTCCCGAACTCGCATTTATCTTAACTCGTCTTTTCCAGATCTCCTATGACAAGGGTATCTTCCCAGACAGTTGAAAGACTGCTCTTGTGCAGCCTGTCCCGAAGAATGGTACGAAGTTCCTTCAATCAAATTATATCTCTCTGTTGTCAGCAAAGTTAGGAAGAGTCATCTACTTGCAAATGCTAAATTATCTAAGAACACATGAAAGCATCCATGACTGACAGTACGGATTTCGTCACCAACTACCCACAACTAATCTCGCTACCTTTGTCACCCATAACTGGAACAAGTCTCTCTAATTTCACGGCGAATCCCAGATGGGGCTCCAGATATTTCTAAGACCTTTGACCAAGTATGGAATGCCGCACTCCTCAACAAACTACCTTCTTAAGGCTTTCCTCACAAACTATGTACATACCTGGATCGGTTGCTTTCTCTTTAATCGAAGCATATCTGTCGTGGTGGACGGTCACTTATCTAACTTTCATCTTATCAATGCTCGTGCACCCCAAGTCTCAGTCCTAGCACCAACCATATTTCTTCTTCACATTAATGACCTGCTCTCCTCAACTACCAACCCCATCCACAGTTACGCTGACAATAGTACTCTTCCCTCCAAGTACTCCAACATTAATTTCCCCAGACAAGTCTCGTATCAACAGCAGGATAATAGATGTAGATCCATGCACCTATTCCTTTCCCAAGATCCGCAAATTAATCTTAGACTGGGGTGCAAAAACCTTGTTCAGTTCAACGCCTCCAAAACTCAGGTTTGCTCCCTGTCACGCAAAAAATCCGGCAAATCCATCTACATAAATGGTCAAGCCTTACAGAACAAAGAAAGGTTCGATCTTATTGGCATCGCTTTCAAATATGATCTCAGCGGGCACGAACATATTACTTCAATAGCCACATCAGCAGTTAAAAAGCTTGGTTTTCTCTTTCGAGTCAATGTTTCTCAAATAAAACATAGCCTAGAGTACTGTTCCCACATTTGGGGAGCGGTATCACCTTCAACACTTAACATCCTTGATTATATTTAAAAGTGAGCCGTTCGACTCATCAATGAATCAAACTCCCTTCTCTCGCCCGTTGCCACGCTGCTGGGGATTTATCTCTTTTCTATCGATATTTCCACTGATTGCGTTCTGTAGAAGTAGCCGCTATAATTCCTAGCTATGTTCCTAACAAAACAACACGAGACGCGTTACGTATGTATTCCTTTACTGTCCAGCTGCAAATAGGACATACCACTTCTCTCGCTTATTCATACTGAGGGTATCCAGATTATGGAACAAATTGCGTGCAGATGTTTTCCCTTCCCCTCCCAACCCCCAATCCTTTAAATCCTGCTTCAGTAGATTAGATTTCCCTGCTCTTCAGACGCCCACGTTACGTTAGTACTTAGGCTTGAAGTCAACAGGGCTGTCTCAGATTAAAAAAAATGTGAAGATACTGCCACCAGTGACGAGTAAAATAAGGCATGGCCGAGGCTGTCGGTATTGTTATTGTTATCATTAAGTCCTTTATTTAGCAATTAATTGCTAGTTTTTGTCGTTTCCCTTGTTGCACTCCTAGGCAGAATGACGGTCTTGGTGCCCCTAGTGTTAGTTTCGTAGTCTTTTCACATTATATTTTAATTACAAATGACGATCTGTAAGTGACGATTGCACATATCCCACAGCTTTTGCAATTAATAAAGACAAGTTCATTTACACCGTGTAACCTATAAAAAGTAATTAAAAGCAATTTAGCCTATTAGTCCCGACCTAAATTAATATTTTCGATACAAACAATAAAAACCCATTAGGTATCTAATGGAAAATTTGTTGCAAACATAGGAAAAACGAAAAGTGTTTAAAGGAATGATTTTTAATCATTGTTGTAAAATTAAGCTCAAAGAACACCTGCTGCTTTCCATTAGAAAAGATTCAGGGCCAAAAAAATATAGTAATTATTAAAAAAAAATCACAAGTTGGAAAAAATTGTAGAAATGTTTAATGATTGCTTTGGTCTGATCCTGTTTGTTTTGGCGGTTAATATAATTTACGCCGTTAAGGAAACATGTATCGGATTATCCTAATTATCAGATGATTATATCCGCCGGGAGGTGGCGATTAGGGTAGATTGTCCCGGGCCCTTTAACTTAGAATGGTCCCGGACCACCACAAATAATTCCAGGCAAGAACTGCGAACTAGTGATGTAAGGATACGTATTCAAAAATCCGTTGGATACGAATATTAAAAGAATCCGTATTATCCGTAACCGGCCGTGAACTTGGATACGGATTCGGAATCAAAATAAATACGCATCGGGTGGTTGGTTACTAATGGAAAGTGCAAAGAGAAAACGGAATCGGAATCGAGCGTAAGTGAACAACACGGTCTGCGATTTGGCATATTGGATGTTATGCTTTCTCCTTCTAATGACATTTCCTAAAAAAAGATAGCATACTTATCGGGGTAACGAGTATCATATGGGATGAGACCCATTGGTTAAACTTGGCCCGCCCCACCCGAACCGAATTCAAACTAGAACTAACGATGGTGCCTTACTATCCCTCACCTTCGATTTCGAATCATATGATACCGCATCTACCTATCTACCCGTATCCGAAATAAATTCCTTATATACATGATTCGGATGATGGATACGGATATTAGTTGATTCCGATTCAGTATTATCCGGATATATAAAGAATACGGATATTTACAACACTGCTGCGAACGTTGACCATTTACAAAAGAAAACAACGTTGACAATCCAGTTCGGGGACAATTTGTAAAAAAAGTCGACCTTTTGATTTCGGTTACTGATTAATGTCAGGAAACGGTTAAATAAGTCAACAATAGGAAATATACATATTACCCAAATAAATCTGAAATATTTTGTTTTTTTATTCTCCATATATAAATTAGTATATGGAGGTTGCTGTTATCCATTTATTTTGGACTTTATTAACAAAAAAAGGGTTTTCTACTGCAATTCCACATAACAGTCGATGGATTGATATTCACATTGTGTGGATATGCATGCGATTGCGATGTATATTCATTAAATATACACCTTCGTAATATTCAGAGGTGTGTATTTAATAGATATTATTTAGACCATATTCATTATTTATTTAACAAAGAATGTACAGTGGATGTCGGGCAGTGCATATCCGTGGAGATAACATTTAATGACCATTTTTAAAATTATATTTATTATAGATACTTTAAGCAATCATGAGATGTCCGCAAAATATATATCCATGGAGGTAACGCGTATTAAATATTCTTAAAATTATATCTTATTATATCTTCAAACGATAGTTTATCCTTTGGTTACGAATTTTGAGAATATGTAGGCTCATATCACATTTGGAGAATATTCTCGAATTATATACCCCGTTAATGTGCATAATAGATTTTTTGAATTTTGTGTCTTGATTTAAAGATGAAGTGGACGTGTCAGAAATGTGGAGGGACAAGCAGTGTAAATATGACGTTGAAAAGCGGCTTACGCCCGAAAATACGGCTCTAACGTAACTCTCGCATTTACTGCGAGATTATCATTGAAAGAACCAGAGCAGTGTTCGTAGAGTTTGTTTACATCCCATGTTATTCCATATAGTAAATAAGGGATGGAAGTACATTTAGTGTGCACTGACTTGATTAACTCTATATATGCATTTGAGTGTGCTTTTCGCGAATTTTGAGAATAATATGTTCTTTCAACATTCAGAGAATATCACTGAAAATATCTCGTGAATGTGCTACATATATAAATAGAGTCACTATGACTAATATAACAACCTATTATTAATATAATAGAAACCTTAATTGTGCGCTGGCATATTGGCGATTCAAATTAAGAAAGTTGCGCCCTCACCGGTCAATTTGCTAACTACCATAGTGCGCAATGATTTCGTTTCGTCTTCGTCTTCATTATGGGTATTGCGTTACTTCGCATCTTTGTCAATTTTGTCGTCTAGTGAGCCCATTTCGCCCAGAAAAATCAGCTGTTTGCAGCTGCGACAACAATGTTTGGCTTAATTTGAATCACAGAAAAAAAGTTTGATTTGATTAGCCCATAGACATTGTAGAAAATATATTAAATGACCTTGGTACCACCTAGAAGTTTACGAAATAAATATTTCGTATAAACTTTGCCTGAAAATATAGTTCAGAAACATTTTAAAAATCGGCCAATGAGTAGGTACATAATCTGCTATTGGTAAAACATTTTATAAAGTGATGAGAAGCAAAGAAAATGTGAGATGTTAATGTGTTAAAAAATATCCTGCTGGGACACAACTTTCTTGCCACTGTAGTCGATGAATTCTATTTTGACTTAGATTTACCTATAAATCGAGGTGTTCGTTTGGTTTATTCCTTGTTTTCTTAACGCAGATGTCAACGAAAACGATTTAGTCATAGTTTTTAACTAAACAACATGGTTTAGACCAGTGGTCCCCAAATGTCTCGAAATTCTGGACCCCAAAATTAGAAATTAGTAACATGCGGACCCCCATGAATAGTTTAGCTTCAAAAATAATAAAAGAAACAACCTTTGTTAAAAAAATATTTATTTCAAAAGTGCCGATTTATTCAATGCCTTTAATATGGCTTGGCAATTTGCACCAAAAGGCATCATGCTATTTATAAATAAAAACGGCATCCTATAAAAGTAACTGAAAAACTGAACTAAACTGAACAAAATATATTCTCTTTTCTAGCAGAAAAAATATAATATATCAATCATCAGTTTTGGATTTTAATGAGAAGAATGAAATACTGTTTTTCCTGTCATAGTTCTTTCTAAATCTGGTCTAAGATTTGAACAGCCAGATTCTCCAACGTAGTGCGGTCTAATTTGACAACCAAAAGTTTTAAACTGACAAGTGTAAGAATAAGACAACTAAGTTTTATACTATGAACTTATTTCTGAGCTTTTTCGCAAATTTATCCAGAAAAGGACAATTTTAGTACGTACTTTCAACAATAATAGAACTAAGTTCATTACAGCAACTAGTTCCAAGATGAAAATCATTTGGAAACCAAGCAAATCGGTGAAATATCAGAATAATTCATAAGTTTTTAATAACGACTTATTAACAGTGACAGGACAAAAACCTGTCAAAACATAACTGACCAACTAGAAGATTTCAATTTCAACCAGTACTAAATCTTAAACCTTCTTAGTAAATCTGAACGGAAATTTTTAATCTTAGATCTGAAGCAACATCCAGCCGATTTCTTTGTTTGGATTTTAGTAGAATGTATTCAGAGAAAGTTTGTTCACACATACGTCGTGCAAAAGGGCATCAAGTGTTTCAAAGCAAAGGTTGTTGGACCCCCGCAAAATAACCTGCGGACCCCTAGGGGTCCGCGGACCACCATTTGGGAACCACTGGTTTAGACCATAACAATATGATAAATTTCCGAAATTAATGGAATTTTGCAATTAGACCTAGCAAAGCAGCTCCAAGCACGGTTAAACGAATATCCTTCTCTTAGATATAATCTTGAAGTTGACAACAGTGACTGGACAAGGTTGCGTGGGTGCACTTCAACCAAATACGATTCAACGGAAATCGCGGAAATTTCGACTTTGACGTTTAATAGCTCCGAAACGAAACATCCTGCATAACTGAAAATTCGATTGCTCCCCCTCTGACTGTTTCCGAGAAAAACAAACCTGTTCGACTGTAGGTTAAGCTGTACGTTAACATGTAGATTGACACTGACGTTTGCTGATCTGCTGACGTCATTATTTACTAAAGACTCCTTTTTAAATTGTAATAAATTATACCGAAAGGTAAATATTTTTGTAGCTAAATTATCCTAGTAATTTTCTTCGAAATAATTTTTTTTTGGGTTTGTAATGACTTTCTTAAACGATTTATGCAAAAAAAATATGTGGATATTCCTTATTGTCTTCTTCAGTCGCGGATTTTTATCCATAGTCGAAAATTTTTTCAGCCAATCCCCCCCCCCCCCATGACTCAAAAAAAACTCTCGACGGCCCTGGAAATATTTGCAATTCTGCAATTTCGTTCGCCAGCTGTGATTTTTTTGCTCAAAGTTATTCATACTTATCTATTTATTTATTTCAAATTCTTGTTCGATTCACTTTAGGTCGAAATTGATGGACAACTTTGTTATTTTCTGCTTAATGCCGTCTGTTCACATATTATTATCTCTGATAGCTTATTTTTACAACAGACCCATGGGAATTCGAGGCAAATCAGAAAACGATTCCTTTTTAAAACGCAAACGTTATAAATCATTTATGGTTATTATTTATTAAATATTAAATTAAAAAAATGATAAGCTTTGCTGCTAGTTCATGGTAATGTTTAATTTATTATCCAATAAAACTGACGTTAAAAAGAGTGGCAACACTGCAAAACCCACGCCTTGCTATTGCTTCTGTTTAACCAGATTTTCCTTATTTAGGAATTCGGAGCGATATAACGATTTTATTCTGGGCCATGTCCTTGATAGGTTGATTGATTAATTTTTCACCTAATTGAGACCTGTTCTGTGTTTAGAGCGCTACGCTCAGTCGCTGATTTAACGATTATCCATTATTCTCTTGTCTGGTTTCTACTCTTAAATACGATTAACAAAAAATCTTAAAATTAACCAGGGAACAGAACACAGACATGTTTTAGTTGGTTTCTAAAATTTTATATTTAATTGCAATTACCGAAGTACGGAAGTGTAGTCCTTACATTTAAGTTATTTTACTGGTACCTATTAAAAGTTTAAAAGTAAGTACCTATAGTATGTTACAAATTCTATTAATTTAATATTTTCCTACTGCTTATGCATCTGCCTGGGGTGCATCAGTAGGGGTATCGTCGGAGCTGCTCCAAGAAGCAGACTACCTGCGGGATCGGAGTTTTGGTTCCCTTCACTTATCAAGTTGATCACCACTGATCTCCAAATAAATACTTGAATTTGACAATAACCAAAAATTTAGAATGGAACTTCTACCGATTTTTTCATTTATTACCTACTCCAAAAAATAAATTTCCTGGTTGTTCCAAGAAACAGTCCGTGACAGTTTTTAACCGTCAGAAACTAATAGACCGTCAGAGACTAATTACCGTCTGTCGATGTGCAACAAATAATAGACGAAACTGGCCTAATATGAGTTCCTAATACGAGACCACTTGTTATCTAGTAAAATATGAATTTTTATCTAGCGGTAAGCACTATAAATCGAATACTAAAAATATGTCTACACTTTACATTACAGTTTTTTAGTTTATCCCCCGTGAAAAATCAGCTGTTGAATATTTTTTTCTAAAAGTCAGTTTAGTAAAGTGTCAGCATGTAGAGCTGTGCAAATACGAGTGATTCCAGTAGCGTTACCGATTTATTTATTGATTTGCAGTGATAGATAAAATACATATACAGGGTTTACCTGTGTAAAGCTGGACAACTGAGAGCCAATTCAGCAGCGGCGAAATTAGGCGACAGCGCTAGGATGTTTAACAGTAGCGTTCCCTTGTCATCGATCAATGGAGGTACAGTTCACTTTTAGTATTGCGTTGCACTAGTGATGAAAGATAAATTGGCACCGTGACTGGGGCTTATTCTTTGCTTTTACGATAGGATGGTTATTAGCTGTTTCACAAATTGAAAGTATGACGGTACAAAGATATTTTACAGTATACATACGTCGGCGTAATTGAAGTGTTAAAAAATATTTTCAAGAAAATTAGTAGGATAATTTAGCTAAAAAAATGTTTACTTTTCGGTATAATTTATTACAATTAAAAATCAGCTATTTGTCCTTAGTGAATAATGACGTCAGGACATCAATAAAAACAACAAGTGCCAATCGACATGTCAACGTTGTTAACCTAAAGTTGAACAGGTTTGTTTTTGTCGGAAACAGTCAGAGGGGGAGCAATCGAATTTTTTGGGTTGATAGAGGAATAGTGCAACTAGCTTCGGTAGAAAAATCAGTTATACAGGATGTTTCGTTTCGGAGCTACTAAACGTCAAAGTCGAAATTTCTGCGATTTTCGTTGAAATCGGGTACAGGTAGCAATTAAATCAATGTAAATTTTTGGAAGTTGTAGAGGATCCGGCGCTTCAGGATTCTATTGAAACTGGCGAGGATCGGAAAATGGCAAGTAATTTTTTTGAATTTTTTAGGTCGAAAAAAACGTCGGATCAAAAAGGGATGCATAGGTGAAACTTTAAAATCTCACAACTTTCTTTTTGTAATACGTTTACCTAAACCTAAAATCGCCGGAAAATGGATATATTTGGGAAAATCTGGAAATTTCGATTTTTGACCCAAATATTTCACGATTTTTAATTTTTTCTGGGGTCAAAATGGTTCAAATTAAAATCCCATATACGTCGTCGGAAAGAGCTCGTCGAAATACATGATATCCATATTTTTTAGTTTATTTATTCCTTATAGGAAGGGAGCAATCCTCGAATAAATTTCGATTTTTTGACTTTTTTGCCCTCGACATCGGGACATTTGAATCACTCTGTATTTTTTCCTATCTAATTTTTTCCCACTTTTTCAACACTATCTTATAAAGGGATAATCACACTTTAAAATGAATACCGCGTAGGTCATCCAGGAGCGTATTTAAGGGGTAAAAACAGAATTTTCTTGATTTTTTCCGACAAATCCTATTTTTAACCGACATTATTCCACACTATTTTCCTTATTCAGTGAATCTTTTTAGGTTTATTTTATCCGTTAATTATCTAAGAATACCTCCCACTAATTTAAATCGCTTATTTTTTCGTTAGATTTATACATAAATAGGTTTATTTGCATTGAGGACAAGCAAAATTTAAAAATTTTCGAATTTTGGAAGACTGCCATGAAAAAAAAGAAATGCAGTTTATTACTCGAAATTATTAAGATATGATGTGTCAAAATTTCGCAAAAATGACGGTTTTTGTTGCAAAATTGAAAGGTTTCTAGACCGGTCTCGGCTTGAAATATACATTAATAAGATTTTAGGAACCTGTGCAGAGAGATTTCACTGGATGAGTTAGGCATTAAATGCAATTTTTATGGATTTTTCGATGACCCTACAACACTGGAATTCGCCATGTACTTGTTATGAGTCATAAGAACACTTTTGACGACACATCTAATGGGTTCGTTGGTTGTATGCATATTCTCTATTATAAAGAAATACAAAGAAGAAAGGAGTATAGCACCTATTCATTTCAGAATTAATTTTTGGGATAATTCACTCTCGCTTAGACCGGTCTAATTTCACAATTATTAAGGGTTTAAATTCGCGACTAACTGTATTTGAGTACGTATTTCCGATTTTTTGCACAATTATAAAATATAGAAAAAGTATTTGAGTACTTTTTTCTCATTAATACAAAAATCATTTCCATAGTGCCTTTGGATAAATGAACTAATTTGGAAAACAAGTAACTCGGACCAATAACAGAAAAAAGCCCAAATTCTGATTAACCTTTAACAAACAATTTGACAACCAAAGCTGCCAAAACCTAACTGTTCAACTAAGCAGAAAAAATATCTAAAACCGATTTAGGTTTTGTGAAATAGGTAACTTTTTGTTAAGTGTTTGTGAAACATCACAGATGAAACATACTTTCGATTGTTTCGGAAAAAGAATGTCCTTGATTGGTCAATTACCACTAGGCAAGTCCCAGGACAAAAACTCAATGGAAAATAATATCAGAAGCGAATTACATGCGAAACCGTTGTGGCCATTTGTAGGTAAGATAACTGGCGCACAAAACAATGTAGTGAATAAAAGGATGTTTTGAGGAAGAATTCGTATTATCTATATCAAATTCAATATCAATTCAAATCTAATATTTAGAAAAATTTTGTCTATTCGAACATGTCATATAGTCCGCGCAACGTTTTGCGCGGACGAGCTTTTAAGACAATAAATTTAACATAATTATATGTTTCAGTGATAACTTTGATACTACTTTTATTAGGATCCACCCACGCGAACTACGTCCTCTTATAAATATCATTTAGCATTGCCACAATTAAAAAATATACTAATTTTTTTCGTTTTAGTACATCTAAATAATAAAAGCTTCCCTTTAAAAAGTATTTTTTACATGATTTTATTTATATCACTATAGCACAATAATATGCATAATATACATAGCTTTATGCATAAGTAGCTTCGTTTGTAGACAAATTCTAAACGACAAGGTAAGTATTAAATGTATTTTTGGCTTGCTTCGCACTGTAAAACTTACTCAATAATTTCCAACTTTAATCTGCGGCAAAACGCAATTTTTTTACTAAAATACCTTTTTTCCACGTGGTATAGCATTCCTAATATGAGTCACACCAACGCTCCTAATATGAGGTTCATATTAGGACGCTAACTTTTAAAGTTTTTTTTTTAACATTTTAACAAACAACAAACCTTAAGACGAAAAGAACCAAAAATGGGGCAGAGTACTCATAATCAGAGCTGTAAAAGCCATCAGACATAAAAAAGGAAACTCGGAAGGAGTCTAAAACTTCAACGTCCGAAAAGGTTGTCATTTTTTCCTTTCGTTCTTTACTCTTTCCTAAATTCAGGAACTATTAAAATATATGTAAAAGGTGGCCGGAGTGTGAATAAATTGTCAAAAATCTGTTTAGGTGGAAAAGTCCTCCTCGATGAGTTAGATTAACAGCAGCGTACTGCGTAGAGTTAAAAAATTCGGTCAAGTGCAAGCGATGCTTGCACAATTAGTGTTCCGTGCCATCAGCCCCCCACTTAACCTGACCAAACCTCGGCCGCCCGATTTCCCCCCATCTGTCATGCTACCCGTCACCGACGGCACCGACGCTGTATCACATCGCGTATGCGCGGAGCCAAATTAAAAATTTTGAAAAATGTGTAAGGACAAAAGTTTTTCTCTAAAACCAATGGTTTAGCAGTTATAAGAAAATAAACAATTATATTTTTTATAACAATTGATCGCGCTAGAATTTTTCAGTGGTGATAATTTTCGTTCAATCTACACCTAATTCTGTTCATGATTCATTTCATTCATGTTCATGATTTTTTTCAGATGTTTCTGAGTGATCCTTCTGGTCATAAGGGTGGGGGACAGCAATTTGCAAGGGGTTTTCCCAAAAAATGTTTAAAAAAATGCATAAAACAATACATCATAAATATTGTTGAATTCGTGCTTCAATAAGCTTTCAGTTGATACCCTATACGATACCCTTGAATTTTTTTTCCATGTCCCACTTTACCCCCTGAATTACCCCCCCCCCCCCCCCCTCCAATCAAGATTAAACTTTTTATACTTTACGTCTATAGTTAGGCCACCAGACACCATCTCTATGCCAAACTTCAAATTTTTACGTGACAGACGGACAGACGGATGGACGGCCGGACGGACGGACGGATACCTAAGTGAGTCCTTAAGTGTTCCGTTTCACAGAGCACTAAAATGAAGTTTGTATGTATGGGTTGAAGAGGCAAATTGACTTTTGGAAAAAAAAAGAAAAACTGGTCTTTAGGCACAAATTTTACAAAAAACAAAAGTTAACGACAGGCTGGCTTTTTTTCCAATCAAAAAATCACCTGGGCATTGAGAACAACACTGTTTTCTTGTATGAGAAACGTATTATATTAGAAACCCAAAACCCAGCATGTCTCATATTAGGCACTCAATTTTGATAAACTGAGCTTTCTTACGTAATGTAAGTTTGCAGAAAAGCAATAATTTTAACCCTCAAAGTTATATGAAATAGAAAGTAAGCTTGCCATAGAATGTTGCAGATCCATTACAACTTAACATAGATTTAAATAATATATTAAAAATAAAAAGGAGTCTCTTATTAGGCTCCTTTCATCTGGGCTATTTATACATCTATCTAGGCCATTTCTTTTGAAAGAAAACCTGAGCGGTGTGATGTCACATAACACACACGTAATTAATAGGTATAACTTTTTTAATAATATAATATTTTCATAAGCCAACCTTACAGATATTTTTAGTAAAAGGCTTTAGACTCAGTCAGGCATGCATGACAATTATTAGTCACCTTAATAGTAAAACTAGATAAGTAGCACGGAATCGGTACTCTGAATGTACAGGAAAACTAACTGCAAATAAATAAATTTATTTTTGGCGTTGTGATGTCTAAAAGAACGTTAAATTAATTTCTATAAAAAAGGAGCCGTACCTATTTGATCATTCTCAATAACTGTCTTATTTAATTTACGAGAATTTAACACTTTTATTATCCCTCCTCGTTTCTGAGAAATTGCTGCAGAGTTTTAAGCAAACCCCTGGTATTTATTTTTCTTACAGTTTTCAAACACCAAACGCATGAAATGCTCAAAAAAAATAAGAGAATACACTGAAGCAATCTACGAGTTCTTTCAGTTTCGTAATATATTGTTTATGCAGGAAAAATGATTTGGCGGTAGTTATTATTATGACCTAATAATTTTTAAACAACTGAAGCTAAAGGTAAGTTTCAGTGGTATACATATAAATAACAACAAATAAAAATTTTGGGGCAAAAACAAAGCTGCAAACTGGAAGATTTAGTTGCCAGGGCAATACAAACCGGAATCGATTTTGTGAATTAGGCGGTTGATGTTATTAAATACCGTTTAACACAAACAGAATTAAACTCATCTGGCGAACTAGAAGGTTTAGTTTCCATGACATTAAAAACTGTTCCGACTCTCTTCTGTGATCCTGGCTGTTGGATTTTATTTGATATACTTTCGTTTAAGACGCAAATACATGTTTACGCTGACATGCAAAGCATGCATCAGATAAAATTTCAAATTCAGCTTTTAAGTTCCTTAATCCTTTTATTTCAGTAAAATTGAAACAAAGATACAACATTGATAAAAGCAATAAAAATATTTTTATATGTGCGTGTTTATAAGGCTTTAAAACTGAAAAGAAAAATCATTATTTTTCCTGGTTTACTGTACGTTGTCCGAGATTGAGATAAAAGCGAAATTTGCATTTATTTCAATTAAGTAAAGACCTACATATGTATGTACATATATACCTCAAGATTTAATTTTATTTGTAAGCCGAATTGTACAAGAAAAATTTTAATACCTTTTTTTAGATAAGACAAACTCAAGATGCCGAAAAAAGAGGTTTATGGACTTCGGCTCAAATGGCACAGGCATTGCAAGCAATAGGGAATGGAATGTCTACAAGAATCGTCATATTTAATTGTTCTTAATTTTTTCTTGTTCAAACGTTTAACAAATACTTCAAAATAAATATTAGTCGCAGGTTTTAAGCCTTATTATTTTTAGTCACATTCTAACTAACGTACTTTGTTGGTATTTACTATGGGCCTTATTAGGAACAGGATGTTCCTAAGAAGGCCCCCATACAGCTTTTTTGTTTGTAAAGGTCTTAAAACCAGGGTAAACCTATTTTCTTATTTTAAATTGCAGTTGCTACTGTTAGCCAGTTGTATAAAAGTATCTCTTCACCCATAATAACGAAAGCTGTTGCAGTGCAACAAAAAAAAAAAAATAACAACCTTCTCTTAAGTGGGCCTTATTTGACGCACTTACCTTATATACAAAATATGCTCAGCTATACAATTGCAATATTTTTTAAAGAAAAAATTCTGCAAATTTTAAATTAATTTGTAAAAATGTGAGTGAAACCCGCCGAGGAGGCGATACTAAAGCATATTCAGTATAATTTCCGGACTTGCCACTAGAACTGATCCTTAGAACAGATATTTTGTCGGACTCGGATCAGTTTCGATCTGATTCACAAAACTTCTGAAGATTGGATTGCCCATCCCCCAGTAGAGCCGGCCCAAAATGAGAATGGTACTGCACGTTCTCAATGATGCATTTTGAATTAAATCAATTTCTGTTGACACACCGATCACCTCTGTCATGTCATCGCCATGTAATCTATTCTGGATAAAAAAGTTAAAACAGTATTACATAAACATGGAGCAGAAAAGTAGGTTAAAACTTCCCAGAAATTGTGGCAACATCGCACGTTTCATAACGCACTTCTTCCATTTGACACACAGCGTAATGGTTGGTTGAGGCGTAATACTCTCGGCAGAGTATCGACCTGGTGAAATCAATACTGGCACCGACACTGGAAGTTGCGGTCGGACAGCGGTAAACTTATCTGGGTTTCAGAATACAAAGGGAACAGTTGTTGTGGCGGGAAAGTTTTCCCATTGATAAAATGACGTATTTATGGATTTGGTTTTAGGCTATTTATTAATTATGCAGTGCTATTGACATGTAAATATCTGTGTCAACCTGGGCAAAGAGAATTCGACTACAAATACGAGGAAAACACCGAAAGAGTATTGAAGTATATAATAAAAATTAAAATTAAGATTTGTTATGGGCCTGGTAAGTGCAGTCTCCAATGCCTGCTCCTTTGTCAATGTTAGTACAAACATTTTCATAGATCTCGCAATAGGGTGGCAAAGTCACTTGTCATTTATGATACCCTGTTGAAGTCTGGTCTATTTTGCGTTTAGAGATTGGCTAAAAGACAGAACCGGACTTGTACTCACCACTCAACTTCAATAATAAACACCAAGAAAATCTAGTCTCTGAAATCTATAAAGTCCAAAAGTAGAATGTTTAAAACACACACTATACAAAAACATCCACAGAAACACCACCATTAGAAACACAAAACACCAAAATCAAACGAAAATAAAACGACGCGATCTGTCGTCTCAGCTTGATACGGCCCTCTGCCACTACTGATCTAGGGACTTTTCGAAGGGTCAATCTCAGCTGTTGACTGTGATTGTCGAATGTCGAAACGCTGCGTTTTATCATAAATTGAACTCTATGTGTCTGTTGTAGCAATGATTGAATAGGTAATGACAAAATCAATTATGAGTACCGTAGCGCAGCGTAGATCCCTTATTCGTGAAAAATCTGTAAAATGACCTACATCACGAGTATATGTGGGAGGCACCCTATGCTCAAATATGAGCAATGCACTTGTAAAAGAAGACCATGATTCACTGAAGACTTTTTGTGTATTTCGCTAAAATATTAATGGTGCTGTGATCAAAAGTACGAAAACGACAGATATATTTAATAATATTCAATTTTGATTCAATAAAAAATGCTTTTGTCTATTACTTTAAAATTATTTTGTCGAAAAGGACAAGAAGTAATGAGCGCGTCAAAATCAACCTTCACCACCTAAAATATTCTTTAAATATTTTTTTAATTATTAATGAAACCTGATTGCGATCACATTCATATATTAAATAAAACAAAGGTGTCTGGTTGTCTGAAGAATAATTATTGTTTTTTCTGAAAGTAATTAGTCCACGCTTGTTTGCTAGACGCGTTTCGTCTTCCTACCATCTCTCATTAGTGCAGGAACTAGAATGCGTTTCACCAGAGAGAGTGCAACAAAACCACAGTTGAGAAAAAGCGTAAACGCGAAGCTAAAAAGCCCGTTTTTTAAACTGTGACAAAACGAACATATTTAGGTAGCTACTATTTTTTGAAATATACGGATTTGCACTATTTACAGTGAAACTTAAAATTGTTATAGATACTCAAATAAAACAATTTAAGATTATGGATTTGAAATGTCTGGGTAATGTAATAACAAAACAACTAAGTTACGTAGATGAAGTGTGCAGATTCTTATCTAGAGGAATTAAAACAGCTTTAAATCCGAAATATCGTTAATGTGCCTGGAGGAAAATTAAATAAAAAAATCAACAGATAGCGAGTTCGCATGGCTTCTTTGTAAACATCTTATACTGTGTAACAATATCTTATTACTAGAGAATTAAATTTATGAGAAATGTGCGAACAGTAATCGACGATTGTCATCGAGATACTTAATTTATAAATACCTATGTTATTGTTGCACGTGCCCATTTAAAGTATTAATTATGAAGAAGTAAGCATGCCTGAATATACAGAATCATCTATGCACTAAAAAAATCTTTTACTGTTCTGTAGACCGTGAAGGGCCTCTGTCTATATATAGTCAGTGACGTTACTTCAAGTTTTGACATACGAAAATGCGTAACTTTAGTCATTTGAATAAAATAACATCTAAGGTGTATTCTCAAATCAGAAAAGAAAAGTAAAAAACAGAGATGTCGTAATCCAATGGGCCTTATAGCAATCGACTAAAAATTGTCTTGCTTATACATTTTCTTCAATTTTTTTTGAGATACGTTTTCTCGTCGTGTCAGCGGCAATCGGGCGAAATAAAACCGAAACAGAAATTATTTTTTAAAGGAAAAGTAATGATTTGCGGCATTATTTTTTACAGACTAAGTTATAAATTATTTATAATTTCCAGATTAAGATAATTATTTTAGGCAATATTATGGAGAACGCCAGGCAGTTCAGGATTCAGGACTGAAAAACATGTAAATGCAAGACAAAAAAAAATTGTGTTTGAACCATATGCAGTAAAAGTGAAACTAATTGTCATCATTGTGTCAATTCTCTACTCTCATATTAGCCTTCTATCGTTCTCAGTTTGCTCGTAGATATTCGACACTCCATTGTTTTACAATGTTAAAACTCACAAAATTTTACAATTAAATAATTATAAAGTTTAACTTTTCTTAACGGGTGTCACATGCCCTAACGACGTCACAAACCAAAGCTACCTAAAGTTTTTCTAACGTTGTGTAACTTTTTCAGTAAGTCTTTTCGACCGTTGTTATTTGGTGTACCAGCGTAGACAGAAATAGATCCTGAAGTGTATTATATAGATCATAAGCGCCGAGTTTACAAAAATTTAGGGAGGAGGTCACGTGTCCACCAAATAGAAACGGTGGAATTGATTTACGAAGCGTATAATTATAAAAAAATACGTTTGTATTACTAAACCAGTTTTTATCCTATTAATATGAAAGAATGAAGTAGCCCTCTTAGGCATTCGTTCAGACATACGACTATCATAAACTACTACTACTACTATGCTACGCAAGTGTACTATATAGGTAGCCACAGCTTACCATACTAAGGCTGTGTATCGTTGTCAAACCTGGTTAACCGCATCGGTTTCTTCGGTGACATTAATGACAGATACTTTACAGGGACTGCGTTTCCAATCTTACCAACTTTTCAGATTACCGATACTTACGGGACACAAAACCGTAACCGAAGTTGATAACGGTACACGCCCTTAATAAAAAGAATGGTATCCCACGTAATATTTTTTAATATGGTAAAATAGCTAATACGGGGACCGACGGAATTTGGTAAAGGTAGAACATCGAAAAATAATGGATAAGTACTTATTTTTGTTAGCTGCTGATATTCACATTAAGGGGGTAGAAATTGACGTTGAAAGTTCGCAAAAAATACATTTTTGCTATATATCAACAACGAGAGGAGGCAGCGGAATGACTTAGGCTACGGTTATAGTGGATGCGTGTTCTGAAGAACTGGCGTTCTGACGAACACGTCAGAATATTTGTTCAGATAGCAGTGGTTATAGTAAATGCATATTCTGGCGAAATAGTTTTATTTTAGTAAATATCCAATATGGATGACACTGATAGTTTTGAGGACGAATAGCAGCTTTTAGAAAGTTCTTTATTAAAAATTTTACTTATGCTCAGAAAAACCGAATACGTAAATGAAGTGTTTGCTTCAAGACCAATTAATGGAGAATTTCATACGTTATTTCTAGATCTATTAAGCCAACCGAATAAGTTTTCAGATTATTTCAGGATGTCACCAGGTACATTCTACTATATTCTGCAAGAAAGTTTATTACCATTGATGTTGGAGCTTACGGCAAGCAAAGTGATGGAGGAATATTGTCTCTGTCAAATGTCTATCAACGTTTAGAGACAAATACGTTTAATAATCCATCTAATGCATATTTACCATCAACAGATATTATAACTCGTTTTGTATTATTAGGGGATGAGGCCTATCCATTAATGTCATATTTATTAAAACCATATCCCAGACAAAACCTTTCCAATGAAGAACGGATTTTTAATTATAGGCTATCTAGAGCTCGACGTTGCATTGAGTGTGCATTTGGGAAATTAGTAGCTAAATGGCGATTTTTAAAAACTGAATTGCAAATGGATGCAATGTTGATATTTTAGCGAAATGCGCATGTATATTGCATAACATAATTATCGATAGGGAAGGTGTTCCGTCACAACCTTCATATAACATGCCTAATCAAAAGATATCTGCTTCCAGGAGCTACAGTCATTGTGCAGCAATAGGAAGCCAAGCACGAGAAATCTATAAAAACTACTTTAGCTCTCCAGCAGGCTAAGTACAATTTCAATACAACATTTTTAACTAAACGGTATATGTATCCTATTTTTATAACAATAATTATACGTATGTAAAATTTTATTTTAATCCTTACTAAAATAAATACTTAAAATTACTATTCATTTCTTCCGAAATTTTTTCCCATTTTTGTCGAGAAACATATCGGTTGTGGTTTGTGGTAGTTTTCTCCTCTCATGTCCCACAAATATCTATTTTGGAAAATTAAACATAAGTTTCTCAGCATCCATTTTCACACATACAATTCGCATGAATTCGCAAGAAAAATCAAACTCATTTGAACGACTTAACTTGTTCTGAATAATTCGTACAAAATCTGACGAATGATACGCACGCAGTATAACCGCAAACGCTATATTTCTATTATTTGATCGATTCGGACGAGTTCTGATGTGTTCGTCAGAACACGCATCCACTATAACCGTAGCCTTAGAAAATGTTACTTTAAATTAGTGTTTTTTATCACCTGAGCAGAGGATAAGATAATGGAGGACAGAGAGGATGAAAAAAAATTGTTTTTCACCCTCGGCCACATTGTTCAAAAATTCAACTTCTTTAGTGGTCCACAAGCTACATGAGAAACTAGGCAAAAGGGTTTTTGAATTTTATCTTCTATGACGCAATAAAAAAAAGTAGGATTTTTTACAAACTTATCTGATACACTTGTTAATATATCTCTCCTTGATGCTAATTCGCAAACGTACTATTTGAAACTAACAACGTCCTTGTATAAGTGTCTCTTATATTTCGATCTTCTAACTGTACTCCAAATTTCATAAAAAATTTTGACAACCAGTTCTGTCGGTCTCTAAGGCAGGGAGAAGGGGGGTAATGAGTTGCATAATATCATATACAAGGACGCTGTTAGGGTCAAATAGTACATTTGCAAATTACCATCAATGTGAGATTCTATTCTAATGATTCGTCTTCATTCGATATTATTCGTTTCCGCAGGAAACCCCTAACGAAGCCGATCTTTCTATTCTCTCTTCTCCATTTATACTCGTTAGTGAAAATGAGGTGTTTGAAACAAAGAATGTAGCGCGTTTGTAATTTTGGGATAGCTTTGTAACAGGTGAAGATACATCTTTTTTCGGCATTCGTTTTATAACATAGTGGGAACTAACTTGTTAAATAATAGCATAGTAAGAACAAATTCTTAAAAAATTGCAAAAATAAAATTTTAACTGAAAAAATTTGAAAGTCAAATCCTACCTCCTTAATATGGTGAGCCCCAACTAAATTTTCTCGGGGGGTGGGCGCTCTGGTCCTTGAGCCGCCCGCAGTCTTCGCCTATGATGTAGATCTAACGCTCCCATTAATAATTTTAAAGAACAGAAATCATTTTAAAGAAGTGAAAATTTTCAGTAGACTCTAGGCGATGAGGGATAAATTTTTATCTCGGGCTTCCGCATGCGTAATAACCTCAAAAATATAAATGACGCACTTGTTAATAAGTTTACCGATTTCCTAGCATCAGTCACGTGGTGCAGTGGTATAGAATCCGCTTATTGACCCAGACGTTTTGATTCGAATCCGTGCTCGGCCGCATCTTTTTTTTAATTTTTGTCACTTAAAATATAATAAAAAATTAGGAAATCGGCTCTAAAATTGGAAATGGGTTAGCACTCCTTCCTCGATAAAAATTTTGTTTTGTCTTTTTTAAAGGTCCCGAGCAAAAAATTAATCGTGTCTAGGTACCTTAACCTAAAAATTATGTTTTGTTTGTTGTCCAGAACGGTGGATCGGAGGGCACCCTAAGGTCGGAACAGGGTTAGCACCTGGTTAGGGGCCCTGACCAGTCTCTTTCCTTGCAAGCGAAGAGGGATCGGTGCGAAAAAAGCCCACTATAGTTTTCCTCTGCGCATGCGGAAGCCCGGGATAAAATTTTATCCCACATCCCCTAGACTCCTGTAAAATTTTCTCCTATACCTACACAATAATATTGTTTGTTGCCATTAAAAGTTTTAAAAGACCAGTTGCCTTATGCCCAGAAGGATAAAGAACATAGCTATAGGGTCACGAGTTCAGAGCCAAAGCCGAGATTCTATTTTAAACGTCGATGAATGCCCCTTTAGCTCGTCAAGGAATTGCGCTCTTCCTGTTCCGGACAATGACCAAATTCAAATGCAAATTTCACTCTTGGTTCATGACTGTGCTTAACAAAATCGAGCTATACAAAATTGTAGACTAAAAGAAAACAGGCAAATTTGCGTGCAACATTATACTTGTATTATTAAGGGTTCTAAGAAATGAAAACTATTTCATAATGGAAAAAAAGAAAATCCTAAACGGGGAATTTTTCCCACTCAGAACAATAGATGAACAATCCTAAGCCTGTTCTGGTAAAAACAGAACGGTTGCTCATCTTAGTTTACACCCGACAGGACAAAGTGATTGATTTATATGGAAGTGTAAATTTTCTAGCAGTTGCTTTACACCTTCTGAAAAATCAAAACACATTTTTTGAGAAAATATCTTTTCGAGGAGTATTTCTCAAAATTTTGTTTTCGAATTTGTTGAAAAGTACTTTTCGAAAATGAGAAAACAGCTTCTTCGAAAGCATATTTTTCAAAACATTTTTTTGAAAAAGATATATCGAATATTTATTTTTTCAAAAAAAGCTTTTTTGAAACAGTAATTTACACGTAGCAGACCTTTCCAAACACAAAAAAGGTTCATTTAGGTTTTCCTAAGCTGGTAGAATTTATAATTCAGTTTTGGAAAAACTGTGTTTTCGAAAAAATATATTTTTAGGAAAATTATTTCTTAAAAAAGGCTTGTTGAAAAAATTTCGTATACCCATTTTCGAAAAACAAATAGAACAATTATTGGCCATCTTAACTTACACGCGATAGGACAAATTGTCTAATTATATAAAGGTGTAAATCTCGGTGTAAATATTATAGCATTTTTTTTTATTTATGCCTTCTGCTCACTTGGAAAGCTTTTTTCAAAAACCAATTTTTCAAAAACACATTTTTAGAAGTACAATTTTTCGAAAATACTTTGTTCCAAAATACCTACACATTTTTTCGAAAACTAGGAATATTATCCAAAAATCTTTTTTTTAAACCAATTTTTCAAATTTTTTCAAATTATTTCGAAAACATTTTTTAGAAAGTACCTACATTTTTCGAAAATAAATATTTTTAAAAAACACTTTCGAATATTTCTCTAAGAAACGCTTTTTTGAAAAAAATAATTTACGACAAACCTAAAGAAACCAAACCCAAAAAAGGGAGGTTTGTCGGAATCTTTTTCTCTATTTTGTCATTAAAATTTTTCAAGGTAGTTATGCTCAAAATTCAATTTTCGAAATACTATCTAAACAAACATAATATTTTATGTGAATCTTTCTTAGCATCCGATTTCAAGATTCCATGGATCTATACAAGGTATTATGAAAATGGTTTAATATATCGGAATGAATGACTCCTGGGGTGGTCTACAGACATGCTCAATACTTTTTGCCCCCAAATCGCACATTTTTTTAATTTAAAAAATACCCTAAACCACCCCCTATCCGACGCTTCCAGCCGCGACGCTGCCAAACTTAAATATTACGTTAACATTCAATTTTTTAACAGTTTTAGTGAAAACCGAAAATAATCCAAAGCATTTTTAATTTCAAACAATTATTTTATTAAAAATGTGTGTTTAAATTAAATTCAAGAAACTTCTTACTTAATATGGGAAAATATGGACCATTCACTCGTGGACTTGTAATTGAACTTGAAATTGTAAGCAGAACGAAACAGGCTATCTTTTACCGTTAACACACATAATTATGATTTACCTATTACGTTATTAATGAGAAGAGCATTATTTCTATCAGCTTAAACTTTCTGCCTTTAAAAAAAGGTTACAAATCAAAACGCAACACGGTGGTCGCACTAGAACCTCACATAATTTACTAACACATTCATTCCGGTGGACACTAGAGCTTTACATACTATTTTATCACACTAATTGAGCACAACTATACAGTTATATAAACACATAATCAACATTTTTCGATTAGAGTAGGAAATTTTGTCAGAAAACATTATTTTTAAAAAAAAATTAATCGCCTACCGTGCCTCCGACCTCCACCTGATTGGTCCGCTGAACACGTGCTATCAACTGTTCAGGTGACAGAAGTACAGGTAGTATCACGGATGTTATTTAAGGTAGTCGATGAGATGAATAAAGCCGTGGAAATTTTTGCCATCGGTTTATTATTTAGTGAAAGAAAATAGTTTTTAGCATTTTAATTGTGCTATTAGTACTAACAAAATATCGCACGCGGTTAGTGTTGTTGTGCGTTATAAGTTAGTAAAACACAACATTTCTGGGTGTTTTTTGACCGTTATAATTTTACTCGTGTCGTGGTATGAACAGCTGTTTTCTGGATTGTTTTATTTGTGCTATAATATTTTAACTTGTTGAAATTGAGAATTTTGGAAGAGTTAGTAAGATTTCTTTCTTTAAAGGTAACAAGATATTTCTTTAAACATGTTACATAGAATTATTATTGAGATACTTTGCAACAAGAAATTGCGGAGATGCTAACCCACAACCGATAAAATTTAGAGTGGCATTTTAATCAGAGTTTCCACCTCATTTGTTAAATGAAATTATAAGTCTACCAAAGATGAGGAAGACTTTAAAAATTGTTCTAATTTTTAGGTTTTTTATAAATCATGTGATAGAAACACCACTTTAACTTTTATCGTTTATGGGTTAGCGTTGCTGGAATTTATAGTTCCAAAATCTCACTATTACCTAAGTGTTATTATGGGTTGCCTATACTTTGTCACGAATATCAAATAACTTGTCTATTAAAACTGGGCGTACCCTAAGAGGGTTGTTCTGTTCAATAAATAAATAAATCTTTAGTTTTCAGTTTTTCAATATTTAGTACCCACTCATGGTAAAAAATATTGTGAATTCTTTTAAGCATTGTATTTAGTTAGTTAGTGGAACGACTTTTCATTAATGGCTATACCTACTGTTTTGTTAGTGTGTTAAGTTTAATGTAAAAATTAGAGATTTTACTTTAAAAGTAACAAAAACATTAGTTTTCAGATTTTACGTATCAGACGGAGACATGCAGCTACGTAGTGATTTTAATGGTGCAGATAGCGGATGCAGCTTTTGTTAGTGTTAATTTTATTAGTCAAGCGTTGGTTTCTTGCGTTAAATTAATGACTATACTGTATTATCAGTGTTGTCTGGTATATTGGTTTTGGTAATCTTAAACATTTTGTATAGTGTATTTTAAAGGGATTTTAATGTAAAGATAACAATAACATTATTTCGTATGGTGCTTTGTTACATAGAAAAAATTATTGATAGAATTGACAATTTATTCGGTATCGTGTGTTTCTTGCCAGTGGTGGAAAGCTTAAGGGGCGAGATTACCAGCGAAGCGCATTTATGAATATTTTTCTGAATCTGAATTCATACCAGGATTTACCCGTTTCAGTATATGCAGTGAAATTCATAACACCATGTATATCAAGCGATATAATAATATAATGTGTATCTAAAAAGGTACATACATATCCATTTCTATCATATGGATCATAGGGACAAAAGTAGATTTCTGATTCTGTTTCCCGAATTTACAGTAGTTGATTCTGAAGAACCACTTCCAAACAGTTTGCAATCCCAGAAAGTGGTAAATAGAATGGGTAATAATAATTCTGTTGGGGAAACCCAACCGTTCGGTTAATTTTATAACTATTTGTATTCTAAATAATCCCCTTCAAATAAACAAGCTCAAACTTGTCTCCTTTGTAAATTTAACTTGCATAAAAACACGCAGTTATCGGCAAAACATAAAGACTATTTCGGCTAAAACATCTTAAGAAAATCTTTCTTTTAATGTAGCTCTTCTAAAGCACCGACACGTTGTCGGCGACCGTCAAAGGCTTAGTTTCCTTTGAAGATTTCTTATCTCTTAGTTTTATTACGTACCGTGCTAAAAATATAGTTCTAGTAAATGAAAAAGATGGCTAGCAACCATGACAACAAGTATCAACCCCTTTACGTCTCTTAGCCGTGCAGCGGATCCAGTTCCGCCTCTTCCTAATGTTTAATGGTCAGAAAAGATTTACGTCATCGCGAAGGCGACTATGACTGGTCGGGCGGAGCGCAAAAAAGGTGGTCCATATCACTTCGACTTGCTTCCCGTCGAAGAGAGATCATCATTCCAACAACTACCACAAAGAAAGACTGTTGCGCCCCTTGGCGCAACAGAATCGCAAAGGTCAAGTAAGACCGAACCTCAATTAGTGCGAGAAAAAACTCCCCCTTTGTTTCTCTTAGGCATAGTCCTGTAAATGTAAATTAATGCGGGAAAAACTCCCCCTTTTCTCTTAGGCATAGTCATGTAAATTAGTGCGGGAAAAAACTCCCCCTGTTTCTCTTAGACATAGTCCTGTAAAAGTAAATTAGTGCGGGAAAAACTCCCCCTTTTTCTTAGGCATAGTCCTATATTTCATTTCATAAAACAAAAAAAGTCATAGTTAATATACGACAATAACATCTCGTATCTCGTAATAACAGAATGTGAAGAATACACGTCATGGTTTTGTTAGTGTCAAGAATAATGGTTGTACTTATTTACCAGAAATAAATACCGATTGTTAGTGAAATTGATGTCTTTCACTATTTACAAGTCGCGGCTGCCGGAGATCGCGCATTCAGATGAAGCTGAACCAGCCTCTTATGGAAATATTTTACGGTAAGGTGGAGGTAGGGTTAAAATAGAGCCTTATCCATCCAAATTCCATTATGGTTTTACAGTATTTATTAGGTAATTCCCTAACCTAATTTTAGTAAATGTGTATTTCCAGTAGTTTTAGCCAGGGATGTATCGAAAGCGGTATGTTTGGGGGGGGGGGGGGGAGGAATGGAGGAAAAATATCCAACTATGCGAAGCTAAAAACACAAAATTGTCGACTGTTTTGCAAATCCTCTCCGAGAAAAACTGTTGACGTTTTATTTTATATTTGGTCGAACTTTTTTACATTTTCTGGAATTAAATTGTCGACCTTTTTGCGAATATTTCCAAAATTCCAAAACTCAGTTGTCGACGTTTCTTGGTACCAGGTCCGAAAAGAAAACTCGTACTCTAATTAGCCAATTCGAGCGCCTAAGGGGGGTACTCATCCCCCATGAATACGCCCTTGGTTTTAAGCTTTAAGTTAAAAGAAAAAATGTGTATTAACAAAGTTTTGGTTCATGTAATTAACTTGAATAATATCTCTAAAGTTTAAATGTGTTATTGTTAATTATAAGCAGCACTTAGTAATAAATGATATTGCTAAATTAAGTTGATGTTAAAATGATGCTTTTGATCTTTGTTACTAATGGTTTTCTTTTAGTGCTCCGCCTACAGCCAAGAATCGATCAATGCTTCCGTAAAGTACACATACATAGAAGTCATTGAACTTTTTTTACGGTGAATGTATACACATAAATTTACTGGTGTAGGTTAACAAAGAGTTATGACCATTGTTGAGATTTTTATAATTGATAAATTTAGATTTTCTACAGGAAATATGAAGAAAACCACGATCAATAACATTTATTAGCCCAAGAACTACATCCATGGACAAAAAAATTATACATTTAATTCATAGTCTAAGTGACAGATTTCTAAAAAAGTCCAATAAAAAACGTTTAAACTTTGAGTCAAATGTACGTTACGTACACTATACACTGTAACTGTGACACTGTAGTGTTAAAAATATAAGGAAATTACGTTTTTTAGATTTGTAGATATAGAAAATTTCATTTATTTGATCTTTTTGTAAATTTTCATTTTAGCCTTTTGTAATTCCTATGTTTTTGTCTCTCACACGCAAGGTCATATCCAGCACCCATCATAATCCTACCATCGATAGATTATATCAATGGACTAACAAACAGTATTGCCGAATATGAGAAATTTACGGAACAAATTCTTCATTTTGTAACCAGAGTCGGTATCCTACAACGGGCGTGCGCCTTGCAGAACGCTCAGCTGATAACAGATAGGACCGTACTTTAAAGATTAGTACTTATTCAGTACATAATATACATACATATACGTTGCCTTTGCTTCACTCTCTTATTGATTAAATGCTAATCTTTTTTTGTTACAATATTCAAAATATAACCAACTGTAATTGAATTTTATTAATCGTAAAAAGTTAGTTCTTACTCTTGAGGTTTTTGTTTTTACTAAAAGTAAAAGGGACTATCGTTAATTGGTATTAAATACTTCCTGATACACCTCTGAAATAGTTTAATTCCTACAGGTAAAACAAAATGTGTATTAGTTTGCCATTAAAAAGATTTTTGCAAAAAAAAACAAAGAATATCGAAGAAAGGATAAACTAGAAAACGGACAAAGCAAACACATTTTTGTGTTAAACATTTTCTACATTATTTAGTTTTTAATAAGATCTTCAATTGATTTATTAAAGTAGTTTTGGCCTATTTTTACAAAAGATGGTACATTCCAATGCAAAGGAAGTTTATTCAGTTTCAACAGCAGAACTTCGATTAGTTTTTATTATAAAATGATCAAAAAGTCTTAACGACTCTCACTCAAAAGAAATGGGTGTATGGTGTTTGAATGGTGCTTTCCGACGTGTACACTGTAAAAAAATTGGAGGAAATCTAGAACAGTGATGTGTAAATGTCAATGAATCTTCAACTGAAGTTGCATTAGTAGAGCATTAGCTGAGCCCCGGATATCCATATTGCCCCCCCCCCCACTCCCGCGAAAATTATGTATATGCATTATGCTTTCATATGTATGATGTATGTATATATGAAAATTGTGCACCCCTCCCCCCCTCCGAAATTATCAAATGCCCTCCCTGACAAAAATGTCTGGATTCAACACTGTTTGGGACTTGTAGCAGCAAGACAGAAGTTGTAGTTCAATCCATGAGTGTTTCTAGATTTTGTATGTGACAATGCTCGTTAAACTAAACAAGATTTCTGGTATCCCAACATAAGACTAACGGAAATTTGTGTCACACGATGTGTGCCAATCTAGGTCAATAACAAACATGATGGATAAGGATATTAAAAGCCACATATCAAGTGTTGTCCGATCTTGATATTATCTGCTTGTCGGAAATTAAAGAATGCGGGCATGGGTGCTCGATAATTTTGTGAGATAAGGTGTGACATGACAATAATGACAATTTGTTGCGACTCTACAATATAGGTACACTTATAGCATATAGTACATTATAGCTGTGGCATAGTATTATTTTTGTATGTTTGTCTTGCACTAGGATACCCCATGTCCCTCAATGTAAACTCTACCTATTAGATCTATTAGTATGAGAATGTTCCTCAGCGAAAAGGAATAGAATAGATATTTGGTGGTGGTGTGCCATTTTGTTTTTTTTTCTAATGGAAAGGATATTCTTGCGATACATATATGTAATTTAAAAGGTCTCGATAAGTGGAGTATTATAACCTCGGTCTGTGGTGAATTAGGAACAAAAAGCGTTTAGCTGATTCTTGCACAATTCTTTTAAAAAATATATTTTCGAGCCACGCCTTTTAGATTTGTGAGAGTATGCCTACTTGTGATAATTGCACAAAGATGTACAATTTCTAGATTATACTGTATTACAGCATACCACTCCACTTTTTAGGACTGTCAACCTTCTGTAACATCATTATTGGGTTTGTTATTAACAGTAATTACCGACATTTATTAATTATCAATATAGTACGTATTATTTGCTAGGCCTTTTAATTATAAGAGAACTAAAAGTAAAAGGAACATGTAATTTGTAAGCGACATTCAAATTGCATTGTAGTTTCTGTGCAATACCCGGCATAGTTTAAAAACTCTGTAATTCTGCCCTGAATTCCTTTAACTCGCGATGGCATTTTACAGAAAAATAATAAAACACAATTTTGATTTTTCTTAAAATTGATACGTTCATTTTAATTATCTTTGCGGAAAATCGGTTTTAGGTTTAAAAAGCGTAGTTCTTTCTTTATTGCTATGTAGACAATACTTTGTTTTTAGTGGATTTGTCTACATCCTTTGTTCATTATCTTTTTTTGGGTTTTTGATGATTTTCTCACCAAATAAATTACTTAAGATTTAAGTGTACAACTTTTGACTTTACCATAAGTTTGATAATATCTCACTTATAGCGCATAGTTTGGGAAAGTTTCCACAAATTAGAAAAAATTAAGGCATCAACTAAATAGAAACCTAGGGCAAAATCGAAAATCGAAGTTCTGTCTCGTGACCAAGTCATTCCAGAAAAACGTGGAACACGCTGGAAAATCTTTATTATGTATAAAAAGAAGTGTTACGACTGGTATATCAGTGCACAACCTAGACCTCTCACTTAAAAAGTTATAGAAATAGCGTCTTCGAAATTCGAGAAGAGCTGTATTTGACTGTAAGATTTTTTTTAACAAAGTCTGTATCTCGCAAATCGCTTAAAGATGTTAAATTCATCACGTAAACTCTTTACAAGATATCAGCAAATAACTGTTTCCGCTTCTTGAAATTCAGTCCTTAAGGGTTGAAAAGGGGTGTAATGTTTTTTTAAAGTACATAAATCGATGAAGGTAATTTAAATTCAGCACCTAA
The DNA here is from genome assembly GCA_963971165.1 of Philopedon plagiatum. NCBI lineage: Eukaryota > Metazoa > Arthropoda > Insecta > Coleoptera > Curculionidae > Philopedon > Philopedon plagiatum. The sequence continues at coordinate 64,001,047 of OZ020194.1, forward strand.
GCTCCTCCTAGGAAACAAGCAAACAATTGTTTGTCAGTTTCTTAAAATTTAGCCCTCAAAACTCAAAAGGGGTAAAAGGAGGTTAAAACGTGATCTTCCATGTGTATATTGGGCCTTACAAATTGCTGAACGCGGGTTAAATTCAGCATAAACTCGACTCTTAACTCAAACACATTCTTGTCCATTTTCAACCAATTTTCAACCAATAAGGAGTAAAATTTATTCTTAGGTTATCTTAAACATTTACTAAACACGGCAATATAGTATCTTAATTTTTGATTTGTAGGGCTAAAAATTAATTTCAGGATTTTTCCCTAAAATGGGGCGATTTATGTGTGTTAAATATTTATTTTAAAGTCTCTAAAATATTTACCAGGGCTTTGTAAAATTTAGCGGTTATGTTACGAGGTTAAAGTTATCTAGAGGCGGGTTGTTATGAAAACCATATGAGTTCACATGGCCTTACCGTTGAATAACCAGGTAGCAGATTGGTAACTAAGCAACGTCATTATTACGATGTCATGCCTGAAGCCATATGAAATTAACTGGTTAACCGCTTCGACGAAACACTAACCTCACTTTTAATGGTTGGAACTTTATGTATTTGTCGACCCCTATCCTTGTGTGTGGTGGGACCACAAAACTTGTAGTCCTCGTTATTTTAGAATTATGAAATAATAGTGGCTTTTTATTTGCCACCTGTCTTAGATGCGCCAAGGTAGTCAGAGACCAGAGAGGGTATGATAAATTTAATGAGGCAAAAAAGAGACACACGGATCTGACTATCTCTGCTCAGCTAAGACCAGTGGCAAATAATAAGCAACTAAAGATGAACTTAAATCATACCGACCTAGTACCTGTTTTAGGGGCCCTGGTCCATGGTTATACCGCTAATTTAAATCACTGTTTAGCATAGTGAACGCTTCAATCGCAGCTATTTGACAAATTGCGATAATTTATAGGTACTTCATTTTGGGATTGTACCCACTAACCTACAGTACATTGTTCTCTTAAGGGCTTACGCTAAAAGGTGCTAACATTTTTATATATCCAAACCAAGTTTCAAGAGTTGCATCAAAATTTCCTTTCTATCTTCAAAATATATATTTTTACCATTTATTTTCACTTTAATAGCTTCTATTGTGGCCTCCACTATTTATAAGATTTATAAAACACAACTTTAACATCATAACCAGCATTTATAACCATATCTCCGATATAGTTAGAGTAAAATTCAATCATATAAAGTACAATGACGTTGGTGCCGGCGAAGAGATTGTTGCGACGATTGTTGGTCGTCTCTCTCGAACCTTGTGTGACTTCATTAAAAACCAGTGGTGGCGTATCGTAATGACCTTACAAGTTAAATATTAATTATTTAAATTTATGTAGCTACCAATTTTTTTAAGTTGTTAGGTGTTATAGGAACTTAAAGCTTGTATATTTTCATAAGATCTTGACTTTACATCGAGAATCAAAATTTGGATGAGTTCAGCGTTCAATCAAGTACCCTTCTTTTTTCACGCGATGATATTTTTTTATTAACGGCTTTACTTTTATTAGTTATTTACAGAGTACTAAATATTATTATTTATTAAGTTGGAACATGGGTATTTTAAAAAATTAAAAACTATGTTTTACTCAAGTACGCATTCATTTAATCAGAATCTGATAAATAATTGCAACCTTGGTTGCTGGAGCTTGAACTGCTGTCAAAATCGGATTCGTCTGAGGAACCTGTGTTTACAGTGAATTTTAAATGATCAAGTGCTGCATCAAAAATGTGTTCTCTGTCAATCAGTTCTTGTTCATGCTTCTTTACATGCTGGCAAATTTTTACCCATTCTTCAACTGTTATTTCAGAGAACTTCTGTCTGGTTAAGGCCTCTACATCTGCTAGTTTGAATGTTGTATTCCTACTTGCCACCCATTTTTTTACGTTGCCCAATTTTTTTTCAATTGGGTTTAGTTCTGGATGATAGGGTGGCAAGCATAAAACAGAATGTCCATGTGTTTCCAATAATTCGTCCAACTTAGTTTTTGTGCAATATTTGTCCTTATTTTGTAAAATTATTTGGTATAATTCCGGTTTTGTAAGCTTTTCATCAAATCTGATGTCGTTTTCTTTCAGCCAGTCTACCATTTCTTGTTTTTTATTTCCGGAGGTAATATTTTTTTTCACAGGAACATTATGGTAGGATGCGTTGTCAACTACCAATACCGATTTTGTAGGCAAGTTAGGGATCAGTTGGTGTTCTGCCCATCTCATGAAATTTGCATGGTTCATATCGTCGTGATAATCCCCACTTTTCGAACCTAAAACAAAAAATATTATCTTATCAAAATTAAGTTTCAATAAAAAAAACGCTGCAGTTATTGTATTGTTATCATTGGTATGTATTGGCTAAGTTTTATTATTTATCTATATATTTAATAATAACTTAGACATAACATTGTGTCATTATTTAAAAAAAAAATGTAATTTATCATTTTCTGTTAACTATTCTAATAGGAAAAACTCTTACCGGAACGAAATATTAGTAAACCATTGTTAACAAAGCCGTTTTCGCCACCTGCATGAACAATTATAAGGCGTTGTCCCTTGGAAATAGGCTTTTTAATACCTTTTAGGCTATCATCAAACCATCCTTGATCCGAGGTGTGACTGCTATGTATATATGTTTCGTCAGTATAGACTATATTGCGCCCTTCCTTTCTATACTCTGTTATAGTTTTTAAATATTTAATTCTTTTTAACCTTATATCATATTTTTCTAGTAATGCCTTCCTATTATCGTCGGTTTTTCTCCATCTGTAAACGTAAAATAAATTATTAAAGTACTATTTATTTAGTACCTGAATTATAAAGTTTAAATACATTTAGTATACAGGTATTTTTAGAGCATTTTGTTGCATGATACAAATGTTAACATTTAAGAGTAGGTAGGTAACTTATTAGAACCTACCTTTGTTTAACCAATATATGATTTGCCCTAGTAGGTTGGATAAATCCCATTTTGATCATTCTTAATAAACTTTTATAAACTATTTTAAAAATTTAACAAATTCGTTATGGTACACTTACCTATCAATTTTTTTTAATAGTCTTCCTAGGGATGATATACTTAATGGTTCACGGATGATGCCTCTTTCCTTAATTTTGTCCAAAATCACTAAAGGATGAGACAAAAAAAGTTTATTAAAATTATTCGGAACAGCTATTACAATTAATATTATTTTTAAAAAAATTGAACATACTTCAAAAATTTAGAAATACCAATATTTCGGTTAAGTCGGTTAAAAATTAAGCATATACAAATTCTTACATTTAAGAGTTGGTCTTCGTTTTTCTTCTACATAAAAGTTATGTACCGTTGCTCGAATGTATTTTATTTGCGAAAAGGTTATAGAATCAACTTTTCTTGGCAGTTTGGGTCGTACCTTTCTGGGCGAAGTAAAAGAACAACTGGGGCTATTACCCATACTGGACGATTCCTTCTGAATTTTATGGTAAGATGTTTTGGATATTTTTGTAGCTGCCAAAGCACGCTCCCTAAAAATAAAAAAATAAATTATACTGTGCCCATTTTTACAAAAATTAATATAACCAACCTACCTATGTCTTTTTAAAGGAATCGTTATTCCTTCTTCTGCCTCCTTGTACATAAACTCAGAGACATTGTTAATAATTTCTCTAGCTTGACTGCGAATAATAAGTCCTCTTTTCCCGACTTTCTTAGGCGACATTTTTCACTTTTTCAGGAACTACAATAAACAACAACAAACCCCCGTAGGCACGTTTATTTTCAAGTCTAGTCAAATTGTCAGTTGGGGGTATGTGCGTTGCCACATTTATTTTCTCCGCGATAAGAATCCCTTCTACAAGTTGGTCGGAATCACCGTGCTATTTTTAATGCAATCAGCTGATTGCTGTTTGACGCTGGCGATGTTGAACAACGTCGCTGCTCAAGCTCGTCGGTGGTTCACAGCAAAACTAAAGCGGTAAAGTTTATATGCATATGCATAAGGGTCTAAATCTTGGACTGGATGTATTTCGCCGCTTCATTCTTTTGCTGACCGATATTAAATGAGTGACGACAGACATTTTTAACCACAAGTTTTCCCTCCGCCGGCACCAACGTCATTGTACTTTATACGATTGAATTTTACTTTATCAATTTGCCAAACCGCGGTCATAGATGACGTCATTACTTGCCATTTGAAATGAAACGGTAACTGGCGGTTACTATAACCCGGGTCATCTGAAATCATCTATAGTGTATAATAATTTAAGGATTTTTTAATTTTAACTTATCTGCAAATTAACTATGCGTCCAAAATTTTCTATTCGATTTATAAAATGCCAGAGGAATTTGTTTTTGGAAGTATGGTTTAAATTATCCTTTATAACCGATTCTAACCAACAAATAAATAATGCAAACGTTTCTTTGTTGCTTAAATTTCAGGAAATATTAGACCGATATGAACCATTGTTTCATTGGTTAATAGTTTGGATATTGCTGGTATCGTAGATTGTATACATTTGTTACCCGTGGCCTCAAACGTGCGAAACACGAAACATAATCAACCTTATATTACAGATCATCTCATGTTCGATTAGATCAGTGACACCCAAAGTAGAGTTGATACAAACCAGTATTTTTCGGTAACAGGTACGTTACGTTCCAGTTCCAAGTTCATACCTGTTCCAAATACCTGTTATTTTTTACCTAGTACATTACAAAGTACAAATTATCTGTGATTTATAGAGACGGCGTTCTGGTTCTGCGTTCAAAATCGTAAGGGAATTTTTACGATAACTGGCAACATCGCAACATCAAGTAGTAAAATAAGATAAGTTATGTTAAATGTAAAGTTCACATTTTATTCACCGATTTAATATAGAAATAAAAATTCTCTCTTGAAAGATAAAATAATCTCTTTTTCCTTCTTAAAATCAAAGGAGCTGCAGCCAGGTCGAAGTTTCACGATGGCAAGCGCTAATACGGTGCCGCGGTGGTGCGATATATTACTATGAGGCCAAATTTTTGACAAAAGTTAAATTAATTTATTTTAAAATTATTATTTTATAATGAGTTAAGGCTAACCAAAGTACGTACAGAAAAATAAAATTATCACAGTAATTAAATATTTTTAAGTATTAAGTTATAAGTACGTTAAAACATACATATAATTTAATATTTAAAAATATTTAAGAACTGATAATTTTGTTTTTCTTTACGTTCTTTGGTTAGCCTTAACTCATGTTAAAATAATAATTTTAAAATTAATTTAAATACTTGACTTTTGTCAAAAAATTGGTCTGATATTGATATTCTAGACCACCGTATTGGTGCACTGCTCAATAGTTTAGTTTAGTTTAGTTTTATTTATTTGTCCATAGGCTATTTACAATCTGGCGCACGCAGGGGAGGGGCTGGAGGGCTGCAGCACCCCCAGATCAACATCCTAGACACACAAAAATTTAAAAAGTGCACTACTAATTGAAGAAATCCACCAAAATGTATTATTCAGCACATCCCTATTATTTTATACCAAATATCAAAATACTGAAAATACTCCAAACACCGCGGCAGATATCGGGACCGGCGGCGCTCGCTGCTCGGCTGCTTAACCAAGAGTATTTTACGTAAATAATACTTTACACGTATTTCCTCTACTGAACGGCCGACGCGTGACTCCGACCCGATACTCCATCGAGGCAAAATATCGCGTTCGCGTACATGAGTATTTAAATACGCCCCTAGTATTTTTGGTAAATTCGATACCTGTTACCTGTACCTACCCGTTATGCGGTCATAACTGTTACAAAATACGCGTTCCTAGTATTTTGTATCAACTCTAACCCAAAGAGTGCGCTGCGGCGCCCCCAGCTGCTTCTTCACAGGGGCGGCACGCCGCGCCGCCGCCGCGATTTTTACAATAAATTTCATGTTTTAAATTTTTAATTGAATATGGATCAAATCATAAGAGATGTCAACTTAAATGAAATTACAACGGGTATCTTAGGTGTAATACATATGTAACTCGAAGTTTCTATGTAACGGCCCCCTCTCTGGGGCGCCTAGAAAAATATTTGATTCATCAAAGGCGCCGGGAATCGAAAAAGTTTGGGAACCACTGGATTAGATAGTTGGTGGTCTAGCGGTTACATGCTCTAATTTATTTTATCCCAAAGTTTCGCGCGCGTATGTATAACACGAAATACGTGAGCAGGATGGACGTGGACAATTTGTGTGCTAAAAAGTTGCTTAGAGTCTCAGAACCGAATATATAACACATATAAGGGTCACTCCTGCGCGGCACTGTGATGTTCTAAGATCAAAGCATCGCCGCCAGCAGCCGAATGTATTTTCTCGAATTTTAAGACTTGGGAGGTCGCAGACGGAAATCCCAAATTACGAGGGCGATACGTGCACGCGATATGTGTAAGCGGGCCGAGCTGTTTTACGAGGGTTACTCTGTAGGAACGGAATAAAACTAAAAGTAAACTACAGTTTTTTAATTAATCAGTTGTATTAACATAAAGTTATATAAGAACGCAGTTCAATTTGTTAGCAACAACACTGCAAACTATTATTTATCTACAATAAAGTAGTTACAATAGAAACAACATTAAAGTGTGTTTTAGATCGATCAAATAATAAACTTAATATATCGGATAAAAAGAAACTGAGAATATATTTTTTAAATACATGAAGGGAAATATTTTTATTTAAAAACACACAGTTGAGCTGCGTTCTTTACTTATAGTTAGTTAAATTTGAAATAAAGAAAAAGTTATTGGATTACTGTTTTTTCTTAACCTAAGTATATACAATATAATTTGCGTAAAGTAAGTTCCAGCACCTACAAATAAATTAAATACTAAGTTTGTTTTTTATTAGAAATCAGTTAATACTGAAAAAACGAGTGGTAATGTAATATACCTAAAATAACTAAGAAATTATTAGCGGCGTAACAGACCTTCCGAGATTTTGACAGATGTTACCGTTTTGGGGTTCCTAGATGACAACAATGTATGTTGTCCATTTCCGTCTTCCTGTCTGTCGGTCTATCTGTTAGCCCGACAGCTCCAAAACTAGTTGACGGAAAAGGATGAAATTTTGTATGCAAAGTACGCCTTAACCCTACTCGAAAAAGTATATCTTTTGTGTTCAATATATACACGGTGAACACTATAAAAAATTAAAATGTTAAGATTTTTGGTTAAATTTTATAATTTAATATGACAGTTATAGAAGAATAGTTAAATATTTAATGAATCCAACCATATTGTGAGAAAGTTATACAAAGTGACAAAGTTTGTTTTTCTTTCTTTACCTACTGTTCTGTTTAAAGGTAGGCAAGTTCCAAGTGGTATATATTATATTCATAAAAGAAGGCACATTAATTTGTAATTATATTGGGATCATAATCGATTATTTCGGTACATGCCTTATTGTCATGGCAGTATGTTGACGATAGGAGCAAAACAAAAGGAACGTTGTTTGTCATTCTAAATAAAATATTTAAAAAATCGACAAATATAAGTTAAAAAAAATTGTAAGGTACAACTACATGGGACCTTCACAGAATGATTGGCTAGGGTCTAGGCTATCTGAAATGGCCAATTATAACATTTTTTGGAAGGTCAAATTTTTTTATGACGAAAAATGTCATAAATGTGACAAAATTAATGTCTCTTACATTTTTACACATACCTCGCGAACTAATCGAGATAGTTCCGTTATATATTTTTTAATCCATAGAAGAAATGTGAGCGAAGGCTACTGAGTCATTTGGTTTTTTTGAAAACTCTAGTTTTTTTTTTGTAAAACTTGGTGAAACTTCAACATGTAGGTACTTTAATTGCAGCACTTTTTTCAGTAAGCGAGAAACTTTTATGTTTTAAAGAATTTGGTCATACCATCTGCATACGAAGGAAAGCCAAAACATCGACGAAGTTTAAAAAAAAAACGCAGTTTCTACGACTTATAGTGTTCAAGTTTTCGTTAGTTAAAATCGAAAGATTCGGCTGCCGCGTGACCCAAAACGTCTCGCCATATTAATGCTCGTCTGCGCGCAGTGCTGGGCGATGTTAGAATGTTTAAAAAACATCGATGTTCTCTTATTGATATTCGATGTTTTGCCATCGATGTTAGGGGTCATAAACATCGATGATTATCTTTCGATGTTCGACCATCGACCTTCCGTTCCGAATCTATTGACAAAAGATTTTGGGAGCTAAATTAATAAACATTATTTATTTATTTTTACGTTCTTTAATTTTGTAAGGGTATGCAATTCTTTTGTTTTTATTTTTACTACACAAACAGATTAACACCACCACCAGAACGAAAAAGTAAAAAAATGTTCAACACACAAAAAAGTATTAATTTAAATTTATTCAGTCACCCCTATATAAACAACACAGAACTCTCCGTCCGCTTATTTGGTCCACTTTATACCACCACGCGTCGTCGAATGAATCACCTCGGGCGAATTTGCCCTCAAGCGGGGACGAGATGAGAAGGGAAAATTTCGTCGCGCAGTCTCGGGCGTGTTCGCGCTTATTGGAGAGTGATCCTTCTATGTGTTATATATTCGGTGGTCTCAGTTTACTAAACCAAAAGAGTTTAAAGTTTCTATATACATATTTCCATTCCTGATGGTCACTTATATATCTACAGGGAATGTCACCAAGATTGGTTTTTGGGCGTGTTACAAGTACGGGTTTTTAGTAATACATACAAAGAATACAATTATGCCAGTGGCGTGCAGACAATGTAGGCAAAAAGGCATTGCCTACCCCAGTAAAATCGTAAAATCACGATAAAAAAATGATAAAATTTCCCAATTTAATTTTTATAGAAATATCGAATTATGCGTTTCCTTATCTATTTTTCATTAAACCATTTATTGTCTATACTCTTACAGTCTATACCATCAAGGAATGTTCCAATAAATAATATAACGTTGTCGTCGATATGATAAATCGTCCAATAATCGCGTCATTTTCCACGTGGCGTTCATGTTGGCCAACTTAATTTCAGTTTGACATGGTTTTTCGGCTTTAAAATTTTTAACAATAACATTATAAGTATATTAAGTATAGCTTCATATTCTATAGGTACTTTTTAACGTATTAATAAAAATTCCAAGATATTTTATGATTTATTTTCTGAATAAAATCTGAATAAAATCATTATACACGTTGAACCTTTAAATAATTCAATGAAAATTGCTTGCATGATATGAAGCTCTACTTAATATACTTATATTATACCTACTTATATATACTTATATTATTGCTAAAAATTTTAAAGTCGAAAAATCATGTCAAAATTAAATTAAGTTGGCTAACATGGACGCCACGTGGAAAATACCGCCTTAACCGACCGGAATCAAAATAACATTTCCCTTGTAGGTGCCCCATAAGAGCGCGATGAAGGTGGACAAAATATTTATTGGACGGGAGAGCGACATTTGAAGGCAGCACCTTTATATATCTGATTAAAGTACGAATTTAATTGTATAATAATTGTATAATTCGAAATTTAAAAAGACGTTTCTTAAATGAAAAGTTAAATGACTAGACACAAATAAAATGGTTTAACCTTTCCAAATGTGATTTTTTATGCGAAAGGTAAGAAATATAATTTTACTATTTTATTTTATCTTTTTTGCCTACCATGCTTTCAACGTCACTGCACGCCACTGATAAAAATTAGATGCAAAGAAAGCATTGTTAAATTGTGTGAAAGCGCACCCAGGATTTCGTCTTGAGGGGGGGGGGGGTTGAATAGTTCAAATCGGGGGATTTTTCAATTAGTAGTGCACCTTTTTAATTTTTGTGTGTCTAGGAAGTTGGTCGGAGGAGGGCTGTGGCTCCCAGCCCCCCTCCGGGTACGCGACTGAAAGAGATAGGTAACACAAAAGAAAAGAACCAAAAAAAAAACTTTAAATATGTATATAATTACCTTTGGTAATCCACTTCTTGCCGGTAATCACTTGGAAAGGAAAGTATCATAATCGAACCCTGTGAAAGAGGTCTCCAGGCTGTTCCTAGAGTCATGTTGATTGCTCCCCCAAAAGTTTGCTTTCGGAGGTTGGAGCCTGTGTTATTCACCAATGGCTGTTAGTGAAGGAAGATTCCAAGGGTTGTAACCTTTATTATGACTGAAACAAAATAGAGAGATTATATTTATTATTTATTATTGTTTTTTATTTCTAGGATTATTCATTCGGTTTCAAGCTCAAATGTTAAAATCTAGATAAGAGATTTTTAAAGGATTCTGTAGTGTAATCATCAGGCACGTAACTAGACCTACATTTTTGGAGGGGCACAGAGGGGGCACCTGATAATTAAAAGTGGGCACATATATTTGGCAGAATTTTACAAGCAATTTTGAAGGGTATATATGGTATAAATGTCAAAAACAATATGTTCGCAGATCCGCAGATGGATTTTATAAGAGGACAAATTAAACAAATTTTGAAAGATAACAAAAAAGTTTTGCTAAAAAAAGATTCAACCAAAACCTAGGTTTCTATAGGATTAGACATATAGGCATCTCATTTATAATTTTATCTTAAAAGATGATTTTCTTGCAGTGCTTTTTGTTCGGTACAGTGACGGGGTACAAATTTAATATTTACAAATAAATAAATTTTTAGGTGAATTTTTTAGAGTTCTTTCTGTTTGGTACAGAGTGACGTGGTATAAATTCAATATTTACAAAAAGATAAATTTCTAAAATTTTTTGGGTGGGCACTAGGGTGCCCCATTTTTGGAAAATTTGTAATCAACGTTAAATACGGTAAACGTTGTGTCTATGGTCCAAAATGATATATTCAATGTTTCTATTGTTATACAGGTACCTACATATAAATTGTAAATTTTCGTGCATGAAGTGCACAATTACTAGTAGGCAGATTGAAAAATTTTATGTAAGATCAAATTAATAATAAAAAAATTTACAGAAACTTTTTTGTAAAAGGTTGGTATTGTGTTAATTGGGGTAAAATTAATAGAGGTTCCAGTTTCATACAAAGAGTTCTAGAGTTATTTTTTGGTTTTTATTGATAGTTCCTTTAACCTAAAGGTAAAAATGATAATTTAAAAATGTCGGTTAACTTTACGCATCCCCTCATTATTGCTAAAACAAGGGTTTGGCTACAGTGCTTAATAGTTCTACAGCGCTTTATGATTTTCTAGGCCAGAACTTTACTAGAAAAATTTTATTACATCTTTTGTGTTTTTTGGGAACTAAAAAATTCAATAACAAAATATCATTATAATTCTATAGAGCTGTAGAACTATCTACCGAGTTATAGATACTATTAGTACGTTTTCATAATAATATAGGTTTAGATTTGATTTGAATACACTACCAGTTTTGTTTATCCGTGTGTTTTCATGCACAGATTTCAATTCGATTTAAAAACGTTTGGAAATTTTGATGTACGACAGCTGTCAGGATCACCGACAACTTAAAATAAAGAACATAAAAAGACGTCAGATTAATTGCAAATTGTATAAACTTTTTATTTATATTAACGCGAGATCAGTTTTCAGTTCGCAAGTGCGTTTCCGTGATATTCTACACTGAAAAAAATGTATTGCTACCATAACCATATATATCATGATCCTAACAATACTGTATGATTAGTATAATAGGCACAGCCATACATATTGTTATCAGCACCATATGGATATGGTTAAGTAAATATTGTTATGGTAACAATATGATTTTGATACCTCTGACAATATGGAAAATTGCTAGGCAAACAATGCCTAGGATTCATATAACTATATTAGACAGTTAACTTAACAAGAAAATATTGTTAGTTAACTATGTGGTATAGTTACAATATCTATATTGTATTGTTAGTTAACTATATGTTATAGTTGCAATAACTATATTGTATTGTTGGTTAACTAAACTGCTGAACACTCGAAACGCACCGATCGATTTTTCTTGCATTTTTTGATAGAAGATTTCGCACAAACTACACAATATTTTGAAATGCGGTTTTCAGTACTTTGAAGTCTTATCCCTTTGTAATTCTGTCGAAGTCGCGGGAAATTTTAACACTTCATAAACAACTTATACAGGGTGGATAATAGCAGATTGAAAATTTTGCTTATTTTCATTCTTAGCGCGAACTTTATTCAGCTGATATTTTTTTCAAATTTACTGACCATACGAATCCTTATTTTAAACGTCAAAAACAACTTTGCCCGATTTTACTTTTCTTCTCTGTTTTTGAAGATACAGGGTGATTTCTAATTTGTCGTCAATATTTTGAATATGTGAGTGTCAATTAACATCTGACGATTAATTTACAAGTTTTTTGCTATTAAACGACTTAGTTTAGTTCAAAAAACATTGGGCGTAACGCACATGATATTTAAGATATACAGGGTGTCTTCAATCGGCCATTTAGATTTAAATTTCCAAAGATAATGTTAAATTTTTATTTTCCGCTTTCGAACTGGCTGTATTGGATGACAAAACATCTATCCGTGATTTATGTATACTGATACAATCATTAGGATTATAATACTGAAAGGTTTTTTTAATTTTATGATTCCTGAGAGGTTGTAGACGCTACAGGGTGATACATATTTTAGTATTGTTTATGAGTTTTAATGACCAATAATAAGTGATGTATTTTTTACTTTTTGGATGTGTATAATTTATTTAGGAAAATTCAGGTTTGTACTACATTTTATACAGGGTAATACAAATTTCAGCCTAATATCTAGTGGGACCTCCCCGTGCGTTCATAACGGCCTGACATCGCCGTGGCATACTTCTCACTAATCTCTGAATTAAATCCTGGGGGATATTTTCCCACTCAGCCTGTATTACTACAGCGAGTTCCTCTAAAGTCTCAGGAGCGTTTATGCTTGAGCACACTTGTAACTTTAATACAGACCACACATGCTCAATAAAATTCAAGTCAGGGGATTTTGGAGGCAATTTTAACTGGTTAACATTGTTTGCCTCCAAAAAATCCAAGACAATACTGGCCCTGTGTGGTCTTGCATTATCGTCCACTAAAATGAAGTCAGGCCCAAAATTTTCTGCAAACGGCAAAACAATGTTATTTAAAATGTCGTCCCTATAAACGGTTGCGTTGGCTGTTCGATTAGAAAAAACAGTTCAGATCTTCTATTAAAAATCACTCCCGCCCATGCTGTTATACCTCCACCCCAACATGGTTCCTGCGGAGTCACATTCTCTTCAATAAATCTAATACTTGCCAAACGTTGTATTTCTTATGACAATATTGAAAACCTTTGTTGAATTACCATAGTAACTAACACGTTTAGGTAAAACAATGCAATAATTAAGTTACGCGTGTAATGACGGCTCACATTGTACAGGACTGGACAACCTATAATAAATTTGTTAAGAATTTAATTTATTCAACTTATTTTAACACAACCCTTCTTGTAGAGGAAGACGTAGAGCTAAATGCCCTCGCTTGTTACTTGAACATCTAAATAATTTAAATTTGTTGTTTTCCGAGAATTGTGGGCCTGACTTCATTTTAGTGAATGCAAGACCACCAAATTTGAATTACCCTGTATAAAATGTAGTACGAACCTGAATTTTCCTAAATAAATTATACAAATCCAAAAAGTAAAAGAATACATCACTTATTATTGGTCATTAGAACTCATAAACAATACTAAAATATGTATCACCCTGTAGCGTCTACAAACTTTCAGGAATCAGAAAATTAAAAAAAAAACCTTCAGTATATAATGATAATGATTGTACCAGTATACATAAATCACGGATAGATGTTTTATCATCCAATACAGCCAGTTCGAAAGCGGAAAATAAAAAATTAACATTACCTTTGGAAAGTTAAATCTAAATGGTCGATTGAAGACACCCTGTACATCTTAAATATCAAGTGCGTAACGTCCTATGTTTTTTGATATAAACTAAGTCGTTTAGTATCAAAAAACTTGTAAATTAATCATCAGATGTTAATTGACACTCACATATTCAAAATATTGACGACAAATTAGAAATCACCTTGTATCTTCAAAAGCAGAGAAGAAAAGTAAAATCGGGCAAAGTTGTTTTTGACGTTTAAAATAAGGATTCGTATGGTCAGTAAATTTGAAAAAAATATCAACTGAATAAAATTCGCGCTAAGAATGAAAATTAGCAAAATTTTCAATCTGTTATTATCCACCTTGTATAAATTGTTCATGAAGTGTTAAAATTTACCGCGACTTCCACAGAATCACAAAGGGATAATACTTCAAAGTACTGAAAACCGCATTTCAAAATATTGTGTAGTTTGTGGGAAATCTTCTATCAAAAAATGCAAGAAAAATCGATCGGTGCGTTTCGAGTGTCCAGCAGTTTATATGTTATGGTTACAATCACTATATTGTATTTTTAGTTAGGTATATGTTATAGTTACAATAACTATATTGTATTGTTAGTTATCTGTATGTTATGGTTACAATAACTATACTCTATTGTTAGTTAACTATATGTTATGGATACAATAATTACTTTATTGTATTGTTAGTTAACAATATGGTATTGTTACAATAACTATATTGTATTGTTAGGTTGGGTAGGCAATTGGGGAAACAAACACAAAATATGCAAAACAAAATTTATTCCAAGTTAAAAAAAAGTTCTTTTAGGTCCATATATTTCTTGCAACGGCGTTCCAAAAAAGGTTGAACTTCTGCAGCGGTTTTAACGTGCACCATAAACGATTCTTGTACTTCCAACTTGGATGGCCTCCACTGAATTTTTTTGTGTGCCTTGGGTTTTATTAAAACAGTTTTTGAGAAAAGATAGGGCAAAAGGATTAAAGCCAGTGCTTGTTCAATTGTTCATTATCTAAAATAAATGATAAAATTAACAAGACAACAGTTAAGAAAGCACAATCCTAGTTTTATAAATTTCTAACACAAATTTCTCATTTCGACAGAAAAACTTTGTATACCAACCATAAACTATAATTTATTTTTAACTTTTTAGCACGCTACTCATAAAAGCGCGTTTTTTGGTTTTTTAGTGAATTAGGTTTGAAACATACACGAGTCTAAATTTTTTTTTATTACCGACTTTACAAAAAGATAGCTATATCTTCATAAAAAGTTGTACATTGTCAAAAAGCATGGTTATTCAAAAGCTTGACGAAGGACAATACAGGGTGGCTCAGAAAGCTTAGTCACAATTTTGATTTAAATTTTTAGTCACCCTGTATGCCATAGATAAAATGCAATGTAGAACTTTTTATTAATATAAACTTTTTTTGTAATGGCGATATCAAAAACATAATTTTATTTTTGTATGTTCCAAACCTAATTCACTAACATAAAAAAATAACTCTGGTTGGTACATTTGCAGTAGCAGTTTACTTTTAAATAACGATTTTGTCTTTTTAGCTTCACGTGGATTGGGACTTTTTCATTTTTGAGTCACTCTGTATATTATATATTATAGATAAAATTTTTAAATGGCAGGGCTATTTTATCACGAAGCAGAACTTTTCATAAACAGACAGTTTTTTTCGTAAAATCAATAATACCATTTTTCCCATTTTGAAGACACGCCGTATATATTTTTTAATGAAACAAAAACATCATTGTATTGTACATTTGCAGTGGCAGTTTACCTCTATATAACAATTTTGTCTTTTTAGCTTCACGTGGACTAAGACTTTTTCATTTCTGAGCCACCCTGTATGTACTAGATTAAATTTTTGAATGGCAATGCTATTTTATCATGAAGCAGACCTTTTTATAAAGAGATACTTTTTTCGTAAAATCAATACCTAATACAATTTTTTTCATTTCGAAGACATGTTGTAGGTACTTATATTTTTTTAAATAAAAAAAACATATAATTGTATTGTACATTTGCAGTGACAGTTTACCTTTAAATACCGATTTTGTTTTTTTAGCTTCACGTGGATTAGGACTTTTATATGTTTGAGCCACCCTGTATGCCCTTGACCAAATTTTTGAATGGCAATGCTATTTCCTCACGATGCCCAACTTTTCATAAAGAGACGCTTTTTTTCGTAAAATCAGTAATAAAAATTTGTCCATTTCGAAGACATGCTGTATATTTTTTTAAATAAAAAAAGCATTATTGTATTCTACATTTGCAGTGGCAGTTTACCTTTAAATAACGATTTTTTCTTTTAAGCTTCATGCGGATTAGGACTTTTTCATTTTTGAATCACCCTGTATGTACTACATAAAATTTTTGAATGGCAATGCTATTTTCTCACGATGCAGAACTTTTTATAAAGAGACGCTTTTTTTCGTAAAATCAATAATACAAATTTTTCCATGTCGAAGACATGCTGTACATTTTTTTAATGAAAAAACAACGTATAATTTATTGTACATTTGCAGTGACAAATTACCTTTAAATAACGATTTTGTCTTTTTAGCTTGACGTGGATTACCTAAGACTTTCATTTTTGAGCCACCCTGTACGTACTAGATCAAATTTTTGAATGGCAAATGGCAATGCTATTTTCTCACAATGCAGAACTTGTTATAAAGAGACACTTTTTTTCGTAAAATCAATAATAAAAAAGTTTCCCATTTGTTAGGATGGTTTCTGGACACGCTGTATAACAATCGAATTATTTTCGGAATTATCTGTGGGAACGTCCTAGAAACCCCAAACCTATTCGTTGCATATCAAAAGTTTTGCCTTAAAAATATTATAAAAGCAGTAAAACGTAAAACAAGGGTTATGTCATCACTGTTATCATCACAGATTGGTTCAAACATGTCCACCTAACATAAGAAACGGCGTAAGATAAAAAAAATATACCTAGGTACTTGGATATTCCATTTTTTCCGTACAATGTTCATCATGTCCATATCCTTTCTTTTCTAATATAATATTAATGAAAATATTTATACAAATCAAATTAAACTACTTTAATTCCCTTACCTTAACAGGTCGATGTCACCACAAACCACAAACACCTTCACTCCTCTAAGTTAAGCTCCTGCTAAAATAACGGTAAAAAGTAAATACGCCAAATAATATAATGCCTCCAACCAAGAATCAAAACAATTCCTGGAAATACAAACGCAGAAAGAACCCGGGCACATGCATTTGTGGTGTTAGAAAAAGACATGCAATTCTATGCAGCGATTTACTAGAATCAACCCCCATTCGAGGTCATCGTTTAATATTGCCGACAATCGCAAAAGACTGTTGCTGGGCGTCAACAAAATGCTTTTAAACATTCTGTATTGCTAGGATAACCATACAGGATTTGTAGGTTAACAAAGTATATGGTTATCAAATTAATAACTAAATATTTTTGTTAAAATAACGAATGATATAGTTATTTCAATACCATAACTATACAGTATTGCTGTAGCTGCAATACTGAGTGGTTAAAAATATAACGATATGTATTTGGCTATGATGACAATTCGGCTTTTTGGACTCTGGTAACACTAGCAATATAAATTGTATTCGCAACTATATTTTGCTTGACAATACTATATTGTTAAGCGATAACAATACAATTTTTACAGTGTATCTCGATACGACCCTAAAATTCGACGAATCAACCTTGTAACTCCAAACGATTTCAATACGAGTTTTCGTGCAGTATTCAAAACTGTATGTGTATTCAAATCGATTTCAAATCTTCATAAAAACATACTGTACCTTTCATGGGGGCCAACTTCACATTTTTTCAAAAGAAAAAAATTTAAGTTGTAAACAACAATATATCATGCTAATTCTTTTACGGAACCGTATAATTCCCTCAGAAATAGCCAAACTTTTGTATTGGCAATAATAGGGGGTTGCGTGAAGTTAGCCACCCCCCATCTTTAAAATATCGTTTTTACCTTTAAACTAACGGAACTATTGATAAAAACAATTATATAAACCTTAATATGAAACTATCAGAAACCCCATTAATTTTTAATAAATTTTGCATGGAGGATCATCTTCACAGACATACAATATTAGTGGTCCAGATAGAATCAGATAGATAAAAAGCAATCAAAACTTGTACAACATAAAAGAGATTTTTTAAAATGCTGTTTAAGCCTCATGATCTTGACTTTTACTGTTTCGTAATATTAATCCTATACAATATCATAGAAACTCACAATGAAAGAACTTTTAGATATTAAATGAGTTTTAAGTTTATAGGGTGATATCTACCACCGGTATCCGCACTGGGTGCCACCTATGCTATAGCGACGTAACCAGTGCCGGCTTATGAAATTTCAAAGTTGTATATCTCTGTTCCTACTTACAAGATCCGTGCCAAATTTAGGGGTTTTAATAGCGAACCCCCTGGGAATGTTTTGGTAAAGAAAAAAAAAACATTTTGTAATTTCCGAAAAAAAGCTGAAAAAAAATGTTAGTAGAAAGTTATAGTCATTTGAATTTTTTTAAACCTAAAATATAATTTAAAAAAAATTCAAATGACTCTTAAAATTCAAAAGTTCTCGACAAAATGATGTAAAATTTGTTTAGAAAAAATAATAAATAAAATACCTCACCGCGTTCATTTCTTTCCCAGGGGTGGGCTAAAAAAATTTCATTTTTCGCAAATTACAAAATGTTTTTTTTTCTTTACCAAAACATTCCCAGGGGGCTCACTATTAAAACCCCTAAATTTGGTACGGGTCCTGTAAATAGGAAAAGAGATATACAACTTTTAAATTTCATAAGCCGCCACTGGACGTAACTGTTTATGACTGATAACCAGTTAAGTATAACTAATTTATTCAATTACTTTATTTTTTTTTTTGACTTTGAGATGCACAAGACTAAAAAATACACAAATTATATCAAGTACCTAACTAGTTGTAATGATTATTGGATGCAGTGTTTTATAGTCGACACCCGCATAGGTGTTTACTTTTTATACTGGTGCCCTGAATGTATGTCACCATGATTGTACAGCTTTTATTAGGCGTTAAAGTGTTGTAGAAAGTTTTTTTGCTGTCAGTTTGACATAGTGACGTCAACGCCATTTTTTAAGTTAACATACAATTTTTTCTCTTGGTTTTAGTACATCGTTGGTCTGTCTAAACAACCGTATACAATTTTGTATATCTTATACAATTTTTGAAACGAATATTAAAAATCAATTTCGTGTTTATGTTAAGGTAAACTTAAAACATTTTTTTAAAACTGAGCATAAGAAAAAAACAAATGCCAACAATACGGTTTTTTAGGCAGTTAAACGATCTACCGAAATCCAGAAAAAAAATATACTACCGTTTAAAAAATAGTCATGATGTTATAACGTCAAACTTACCTCTGATAAAGAATTTTCACATCGTCAACATAAACTCACAAACTTGTATTTAAAACAAAATATTTTTCGCAACGCCTGATAAAGGCTGTAGATCCATGGTTCCATACATTTTGGGTACTCCGTATATCTTTATTTAAACACACATTTTGTAAAGCACGCTAACAACATGTTTTGTATTTTTGGGAAAACTGATAAAATTATACTAAAATAGCAGCATCAGGACTAATATTTTCAGTTTTATGACTAAAATTCGACAAGCAGAATACGAAACAGACGCCCAGGAAAGTGACAATTTTTTGTCTTAATTAGATGTAACAAACAACTGAAAAAACAATAAAGTTAAACTTTTTTATTATTAATTTTACGAAAAAAAGTTATTCTTCATAAAAAGTTCTGCATTGTCCAAAACCTAAAATGCACTCATCAGATATCGAAATTTCCCAGTCATATACGAGGTCTGTCAGAAAATATGAATTTTACCCTGCAGTAAAATACTTTTACTTTTGACAATATCTAAAACTTTTATGAAGAAAATTTATTTAGAATTGTAAAATAACTTTTAATAAACAGTTATCTCTTTATTCATAAAAAATTTGATAAAAATAAAAATTGTTATGATTTTGTACATTTTCCCATTCTCTACCATACAATAGTGAACACATTGATATGAATACATTTCTAATTCGCTTGCCATGATATTTACATACCTGCCATTAAACGTCAAATGTTGTTAACTTATTACGTAATTATTACAATATTAGTACTGTATTCAAGTTGATAATTGTAAAATAAATTATTTTGTTATGTATCAATTAATTATTTTAATGCATCATCAAAATACTGCAAGACAGAGGTTACGAAACGTAAAGGTTATCAAATTTTTAATGAATAAAGAGATAACTGTTTATTAGAAATTAGTTTAAATTCTAAACAAATTTTCTGCCTAAAAGTTTTCGATATTGTCAAAAATAAAAGTATTTTACTGTACGGTAAAATTCATATTTTCTGATAGACCTCGTATATGACAGGGAAATTTCCACATCTGATGGTTGCATTTTAGGTTTTGGACCATGCAGAACTTTTTATGAAGAATAACTTTTTTTCGTAAAATTAGCAATAAAAAAGTTTCCCATATGCTGCGGATTTAAGCAGACACACTGTATAGGTACATGAGCGCCCGCAGACTTTTTTCTCAGGGGGGGGGGCAAGATAAAAAAAAGTAATATATTTTTAAAGATTTTATTACTAATAATTAAAAAGTATGACAATCTCACAATCTCAGGGGGGGGGGGGTGGTCACGGCCCCCCACCGAAAGTTCAATATTATTTCGTGTTTTAACTTGCAACTAGGTCTGTCATTTACGGTTATTTTCTTTAAAAAAGGTCTAAAGCAAAAAATAATAAAAAAAGCTTGTTAATAACATCGCAAATATTTTTAGTATACCAACTAATACTTTGAAATACATATTTGTGTATAATTATTTCAATTTTTTTGTAAGCAAAGAAACAGGTTAAGTCACTTTTGGGGCAACCACCTTAATATTGGCCCACGCCACAAGTTATACCGTACCTTTATAAATAATTCTGTATTTTTCAAAAATTTTGGTATCAACATGAATGTAGTAATTTTGCCACTTGGCATTTACCTAGCACACTCTATACAAATTTATTAAATAGGCAGTGTTCCTGAAATTGTGCGTATCGTGTAATAATTAATAAGGTTGTATTTTTAATACAAAAATTCAGAATAACCCATGGAACCTTTTTCTTTAATCATCTCCCTTAATGATTTTATCTGCTGGTAAAGGAACTGTGTGTCAGTAAAGAAGTTTAATTTTGATGTTGGTAAAAAAAGCCTTGCTTCTTCTATTAGAATTTAATGCACAATTAGAAAGGACTATAATGGAAACCCTAAACTGTAAATTCATGCACGATCAATATACGGGCTGGAGTTGACACAATATGTTTTCTCTATTTCAAAATGAGACGTATGAAATAAAATTTGTTGTAACGATGTACCTGTTTATTATGGACAAATTAAACTATCTTACACATTATTTTTTGTCATGGATTTAAATTCATATGTTGTTAACTCATCGTTAGAATTGAAAAAGAAGGAATTATGTTAAAAGATGATAACATTTTTGCCCTTTCGCAGGGTTATTGTTTTTTAAACAATTCGTTTAAAAACTCGTGTTTTACACACACTTATGTTCTAAATTAAGTTACAAACCGTTATTCGTTAAACATAATGTTTAAAACTGTTGAAAAATGTTATCATAAGCAAGAACTTTCACTATTTTTATTATTCAGATACATAAAGAATCAATGTCATGTTTCTCGGTCTAAACAACTTACCTTCCAAATAATGGATGCCATAATTGTGAGTGCACATCCTGCATCTCATCTAGACTACCAGTTGTACTACCAACTTCTGGTACATCATCTGCAAGGCTTTTTGAAGAAGTCACTGTAAAATTTGAAGTATTCATAACTCCCCCATATCTCGTTGTTTTCACGTTTTGAGCTCCAGAAAGATCGATCGGACCTTGAGGATTTCCCGGCTTTTGTGAATCTAATATAAGTGATTTTTCGCGTAAGCTTTCTTTTGAAGAGCTTGAACAGGATGCAGAAGTTTGTCTTTTTCCTAATGGCGAAGGAAGCTGCTGCTTGTGGTTGTTACTTTCTCTCAACATTTGCTGTTGTTGGTATAAAAGTTGTTGTTGTTGTCTTAATATTTTCTGATGTTGAGTTTGCTGCAATTTTTGTTGTTCTTGCACTATTTGCTTATGCAGTCTTTTTTCTTGTTCATTAAACTGCGTTAGGAAATTTGCTTCTTTATTTTGTTTACTTGTGGGACTTTGATTATTTCTATGCCTAAGAAGATTAATCGGGGGCAAATTTAAAGGCAAGTTGCTGTTTCCGTGCTGGAATCCACTTAACCCTAAATAATGATTTTGCCACCCTGAATCATTTCCTACTGCTGGCTGGCTATACGAAGTCTGCAGAAAAGATTGTGACTGCATTTCTGGGTTCTGAGTTGTATTTTTGCTATGTCTGTTATTCGGATGTTTGGGATTGAATTTGCTAGATTGATTCTGATTTAGTTGGTGCTTTCTATTTTCAATATTTGTTCTAACGTTAGGCTGATTAAGTATAGAATTTTCGTAGGGATTTTTATTTTTCAACATACTGGCTTGCATCATAGCTTCTTGCCACATCGACAGCTCAAAAGGATTACCAAAATTTATAGGTGGAGGCGGTGGGAATCCAAGAGGAGGCACCATTTTATTTCCCAACATCATTTGTAATCCAGGATGCAATTCCCCTAGTTGACTTGGAAGATATGGTAAGGAGGAGGCAGTATACAACGCCTGAATAAATTCATTATGATTTGAATAGTTTGCCATTGCTTCAAAAGGGTTTGGACATCCAGCCCAAAACAAAACTGCTTCGTTTGCCGCATCAATATCATTAGCCAAAGAACTTTTATTATCTGGGGATACTGTCGAGTTTTTGCCAGGGTTTTCACTACTTTTCTTTTTACTGACACCAGATGCACATTTATCATTAACATTATTATTTCTTTCAAGTATTTTTTGAACAGATGGAGTATTAGATAACTTGGAACTATCATTGCGATTGTGATTGGGTTGAGAATTACTTTGACTCGTTTCTATTGCTGCTTGAAGTTTCTCTTTATAAACCACAAGTATATCATCTAAAGGAATGTTTTTACTAGAATGATTACTAAGAATTTTTAAAATTGCTTTTCTTGGATGTTTTAACAAATACGGAAAATAGTCTTTAGGAACCATTAGAGGATTTGGAATATCAATTTCTTCACCAAGCTGTTTATATTCAGCTACAGGATCTTGCGTGTCTTTGGATGATTTAAGTAAACTTAGCAACTTAGGAGTTTCAGGGAACGTTATAGTTGCTTTTGATTCTATTTTCTTTAAATTATGTTCAAGTCCGTCTACATCTTTGTCAAGCAAATTTTTAAGGGTAATGTCATCAGGCTTGAATTTCTTTAAAGGTGGCTCAAATTCTAAACTAGATTTTACAATTTCCTCTGAGCATGTTACAGTAGGACTTGCAGATTTACGGCTTTTGCCCAAATCTAGCGGCTCTTTCTGCTTTATTAACACGTTACTAGAGTTGGAGGGCATTTTAATTGAATTAGCTAAAAGTGATTCTAGAAAAGCAGATCGCGGTTTAGAGACAACTGAAGTGCTAGTTGATACTATATCTGGAGATGGAGGTACAGCAGGAATACCACTCGGCTGTGGCGATTGACTAGTTTCAGAGTTCTCAGAATTTGGACTACGTAGATTTAATCTTGAGCATATAGAGTGTTTTCGTATACTGAGATCTGTTGGACTTTCACTGCTTTCGTCAAATGCAGTTATTGGGTTTTCTGCAATGATATTAATGGTTAAATCTGGCTTCTTTTTAATTGACAAATCAAGACATACGTCTAGTTCTCCAATTTTATCTTTAGATGAAATTATTTCATCTTCCTGAACTGTTGACGACTCAGCTTCCACAACTTTGTCTTTATAATTTGTTGAGGGATTTTTTATTTCATATTGTTTTTCTTGGGCTGTATATAATTCCTTTTTAGTCTCGATATGTTTTTCACGATTTGATAAATGCTTTGGGTATATTTCTTTATCGTTGGCAGGTTTATTCACAGACTCGTCTCCGTCTATAGAAATGTCCTCCTTATTTTCTAACGTGGCAATATACTCATTTTTTGTTTCGGAATGCGTAGACATAGTTTCTGAAAAATCGTCAACAATTTCTTCATTATCGAGTTCATTATCTTCCTCTTTATCGCTCATGTGATCCATATCATTGACACATTCACTCTCTAAAGTCGGAACTTGCACAGAACACTTTTCTTGATTATTACAATATTCTCTATTTTCAGTAGAATCCTGTGGGTCCATTTCTACAGCAATTATGGTTTCTGGAGTGCAGTGTATCATTTTAGAACAAGTCGCTGCATCATTTTCTATGAGTTCTTCTTTTACTTTCACCTCAAAATTCTTTGCTGTTTCAGAAACATTAAGATAGTCGTCAGATAATAACTTGTTATTTTCGTCCAAATTAGTAAACACTTTGTCAGATTTGGTATCTTGTTCTGATACTTCATCATCAAAACTATTGTCGGAACCAAACCCTTGTGGACTTTGAAGGGACTGTTCTAACCTGGAAAGAATATCATTCATTGACATTTCATCATCATCATTATAACTGCATTCTGGGGATTTGTTATCATCGTCGATAATATCAATTTGCATTTCATGAGCTTTGGTTTTAATAAGTTCATCTATTTCTTCAATGCTAGGACTTACAGACTCATTTGCTTCTTTAACATCTTCTGACTGCTCCTGCGGCTCAGATTCCCATTTTCCAGATTGCATATGCTGCTTTAGTTCAAGTTCCGCCACTGCAAGCAAATTCTCAAGCGGACTGACGTCACATATTTTATCGGGCGTGCTGCACTCGGGAACTGTGCGCGCAATCTCCTGCTCTGGGGCACTGTTTACATTTTTTGATAAGTCATCTAAAGACTCTGTTCGCTTAACATGAATGGTGTGGGACGGTAGCAGGGACTCAATATTTACATTTTCCGAGGTCACCCACGAAGGCTCCGACGAAGATTCAGGGTCAGGAAACTGAACTGATGTCGATTGCTGGTTTTTAGATTTTCGCGAGCGCCGCTTATGGTGGTGCCGATGATGATGACCATTATTCGTGGCCGGCGGCGGCACTGCTGATAGTGTTTGTTTAGCCGACGCCCGAGGGGCGCCCAGCATCTCGGTACGCGGGATGGCGCGCCAACCGTGGGCTGTTTTTGTCAACAAAATTCGATTCCGTTTGTCGTAATCTTCGCATTTCACGTCCACGATGCGCGTATCTTCCTGACGGACCCAAACGAAAATAGGGTTAACTCGCGGTGGCCGGTCTAGCGCGGGCGATGAGCTGCGGCTCTGTTTATCAACGGCAGCGGCCCGGCGGCGGTGGCGGCGTCGGCCGGGGGCAGCAGCGCGCGACTCTATACCACGTGACCCTGCGCTTGCATCGATCGTCTCTGGCCGCCGACGGGGCCTCGTGGGGCGCCGGGATAGGGCCGCCAGGGGGATCAGGCCCGGTACGGGTGGCCTAGACCCGCCGCTCATGAGACAGCAGCCGATGGATGCATCCGATAAGCAACGGGCTCTTGGTGTTTGGTTATAAACCTATCACAGAATCACTTATCGCACACACACACTTGATGCAAAGACCGTGTCGCTCGTGTTTATACCGTTGTTGCCGCGCCAGGACGACGTTCAACGAACGCGGCAAACTAATCGACTGTTCTGAAATTATCGCAGAGTTTGTTGGCCTGAGGGCGGGCTTTTGCCAACCCCACCCTACTTTAACCCGCCCCTGAATGCGCAAAGAACAACTTTCTATGCTGAGTCCCAGCAGCCGGCGACCGCTGCCGATTATGAACGTAACTAACGTCAAAGAAGTTGTAACCTTGGGCTTTAACTTTGCAGTTGGTCAAAGACTTGAGGGGGTGTAACTAGTATTACCAGATTGTACAGTACGATTGTAAAACTGATATGCAGGCATACGTTTCACTCACAGCATGTCACTCTAGTAGAGAAACGACTATCTAGTATCTATTATTGTAGTTAGATCTATTAAAAAAAATTCAAGTCTCTTTTTCTTCTCACAGTAGGTACCAAATTCCTATAAAAACTTATTTTTTATACAAATGCCTACTGTTAAAAGTAGACTTTTTAACGTGTCATTGTGGGGTTGCCAAACGTCCTCTATTCTAGAGGACAGTCCTCTTTTTGTCATACCGTCCTCTTTTCTCGGAGGCATAGAAAAAGTTCTCTTTTTATGGATACTAAACTAGAACTAAAGCAAATGCTGCAGATGTCCATTTTAAATTTTAAAATCGTAAGAACAAGAAAGAGTCGAAAGAAATATTTGTGGAAGCAATCAAGGTCGGATTTAGCTCTCTGTCGTGAGGGGGGGGGGGGGTTAATTCTGGGATGAGTAAGATTTTTGAATCTATACAGTATAAAAATTAGTAAGCAGCAAATAAATTTTTTACATAATTACGTATGTTTCTTTTATCAAGCGTATTTTCATTAAATCATGAAATAATAGATATACAGGGTGTCAAAAATTCAAAAATTTTAAAAACTACTAAATATGTATATATATTTTTAAAAATAACCATGTCTATATACTTACTTAGTTAAAAACGGTACACCTTGGCAAGATACAACCGTTTCTGTCACTATACAGGGCTAGTCAGAAAGAATACTAATTTTTTTGTTTTAAATGGCACGTCCTGTATATTTTTGAATATTTAAATAGTCCTCTCAAAGGCATATTCAATGATATGGGGTTCAATTAATTTATTTGTCACAATGACACACAAGTACGCCATGGAATTTCACGTCTTTGATTTCTAATAAGAGCCTTTCAATCCGCCTATTTCTGTAAACCTTATTTTTTAAATCACCCCCACAAATAAAAGTCCAATGTGGTGAGGTCGGGGGATCTGGCAAGCCACTCAATTTTGCCTCTCTCCTTTCTATTTACTGATTTGGAAACATTTGGTGTAAAATTTGACCCACTTCTAAAACAAAATGGTTGGATCTTGTAAGACCGAATCTTTTCCTTTTCAACTAAATTTTCAACTGACTGGTGACACATATTGTGGTCAAGCCAAACTGTCGAAGTGATCGATTTGGATTATCTTGTAGATCAATTAAAATATCCAGAACCTTATCACCACCAGTAGCTATTTTTGGTCTGCCTGACCTGTGTTTATCTTTCACACTTCCCGTTTCGTTGAATTACTTCACCAGTTTGCTTACGCTTACACACACTTAAAGCTACCATCCCAATTTCTAGTTTTTGAATGCTTACGAATGAAGGTTAGATAGCTGTCTATTTGTCATCTGACAATACCTAGCTGATTCCAAAGGTGTTTCCTCTCCGTTCTATTTTCAAAAAATTAATGAATAATTTAATTTCTTTACATAAATCTATTATTACGACAAATAAATCAATTAAACCCTATATTATTGAATTTGTCTTTTCAGGGGTCATTTGAATCTTCAAAAAAAAATACAGGACTTTCCATTTAAAATAAAATAATTAGTATTCTTTGTGACTATCCCTGTATAGTGACTGAAATGGTTTTATCTTTCCGTCTCGTTTTTAACTATATTAGACGGTCCAGTTTTCAAAAATATATTTTCAGTAGTTTTTAAAATATTTGCAATATTCCAGCCTTTTCTGACACCCTTCTCTTTACTTGTTTGTTTTGTAGGTATCCAGGTGTTTCTGAGTTCTGGGATTTTGGAAAAATACATTTTAATGCATTACAAAGTAAGAGAAACTAAAATATTGATTTCGACAGCAATATTTTTTTTAATTTCTTTTTTCTTCCGTAATTACATTTTTAAAGAATACTTTAGCTGCTACTACTTGCTATATTTTAAAATATTTGAATTTTTTTCTAGTGATGCATCGCTTTAAGAAAGAATACCGTTTTGAACTGTGGCTGCACAAAACAGACAAAGATCAAAAATTTCTGGCTATTCTGAATTATGTCACTAGAGAGATTGGAGAATATATAAATCCAAGCAATCAGCTTAAAATTAAGAGAAAAATTCATTATTTATGTCGGAATTTTCATAAAAGATGGCCTTAATTGCGTACCTAGAATAAATTAACATTTTCAAAAGAAAAATTTTGCTTGGTTACAAACGTACTTTGTAATCGAAACAGACGAGCCTTTGCCAATTTGCCATCCACCTTTTCCGGTCGACCAAGCCTTCCCTTTTCAGAAAAATCAAGCCGATCAAAATGGAGGGAAGCCTCGCAATTATCCTACGAACAAGGGCATGGATCTTCTTTGATGGTACAAGCTGCGTGTATGTCTGGGCGTTATCAGGGAAAGCATAATATCATTGTCTATTAGCTTTAAACAAATACAAAAATAGATTGTCCTGAGGTTTTAGTCAGAAATTCGGACTTATTATTGACGCTATCAGTTACGCCCCCTAGCGGTCAAATTTAAAGCTTACAAATAATTTCCAGCAACTTCTGATGGCCACTTTAGTACTAAAAAAAAATCGGAAGCTTTGGGTAGGTATCATATTTGCTTCAATATCGCCGGTGATTAACTTTTTCACACTCTGTATGTTTTAAATACAAAAATTTTACTTAATAGCTCTAATTTGATTGCAATTTGTTATTTTGTCACTGCCTATAAAAAATACTTACGCCAGCGTGTTTCCTAAAACAATGCTTAAGGCCAGGAATACACGAGAGTACAAAACGCCGCGTGCCGGACGCTCCGCCCCGCCGGCTTTTAAATACACGCGCATATTTTTGGCGTGGTTGAAGTTTCGCAAAACGGACTCGCGTCTACAGGGACCCTGGAATTTCGGCTGATTGGCTTCTTGACGTTTGACCCGATTAATTTTTTGCTCGGAACCTTTAAAAAGTACCAAAAAAGATCCTGAGCAACCCTAGAACTGAGCAAACCTGTCCGAGAACGTATTTCTCAACTCCATGGCCACAAGAAGACATTATATTATTTCTCAAACAAAACATAATTTTTAGGTTAAGGTACCTAGACACGATTAATTTTTTGCTCGGGACCTTTAAAAAAAGACAAAACAAGGAATTCTCATATATTGGAAGGAGTGCTAACCCGTTTCCAATACACCTTTTAGAGCCGATTTCCTAATTTTGTGTATTTTAAATGACAAAAATTTAAAAAAAAGTTCCGTCCGGGCACGGAATCGAACCAACGTCTACGGGTCAATAAGCGAATCCTTGAACCACTGGAATATGCGGCTGATGCTAAACTTGTTAACAACGCAAACTGAAAAGGGACTTTTTGGCGAGATAAACGGTTATATGTAAATGACCGCTGCCGTCTTTTAATAATGACGTCATAATCAAGCGGTTTTTGTAAATCGCCAAAATGACACGGTTTTTTCATTTGTTTATAAAACCATCTGTCAAGTTTTATTTCTCGTTTGTTGGTTTTGTTTTATTGTACTAGACTGACTAGTGTTTACTGACTGCAATGTATTAATATAATTACTAGCAGCACAAGGCACAAATTATTAACTCAAAAAAAAAACATGCAAAACAAATTGAAGTTAAATAATAATTATCAAATAACAAAACGTGTCATTTTATTTATTAATAATTAATTTGACTGTTTACTTTATTTACCGTTTAGCAACTCCATGACAGTAGCCAAACCTGTTACCAGCTTTATGCGCCCGCAGACTTTTTTCTCAGGCGGGGTAAAATAAAAAATATATATATTTTTAAAGATTTTATTACTAATATAATTAAAAAGGATGACAATCTCAGGGGGGGCCTGGCCCCTCCCTGCGGGCGCCCATCCCTGCCTCTAAAGTTGACCGAGTATTCATACTGTTCATTTTCTCTATCTCTCTAATGGATTGTTAGCGTCTCTTGCTGGAGAAATTTGCCAGTACTGTTCATTTTTCATTTTTGTGGATGCATTTTTGGCACAGGCACAGACACAGGACTAGATCACTGCACAGGACTCCATAAGTCGTTTTTTTTTTTGGGCTATGTACGTTGGAAAATGGCGAATTTGGCTCTTAATGTCAAATTTAACTGGTGATGGCTTTTTATCAACAACTTGCACCTTGTTGAATAAATTAAAAGACCGTTTTTAAAACGATGGCGTCATTTGAAAGACCGCTTACTCGCGAAAACGGACCGGTATCAGATACCGCTCCAAAATTTAAAACCGTTTATCTCGCCAAAAAATCCCTAAAGCTTCAAACGTCAAGAAGCCAATCAGCCGAAATTCCGGGGTCCCTGTAGACGCGAGTGTCTATACTTGTCCGCGTAAATATCTGCTCGTGTATCCGTGTGCATAGTAAGGCTTATAATACACGAGCGTATAACACGTAACGTGCAGAACGCTGCGTTTTCTCCGCTGGAATGAATATTTTGTATTTAAATTGAAACAAATACACAAGCTTGAAAACGTTCGTATCCGCGGGCCGAACGCCGGTGTTTGCGTGCTGCACGCGTCGTGGCCGAAACGCCGTCTATGAGATACATTATTTACTATGCACACGGATACACGAGCAGATATTTACGCGGACAAGTAGACACTCGCGTCTACAGGGACCCCGGAATTTCGGCTGATTGGCTTCCTGACGTTTGAAGCTTTCAGTTTGCGTTGTTAACAAGTTTAGCATCAGCCGCATATTCAAGTGGTTAAAGGATTCGCTTATTGACCCGTAGACGTTGGTTCGATTGCGTGCCCGGACGGAATTTTTTTTAAATTTTTGTCATTTAAAAAAATTAGGAAATCGGCTCTAAAAGGTGTATTGGAAACGGGTTAGCACTCCTTCCTATATGTGAACTCCTTGTTTTGTCTTTTTTTAAAGGTCCCCAGCAAAAAATTAATCGTGTCTAGGTACCTTAACCTAAAAATTATGTTTTGTTTGAGAAATAATATAATGTCTTCTTGTGGCCATGGAGTTGAGAAATACGTTCTCGGACAGGTTTGCTCAGTTCTAGGGTTGCTCAGGATCGTTTTTGGTACTTTTTAAAGGTTCCGAGCAAAAAATTAATCGGGTCAAACGTCAAGAAGCCAATCAGCCGAAATTCCGGGGTCCCTGTAGACGCGAGTCCGTTTTGCGAAACTTCAACCACGGCAAAAATATGCACGTGCATTTGAAAGCCGGCGGGGCGGAGCGTCCGGCACGCGGCGTTTTGTATGCTCGTGTATTCCTGGCCTAAATAATGTATCTCATAGACGGCGTTTCGGCCACGACGCGTGCAGCACGCAAACACCGGCGTTCTGCCCGCGGATACGAACGTTTTCAACGCTTGTGTATTTGTTTCAATTTAAACACAAAATATTCATTCCAGCGGAGAAAACGCAGCGTTCTGCACGTTACGTGTTATACGCTCGTGTATTATAAGCCTTAAATAATTTTGGTCAAGAAATCAAGTCCTAGAAACCATAGTGGGGCGTAGGGGGCGATCGCCCAGGGCGGCCTGTTTTGGCGGGCACGCCTGATCATCTTCGGCGGCTGCCCATCTATCGTATAAAAAATATTTTGGTACAATAAAATCAGGCGTCTATTTATTATCCGTTTAAAATTTTCATGATAATTCCTTACGTACGAGTTAAATAATTGTGTGTAAGTAAGTATTGTCTGCGGCAGTGTTGCCATTGGTAGGGAAATTTCCCTAAATCTGGGGAAAAATGTCGAGCAACAGGGAAAAAGGGAAATTTACGATAATTTCGAGAATTTTTATCATAATTTGTAGACAGTCGCTATATAAGAAATACACTACCTTAAAAAACAAACACGCAACTATTTATCATATAACATTTTTTATAAAAATAAAAACTATTGTATTTGCCGTTAAAAAGCATGGTGTATCTGATCAAATGAAAATGTGTAGTTTTGCTTCACGAGTTTGATTGGGTTTGATTGGGTTTGGAATTTTTCAGCTACGAATCAATGTAGGTATTTTTACTTGGCCCGTTATCGATGTTGTATTACGTACATACATACACCTCACTTTAATAAAAGCAAGTTCTTATTTTTGGCACTTTTTGGCTCAACTCATTATATACTTCAACTCTTCAATTACAACACTTATTTTATAATTTGTTAAGTCAATATTTTATAGAAATATTCTTGCTTTTTTAAGCGATTTTCTGCTTAATAATTCAAACTAGATACTAATGACGGTAACATCCCAGCTGATATAAAAAGTATGGATTTTAAATAAATTATTAATCATTATTCCAACCCAACTTTTCGAAAATAATGTGATTCTTAAAAGCTAAATAGGTACCTTGTTATACTTTACGACATGTTTAATAAAGTTTATATTGCGATAAATACAAATTTTGACTTTCTGTCTCGTTTACGCAACTTCTTTATTTAACGCTTCTCTTTCTATAATGAGTAATTTTTCCTACACCATGTACAAAAAAACACAAAGCTTTCAATCCTATTTTTATAGGAAATAAACATTTTTACAAAGAATAAATAATTTTCAAAAAATGTACTTTATCTTCTTCTTCTTGGAGTCTTCAATTTCGAGATTGGTTGGACTCTACTTCTTATCTTTGGCCATTCTGTGTTAAATCCTGTATTTTCCAATAGCTAACCTTACCTATGAATAGGAAACTTTGCCTTGTCTACCGCCACAGTAAAAAAATATACAATATACAATAAACAAAAAGGAAAATTAATTTTTTAATAAATAAAAATCCCCGTTATGATCAACTTTTATACGAAAGTTAACAAACCCATTATTTTTCCGTGACTAAAGTAAGTTAGGTTAAATCGACCTATTTTAATTCTAGGAAGTTACTGTTAAAGTGTGGCCTATTCGTTGCCAAATGCCCTGTAGATAAAAGCGCATGAAGCTCTTAAGACATAGGTATCACTTAATCGCCGGCGGCTGGTGAAATTTTAAAGTTGTATATCTCTGTTGTTACTTACGGGACCCATGCCAAGTTCAAGGTTTTTGATAGTGAGCCTGGTTAAGCAAAATATATTTTGTATTTTCGAGAAAAAGTTGAATTTTTGCTTTCCCCCCTGTTTAAAAAATGAACACGCTTAGGTGTTTTCTTAATTATTTTTTCTTAACAAATTTTATATCATTTTGTCGAAAATTTTTAAGTTTTAAGGGAAAAATATGTGTTAGTAGAAAGTTACAGTCATCTGATTTTTTTTAGACTTAAAATATAATTTTAAAAAATTCAAACGACTATAACTTTCTATTAACACATTTTTTTCTCTTAAAATTTAAACATTTTCGACAAAGTGATGTACAATTTGTTTAGAAGGAATAGTAAATAAGATACCTAAGTCTGTTCATTTTTTAACCAGGGGGGTCAAAGCAAAAATTACAATTTTTTTTTCTTTACCAAAACATTCCTAGTAGGCTCACTATTAAAATCCCTGATCGTGGCTTGGGTCCCGTAAGTATCAACAGAGATATACAACTTTAAAATTTCACTAGCCGCTACTGAGACACCCCAACTGCACCAGCAAGTACTATTTAATGTATAGTAACGGAACCTTAAAATTTCAAGGGGGCAAGGGACCCTTAATATCCGTTTATCCCGTAATGATTTGGTACTGCTGGGTATTCACCCCCGTGCACTGTGTTTCCGCCTGCGGTCATGAAGCCCAAAAGTTCATAATTTTTTCTTGGCGCTAAAATCTACCAAATTACTCAGAAATGTCTGAATTTTAATGATATATAAACAAAAACCGGCTTATTCGGTCCCTCATTTAGTTTTCCTTCGTCAAAGTGAGAACATATTCGAATTCTATTTCATCGCTTTTAAACTAAGCAGGTCACTGAACTTTTGTGTGTTTTTCTCTATCTGGATTTAGGTACTTAGTTACCAGATAGAACGGGTGAAAGAAAGTGGTGTTATAATAGTTATAATAATAGTCAAAGGTATGTATATTTCATATTTTTAATTATATTGGATGAAAACTATTTTTGTTTTATAGAATTCTGTTTGAGTGGTCTCCCCTGACTCCACACAAAAAATTTTTTTTTCAAAACTTTATATAAATATAAACTTTTAACAATGTTCTCCCGCAAGTTATAATACCTTCACAGAATGCTAGAAAAATCTAGTTTATGATTCAGTAATAAAAAATGTCGCCAAATGTCGACCGGCATGCATAAAAAGGTCATTACCCTACTGACTTTAAATGTTTATTTTTTAAAAGGTCATGCGATATGTGATTTTCTATAATTGAAATCTGTGTTTTTGGTTGTTTTTTAAGAATATTTCGTTTTAGGATATTCTATAACGATAACAAAACAAATAATACGTAATATAACCACAAAATTTTCGCTTGCGACGCTATTTTTTAAAACATTTTTAACACGCTTCTGTTAACTTTACTTGTAACATTGCAATCGAATCTTATAACTCACTTTTCACCTTTAATTATCGTATCGATCGTATTGATCTGAAATTTTGCACACGTGTATAAGTTGGGTCTCCGGTGGCCGAGTTGGTACCGGCGCCAGCTTTTGCAACCGAGAGGAGCGGGTTCGAATCCCGCTTCGACCATGGATATTTTGTGATTGTTGTTGGAAGGTGGTAGAGGAATTCTTCCTCGACCGAGGTGGTACCACCCCACACATCCTCTTAAAGGGCTGGTGAAATCCCTACGGATGTTTCCAGCTCTGGATGTGTGAGTCGATTCCCCAGTACACCCACGGTACATAGTATTTAGACTTCGGTCTTCGTGGGCTGTCTGAAGATAAAAAAAAGTCCGATGACTATGCACTTATGGTATTAAAGTGATCAAGTGCGAGGTAGGACATTGGAATTCTGACTAGTTGCATTAAAGCTAGAGCTTTGAAATTTTGCACACAAGTCCTGTGACAATGCAATATTAGGGTATTAAACTGGTCAAGTGCGAATCGAGGCTCGCTCTGTAAAGTTCATGAAGATTCAAAAGTAAAAAAAAAACTTTTGTTTTAAAGTGAACAAAAAAGTAAGAACTAAGTTATAGTTTAAAAAACTATAAAACACGCTTGTATGAGGAGCTCACTAAAAAGTTAAAAATAATTTCTAGTTAAAAAAACTCAGAAACGCGCTTTTAGTAGTAACCATAGAGAAAATATATAGTAGAGAAATAATGCCAATTACGAATGCGGCAAATTTACCGAGCTGAATCCGTAAACAAAGACGGTCCTCTGCGGGCTTGCGCATTGTCGAACGTTTGCCTTGTGATAGACAGGACCGTACTTCAAAATTTATTTCACATGACGTGAATCTTTTATCGAGTAATAAATGCTAAATAATATATTACTTGTAATTATTCTTTTTATTAATGATAAAAATGTAACCATTAGTGAGATTTTAACAAA
Organism: Philopedon plagiatum; assembly: GCA_963971165.1. Classification (NCBI taxonomy): domain Eukaryota; kingdom Metazoa; phylum Arthropoda; class Insecta; order Coleoptera; family Curculionidae; genus Philopedon; species Philopedon plagiatum. The sequence goes on from OZ020194.1 coordinate 64,036,351, forward strand.
AAGTGTATAGTTTGTTGACTTAAATCTTAGTTTTCTTGCTATACAAAACTGTCGATAATTCCTCGAAAATAGCTCAGTTTATATATATACAGTCAGCGGCGGCTGGTGAAATTTCAAAGTTGTATATCTCTGTTCCTACTTACGGGACCCGTACCAAATTTAGGGGATTTACTAGTGAGCCCACTGGGAATGTTTTGGTAAAGAAAAAAAAACATTTTGTAATTTGCGAAAAAAAGTTGAATTTTGAGTGTGCCCCTCCTAAGAAAAAAATGAACACGTCTAGGTATTTTATTTGTTCTTTTGCTAAACAAATTTTACATCATTTTGTCGACAGTTTTTAAATTTTGAGAGAAAAAAATGTGCTAGTAGAAAGTTATAGTCATTTGAATTTTTTTAAAAATTATATTTTAGGCTTAAAAAAATTCAAATGACTATAACTTTCTACTAACACATTTTTTTCCCTCAAAATTTAAAAACTGTCGACAAAATAATGTAAAATTTGTGTAGAAAAATAACAAATAAAATACCTAGACTTGTTCATTTTTTTCGGAGGAGGGGCACACCAAAAATCTACCTTTTTTTCGCAAATCACAAAATGTTTTTTTTCTTTACCAAAACATTCCCAGTGGGCTCACTATTAAAACCCCTAAATTTGATACGGGTCCTGTAAGTAGGAACAGAGATATACAACTTCGAAATTTCACCAGCCGCCACTGTATACAGTGCGTCTCTTTAATGTCCCCCCCTCTTAATTTTTTAAACGTTACATTTACAAAATTGAAAGTTAAAATAAAATATAAACATAGTATTCTAAACAATAGAAATAAAATATGCAACTGTTTTAAGAAGTAAAATAGTAAATCAAAAAAATTACATGTGTATATTTTATTGGATTGGCATCCCATCCTGTATAATTATTGAACAAACCAAGTTCTAGGGTAAGATGTAAATATTTTTACACCTATTTACAGTGTGTGCACTTGATACTTTGCTGAAAGCGCTACTACTTACGGCCCCATGTCAATCTAATCCACCGATATCTTAGCGATCCTTTGGCGAAAGCGCTTTTTTCTTTCGCCATCCGTTTTAAAATACTCCCCTCTACCCTAATCCACTAGTATTTTTAGTGCCCCTTTGACGAAAGCGCAAATATGCCTTTTGGACACTCACCCTTCTAATCCACTGATATCTTAGCGATCCTTTGGCGAAAGCGCTTTTTTCTTTCGCCATCCCTTTTAAAATACTCCCCTCTACCCCAATCCACTAGTATTTTTAGTGCCCCTTTGGCGAAAGCGTAAATATGCCTTTTGGACACACCCTTCTAATCCCCTGATATCTTAGCGATCCTTTGGCGAAAGCACCTTTTTCTTTCGCCATCCCTTTTAAAATACTCCCCTCTACCCTAATCCACTAGTATTTTTAGTGCCCCTTTGGCGAAAGCGCAAATATGCCTTTTGGTCACACTCACCCTTATTCAATATAGGGGAAGGAGGCATTGACACTATATATGACCTTCTTACACCATCTTACCCCTTATACAATGCCCCTAATACACACACCCCATCAGTGCCTTTCTGACACCTTGGCCACACTCAATATACGTCACTGACAAATATTTCTACTTCTCCGTGTGTGGATTCACTTCAACACCGTAGTGCATTTAAGATAAATTATATTTTTTACCTCCTATTCTTTCACATATTGATATAATTTAAATTTGGAATTAAACTATTTGTATTTATGCACTACTTGTAAGAATAGACTACGAAATAATTCCTTATATTTAAAAGTTGGATACATAATTGGCGAAACATATGAAATGTCTGTAACACTTTGTAAAGACTATTTTTGTATCGAAATAACAAGCTTCAGAGGTTCGCTATATTCGCCACCCCAACCAAAAATACTATAACATACAAATGACTGAGATTTTTTCGGCCCGGTTCTGATCGCCGCGTTGCGTCATTGAGTTCAACAACCACTTTTACGAGACGTCCCGAGTGCGCATGCCTCGGGAGGACCGTCGTTTAAAAATCTGACTGGCGCCCAATGCGTACAAACGCACTTTTTCGCCCATACATTGGACGGATTCAGCTGGTGTCGCGAATACGTTGTGATGGTCTAAATATATCTTGTCTATGGTAGTAACGCACAAGAAAACAACAAATAATTGTTTTAAGATTATTACTTCTAATGTTAAATAGCTAAGTGTTAAAGCGTGAGGCGTTTTGTGTTGGAATTAAATCATTATACCCTTCTCAGAGAAATATAACCACAAAGCGCCACACGCTTGTACACTTAGCTATTTAACATTAGAAGTGAGAATCTTAAAAAAATTATTTTTAGTTTTTTAGTGCGTTACTACTAAAAGTGTGTTTTTTAGTTTTTTAAACTATAAATTATTTACAAAAAAATCATGAATTTAAAAGAAGTATTTGTTTGTTGTAGATAATGTTGTTAAATGCATTTTTACGAGGATCTATCTTCTGGATATTTGGCTATCCCGGAAAAGAAACACTAATTTGGAGAAGTCCCGTCAAGTCTTGGCTGAGTTGACCACTACTTTACCGCATATTGAAAGCGGTATCACCAAGTTGAAAGATCGTGTCTCCTATCTTTGTAAAAAGTTTGGCGAGTACTCGAAGCAAGCTTCGAGCTCCAAAACCAAACTAGTGGCCAAGCACTAGGAATGGCTGAGTGCCGTTAAATTTTGTGAACTTCCGCTACTTAAACAACTTCTTGAACTATTAGAATTAGAAGTCCAATAACTTATTAGAATGAAATGTTTAATTGAAAGACATCTTAACAATAAATCCTTTATATATTTCCTAGAAAGCTTATTTTATTTCCAGCCTTTAATTCCTTTTGTAAATTATTGGTTCTGATAACTTAGATTTTGAACAACCAAAAAATATGTCTAATTTATGTGAAGACTATAATACCTGTAAGCCCTTGTACCAAGAAATGGGTTATCTTTTTTAATGTCATCATCTGAACCTATAAAAAATTTTGAAACGATAGCATAATCATTGTTTTTTGAATTTTCAATCTTTTCTCCGTATATGTTTTTATCAACAATGGATTTGTATGCCAAAATGTCTTTTCTCTTTGAGAAAGTTGGCTTGCGTACGAAAAATACGACATTTGAAATGCTCGCGTATCGCCAAAACTCCATGACTGCTCCCCACATAAGACGGAACCACTGTGCCGCGCCGCGCTGGCCGCGATGACTGCTCGCGAACATTCGTAAACGTTCATTAACATGGTGCATGTTTGGTGGAGACGTGAAACCCATGCAGTCGACATACATTATTTGTGAATGTTAACAAACATTTGGCGATGTTGCCCGAAGTCGGTACTTGAAACGATTTTCAGTTTTCGTGTTGTCTGCGTTGGTGACGACGATCCTTATACTTATGCATTCATGATTGCGTCCATACTTCAGGAATTATTACTCTTGAGATCAGCTGTTTTAAAATTCGAAAAAAGGTACATGAAACTGGTGCAGGTGCGTTCCGTGTTAACGTCGGCAAACCCAAAATTCGAAACTCTCGGAATAACGCAAAACACACTAAAAACCTCGTTGTTCACGAATATACTTGTCCTTTGGAGGCTTTTAAAAAATGTTCGAGAGCAGTCACAATCATCTGTTCACGCTCGGAAACATTCGAGCAAATGATTTTCTGTTGGATACGCGGCTTAACAGAGTATTTCTAAATTCTAGTTGACATAAAATATTAGTTTAAAACTATAAATATCTCATTTTTAGCAGAATAGGGCCTGTTTGCTCAAACTATTTTAGCGAAGCTTAAAACTAAGCTAACAAATGAACATGAACAGGCCTGTAGTCCAAAAACCGCTTTTAGAGCGACGAAAAGACCAAAAGGAAACATATTTAAATGAAAAATAAATATTTTAGTATTGTTCCTAAATAGATAACTAATTTTAAATACCTCCACTCAATTCGGAACTGTCCATACGTAGCGAATAGGGAAATCCGAAACATCTCGTTTTCACTCTGTTGCACTGTGGCAGTAAATAATTTGTTTATATAATGGTAAAGTTGTTGGTTGTGGCAAAAAGAACTTATTGTTAGTTTGCAAAATTTTGATCAATATTTAATATGAACATATTAATCAGTTCGTACGTAAAAAAGACAATTTAAAAAAATCATTTTTACTTAGCAGTATACAAACCCTGCGAGCAGTGGCGCACCCAGGAGGGGCTGGGGGGCCGCAGCCCCCCTAAACCAACGTACTAGACACACAAAAATTAAAAAAGTTAATTAAAGAAATCCACCGAATTGCATTATTCAGCACCCCCCCCCCCCCCCGTCCAAGATAAATCAGCCCCCAAGACAAAATCCTGGGTGCGCCCATGCCTGCAAACATGAAAATATAATAAAGTAATAATTTTATCACTTAATAGTAAAACTCTTCGAGTTGAAACATTAATGTACCCCTTGTTCCGTCCTACTTTTTTATATTTGTTTTTCTGATATGTTTTTCTTATATATGCTGGTTTAAATTTAAGACAGTTCGTGAAAATGGCCACTAATATAATATATTGTTGCAGTGTATGTTTCCGTAATGTAATATTTTCTTTTTTTTTCTAAAGTCAAGGGAAGCCATGCCCCCTTAAATTTTCGAAAGAGTCCCAGTGTGTCCCCTTTGCCCCCGTGGTTCCGGCACCTATGTATAGTAAGTTCTAGATATTTTATATACCTACCTTAAAGTTCATTCGCTGCTGCAACTGGGAAACCCCAAAGGCCCCCCAAGGCAATGCGTCACTGCAATAAGAAATATGCACATATTTTTTTATTGCATAAATCGTTTAAGGAAGTCATTGCAAACCTAATAAAATTATTTTGAAGAAAATTACTAGGATAATTTAGCTAAAAAAAAACGTTTACTTTTCGGTATAATTTATTACAATTTAAAAAGCAGCCATTTGTCCTTTGTGCATAATGAGGTCAGATCAGCAAAAATGAGTGTCCAATCTACATACATACATGTTAACGTAAAGCTTAACCCACAGTCGAACAGGTTTGTTTTTCTCGGAAACAGTCAGAGGGGGGTGGCAATGGAATTTTTTCGGTTAATAGAGGGAGTTAGCTTCGGTAAAGAATTCAGTTACACAGGATGTTTCGTTTCGGAAGCATTAAACGATATTTCCGCGATTTCCGTTCAAATCGGGTACACGAGTACATGTCGCAAACGTGAATTAAATAGATGTATATTTTCGGAGGTTGTAGAGGACCCGGAGCTTTAGAACTCTATTGAAACTGGTATGGATCGGAAAATGGCAAGTAATTCTTTTAAATTCTTTTAGGTCGAAAAATCCCATTTGCCTCTTTGGTACCTAATAACTCGAAAACAAAACGGCGGATCGAAAAACGGATTTATAAGTGAGACTTTAAAATCTTAAATAAATACTTTCTTTTTGCAATACATTTGCCTAAACCTAAAATCACTGGAAAATGGATATACATATTTGGGGAAAACTGGAAATTTCGATTTTTGACCCAAATATTTCACGGTTTTTAATTTTTTGTGGGATCAAAATGGTTCAAATTAAAATCCCATGTACGCCATCGGAAAAAGCTCATTAAAATACAGTATATCCGTATTTTTAAGTTTCTTCATTCTTTATAGGAAGGGAATAATCGCCGATTAAATTTTGATTTTTTGACTTTTTTGCTCTGAATATCGGTACATTTGAATCACTCTGTATTTTTCCTATCCAATTTTTCCCAATTTTTCAACATTATCTTACAAAGGGATAATCACACTTTAAAATGAATATCGAATGGGTGATCCAGGAGCGTATTTAAGGGGTTAAAACCGAATTTTCTTGGTTTTTTCCGACAAATCCTATTTTTAGCCGACATTAATCCACACTATTTTCCTTATTTAGTGATTCTTTTTGGGTTTATTGTATCCGTTAATTATCTAAGAATACCTCCCACTAATTAAAATCGCTTACTCTTTCGTTAAGGTTATAAATAAATATGTTCATTTAAAGATTTTTTAATTTTCGAGGAAAGAAAACAAAGAATTGCAGTTTATTTACTCGAAATTATTAAAAAACGATTTGTCAACATTGCTAGTTTTTGTTGTAAAATTGAAAGGTTTCTGGACCGATTTCGGCTTGAAATATACATGAATAAGATTTTAGGAACCTTCTACTTTAAGTGCAGGGATATTTCATTGAATAAATTACGCATTAAATGCCATTTTATTGATTTTTCGATGACCTTACAATACTGGAATTAGCCATGTACTTATTATGAGTCATAAAAACACTGTTGATGACACAGCCAATGGAATCACGTTTTACAAGTTTCGAAATTTTCACGAAAATTTGCAGTAGAAAATCCTTTTTGTGTTAATAAAGACCAAAATAAATGGATAATAGCAACCGCCATAAACATGTAGAGAATATTATTATATTTCAGATTTATTTGGGTTATATGCATATTTCCTATTCGCTCACCTAATATTACATGGTGGTTATTTTTGTAGGTAGGTACCGAAGTTTTAAAAAACATTTTTTATTAAAGTCGCCACCAAGCTTCCATTAACCTAAGTAATGGCGGATACTTTTTGGTTTTTGTCCATTTTCGTAATTTCTTTTTCAACTTGCCGCATATTCGCTAAACTTAAAAATATGATGTAATAGTAAAATTGATTGAATATTATACACTCAGTCTATGTTACCATAAGAGTGTGTACAATGGTCTGTGACAGAAACATTTTGTTTTTATACCTAATATCATACGAACCATCCATTATGAAAATCCCCTTGCATACACATTCAAAAGCTTTTTAGGCATTATATCGCCACCCTCAGTAAATCCATTATCCCTTATGGATCAAAAATCACAACTCAGCACTTGCCTGGGCATTAGCTACTCGATAGGCGAAACTTGAACATTCCTTCCTCCCTTGGGACCAGCCACTTGTCACTGACGTAGTCAATATGTCAATTATCGCCACGAGGGTAATTCTTGCGGTTTGAGCACGAGCCCTGCATGGGTCTTGGGGTGCGGTGTAAGAACACGTTAGTTATATCAGCTTTAAAACGGGAGAAAGCGAATGTTGTGATTGTATATTTAGGAATATACCTAGGTAATATACAGTGCACAGTGCATTTTTTTAAAGCGGAATATGGGGTTTTACATGTTAAATTTATTACATGTTAGGCCCTGTTCTATTAGAAGTATTAAGATAAAACTTGACATTGGCAAATTTCAGAAAATTAAGATAACATGTCTATTAAGCCAAAAATGCTTCAAAAAATACCTGAATATTTATTTTTTCAAAAACGGTATTTTTTCATACCCCTTGCTTTTTACCTTTTCATACTAAGTGACGGTGACACCCATTTTAAATGAATTTTTTAGGTATTTTTTGGATTTTTTGGTTTTGGCATAGGTACTTATTTGATAAATTAATGTAATCTTAAAACTGAAATTTACCTGTGTCAAGTTTTATCTCTGTATTTCTAATAGAATAAGATGTAAAACCCCACGGTCCGCTTTAAACAAATGCACTGTATAATAACATGAGCTCAAATCAGGTTGTGCGTACATAGAAGGGTGTCACTGAAAATGGGTATTTTTTAAATTCAAATTGATTACGGCGGTGGTCAATAATGAATAGAAAATTATATTAACTATTTATTAATTTAATACCTATTTCTTAGGAGAGTATAAAAATGTTTTAACTATTTAAGCCTAGTCAGTAAATAAATATGAAGCATTTTATCTATGTTTTTTATTGCTTTGATGTCTTTAAAATTATCAAAAAAATACGGTTTTTTCACCTGGCCCTAAAGTGACTGAAGTTTCCTTTTTCGTTAGGATCACTTATCGATTACTGGTGACTTTACTCTTTTCAGTGTTGCCTTTCACACGATTCGTGCACTGATTTCGCACCCTTTCTAACTTGCCACATGAACTGAAAAGAATCGTCTTTGTTTCGAATCCTTTGAGATATAAATAGATCGTCAAAAACAAACACTTTCATAGGTTTAAATGTGTTAGGTCATAAAATTACAATTCCCTTTATACAGGGTGTCCGAAAAATTTTAGCATGGCAAATAGCTTTGCTATTAATAAAGAGAGAGCCACCAAATTTTAGGTGCATGTTATGGTTAATAAATATACCTTTGTATGCAATTTAACTTTTCCAACCCCCTAGGGGGCGACGCTAGGGAGCTGTCAAAAATTTGAAATGCAACCTTATGCTGTGTGGTATCTCATTTTAAAGGTCTTCAAAATAGAAACATTTTAACGCAAACCTGCGGTCCGTATCTTAATTCGTTTTGAAATGGCAAGCCATTAAAAATCGTGAAAAAAAAGGGAAAATTTAGATTCCCCTATTTATTTCCCTTATTACTTTAAAAGTTGTTCAAAAAGACTACCATGAACTTCTTGGCAGTAATAAAGTCGATTTTGGGACTCACTTCTCACATTTTCTTACAAATATATTTTATAATAAAACCACTGGCAAAATTTCATATTTATAGCTTCAGCGATTTCGGCTCGGCGACGATGAATCAGTCACTCAGTCAGTCAGTCCGGACATGTTATTTTATATACAGTGCTTTTTTTAACTCGGGACACGAGATTTGCATGGTAATTGTTTCACCCCATGTTAACTTCTGTTCTACTAAAAATTTTGGGCCAAATCTCGACAGGTACATGTTTTGGGGTCTTCAATTCGCGTTGAACTGTTTTTTTTTCAGCAACTCCATACCAATTTCAGGAAAATCTATTATTTTTTGATGATAAATTACAGTAACAAAATAATTTAAACCATGCATGGAACTGTCAAAATCAAATACCTGACATACGGAGGTTAAAAAACTTGTGTTTTACCAAAAAAAATAAGTCATTTTTTATATCTTTGGTAACCTTACTGGTAAAAATAAGTCACTGTGACGTATTTTAAGGATTTAAATAACCTTTGTTGCAAATTTCATCTTTTAGTTTCGAGTAGAACAAAAGTCAACATGGGGTGAAAAATTTACCATGCAAATCCCATGTTCCGAGTTAGAGAAAGCACTGTATATAGGTTATGTGATGTGTGTAGGTATCCAGTAAAAGTTGTACCAACTTATTTATTTGGTATCAAGTAAGTATTCCGCAAAAAACGCTGTTTTCTATTTTCAGGCAATTTAATTATTGCTGAGTATTTTCTTCTAATTTGTCTTTTTGTTAGAAAGAGAGAGCCCCCCAACAAAAACATTACTGTAAAAAGGGACCAAGTTTTCATAGGCCGTAAAAAGTAGTAAGATCTGATGTAGAGCCAAGTTCAATTTCGTTGTTCCTTATTGGGTTTGAAACTTTATATTTTACAAGGGTCTTAATCAAACTCTAGCCTCAACCCAAACTGACTGTATGTGACTTGGCTGATGCATTACAGAAATGTGACCCAACAGTTATGACAACTTGGCTACTTTTTACAGTAATGTTTCTGTTGGGATTTCGCTGGTTTTTGGAAGATAGTAATTGGGTTTTGAATGTGTAGTTTAATTTGAAACACGCGTAGTTTGCAGACGTAGATTTTTGTTATGTACATTTATTTTTTTAAAATTGTGCCATCTTTTAAATCAGGGGCGCGGATTTAGAATTTCGTCAAGGGGGGGCGCAACGTCACTTACTTTATTGTTTAGGGTTCTACGAAATGTACTCTATTTCATAATATATGGGATATCTAAACCTGTTCTTGCGACAATAGACGTTTTGCCATCCTAACTTACCAATATTCTAGCATTCTTTTAATTACTTATACCTTCTGATATATGAAAATTTTTCGAAAACACATTTTTTCGAAAATATATTTTCTCGAAAATAGAACTTTTTCAATAATACTCGAAAACTACTATTCGAAAACTAGGGATGTTTTCAATTTTTTTTTCTGAAACCAAATTCGAATTTTTTTAACCACTTTTTGAAATCAAATTTTCTCAAGAAAAATTTTTTTTAGAAATAACATTTTTTAAACATTGTTTTGAAAAAGACTTCGAATATTCATATTAGAAAGCAACACTTTTTCGAAAGTAATTTAATTTACTACAGAGTAACATGGCAAATACAAGGAAACGTAAACCTGACCAAACTCAAAAAAGGTTCGTTTACGTTAGTTTAGGACCTTTTTGATATTTTTTCATTGACATTTCATTCATTCATTTATTCTTAATTTAAATTTAGAAAAACTAGGTTTTCTAAAAAATACATTTCCCAGAATTGTATTTTTAAAAGGTTATTTTTAAATATATTTTCAAAGAAGCTGTTTTTCGAAAAAAATCACTTAATTTAACATCAAAAAAGATATTTGTTGAAAAAGGAAGGAGCTAAAAGTGTTGGTCATCTTAGGTTACACGCGACAGGACAAAATGTTTGATTAATATGGAAGTGTAAATATTGTAGCATTTTTTTTTATTTATGTCTTCTGCTCATTTGGGTATCTATATATGGTATATCCCCATACGAATACTTACGAAAGTACAATTTGTCTAAAACCAAGTCTTCAATTTTTTTAAAGCACTTTTCAAAAATACATTTTTTTCAGGGAATACCTATCTTTTTCGAAAATAAATTTTTTCGGATAGTATTAACTTTTTCGAACAACGGCTTTTTGAAAAAGTATTTTAAGAGAAAGTAACGTACCAAACCTAAGGAAACCTGATCAAACCCAAAAAAGGTTCGTTAGGTTTTGTTCAGGATCTTTTTTCGTCTTTTTTTTCATTAATATTTTCCAAGCTACTACAGTTCATAATTTAATTTTCTAAATATTGTTTTCAAAAAATGTACCTGTTTTAAAAATTATTTGTTACGAGACATTTTTGGAAAAAATTTACTTTCGAAATACGGGTTTTTGGAGGAAATATTTTCAAAATATTTCACGTCGCCACAAATCCGTGTTCTAAGAAGCATCTTTGAAAAGCGGTCAGGATATTTTTGAAAAACTGTAGGTTCGAAATATGTTTTCGAGAAAATATTTTTAAAAAATTTCATTAATCCACTTTCAAAGAAGGAGTTTTTTCGAAAAAAATTACTTTTTGAAAAAAAGGCTATTGGGATATTTGTTTCATTTAGAAACCAAAATTATCCGGCGCAAATTTTGATGAGATTGCATTGAATCTGTAAGGAATTTTTTCAGAAACAATATAAGAGCATATAAATCAAAAATGCCAAAAACAGCTGGCATCTTTTATATTACATATTAGTATTATTCAATCAACCCCCACCAGTGGCGGCTCGTGACCTAGAGCCTAGGGGTGGCTAAAGATAATTTTTAAAAAATCGCATTCGATATTTTGCCAAAAATAAATACAAAATATCTATTTCTACCCACTTGTTCGTTGTGTTTGTTGATACTTTGACGGTACCCGGAATTTAATTGAGAGGCGATATTAACTGCGTCCAATAAAGCAAGTTCAGTTGATTAATGCATGTGCCGTGCCGAAACTTCGTGTTTCTTAATCTTTTGATGTAAATGTTATACGTCTATGTACCCTACCTTTGTCTATGTTTTACCCACACCTTCTGAATAAAATAATAAGCATGAAAAGCAGAACAGTGCGTTCAAAGTTTCACAACCGCATATGTATCCACTGGTTTTTTACATACATCTCTTTCGACAAAAGTCTTGGAAAACAACGATTTGCTGTTTTATCCGATCGAGAAAGGTTCAAATCAGGGGTAGCTCTTCCAAGGGATTTGATCTGAATTTTTTCAGCCAGCGAAAGTCTCGAAAAATCACTTTTTAAAATGTTCTGCACGTTATTTCCCATTTTCCACGTTATTGGCCATTTTACACACAGTGAAACACCAAGAATTATAAACATTATAAACACATATAGTCATTTTTTGTATTAAAAATTTTAGCTGTGTACTTAAAAAAACAGAATCTGTCTCTCCTGTAAATTTACTTTTTAAAAGTTGGGCCCTTTTACATCCAAGCTATTCATTTATTTTTTAGTACCTACTTGCTATAATGACAAATTACAGAAAGTGATATAAGTCCTGTTATACCTAAAAAGGTATGTTTGTGGCTTGAGAAGTAACAACTTAAACTGCTCAAAAATGACTTAGATACCCAACATCAACATTTAACGTAGGTTTATTTTTTGAGAAGAGAGAAGAAAATAAGCTTGCAAAATTATCAACGGCGTTTCATTAATAAAAAAAAAACGATATTTCTGCAGGTTTTTTTACTCACCAATCGCCATATATTTTGTTGTTCTTACTTGGCATTACGAAATTTATCAGGATAACTTCTAAAAGGGGGATTCGAATTTTCCAAAAAAAAATCCGCCGAAAATAACTTTTGTTTTTAACATCTTTGAAGCACTACAAATGTTTAATATGTTTTGGATTTAGTGCGTAATAATATAAAAAAAAATGAAACTGTTTCCGGCGCTATGTGTTAAGACAAAAAAGGCAAAGTACTAAAAATTGAATTTTAGTAGATTATCCACTTTAAAAATATGTTAATAGTTTTTAAAACAGAGCACGATAATTTTTTTAGTAAACACTAAAAACAGTTTATGTGTGGAAAGTGAGACCCTCATTTTTAGATAAATATTTGTTATATCTCGTAAAATGAGGTTTCTAAAGTAAACTGTAAGGAAAATATAATACATACTTGTCAATTTCGTTCATAAACTTAGAATTGTAAGTAATTTTAATTGTAATACTCCACGTGTGATCAAATAATAATGAACTACCTTTTAGATTTCTACATTGTCGTCCTACTAATAGTGCTAATATTATATAACTAATGTAGGTGGACATGTATCAATCTACTTGATTAAAACAAATCGATTTTTAAAGTTGTAGGGGCCATGGGGAACCTGAGGAAGACCGACGAAGCGCAGACGGCCGTTGACTCTGGTGCATAGCAACGTGTCCCAGGCGAAACGACAGAGCCGCGATTGCCAAGAGATAAAGAAATGCATGGGAAAATGTCAATGTTGGTAGTTTCATTTGAAGGTCGGGTCTTATGAAAAGAGACAAGAGTGTTGTTATTAGGTATCAAAATTTTGAAAAAATACGATTTCTTTTAATATAAATTTTTGTTGATTCGAAAAGTTAATGGGATACAAAGAATATAATAAAATCCCAAAAACTACACATAAATAATCTGGTAAAATACACTCCTTTTAAGCCAATACCATCGTTGTGTTGGGCAGGATCGTCTTTTCCTTCTTTATACCTACAGATGACTCTCACGCGTTCGATTTGACCCATGATACAAATAAAAGAAGATATGACACCGCGCAGGTAGGCGTGGCCATGTACGTCACGCTGTGAGTAATTCCGCCATATTTTGTAAACGAAACACGTCTTTGTTAAAATCGCGTTTTGTTTTAAAGTTAGTTTTTGGTGTTTCTATATCACTTTTAAGAGTTTAAAAGTGAAAATGAGGTGTATTGTGTATGGTTGTGATGTGGGCAATCAATGCAAGGGCTTTATGCCCGATATTAAAGTTTTTAGCATCCTCAAAGACAAAGAAAAACAAAGTGTTTGGAAGCGTCTGCGTCTGTGCAAACGGGACGATAAGTTTAATGTGAAAAATGCTAGAATCTGTTCTAGACATTTTAACGAAAGCGATTATGAAGGTAATATAAAGCAAGAATTGTGTCATGTCATGAATGTCAAATGTGTTTAATGTTTTTAAAACTCGCTTCAACAAAAAAGTTTACTGTGGCAAACAATTGCTTAAAATCTCCACGGTAACGAATCACCAGACTTTAATCGAGACAATATGACAAACAAAGAGACTGAAAAGAGGCTATTTTCTTAAAACATAATTTCTTGTTTTACCTAATTTTATAAATTTAGATTGTTTTGTCTTATTTAGAATAATTTTTGGCATTTTAAGATTTTTCAAATTTGTAAAATCAGAGAATACAAAAATAAAATAATTTTTAATATTTATAAATATCAAAAACAACTCACACCGTGACGTCATGCGCGAACCCGGACGAATTTGACATGGTTTGGTATCATATCTTCCTTTTATTGTATCATGCATTTGACCCAATCGAGGACAAAGATGACAGTGGATTAGCGTTCGGCGTTGATCGCTCGAAGGCATTGGAGGACCGTCGTTTTCGCCGGAGAATTTTGACCAAGTATTTCGATGAATGTCATTTCAATGTGGCTGCCCTTGCAGTTGTGTGAGCTGCATTGACATAGTGAGATGTTGTGATGGTGTTTTTATGGTTTTTTCAACGATATTTTGAATAAGGGTTGTATTATGTTAGTTTAGGTCAGAAAGAAAAATAAATACTAATCCTTTATAATATACTCCGAGGGTACTTTTGTGATTAAATATGAAAACTCGGCAGAAATGTATACTGACCCACAACAACGGAGTGGAATTTACAGTGTTTTTAACAGATTAGGAGATTTTGAAGCTCGAAAATGCAGAATCAACACTAAAGCAAGGAAATTACTTTGGATTTGGAACACGATTTTTTGAATTTGAATTCAATCAACATCAAGGAAATATAACCTCTTTTAATTTTGACAGCCAACCGTTCGGCTAATCGTCGAGCAAACGGATTAATCGGTGACCACGTGATCAAAATATCTTTTTCATTTGTCGCCTATCCAGTCTGCTGAGGAACCCGCCGAACATACTTTAATACTACATTTGGTATCATAAGAGTTGGAAAGTATTTGGGAATTGTAAATGTAGCTTTATATAATTTTTTGCATATTAACCTTTTGACTTAATAACAATTTATAGCAAAAGAAAAGATACTCTGTCTATATGAGTCATTTGAGGTGGGACGGCCTTATGAATGCAGTTGTGGGGAAGTTACGATGCCTAATAACTAAATTTAAATACTTTAAACAAATATTTAATATTGAACAACTTAAGATACTACAGGTATAGTATTCCTTTGTGCAAACGCATCTGGTCTATGGTATCGTGGTATGCGGTGGAGTCACAAACCCTGAATTAAAGCGATTGTAAATCGCTAAAAAATGGATCATCAGATTATCTTTCAAAAACAGTGTTTATTTCAGAGTGATGATTTGTATAAAGAAAGTGGCATGTTTGATCTACGGCAATTATATTTCAAGCAACTTGCACTTTCCAATTTAAACACAAAACAGCGACCGGATACTTCACTCATAGATACTCAACACGTCGCAAAGACAACACAGTGGTCGTTACGGTGTTAGCAAGACGATAGGTCAGAGAAGCCACTACTACTTAGCCCCAAAAATATTTAATGATCTTCCTAAGGACCTTAGAATAATAAACTCCTTCACACTTTTTATAAAAAGCGACTTGCAGGATGGATTGTGCAACAATCTAGAGTGAAAATTTGCAGAATGATAGGGCGATAGCTATTAAAAACATGTACTTGTAGGCAGGCGCGGCCCGTCCATAAGGTCATTTGGTCAATGACCCACCTAAAATTTTCAGTGATCTACCTAATAATTTATTTTTAAATTTTTTAAAACCAAAAAAGAATCTTTTGTTTTAAAGTTCCATGCGAAAACTCCCCAAGAAAGAATCAAGCCTAGCCATCGTCAAAGGATATCCAAGCTTGCTCCGGGCTGGGTCATATTTTAAATTGATCTTATAGGTTTATATGGACGATATAAATTCATTAAAAGTAAGAGAGAAACAGGCATACGCGCTTGAGGAAGTTAAAAAGAGACACAATTGGTCGACGGCCCACCAATAATATCTGGCCCCTCCCACTATGGAACTCTCAAACCGCTCCCTAAAATATACTGTTTCAAAACATTTGGTTCGGAAAAAGAAAAACTAATTAGGTACCTAATATGCGCATTGTATTTGCATCGTATTAATAATATTAATTAGTGGTTAAACATAAAAAATTATAAATACGATTTCTGTCAGGCCAGCGGCGCTAGGCATAAAATTTAACGGTATCGGACCGATTTTCTTACATAACCAGCGTAGTCTAGAGGTACAATCTCAACCAGTTGATCAGAAGGTCGAGGGTTCGAATCTGTGTTGGGGCAAGAACTTTTTTTAAATTTTTTGTTATTTAAAAAGTTAGATCGGCTCTAAAAGGTGTATTGGCAACAAGTTGTTCCTCGATAAAATATTTTTAAAATTGTTGGCAATCTCATATTTACTACAGCTTACAGCCTGCACGTGCATAGACAAATATCGTATTACTATCTCTAGTCGCCAGCATTGTATTTATTAAA
The DNA here is from genome assembly GCA_963971165.1 of Philopedon plagiatum. Taxonomy (NCBI): domain Eukaryota; kingdom Metazoa; phylum Arthropoda; class Insecta; order Coleoptera; family Curculionidae; genus Philopedon; species Philopedon plagiatum. Next base: position 64,052,573 of record OZ020194.1, read on the forward strand.
GAAAACGGAGTTTCGGCAGCGTTCCTAATTTTATTTTAGGAATAATCATACTTTTAGCTCAGAATTTTGTTCTGTTTATGTTCTAGGCCTTTAGTACCAGGCGCGACATCTATTGAGGACATGTTAAACTTATCAAAACGGAAGCCACTAAAATCTACTAATCTAGAGTACTAAATCACATAGAAAAAAGCCATAAACATCTAGAGTAGTAATGTTCAATATTCTGCAGTACCTATTTTATGATATTTGCAGTGTTTATTTGTAGGTAAATAATTTCTTGGCACATTATTAAAAAACCTTTCTTAATTAAAAAGTGTATTTTGCTTTTTGCGTTGATATCACTAGTTGCCCACAAAATTTTGACCGACCTGTAAAAAAACTCACGGGCCGCGCCTGTTTGTAGGTAACAAAATTTAAATTGCAAAGAAAATGTTATATAAAGTTTAAGTTTAAAATAATGTTTTTTGGTTTTGCAGGAAGGGTTATATATACCTAATAAGTTTTAGCTATTCATATTTCTCGGTAACGGTTGTATAAAATGTTATATATTTTAAATTTAACTATACATATCTGAATGGTCTTAGTAGGCATTTTATGTAAATTTTGTGTCTTTTGTTATGTTATCTTTATATGGCATGGGCAGGAAAATTAGTTGTATCTGAAATAAACCATCCACGTTACACGTAGAAGGACTCTCTTCAGTGGAATTTGTTTTTTTTTATCTTCTGACAGCCCACGAAGACCGAAGTCTAAGTACGATGTATCGTGGGTGTACTGGTTAATCGACTCACACATCCAGAGCTGGAAACATCCGTAGGGATTTTACCAGCCCTTTTAAGAGGATGTGTGGGGTGGTACCGCCTCGGTCGAGGAAGAATTCCTCTATCACCTTCCAACAACAATCACAAAATATCCATGGTCGAAGCGGGATTCGAACCCGCGCCTCTCGGTTGCAAAGCTGGCGCCGTAGACCCCTAATTATAATAATCTAATCTATAAATCTGTAATCAATAAATCTGTAAATATTTCCAGCTAATATGGGTAAAACCGTAATTAAAAAGTTATTTAAAAAAGAAAAAAATGTGGTCACTCTTTATGGCCCATCGCGGTTCACCAAATAGTAAACATAACAGGAAACTCACTGTATGACACTACATTAATCAGCAGCGCACATGTAGAATAGCTCCGCCTATGTACGTATTTATTTCTCGCGAACTGTACATACGTATAAGACAGTGGCGGCTCGTAGTCATTTGTAACGGTGAAGCAAAACAATAACATGAGTTGAAAAGCGCCGCTGAGTCAAGTGTTTGACGGTGCATTCACCATTTTGTAATCATTTACTCTTCTTAGCATTATCTGTAAATAAAATAAAAACACACACTGAATCATACTGAGGAAACATTCCGCACGTGTAAATTTTAAAATATAATCGTGACAAGCTGACGTTGATCTAAAAACACAGAACTAAACTGAGCAATGCATGGTCGCAGTATTAAACTAACTAAAATGTCTGCTTCATGACGCGGTGAATGACCTCTCCCACACGACTCGAACGCGCCGACGCGACGCTCGAGACGAACAAAGACTCGATCGGGCGTACCAAGCATGTAAATTCACAGTAGCATTGAATTCACAAGGGTCTAGATACACGCCGGCAATATCGATTGGAAAGCTTCGCGCCAGCGTAGTGTGAGTAAACAAACGTAACCGTAACCTCAAAAATACAAGTATATGATGCACCGGTAACACGTTTACCGGTTTTCTTGCATCAATACCGTAGTCCAAAGGTAGAGTATCTGCTAATGAACCGATAGGTAGTGGGTGTAGGGTTGCCAGATTCGAAAGACTAATTTCCGGGACGTCCTGTCAACCAAAAAAAAAAAAACGCTCTATGGTGTAGTCAAAACATTTACCTATGTGCTTGGCCAAAGGAACGACGGTAACATCGTTTACAAATACTACTTATATTTATCGCTAGACTTGGCAAGTTTTAACAATTTTTCGTCTTCAGGCCCTTTTACAAAGGACAAAAATTCTGAGCAAGTCTAACTGGAATTAATTCGAATTTGCAGCTCAGCTGCAAGTTCTTATTTTTGTTTAATTAAAGATTTCCGGGATAGTAGAGTAAAATTCCGGGATCCGGGACGACCTAACAAATTCCGGGATTTTCCCGGAATTCCCGGACGTCTGGCAACCCTAAGTGGGTTCAATGCCGGGCTCAGGTGAACTTTTTTAAAAAATTTTGTCGTTTAAAAAATTAGATCGGCTCAAAAAGGTGTATGAGCAACGAGTTTAGTACTTGTTCGGGCGCAATTTTTTTTTTTTTTTGATATTATTGATAATGTCATAATATGTACTACACAAAATCTCAAGCATAAGATGGAGAAATATAATATATTATCAAGTATTACCGAGCAATCCGCACGGTTCGCCCCTTCCGGGATCATTTGTTTAGGGACTTTAGGGGGACAGGTCAATCCCAAGTCGGAAACGGCGCCAAATACTGAAATATTAAAAAAAAAGGTTAAAATCAACTCGACCTACACTACGCAGGCGCGAAGCCTTCCAGTTGATATTGCCGGGGTGTATCTAGATCATTGTTTGAATAATTATGCTTGTCTCACATAATGTGATGGCGTGACTAGAAACGACAAGGTTGGAGCGCGGAATTTTTAAGGTATACTGTTATAATAAATTGTGACACATGAAGGTAAATAAGATGCGATTATTAATATTCATCATCCCATAGGAGAAAATTTAATGAAATGATTGAATTTACTGTTTAGTATTTTTACTACAATATTCTAGGTTAAAGTTTGCTTCACCTGGTTCACCCGGCGAGCCGCCACTGAATAAAAGGAAATTAAATTTCATCCTAATTATTGCGTTTTCGTTTATGTAGCAGAAAAGACGATCCTCATTAAAAGACATATTTCATTGAATACGACGGTCGAGTCGACAGAGAATATTACTATTCCCTTCGTCTCATAACATTGTAATTAATCAATTTATTAATCCGAACGAGCTTATGGGATATAACAATAAATTTATTAGAGTTATCTATCTCCGGGTCTAGTAGCGTAGACAAGCATTTATATTATACGAGGGTTGGTACAAAAATAAGCTTTTTTGCATTAAATATGTCGGCCCAAAAAATTGAGAGGTATACATCTCTGTTATTTCGGTTGCCTCTTTTGAGTCACGCAATTCAACATGTTGTCCGGAATAACCTGTCCTGAACTTTGAAAGGTTTTCAAGCGAGTTAGAGATCTTCATTGATTCTGAGATTGAGGATACCTACCCATTTTGCAAATACTGCGTCCGTTAAACCCCTATTCATCTAGTCATTCAGTCTAGTCATTTTTTTCCATCAACATTTCAGAATAATAGGCATTTTAATTAAAAAATTTGAAATTTCCCTTTAAACTATAATATTTATAAAAAAACGTGAAAGCTTAAATTTTCATATATAGCTCATTCAATGTTTCTTTTTGTGCTCTTTAATTTTTCTCTTTTAAAAGTTTTCGCTATCTATCATATTTTCGAAGATACAGGGTGATTTATAAAAAAAGTACCGATTTTCAAGATGGCGGACCGAATTTGAGGATTTTATGGGATTTTTAGTACCTATGATAAAAAGACCTATAACATAAGGTGACCAACCGTAATGTTTTATCCAGGACAGTACTCTTTTTTAACATCACTGTTCTGGGTAAATCGCGATAATAGAAAACCCAGTAAAAGTACTGTTTTGTGAAAGGTGTCCTGGAAAAGGATGGATCAGACATTAAGTGAGAGATAAAAATGAAAGTAGGATGCAATAATTATATACAAGCAAATGAAATACAAAATTCATAAACGAATCATTGTAATTATTGTATTGAACCTTAAATCGACTTTTAATGGTCCATTATTATCTTGCACGCCCAGCTCCACGCGCGGCTGGATTAAATATAAACCGCGCGTATCTACTTAAATGGCTTGATCAACATTTTTGCACTTCTTGGTATAAATACAATAGACCAACTAGTGGGAAGTCTGTCGACACTACTTTCGGGTCTTTTTTAGGGATTTTACATCATTTTCTTAGAAGTATTTTGACGTATAATACGTCTAACGAAATGATGTAACTTAAAGTACAAATGCACTGCATTTTTTACCATGCTAAAAAAAACACACAGTTTTAAAAGCAATTCACTCATCGAAGAAGTAGGTATAACTTTAAAAGAAACGAATAAGTTTTTTCCCAATAATTTTTTTTTTGTAAGATTAAGTTTTAATTTGATTTTTAATTTATAGAATGTTAATGCAAAACAAGAAATAGTACTCTTATGTTTTTGTCAACAAATAAACCATTAAGTACCTATTAAGAACGTTGGTATATTTCTGAATTAGTCTTATTCGTTAAAATGCCTCGTATTTTTTTTTTAAATTTTGCTCTTTTATAATAAATAAATAGCCTTCATTAAAAATGGTAGTTTGTTTTATTATTTCAAATATACGAACTTGGAAACAGTTAATTTGCTCTTAAAGATTATTCCTCTTATTAAACGTAAAAAATTACCCACAAATATTTTTATAAGAGAGGACGAACTATCCCTACCCTATCCTTCTCATTCCGCCTAGGGTCCCCAACCCTCCCGGTTTGGGCGGGAGGCTCCCGATTTTCCAATAAATCTCCCCCTTCCCGACTAACATATTAAAACTCCCGCTTTTCCGTTTTTTTTTACAGTAAATCATATATTCTAGCTCAGAAAAATACAGAAAATTAAAAAAGTCTAGAAAATAATTACACTTAAAATTGATCTCGCTTGACTACTTTTACACAATAAATCCAGACTTATTAATAGAGCAAAAAATATTTACCAATTTTCTCAAACAATAATTATTGTTACGAAATGGCGAATGCGACAAAAATTAGAATATTGACAATTCCGGCATTTTGTTTCCCGAAATCTGGTAACCCTAGTCCCGCCCCCATATGAAATGCCACTGTGTTCTGGTTTTTGATTTTCTAGTGTTGTTCACCTTACTATAACACTACCTTTTCCCACTAGTGCCAGCTTTATGCTGATTTTTTCCGGGTCCCCCTATATGAACGACTTAGTTACACTTAACTTTCAACTTTACTAAAGTTTTATTTGTTCGATTTTTCTGTCCATGACTGCAACTAAAATTTTGTATTGAAATTCCATACTAAAAGTTGCCAAAATGTAATAAATAAAAGACAAACCTACCTTAAACTTAAGTTACCTTTTACATTATTACTCCTACGGGGGCCATTCTGTGCGCACCAGCAATTTCTTAGACAATAAAGCGGAATAATTTTGGTTCTTGATGATACCTTAGTAGAAAATTTACGAGTTACGTGGGAACTGAAAATTATTGCAATACACATAAGATAGAAATATATTTTGGTCGCTGTAATAGTTTATGATTGGGTCATCTTTTGACGATGACCAGAGAGAGAGGCGTACTCAGTTGACAAAAATTAGATCGATCCGGATCGGTTTACGAACTGCTAGAGAAGTACACAATTGAATCAGCAAGGATATTGGGAAAAAATAAAACAACATTGCAGTGTCGTAAGTTGATGCATTTTGTCAATCAAATACGACTCAGTTCGTCAGACTTTCTGACCCGGTAATCAGAATTATATTTTTTTGCGTAAAGTTTTATAATTTGTTCACTACATGAAGCATCAGCGCAGAACTCTTCAGGTCATGCAGTTCATGATAAATTTGTGGTCAACAAAATTTTAAGTTTGGGTTTTTCATTTTATGTGGTCTCAGGTTAAAGTGGTAAAACTTCACATAAAAACCTATGTTGTCCAGTAACTTTCAGTAATCCTACAAACAACAGATTCAAACTTGGTCACAAAATTTCATTTTAATGCGTGGTCAAGGAGTGGTATAATAACATGACACAGTTGACCACAACCTTGACCAAACGTAAGATCAAAAACAGTCCTTAAAGTATGACGAGGAATCAATCAAGCATGTCTTGAATTAGTACCCTTGAAAGGTAACATAGGTAAAAGGTATAGGTGAATGAAAAATAGAACTGTCAAGTTCTGAAGTTTTTCATTCAGATTCACTAAGAAGGTTTCGGATTTACTACTGGTTTAAATTAAGATCTTATAGTCGATCAGTTATGTTTTGGCAGGTCTTGTCCTGTCATTGTTAATAAATCGTCATTAAAAACTTATCAATTATTCCGATATTTCAGCGATTTGCTTGGTTTCCAAATGATTTTCATCTTGGAACGAGTTGCTGTAATGAATTTTGTTCTATTATTGTCGAAAGTACGTACTAAAAACCCCTATTCGACTTTTAAGCCAGCAAGTAAATGTATCCTACAGAACTTGCAATACAATCCTGAAATGTGACCTGCATATGGACCCTTATCGTCTAAGCTCAGACCTAGAACTGTTAACAAACGACAAGCCGCAGCGAATGCAATTTTCAGAGTGGTTTGTGGGTAATTTGCATGATAATAAAAACGTATTTGAAAAAACCTTTTTTACTGACGAGGCATCCTTTTACTTCTCTGGTTATGTAGATTCTCAACAAATGAGAATGTGGAGTTCTGAAAATCCACATTTTCTTATAGAGAAGCCTTGGCATTCACAGAAAGTTGGCGCGTGGGCAGCCATATCGAAAAGAAGGTTAATTGGACCGATTTTTTTAAGATACTCTCAATTATTATTAATGTTCGAGAGGTTGCTGAAGAGGTCCAGGAAGAGCGTATATTGAATTGCAAAATGATAGAAACTGTGAGGACGCTTTTGAATCTATTTACCCTTGAGGAGTTTTGGAGTAAAAAAGCAATTTCAATATACAGAAATTCGGAAAAGTCCCTTGCGCTATCTTATGCTCTTCTCCACGACTTATTTATGTGGACAAGGATTTTCTGCTTTGCTTGTAATTAAAAATAATTCACTGAATCGATTAAAAGTAAGTGATGATGTGCGTGTAGCTTTGTGCAGTAATATTAGCTCCAGGATTACACAGCTTGTAAGGGAGACGTATATAAGCTTAAAAATCACATTCATGATTTGCCAAACTTAATTTTCTATTAAAGATGTTCTTTTTATATTATTGTTATAAATAATAGTACCCTCTGCGCATGTTACTATTAAGTTTAACGAATATGTTGAAAGTTTTCATTAAAGTTTATTTTAAAGCTTCATTCGCCGACCACACCCATTTACTGCCAAATTAATTTTATTTTAGTATAATTGTTTTCCACACACTTGGCACTGACACACTATTCCTCAAAGTTTATGGATAAAGTCCTTTTAGAAAAAATTAAATATCACTGAAAATTTCACTATATGAGGCAAATCGCCTTAGATGTCTCAGCGCGGTGCGCGAGCCTGAAAACAAGCCATTTTAAACTTATGATCTCGCAATGGAAACGCCATTAAAAAAATAACTGAATGAGGGGTTTCCATGTATTTTTCCTCAGCTTTCCGATGGTCTAATTTGTTTTTCAAATTCCGCTTCCTTAACCTCACAAAACGCTAAACGCGCTGTATCTCGAAAAACGCCATTTCTATATATTTTTCATACGCTAGATCGAAAAATCAGGATTTTTTTACATCGAAAAAGATTTTTTTCAGAGAGAGTTTTTTTTGTTTTCGAATATTTATTTCCACCGTTCGGCGAGGCAGCGACGCGTGGGACAGGCTCTGTGGTAGTATAAATTGTTATGCCGAGGTATGTTTTTTGACTGATTCCTCGTAAACAAAAAAAATCCTCTCTGGAAAATAGCCTTTTCTACGTAAAAAATCCTGATCTTTCGATCTAGCGTATAAAAAAGATAAAAATGGCGTTTTTCGAAATACAGCACGTTTAAGGTGCGCGCACACTTAGGCGAAGCGTCGCGAAGCGAAGAGAAGAGAATTTTATCGATCCAAGAACTTTGCACGCAATCAAATGGAAGGCTTCTCTTCGCTTCGCGCCGCCTCAGTGTGCGGGCTTCCATTTGATTGCATGTAAGGTTCTTGGATGGATAAAATTCTCTTCTCTTCGCGACGCTTCGCCTAAGTGTGCGCGCACCTTTAGTGTTTTTTAAGGCTAAGGAAGCGGAATCTTGAAAAACAAATTACACCATCGGAAAGTTGAGGAAAAAATATATCGAAAATAATGTTTCATTTATTTTTTTAATGGCGTTTTCATTGCGAAATCATGATTTTAAAATGGCATGTTTTTAGGCTCGCGCGTCGCTCTGGGACATCTGAGGCTATTCGCCCCATATACATATATTCCGACCTGACTGGTACGTTACACACAAAACATTACGCCCCGCCAAATTTTTAACTTATCAATAGACACGGAGAAAAAACATGTTGCTGCCAGCAACGTTGCCAGTCTCACTCTAAATTTCGTCACCATGCAACGGAAATAAATTACTAAAAATTTATTATGACCAGAAATAATGGTAAATTATTTTTCAGGATATTTGGTATATCTTATTAACTGTAATAAAGCTACCTGTCGGATCCATTGTGTATACCCTGAAATTTCCAGTACCTATCAGTCGACGGGGCCGGATTGTAATAATTTGTATTTTAAAAATAAAAATATGGAAAACTTCTTCTGTGGCAGGTAGACATAAATAAAATTTACTTTACTTGTTGACCGACTTTTTGTACCTGTTATCTAAGTATCTACTCCATGTTTTTGAAAATTGTGGCAAATAAGTCAGTCTTTATTTCGCAGGTGTAATCTACTTTTTATCGTTTTCAGACGATAAATAGTCCTTTCTGAAATTTCCATTGCTCCTCTGCAACGTAAATGCATTTTTCCCTCTTCATTTACAATAATCCTTTTGTGATTTAAAATAGGATTCAAATTTAAAACATCACCTTTACACCGGCTGCTAAATCTTTTAGCAAAACGTAATGAAAAAGAAAATTAATTTTCTTTTAAAAATTGACACTGACTAGGAAAAATTTGACACCTTAGGTAATAATTAAAAACATTTGCATCACGATACGACTTTCCATTTTCTATAAATTGTTAGCCTCCTGCAGCCTAAAATAAATTAACAGGGACGGAATTTGACTTGGTGAATTTTTGTTTTACATAATTTAATTTACTTCTTAACCACAATATCAATCTAATCTAAATGAATTAATCTCAAAAGTTTAAAAACCCGGGTCTGCGGGATTCTGTTACATTTCAGAAAAATTTTAAGATCCCGGAATTTGGTATCATTTATTTTAATATTCATTGTTATGAGAATATGCCTCCCGCGTGTACAGTTAGGACCCAGGAACAAAATTTACAAGATTTTAATTTTTTAACTGTGCTGTAAATGCCTATTTTCCAGTGTCAGTGCCATAAATTAACCACAATACTGTTTTAATTACCCTTGAAGAAGAACACTTGGAAACCCTTATCTTAAAACTAGACACATTTCTATAAACCATTATATTACATCTAGATTCTGTATACTGTATACAAAATTTAACCATTATTAATTATTAACAAACCTGAGGACTAAAGACCTTTAACATAATTTCAGTTTCGTATTTTTGTGTATCATAAATATGACTACAAATGTGCATGTTCCAATTAAAGGCAGTTTAAAAAAAAATACTTAAAGGATAATAGTAAGTAGGCAGTAGACGATAAACAGTCATTCTGTTTGCCTTTCCTTTAATCTTACCTTATACAAATTCAATACGTTAGTACTGACAGCTAGGTAACAATAAGAGATAGAGAGTTGTTATATTGGGAAAAAATTGCGTAATTTGGTGCTGAATTATAAGCCACTAAGCAATTAAAAACATTCCGGATAATTTCGGAGATATCTAAAAACAAACCTAAACGTATCTTTTCGCTTCTATATAATTCTGTCTTTGATAAAAATAATTGAAAAAACACTTTTCTAGGGCATTTTTAAGTAGTACAAAATGGCGATATCAGTTTTAAAAATCGATGTTGTACTTTTTTAAGTCTAATTTTTTAATATGGAATATGGAATACTTATACTACTACCATACTATGCCATCAATATATCACACTTGATATTTTAATAACATAATATGTACTTTAAAATATAAACATATTCATGTTATCCCCATTTGACGCATGACCTCCATAGAAAAATTATTTATTTCTGTAATAAGATAATACATGGTAGTATCCAGGACTCAAAGAATACAAGTTCGTATTAAAATAAATTAGACCTCATAATGGTGTGTAAAAATAATAAAAGTAAGACTGCCATTTTGTATAACTTTAAAAATTGCCCTACAAAAGTGCTTTTTATTTTTTACACTCCGAAAATAAAGATATTAAAGAAATACAAACGAAAATCTGAAATTTCCTTTTTTCCGGATATTATTCTGAACACTTTTAATCTTTCAATCTCTATACCTATATAAAAGAAGAAACTGACGGACTGACTGACTGACTGAAGTACCAACGCACAGCCCACATCGCTAGGTCTAGTAAATTTTGCCCAGAGGTTTCTTATATAACACAGGCATGCACTAAGGAAGGGTTTTTAAAAATTCGACCCCCAAGGGGGTGAAACACTTTGGATCGAAAAAATATTAGATGATCCTATTAACTCGAAACTTCATAGAAGTACTCTAAAAAATAACGTTCAGATTCACTAAGAAGGTTTAAGATTTAGTACTGGTTTAAATTAAGATCTTCTAGTGGAGCAGTTATGTTTTGAAAGGTTTTTGTCCTGCCATTCTCAATAAGTCGTCAGTAGAAACTTATGAATTATTCTGATATTTTAGCGATTTGCTAGGTTTCCAAATCATTTTCATCTTGGCACGGGTTGCTAGAATGAATTTATTTCTATTATTGTCGAAAGTACGTACTAAAATTGCCCTTTTCTTTGTAAATTTGCAAGAAAGCTCAGAAACAAATTAATAGTATAACAGTTAGTTGTCTTATTCTTACACTTGTCAGTTTAAAACTTTTGGTTGTCAAATTAGACCGGACTAGCGTTGGAGAATTTGGCCGTAATGTTTAAACACGTGCTTTACAGTTTTGCGTTACAGGACTGAATTTTTTCAGGGGGATTAATGTTATCAAAAAGAAGCAGTATTCCAAATTTCATACGTCTAGGTTGAATAGTGTCCAAATATCACAATTTCCGACACTCACTGATTGACTGATGGATCATCATAAATCTAGGGTACTTCCAATCGCGCTAGAGCTTTGAAATTTCGAACATAAATAGTGTTTAAGGTGATAATTACGAGAAAAAAACAACATGGCGGAAAATCCAACATGACGGATTCTGACACAAAATAGGTACCGACTTCGGCTTTAGAATGCTTTGGAAGTACGTAGTGTAGTAGTGGTTATTACATACGCGGAAGGTCCCCGGCTCAATCCCGGGCGGAAACAGATTTTTTTTTAATCTGATTTACTTTTAAATACCTCAATTTTTTGATAATTGCAACAGATATACTAGGAATTAATGCAACCTTATCGATTATTATTAAAAAATTTTGCTTGGAGTATACACATATGCTAATATATACTAATATAATAATATAAAACAATAGATTGAGTCACTGACTCACTCATTCATCGACGCCCAGCCAAAACTACTAAAGCTAAAAAGTTGAAATTTTGCACATTTCGATGTAGTTTTACACACGTATCAAAAGTTGTACCCTTAAATAGCTTTCTTTCTGAGATATGAGTAAAAAATAATAAAAAAAAATTGCATTTTGATTAATTTTTCACAAACTTTTTTTCTTTAATAAAGATAGTTTGCTTACGAAGATGCTTAACCTGAAATCAATAAGGCGTTAGTTAGCTTTGCAAAACTATTTTTGTTTATCCACTTAAATTAAACAGAATAATTCAGAAAATTTACCTAATTTTTAATTAATAGGATTTTCTATGGGAAAAATTCGAAGGCCCAGCAACAACAAACTCACTATTATTGTCTGAGCACTTTTTTTGGGACATTGTAATTAAGCATAATCAATAACAAGACAAGTAGTCATTAAAACTAAATATTTATTTGTACGTTCGTTTGCATATTAATGAAGAAGTCCTAATAATGTCAAAGTTTACAATGGTCGTTCTAAAGGTTTTTTTCTTTATCTAGGAAAAGAAAAGCAAACACTTTCGAATACATGTTTATGTTTGTTTTGCCTTTTTTGTTTATTTTGGCGTAACTTCCTATCGATTTAAAAAGGGGCGTACCTACAAAATAATAATTTTGATTAAAGCAAGAGAATATTTTGTAAAGCAGATTAATTTGTTAACAGAAACAGGAAAGTACTGCAGTTAAATTACAAATTAAAATACCTATCTCAATATCAAAACGATCAACACGAAGAAAGGTGTTGCAAAAAGTTAGAAATTAAAACACCGCAGTAGATAAAATATTTTCTGTGTTAATCATTGACACGTCCTGGTTTATAAGACATTTTCGACAAGATTCACCATTGCTAAAGCCATCCTAATTTGACAATCAAAGGTTTTAAACCTTTGATTGACGTGTAGGAAAAAGACAACTAGATTCTGTACACTGAATTCATGAGTTTTTCGCAAACTTCTAAACCAATAAAGGAAAGGGTCAATTAAGTACGTAGTTTCCACAGTAATAGCAGTAAATTTATTTTAGTAACAAGTCCCAATAAAAAGATCAATTGGACATCGCAGAAATAAGAGAATACCCCATAAGTTTACTTATTAACAATGACAGGACAAAAACCTGTGAAAACCTAACTGATAATTGGAAGTCGTGAATTTAAATCAATATTTTCATTTAAAGCATGTTTCCTTTTATTAAGTCAATCATGATGCAAATAGTCTATTGACAATGATCCACTCTAATGCAACCTAAACAACTTTCCTAAACATTATGAACTTTACTACCATGATTTTTAACAAATATTTTTAATTTGATTTTCTAATCCTAGTCGGCGAAGAATTGAATCTATCAGTCGGATTCTCCAATGCTAGTCCGGTCTAATTTGACAACCAAAAGTTTTAAACTGACAAGCGTAAGAATAAGACAACTAAGTTTTATGCTATGAATTAAATTTATTTCTGAGCTTTTTCGCAAATTTATAAAGAAAATGATAATTTTAATACGTGTGTTCGTTAATATTGGAACTAAATTCATTACAGCAATCCGTTCCAAGATGAAAATCATTTGGAAACCAAGCAAATCGCTGAAATATCACAATAATTCATGTTTTTAATGACGACTTATTAACAATGACAAGACAAAAACCTGTTAAAATCTAACTGACCAACTATAAGATCTTAATTTAAACCAGTACTAAATTTTAAACCTTATTAGTGAATCTGAACGTAAATATTTAAAACGCAAAAATCATATTTTGTCTATCTTATTTTGAAGCTCCTAGACAACTTGAAAGAAAAGACTCTTCTTCCCATTGAGCCATTACTAAGAATTTTACGTATAAATAAGGCATAAAGTACCAAAGAAGGATAATAATTAATTCTGAATATATAGTTCTTGACACTAAGGCGAATGACATTTTAATTTAAAATGATGATAGCAGCTGATTGGTCCTCGTAAGTAATTAAAAAATGCATTTGAATGTATACACAATCTGGCTTTTGACCAACCCAAAAGAAGTCCGAAATAAGTAGAAAATTTATTTTTACAAAAAATGTTAACTTGCTCTCGTTGACCTACTGTCGAAGAAATTCAACATAGTGACTTATTGATTTGTGCTAGCAGCCAAAATATTGGCGCAATACTGGGCGAACTAGTTGGCGCAAGCCACTACCCATCCTTTACGAACCGATAGATATAAGCTCTTATATTGATTCTGGTAAAAATGTTGTCTGTTTTTCAGACACCTTGGATGTAAGCCTGCCTGATAAAGGGCAAGGGCCTAGATAGCAGGAGGGCACCCAGAACTGGATCAAAAAATGTCTTTTTTATTTTGTTTTTAATTTTACGGTCTTGTGCTTGCATCAGCGAAGAAGTCAACCTTTGCATTTAGTGGTACCTATATTATATTATATATGTATATAATATATACTGATAAAACTGGATTCGTAGTTTTGCTAAACTGAAGTTGGAAAAAGAAAAAAAAGAGACATATAGACTCAAAAAACCTTTTCCTATTATAGTTTGATTTCAAATTCGCTAAAATGATCCTTTGATACACCACTGTTTACTAGCGGGGCGGCCACTTCGATCAATACGCGTCGCTGTTCCACGTCAAATCTACCTCCCTGAGGGCAGCAAAGGGGAAAACAGCTGTCCCACCGGACAAGAGATGCACAGTATAGAGCTTTTCCCGATTTTTTTCTCTTTTGTGAGGGGAATAAATTTTTATTCCAACGAACTTATTAAAAATTCTTAACGAATTTGAATATTATATAGGTACTTTATTTATCCCTTTAAAAATATAATATTAATCAGTTACAACACGTTTGCTTTTATTTCATCTATACTTTAATTACACAGCAATGGTTCAGATAGCAGTAATATCTTTTTATTACTTAGGTCCAAAACAGAACTATAATTAATTTGTTATCAGGCTAGTGTAAACCATCAAAATATACTCGTATACAGTAATGTAAAATAGTAACTTGAATATAATAACGTTCAGATTCTCCAACGCGAGATCGGTCTAATTTGACAACCAAAAGTTTTAAACTGACAAGTATGTAATAGTATGAATTTTTTTTAGAGTGTTTTCGCAAATTTATAAATAAAAGGGCAATTTTAGTACGTACTTTCTACAATATTAGAACTGCATTTATTCTAGCAACACGTTTCAAAATAAAAATCGTTTGGAAACCAAGCAAATCGGTGAAATATTAGAATAATTCATAAGTTTTTAATGACGACATAATATTAACAATTACGGGACAAAAACCTGTCAAAACATAACTGATTAACTCTAAGATCTTAATTTAAACCAGTACTAAATCTTAAACCTTCTTAGTGAATCTGAACGTTAGTATTTTCCCATCTTTTCCTTTAAAATGTAGCATACATAACTTTCTTTTTGTTTGGAATACATAAGTTTTGGAATTTTAAAATAGTGTAGGTATTTTCTTTTAGTTTCTCTTTTGTGTCAAACAAGTCGTTCTCCGAGTTTTGAAAATAAACAGAGATGTTGTATTTTAAAGGTACTTTTTTAGTTGGTATGGATATTACGAGTCCTATTTTTAGTTGTTCCTTAAGTTTTACCTAGACTGTGAGGTAAGATGTGAGCAAGGTGTTATCCATGCTTAAGAAAACCTTAATATCTGAGGAATTGTTTTACGACCATAAGACAATTTACAGTAAGCAAACAAATTTTATTTTATTATGTACTGATGCGCCGAATAATATTTTTAAAATTTCAACATTTACTCAATGAGGACTCCAAATTGTTATGTATTGTTGTATAAATAATTTTAAAACAGTGCTTATTCGCTGTTGTTTATTTGAAATGTTTTTCAGTCCATGTTAAATACAAATTAAGTACCTAACTATTAAATAAAATATCTTTAATAATACTGCAAGTAACAAAAACATGCATGAGCACTTACATATGTTTAATGAAAGCTCTGAAATTTATTCAACTTTAATAAAGTGAATCCCTATTTTATGCCATCATCAATAACTGTTTGTTCGTTTCATTTTCAAGTGTTTTTTAGTCGATTCCAAGTACAAATAATTAACTTTTGAATAACATATTTTTGATGTTGCTTTAAATTATAAAAATATGCACTAAAATAATTTGTGTGTAGTAAAAACCCTGAATTTTAGTAGATAGTAATGCAGCCCTATTTCGTAGGAAAGCTTTAATTATTTAAAAATTTGTACTAGTACAAATAATTTATTAGTCGGTTCATATATTATATATAGAAGGCATCAAGGGCGTAGCCAAGGGAGGGCAGGGGGGGGCACGTGCCCCCCCCCCCTGGCACGAGCAAAAAGCCAAGATTTACCAATGTGCCATTCAAATTTCCCGTGCTGTCGCAGCTGATTTTCAAAGCGTACTGAATGTAGGGCAGAAGATTCAAAAATCGAAACGTTTAAGAATTTAAAACATTTAAAATAGCTTTCTCTGCAGTTTAAAATCATTGAGGCTGGTTGAATAAAACACTTTTTTTTTTCAAAAATAAAAAATAGTATTAAATTATTAACATTATATAAAAAGTTTTAATTTATACCAATAGACAGGTACAATCGGTACTTGTATACTACTTAATTACAAATTTTAAAAAATCAGTAGTTTTATGTATTACCATCAGTTTATTTCCTCAGATTTTTTCTTCAATCGATCAATTCATCGGCAGCCTCCAATGAAAAACAAGTATTGTTTTTTAATATTTGTTTACAGTACTCCATCGTAGTTATATTCAGGCAATTTATATTTTCTTTAACGACACAAAGTACAAGAAAGAGTAGTACTCGTATCACACTAATTTCATCAATCGAAAAGCCACTAAACTTAATTCATAATATATTTTCAGTCACAATAATTTTTCAAAATTTTTTGTGCTTATTTGGTTTTAGTTTCGTTTTGAAAGTTCGTACTAAAATTAGTGGTTTTTCCAAGATCAGTACTGACGTACTGAATTTGGCCACTTTGTACTGAATTCAGTACAATTGTACCGAAATGGCAGCACTGCTGCATGTGGCGCAAACGTGTGAAGTGGTAAGAAAGCTTTTGCTGTTAATTAATAATAATAATAATAATAATAATAATAATAAATACATTTATTTGTGCCAAAGAAAAGTAAAAGTACAATAATAAAGAATTGTAATAACAAGTACAATAGCAATAACTGTAATAGCCAAAGGAATTAAAAATTACGGGAACATACTAGTTGGCACAAATGGGTAGAAATTTTGATTAAAATTAATCATTCTTCCAATCCTACCCCACGCAAATATTTTTTAAGTTTACATTTAAAATTTATATAACTTAATTAAAGGTGGCTGCCGTGCGCTGTTCCTGTTCACTCTGTTTGTGTTCACGCAGATCTCAGATATAAAATAATTATCAAATTGTAATATAATTTTTCTTACAAAATTGGCCTAACAATATCCTATACTATACCTGCACCATAATCGACAATTTTAGCATGATTTCAAATTTTTTAAATTTATTTCAATTTATTTTAAATAAAACCGCAAACTTTTAACGGCTTATTATGAAAACAATTTATTGTTTTTTTTTTGCAAAATAATTTGTTTTCATGAAATGTTTCGCAAAAATAAAATGTAGATAAATTTTATATATTTTTTTTGTTAAGCGATGTTCTGTTTTAGCAGGTATTCATTATTTTCTTTTTTAACTGATTCGAGTTTCTAATTTGCAATAATAATACGTATGTACTATATACTATACATTATCTATGAATATACCTATATTTTTTTAAATAATGTTTTTTTTATATTTCTTTACAAAAAAACTAAAAAAACTAGACTACGTACTACTACGTTGCGTCCTTGGGGTCCAGAAAATCTGCCCTCCCGGTCACCTAATTCTGCCCCCCCCCCCCCCTGCTCAAAATCCTGGCTACGCCCTTGGAAGGCATTAGTCAAGTATTGAGAAATTATGAGTGTAAAAACAAGAAAGATTATAGAATTGTTTATTTGTATGGTGTAAGATTGTGAATTGTGAAGATATTATTATATAAATAAACTTAACTTAAAAAGAACACACTTTAGTTCTGGCCGTTTAGGGGTGACAAATTATAGCTACCACATTGAAGTGTTAACTGTATAATATTAAGTTCATATACTAAAAATGAGCAGATTCTGTGAAGGTAAACTAAAGTTATACAAATTTTGTGTCGGACAATTTTATTTCTGGAGCCGTTTAGGAGGTGACAAATTTCACTGCGTGACACGATTTTTATACCAAAAGAACTGGTAGCTTTAACAGTTTGCTAACACTAATAGAAGGTAGGATATAAACACCAAATGTGTCACGTTTGTGAGGTACACGTCGATATAATTTGCAACCTATCTTCAATTGACACACAGTTTTAAAAGTGTCTTAGTTGACGTTATCTATCCGTCTATCTAGTGCATTTCCCTAGGTTAATGAATTTTGAGATTTGGCAATATCGCACTGGGGGTGTCAGGATGACCCCCCAAATACGAAGTCTCAAGCTTCAATTCCTTCAAATAACGGATATTCCCTATCTGGACCACCTACACTAATGGTCATGAAAGAAATCACCTATTGTACAGGGTGATCCCCTATAATGTCGCCCCCCTTTAACTTTTTTATTTTAAGTGTCCAAAAAAATTTAAAGGTATGGTTATGTAGGTACTGAAAGATACTATTTTTTTACGTATAAAGATAATTTGAAAAATGATCAGTATACAAGGAAACACGAAAAGTGTATTTTTTTTAAATGGATCACCCTATATATGAATTTATTTTTCGACTCCTTGTAAAGTTCTAAACATAATTCATATATCATACAAGATACCTAAATTCAACCGTTTCTGAAATATTCGCATTTTAAACATTAGTTACTAATAAAAAATCATAATAATAAAGAATTTTATTAAACAACTGCCAGATTAAGAAATGTAACAATAACAAACAAACACAATTTCAATGGGTTATTAAACATAAAGATGCTCTACCGGGCCTCCATTTTCTTCAACACACCGTATAAGTGTTCTTCGAAGTTTCTCTAATGCATCTGTTATGAATGCTGGGTTATTTTCATTTAAATTATTTATTTCATTCGTTAATATATCTTTAAGATTATTGAGGTTTTCAATTTCGTGGCTGTATACACGGCTTTTTATATAACCCCAAAGAAACGCATCCATCGGTGTCAAATCGGGGCTGTTCGCTGGCCATTTAATTGGCGCATTTCTTCCAATCCATTCAGGAAACCTCTCATTTAGGTGATTAAGCACATCACGAATATTGTGAGGGGGTGCCCCATCCTGTTGAAAAATGATATTTTGCAACATATTCAAAGGCAAATCGTCTAAATATTCTTCTAACTCGTTTTCCAAGAAATCTAAATAGCGGGGTCCATTTAAAACAGTATCAAAAAAATACGGACCAATAACTCGATCGCCCAGAATGCCACACCACACATTTACGGATTGCCGCCCTTGGAACTTAAATTCCCTATAAGAATGTGGATTTTCTCTTGCCCATTGTCTGGTATTTTTTCGATTAAACAAGCCACTCGTAGAGAAGGTAGACTCGTCAGTCCATAAAACTTTTTTCAAAAAACTGTTGTTTATATTAATTCTATCTAGAATCAGTTGACAAAATGTGACCCGACTATCTTTTTGCATTTGGGTAAGCTTTGTAGTGGGTTTAATCTTATATGGCTATAAATTCCATCTTTTAAGCGTTCTTTGGACTTTCCCGTATGAGGTATTCTGAACATTTTCTTCTATTTCGTGTAATGATTTTGAAATGTTTCTTATGGAATTATTAGGATTATCTTCTATGGCTAGCAAAATATTTAATTCTGCATTTTCATCTCCGTTCACAGTTCTTTTTTTTCTTTTTAAATTTGAAGTTTCTTGAAACTTACTATATATAGATGTGAACGTTCTTCGACTTGGGACATGCATACCGGGATTATCTTCTATCATATTTCTAATGGCAGCGCGACAATTTAAATTATTTTTAATATAATAAGTTAAAATAATTTGTTTTTCTCTGTCTGAGTACGGCATTTTTACTTACTTAACAAGACAACTACAACAATATTGACATAATGTCACTATGGGTATTTATTTTCAATAAACATTTTGTTATCCTAGGGCTTCTTGATTTGTAACAGTTGTTTAAAAAAATATTTGATGATATTGTTTAAAATGCGAATATTTCAGAAACGGTTGAATTTAGGTATCTTGTATGATATATGAATTATGTTTAGAACTTTACAAGGAGTCGAAAAATAAATTCATATATAGGGTGATCCATTTAAAAAAAATACACTTTTCGTGTTTCCTTGTATACTGATCATTTTTCAAATTATCTTTATACGTAAAAAAATAGTATCTTTCAGTACCTACATAACCATACCTTTAAATTTTTTTGGACACTTAAAATAAAAAAGTTAAAGGGGGGCGACATTATAGGGGATCACCCTGTACCAGCCTCATGAGACGCTTATGGTACCGAGATGATGTGACGACATTGCAAGACTCTCTAAAAGTGGAATGGAAGTGTGTAGAGCATATAGAAACGTCAAGAAGCTTCTGGAATAAATCTCGAAGTGTCGAGAATACCTGGCGATGGTATATAAGGGACATCGTCGCGGAAGTCGGAGAGCTGTCAGTGAGCAACAGCGAACCCCGTAACAATACCTTCGTAATGAAATTATAAAACGTGTAAATACACAATTTTAAAGATGAATGTGCAAAAAAGTGACCGACGCCAGTGCAAAAATTCGCCAGACAAGTTTTGTTACGTGTGTGGACAAGGCATTCTCAAGTCGCAAGGAAAACACGCATCTGGAAAGTAAGAAAATCATATTTTCTGTATTTTGGTCGGCCCGTGCATCAAGATAAGCCTTGGATTTCACAGCTGGTTTGCGTATCATGCTATGCTACCCTTCGGTCTTGGTTGAATGGAAATAAAACTTCCATGCACGACACTTTGGCGTGAACCTCACAATCACTTCAATGATTGTTATTGTTGCATGACCGATATACGAGGATTTTCGAAAAAAATCAAGCACAACATAGAGTATCTTACTGTAAACTCTGTGTCAAAATCAATAGCTCACAGGGAAGCCTCTTCCTTTGGCTCCGAGCAAAAGTCAAACTGCAGAGCTAGTGCTAAGTGAAGATAACGATGATGAAGCTATTAGAGATTACAAAGAGCCAGATTTGGTATCTTCTTCAGAGCACCATCCGAATTAAATTGATAAAAAAAATTGAACGATTTGATTCGAGACTTTAATTTTCGAGAATTTATCTGTAAGGCAAGCTGAGTTACTTGGTTATAGATTGCAAGAGTGGAAGTTGAACAAAGAAATGGCTTCATTTTACTCAGAGTCTGAAAACTTAAGTTTCTGTAACAATATAGCAAGTTTGATGGAAGAGTTATTGGAAATTCCTTACAAATCAATATTGGCGTCTCTTTATTGATGGTTCTAAAACAAGTTTGAAGGCAGTTTTACTCCATACCGGCAATCAATATTCGTCAAGTTGCTTACTCTGTTGTGATAGTACTTAATAGAAACATATGAAAATATGCAATCCATACTGAATGTTATAAAATATAAAGATTTTCAGTGAAAAGTGTGTGCTGACCTGAAAGCAGTAGCCATGTTACTTGGATTGCAGGGTGGATTCACTAAGTACTGCTGTTTTCTCTGTATGCGGTATAGTAGAGCTATTGATAAACACTACTTGATAAAACATTGGCCCAAACGGACAGAATTTGTTTTGTGCGGCAAAACGAATGTGAAGAACGTACCTTTAATTGATCCACAAAATGTCATTACCACTGCATATTAAGTTCGGTTTGATGAAGAATTTTGTGAAGGCAATGCATAAGAACGGTGTAAGTTTTTTGAATCTCTTAAGTCGATTTTCATAAAATTAAGTGAAGCAAAATTAAAAGAAGGGATATTTATCGGACCGCAAATACGTCAGTCAATGAAAGATCCTTTCGACCGAAAGCGAAACAACAAAGAGTTAGAAGTCTGGATTTCACTGAAAGCTGTTATAAATAACTTTTTAGGGATTGATTAGGGACTGATCGTAGAATTTTATTTTCTAATATCGCACACCAAACGTTGATTGGATTAGGTACGCCCCTGAAAAGCAATATCTTCGACGGTAAAGGGATTTTCACCCGACCAAACATGAATATTTCGTCTATTAGACATTCCCGCAGTTGAGAAAGTTGCTTGTCTGTCCAAACGATAGTATGAAGTAAATTAGGATCTTGCTGCATTACTTCGTTAATATCTGTGACAAAAATATATCTCCTTTCTTTTTAATCGGCACTAAGCTTTTGAACGGGCATAATTTCATTTGGTCTATACTTAAAATACTTTAACGTTCTTTGAGCTGTACCATAAGTCAACATTTTATCTCTTCTTCCATATCTGAGATACCGCACACAATCGGGAATTGATTTTTTTGGATTCTCTTGAAAATATAATAAAATCTCTATTCGCTTTTCTTCATTTATTTCTCTTGTTCTTTTTCCATTGTCCAGATTCCTCTTTCTTCTAGTATTTTATTCCTTTTTATTATGGTGTTTGATGATGGAGTTCTTTGTCCCTCTTCAATGCTTTCTTCACATTGTCTTTGAGCTGCTCTAACATTATTGTTATTTTTTAAATACAATTTTAACATTTTTTGTCTCTCATTAATAGAATAACGCATTTGGTATAAAAATAAAATTATAAATATACGGTGACTAAAGTATTATTGTCACGATACACTTAATTATTGTCAACCTTGACATTAACTCTGACTTACCTATGAAGAAAATTTGAAAAAGGTAGCAGGTATTTCGTTCACAACCTCGTTAGTTACGTTTAAGGTATATTTATGCGAAATAACTTTTAACTTGAAATATTTCAAAAACGATTAAAAAACCGCATAGGGTATGTTTGACACAATATGTCTAAAACTTCTCCTAGAATCCGACAATATGATAAAAATCATACCATCCGATTTAAAATAAGCGAGAAATTCGATGTTTTATACTTTATGTTTTTATTATATGCTCAATTGTTTTGCTGATAAGATATATGAATGATCCATAAAAATCCCCAAAACTTTTATAGTTAACATTTCTTCCCATCTTTAAAAATAAAAAAGTTACAAGACCTGTTCACTTTTATTTGGATATCCCTGTACCTAACAAATGGGATGTGATAGAAAACCAAACACTATGCATTCTTAATAAGATAGCAATTTCATAAAATAAACACAATTTTTTTAAGGGTGATGTATACCCGATTTTTCTTTCCATGTATATTTAACGCAGTGTTATGGCTACCACACCAAAATATTAGTTATGCTATAATATAACAGTATAAGGTTATTTACCAAAAGTAATCAAATTTCGTGAAAGGAAACTAAGTTAAGTTTAAATAAACTAGTTATTCTAATTTTCTGGTAGGTCCACTTCGATTCAGGAGGCGTTTACGTGATAATAAATTATGACTAGCACATCAAAATAAACGTCATACCTATAATAGTAATTCAATATACCAAAAATGAGCAAATTTTATGAAAGCAAACTAATGTTATTTGAATTTTTTAATAGGTCCAATTCTGAGAGCCGCTTAGGGGGTGACCAATTATGGCTAGTACATCACAATTAGGGATATCAATCCCGCGACCCCGAAATACCGGGGTCCCGGAATTCCGAAGTATAAACCGGTCTCGAAAATCTCGGGATTGATTAATATTTTCGAGACTAATCGATACATCGATATAGAAGACGCTGAAGGTATGGATAAGATGGAAGTTTTGGAAAAAAGTGACTTTTTGGAAGTAAGCATTACCAATAATCATGACCTCTGTGTATTGGTGTCTAGGGTTAGACAAATAGTTCGAATGTTTAGTAAATCGTCAACTAAAAGTGACATAAGTACTACAAAAGTATATCAAAAATGATTATGGGAAAGAGCTAAAAGTTATATTACATTGTAAAACGAGATGGAGCAGCTTACTTGACATGCTCGAGCATTTTACACTATTAGAGAATTCCATAAAAAAAGATCTTATTGATCTAAACATAACACCAATTTTGGATTCAGATAGTGAGGTTTTCAAGGGCGTTGTAAAAGTTACAGTTGAAGCCATATGCAGTCGCGATA
This sequence comes from Philopedon plagiatum, assembly GCA_963971165.1. Lineage (NCBI taxonomy): Eukaryota > Metazoa > Arthropoda > Insecta > Coleoptera > Curculionidae > Philopedon > Philopedon plagiatum. Next base: position 64,076,356 of record OZ020194.1, read on the forward strand.
TGGATTTATATAAAGCAGATTAAAGAGATTAAAGTTCATGTTGAAGAAATTATCCAGAATTAAAACAACAGTCAGTACGGAATTACAAGAGTCATTAAGAACAGGGATTAAGCAATGCAGAAGCATTTATTCTGACATTCTCTGTAATCTCATAAGCCCGACATTCTAAATAAGAAGACTAGTCCAAAACATCAAATATTTCCCTCATTCAATCTAAATTGGAAAAACTTTTAATCAGGCTAGACACAGACAACGAAAGTGAAACAGAAATCAGCGACGCAGATAATATTCCCATTGCAGAAATTCTGAGAGCAGAAGAGAATTAACCATTTAACGTCAAACTAGACCAAAATTCAATCGTGTAAAGTACAATGACGTTGGTGCCGGCGGAAAGGTTGTTGCGTCGCCGTCTCTCTCGATCCTCGTGTGACTTCATTAACGACCAGTGTTTAACTAAAAGTTTTCCCTCCGCCGGCACCAACGTCATTGTACTTTACACGATTGAATTTCGGTCTACAAAAAGTATTATTACAATGTTCAGAGCCATTACAAAAGCAAACCAGTAATAAGACCCGGATGTCCGCAATCCTTACTCATGAAATTGATTTATTTGCAAATGATGGCAGTCGGGGACGTAATCTTCAAAAAACCTTTGAGCTCCTACTAACCATTCAGTCCACAAGCATAGAACTCGAGAGATGTTTCTCTTCCGCAGAAGTTTTCTGCGACAAAATACGTTCTACGAAACTTCGGACGCCCTAATATTTTCGCGGTATTTTTTCAGTAAGTATAAATTTATACATATTATATATTTTTTGAATGTAGAGTTGTTTAGGTGCTTTTTAGTTCATTTGGATGTTTTAAACTTAATTTTTCTTTTTATTTTTGGACAGCCCACGAAGGTCTAAACCTAAGTACTCTATGTACGGTGGGTTTACTAGAAGTGTCCGACTCACACATCCAGAACTCGAAACATTAGTATGGATTTCACCAGCCCTTTAAGCACATGTATGAGGTGGTGCCTCCTCGTACGAGGATGAAATCCTCTACCACCTTCCTTGTTTAGTGCGAGACACGGCATTCCCTGGTGGTCACCCATCCAAGTAATAACCGTGCCGAGCATAACTACTCGCGTCTACAGGGACCCCGGAATTTCGGCTGCTTGGCTTCTTGACGTTTGACCCGATTAATTGTTTGCTCGGGACCTTTAAAAAGTACCAAAAAAGATCCTGAGCAACCCTAGAACTGAGCAAACCTGTCCGAGAACGTATTTCTCAACTCCATGGCCACAAGAAGACATTATATTATTTCTTAACTTAACTTCGGCGATCGAACGCAGTGGCTCGACCACCAAAGTTAAACGTCCCCTAATATATAAAAATTTTAACATTTGAATCCCTTTAAATTTTTTTCGGGAGTAATCCCGGGATTAGACAACAAAATCTCAAAAATTCCTCGATTAAGAAAATCAGTTGGGATTGACACCCCTAATCATAATAATGTTGTAAAAGTTCGTAGACTAAAAACGAGCAAATTCTGTGAAAACAAACTTAAGCTATTAATTTTTTTGGTATGTCTACTTTATTTTTGGTCCCATTTGGAGGGCAAAAATGTTCATGAATGCGATTTATAATTACAGCCTGTGTAATTTGTTAATTCTATAATTCCAATAAAATAACTGAAAAAATGTTTTTGCCTCTAAATTTGCCAAACTCCTAAGTCTAAAGCTCTGGCAAGAAATACCACCATTCTCGAAAATGTGAGAAGTGAGTTCCAAAATCGACTTTATTACTGCCAAGAACTTTATGGTGGTCATTCCGAACAACTTTTAAAGTAATAAGCGAAATGAAGGTATTCAAATTTTTATTTTTTTTCTAACGATTTTTAGTTTTTAAAGGCTTTCAATTTAATAACGAATTAAGACGCGGACCTCGGGTTTGTGGTAAAATGTTTCTTTTTTAAATACCTGTAAAATAAGGTACCATACGGCATAGGGTTGCATTCAAAATTTTTGACGTCAACTACCTAGTGTCATCCCTCAATGGGGTTGAAAAAGTTAACTTACATTAAGAAGCAGATTTATTAACCAGTAAGATACACCTAAAAGTTGGTGTCTCTATCTTTACTAATAGCAAAGATATTTGCCCATAATAAGACTTTTAGGACACCCTGTATACTATTACAGCGGTGGCTGAGGTAACTACAAACTACACAGATAACATACAAGCCCCAGCCCCTACAACTCTTATAGTACGAAAATAATCAAGACAGCATTCTCCTGACAAGATTCAGCTTTTTGTACTATTGCTTACATTATCATATTATATTAAAAAATCATACAGTATATTCGCATCATTTTACTTTTAAATCTGAAAGTGGGAAAACACGATTTCATTTTCACTTATCCCCTTGAAATATCTGAATAAAATTTTGACACATTTACATATCATTTGAAAAATCCAATTTGTTATTCAGGAAGGGCTTTGAATGACATAGATAAAGAAATAGGAAATACCTGAGAAAATTCAAAAGAACTGAAAACGTAGAACAAGGCGTGGCAAGCAGAAGTAGTTGACTTTTGATTATGAATAAAATGATCTTAATAGTAAAATAAATAAGTCTCCCCTTGTTTAACTCTTGATAATCAGTCCTTGAAATATATGTCAATAAAAGAAAATATTTTTTAGTGCATTTGGTGGTATTAATTATTAAGGCGGTATTGATTTTATTAAGGTGGCATTTTCCAATCATGTCCATGGTGGCCAACTTAATTTCATTTTGACATGGTTTTTTGCCTTTAAAATTTTTAACAATAACATTATGAATATATTAAGTACGGATTCATATTCTGCAAGGAATTTTCAGTCAATTATTTAAAGTTTCAACGTGTATAATGATTAGTTCATTCAGAAGATTAATATTTTAAGAGATCTATGAAGTCTTTTTTTCTATTACTAGGACCTCAATATTCTTTTTTCTGTTTTCCTAAAATAAATCATGAAATATTATGAAACTAATTAATACGTTAAAAAATACCCATAGAATATAAAGCTACGGTTAATATTGTGAAAATATTCATACAAATGAAATACAAACCAAAAAATTATACTAAAATAAAATTAAGTTGGCAATAAATGGGTGTGGTCGGCAAATGCGGCCTTACCATAAAGATGTACTATATTACTAATGCACCAATTCATCTTTTTCATTCCCTAATTTAATTATTGCCACAGTTACATCTTTCAAAAATTGTAGAAACACAGCCAGATTCTCCAACGCTAGTCCGGTCTAATTTGACAACCAAAAGTCTTAAACTGACAAGTGTAAGAATAAGACATTTAAGTTTGATACTATGAATTTATTTCTGAGCTTTTTCGCAAATTTATAAAGAAAAGGGCAATTTTAGTACGTACTTTCGACAATAATAGAACTAATTTGATTACAGCAACTCGTTCCAAGATGAAAATCATTTGGAAACCCAGCAAATCGCTGAAATATCAGAATACTTCATAAGTTTTTAATGACGACTTATTAACAATGACACGACAAAAACCTTTCAAAACATAATTGGTCAACTATAAGATCTTAATTTAAACCAGTACTAAATCTTAATCTTTCTTAGTGAATCTGAACGTTGATATCTAGTACGTATATGTTATTTATTTTTATTTTTATTTTCTCTGTGTAGTTTATTGAATTATTTTAATTAATTGTTTTGTCACTATTCTTAATATTTTATATTCTTTTTGTAACTTTTTAGCTAATAAAATTCTTCTTTATTTAAATAAGGTGTGTCCTGTGTGGCTTACTGTTGTGCTACCAAAATATGTTGTATTTCGCCGATTTAACAATAGAGCCAAAAGACACATGAGAAGTCCTTGAGATATGAATAACGGGTATAACCACCTTGGCAATTTGCGCACATAAGTGATGCATCTGGGCATGCTTTTAAGCAAATGATCGGTATCCTCTTGAGGCAGTGTATCGCAGGCAACTTGAATCCCTTTCTTTTCTGTGGCTTGAATCTTATTCCTTAACTGTGCTAAAGTTCATGGTGAGTTAGGCAATCTGCGGTGTCTTCTCCTTACCATGTCCAATGCTTGTTCTACTGGGGAGAGATCAGAAGAACGGCCGATAAAGCACATTAACATTACGTTGTTCTAGATGAGCCAGAGTTACATGAGCGATATGTGGCCGTGCATTATCCTGCTGGAAAATGATGTTTCCAATATGTTGGATGTAGGGTATAGCCACTCGTTTTGACACTTTCGGTATGTAACGCACGGCCGTCATGGAACCATTAATAAAAAATAATGGAGACCTACTACCAATTCATATGGCTTCCTGTATCAGTTCTATATCGATCGAGTTCCATTCTTGGTCCCTTTTAAGGTCCTCATGATACCATTCATGTCTCTGGCGCCGATGCTTCGCTGTTAGTGGCAGTACAATATGAGAACGGTAGTCATGCAGTCCAAATGATTGAATTCTACGATAAACCGATGACAATTATAGATGTCATCCAAGAGCTCTAAATCATTCATTTCTGACAGCACGAGAGCTGTTGAATCGGTTTCTAAAAGCTAACTGTCTTAAATGGCGGTCTTGGCGTGCATTAGTGTTTATTCTTTGTCATTCAGAGCCACGAACATGCTGTACTCAGCCACACTGAAATCACGATTTATAACATCGTAGAAACATTTCGCTCAACACGGTTAGCAATTTCCCGGAACGAAAGGCCAGTTTCCCGTAGCCGTTCAAACGACTTCGTTCCAATTGTGTCAACTGTCTGAATTTGGTTCGTCTGGTGGATGAAAAACACAACTCAGTACTGAAATTAACTGTTTTAAATGAATTAAAATCAGGCTAATAGCAAACCAAACAACCGAAACAATTAAAAATAAATCGAATAAAAAACCATTCTCTGCCCGATTGCATTTATATTCTTATCAATTGTACTACTAACTGCTAAATATAAACATGTATATCGATTTTGGTTGAGATTGATTTGTTATTTCTAGGTGTGCAATATTTGTAGTATATTTTCAAAATTGTTTTAACGATATCTCTTGTCGTTTCAATTTTAAATTAAGACTTTATTTGCTAGTTCTTTGGCATTATTTTTTGTAGGTACACAACCAACTTTACCCAAACAAAATTTTTTACACACGAGCGTGGTGCGCATATCTCCAAAAATTCACCATCAGAAAAGGAAAGAAAGGTGTAAAATAAAACCACTTTAAGTGCACTAGGATGCGTTTAATTAATAAACAGTCCAGTCTCCTTTTAGTCGCGGCAATGAAGCACTCAACCTCGGAATTTTTTGCACTAAGACGGATCGGAATGCGGTTTTTTGCATTCGCTTCCAAAAATTTTTTGTAAAAAATGTACCTACTTTGTATCTTATACAAACCGGAAATTGCATTGCTGCAGTCAAAAATGAATTTTTTCAGAGGTTTTTTCAGACACGATCGCTAAAGACAAACCGAAAATCGTTATGGGGGGTTTCTTGGGGCACTGAATCCAAATTTCTCATCGAAAACGACCCCCCGAACACCTGGTGCACCGGAATCTGGACGCGGACGTCATCTCCGAGGGTTTTCCAGACACGATCGCTAAAGACAAAACGAAAATCGTTATGGGGGGTTTGCTTTGGTCAATTGGCCAATTACATAAGTAGTGACTTTCTATTCATTCGATTTCTTTCCTCCTCACATAATTTAACTAGAATTAACAATTCGAAACAGCTATTGCAGTATTGACGTCAGTCTCTAAGACATTAAATCATCAGGTTTGATTGGCATTCATGGGAATGACATCGATGTCAAGATAAAAGTTCCGGTGCACTAGATAGTTGGAGTATGGTCGCGGATGCTGGATTCGAGGAGGGCAGCTCAAAAACCCCTTGATGTGAATTTCATTTCATTTTTTGCAAATGTGACACCTGGAGATGACGTCCGCGTCCAGATTCCGGTGCACCAGGTGTTCGGGGGGTCGTTTTCGATGAGAAATTTGGATTCAGCGCCCCAAAAAACCCCCTATAATGATTTTCGTTTTGTCTTTAGCGATCGTGTCTGGAAAACCCTCGGAGATAACGTCCGCGTCCAGATTCCGGTGCACCAGGTGTTCGGGGGGTCGTTTTCGACGTGAAATTTGGATTCAGCGCCCCAAAAAACCCCCCATATCGATTTTCGTTTTGTCTTTAGCGATCGTGTCTGGAAAACCCTCGGAGATGACGATCGCGTCCAGATTCCGGTGCACCAGGTGTTCGGGGGGTCGTTTTCGATGAGAAATTTGGATTCAGCGCCCCGAAAAAAAACCCCATAACGATTTTCGGTTTGTCTTTAGCGATCGTGTCTGGAAAAACCTCGGAGATGACGTCCACGTCCAGGTTCCGGCGCACCAGGTGTCCGGAGGGTGTTCGCCGATGCCATATTTGAATTCAGCAACCCAAAAAACCCCCGGGCGCCGAGTTTCTCTCCTTCCCCGCGTGAATTTTGGGAGATGACGTTCATCAGCGATCCTGAGCTCCAGGTCGGCTGTGGGTCAACTAGAACATCATAATCGTGATCAGCGACCTCGAAAACCCCCGGAAACCCGGTTTGAGCCAATTCTGAGTCTTATTAAGAAAGTTATTTAATTTTCTTAAAGCGAATTCAAAAAATGCATTTTTGTGAATTCATTTTTGAATTGTATAAGATACAAAGTAGGTACATTTTTTACAAATAATTTTTGGAAGCGAATGCAAAAAACCGCATTCCGATCCGTCTTAGTGCAAAAAAATCCGAGATTTTGGCTGTTTTAGTGCTTCATTGCCGCGACTATTTGTTATCAAGTAAGGCTTGATAACGATGATGCATGCTTGCGACAAGGATTTCGGCATATGATGCTGGAAGTGACCGCCATAGTGTGCGTATCTGCCTGGATAGCTGTTTGACTGTAAAAATGCGCTTTCCTTGCAGCCTGTGCTTCATGAATGCCCACACAGTTTCGATCAGGTTAGCATCAGGAGATTGAGACTGCAATGGTGAGCGTCAGATGCCATTTTCTGCTTTCTAAGCTTGACAGCGACGACGACAGTGTTTGAAATCGTTATTTTCTTGTAAGACCCAAGAGTTATTACATCTGCAGCCATCGGTTTGATTGCCGAAATAATAAACTATTGGGTTTTACAAGAAGACAACGATTCCAAACACTGTAGTCGTCGCTGTCAAGCTTGGAAAGGAGAAAATGGGATCAGAGGCTTACCATAGCCGTCCCAATCTCCTAATGCTAACCCGATCGCATCTGTGCGGGAATTCCTGAAGCACAGGCTGCACGGAAAGCGCATTTTTACAATAAAGCTAAAGCAGCTATCCAGGCAGATACGCACACTATGGCGGCGGTCACTTCCAGCATCATATGCCGAAATCCTTGTCGCAAGCATCAAGCATGCCTCATCGTTATCAGGCCATACTTGAATGATAACAAAGGAGACTGAGTTAATTAATTAATTTCTCATGGTATATTTTTGGAGTATGCCCGCTTCGCTCTTGTGTGACTGACTGTACAAGATGCGCGTAATATTTAACTGGCTATAAACATCTAGCTAAAATGCCTATAGGGCGAATTTCTTGAAAACATTTTAGAAATCTGGCCTTTATCATCCACCCCTAAATCCGGTTACACTGTTAAATTTCGCTAATTTCCTCCCTTGTCTGAGTAAAAAGAAGTATCAAAATAAAACTGAATGGTTTTAAGAAATTGAGTTCCAGACATTAAAGCTCTTTTATCTTTTTAATGAGCTGGCAGCATTAAGTTTCCAATCAATAAGTTAGGTATTTTATTACAGTGGGTAAAGTTAAAAAAAAACAGGAAAAAAAGAGAAAAAGTATATCCGAAGATGTATTAAATTAATATATTTTTATAAGCCTGAAAATTATTAATAAGCACAAATTATTTACAAACTTTTAAATGGCAGTAGGTATTTCTTTAATACCCTATATCTATTACTCATTCAGCAGTTGTGTTTTGCACAAGTATGTTATTATTTATGAAATTAGGGGGGTTTTCAGGCAGGGTGTGCAATTTTAAAAAGATTTTTTTGCTTTAATTCGGGAATGTAAGTTTGACAAAACTTGGTATTTGGGTGCACCTAAAGCTTTCATTTACAATATAGATTTTTTATGCGATACAGGGCGAAACAATAAGCAAATCTGTTTAATTTTGCTAAAACTGTAGAACATTAGCTTAACGAAATAATAACCCGAGCCGAGGATTTTATGTGGAAAGTAAAATTTTTATACAGGATGGAAAATTAAAAATAAACGTTCAGATTCACTAAGAAGTAAGATTTAGTACCTACTGGTTTAAATATCTAGTTGATCAGTTATGTTTTGACAAGTTTTTCTCCTGTCATTGTTAATAAGTGGTCATTAAAAACATGAATTATTCTGATATTTCAGCGATTCGCTTGATTTCCCAATGATTTTCACCTTGGAATGGATTGTTAGAACGAATTTAGTTCTATTATTGTCGGAAGTACGTACTAAAATTGCCCTTTTCTTTATAAATTTGCGGAGAAACTCAGAAACAAATTCATAGTATAAAATTTAGTTGTCTTATTCTTACACTTGCCAGTTTAAAACTTTTGGTTGCTAAATTAGACCCGACTGACGTTGGAGAATCTGACTGAAATTGTCTATTTTTTAGTACGGATGTATATTATTGGTAATATTACCTAAATATATTACAATTTGATTTGGAATTGGAACTGACTAGTTAATGTAACTTACGTGTTATTGTCACTGAATTCCACCGAGTGAAAAAGCATAACAAGTCTCTGATAAATCAAAAAATGCGGCTTCTTTTAGCATACAGAATGTCGCTCACTTGCAGGTTTATCATGTGCACTAAAGCAAGATTCTGTGGTTCTTTTTAAACTTACTAGAGCTGTCGTCGTTTATTCTTTGGCGTTGAACAGTCACTGTCAGGTTACAGTCACTGACCTTCAGCAAGATAAGACAGCCGTTCATTCATAACTAGCCTTTTGTTTTGTTTCATACATTGTACGTGTGTGGACAAAGTACAACCGCTATAATAATTCCGTCTCCGTGCGCCACCGTAATGGCTTTCCTGTATTCTGTATTCCGCCGAACAAACCTCTGAAAAAACAGTTCCGGATGAAGATAATCAATTTTTCCACACACTTGGCACTAACATGCCATTTCTCAAAGTTTCTAGATAAGCTCATTTCAGGAAAAACAAAAAATTACTTAAAATTTCATTAAGCACGTATATTCCGAACTGACTGGAACGTTACACACAAGACATTATGCCTTAACAAGTCTTTAAATTATCTGTTAATAACGGGAAACACGTGTTTTGATGAGCAAGCGACGTTGACACTCTCACTCTAAATTTCGTCACCATGCAATGGAAATAAACTACTTACTAAGAATTTATTACCACGAAAAATAATGGTATAGGGATATCCAAATAAAAGTGAACAGGCCTTATAACTTTTTTATTTTTAAAGATGGGAAAAAATGTTCAATTTAAGAGTTTTGGGGATTTTTATGGGCCATTCATATATCTTACCAGCAAAACAATTGAGCATCGAATAAAAAAAATATAGTATAAAATATCGATTTTATCGCTTATTTTAAATTGGATGGTATAATTTTTATCATATTTTTAGATTCTAGAAGTTCTAGACATATTTTATGTAACATACCCTATGCGGTTTTTTAATCGTTTTTGAAATATATCAAATGAAAAATGATTTCGCATAAATACCTATACTTTAAATGTAAATGTAATGTAAATGAATCCATGTTGCGAATGACATACCTGCTGCCTTTTTAAATTTTCTTCGTAGGTAAGTTAAAGTTAATGTCAAGGTTTAGTCACCCTGAATTTATAATTCTATTGTTATACAAAATGAGTTATTCTACATATTAATGAGAGATACAAAATGTTAAAATTATAATTAGTGTTGTTTTTTCCTGGGTTTTCGGTCACTTTTTGAAAGAAAAGATTTTTATTTACTTGTTAAAGTTTCGGTTTCTATTGAATAACCATCTTCAGAACTACAATGAAATGTATGTTTGTAATGTAAAGATAAAAAAAGGAAATACTAACTATTATACATTATTATAAAAAACAAATAGGAAATGTTTTTGTTTTTGATATCAGGTAAATAAGGTTTATTAAAAATTGTATGTAAAATAGCTAAATAATTCTATCTCGGAACCCAGCCTGATGTTTATTGTAAACACATAAACTATTTAATCCTCCGCTATAAGGATGTTTTGTTATTAATTAGAACAAGACAATAATATATTAAAAAAGAGCTAAACCTAGCTGTTTATGTAGTAGACTTGAAAAACGATTAAATTCATATAAATAACTACCCGAACTTTACTTTCAATTACGCTGAAGCAAAATTAGTTGCGTCTATTACCCTTGTTTAAAAGTAGGTATCTTTTCTCCTAAAACTGAAATCGCATCTTCTCGGTCAAATTCAATCAAAGATCCATCAGTCTCTAATAGATATACTTTATTTTTGCATTAGAGAAAGTAATAATTATAAATGCGCTGGGTGACTTCACTACATTAAATTATAATTTTTTATTAATTAAAAGCCTGCAGCGTTTACCATTATTAAAAGTGGTCGAATAAAACAACCATTCATTTTTCTTTTAATTTCAAAAATTCTTTGTATACTAAAGTTCACCAAATGGAATCCTAGAGGCTTATATGGCACTTGCAGGGATGTATCGAAAGCACTTTGGGGGGGGGGGGGGGGGTGGAGTGGTGAACGAAGATACAACTATGCTAATTCTATACAACTATGCTAACTATGCTAAAAATATAGAACTATGCAAATTCTTTCCGAGCAACTGTCGATGTTTTGATGTTTTTTTATAACTTTTTTACGTGTTCTGGAATTAAATTGTCGACCTTTTTGCGAATTTTCTCATCAACTATTGACGTTTTCTGGTACGAGATCTTAATAGCCAACCGTACTCTTATTTGTCAACTCGAGCATCCACGTGGGGGGATGCACCTCCACCCATGAATACGTCCCTGCACACTTGCGCACTATATTCCGCTTTTAAAAATCTACACCAGTTCAAAGGGATTGGTCCTCTTCAACCTTCCAACTAGTCTGATTCTCAAGACGCCTGATAGCTTCGATATGAACATGTTGGTGGAGTCGAGACTCGTGCTTGATGGCAAATCTTTTAATTTCACTAGCGGCATGCTTACATACCAAGATCATCATGTCATTATTACGTATGTACCGCGATGCATAAACTATGCTCCGTAGTGCTTTATTTTCGAAGGCTTGAATCCCTTTGATGTGGCTCTCCTTGGCACAGCTCCATAGCTAAATGCCATAAACCCAGGTTGGTTTTAAAAGCTGGTTGTATATCACGATTTTACTGTGTGCTGACAGCTGAGATGTCGAGCCAATACGACTGTCTATATTTAAGGTATAATTCAGTCCATTTAATTCTGATACGTTCTTTCCATCTTAGTTTCGCATCTAATTTATTTGATAGTGTTTTCATAGTAGTAAATAATCACATTTAGGTTTACTGGTTGATGATTTCCTATTCTTCTGTTACTAAAGTTGATATGAATAGATTTTTGCTCATTAACCTTAATCTTCCAATCTGTAGTCCAATTGTAAATCTGGTCCCTAGCTTGTTGAAGTTGGCTAGTTGCTGCGTCTAAGTCTGTTTCTACTACTAATAAAGCAGTGTCATCTGCAAATGTAGCCACAGTCACATTTTCTGTTTGTGGAGATCACAAGTGCACAGTAAATAAAATACAGGACCCTGCTGTAACTTATTTTAATTTAGATTATTCATCCTTCTGTTTAATTCTGAACACTGTATTTTGTATATAAGAGGTTAACATTTCTACATGTTTTGGTTGGATTACAGAAATAAATCAAATGAATCTAAAAAAGTTTTCTGTTGTTGCCGTAAAATGATTATATATATCGACGGTTGAAAGGAGAAACGGCTAATACGCCAGTATTGTGACTTTACAGGAGAGCCGTTTCAAGTTTGGATTTTTCGAAAAAAATTCATAAAAAATCAAGGAATTATCCGATTGAAGATTTTTTTTCGCGACCTGGATTGTTTTTTAATTCCCCACATTTACGGAGATGTTTTATGAACCAACTTGGAATAGTTCTCAAAATAAGTGGCGTATTATACAATACTGTTTCAAAATGCGAACAGGATAAATGTAAATATTGATTAACACTAGATTTGTTTTGCAAGCGAAAATGGCTTATACGCCATATTAGATTCCAAACTTTTTAAGAAAAATGTATTATGAATAAAAAAATAAACAGATCTCGACTTTAGTATTGTTTTATGACAAACTTTGCTAGAGTTTTATGTATAGTAAAATGGATTAAGAGCTTAATGGAAATAAATTTGTATCATTGTTTTATAACAGAACTGTGCATTTTTTTGAAAGTTCATAGTAATTAATTTAGTGACAAAATGATTTTCATCCGCAAATATTTTATTAAAAATTGTTGCTATTTTTTTGCACTCATCGCAAGTAGTGTAAGTAAAAATATTTAAGTACAAATAAGTTTTTTCTCAATTTTAAGCGGAATGGTATGTTAGAAGAAAACAACATTCTTAACTTAACGGTCTATTCTTCCAAAAAAAACAATAATATTTTAATCAACAAGTGGTTATAAGTTATAATAATAATATTCTATTCAGAAAGCTGACTGTCTTCTTCGTCAGTCTCTGGTAGGGTATCTTTGGTATTACCCTGAGAAAAATTTAGATACTCATTATGATATAGTGCAGGAATAATATTCGCATTGCAAAGTTTTGCTAGATCCTGGAACTTCTGTTTGGAAATTGGGAGAGGTTCCTTATAAAGTTCCGGTGATGGGGTATTTTTTAATTTTCCCACTATAGGTATTGTCTCTTCTTCCGCATCTGTCGCCATGGAGTATTTAACTACCATCTTATAAGAATCAGCCTTTCTTAATGTAGCAACTCTGATTTTACTAATTTTACCCACCAGATTGCCTTTAAAGTATTTCTCTGAAATATTGTCCCATGACAAAAAATTTTTGTGCGTTAGAGAATGAACTACATAAGGTTCAGGAACACTACGAGCCAATTCAAAAACTGTAGACCATTGTGAGGGTGCCCATATAATATGTCTGGAAACACTCTTTTCAATCACAGAGTGCATACTGTCAACTGGCATGTAGGTATGGCCTGGAAGAAGATAATTGATCTGAATAACATCCAGATTTAAACAAGAGAGCAGGTTGTGATGAAGTGAAGCTAGAATAGTTCTATTTTTATTCTGACCTGGACATGAATCACAGTACAAAAGAAGAGTTTTTACAGTACCACGTTTATCGACTTCTTTAATATATGCTGTTAAAATTGTTGCTATCTCATTGGCGCCTCTCTTGCCTTGGCTTTCATTCCAGCTGAAACAGTATCCTTTTCTTGTTGTACTCTCGTAAAACGTTAGGTTGTAGACTGCTATCTTCCTTGAATAATAAAGTAGCATACTCTCACCATGTGGGGTGTTAAGTACTTTTTGAAGATCGAACGATGCACATAAAATGGTGTTGTTTTTGATATGTATTTTTTGATGAATTTCGAATCTTTTTTTACTTTCGTCCCTCTCTTTCTCGTGAACTTTCTTCAATGTTTCGTTTTCTGGACCTGGATTATTTTCGAAACCAACGCATTTGACACATTTGTCCTTTTTAGGAACGTGAAACCCAATTTTGAAATCTTCAGAAAATATTTTCCTAAACAGCCTTTCTGATACAACGTCTATTCCATTTTTAGTTTGCTCAGACTTGTAAAACTGATATAATTTTGATACATTTTTAAATTCTTGGGGAAGATACACTTTTGTGGAGTCTTTTCTAGAATAATGGGATGGAACTGCTGGTAGGCTTTTGATAAAATTTTTCAAAGATATAAGAACGTGCTCTTGAGTCTTATTAGGAGGAATAGTTTTTCCACGCATGTCTTCCTTGGCTAAACCGTAAGATGCATTCGAAAGAGTGTAGTATAAGTATCTTTGCGTTATATCTAGTGTCGCAAGCAAAAACTTTAGACAAACTTGTTGTTGTCCCTCCCCTTCGTTTATAAAATATTTGAAAGTTTTCGACTTTCTACTCAGATCTTTTACTCTCTTTCTCTTCACGTTTTCCATTTTTGACATAGAAACAAGCCAATCACGACGTCTTTGTGGACTTAAATTCCAGAAATGGTTGAAGACACTAATCCGTTTCTCTTCAGAAATATCTCCACATTTATTAAAACAATCAGTTCTTTGGCAAGGATTGGGGCGCAATTTTTTTTCTGGTACAGTGGTTCCATCTTTCTTCTGGTAAGATTTTCCTTTCTGATGCAATGCTTGTCGTTCTTTTGCCTTATTTTCTCTTTTTTCTCTACAACCTGCTTCTCCCACAATTTCATCTTCAGCGGTCCAAAGTTTTTGGTTTTTTGTTTTTGTTTTTTTCTTTCTTGGCAAGTCTTCATCCTCTTCTTCGCTTGAGCTATCCCAGGAGCTAGAACTATATTCGATTTCTAACTCATTATTATTGCCCAAGAAATCACAATATGCAGCATTTGAAATTTTTTTGGCTGAACGAATACGAGTTTTTCTACTAATAGTCTCGTGTGTAGGTACATTAGTAGGAGAAGGCATTTCTCTAATAATTGGCAACAGTCCATCATTGTGGTTAATTTGTTGGCTGTTGCAGGAAGAATCAAGCATATTACTTGCAGATGTAGAGACTTCATTTAGAATGGTAAATGTTTTCCGTGGACTTCATCTGCATTTTCTATATCATCATCGAAATTTGTAATTGTATAACTGATCATTTGATTCCCACTTGAAAACTCTGGTATATCAGCGTGCTCTTCTCCATAAGTAGTGGATCCTGACAGAATAGTAGGTTCTGCAACTAGACGATTATCAACCCGGATTTCTTCTGAAATGCGAGGATCAGCTGAGGGAGGAACACAGGCAAGTTTATAGAGGGATGTATCGCAATCTTTAGTCACTGAAGTACTACATGGTTTGTCGGTAGACATTCCTGGATTATTGAATATAACGGAAAGTGAATTATTGTCGAGTGTGCACAGGGATGAACATGTTATGTTTTCTTCGGTTATTGAATAGCTTCCAGGTTGATGATAGTTACATTGTTTTGACGTTCCAGAATGATCTTCTTCAAAGCTCATAGAATTGACACCTGTTGAACAGGCTGTGGCTGTTAATGCTTTATTAGAAGCATACTTTTCTTTTGGAATATTTTGCTGTTCGGGTACTGAACAGCGACTGTTCATTTGCAATGGAACATTCGTAAGTCTACGATAGGAATGAGGAGTAGCGAGTTGTTGATCGATTGAAACTTCGGTTGGCCGGGGCGCCACCATATTCATGATGATGTCACGTCGCCGCATGGCTCCTGCAAGAAACAAACTTTATCAATTTATAAATTTTATAAAATTTAAAAAATTTTATAAATATTGCCTGAGCATGATTTAACTCGCTGAAGGAAAATTTTTCGACCATTTCAAGAAAATGATCTAATTTTCTATCAAATCTCCACCATGTTTGCCCAGGAAAACACAGGAGACCGAGAAACATCGCCATCCGCTCCGCTCCGTTTTTTTTTCATCAGAGAGACAAACTAGAACTAACCAAACTTTAAAAAACACCGCCGCCAATGAAAACAATACTTCCACATCACTGATGTGTAACTATTGTTGTAAATTTATAAAAAAAATGCCATATCTCAAAATAGTAGTAAAATTGGATCTTCGATCCCGAAAACCCCAAAAAAGACATACAACATCATTTTTCAAATTTTTACCCCCTCCCTTTTCACCCCACTCCTAATTTTTTGTTAAAATGTAAAATCTTTTGTAAAATTAAAATCTGGTATAACCAAAAACCCCTGAAATTAGATTACTCAATATTTGACGAAAATAGCAGTTTTTTACCAATTAATCCCCCCTTTCACCCCCTTCCCCTAATCCAATTTTCCTCAAAAACAATCCAAACCGTTCCTTTATGGATTACCACCTGTACTGTGTACCAAATATCAACTCAATAGCTCAATTTCTTCAAAAGTTATCGTGGGAACTAACAGATCGGCAGACCGATCGTTTTTTTGCTAAAATTAGTTTTTTACACGTTTTCAGACTTTTTAAGACGATTTAGCCAATAAAAAATTCAATTTTTTTTTTTTATTTTTGCCGATACTTACTATTATACTTCCCCATCACTCTGTGATGTGGAAGTAATAATAAAAAATAGGTATATTCATAATATTTCTATCTTCTCTTTCTAACCTCACTTAAATCTGCCTTGAAAATCTTTGTTCATACCCTTAATTTGTGTCTACTTCGCGTGGTCAAGCAGCGGTAGCACAATATTATCGTCATGATGGACGGAAATTTGCTGCGGCGAGACAAATGTACCAAAACTAAAGTCATACATAACCTATTTTCTGCATTTGTTTCCCAAACAATTATAATATTTTAATAATTGCAACATAAAACTTACCTGAAATAGTCACAGGTCGTGCAATAAATTCTTCTTCACATAGGTAATACGAAACACTAAATTCTACTGTTAAATACAAATCGCACAAAAACACACACTTTAGGCAGCAGACCACCTGTTGTCTGTTTAGTTCTGATGTAAAACAAGAATCAAAAAGCCGTGCGTGAATTCCTATAGAAAAAGAATCTAAAATGCACTACTTCTAGTGCTTCGAGACAGGGATAATGATTTATATGCCAAAACTAAAATATATTGAAATAACTAAATTGTTTAATACGCCAAATCTTTGATTATTTGGTCACAAAGAATAGTTTTATTAGCCAGGAAGGTACCCGAATGAGTAGAGCAAAATGATTTATACTTAAATTTGTCAGTTTTTATGAAAGCCAAATTGAATAATTTACCATATTCGCATATTGTAGTTGTATTAGGTGCCAAAATCTTTATTTTGTTTCAAAACTCTATCATTTAATACATTGTGTTTCTCGTGATCCATCCAAAATTTAAAATGTTTAATACGCCAAAACAGGGGCTGATTGAGATGAAACATACATAGATCGACGCAGAAAAATCAGCTGATTCCGATGGTATAAATAACTCAATTTCGACCAAAGTGGCGTATTAGCCATTTCTCCTTTCAACCGTCGATATATATATATATATATATATATATATATATATATATATATATATATATATATATATATATATATATAAATACTTGATTTACTTACTTGTAACAGGATTCTTCCAAGTTTCGTTCTAATTGCGTTACTTTCTCCCTTTGGCAATAATCTGTTTTCATCGTGAAACGACTGTTAACGCTTTAACACAATTATAAAACCTTTTAAAACTGTCACTTTTACTCGAAAAGTCAGGGGTTGCTAATTGGCTTCACTGTTAACAGAGTTAGTTTTTGAAAGCGTTTTATATTTCGCATCCTGCTTTCCATTCTATCCATTTTGTCATGCTGCAACACACCCCATAATTGGCAATTTTGCTGCATAATATACCTTACAGAGATTTAATGCATTTTTATACTCTTATGGAAAATATTGTCGTGTCGCGATGCATTGGGTTCATTGCCAAATGAAATGGGAGTTATTTAATATAATAATTGTATTAATGAAGCTACTGTATTAGAAAATACAAAATGTTGGATAGACATGAAATACCAAACCGTAATACTTAAAACGTAAAACTATGTATGATAGTCAACTAGTTTATTATTCACTAGATATCTCGTTTTCTGAAAGATGACACAAACACAAGTGACATTGATCGAGTAATATGGTAACTTGGAAACTTCCCGAGTTTCACAGGTCCCTTTCAGCCAGATTCTTTAACGCTAGGTCTAATTTGATAACCAAAAGTATTAAACTGGCAAGTATAAGAATAAGACAAGTAAGTTTTGTACATTGTTTTTTTTTTGCAAATTTATAAAGAAAAAGGCAGTTTTCGTAGATATGTAAGGACTTTCCATAATAATAAAACTAAATTCATTTGAGCGACACGGTCCAAGATGAGAATCATTTGGAAACCAAGCAAATCGCTAAAATATTAGAATAACTCTTAAGTGTTTAATAACGACTAATTAATTAACAATGACAGGACAGAAACCTGTCAAAATCTAACTGCTCAACTAGATCTTTTAAACCAGTACTAAATTTTAAACCTTTCCAGTAAATCTGAGCGTTTATGTTTATATTTTGATATTCATGTTTCTAACATGTTTTGCCATTCGTTTTTGTGTAGTCTTTTTTAAAATCATCTTTGTATATTTTAATCTTGACTTTAGGTATGAATAACATGATATGTCAACGATATTCTGCATGGGCACACTAAAATTTTGTCTTTGGAGGGGCTGTTCAAAATATGCCGGTTGAAAGTTTTTTTACAGGAGTTTGCGGTAGCTCGCGCGGTCTCTGCAGTTTATAACAAAAAAATGACTAGAAAGTCTCCAAAACGTTTAAGCTTTAAATTCTTACCACACTTCACACTTTATTATTATTTTCTAATAAAAAGTTTTAAAATTTTTTTCATAATTTGTAATAACATTAATAAAAAGATTCAAGAAAGAGTTCATCAAATGAAGAATATATAGCAAACCCATTGATTTAGAAGCAAGAGCGAGATACCATTATTTAAATTTCAGAGCGATCAGGTATTACCAAGTTATTAATAATCCAGACCACTATCTGTTCCCTCATTTACTTCTTGAGAATAGCTGTTGCAAGGCGATCAGTTATGTCGTGGCATATTTTCAGATTGATAAACTGTAACGGTTGTTATTGTCATATTTTCAAATAGTTCAAATGAATGGCGTGTATTCGCGAGAGCATGAACTCAGGGTAGCAGTGTCGGTCAAACCGTCTTGGTTGACGTTTATGACTTTTGAGTTGTCACTTGTCCGATGTCATTCTGACTTAGGTTGGTAAACAGAAGGCCCCTCTTTTTGGAGGAAATTGAAATCTAGTTTCTTTCCTCCTGTTTTTAATCTTTGTTAGGGACTCTGAAGGGCGAATATTGACGCTTTTTCTTATTTTTATTATATATTTTGAATGGACGTGGATTCCAACCTATAATTTCATGTGTTGAAATCTGATTATATTGGTTTTTTTAGGGAAAACCCAGCATAATTATTTAGCCGGCCTAATTAGCTAATTAAATATATATATATATATATATATATATATATATATATATATATATATATATATATATATATATATATATATATATATATATATTTATATATATATATATATATATATATATATATATATATATATATATATATATATATATATATATATATATATATATATATATATATCGAGTATAAAGCAGATACTTGGCATACCATCGCCTTGAGCTGTATAAACCTAGTTTATACTTCGGCTTATTTGCTTGTCGGCTTCACGCCTTACAGCATAGCTCTAACTTTCGGCTAGCACAAGTATTTTGCTGATGTTTAAAGTAGACAGGGTGTCTAAAATCTCTTCGCTGTTCCTTCAGCTCTTCGGACGGGTGGTGTCAACCCGTGACGACTCTAATATTACATATAGTTGTCAAAACCTGATTCCTTAGCTGAGACTGAATGTGATTTCAGTGACGGGAGGTGCAACAGATAAGTTTCTGTGCCCTGAATCTAGGTCATGTGGAGACAATCCACAGAATCCACTTTGTGACATACTTACTTAAGTGCAGTTTAGCACTCTTTCGGTTAGTCACGCGGCAAGGTCCGCGTCTGATGCGTCCAAACAAACAGGACGAAACTAAACCTTCCGGCCTATGGCTTACAGCCGTACCGGCATTCTCAGATGGGCGTCACCCCACTGGGATTTAATGACTTTTTGAGTTTACTTAAGGAAGCTTTAATTATATAGGTAGTAAGCTGTTGAAATCGGAGTTTCGGCTAGCTTTCCTAATTTTATTTTACGAATAATCATACTTTTAGGACAAGGCGCGACCTCTATTGAGGAGACGCAGACGTATCAAAACGGGAAGCCGCTAACAATCTTAGACTAAAACACAGAAAACCAATACTTAAAGTCATAAACATCTAGAGTAGCAATGTTCTATATACTACAGTATCTACCTATTTTATGATTTTGGCGGTGTTTATTTGTAGGTAAATAGTTTCTTGGAAAAACTAGGCACATTATTAAAAACACCTTCCTTAATTAAAAAAGTGTATTTTGCTTGTTGCGTTGATATCACTAGTGGCCCACAAAATTTTGACCCACCTCTAAAAAGCCCACGGGCCGCGCCTCAGAGTGAGAGTGGCAGCGTCGCTTCACGTGGCGTAGTCCGGTTCATTGATAAATCTCATAATTTAAAGGGGTAATTTTGTGAGCGTACCTACATCCAGGCAGGTCGGAATATACGTTTGTGGTGAAATCTTAAGTGATCTTTGATTTTTCCAAAGAAGACTGTATCCTTACATTTTAAGAAATGGTGTGTCAGTATCAAGTGTGTGAAAATGGATTATAATCCATTTTTATCCGGAATGATCTTTTAAGAGAATACAGAATACAGGAAAGCTATTACGGTGGAGCGGAGTCAAAATAATAGCGATCGTTTTTTGTCCTACCATGTATAAAACAAAACAATAGGCTAGTTATGAATAAACGGTTACGTCTCCTCTTGCTGAAGATCAATGACGCTAACCCAACCGAAAAACAAAACTGGCAGTGCTTTCAACAGGCAACGCAATTTACTTTTAAACCAAGAAATATTTTTTCTGGACTTGTAGTCCATGGAAGTAATTAAAGATGAAAATAAATTTCATTCAACTTGTCCATATTCCAATTCGCCAGTTATCTCGCCATTACTTCATGACTACGTTAGGTTTAGCTATAGACATAGTGTGGGTTGCCGATGGTTTTAATTCTTAAAAGGTATTTTTCTTACTCACCTTGCCAAGCTCGCCACTAGATAATAGCAAAAACAAAATAACAATATTTAGAGTTGGTATGTAATAATAGGTAGATAAAATTAAGTATAAGACGAGTCAAGGCTTTACACAGGTGACAATGTCTAGTGATTTAAGATTTAATTTATGGAACATTTCATATTTTTACAATTAGAATTACCCAAGTCCTGTTCTGCATTTATGTCAATTTACCGATTTTTAAAAATCTATATTTTTTTTACGATCACGCAGAAAAGATGTGATCCAGTCGTTGACATGCCCACGAATACCGAGCGCCTATTTTTTCCGAAACAAAGTCAACCCTTCGAGTGTTGAAAGCTCTTGTAAGGTCAAATGACAGCCCGAAAACAAAAGCGTTTTCATCCACTTTATTAAAAATGTATTGGGTTGTTTCGGCAACTGCTGTTTCGGTAGAGCAGCCCGCACTGAAACCGTGCTGACTTGCAGTTAATGATTTTGATTGTGTTACAAAATTGTAGATGTGGTTTAAAACAACCTTTTACCCACCATCTTGGAGAGACAGCTTATTAAAGCAATATGTCTATAATTTTTAATGTATTGGTGGTGACCAGTTTTTGAAATTGAAATATCAATAGCGGGTTTTCAACGTTCAGGAAATCCACTATTAACTGGTAGATTGACTAATTTAGTTAAGAATAGAGCCATTTGCCATGAAATCTTTTCTAGCAATGCAATGGGTATGTTATCTGCAATCTATCCCATTCGCTTCGATATTTTTAATCCTTTTATTACCTCGATATTAGCCCTGTTCGCAGAAGAGTCTCAAACCAGTCAGAGCCAATGAAATTACTGGAAACCAGTTGGCAAACTGTCACGATACCAAATAACTAAAATTTGATTGGGTTTGATATGATATAGTACATAGATTGATGAATTAATGAATTCAGAGTGCAATAAAATTGTTGGATAAAAATACGCTTTGAAATGATGAGTTACTTTTTCTGAAGCTATAATAATTGATAGGTACCTGCTAAACGTGTTACTGATTTTCATCGGATTTAAGATCAGTTTATCTGCTTATCTGATTTCGGAAATTTTACTAATTTTATTAATTGTAGTTTCATTTTAAGATGAGCGAGGTGCATTGATAAAGTTCTGTGAGAAAAAAATCTTACCCATTTTGGTGGTTCTTCATAAATAATAATAAAACTTAAATCGTTGATGATTGCATAGCGAAAATAAGAATATATACTAGTTTCTAGCTTGGAAATAATATTATTAAATTTTGGGAAAAAATAGTAATACAGGCCAGCATAAAAGAAAATGTAAATCTTCGCCTTGAGTATTTAAAGGGAAAAATAATTTGAAACCTTTATAGCTTATTTTGGGTTTCTTTCAAAGAAAAATTATAATTTCTATTCTAAAAAATATTGGATTTAAGTGTCTTTTTATCGAAAATAGCAATTAAAAGAAAATGTGGAATCTTTATGACAACAATACATTTACGGTCCTTTTTCTTTAACAAAATAAACAAACCCGAGCAAACCCAAACGAAGTTATAATCGTAATTTGAAAATTGGCAAAATAATTTTTTTATATTTGACTTTACTGAGCAACAGTTCACTGTAATTTAAATTAAACAACTCATAAAGCACTGAGGCGTACTTGTCTATCAACGTCAATTAAACAAGTTTTTTTACCAACTCTCACTACTCGAAATCGCAAATTACAGATGTACAACCAATTCGCATGTTAAAAGTGATCACTTTATAATTGGACAGTTAGCGAGAGCTCATTTGGTTAAAATAGGGTGGTGATGCACCCCTATCGTGGTAGCATGGGGACCCTTGTTACCACCCCTTGTTGGGACCCTCATTTATACTAATCGACAAAGGAGATGAAAACATAGACCAGCGGTCGTATACAAGATTTGTATTTTAAGTGGAAGTTTTAAGGCAAGATTCACTGTCGAGTTTTATCTCTATTTGTAAAACCGGTTTATCTTGACAGTTCAGGATTTAAATTAAAAAATTAAGAATAAGACAATTAATTTTAGTACTATAAATTCGTTTTTAAAATTTTTTGCGAATTTATAAAGAAAGAAGTACACTGTTCAAAAATATTAGGGGAACATTTTTTCCTACATGGTAACGGTAACAACAGAAGCTGCTCGTGCTGTTGCTTTGATTGGGAATGGGTTCAAAATTCGGCAAGTCGGGAGAATTTTCAACAGCAGCTGAGCGGTCATTCAATGTTTATGGGACTGCTATAGAGAGACAGGTCTCTACACAAGACACATCGGATAAGGTCGTAAAAGGAAAATCCCCCAAAATCAGGATCGATTCCTGGTCCTTTCTTTCTCACGTAATCGTATAACAGCAAGAGATCATAAAATTGCTCTTAGGGCAGTCAGGATGACTCACTTAGTAGATATTTCCGATCAGATGGTAAGAAACCGATTAAGAGACGCGAACCTCAAACCTAACAAACCAGCGCGAAAGCTGATTTTGACACAGCGGCATCACAAAATATTTCGTCTAAATTTTGCTCGTGAACATTTAAGTTGGCAACTCCGACAACGGAGACCAGTACTCTTCACCAAAGAGTCAAGTTTGCGTCTTACACGTTGTGATGGTCGAGTACGTGTTTACCGACGCGGACGTCTAGGTGAACGGTATTCTTCTGCTGCAGTACTAGAAGTCTAGAGATTCGGTGGCGGCTCTGTCATGGTTTGGGGTGGGATAAGTCTCGAAGATAGAACTGACCTTGCGAAGGAACCATCATCATATCATAAATTGAGCTCTATTTTAAGTGGAAGTTGTGGATAAATTCGGTGGCGGCTCTGTCATAGTTTGGGGTGGGATCAGTCTCACAGAAAGAACTGATCTTGTAGGGAGTCTAAATGCTTAAGGATACATTGATACTGTGCTAGAGGAATATGTTATACCTGCTGCTTATGGTGTGGGTCCAAATTTTATCTTTATGAAAAACAATGCAGCCATTACCGTAGACTTTCTGCAAGAACATGGATTGGCCTGCGTGGAGTCCCCACTTGAACCTCATCGAGCACGTATGGGATTTGTTATGCAGATGTGCTCGGAGGCGTCCAAATGCACCTCAGACTCTCCAACAGCTGGAAGAAGCTTTAGTCGAAGAATGGGAAAAAATGACTTAAGAAGATCTTCGAAGAATCGTGCGAAACCGGCGCGGCGCGGCGGTGCCAAGAAGTAATTCATGCTGCTGGAGGACACACGCTACACTAATATCATACACGCTCAAATAACGCAACGCTACATATAGAAAATCCTTGTATCTTTACTTTCTTTTTTATTGTCTTAGGAATAAATGATTAGCTGAGTTGCGTTAACTGATTTATTATGAGAAAATGTGTGCCTTTCAGAATATGATAATGTATGCTTTATCCGTATTATTACCACTTAAAAAGTTACAGGGGTACGAACAACTCTTCGCCTAATTTTTTTTAGCAGCTTATTTAAGTACCTATGGTTTTAAAATTATTTTTGCAATAGGTTCAAACGTAAAAATTCGAAGAAATAATAGAATGAAACCGAAGTTTTGAATAAGACATATTATATAAACAACTAGTTTTGATCCGTGACTTTACTTGCGTATGGTTATATGCTTTATATGATATTGAACATTGTCATTTGTGGCGTACCCTGTGTAGGACTCGCCATGAATGAGCTTTCTTTTTGTAAAAATAATTTAAATATTTTTAACTTTTAGGATCCATCATACAACATATAGCCGTGACACACTCTGTACTTATATGACGATACACAAAAATAGTGAAAACCGTTACTATTTTTACAGTAAAGAAACCTTGACAAAAAAATATTTTTGCTCCTCTGTTTTATCTGGATAAAAAGTAGCCTAAGTTCTTCTCATTAGCTTGTTAGTTTTCTTCTTGAAAAAAGGAATGATTTTAATAATTTTTTGAACCCACCATAGCCGTGACACACCCTGAATATGACTCATATAAAAAATAGTGAGAACTGTTAGCTTTCCTACATTAAACAAACATCGACAAGTATTTTCGTGGCCCTGTCGCATATATTTATGGCTAATCTGAAATTTAACGAATTCCGTTTATTGACTGACCAGTTCATAGTAGGCATGCACGATGTTTGTTGGTACATCGAAAATATCGATACATCAGACCAAAACATCGATGTTTTACATCGATGGATTTTGATTGGATGTTTTACGACATCGACGATAGAATTGGTAGGCTAGATCGATTATAAAAATATTCATGTTTTTGAAAATACTTCGATGAGCACTGAAATTAGCAAAATTAGATTTTTAGTTTTAATACAATTTTTTTTATAAACCTTTAACTTTGAGGTTACGCTATCTAACGTTAAAAGTCAAGCATATCTGGTGACAGTTCGTCGTTTTTTACTTGGTTGTTTTATTATTGCCAATGTTGCCATAAAAACCAACATAGCAACCGCAAAATTAAATATTTTTGCTCCAAAGCGCAAAATTAAATATCTTTGCTCTGAAGCGCAAAATATCGGTCATCTCAGCGCAAAAGCCTACTTTTTATTGTGATTGTAGAAAAACATCTTTATTAAAACTAAAAATAGTTCTAGTACTAAAATAATTTATTTAATAATTTAAGGAAAAACAAATTAAACCAAACATAGAACATAGGTTAATAAAATCTTGTAAAAATACTTTTTAAAAACAAGCTTTTATTATTATTAAACGAAAAAAATTAGTATAGTTTTTCCTTGGGGCAATGCTGTATGCTATTTATAAGTGGACGTAGTTCGCGTAGCCGGATCCTAATTAAAAGTAGAAAAGATATAAAATCTTTTAAAAAATACTTTTTAAAAACAAGTTTTTGTTATTTAGATGTGCTAAAACAAAAAAAAAGTATAGTTTCTTCATTGTGGCAATACTAAACGCTATTTATAAGTGGGCGAAGTTCGCGTGGTAGGATCCTAATAAAAGTAGTATCAAAGTTATCACTGAAACAGATATAATATATTATGTTAAATTTATTGATTTAAAAGCTCGTCGTGCGCGAAAAGTTCATACAGGCATTAATTTTGTTTGGCAGAAATTGCAAGTAGATACCTAAGTAAGATTTTTTTCTTTTCCATTCAAGCGACATGCTTTTAAGACAATAAATTTAACATAATATATTATACCTGTTTCAATGATAACTTTGATTCTACTTTAATAAGGATCCGCCCACGCGAACTACGTCCACTTATAAATATCATTCTGCATCATGAGCGCACCCAGGATTTGGTCTTGGAGGGGGGGTCTTGGAGGCTGAATAATGCAATTCGGTGCATTTCTTCAATTAGTGGTGCAATTTTAAAATTTTTGTGTGTCTAGGATACTGGTTGGGGGGGGGGCTGAAGCCCCCCAGCCCCTCCCCTGGATGCGCCACCGCTCGGCATTGCCCCAAGAAGAAACTATAGATATTTTTTTTTCGTTTTAGTAGTTTGAACATTAAATCCACGAGGACCGTCATGTCTCCCTATTTAATGGCCAGTAACTAGCGAATCCATAAAAAAATTGGGTAGTAATCAAAAATATTGGTTACCTAAGAAATATTTTTAAGAAGTTGAAGCTCGAAAATTCCTGAAACAAATGCGCAAAAGTTACACGTCTGGAGTGACATTTAGCCACTCTCCTGCCAAAGAGAGTTAGAGACCAAACAGAACTGGAAATGTTAGAAAAATATCCAATAATTAAAAAAAAAACATTGAAATACAATATTACGTTATCTTGGTCGGCACCTGTGGAAAGATTTTTGCTGTGTGCCACACACGACGTCAAGCCCCATTAGATGAAAATTTTCAAAATTTGGTTGTAATGAAAGCAAATGGCTGGACACTGCAAATAATTCTGTTATTATGGGGGCTACACGTTTGTGTCCATTTAACCACAAAAGTTGCAGGACAGGAAGGACACTTAAGTATACTTACATTTTTAAAGGAAATAACCCGTATATTTTATTGTATTTTAGTATCCCACTCTTTTCTGGTTTCAAACATCTTATGCCATATTTACCTTAGTCGTTTTCTCATTATACCACGTGAAAATTCTAAATTCTGAATTTATAACGATTGAAGTAAATTCCTGACCTGTACAATCTGGGATAAAATAAAGTTACATTTTCCATAAGAAAAAGCATTACTATGGAAACTTTATTGTAGCCACGACTATATTTTTGTTTTTATTTAAGAAAGCGAAAGTTTAATACACAATATTTATCCTGCTTAAAATTGTTATTATTTAATACTCACCAGTTGTTAGTTTGAAAATGTTGTCTTGATATTCAATTTTGCATAAATGTTTAAAATTATAAGTATTTTTATGTTATGCTGTAACGTAGGTACGTCACCGAGTAGTTTAGGTGGCAGTATTGAAATGCCTACTAAAGGTATTTAAATACTAAATAAAAAATATATTCAAATACTTTTCATGCCAAAAAAGGATCTAATATTAAAATATTTTAAATTTTAAAAAGTATTTAGTATTTAATATTTAAAAACTTTTTTTTAAGTATTTGGCTCAGTCTGCTTGTATCCCACTAATTTTTGTTCGGTTTGAATGTAATTAGATTTAAAGCTGTTCTGTTAAGAGTTTTGTAGCTACGATTTAGATCTGAAAAAAACAATAGTATAGCAAAATAAGCACGCTGTTATAAAGGGACTGTCGGCTATCCATTGCTTACTACACAGGGTGAATTTTTTAACTGGAATGAATTCGGTAACGAGGAATCCATCCATGCCATGAAAAAATCCAAAAGCATGAGTACCATTTTCTTTCATTCAACAGTTCTTTTTGCATTTCTGTGATTTCACCCTTCATCCAGGGATGGAAACTAGGTAACGTATTGTGATAGCTCGCGGAAAAGGGCATTAAAAAGGAATATAACCCACTATTTACTTTTGAATTTCTGTTACCTGATAAGCGAGAAAAAATGTGATTTTTAAAATAATTTCATATTATATTACAATAATATTGATCGTGTCATGGAATAAATCCATGGATCGGGTAAACTGGTTGGCACGAGGATTGACAGCTGTATTGTCAATATTACCGACCGTGTAAGGTCCACTTATACTCCTAAGTTTTTTTAAAATGTCTTATTTAACTGAATCGCACAGAATTGAAATATTAATTTTGATAGGGTATGGCGATAGATTGTGAATATGGTTTCAGCAGGATGGTACACCACCACAGTACGCGCAAAATGTTAGACAATATTTGAATGAAGTTTTTCCTAACCGGTGGACAGGGAGAAGAGGTACAATTGCGTGGCCATCAAGATCGATAGATCTTAACCCCCTTGATTATTTTCTTTGGGACCACCTTAAAAGTAAAGTTTACGTGACAAAACCATAAAATTTAGAGGAACTTAGGCAGAGAATTACACAGGAAATCCGACAAATAACTCCAGAAATGTTACATAATGTTACAAATTAATTTTACTTTAGGCTAGGGTTCTGCTAGAAAAAAATGGTGAACATTTCCAACAATATTTAGAATAAAAAAATAAAAAATCACTTTTGTTTTTATTTTTTTCAGGTAACAGAAATTTTATGTCCATTTTCGCGAGCTATCCAATACATGCATTTGCATTTAAAAAAAAGTTGGGTTAGTTTCCATCCCTAGATGAAGGGTAAAATTTACGGAAATGAAAAAAAAACTGTTGAATAAAAAACAAGGTACCCGTGTTTTTCGATTTTTCCTAGGAATGGATGAATTCTTTATTATTGAATTTATTCCAGTTAAAAAATTCACAGATCTGGGTAATACCTAAAAGATTCTTGTGATATTTTTCTAAGAAATTTATTTTTTAATTAGTATCTTTAGGCAATACATATTATGTTTTTCTAGTACTTCCCGAGGCGAATAATTCCGGAATTCCCAATAATTATTGATTTCGTCAAGGTAAAATATAATATTTCCAAGTGACGCAATGCCAGCAATCCCAAAAACGAAAAGAATTTAAAAATGAGGTTTCCCATTTAATAAAAAAATCCTCATTAAAAAATATTTAGTGTGAAAATAAGCTTTCAAATTTCGCCTTTTCCCCATTTTTGTTCTAAACATGGTGAAACGCTTGGGCTAACCAGTGGTGCAAATACCATATGTCGCCCATAAACTCTATATTCAGTAATCCTTTCTCGCTAATGTTTCCCTAATCCTGGCGCCGTCCTTTTATTCTGGGATAAATCAAGTAAATATTTACAAACACGAGTGTTTATTTGCTTTCTATTGATTTCTGAAAGTCATGGTCGTTTCTGAATTACGAAACCTCATTTACGTATAAATTTTGCTGAAACGTGTAGGTATCCGTCTTGCCAAGCTCTTCTAAACGCACTGTTAATAACCCAAAAGCCCGATTTTTAATCCTCCTTACCCACCCCCCCCCCCTCCCCCGCCCAGGGAGAGGGCAAAACAAGGAGATGTTTTTAAATCAAGCCTGTTTTTAAAATATCTGATATCTACTGTGGATAGTGTATCACAATGCATAATTAGCTCTTTTGTGATTGATTTACATTGCTTCATATTATTCCTTACTAAAGTAACCTCTAGAAACAACAAACGTTAACATCAAAAGAAAGTTTATTTATTTACTTTGTTCAGTAGCTATAGGTAAATAGTCTCTTTGCACAAGGCTCTAACCTTAAATATTTTAGTTCAGGCGCGGATTTAATGTGGGGCGCAGGAGGCGCGCGCCCCCTAAAGGCTTTCAATAGCAAATTTTATAAAAATAAATATTGTAACATTAACATTAACCATTCTACAGAATATTATAAACAAAAACAAACATTTGCCGTATACGTAAGGTCTTTGAAATGAACTATAGCACAAAAATATAAATTATATTTATTTTTTACTAAATAATAGTCATCATCTAAACGCGTTTTTTGACTAAATGATAGTTTAAATACACAAATTTAATAATCCTAATGAAAATTTTAGGTAGGCCTACCTAAGTATCTACATACTTTCAAAAATTATATAATTCTAACACCTACTTCGTTTGTATTATTAAGTAATAAAAACACATAAATCGAATTATGAAAGAGAGCGTAATAAAAACAGATTTTTATTATATTTACATATCGAAAAACCTTTAATTTTAATAACTATTGATGATCACACCCAATAAGACATTAAAATTAAATACAAGTTTGCTAATAAAAATAAAAGTATTTAATAAATTTTTAATAAAAATGCTTTTTATTTTTTCATTATGTTGCTTGAGCCTTTCTTATTAGAAAATTGCTTATTTCCAAAAAAATATTTTGCCAACTACTTTTACACGTAGAATTAACCGGCACTAAAAATTGTGAATATAGTCGAATTTTTGTTTCGCCTCGTAAGATGGTGGCTTCAGTGAAGGAAACCTTTTATAAAATTAGGCTGTTATTGTCTTGTTAGAACTGAAAATATAATGACTAACAAATGAATATAAATAAAAAACGAGTATATGTATTATAACGTTCTTCCTCCCTTGTATTTAAACAAAATCTTCCAAACGTTTTGGTCGCCTTCTGTTACGAACTGCCGGATAGGCAAGAGGCCATGGGAATCCTTGAACAGAACAGAACTGGAACGGGACGACTAGCTTCTGAAGTTATTTGTATTTGACTATTATCATTATTCGAGACCGAGTCTTGAGTAGAGTTGTTGTCTTGCGTATTTTTTGGTGAATAATTAGCTATGTTCGTAGAGGAATCACAAACCGATCAGCGCCAATCAAATTTTAGGTATTTGGTAACGTGACAGTTTGCCGACTGGGTTCCAGTAATTTCATTGACTCTGACTGGTTTGTGACTCTTATGCGAACAGGGCTAATATAATGGTATTTTCTGAGTAAGCAATTTTAGAGATATTGTCTGAATTCACATCATCCCGTTTCTCTTCAATATTTGTGGGTATTTGGAGATCAGCATAGGTATTATTTAATGCAGCATCACCACGTGGTGCTAGGTGACGAACAGAGACCATTGTTTTATTTCAATTGGGTAGTCTAACATGTGCATAGTCTGAGTTTGAGTACAACAATTCAACTTTCTACTAATGGTTTATATTTATTTTAACGTATAAACTATTTTAGAAAGATAGTGCCAGGAGTAGACAGCCACGAAGGGGTTGATGGTCCCTTAGATGACCTTCTGGTATGGCTAAACATACATTCGTAAGGTGTACAGTTAGTGGTGGTGCACAATAAAAATCCTATTGAATGTAGATCATCTTGCAATACTAACTCCCATTGATTAGTATGACAAATTCTTGATTTTAAAACCAGTTGAATCTCCTTCCATATAACTCCATTATATGGAAGACAGTATCTCTAAAATTACTTAGTCGCTGGCAAATACCAATATAATTACTCACCAAGAAAATACTCAAGAAGACAACTCTACTCATGACGCTGTGTCTAATAACTATAATAGTCAAATAACTTCACAAGTAAGTCGTCCAGTTCGTAACAGAAGGCGACCAAAATGTCTGGAAAATTTTGTTTAAATACAAGGGAGGAAGAATGTTATAATACTTCTAAGTATATGTTTTTTTTTATTCCTATTCATTTGTGAATAGCTATATTGTCAGTTCTAAAAAGTCAATATAATTGTGATGAAATAAACCTTTTACAAAATTAGGCTATTATTGACTTCTTTAAACAGACAATATAATGATTAACAAATGAATAGAAATAACAAACAGGTATACGTATCATAACAGTGGCTATATCCAATTCTGTCTCATTCTGGTTGGTTTAATTTTATCGGTTGATAGAACACGTCAGGATTGGACTTAAGATGATGTTTGTCGATTGTTTTTTTTTTTCAAATATTACATTAAACTGTGCAAAATGTCGTCCCTATTCAGGCAAAGTATCGTAAGCTCCATATTCGTTTCGCCACACCGATGTGAAAATGGACCTCGTCGCTGAATATGATTTTCGATGAAGTCTCATTTTCTCTGTGTAGAACCCAATTAACGAATCTGCGGCGTTATAAATGGCAGAACGGCATAAGTTGCAGGGCAAATTGGATTTTGTGAGTATGCAAACCATCAAGATCCTTCATTAAAATCCGTTGCATAGTGCCCTAGGTTATGCATAATGGCGGATTGAAGTTCTTGGGTGTTCACGCACATTTTCACTCACGGTAGCAATATTTTGATTTGAGCGAGCTGGACGAGGATGCTGATACAGCCGCTGTGCTACATGATGTATCAAATGCCTTCCAACGTTGGACACATAGTAATTTGTCGCAGCGTGTGGCCGTGAAACAACGAATTTAATGTGTTAACCGTTGGAAGCTGGACACGTCCGGGCTTCCAACGTTGGATCCAACATTCGATACACGGCCACACGACTTGTTAATCGTTTCTGGATTGGAGGCATTGTCCCGGTATTATATGCTTGATTATTTTGTGTTGGCTCCAGCATTTGCCTCTACGTTGGTTCCAACGTTTGTCGCACCATGTAACAGATTTGCCAAATTTTAATCTATCGATCTCGGCTTCAGTGTTGAATCCAATACTGTACCCAACGTTCGTTTCGACGTTGGACGCATTGTGTAGTGCCGAGTTATTTCTTACGACCTTCCACCGATCCAGTTTCTTCAAATCATCTGACTATTCCACGGATTCCTGACTCACAAGAACGATTAGATTACTTTAACCAAAGAAAATCTTTAACTAAAGTAGTGTCGAATTTTACGCAATGTTTTTTGATGGAATGATTATTTTCGTAGCAGTGGCGCAATTAGACAGTACCTTTTGGGGGGGTTTAAGCCCTGATGCTTAAGATAAAGTTGATTTGAATTTTTTATTTTTATGGAACACCAATCGGACTAGGGGGGCTAATTTCGAGTTTGGGGGCTAAGCCCCCTAGCCCCCCCTAGTTGCGCCTCTGTTTTGTAGTGAGTTTGGATAAACCTTACACATTGCGCAGTTGAAAAAAACTCCATTATTAAAATTTCCAAGGTCTATAACTGACATTTATCAAAAAACGTTTTCATGGCCAATGCGATACTTGTCAGGTAGCGACATTCAACATCCACGCTAACCGTTGGACGACCCCTTTATATAGAGAGATGGAACCGTGAACAGTGCGCTTCTATAATTTTAATTATCGTAACTGCCTCACTGTCTAATTAAAACACGCACGGCTAGTGCTTACGTTTCTTGTCATATGCGAAAATCATCACAGCAGGCATATGACAGCAGATCTTAAAATTGTAAATATCATTAGCGAGAGCAAAAATATCGCAACTAAGAAATGAACCTTATGATTGAAGTTGGAACTAGGTACTGGTGCTTGACCTAATATAAAATGAATAAAACATAACAGTGACTTGCAGAAAAATATATAAAAAATCAGTTTTTTGCAGCTCTTGGAAAATGCACGCTTGACCAGGAACGATATTGGAAAATGGCTGAAAGGATAACTTTGAAGGGATTTAGCGAAGCTACATCGAAATAAAAGGTTTTAAACGAAAAACAAATTTCCACTTAACCAGGTATATATATATATATATATATATATATATATATATATATATATATATATATATATATATATATATATATATATATGTATGGTATGCATTGTAAAAGCATTAATCTAAAGAAGCATTGAACTGATTGAGTTTTAAGTTGTAAAAATATATAGGATTTATTTTACCAGTTTTCCATTGGTTTAGTTTCTTCTCTCTTTGCTAGTATGGTAATGGTAAGAAAATAATCTCTTGTATCTATAGTAATCGTAAGAAAAGAACCTTCTCTATCCATATACGTATATGCTTTTAATGTAAAAGTCTATTGTCGCGTAAATTTCTGCAATAAAGAAAAGATTAATAATGGCGAACAACTAGCAAAATATAGGTACCTAGTTCAGGCATAACAGGCACTAGAAACGACAATAACAAAATATCTTGTGGCTGTAAGTTTATAAGATAACTATCGTAAAAAGCATTTTTCCATTACGTGTTGGAATGTTAGAGACATGAAAGCTGCCTTAATATTTCGGAAGCAACGGGATACGTCGAAATTGAGGGAGCTTGGCAAGTGCATCCCAGCAGGAATGATATGATGTGTGCCGAAGAATGATAGATTAACTGCACCAATACCAATATAAAAATTACCGGAAGACAGGAATATCTATTTTCTATTTCTCAATTCTATTTTTTATGAGAAAGTGATTGTTTTAACCATGAAAAAATAGTTTTTAGAATTGATGTCTGGTAGTTTCGGTATCATACTACACAAGTCGCTCGAGTACTTTGCCAACTGAACTTAGTAATGATCGCTTCGTAAAACATATCCGTTTTTATAGATTTAATAATTTCTTTTTTTATGAAACCAAGAGATTGCTCCGAATTAAAATTAAATTCAAAGAAATTTAGGGCACCTTATTGCATAATTTTTTGGGACCTGTAGGGTTTCCAACTCTCCAGAATATCTCGAAACCAAAGTGATGTATTCCAACTAAAATAGAACAATAGCAAAATAAAAGCAATGGAAGAATAAAAGTAGCTTTTTTATCTTTTTCTTGCTTTCATAAACCAGCTTACGGTTAATACATCTATAAAATTATTTCTGTCATCAGATAATAGTTGGTAAAGTAAAGGTCAAGATGTATGACAACAAGCGATCGACTAGCTCTAAATAGCGGGGCAGTAAAAGCCTAATTTTATAAAAGGTTTCGTTTACTACAATTTTATTGACTTTCTCTCTGTAAAATGGATAAACTACTACGTCCAGAAAAGTTAGAAGCAGAACCCAACTCAAACAATGCCGCTCAACATTGGAAACATTGGTATAAATCATTTGTCAATTTTCTTGACACTACTAAAGTCACAGAAGATAAAGATCAGTTAAAGCTTCTGGTAAATTACCCTTGCCCCGCAGTTTATGAATATATAAGTGAATGTAGCACTTACAAGGATGCTATTAAAATATTAGAGAACTTATATATTAAACCTCAAAATGAAATATTTGCCCGACATTCCCTCTCGACTAGACGACACGAAGTTGGAGAATCTATTGACCACTATTTACAAGTACTTAAGCAAATGAGTAAAGAATGCAGTTTTAAATCTGTTACTGCAGATCAAAACAGAGATGATTTTATAAGGGATTCATTTATTAGTGGACTAAACTCACCCCACATTCGTCAAAGACTTCTTGAAAATAATACTCTGAGTTTGGAGGAGGCCTTTAACAAAGCTAGATCTCTACAGATGGCTCAACATCACTCTGAATCTTATTCGTCTTCATTCGGTACTATTAATGCAGCTATGTCGAAATCTTTTGCTATGAACCAATCTCAGCCCAGGCAAGATGATCCAGATCCTTTAACCAGCGCATCCGTTACTCCCAAATGTTACTTCTGTGGATACGATCGTAACCCTCGTACAAAATGCCCAGCAAGAAATTCTGTGTGCCATTTTTGTAAGAAAAAGGGTAATTTTTCAAAGGTGTGTAAATCTTATGGCAACTCAACAAAACAGACATCAGCTGCCCTCCTTGCAACAATATCTGCTGCATCACCTGGATGTTTGTCAAAAGCAATACTTCAAATTGAAGTTGACGGAATTATAACAGATGCTTTAATTGATACAGGAAGCTCCGACAGTTACATTTCCAACAAAATAGCTAAAGACCGAAAACTAAAAATATTTCCATTAAAAGCGGATGTAACCATGGTCTCAACATCCCTGTTTTCAAAAGTATTAGGATCCTGTACTGTTGATATCAAAATTTTACAGCACACTTACAAAAATGTAAAACTAATGGTCTTAGAAAATTTATGTGCAGATATGATTGTGGGTCATGATTATATTAAGCCAGCATAACATAATTGAAGTGGTTTTTGGTGGGAAAAGATCTCCGTTATCAATATGTAGTCTAGCTTTAGCCAATGTTGAACCTGCTTTATTATTTTCTAATTTATCTGGTGACTGTAAACCCATTGCGATTAAATCACGTAGATATACGCAGGCAGATTCGAATTTTATTGAAGATGAAATTCAAAGACTCTTAAGTGAAAATGTAATTGAACCCAGTGATTCTCCATGGAGAGCTCAAGTATTGGTTACAACTAATGAAAACCATAAAAAGCGTATGGTAATTGATTATTCCCAGACAATTCATAAATTTACACAACTCGATGCTTATCCCCTACCTAGAATAGAAGATATAATAAATAAAGTTGCAAAATATGAAAATTTTAGTACGATAGATTTACGCAGTGCTTATCATCAAATTCCAATCAAAGGAAATGAGAAGATTTATACCGCTTTTGAAGCCTGTGGAGGTCTATATCAATTTCGAAGAATTCCATTTGGTGTTACTAATGGAGTTGCCTGTTTTCAAAGAACAATAGATAATATAATCAAAAAAGAAGGTCTTAAAGACACTTACGCTTATTTAGACGATGTTACAGTGTGTGGAATCGATAAGGCAGGTCATGATCATAACTTACAACTATTTTTAAACACTGCTGCTAAGTATAACTTAACACTAAACGAAGAAAAGTGCATGTTTTCATCAAAGTCAATTAATATTTTGGGCTATAGCATCACTAAGAAGACCATCAAGCCAGATCCAGAAAGACTTCGACCGTTGTTAGAACTTCCTGTTCCTTATGACTCTACTTCTCTTAGACGTATAATGGGTATGTTTGCACATTATTCTAAATGGGTGCCAAAGTTTTCTGAAAAAATTCAGCCGCTTGTCCAATGCAAAAAATTTCCAATGGGAGAACACGTTGTTTCTGCTTTTGAAACTCTCAAGAAAGATATTGCTCGTGCTGTTGTGACCTCAATTGACGATAATGCTATGTTTACAGTCGAAACCGATGCCTCCGACTTTGCTATCGCTGCACAACTTTCGCAACTTGGAAGACCAGTGGCATTTTTTTCAAGAACTCTGTCCAAATCAGAGCAAAGACACTCCTCAGTAGAGAAAGAGGCTTATGCTATAGTTGAAGCTCTGAAAAAATGGACACATTTTTTAATTGGTCGTCACTTCAAACTCATAACAGATCAAAGGTCAGTAGCTTTTATGTTTGACAATAAAAATCCTGGAAAAATTAAGAATGAAAAAAATCATGAGATGGCGTATTGAGCTATCAAGTTACAAGTATAGTTTTGCCAGAGTTACCTGAATCTCAAAAATCTAAATTATTAAGATTTAAGTGGTATAAAAAGCCAGACAAAGGCCTGCCGCTTATACCGGGCTCGCTCGATTCCCCATAGCAAGTATCCCACATTTCATTCAAATTTGTTAGTGATAACTTCGGTATATAATGCAAACAGCAGCTGCCTGTCTCGTGAAGGGACACCTGCAGCGACGATTCGTTTTGTCTCTTTTCCACTAAGGGTAATATTATATTGGCGCATGCAGAGGACGGAGTCATTTTATTATAATTAAGAC
The DNA here is from genome assembly GCA_963971165.1 of Philopedon plagiatum. Lineage (NCBI taxonomy): Eukaryota > Metazoa > Arthropoda > Insecta > Coleoptera > Curculionidae > Philopedon > Philopedon plagiatum. Next base: position 64,113,800 of record OZ020194.1, read on the forward strand.
GTTACGTCTAGACAGATGCTCGTTTAGAACATGATTTATGTGAGACAGTTGAGTTTTAGGTTTTGATCAGTGAAGTGCGTATTATAAGTGTTTTTACTTGGTTTATGTAAGTGAATTTTTATTATAATAATGGCTTTTTGGCGACCTTTTGAGGTAGATGAAAGCGAATTATTACATGTTGAATTACCTTCGGTACCGACCGTGGCATCGCCAGTCGAAACATGTCCGGAGTTTAACAAAGATTTACATGTTCAAAGTCAACGAATAATTCTAAATATTTACGGCTGTTTAAAAAAAGAAAATCCGGCACAGTCAGATAAAGCCATTATAAAAAGAGTTAACGAATTAACACAACTTTCGATACCTACAATTTATCGCGTAATTAAAACAAGAGATGTTACAGATCATTCGGTAAAGCGAAAGAAAACTAATCAAAAGTTTCAGAAAGTTGACGATGCAGCAAAAGATGTCATTAGACGAATTGTGTACAATCTATATAAGGAAAATACGGTGCCAACATTAGAAATGATCCGGGATAAGTTACGCGATTACCCTGATTACAATTACCAGTCATTGGAAACTCTTCGAGGAATTTTATTAGATTGCGGATTTAAACACAAAAAATCGGATGGTTATAATGGAATCGCGCCGTCTTGTTGAACATCGTCAAGAATATTTGCGTAAAATAAAAGAACACCGGGAATCAAATAGGTATATAGTGTATCTCGACGAGACATGGTTTGATACTCATGTTGTTCAGTACGGTTGGGTAGATGAAACTCAAAATTGCAGTTTAAATGCACCGTGTTCAAGAGGAACCTCCCCTTACCCCAAAAAAAAAAAAAATAGACAGTATTACGATGGCCATGGTCACGTAAGAAACTCCAATAATTTCAAGATTCTCGGGAACGCATCCGAGCCATTTTGTGTGTCCTTGGTTCTCAGTTGAATAGCTGATCTCGATCATGACAATAGATATAGTTACAATATAATATGGTTACACTTACTACAAAACGATCATAAAAATAACAACGTATTTATGCCATTAATTTAAAGTCTTAATTATCGGTCGACGGTACGCCCATGAATACAATTATTTCTATTGTTAAACATCGTTTTTGCAGATTCAGTTAGGTTAGGTTATACCTATAAATAATATTTGGTTAAAATGTTAAAACTTTTTATTGTGTCCCATCTTAAATTGGTTATAATATTTTGGGACGCCTATGGCTGAACCTTATCGGCACGGCTGCGTCAAAGGTGTCGGCTTCGTTACCTTTTTTTTGCGGTTTCACTTAACTTTAGTTAAAGTATACGATATTATATATAGACCAGGATCGCAAAATACTGTAGCAGATGCTTTTTCAAGAGTATGTTCTGCAACTGAAATTGACAGAACTTTGTACAATTTACATAATTCGTTATGTCATCCAGGAGTAACTCGTCTGTACCATTGGATTCGATGCAAAAACATGCCATTTTCAGTGGAAGATGTACGAAGAGTAACTTCTAAGTGTCCTGTTTATTCAGAATTAAAACCAAGATATCATAAACATCAAGGCACACTTATAAAAGCAACATCTCCTTTTGAAAGACTGAACATTGAATTTAAAGGACCTCTGCAGTCGTCCTCAAATAATCGATATATTCTGACAATAATTGATGAATACTCAAGATTTCCTTTCGCATTTGCCTGCTCAGATATGACATCAGCCACCGTCATAAACTGTCTTCGTCAAATATTTTCAATTTTTGGAACACCATCATATATACACTCCGATCGAGGAGCATCTTTCTTATCATACGAAGTAAAAGCTTTTTTGGATTCTCATAAGGTAGCAAGAAGTCGCACAACAGCTTACAATCCACAGGCTAATGGGCAATGTGAAAGATATAACGGAATTATATGGAAGACTATTCAACTGGTTTTAAAATCAAGAAATATCCATACCAATCAATGGGAGTTAGTATTGCAAGATGCTCTACATTCAATAAGATCCTTATTGTGCACCGCCACTAACTGCACACCTCACGAACGTATGTTTAGCTACGCCAGAAGGTCGTATAATGGATCGTCGACCCCGTCATGGCTGTCTAATCCTGGAACTGTTTTTCTAAAGAAGTTTATACATCAAAATAAATATGAACCATTAGTAGAAGAAGTTGAACTGTTGGACTCAAACTCAGACTATGCACATGTAAGATTACCCAACGGAAATGAAACAACCGTCTCTGTCCGCCACCTAGCACCACGTGGTGATGTTTCACTAAATAATGATTTCCAAATACCCACAAATATGGAAGAGAAACGAAATGATATAAATCCAGATATGTCTAAAATTACTCAGCCATTAGAAAATACTCAAGAAAACAACTCTACTTATGACGCGGTGTCAAATAACGACGATAGTGAAATAACTTTAGAAGTTAGTCGCCCTGTTCGTATCAGAAAGCGACCAAAACATTTGGAAGATTTTGTTTAAATACAAGGGGGGAAGAATGTAATAATACTTATACCTGTTTGTTATTCCTTGATATTTATACCTGTTTGTTATTTCTATTCATTTGTTATTCATTATATTGTTAGTTCTAAAAAGTCAATAAAAGCCTAATTTTATAAAAGGTTTCTTTTACTACAAAACATAATCTTTAAAATTTTACCATATTTTTAATAATTTATTTTATCGGGAATATGCCAAAAATGTTATGAATGTAAGTAACTTCGCCACATTCCCGCTAAATTGAGACATATTTCCTTCCACGTTCAGAATTGCTAAATCCCAAATTATATCTTGACTAATAAAATAAACACTCTGTGGTTCCCAGACAATTCCAGAGTCCCGATTTGCTTCATTTTGACCGGAATACGGAACTTGGTTTCGGGATGTCCTGGAGAGTTGACAACTCTACTAGCAGGTCGCAAAAGAGAATGCGATGAGGCGCCATAAATTTCTTAGAATGTCAGTACACTGCAATTTCGCGCTATCAAACTAAGGGTAGGTAATAGCCCTGTTCGCACCAGAGTCACAAACCAGTCAGAGCCAATGAAATTACTGGAAACCAGTCGGCAAACTGTCACGTTAACAAATACCTAAAATTTGATTGGCGCTGATCGGTTTGTGATTCCTCTACGAACAGAGCTAATAATGGGACAAATTATTTTAAACTAATACTCATTAATGTAGCTGTTAAATGCAAGTAAAAAAGACAATGACAATAGGTACTGTCTAATCGCATCCAGTGAAAATGTTGGAAAGTGCAACGTAGCCGCCCTCGCGTGTTGCAAGACTCGTACTTAAGTCCTGAATAAGTTAAATTTAAGGCAAGGTTGTCTTGGTTGAGTTTATATTCAAGATAAGATAAGAATTGGCCAATTACAGGTACCACTTCGACCAATTGGCAATTACACTTAAGATTGTAGTTAAGAGGGTATTTCTACCGAAAAATATTTTGCCAGCGACTGTGCCGAAGCGCTATTTATATTGGTGTGGGTGATACGGCTCCACAATTCAGCTTTTTTTACTGCATTGAGTCGACGTTATCACTACGAATAGTAGTCCTGCTTTAGTTAGGGGGTGCTTTAATAAGCAAATACACCGCCGGCATTTAATGAACGCACTTAGGGTACATACGATCCACACACACACCTTTGGGGTGCCAGTGCCACGCGATGCGATCTATAACGTCACGCATGATGGGATACATAAATCTCATCTGGGACTTGGGATATTGATTTAAATTACTGCACGGATTACCTCTACCTACTATAATATGTACTATTATGGTACCAAAACTAGCATTTTCATATCTTATACAGTAAATCAATAACAACTGATTTTGATTTATGTGAAAAAAAATGTCCATTAACATTTATGATACTGCGAGTATGAACCCGTCAAAAGTCGACAAAAATTATAATAATATATAGTTACAGTAGGGAGATTTATTATTCGTCCACTTGTAATTTTTCAAAGATAGAGATATAACTTCTATATTAAATTTAGTAAAATTTTAAAAATAAGTTAACAGATATCTCTTTTCCCGAGAAATAATCCCTTGGACAAAAAAAGATAATTTGATAAAATATCGGCGAGCAAAATTTTTCGTCCAGTTCCAAAAAAAATAAAGATGTACATAAAATGTATTTATCTGTTCTTATAGTGATAAAAAAATCCTAAATATAGATTCTAAATTATTTTTAAAAGCAGTTTGAGACTCTGTGGTCTAAAGAATACAGCAAATTTTAAAATCTGTCGCAAATCATCAAAAGTGCCTCAATATATCAGACATTTGATAATAAAATTATATCAAAAAGGGAGATCTCAAAGAGACATAAGAAAAATTGTTAGGAGGAAGCCGGTCAACAGTTGAATATATTATAAAAAATTATGAAACAATCCATACAACAGAAACCTTGTCAGGGAGAGGAAGAAAAAGTACTGACTTTTCGAGAGAAACAAGAAATACTAAGAAAAGTTAGTAAAAATCCGCAAACTACTGCGACAGATACGGTGAAAAGTGAAACCAGTGATTACAGAAAGGTTATCCATGTAACTACATTAAGAAAATTTTTAAGAAGCCAGGGTATACAGGCACGAGTTGGTCGAAAGGTACCATTAGTAAATAAGAAAAATAAGAAGAAGCATCTGGAGTTTGCTCAAAGGCATTTTGACTAAAATACTGAGTACTGTAAAAACATCATATATACTGACGAAATAAAAATCGAGTTGTTTGGTAAATCAAAAGATGCTTTGGAGTACAGAAAGCGCGGGGAATCCTACAAACCTAAAAGTTTAATTCCAGTGGCAAAGCACGGAGGGGGTTCCGTTCTAATCTGGGGGTGTATGTCATGGCATGGAGTGAGCCAACTCCATTTTATTGACGGAACTATGGATCGGTTCGTCGACATGGACATTCTGATAAAAGAATTTAAGACAAAGCGCGCAGAAAATGTGAATTAGAGACAATTTCATATTTCAACAAGACAACATCTAAAGCATACAGCGCGGATCGTTAAAGAGTGAGTACTGTATAGAGTACCAAGAGTGTTGGAAACGCCATCCACCGCAATCCCTAGACGTTAACCCGAATGAACATCTATAGTGGGAACCCAAAGAAATGGTGAAAGAACATAAAATTTCCAAAAAGAGGCGTTAAAAGCAAGATGTCAAGGATAATGGTCAAAAATGAAGTAAGTTTTGTTATAAAACTGGTAGAGTCGATGCCTAACAGGTTACAACAAATTGTAAAATCAAAAGGGTACCCCACACGTTATTAGTTTTGGCATGTTTGAACGAATTTCGAAAAAAAATGTTGGCGGACGACTAATTTTTCTCCCTTGGTTTTATTTTGAAAGACATTGTCTAGGTTGGACTTTTTATTATTATATTATATATTACTTTTAGTACATGAATAGTTGTTTTTATTTTTGTAATGAAAAGCAAATAAACTTAAGTAGTTTTAATTTTATCCCAATTTTTTAAAAATTGTATAAATGGACGAATTATTTATCTCCCGACTGTACCTACATTTGTTATATGTATCAGATTAATGGTTTGATTGATATAAATAATGTAAAGATTATGTAAGTTACAGGATATCTTTGAAAACAACATTACAGGTCATTCGCCATAGTGTCAAGAACTATATCTTACGTTAAAATTAATTGAACTTTTTTGGTACGTTATGCCTTGTTTCAAAGGGAAGAAGAGCCCTTTCTTTCAAAAGAAGAATCATCAAGCTTTGTAGAAACTATAAAACACGGGAGACAAAATATGATCTTTGCGTTTATAGATACATACATATTATTATATTGCTTGAAAAGCAGATTGAACATATTTTTAGCCATCCATTAACTTTGCTCACATGGATGTATTATACCCTTATGGTTGTCTTCAAATGTCAAGCATTTTTAAAGTTATCGACATTTTTTTTTAATAGTCAACATGGATGATCGTGTAAAAAGCATCTTATCGGTATTAGTTATGCACTTCACTGCCACTGTAACACAAAAAAATTATTGTTTCCGTTGTGGAAATATTAGGTAAAACTTCTTAAAAAATATTTTCAATCCGCAAATGAAGGATTAGCTGATTGATTAATTTTTAATTTGAATAAAACCTTTTTTTAAATTTTAATGAAATAACTCTTTTTTAAAAAAGTCCTTTAGGACTATCGGATAAGCTTTTAATAAAATGTCCAGTCGGGACGTCCTAAAGAATCTAGAAATCCATCACTTGTATGTAGGTTCAGTTATTGTCATTTGACGGAAGTCTCAAAGCATTCGACAATGGGACCTTGTACGGAAAGTCAGATAGAGCCTTTTTAAGGAAATCCATTTTAAATCCTTTAGCCCATCTATTGCCTAGACGTCTCAAAGTAGCCCGTGATGGGATCTTGTAAGAAAAGTCTCTATAGATGGACATCCCAGCCCAAAGCAGTCCTAGTATAAGGTGACCAACACTAGAAAATCAAAAACCAGCAGGACACAATGGCATTTCATATGGGGCCGGGACTAGGGGGACTAGATTTCTGGAAACAAAAAGCGGGAGTTGCCGATATTATAACTTTTGCCGCTTTAGCCATTTCGTAAAAATAATTGTTTGGAAAAATTGGTAAATATTTTTTGCTCTATTAAAAAGTTGGATGTTATTTTGTAAAAGTAGTCAAGCGAGACTGCCAGATCCAGATCGATTTTAAATGTAATTCTTTTCTTGACTTTTGTAATTTTATGTATTTTTCTGAGCTAGAAGTATAAATGCATATGATTTACGATAAAAAACGGAAAAGCCAGAGTTTTAATATGTTAGTCGGGAAGTGAGAGATTTACTGGAAAATCGGGAGCGGGGTTGGCTACCCCTAGGCCTGACGAGAAGGATAGGGTAGTAATAGTTCGTCCCCTCTTATAAAATCATTTGTTGGTATTTTTTACTTTTAATAAGAGGAATAATCCATAAGAACAAATAGGGGAAATTAACTGTTTCCAAGTTCGTACACTTTAAATAATAAAACAAACTGCCATTTTTAATGGAGGCTATTTATTTAATATAAATAGTAATCATTTTTTAGAGAGCAAAAATTAAAAAAAATACACACAGAGGCATTTTAACGAATAATACTAATTCAGAAATATACCTGCATTCTTAATAGATAATGGTTTGTTTGTTACCAAAAACACAAGAATACTAGTTGTACTGCATTAACATTTTATAAATTAGAAATTAAATAAAGTTACAAAATAATTTTGTTTTCGGAAAAAAATTTATTCTTTTCTTTAAAATTATACTTCTTGCATGAGTAAATTGCTTTTAAAACTGTGTCGTTCTTTTAGCATGGTAAGGTGGTAGAGGAATTCTTACTCGACCGAGGAGGTACCACCCCACACACCCTCTTAAAGGGCTGGTGAAATCCTTAGGGATGTTTCCAGCACTGGATGTGTGAGTCCGTTGCGTGATATACAACCCACGGTACCTTAGTACCTAGGCTTGATGCCTTCGTGGGTTGTAAGAAAATAAAAAAAAATAAAAAAATTCGGTGCATTTGTACTTTAAGTTACATCATTTCGTTCGTTAGACGTATTATACGTCAGAATACGTATAAGGAAATGATGTAAAATCACTAAAATCCCTAAAAAAAGACCCGGAAGTAGTGTCGTCATACTTCTTGTATTTATACCAAGAAGTGCAAATACGTTTGTCGAATCATTCACTCGCGGTTGACGTTTAAAGGTTGAAGCACATGCACTTGTCCGACCGGAATCCGACGGTATCGGACAGCAAAAATTTACACCATTACACCGGACGGAATCCCGCCGGTGTAATGGTGCGCAAGCAAGCAAAAGCAAGCAAACCCACACAAAGAAGTTGTTTATTTATTCCTTCGGAATTTTTGCTGTCTGATACCGCCGATTTCGGCCGGACATTGGTGCTTCAACCAAGAAGCTAGACGAAGGCTGAACGATGGAAAAATAACCCAGCATCTAGCAAGTTAAACGTCATTAACGTCAATTTTGAGGTACACATTCGATTGACAACAACTGGATTAATCCGAATAAGATTTTTAGCCAGATGCGTAATTACAGCAAGACGGGTAGTAGAAAGAGATACAATGACACCGAAGTGTCGTAAACTGATCCGAATCAATCCAGTTTTGTCAAGCGAATACGGCTCTGGGAGTATGCGTATTGAAAAATCACAAGCACATCATAGTCGGATCGGTTAGTTTGTTTATTCTTGACAACGAATTGCGTGTAGATGAGCGCGCGGTAGGTTGTTTATGGTCCTTAATCTGGAACCCCGAAACCGGGTTTGTAATCTCGAACCCCAAACGATAGGAAAGGAAGAATGAAGCTTTATTTGTTGTTGTTGTTGACTTTGCCAGGCGGCCGCCTATCGTGTGTTTCGGCTTTGTTTGTTCAGTTTTCTTCTGGTAGTAAGTGTTTGTAGCTTTCTGAGTTTCACTGTTCACTTATGGTAGTGTTCTGTAAAAAACTACATGCGTCTATCTTCAGAAGTTATAGCAGCGTAGTCTTGCAGAATATCCTGCATAGACCCTATTCTACTTTAGTAGTCTAACTACAAAATAGTTCGTCCTATGAGTCCCATTTTTCTATTTTACTTGCCTTATTTACGTCACTTTCTATAATCCAAATTAATTTTAACCCAACTACAAACTAGTACCATAACCGGCCTGATGTACTACAGCAGGTACTAAATCCAAGTTACTATGGTATTTAGCGATAGTAATGATATATTACAAATTATCTGTTCACAATATGCATTACACTGTATAAGAAAACGTTTCATGGTTTACGAATATCCTCGTTCAATAGATAATGGCTGATCACACTTCTTCATGCCATATAGAGAAACTAGTGAACTTACTAAATGTACTTTTCGTAAAATGAAATCTCTTCTAGGTTTGGACCTTTTTAAAACATTTGGGAAGGCTACATCCTAAAATCGCCACGAACCCCTTGTTAATGTATTGTCAAACATTTTACCTGCAGAGGGTATAGCCCAAAATCGCCACTACTCTTATCTTCTGAATAAATTAAATGTTTAATTCAGTATATTTCTAGCTGTTGTTTGCTAAGCATTCTTTCAGATTGTTTCCATCAGTGAGGAAGGAATATCTTTGACTATACCTTCACACATGTGCAGTATCTCTCTCTCTCTCTCTCTCTCACTGCTTCTGTATGTAGTTTTATTTTGTAAAATTGTATCTATGGCAAATAATTTATTATGAACTATAAAGTTATTAAATATATATACTATTATCTTATAAATAAAAGGCTCATGGCGATTTTGGGCTATAGGTGTCCGGGTAACTCTGTAAGCCGTGGCGATTTTGGGCTGCCAATTTAAGGGCAAGTAATTATAGTGGCGATTTCGGGTAACACCGTTTGGGAATTATCTATACGGTGACGCACCTTGTATTTTGTGTTTCATCGTATGTGTAGGTACTTATACAGTAAAACTCTTTGTAATCTTTATCTTCGTATTGTAATATATTAGATTTATATATAAGACTATGTCCATGTAATTACAGTGAATACACAAACTTCTGAAGTCCGGTCCTGGCCTGCATTCTACTTTTCAAGGTAAACTTGTACCTTAAATGATACTCCCCTAACTCGCATGCGGAGTCAAATTCATTTTTAGGCAATGACCTTCCTTTACCCCTTTCAAATCCTTGGCTTCAACCTTAATCCAGCCGCGTAGAGCTGGGCGCTTAAGATAGGAATGGAAAAGTCGATTTAAGGTTAAATTCAATTACAGTGATTCGTTTCTGAATTCTGCATTTCATTTACTTGTACATAATTATGGCATTCTACTGTAATTTTCATCTCTCACTTAATCCATCCTTTTCCAGGACACCTTTCAAAAAACAGTACTTTTACTGGGTTTTCTATTATCGCGATTTACCCAGAACAGTGATGCTAAAAAAGAGTACTCTCCTGGATAAAACAGTACGGTTGGTCACTTTATCCTAATGGTAAGCCTGGAAGTAAAACTCCAACTCCATCAGGAATATCCATTGTTATCCATAGTAAATCAGTTGCAGATATTGTTCATAACAGGACATTTTAAAGTATTCCATGATAGACCTCCTAGGGATATCCACTTTGTTAAAAATTCCAGTTATTTTTCCAACCTCCCAAAGTAGCCCATGGTAGGGGCCTGTTTTGTACTTCAACATAGCGTCCTCTCTTAAAAATAAGTGAAATTATACAAAGTACCTAATTAATTAATAAATGAGGGCGGAGTGTTCCACTTATCCCATCGTTATTTTCCAAGGTAAAATTACTTCAAATACAAAATACAAGGTAAAAGAGAGTGAGTAAACAGTCAGTAAATGGATACATGTACCAGGTAATTTAGTATAAATTGAATGAGAGTTATATTGATATTGATAATTCTTTAAAAATTATACAGTGTGTAACAAAAATATGGAAACCTCGCAATATCTTGCAACCCGTTCATCCGATTTTTATGAACTTTTGTACACTTAGGTACGAAATTACGCCCGATCTAATGGGGAGTTCTTCATTGTTGTCAAGTTTACCGTTTTCCTGAAATCGACAGGAATTTTTTTTAAAATGGAACGCTCTATATTTTATTCGATTTTCCAATTCAGCTTAAAATTCTGAATATTTCTTGTTGGGGACATTCTATCCAAAAGTTAACAGCTTTTGAGAAAATTGTCTGATATTTTCAGTTTCTTTTATATACAAAAAATGGATCACTTGACAGAAACCCAAACAACTGAAATTTTAATAATACTGGGTTATGGGGACAGAATACGAACGCAACAAGAAGCTTGTAATATTTTTAATGACAAATATCCTGACAGAAATCCATGAACTTAATCTGCTGTAAGTAATGTTTTAAAAAAAACTTCGTCAACCTGGAAACGTAAAAAACGCTATACATACTACTTGGATATTTAGTACAAGAATAAACAATACAGGAGGAAATAATTAGTTTATGAAGAAAACTAAATGAAATGTTTAAAATATTGCCCATTCACTTCTTGGCAGAAAGCCAAATACTGCGGAAAACATGCAAAACGTTTGGAAGAATGCAGTGGCGCACCAAGGGGGGGGGGGGGGGCTGCAGCCTCCCCCACCAATAACATAGACACACAAAAATTAAAAAAGTGCACTACTAATTGAAAAATCCACCGAATTGCACTATTCAGACCCCCCCCCCCCCCAAGATAAAATCCTTGGTGCGCTACTGGAAGAATGTCAGTTTTCTCGATTCTTCTACACTCTGTTTCTATCCTTAACTTTAACTCATCGAGGCTTACTTTTGAAAAAAAAAACATTTTTGACGAGGCCCCACAAGAAGTAGCCGAGGTGCGTCAAGTCCTGAGACCGAGCTCCCCACTTGATTATACCACTACGTTCAATCCATCTTCTAAAAAAACACCATTGAGATATTGCCGAACAGTATGGGCATAGTGCGGTGGGGCTCCATCCTGCTGGTGCCAGATTATTGCCTAAAAATCATATTCAAATAAATAATCAATACAACCGGTAAAATATAGTAACAACCCTTACTTACGATTATTAGGAAATAGTTGTGTATTTCTTAGAAGTTCGAAATATCTTTCTCCATTTAATGTCTCTTGCATGAAGAAGGGGCAAATGGGCTTGTTTAGTCAGTTCGCGTTTTCAATAAATATGTTAATATTATTGCACAATCAGTCAATCAAAACACACACAAGAAATTACGTCGGTTGGACGGATAATAATTAAAATAATAAGGTTTAAAATTCGACAAAATTGAAAACATTCAGTTTCCAGCTTGACGTCATCCCACGAAAAACAACTGAATGTAACGGGTAATGCGATGAATCGAATTGAACACCTCTAAGGGGAATAAGATTTTTGACAAGTGTCATTTTGACAAAGTTCATTCCAAAATCCTTGCAGCGGTGCCAATGCTTATCGTGGGATTACGTCACCAGACGCCATCGTCCCGTTTCATAATGAGCGATGCCTGACCGCTGCGCTGCTTTGAGGGTGAATTCGATCAAAAAATTCTAATCTCTTGGGAATAAGCTTTTGCAACGGAGCACTTTTGTATTATGAAATAAAAAAATTGCTGGATAAGCCCATTATTCTCCGACCCATTAAACCAGCCCAAATATTTACCTTTTGGGGGAACTGGGTATGATTTTCGCATATCCAGTGAGCATTTTCCCTGGCCCAATATCGACAGTTATGCCTATTAACTTTTCCATTTAAAAAATGTCAATTCGTCAGAGAAAATTATTCGGTGGACAAAATCTGGATTGGCGTTGCAAGTTCCATCATGAGAGCTCTTGCACAAATCTTATTTTGTACGAATGAAACTTTTCTGTTTGCAGAAGGCGGTCTACGGATACGTGTGAAACGTTGTCTTCTTTTCCAGTGTTCTGGTAGAAAGAAGGGGATTATCCTCTAAACTGAGAAACCATTACTCTTATCGCCATCTATTGAACTTTTAGGTCGGCCAGCGCGTATAGCGTTTTTTCTTCGTTTCCAGTTTGACATACTTACGGTAGATTAAGTTAATGGTTTCTGTCAAGGTCCGTGAAGTTAGCGAACCATATACGGGTGCAAATTCTGAAAATGTATCCACCATTTAGCACCCAATTTGCACCATTTTGCACCGTCATTACCAACTTGATTCATCTTCTCAGTATCGATAAATTTTGAATTCCTTTTTTGGTTCGCCAACTTCACACCAGCGCACCATTTTTGTGAATATTAACCTTGTGTTAAAAATAAATAGCTTGGGATTTAGCACCTTCTTTGCACCATTTTGCACCTTCATTACTGATTTGATTCAGCTTCTCATTATCGAGAAATTTTGATTCCCCTTTTGGTTCGCCAACTTCACGCCGGCGAACCATTCTTGGAAATTTTACCCTTGTGCAAAAAATAAATAGCTTGACATTTAGCACCGATTTTGCACCATTTTGCACCTTTGTTACTGACTTGATCCATCTTCTCAGTATCGAGAAATTTTGAATTAATTTTTTGTTTCGCCAACTTCACGCTGGCGCTCCATTTTTGGGAATTTTAACCTTGTGTAAAAAATAAATAGCTTAACATTTAGCACCTCTTTTGCACTATTTTGCAGTTTTGTCACTGATGTTACAAACAATGTTCTTTATCCATATTAATGGTATACTCACTAAAGAAATCTGTAATATCGGCAATAACGCACTACTCTAGGCTACAGATGGCACTGTCTACTGCTTTACCTGTTTCAAAATACATGTGCTGTAGACTCCATTCTTCAAATTCTTGCTTGTTCGTTGTGCGATAGTAATGAGTACAAGGAATCTTTCTTTAAGTGTGGTTTTAGATGGAAACAATTCTTTGCTTACTTTATCTCAAGAGGTTCGGCGTGCGCACTGCTATACAAAAAACGGGCAGAGATGCTAAAGTATTATTCCGGGTTTCCAGTATCTTTAATAAGCGACATACATTTGTGCAAGTGTGAATGTAATGTAATTAGTTTCCTTGAACAATTTTTAAAAGACATGCCATCGAAAGTTATCTTAAAGAAGTGCTCAAGTGAAGAATGCTACAAAAATAATCAATCGATTAACTCTGTAATTTTGCCCACTAATGTAGACATATTAAATTCCATTGGTATTGAGCATCTGCAACAAAGCATATCTTACATTTTGGGTACTAAAGAATGTCCTAATAAAAACTGCTCAGGTACTCTAAAAGAAGAAGTTTTACTAAGCACACATATAATATTTGAAATTGATTTAAAAAAAACTGTGAGACTGGACCAAATACCTCATACAATCGAATTAAACAGTAAAACTTACTTTTTAAGAGGAGCTGTAAGTTTTATTCAAAACACGGATTCTAATGGCATTGGCCACTATACGGCATATATTCGAAGGCTTGACACTATGTGGGAATTATATGATGATTTGAAAAATGATGTTTGTAATGTCAAAAAAGATACACTTGTCAATCCCCATTGTTTATTTTACACCATTTAAAAACTTCCACAAAATTGACAAAAATTCTGTGTAGACACCAAGAGATGCGCGTTATATTTCTACTATTGACTACTCCGTTTAGCAGAAAAAATGTTTAAAACTGAAAGAATTATTTTTATTTTTTAAATTTTCATTAATTTTTTGTAAGCTCTATTCTTTATGAAGTTATTGCAAAAAATATATTTTTGTTTATTTTACTAATATTATGTGTTTTCCTTTTAATAGGGTGATAGGTATATACTATATACTATATTTCGCCTAAAAGGTGTATAGTACTATATTCGCAATCAGAGTCACAGATATTAGGTTTTTCCCTAAAAACCTAATATCTAAAAACTATAATTTATATTTTATTATTTTTATTAAAAGTAACCCCGACAAATCCACGTCCAGCCTTGCTACTTTTATACCAACCTCGGTCATCAACTCTGCTTGATTAAAACAATAACAAGATCGTTGGATATAAGAGCAGCAGCTGGGCAGTTAGAGTTGGAAGTAGTAGCTGCAGTAGCAGTAGTTGCGGTGGTCGACAATCGAGTCATAGTGGTGATTCGGTGCGAGGGATCGAACAAGTGTCGATCCCTCCACAATCGACCCAACACATCGAGCCGTTATCTTCCCACAACAGCAGCGAGCCCTTAGTACAGGTAGTGTACGTGTTATTGGTAAGAGTTTATTTATTTACATGTGCTATTCCCATATAATATATTTATTTGTTTTTACCTGTGCGTTTATTTATTGAGCTACTGCCCCACAGTAGATATAGCAGGCGCCCAATATTTTAGCCGTCCTTTCGCCGTGACATGGTGAGACTGGCTCCCCGCTTTTAGCGTGACAATATCACTGATGTGGCCAAAAACAAAAATATTTGCAAAGTATCTCATTCACAGTAGCAGCACACTTAGAACAGAACTTCAACTTTTATTTGATTTTGTGAACAGTCACTCCAGGACTCCAATCTGCTTTAAAACTAGTATCAAGAACTTACAATAATAAATTGAATAGCGTTTACCATTAATTTTAATACTAGATACCATCATGTGTAGCCTAGAGTAATGCACTATTGCCGATATTATAATTTTCTATAGAGAGTATATCATTAGCATGTCTAAAAAGAGAAAAATGTTTGTAACTTTTTATTTCAGATCCTAATTGTTTCAACACTATTGGCAAAATCGGTGCTAAATGTCAAGCTATTTATTTTTTGCACAAGGGTAAAATTTTCAAGAATGGTTCGCCGGCGTGAAGTTGGCGAACCAAAAGGGGAATCAAAATTTCTCGATAATGAGAAGCTGAATCAAATCAGTAATGAAGGTGCAAAATGGTGCAAAGAAGGTGCTAAATCCCAAGCTATTTATTTTTAACACAAGGTTAATATTCACAAAAATGGTGCGCTGGTGTGAAGTTGGCGAACCAAAAAAGGAATTCAAAATTTATCGATACTGAGAAGATGAATCAAGTTGGTAATGACGGTGCAAAATGGTGCAAATTGGGTGCTAAATGGTGGATACATTTTCAGAATTTGCACCCGTATATGGTTCGCTAACTTCACGGACCTTTTCTGTCAGGATATTTGTCATTCAAAATATTGCAAACTTCTTGTTACGTTCGCATTCGGTCCCCATAACCCAGTAGGTATTACATATTAAAATTTCAATTATTTGGGTTTCCGTTAAATGATCCATTTTTGTAAATAAACGAAACTCACAATGGCAAACATTTCAGGCAAACTTTCGTTGACAGGTATTTTAAGGTAAAATACAATCAAATAGCGATTTTTGACCATCATTTTCTCAAAAGCTGTTAACATTGGTGTACAAAAGTTCATAAAAATCGGATGAACGGTTTGCAAGATATTTCGAGTTTTCCATATTTTTGTTATACACTGTATAATTTTTGGGGATTATCAAACCCAAACGGTTTCTAAGATATTTCGAGAAATCCATATTTTTGTGACACACTGTTTAAGTTAAGCTGTGTAATATGCCACCGTCGAGGGAAGTTGTTTATAACCAAATGAGCTTAAAAATTATTCCGTCCATGAGGACGTTTATCGCACATCGACGTGCGTCTGAAGGACGTCCAATAAAGGACATCCCTGGGACGTATGGGTTATATACGTAAACGATGTCTGGTTTCTGAGATATCGGGACATTCGTAAATAGTAAATACAATTGTCACCCATACGGATGTCTATAGGACATCACCGTACCGATATCTGAAGGACGTCCTAAAACGGATGACTTTAGGACAGCGTATGCTACCTATAGCGGACGACGCAAAGATATCCAAGGAAAACATCATTGGATATCTAATTAGACCAATCCGTTTAATATGATAGATCGGTAAATCCGAAAATCCAATTGGCGTCCATACAGACGTCTATCAGACATTACCATACGCCCGACAGACGTCAAAAATATCCGTACCGGATTATATACGGACGCCCGCGGGACATTTATACCTTTATAGGGTAAATAGGATTTTTTTCTGATACGTAAATAGTGTCTCAATTTAAGCTCCAATGGACAATTTTTTTTTAGTTGTCCAACCAATATGAAGGGATCAAAGTACCCTCATTTATATTAGCCTTGATTAGCCATAGCGACATTATATACATAATATAATTTTTGTAAAAAAAATTGAGTTAAAGCAACAAAAAATAATGATGATACATTTTCTAAAGTGCTCACCCTATATTACATTTCACCGGAAGTGTAACCGGTTTCGAGCCAGGGTGGAAAAAATGTTTTTGGTCAATAATTTTTAAGTTTTCGCGTCAACAGATAGACAGGCCGACAGGCAGACCGACAGATAGGCCGAAAGACAGATCGATGGAAATCAGAAACCATGCTTTTCGGGATCTTCAAAATGTGAAGATCTGAAAAAATCTTGAGAGGTGGGTTTTTGCGAATAAAATACTCCCTCTAGCAAGGGAAGTAAAATGCAGCATACTCCTAATAACGAATATCGAACCGAAAAACAATCTAAAAAAGTTACCAGACTCTAATCTGTAGGCCCCGGAGGGATTCGAACCCTCGATCTCCTGTTTACTAGACAGGCGCTTTAACCAACTAAGCCACGGCGCCGTTGGCATTATCGACGAAATGATGATAATAGTAATTAGGTCATACGACCAGCAATTTGGAATGGAAATACTCTGGAAACACATTTTATATTTCATGATATGATTCATTAGTATTAGGACGTTCTACAGACTCCTTAACTTTTCCCTTCCGAGTGAGGCCAGTGTCCGCCCTTCTCGAAGGGGTGAAAGGAGTAAAGATCAGTTTTCGCCACTTTTTCGGTTATTTTTTAACTTTTACGTTTAAAATAGTTCTGAACAAAATAAAGGGCCCTCAAGACGATTGAACAGAAAGTTGAAAAGTATCCAAGCTGGAACGCGTGCTTGACATCTTGGGAGTTGACTAATTAAAATAATGCTTTTTGGCTTCGCCAACACAGGGGCGTATCGAAGGCACTATGTGGGGGGGGGGGGGGGGGGGGTGGGAGGTGGGAGAAGGAAAAAGATCCAACTATGTGAAGTTAAAAAACCAAAATTGTTGACCTTTTTGCAAATTTTCGCCGCACAAAATTTGCAACGTTTTTTATAACTGGTCGAGCTCTTTTTAACGTTGCTGTAATAATTAAACTGTCGGCCTTTTTATGCGAAATTCTCAAAAACTCAATTGTCGATATTTTTTTGGTACGAGGTCCTAATAGCCAACTCATAGCGTAATTAGCCAATTCGAGTGCGTACGTGGGGGGAGGGACGCTCTCCCCTACCATTAATACGCCCCTGCCCCACAGATATTTATATATTTATACAAACATGCTGACACGTCCTGGTGACAAATAAATGTTGCACGTATTAACATTAAAATTTAGGAAGTAACTCCGCTGCAGGCGCCGGCAGCCATCATGGATGCCGGCGCCGGCAGCCATCATGGATGCCGGCGCCGGCAGCCCTAATGGTAGATTTGCTGGGTGCCGGGAACATTAGAAAATTCATGTCAAAATAAGATCAGAATCAAGATATCTCAATTCAATCAAAAAATAATAATTTATTATAGTGTAATCTTTAACGAAACTTAAATCTTGTGACAAAAATATATCAATTATTATTGTTCTGAGAATTTATAAGTATAAGAATCATGAACATCAAACTGTTCTTAAAATTTAGGCTTCGCTTTCTTATCCCTTTTGCGATTCAACTCTAATAGATACTTTTTTCTAAGCCCCTTCGAACATCCTCGTTATTTGACTTTTCCTGCCATTTGTGTGTCTCATAATTCAAACTGAGGCTATTCTTTATACCTTTTTCCCATTTCTACCTTTTTCCCATTTCTGAACTTGAATGTTCCACTAAAAAAATGTCTAAGGTGCAACCTATTTTATACTGAAACCTCTGATCGTGGTTCACACACATGTATTGTAGTCTATCAAAACAAAATTAAAATTTTCATATGAAGAAAATTTGTCACCTGCTGTTACATTTTATAGTTTTTACGCAAAGTTAAAACAACACAAAATGTTTACATATCATTTAAAAGACGCAACTATTATTATTTTAGGTTAGAACTGCCGGCATTCCGTTTGGGTCGCATCTGGACTACGGCGCCGGCACCCGGAGCCGGCGCGGGTATCCATGCATCAACATTTTGGCTGCCGGCGCCGGCATATTATATGAACCATTAATGCCCTATATATAATGTTCATATTCGAAGGCATATTGACGAGCAAGTTGTTAAACTCGATAAGTCTGTGTCACTTTTTTCTTTTTTTTATCTTCTGACAGCCTACGAAGACCGCAGTCTAAGTACTATGATGTACCGTGGGTGTACAGGGGACTTAATCATACCAATGAAAATTATAGCGTAGCTATAATTTTCTTTGGTCACACATACCACATACTCAGTAACTTAGCAATAATTAGGTAATATTTTAAATGACCTACGTAAATTATAGAAGTAAAGTAAAGACAAAATTTGTTAACTCTGATTAGATGTAGAATCTCCATAACATTTTTACATAAGTGTTACGTAATGTGTAAAATTCTACGTCAATGTGTAACACTGGAATCACTGGATTACGATACTTTAACACAGCATGTCAAACCCCCTTACAATACTAACGCAACTCAAAAAATGTCAATTTCGAGTTATGTTAGGTACCCAATAAATTGGAAATTTTTCATTGGGTCAAAATAATAGTAGGTATAATGTTAGCATCGCCCAATGGTAACAAAGTTAACTTGGAAAATGCTAAAAATTTATTTCGATACGAACTTATTCAAATTTTTTGTAAGTGGGATAACGACTCTGAGCGTTATGACGTCACGCGACACGTGCACCTGTACCTATATACGCTCTTATTATTCTGTTACCTCGATAATCGCGGCTCAAATTGTGCCACGTGACGTCACTCGCATCTTGGGGCGACAAAGCGCGGGAATGTGTCAAATTAGAAATTTTTTGGGCGGTATAATTCCGTTCTTTCCAGAGATATTTCAAAAATTATTTTACTGTTGTTTCAGAATTTTTAAGACTGTGATTATGAGAGTATATTAAAATTATATTAAAAGCTTATAATTGCTTATAGGTACCTTATATAATTTAGAAGAAAGAAAAATATGTTGTTTTATTTTAAAGACAACTAAAATATTTGCCTGCGCAACACCAACACATTTTAAATTGTGTATTGTATTAAAAAAGGACGATATTAAAGCAATACAATTTAAGAAGTTTTTTGTTTATTTCCGATTGAAACTAGATTTCGCAGCCGAAATTGAAACTGTAACCGAATTGCGGCTTTTACCTAAATTTCGTACGGAACACGGAACCTAAACTTTCTTGTCAGCAAAGGTATGCTTAGGTTGTGTATAGGAAATACATATAGAATAACTTATTTAAAATGAAGCAAAACAGGTTAATTTTATAGGTAGGTTAATAAATTACAACTGGAAATTTGGTTGGTTTTTACAATCCAAAATTACAAATTAGATAGACATCTTATGATGTCTTTAATATATTGGGGATTTTAGACTTTTAAAGGGGCGTCGATCAGTTGAGATGTTGCGACTAATACAAAAATCAGAATGTTTTTAACCCACTCAGACAATAAAAACAAAATCTTATTAAAACTATGGCAATATTTTTTAGGGGGTCAAATTAATAAAGTATCCCATATGCATACCTACCTATAGCCAAATTTCTTAATTTACTATTAGTACTGAAATTCCGTTTTTTTTCTAATTAACTATATATGAGAAGTGTTACGGAGATACTGTTAGTACCGCCAGTAAAAAATGAAATGGCCCGCCGATTATTGTAACAATATGTCAAACATGTTTATTTTTACTCAGAGTCTGCTAAGAACAGACACGGTAATCTGCCCTCAGCATGATTTCTAAAACCGGGCGTCACTGATCTTTTCATTAATTTATGTCTATGTACGCTGTTCATGCGATCTTACAAGTATTGCAAGGAATGTTGTATGTTAGATTTATTTAGTTATAAGTTATAACCTTAACATT
The DNA here is from genome assembly GCA_963971165.1 of Philopedon plagiatum. Classification (NCBI taxonomy): domain Eukaryota; kingdom Metazoa; phylum Arthropoda; class Insecta; order Coleoptera; family Curculionidae; genus Philopedon; species Philopedon plagiatum. Next base: position 64,134,357 of record OZ020194.1, read on the forward strand.
CTTGTGAACAGTGATTTTGTTCAGGAAACATTATTATAAGTATATAACTAAAACTGACATACTCTTATAATAATAAAAGAAAATAAATTTAAGATACATTAAAAATTGTCTTAGTGACAGCTGGTAAAAGTTTAAAGTTGTAATTTCTGTTCCTGCTTACAGAACCCGTACCAAGTTTAGGAGTTTTAATAGTGAGCCCACTGGGAGTGTTTTCGCAAAGAAAAACAATATTTTGTAATTTGCGAAAAAAGTTGAATTTTTGCTGAGGCCCCTGGGAATAAAAGGAACGCGTTTAAGTATTTTATTATTTTTTCTAAACAAATTTTATATTATTTTGTCGAGAATTTCTAAATTTTAAGAGAAAAAAATGTGTTAGTAGCAAGTTATAGTTAAAGTTGTGCCTTTGACCGATCAACAACTTTTTGGTCAATTGACCAGCCAATTGACCGACAATTTGACCGGGCCCTCTTTCAGAATAAATTATTTTCTTATTAAGTCAATCAGTAGTTTTTGCAGTTTTGCATATTTGGAAAACCCTTTTAGTGATCTCACTTTATAATACCGTTGTACCAAAAATAAAGGAAAATAAAGTGTGTGAAAGTGAAAAATAAACTGACCTAGCTAAATTTTTACGGCGATTAACGTCACAACGTCACTGAATCAACCGGGGATTTCCCCTTAACTCTCATGCCCTAGACCATCCATGGGTGCTGGTGATTCCCCGAAATGCGTTTGTACAGGTCGCCCACATAGCTGCACTTTATTTCGACATGGTGACATGGAGCAATTTTAATAAGTATTTCACCACCTAATATTTGACCGATTATGTTAAAATCATTATTCAAACTGTGGGTAATTTAAATGCTTTTAATAGGTCCTTGCTAAATGTACCTATATCGTAATTTAAGGGTTTTGCGTAGTGAAATGATAATAAAATAATTTTTTTCATTTTTTCCGAAATAGTCATAGTTTAAGTAGCTTGCGCAGACTTAAGTTATTATTTATTTATGTCTATTTTTTGTGTTAGTAAAGGGACCTATTAGCATCATTTAAGCATTACCAACAGTTTGAATAACGATTTTAAGATCCTTAAAAAAAAACATTAAAAAATTGCAATTTTCCTAAAAAATCGAAACTTTAAGCCCTTTGCGCAGACTCGAGATATAATTTCACAGATTTTGGATTTAACACAGTTATTAGTGATGCAACTCGACAACTTTTGGTAAATACCCCCTTACCACATTCAAAAAATCGACTTTTTCGCTCCACCCTAGCGCACAGGGAACAACTAAAAATTTAAAAAGAGAGAAAAACGTGGACTCATTTCCTTTTGCAAAGAAAACATAATCCTATAAATAACGTTCATTAGCCAAAACTTTAAAGCAGTTTATCAAAACTTCCATTTTTGAGTTACGTTAGTTTAGTCACCGTACATAAACTAAGAATTTGAACGGTGGTTTGGCATTGATTGCATTAGAAGTTATTACTTATTTAGATAAAAAATGGTTTATATTATGTTCTATTCCATGTCCTAAGGAACCCCTATGCAAGATTTTTGCCAAATATGTCAAGCCGAGCCGTTTGGACTTGATTATGCAACCGAAAAAGATGTATCTAATAGATCTTTCTTTGGGATACTACCAATCACTTTCTCAGTTTTCTTCCTTTTCTCCATGATGGTAAAGGTGTCAAAGACGAGTTTTGCACTTTACGATAAAATTAGTCATACGCATAATTAAAGACAATTAATTTGCCTATAAGAAATTTCTTATAAATGTTTTACGTCAGAATCTTATTTCTGGGAAAAATGTTAAACAAAACTGGGCGACCTCTACTCCAACGTTTTTATTTTAATTTATAATAATTCGTAATTAATAATAATCAATGATTCCTTATTGTTAGAAACAAATTTAGTTTTAACAAGATGTTATGTGTTGTATGCGGTGATGTGATAATAAAAATTATTCGGGTCAAGTGCAAGTTGAAGCTTACGCACCGAAGCACTGTGATCAATTTTATATATTTAGGTGGTCAAAAGGTACTAAAACAAATTTATCAGAACAAAAAAATTAGTATAAAGGTAGTTAGCCTAATAACCCTCGAGTAATAAACTTCAAAATTTGCAGGTCTAAAATTATTACGCTTGATGCGAGACAGGTACAAAGATTTAATCATCAACTTGACGCCCTTAGTCTTAGTGACTAAGACTTAGTCTGCCGCGAACATTTGTATCGACAAGTTGTCTTTAGTTTGTGGTGATCAATTAGTGCATTTTTTCTTTGTTAGTTTGTATTTTTGGCTGCATTAAGAATCACTTTTGGTAAGTAACTAACGTTACACAATTGGATAATACTTTAATTTTAATGACATATATAAATAATTTTCTTATTGGGCTATCAAAAAGTTTGACGGCCAAATTTAATTAATTTGTAAGTCAAAGCCTCCACTTTAAACTAAAAATAGAAACTTTGTCTACTTTTGTCACGTTCAGTAAAAATTTTCAATTTTTTTAGGTATGGAAATCCGAGTAATCGGGCTTGAACTTTTTGAGTTCATTCATAAGGAGACTCTTTTGCGTGAAGGTGCATCAGTTAATTGTATTAACAGAATTAATGATTATAAATAAAAACCCTGATTTAAGTGAAAATCTTGAAGAACCTAAAACATTTTTCGACATAATAAAACTTTCTTTGTAACCTTCTTAAGAGATGTACATCGTGTAGCTCTGTTGAACAAAACTTTAGGAGTAAGAGCAAAGCGTGGTTGACAGATGTTGTATACCTACTCGTCGGTAGAAAAAGCAGAAAATCAACCAGAACCATCAGGTCGACCGTTGGCTGGTTTTGATGACTCTGGGGAAAAATCTAAAATAATGAAAATTAAGCCATTATTGGAGAAATCCCCTCAAGAACTCAGTCTGGCTACGCAAACCGCCTATTACTCAAGTGGAGAAAGAGATATTGCATTTCTTATAAAGAAGTATCCGAAAGCACGCCACGAACGATTACGTTTCTGAGAAAAAAACCTTTAGTAATACGGCCATACAGCGCCGGCTCAAGGGGGGATAAGGGGGCTATCAGCCCCGAGCGGTGGGCTAAAGGGGGCGATGAGTGGAGTAAAGAAGCAAACCCAAGCTGAAAATCAACAACAGATGTACAAAAAAAATTGACACACAAAACAGTTGACATTTTCTGGCGTGAAATCTTTTATTCTAATTTTTGAAATTCCTTGAACTTTTCTCAAAGATAAATTGGGATCAGGTTTGAAGAAATTTCTAAGCCAATTTTTGCCCGCATTCGCGTCTCTCCTTCAAAACGGATGAAGAAGGTTATTCCTTATAGGAAGCTGATACGCCAGTCTGCGAATGTCTGCGAGTCCTAGACCATAATATCTTTTGTCCATTTCCAAACAGGACTGGACCAAATCTTCTTCCATTTTAGCCGATAAAACTGGTTTTCGATCCATTTGTAGTTTACATTGTTCTTCTAAGGGTTGCTCACGTTTGACATATAATTCAAGGGTTATTTTTGGAACGTTGAAGTTGAAGCTCTTTGACGCCTTTAAATACCCTATATCCTTACTTTTAACTGCGTTAATGGCTGCGTCTTCATATTCTCTAGATTCCATTTTTTATGTGGGAGTCCTTTTTTAGTCATTTTCCTGAACATTTGTTTCCTATAGATAAAAGAGTTTTAGAACCGTACATTTAATTGGTTCCCTAATTTTGGATATCCAATTTTAGGACACCTTTCTATCCAGAATTAGGCAACCTTTATGATTAAGGTTATGTGATTAAAATAAAAAAATCGTCACAGATATTTTTGTTTCAAACATCCTGGCTTATTCTACAACTATTCTAGTACATGCATGCAAACTTTCATTTTCCTACGCTAACTACTTACCTTTTTATAATATCTAATTAGGCACAGAAACAAAAAACTCTATGTTACAAATAAACACATAATATTATGGCGCCATCCAGTGGCTTATTCAGGGGGGGTCAACCCCCCAGTTGCCTGAAGAAAGATATTTTTATTTCGATTTTATGACGAACTTTGGGCGCGGCCCCGAGAAATTTTCGCCTGCGGCGCTTTTCCGCCTTCCCACTTTCCATTTAGTGGCTGACCCACACCCCCCAACCCTTCGTCTTCCCTTCTCTTCGGACGCCCATGGTACGTTAGTACTTAGGCTTAAAATCTACGTGGGATGTCTTAGATAAAAAAAATCCGGAATACGCCACTTGCGCCATTGAACAGCCAAACTGTGTGCTCCACACATGCTCATTCTATGTGAAAGACCTTTCGTTTTGTGGATTCAATTACAGAAAACTATTAACAAGTTTTGAGATGTTGTAGTATCCAAAATTAGGCAACTATCCAATATTAGGCGACTTTTCTCTACATCTTTGTGTTTTTACGTTCGTTTTATTCACATACCTAGTGGAAATAAAAATTGGAAAATTGTATTGGCGGGGAGGGGGGGGGCGGTCAGCTTTGAATAGCCCCGGGTAGTAAACAGCCTTAAGCCGGCACTGCGGCCATACATTGTAACAGAAGCTCTGGCGTTAATTCGTAATTTGAAATTAACTAGACAACAGTATATAATATTGCGCAAGGAAGCTTTAGACAGAAATGGGTCAATCTATTCAAGTGGGGCCAAATGGAACTTTGAATTAATTTAATTTTTTTCCCTATTTTTACCTCAATCCTTAAATTTAAATTACTTTACATTGTATTATTAGTATTTTGGGACAAAAAATATAAAAAAACAAAAATTAGTTTCACGGAGTTGAGGTATCTGGTAACGGTACTGAGAAATTTAAGCCCAAGCATTAATATTATCGATATTACTTATATTATAATTATTATTGTTAGTAATATTATCATCAGAATGGGAATAAATAAAAACAAAGGTTCATAAAATGTTTTTATTCAAACATGTTTAACTAATAATTCTAATTATTAGACAGTAACATTGTTAGGTATAAAAAAGACTATTATGATTGAACACAATAACAAACTTAAAATGGTATGGGAGATAATATATATGTTAATTTAAATCTTTAATGTTTGGTAACTCAAAAAAATATTGACCTCGTTTATTTTTTATTGGATCCTTTAAAACTGACGAAATGTCATTTGTAGTAATGACGGATATATCGTCAATGATTGGAAATGTAAAATAACTTCCAGTCAATGACTTTTTTAAAAATTTAACAACATATTCTTTTGGCTTTAATACCGATATAACTTCAGCTATAAAAAACTTCTTAATCTTTTTGCCCACAATTGAACTATGACAAAATCATGCATTCTAAGAGAATGGGAATTCAAGTTGCTTAGCGGAAGATCATCATCATCACTGTCAGAATAAACATCCTGATAGTGAAGCCTCTGGCTTATTTGCATGTTGCCATCTATAATGAAAGTAATAAGAAAATAAGATGTAAATCAAGTAGAACAATTAATGAACGTCATCGTCATCGCTGTTCATTGTATCATTTTCTGTAACCTTCGTAGATCTAATCACTTAATTTTCTGTAAGAAAAGTAAAATGTTAAACTCTATGCCAAATTACAAAACATCAAGCTGTTTTACCTTCTATGTCTATGCTGCCAGAAACACCGGAATTAGTGCGACCTGGTTGTTGTTTCGGGCATAAATCTAGGTAATTTGCTAAGGAGTAAAAAAATATTAGATGCGTGTCTTTAATCTATCAGACAATCTTACTTAATTTTAAGGTTAAAGAAATTGTTAAAGTTAACCATGAATTTCAACAAAAATCTGTTTTAAAAGGATACTCTCAATATCTTCTTCTGGAAATATAATTTGTCCAAGTGAATAATGGACACAAATTTCACTGGGCTTGCAGGAAAGGCAAGATAGCTTCCGATAATTTACAAATCTATTTTGCGAACTCCAAGTAATTTCATGAACTTGCATGGTTCCTTTAAATACTGACAAACTATTTGGAACAGTAAAATCAATACTAGTCATCCTAGAGTCATCTACAGAAAGTACCTTAATTCCTTTCAAATTGCCTACCGTTTTCAACAAAGCTTCATAGTTAGGTATGTCTACACCTTGATCATCCGCAGATCTTTTTACATAACCACCTATTCCATCTGGTGCACCTTTACCGTGATGGCTTTCAAAATAATGCCACCTAAGTTCTTCAACATTTAATCTGTTTACTAAATATGTTCTCATTAAATAAAACATATTTTTGTTTTTGTATTGCGTGGCAGGTCCATCGCTTAAGAAGTGGACCAGTGTCAATTGTGGAACAATTGCTTTTATATCATCTATAACTGGATCTAAATGAGCACAAATACCTGATGGGTCATGTCTTAAACTTTTTGAAATGGTGCAATATGAGCTTGTTTTTATTACAAGGGACTGTGGGCATCTATAGTATACAACTACGGTATGCAAGCTGACCTGAGGCTTGGAACTTTCAAAATGCGCTGACTGGATCTCCGCTGCGTATTTGCAGGAATAATTTTCCGAGAAGTCTATATGAAAGAGTACCTCAGTAACAGATAGATTTTGCTTAAGCATCTTTATTTCACTGCACTGATGAATAATATTCCGAGTGTGTGATAAAAATTTTCTTTTTTTGTAATCCACTTTTCATATTTAATTTTTTCTTCTTTCTCATAACTATTCCATTCAACATCTTTGCATGTACAGTCCTCACATTCTCTAATAAGACATTTTTCGAAATCTTTAGAATTAACACAGGTAAGTTTTCGAATAACCTTTTCAGAAGTATTCTTCTTTATAATATTAACCGATTTTAATTTACTTACAACGAATTTAAAATTGGAATGTATTTCATATAGACATGTTTCTTGGTTAGCAGCCTTCGCCGAAACTACCCAGAAAGGGCGCAGTCTACAGAACAATGAGTAACTGATTTTAATGGTTGGATTCTGTTTTAAAAATATTTCATGTAGTGATTGTAAAGAGTAATTTAGATATCGTTTCTGCTTCTTTATTTTTCTAAAAGCTATAGTTTCCTTTTTTCCAGGACATACGCGACTTGATTCGTCGTTTTCATAAAAGGCTTCCACCTGAAATTTAAGCAGCATGCATCTTAATTGTGTTTAATTTTATTTTTTGGTTTAAAAAGTTTCGTTTCCAGAAGGCGTCCAAGATAGTTTTGGAGCTTGTATTTTTTTACTATTTTTCCAGAAATATGATCAATAAACTTTCTTTTTTGTAAACAGCTGTTTTGGTTTTTAAAATTCTGCTTAAGTTGTGACGTCAATTCTTCTCCAACTAACAAATTTCTTTTAACAATAGGAGTTACTAACTGTCCCTGCAATATGTCTTGAACATTTTTTTTGGGGTGGTTTTTTAATTTTTTTAACACGATGAAGTCTTTTTTATATTTCATTTTCTTAGCTCTTTCTTTTTTTAATTTCTCTTCAAGCGCAGATATTTTATGCTTTAGCAAATCCTTGTTTCTCCTTCTTCTTTTCTTGCCTTCATTTTGTCTGCCATAAGACCGTACAGGAGTTTCCTCAATAAGCATGACATTCTGTTGGTAGATCCCTAACGGATTAGGCACGAGATTAGGCGTACTTCTTGGGGATGACGGAGGTGTCAGTTGACATAGTCTGTTTTCATCTTGCCTTCTATTCTTTTTTAAATCATATCACTTTTTACTCTCTATTCGCCAATTCTTTCTTACTTTCCTCTGTTGTCGTTCACTAAGCTCTGAAATGCTTTTAATTTTTCCTTCTGCTTTTCTCTTGTAGTACCTTTCCCTCTCCTTTCTTTTTGTTTCTTCATATCTGTCAGGATCATTTCTTATCGCCTCCCTCAGCCATTGCATACACTTTTTCTTTTTCTCATTTTGATCTTTCTTACTATTTTGTTTTGGACCGTCTTTTACTGTAATTTTCTGGTAAACAACAAAAACGTATATAAATAAAATAGTTCAGATATTATCTAGGAATACTTAATTTATTATATTCTTATAGTCAACTCAACTGTAAGGCACAGGGTACATATTTTTTAAAATATCTCCTTAAACAACAAATAAATAAATATGTTTATAAATCCTATTCGAGTAATTTAATAATCCGATTGCGAATCTCACAAAGATTAATTTTTCTTTCTTGACAAAATGGCGAGACCTTGTTAAAATAATTTCATAGTTTTAATAATTTTTATTGTTATTGTTCTGTTGTTCTAATAGTTTCGTATCAAGTTAACTATGCATGTAATGTATAATTTTCTTTGGTATTATAATAAACAAACCATTATTGCTAATAATATTATTTACTAACTTTTTTTGAATTATGAATAAGTTACTAACACAGCCTTCGTATTTATCGTAGAACTTAACAAAACTACCATTTTTGTCTGTAACGGCTATTTCTTGAATACTATTGAGTATTAAGTTCGCTTTAAATTAGTGTCCTTAAAAATATACCTAATTATTATCAAATTGCGGTACATATGATGATAATAAAAAAGGTTATTTGTCATTAACTAAAAAAAAATACATGTGTGTCCCGTGTCCCTGAAAATGTGAGCAACATCTTGTGTAACTGGTTCGTGTGAACTTTTTTCCTATAACCTTGAACACCGTGTCACGTGTATGTCCCTTAATATATCAATGCAGATATCACATGACTTGTAGTTCCCGGCCGTTGACGGTTGGTCAACGGGATCTCGCGGAAACACGCTGTATGTTCGGGCAAGGATTGAAAGCGATTCGCGATATCACACGTGATATTTTGGAGTAGTGTCGTCGTATTTTGTACTGAAGATTAAGTAGTGCTTGAACCATACTAAATGCGTTATAAAAGTATTTGTATTTGGACTATACCAATAATTACCAAACGAGGTACATAAAATATATTTTTTGAGCACATATTTTGAATAATATAAAACAAAGTGCATTTAATTCTTTTTTATAGGAAGTAATTACAAATTAACCAAAAGGGAACACCAGAAATGCGGTTTTCATGCGCATGTATTAAAGTAATTTATTATTTATTTGTTTCTACCCGCCGGCCACAACATTTACAGCAGGTTCCCTGCATGGTTGTTCCCCAGAATACCTTTGTAGATAAGGTATTCTGGGGTTTTTCTATCTGGATAAGGTACATTAGAATTTATATTTGGTTCAGTTTTTATTCTCACAATAATAATTGGTATTATTGCACTGACTGCAATCCTGCGCGGAGATAAGAAGTCAAATTATTGGCCGGCATGTCTGTGTGAGCGGGTGAACCTTTAAAAGTGTTAACAAGGGCTCTCAAAACTGTGTTAAAAAAAGCTCCCCAAAAATGTGTTAAAAGTTGCTCTGCAATAAAGTCCTTGATGTTCTTTTGGTGGAGAATATTTTTCACCACAAGAACAACAACTTTATTTCAGAGCATATAAATTAATATTCAGTATATTTTAGTCCTGCCGTAAACTAAAAATTATTGGTCTCCTCCGGATTTCGAAAAATTTATAATTTTGTCAATTAGTTAAATTACGCGGTTTACAGAATACCCATACCAGAGAAAAATACTTATTTTTCTCTGCCCATACCACTTTAATGCGAGCGTTGTATAACCACACAGTTAATGATGCGGATTACACTACACGTCAAATGAAAATGCAAAGGACTGAGAGCGTACTACATACAGTACCATATCGATAGTCGATACCAGAGGAATGGGATTCCCCAACCATTCAAGATTGTGTTAATATAGTAGAATGAATGGCCAAAGTAACTTAACTGAAAACTTAAGGTTGAGTTCCTTTGACCTGTTTGTTATTACTCATTTGATATTTAATAGTTATATAAATGTTAGTTGTAAATATTCTCACATACTATTAACAATACGTATGTATATGAGGGATTTTGTTGGTTAGAAGGTATAGACAATATATTATTTCTATAAAGTGTATCGCGTTTGAACTTTTTCATAGGGGCTCACCTTGCATATATTTTTCGGAACCCTCTTTTAGCTGAGGTAAAGTCTAACCAATATGTAAAGCATTACCAGAGACCATAAAGAATATTCATGATTTTCATAATTTAGGGATCCTAAAATGTGAATAATTTACAGAGTACATTCTGTTAACAAATTCGGTGTCCTATTGGTTGCGCATTGCAGAATGCCGGCTGATGACAGACCGTACTTTAAAGTTTAGTATTTAATACATTGTATATGTGAATAGGTATAAGTTGCCTTTGCTTTACAATTCTATTGATTAAATGCTAATTTTCATTTGTTAAAATGCACAAATTATCACCACATGTAATTTAATTATCCTTTTATTAAAAGTAGAAAAAGTAGAATATTCAGTATCCTACGGGTTGTGCACAGACCGTACTTTAAAGTTTATAATTTAATACATATTATTATATTATGTAGATATGTATACGTTGTCTTTGTTTTACAATCTTACTGATTAAATGCTAGTTGCTAAAATGCACAAATTATCACTACATGTAATTTAATTATCCTGCTATTAAAGGTAAAAAAGTAAGCCATTGCTAATGGGGTTTTTGTTTTTATTAAAATACATAAAAAACATTGTTAATTGCTAGTAAATATTGACTGGTGGATAAGCCAAGTGCAAATGGGAATTTTAGAAAGAGTTTTACTCACTCAACGTGCTGAACATCTCTGCTCCCCGTATTTAAATACCTAGCTATTTCCAGATTAACAAGCCTTGCTCATTTTTGCTGGAAGAGATAGGTATAAATAGTAAATTTATCTCATCACTTTAAACTAGTTTATAACTTTTGTAGTTAGGAAAGTAGTAAAATGGCAGAAGATAAGGAAAAAAAATATATTATACTATAATAATTATTATAAAGTAGTGGATGAACCTGTAATCTGGGAAATTTATTATCACGCATGTTCACTATATCGAAGAGATAGCGGGAAAAGTCAAGCGGAATGATCGCGGTAATTTGTCGATTAGCCATCTCTATTAAGTTTAAAAAGAAGAAGGGTCAGCCGCCTAAGAACCAAATGCGAAAGTTGACTTTCGCAACTGGGCTGCCACAATCATAACCGCGTTCGATCCGAAACTTAAGTAGTATCGTTTCTGGTGTGCCGAGTCCGTGACGCTTTAGGTTGAAGGCTGACAATTCATCGCATGTAAATATCACGCACGTACCGTATATAGTCCGAAAATGGCAAAAAGAGTCGCCGCACTATAAGAAATTATAGGAAAAACCTGGCCAAATTGGGAATTCGGGCGAAAAACCTATGCTGTGAAAGAAAGAGATAGTTATATTTTGTGACGTTGCATTCATAAATCGCATGAAGTGACATGCGCCCGCGCGCCATCAGTTCCAAGTCAACTTTTTAGAGACTGTTTTTGTCACAAATTATGGAACTGAAGCTTGAGAAATAAAATTGCGAAGTACCTTGCAAGTTTAAGTGGACTTTTTATCTGGTATAACAAATGGAGGTTATGTCTAGAGATAAGTAATACTCAACATAAGTATTTTACTAGTTACTTTTGACTTGCGAGTCGTTTTAGAAATTAGATTTGACTTTCTTTAACGATTCAGTCTTTTTCGAAATTTAATATATTTCCTCCGATTCCCCAACCATAAATTTGGCGTTTTAAACAACTGTACACATTAAACTTTGTGTATATCTTTCGAAAAGCTGCTATTGGTAGCGGCAATATATTTTATTTTATTTTATTTTATTTTTTTGTGTATGTGGGTGATTGTGTATCGTTTTCTTTTTTTTTTATTTCCTTTGGCTTTACTACAGTTTTGTGATGTTTATCGTTACAGGGCTTAATGAAAAGCTTTATACAAAAATCAGATACATTTTTTATGTAAGGTTCAGAAAGAACATCCTATTAATCATGTTATTATTTTGTACGAAGAAGCAGAAACTGCTTATCCACAGATAAAACGCAATATTTCGATAAGTTCTTATTATTGTACATGCTATATCTTGTGGGCATCCAATCAACATTGAAAAATTTCAACCATACACTGAAGAAACTGCCAAAATGTATGTTGATTTATTTGAATGGTATCCAATGAGTACCACTATACATACGATTTTAATGCATAGTGCAACTCTGATAAGATCTTGTATTCTACCAATTGGAATGCTGTCTGAAGAGGCTCGAAAACATCCGAAACTGTGGGGAGAATTTCGCGAAGAAATCTTCGAGAACACGCAATATAGAGGATGTCAAGGCTGATACTAAGCTCAGATCCTTACACATCACAGCTTATGAATTATAAAAGTGGTAACAAAAAAAAATTACTCTAAAGAATTAATAAAAATCGACTTTCAGACCCGAAATATATTATAATAGGTTTTATTTTAATCATTGTCATTATTTGTAGCAATAAATAATGTAAAAATCTACCAGGCGGCCCTTTTATTTCTAGATACAAGCACTAACTTAACATTAGAATAATAATACAAGACTAAATTAATACGCAACTATTTTTGGCCAGGTTTTTCGCACTGTTTCCCATAGTTCGTCTACTTCCCGCCAGTGCCGACAGGCGGCCGACTGTCTTCCGACTGCCGTTGATTTACTGGGAGGTAAAATAAAATTCGCATTAGTTTGCAATTAAACTATTTTTGTAACAAAGCAGAGAACAACAAAGTAAGGATAAACTAGAAAATTGACATAGGTAGCAACATTTTTGTGTTTTTCTTCATAATTTATTTTTTGATAAAATCTTTAATTGAAATTTTAAAATGGGATGGCCTATTTTTACATAAGTACAGTTGCAACAGAATAATTTCGGCCAGGTTTTTTTCGAAAACGATCAAAATATCTTACTTTGGCTGAGAATAAATCAGCGTATGTTGTTTGAATGGTGCTTGCAGACTTGTACCACAGAATAGGTAAATTTATTATTCTTGTCATTCCGCATTGTATAGAAATTGCAGCAAATATAGGACGGTGATGTTTTAATGCCAATGAAACTTCAACTTAAATTGCATTACCATTAACACATCACTATTCTAGGAAGTGGAGAAATAAGAAAAGTGATACCTGCTGCACAGAATCTAAACCCACATACAAATAATAACTGAAGAAATATTTAAAAATAAATAGCGTTATGGTTTTTAAAATACCAGGAAAAGGAAAATTCGGAATCAACAATTTTCTATCTAAAAAATACGCAGAAACAAAAATTGTGACTTAGCCGGGGGGTTAATTTCAGTGTGGGCTGAACAGGTCCTTATTTTAGAATGGAAAACTGATAGAGAATGCCGTATTATTATTTTCCTTGGGGGGGGGGGGGACGACAATTCCCCCCATAGAGATGCCCTTGGTGTTCCACCACTTTTAAAAATCAGTAGTCTCTGGCCCATGAATTGGACATTTTCAGCGGATGTAGGCAATAAACTGCGCTTGTCTATAGGTATCTATGTACATACACACATACATCATACATACCTACAAGCAAAATATTATGTCTATGGTCTTTATGCACTTTGACTTTTCTAACAGTTGGAAACGACTTGATCCATTAACTGCAGTAATTAGTTAATTATCATTTATTTAAACAACTATTGAAAAATTTTATAGGATCCCAAATATATTATGACGATTAATTACCAATTTGAAATTTAGATTAGTGTTGACTTCTGACCAAATATTTAACCTGTTTTTTTTTTAAAGACATTTAACTTCATAAATTATTTATTTTACACCCACGACCTCAAAATACGCACACTATTTTAGACCAGGTTTTGCTGTACTATGGATTATTGCTAGTGAAAACATGTTCTCTGCCTAGTTTAAAAAAGTGTAATATGGCTACAATTAAGATCAAAATTATTGATCTTAAAAATAGCTCCAGATCATCTTAGTGATTCTTACGATAAGCGACTAGATACATGTACTATCTGCATATAAAAGTACATATTACAGACTATTTGTTATATGTAATAGATGTTAAATTATTCTACTTCTTTAAGTAGGTACACGTAGGTAAAATATTTCGTTAAGATCTTTTGAGATAATCTCGGATATATACATACATACCCGAAAAAAAGCAACTTATTCCTTGGAGTCGTAACATAAATAAATTACGTGAATGTTTTGTTAACAAGCAAAATTTGTATAAAATATGGTAATAAGAATAATAATTTTTTATATATAAAATCTGCTGCATGCACGTTACGAACAGATACAGGCATGTAAAAAAAGTTTTCTGTTTATGTTAATAATAATCGATCTGCAGGATTTTATTTCGCCTTTTATAAATTTTATTAAACCTTTTATTCTACATATAGAATGGCCCTGGGAAGCGGGGCATATAGCAACAATTTTAAACACCCTTTATTCCCAGTATATTTCGGAATATGTATACTTTTTATACGACAAATTCTAGCAATTTCTAAAAAAATTAATTATGGTAGAACTTAAACCCTGTTCCTGCCAGTGGCGTATTAAACAGTGGCGTAACCAGCCATCTTACCTAAGGGGGCCTCGGGAGGGTCTGGGTAATGGTAATGAGGCTTAGCCTAAAGTTAAAAATATTTTTATTGGGGGAGGGGGGCTGGAAAGCCTTGAGGGAGGCCCTAGCCCCCTGTAGTTATGCCACTGGTATTAAACCCTACAGGCGCCCTAAGCCCCCCCCCCCATTCAGATTGTATTGATTCTTTAACTTCTCTCTCTGGAGGAAGTATTTTATTTGGGAAAAAAGACCTCTTGAGATTTTTTTCACGTTTTGGCGTCCCTAGATCATGAACAAGCATGGCTTTCGATTTCCGCCTATCACCTGACGCGAAAACTTAAAAACAGGGCGAACACAAATTACATTTAGTATATTCCTTAGGCAGGCTTTTACCGCTGATATAATATTATAATATGGATTAATAATTTATTGTGGAATCAATTCGGTGTCCGGCCATGTGTCTGTCACAGGCGAATTTCCCTGAAACTATTCGACGTAAGAATTTTATATTTAGCACAGGGATAGAGTGTGATGGCCGAATTATAGACGTGAAGTGTAAAAAGTCGAATTTTGATTCTGGGGGTTAATTGCAGGGGATAAATTGGGAAATGGGAAAAAAAACTCAACGGCATCGTGTAGGGTGTCAAATGAAAGCCTATTGAAGCACGAAGTCAACAATATATCGGGTGTCAACGAGATCACTTTCCGGCTGCCATTTCTTTACTTTTTAAATGAAACAAGATAAAACTTGGCAGGAAGTATAGGCTTATAAAAAGTCACTTTTCAAGGTACTTGTCAAATTTCAACGACTTCCGGTTTAGCCGGAAGTGACCGCAAGTGTGGATTTTCAAATGAGACACCCTGTATATTTCTTGATTTTTGGAATCTAGTGATCATTTTACGTAGGTACAACTGCATTATTTTTATTACTTTTTGTGTCAATTTAACATTCTTAAAGCAATTTTTGTCTTTTAATTTAGAGTACCATAACTCACCTTAAATCTTTTTAATATAAGTTTACATCTACACAAAAATACATTCACAACTTTATCACCTTTCATTTGTCTTACCAGAGCGTTCAAAGTTAACTAAATCACTTTTTTGATAATAACTTTAAAAAATTTAATACAACTATAACACTTTCATAGTATAATTGGATATAGTGTTTTAATACAAATCCAACGGTGCATCACAAAAAAAAATCTCTTGGATTTTCTAAAGAAAACCGCATTTCATTGCAATAGGCATTTTTATAGTTTGATCAAACGTGCAACTGCACGATGATAAAATATTATATCCAGTTAGCCATGACAAGCAATTAAATAATAGCTGTTTAAAAAGTAACGGGATGAAACCTCAAAATATTGTTGTTTGCCATGGAAAACAATCGAATTCAGGATAAATGATAGAATTTTACAAATTTGTAAACAATTACTTTTCGCTGTTGGTTTGTGTCAATTATTTTGGTAATAATTGACACAAACCAACAGCGAAAAGTAATTATTTACAAATTTGTAAAATTCTATCATTTATCCTGAATTCGATTGTTTTCCATGGCAAACAACAATATTTTGAGGTTTCATCCCGTTACTTTTTAAACAGCTATTATTTAATTGCTTGTCATGGCTAGGATTAGGATTAGGATTAAGGTGAGTGGGTCAAGAACTGACCCTCCACTGCGACCATCGCGATCTATTGTGGCTCACATCTCTATTAGATTTCTTCCAGCAGATCCAGCCTCTGAATGAAGCTGATTATAGTGCTGGGAGAGGCGTAGATTAGATTTCCTGGCGGAAGCACCCCCTCGCCAAATAATGAAAATCTTATTCTACCTGCCGCAGGGCATGTGCACACTATGTGTTCTGCCGTTTCCTCATCCTCCATGCAGAGTCGGCAGTCGGCGTCTTGCGCTAGTCCGATCCGCTCCATGTGATGTCTCAGCCTGCAATGGCCGGTAAGTAAGCCTACTAGAATTTTGAGGTGCGACCTGTTTAGTTCCAGTAGTTTATTCGCGGTTTGATGTGTCAAAGGATTGTTTATGAATGCCTCTGAGTGTCTTAGACCCGGTATTCTCGACCAGTATCTTGCCCATTCCTCTTCGGCCCAGGCTGAGAGCGCACGCTTGGCCGCTGTATAGGAAATGCCTAACACAGGCTCGGGACCTACAAACTTCGACGCTGCCCCTCTCTTAGCGAGCAGGTCGGCTGCTTCATTGCCCTCGAGGCCTGTGTGTCCCGGTATCCACACCAGGGTGATTTTGTTCTGTTTTCCGATTACAGTCAGCACCTCACGGCATTTCCACACCATATTTGAGGTGCAGCAGCTGGATTCCAACGCTTTAAGAGCAGCCTGACTGTCAGAAAAGATTTTTATTGTTTTGCGGGTGTATTGCCGTTTTGCCAGCATTCTTACACTTTCCTCAATGGCGTACACCTCTGCCTGGAATACAGTCGCTAATGACCCCAGGCTATATGTCAGCTCTGTCTTTGGGTTATTGCCATATATTCCGGCTCCGACACCCTTGCTAGTTTTGGATCCATCGGTAAATAAGCAAATATCTGCTCTAAGTAGGTCAGTTTTATTCCGAATCCATTCTTCCCTTCCAGGATAGATTATTGTATAGGGCATATAGTTGCTTAACCTTTTAGGCATGATGTCCGAGGGCATGCCCAGAATGCCGTGAGCTAAAGTGCCCTCCAGCAGACTTGTCTCCCTCATGACATATGCCTGCATGCTATTTGTTGCATGATAGAGTCTGTATGTGGCCCATCTTGCCTCTCTCTCCAGATATATGTGGATAGGGAGTAGTTCTAGTAGGGCCTCCATAGATGCCGTTGGCGTGGTGCGGAAGGCACCCGTAATCGTCAGGCATGCTTGTCGCTGTAGGCCGGACAGCTTGGCTTGAGCTAGCCGCCGATGGCCCTTCCTCCACCAGACGACAGAGCCATATGCTATCATTGGTCTTACGATCATTACGTATAGCCAGTATATCCGTTTAGGCGACATGCCCCAGGACTTGCCACAGACTCTGCGACACGTCCATAGGGAAAGGGTCGCCCTACGAATCACTGCTTCCATATGTGAGTTCCAATTGAGCGTTTTGTCCAGAATTACTCCTAGATATTTCGCTTCATTTGCAAAAGGAATAGTTTCACCTTGTAAGGAAGGAGGTCTTAAGTTTTCCAGCTTCCTTTTCTTAGTGAATGGTACAATGACCGTTTTGTGGGGATTGACGGACATTTCTTCCCTCACACACCATGCGTAGATGGTGTTTAGCACTTCCTGAAGAGTGTTTGAGATCAGCTCCTCCGATTTGCCTTTAATTAGTATGACTAGATCGTCTGCATATGCCTGCACCTCGACTTCCCACAGAGAGACCATAGCAAGCAGGTCGTCCACTAAGAGTGACCATAGTAGGGGGGAAAGAACCCCACCCTGAGGACATCCCTTAGCAGCCCTAAACTTGATAGTCTCTCCTCCTAGAGAAGTCGAGATAATTCTGCATTCGAGCATAGTTCGTATCCAGTTACATATTACAGGTTCGACCCCTCTAGAGATCGTAGCCTCGTAGAGTGAGTCTAGTGGTGCATTATTAAATGCTCCTTCTATGTCAAGAAAAGCTGCTACTGCTATCTCCCTGCTATCCAAGGAGTCAGTAATGCTCGCGACAAGGTTATTTAGTGCCAGCTCTGTTGATTTTCCAGCCTGGTAGGCATACTGGTGCGCGCTGAGGGGATGATTGTTTAGTGCACCACTCCTCATGTGCCCGTCGAGTATCTTTTCCAGGCTTTTCAGCAGAAAGGATGCCAGGCTGATTGGTCGAAGCGACTTGGGATGTGGGTCAGTGCGACCCAGCTTGGGTATATAAATTACCCTAGTCGCGACCCAGCTAGATGGTATATAACTCCAAGCTAGACTAGCTCTGAAAAGTCTTATAAGAGAGGGTAGTAGTATATCCAGTCCGATCTGTAGCAGAGCTGGGAAGATACCATCCTCTCCTGGCGATTTGAAAGGTTGGAAAGAGGAGATTGCACCTCTCATCGCTTGTGCTGTAATTATTTTGTTTACTGTCGCCCAGTCTTCTTTCTGAGGCCGTTTCGGTCGGCATTCACTGGAGACTGTTTGATCAGCCAGAATTAGGCTGCCCGGAAAGTGGTTTTTAATTAAAAGCTCTAACGTTTCTTTCCTAGATTCAGTGTAGGAGCCGTCTGGTCGAATTAACGAACCCATCTCCTTAACCGGTTCTCTGGATAGAATTTTGTGAATTCTGGTACTGCTTGGTACATCCGCTATACCCTCACAGAACCTTCTCCAAGATTCTCTTTTTGCGTTGCGGATTGCTTTGTTGTATTCTGTCAGAGCAGACCTGTATTGATCCCATTCACCTATTTCTTTAGCCCGGTTGAATAGACGTCGGACTTCTTTTCTTTTTGTACCTAGGCGTTTATTCCACCATGATGCATTTCTGTTGTCCTTTTTTGCTTTTAACGGACAATTTTCGTGATACGCAGAAGTCACCGCGACCCTCAGCTGTTCCGCGGCGATCTCTATCTGGTCACGACTGTTTATTGTAGTTAGTCCGTTTTGGAGGTGGGTTTGTAGAGACAGTTTGAATCCGTCCCTATCCACACTCCTGGGATCACGGTACTGTACTACTGGCCTTGGCCCTATTTCAATATTAAATTGAATATGTCTATGATCTGAACACGATGGTTCAGAAGATACTTTCCAATTAGTTATCTTGTTGCTCAGGAAGTTAGAGCTGATTGTTAAATCTAATACCTTTTTCCTATTTCTAGTTACAAAGGTAGGCTCCGAGCCTATATTATTTACTGTTAGTTGTTCCCCCAGTAGATAATTGAAAAGTGACTCACCTCTTGGATTGATGTCTGTACTCCCCCATGCCAAGTGGTGTGCGTTGGCATCGCATCCGATCACCAGCTGGATGGCTAACTGGATATAATATTTTATCATCGTGCAGTTGCACGTTTGATCAAACCACAAAAAATGGCTATTGCAATATAATGCGGTTTTCTTTAGAAAATCCAAGAGAATTTTGATGTTGTGATGCACCGTTGAATTCGTATTAAAAGTACATCTAATTATACTATGAAAGTGGTATAGTTATATTTCATTTTTTAAGATATTACCAAAAAAGTGATTTAGTCAACTTTGAACGCTCTGGTAAGACAAATGAAAGATGATAAAATTGTGTAGGTATTTTTGTGCAGATGTAAACTTCTATTAGAACGATTTAAGGTAAGTCATGGCACTCTAGATTAAAAGAAAAAAATTGCTTTAAAAATGTTAAATTGACACAAAACGTAATAAAAGTAATACAGTTGTACGTAAAATGATATCTAGATTCCAAAAATAAAAAAATTTGCAGGGTGTGTCATTTAAAAATCCTAAGTTGGGGTCACTTCCGGCTAAACCGGAAGTCATCGAAGTTTGACAAGTACCCTTAAAAGTGACTTATTAACCTACGACTCCTGCCAAGTTTCATCCTGTTCGATTAAAAACTAAGGAAATTGCAGCCGGAAATTTATCTCATTAACACTCGGTATATGATACATTTTTTAAACATTTTTTGGTAAAAACGCTTCAAAATTGCTGTCGATCGCTAAGAAAAATCTGAAAAAAAATCAAGAATATTGAGAATTAGTGTACATTGAGAGAAAATTATCAAAAAGTTGAATTTTGATTCTGGGGGCTAATTTCAGGGGATTAATTGAGAAATGCCAAAAAATAATTTTCAAGGGCACCGTGTAGGGTGTCAAATGAAAGCTTATTCAAGGACGAATTCAACAATATATAATGATGTATTTGTAAAAAAATTTTGGGGGAAAACGCTTAAAAATTGCTGTCCCTTAACCTTATCATCAAAAGGATCGCTCAGAAAAACCTGAACAAAATCATGAACATTGAGAATTGGGTCTAGATTGAGTCAAAATTATTAGCATTGAAAAATTCTAGCGCAATCAATTGTTGTAAACAATTTAATTGTTTATTTCCTTATAACTGCTGAACCATTGGTTTTGAAGAAAAAGTTTTTCGACAAAAAAATATTTCGTACGATGTAAGGAACAACTTTTGTCCTTAAAAGCTTTTCAAAATTTTTAATTTGGCTCAGTCGAAACGTGAGCGCGTCACTATTAATAAGTGGGGGCTGATGGCATGGAGCACTAATTATGCAAGTATAGCTTGCACTTGACCGATTTTATATTATTGTTGCTTTAAATCGAACACCTAAGTCTGAAAAAAGTTCGAGGATGAACCCAAAGTCTTCAGTTACAATATAGATCTTTCATATAACACAAGTGAAAAAGTAGGAAATGTCTGTTTAGTTTTGCTATAAATCTAGAATTAGCTTAGATAAATACGCAGCGTAAAAAATGCACTTCTAAATTTTTGTACAGAGTGGGAAATAAAAAAATCCTTTCTATGTGTTTGCTGTTTGATCCAAATTGTGCGTAGGTATGTAGCTTTGTCGTTCGCAAAGTCATGTGCGCATTTTACCCTGTATACAGAGCTTTTTACTTCCCTCGCTAGGGAAACTGTTGTATCGGTGAAAAAATCAACTCTCGAAATTTTTTCAGATTTTCAGTTTTTGGGGTGTTTACCTCACAAAAAAATGGTTTTAAACAAAAAAAAAATCAATTTTCAGTTTATTTTTAAAAAGCGCGTGGTAAAAGTTTTGCGCTCTAAGCCCGGTCTTCCTAGACTTGTTGGATAATACGCCCCTGGTTCCGACAGAAATCACGAAGTAGTCAGAGCCAGTGAAGCAACTGAAAATCAATCAACAAGCCATCACCAACCTGACTCGTTTACGATTTCTAGGAACATAGTTAAAGAAAACGTGAAAATGATAAAACTAAGTCACGTACAAGTAAATAACAATTTTGTGGTAAAACCGAACTGTCGACGCTGCGCCAATTTAAAAAGTATAATTTCAGGCGAAATAAAAAATCTTTCCAAATTTCGTGAATAAGGTGATAAAAAGAAGATTCACTAATGTATTAACTGAGGTTTTAAAAGACATTTTCTGTTTCAAGAAAAACAAAATGAACACTCTGGATAAAGCCAAACACCGTACCACAGCCGCACAGTGATTCGTTTAATAGGAGCTAAAGGGGCAAAATTTTGTGTATTTGAGTTCTTATAAACATTTCTGGTGACATTTTGTAATAATTTATTAGAAGAATGACATTTTTTATAGTCTGCTTATATTATAGATTTAGTTCAGAAAGAAAGGATTTAATATCGAGATGGGGATTTATTTTTTACAAAGATCATGATTTGTAACAGTATTTGTATATTAGCTTTCTCTATCATAGTATTTTTATCAGTGATAAATTATCATTAAACAGTTATAGCCTAAATATTACAAATACATTCTTTAATTCTTTATTACTCTACTACATTATAAGAAGTAATATAACAAGCTACGTATTACCACATGATACATACTAAAGTACGTTGGCTACTCATCTGATAAGTCATTAACAGGATCATATTCCGTTGGATCACTTACTATATATTCTTGATCATCAGAGTCAATAACATTAGTTAGGATAGGAATTATCTTTTCTGGCGGATTTGTACTTTCTAATAATAATTCTAACACAGGTACAGGTAATGTAGATTTGTTTTTCCTAGGAATATCCGGAAGGCTATTTATAACTGGGTCAGATGTAATTAATAACTTACTTAATAAATCCCGATTGCTGGCAACACGTGATGTTTTTTGTGTATGATGTTCCCTAAACCTGCGACAATCTTTATTCCGGGCTTCTTGGGC
Organism: Philopedon plagiatum; assembly: GCA_963971165.1. Taxonomy (NCBI): domain Eukaryota; kingdom Metazoa; phylum Arthropoda; class Insecta; order Coleoptera; family Curculionidae; genus Philopedon; species Philopedon plagiatum. The sequence goes on from OZ020194.1 coordinate 64,156,585, forward strand.
CTCCTCTGAGAGAACTAAACTACGTTTAATGATATTGGTACTATGGATAAGTATTTTGTGAAGCGTTACCGGCATATTATACCATGAATAAAGTAGCAGGTAAAGCTGGCTTGTTTCTTCGGCAAACTCAATATTTATGTTTGTAAAGTAATACAATTTTTTTTAAAGCAGATTTACATCTAACCCGGTTATAGCAGCAGTCACTTCGGCATTCGTAAAAAATCTCCGTGCAGTATTTCCATCATTTGTGGAGCCAAAAGAAGGTTTCGGTCTATCTACAACTAATCCTGTTTCCCGCTTAAAACGTACTTGGATTTCTCCTTTTCTTTTTTCTACAGCTCCTTTTTCTTCCTCTTGAACAATTTTCCATTTTTTAATATATAGACGGTAACTTATAAGAAAAAAGTATCCTAAACATCTTACCCAGGCATGTAGTGTAGATAAACCAGAACCATAATTTTCCTCTATGGTCACAAATGAAGTATCTCATTGATTCATCATTTTTGGTGTTCCTTTGCAAATGTAACATATATGGGTAGATTTGGTTTCTGTAAGGGCATAGCACACTTTGCCATATACCATTGTTAATAGTAGCTGATGATAAACAACTACTTCTTTATTATGCAAAGTCTCTTTGGTCAGTTGCAAAATGTTGATCTGATTTAAAAAAATTTTTGTTTCTACTTTCGTTGTTGCATCATCTTCCTTATTGAACATAAACTTAATTGAGCGGCAAGACATTGTAGAGCTTGGTTTTGGATTTTTCCAAACGCTCTGTTTAACACCTTCAAGTGAATGTAACTTTATGGGAACAAACGAATAGAGAAATAAATATTTATCATTAGAAGTTTAATCTCCAAATTTTTGTTTGTATCTACTGGGCCGCTGCTACCATCACAACCCCACTAACTTACTAAAGTTCCCTTCTAGGTAAGCCTTCTATGATATTTTTTTGCACGTTAATAAAGCGTTCAGCAGTTAAGTTTAAAATAACTTGAAGTTCCATTTCAACCCTAGTGTCCGTTACAGTTATAAATGCTTCTGTTGGCACAGCGGCTATTTTTGACTTTTTAAGGGCATAATACGAAGAAAATACTTTTGTCTTGCATTGTCCACTTGCGAGTAGTTCTTTTTATAGGAATAAGAGGTAGATTTTGAGTCTACATAACAAGCTAAAGCTTCATAACTAGTAAGTAGCTTTAAATGCTCAGTATTCAGTGTTTGTTTTATTTTACTGGCTCTCTCTGGCGATGAGGTTGAAATTTTCTTAATTAGTGTTGCTGCATCTCTCTGTCCAGAAGTACGCATAGAAAGCTCTGCAGCTTAAGCCAGCTCCTGTTGATTCCGTGTTTGTAATAAGTCCGCGCCTTCTTTTGGTCTTCAAAGACGCATCTTCAAATTTCAGTTTGGGTATTCCTAGCATTCCTGATCTGGAAAGTTGTTCAGACTGTCTTTCTGGATGCGTTTTTGTCTTAAAAACCAAATTTCTCGAGTCTAACCATTGCCTGTTTCTTGATAGAAAAACCTCTTTGATTCTACCACAAGCGTTCCATTTTTCGTAAATTTTTACAGACATTAACATAGGCCAGTGTTTTAGTTCTTTATCAGACTCTTCGGAAAAACTTCTTAAATTGAATTTAGTTAACAAATACTCGAACAAGAAACAAGGAACAAGAAACCCTAAGAACTGTTTTGAATATAGGACAACAGCATTAATGAGCCATACTCTGAAAGTGTTTTTTAAGATTATTCATAACAGAATATACAAAAAGATAAATTAGAAGCAGATTTAAGCCATTCCCAGTTTGAATTTCGAAGTAGACTAGGAACACGTGAGGCCCTTTCTGGGATAAACGTATTACAATAGAGATGTTTAGATATAAGAAATATTTGTCTATTTCATAGATTTCGAGAAAGCGCTCGACAAAGTTCGGCATGAAAAACTGCTTGAAATCCTTAAAACCAAGGGCATGGATAGGGGAGCCATAAAAATAATTTCTAACCTATATTATTGGAAACAAAAACAGCTCGGGTAAAAGTTGAAGATGAACTAACAGTAAAAATACGGATTCTGCGAGGAGTATGACAAGGATGCGTATTGCCTCCTCTTTTGTTAAACATGTACAGCGAGGCTGTTTTGATAGTTTTCGAAGAAGCTATAAGCAAAGAAGAAACCGGTATTGTCATAAATAGACAGATCGTAAATAACATAAGCTATGCTGACGACATCCCCCTAGTGACCGATAACATGGTGGACTTACAACGTCTCGTCGAAAGAACAAACAATAATTGTTGCAACCAACACGGATCGAAAATGAACCGAAAAAAAGCAAAATGATGATAATATCAAAATCAACTATTAACGCTACCTTATACATTTCGAATACCCAGCTGAAAGAGTTAGTCGTTATAAATACTTGGGTGCTTGGGTGAATGAGACAAACGATCAGTTTCAGGAAATAAAATGCCGCATAGAGACGTTGAGAAATGCATTTAATAAAATGAAGGAAATCTTATGTAATCGAGACTTGAGTATACAACAAAGAACCAGATTGCCCGCTACTATGTCTTCTCTACCTTACTGTATGGTTCTGACTGTTCTGAGGCATGCACCTTAAAACAAATAGATATTGGACGCCTTGCTGAATTGTGTGTGTTGTGTTACCGTAGAATTTTACCACCAATATCATGAGTGGATAAGGTGACAAATGACGAGTTGTTGCGCCAAATACAAAAAACATGTGAAATAGTCAACAACTTAGCAAAGAAAAAGTTGGAATACCTCGACTCCTCGAGCATATCATGAGAGGCGAAAAATACTCACTTTTACGTCTTATAATGCAGGAAAAAATCAAGGGAAGGAGGAATGTAGCAAGAAGAAAAACATCCTGGTTAAAGAATCTAAGAGAATGGTTCGGCTGCAGCTCGACAGAACTATTTAGAATAGCGGCAAATAAAATTAGAATTTCTATGATGATTTCCAACCTCCGATAGGAGACGGAACTACAAGAAGAAAAATACATGGAAGGTAAGGTTAATTTTAAGATCAATAAACTTTTGTGTTACATCATCCCTAATCTCAGTTTAGCACTATTAGACGCAGAACTTTACCCTACAGTCCAAAACTTCTTGATGCTGCTGGAGCTTGACCCCAGTTTATCACACCATATGAAATGTGAACGGCAATCAGAGCATGATACGCTGTTATGACAATAGGGGTGTCAACAATCTTGGAAAGACATCTAATGGCATATTTGTGAGAAATTTGGAGACCATTTTATGAACATGTGGTGTCTAGTTAAGCTAAGGTGCAGGTGGACCCCCAGAAACTTAGCGCACTTGCCATTTCCTACACCCTCCACCTGTCGTTGTGAGAACAGTAAGTTATTGGTTTTTTACTGATTACCCCAAGGGTATTTTGGGTAAACTTTTGTGTTTGCCCCAGTATGGCCTGATATTTTCAAAGCGCTGGCTATGTCTGAATGCTCGGTGGGGAGGGTGGTGTCATCTGCTAATCAGGGATTAGGAGCTGCGTTAATTAGGTCATTAATGTATATGAGAAATATTGTTAAGTCCAAAATGGACCCCTGCACCTCGCCGTTTAGGATGGGCAGAGTTTTATATTGCTTACTATTTAAAGAGGTGGGTATTGTAATAGGACACCTGATTAAAGTAACTAAATATTACCAAAAACATTTACATTCCCATTGTCTTAGTTTTTTTGTTAATTCATATGTTTCAGTTAGCTAGTTTTTTAACGTTAACGATGAGTCACAATACTTATGAACCTCTAACTATGTAAGTAAAAACTTGGAAACAATTATACCTACTAGCTAATTAAAACTATGTGAGCTAACTAACAAACCAATAAATACAATAGAAGGCTGACAAGAGACTTAGTGATATCAGCTTCGTTCGCAGAAGAATCACAAACTAGCCAGAGTCAATTAAATTGTTGGAAGGCAGTCCGCAAACTGTCACATTACCAAGTAGCTGAAACTTAATTGGCCCTGATTGGTTGGTGATTCGTCAACGAGCACAATTATTCACACATTGTTTACCACTTGCGATAGGTACTTATTATAATAATTATTATTCTAATGTTACGACGCACGTGACGCGTCGTAACCAAACTCTTAAAAAATTACCGAGATTCCAACCTTAACTTAACTGAGCAGCTTAACTTGAGTGGAACCACCTCCGTTAAATCTGAATTTAGATTTTAGTCTTAGTAATTTCGTTATTTCGTTACGAACAGCATTCTCATATACCGGCGCGCGGTAATTCCGGCACGATCGACATTTAAATAAACATTGAACATGACACATTTTTGTTTCATTTTTTCATTATCTACGGTTATATATCGATAATGCTATTTCAACTGATAAGGCATTCGCTAAATGGCGACAAAGATAAGTGAGACACCAAATTGAAAAGAATATCAAAAATAAATTTCTCAGAACAAGAAAAATGTTGTTTATTGGTACGTGAGAAGTTTTAAAGAATTTATAGAGGTAATTTCCTACTAAAATAAGTGTTCGTAAAGGTTTTATTGCAATTTACTGGACAGACGCCGTTAAGAAAATTGTGGTGCGGTTAGTGTTGGGTACAAGTATTTCTAATTATTTGTGCGTGTTTTCTTTCAAAGAACAATTATTCTTTTAATTTAATTATGACAAAAGATCTAAAAATATATAGCATGTGGAAAAATGTACTATTAATTGACTGACAATATAAAATTCGAGTGTTAAAAATAGTTTTACAACTCTATCAGTTATTTGCTTAATGAATAAATCGTAGAACTTTAAAATGAAAGTGATTTGTGTGGTGTTAACAACATATTTTTGGGCTGTTATAAGTGGGCAACTAAGTAACAGTAACTCCGAACAGACAGTAATGAATTGGCCCAATGTAACTGATAGAACTTTGGTAAGTATACCTAACTACCAAATTTGAAATAGGTCTTGTCAGTCAGTTAGAGTCTATCCAGGGGTAGTCATAGGAAATTTTTAATTTTCGTATCAATGATACGCAAAAAGCGGCTGTGCGACTGTGACTTTATCGTCAAATTGTTTATATGGCGCCTGGAAAAATTATGATAACTAGTTTGTATTTACCTGATCAAAAATTGTTTATCTCACAAATAATATTGTGTTGCATTATTACATTCCACAAATAGAATAATACAATGCATACACAAGACAGTTTTACACATAGTGTGGAATTAAGTAAACAATAAAAACTAAGTATGTAGATACATATTGGACGATTGGACCTGAGAATCTTCAGTACTTGTTCTGAGTGTTACCTCAGTCCTATTTCTAATAATTTATTTTCTTCTCGTTAACGACATATAGGCATATGAATAAGGCTGCCCACCGTGAGTGTCGCTCCAGTAGCATTACATCACGGGGAACTCGGCCGCAGCAATTGAGTGTACCTAGCTTTGCCACGATTCTATTTTTATCGCACGTCGCTGTGAATTTTGTAGTTCGTAATATGCCAAAAGTGTGCAGTAACGCGACTGTTTGCGCACAGCGTTAGAAGTAGGGTTGCCAACTCCTCATTTGCGTTTAGCGGGATTTGCTAATAAAAAAAGCGGGACATTGAATAAAAAAGCGGGACTCTGAATAAAAATGCGGGACACTGAATAAAAATGCGGGACACTTATAACATATTAAACAATAAATAAATAATTTTTATATGAACAGTATAGTTTAAATTGAAACTATAAAAACAAAATAAAATATTACAATTAAAAACAAAAAAAGAGTTTTTTGTTTTTATTTTTTTTTGTTACGACCTAAAGTCCTAAGAGGTTATTGGGACAGTACCCTAAATTAGACCAAAAACCATATACTTATAAATAATTATGTCCTATCCTGAAAAAGCGGGACAAAAACCGTCCCGCAGGTCGTAGCCGCGGGACGCGGGACATAAGGTATTGAAAGCGGGCAATCCCGCTAAAAACGGGACGGTTGGCAACCCTAGTTATACTCGATTTGAAATTGGTTGATAGTAATAAATCATTTTTAGCAGCCGATTCCATAGGCGCACCTACCTGACGTGCCGGTTTGAACCCTATTTACTTATCCGAATAATTTAGTAATCATTATTGTCATAACAGGTAAAAATAATTATGCCGAGAATTCCGGGAACAATTAATACACAATGTTACTTTTCAGGTAGTTACGAAAAATTAGGTACCTCTACTTATTGGTATAAAACTGTGAGTCATTTTAAGAGCGAACAAACCTAATGCGAGTATTCTAGGACACACATTTGGGTAATTTTTGAAAATGGAGAGTCTTTCAGGATTTATTCCAGTTAAGCGAGCTGCGAAATCAGCGCTAAGCATTAGTGAAAAGATTATTGTGCTTAATGTATTTAATGCACTTAGATATCAAAAAAGTGCAATAAGTATCGATTCTGCAGTGGAACTTTGTTCAAAGATGACAGGTATTGGAAAAGCAACCATCTACAGGCTGATGCGGGAAGAAAAGACAGGAACCGTGACGCCACCAAAACCATCTCCAGGAAGGCGAACAATACCGATCGATGAGGACGAAAAGGCCATCATAAGACGAAAGGTGCATTCATTCTATTTCAATAAGGAGATCCCTACTTTGGATAGAGTTTTAGGGGCAGTAAAAGAAGACTTTCCTGCAATCAAGAGAGATAAACTATGGAAAGTTCTAAGAGAAATGAATTTTAGATGGGAAAAACATAGTCGGAAGTCTCATTTGCTCGAAAAAGATGAAATAGTATGTTGGAGACGTAATTATTTGAGAAAAATAAGAAAATTTCGCAATGAAAACAAAACAATTTTCTATTTGGACGAAACATGGCTGAACGAAGGCTACACAGTTGGAAAAATATGGACAGACAAAAATGTGACTTCTCACCGGCAAGCATTTTTAGACGGTCTATCAACAGGAATAAATCCGCCCTCTGGAAAAGGAAAACGATTAATTATAACTCACATCGGTAGCTCCAATGGATTTTTAGAAGGTGGACTATTATCATTCCAATCAGTTCGTACAGGCGATTACCACGAGGATATGAATGCTGATGTTTTTGAGGAGTATTTCGAACAAATGATAGAGCTGATTCCACCTGGCTCCGTCATTGTGTTAGATAACGCTCCGTATCACTCCAGAAGATTGGAGAAGATGCCTACAACTGCTTGGCGAAAAGCAAAAATTATCGAGTGGCTTGTGGAGAAACAAATACAATTTGAGGACAATATGGTTAAAAAGGAGTTGCTATCAATTGTAAACACCCATAAACATCGGTTTCAAAAATATGTTGTTGACGAAATGGCCAAAAAACAAAATATAATAGTGCTTCGGCTCCCCCCCTACCATTGCGAATTAAATCCGATCGAACTGGTATGGGCTCATGTGAAAGGTTATGTGGCTAGAAAAAATACCACTTATAAAATGAGTAATGTTCAAAAACTCTTTGAAGAAGCGCTTCAAGAAGTCAACGCGGGGAAGTGGCAAAGATGTATAGAGCATGTACTAAAGGAGGAGGAAAAAATGTGGCAATTGGATAGTTTACTGGAGAAAACGGTCGAACCACTTATTATCAATTTAGGGGAAGAAGACAGTCCCTCAGATATTTCATTTTCTGATGATGATTAATTTAAAGCGAAGAACTGTAATGACTTACTATAAATTTTATAGAATTTCAAATAGAAACATTTTTCCAAATTTACTTGTTTATTAGTTGCTTTATTGTTATTAGTATTATATTTATTCAAATACAAGGGTAACAAATTATGCCACACATCCGAATGTTCACTAAATTATATAATTATTGTGTTTAATATAAACTTAAACCCACCCGAAAGCACGTGCATGAGTGCAAAACATCACAGGTAGAATACTACCGCTTATTGTTCGAGCCTCGGGTTAAGCTTTGTATTCGACGCCCTTATCAGATCTATAGGAATGGAAAGTTTAATAAATGCAAAAGGGTCTAGACTTTCAATGTATATACTATTTAAAACTTGGCAATTTAGGTGGACCACTCTGTGTACGTGTTTGACGGATTTTAATGATTTATTACTATCAACCAATTTCAAATCGAGTATAGTTACGAAAAATTAGGTACCTCTACTTATTGGTATAAAACTGTGAGTCATTTTAAGAGCGAACAAACCTAATGCGAGTATTCTAGGACACACATTTGGGTAATTTTTGAAAATGGAGAGTCTTTCAGGATTTATTCCAGTTAAGCGAGCTGCGAAATCAGCGCTAAGCATTAGTGAAAAGATTATTGTGCTTAATGTATTTAATGCACTTAGATATCAAAAAAGTGCAATAAGTATCGATTCTGCAGTGGAACTTTGTTCAAAGATGACAGGTATTGGAAAAGCAACCATCTACAGGCTGATGCGGGAAGAAAAGACAGGAACCGTGACGCCACCAAAACCATCTCCAGGAAGGCGAACAATACCGATCGATGAGGACGAAAAGGCCATCATAAGACGAAAGGTGCATTCATTCTATTTCAATAAGGAGATCCCTACTTTGGATAGAGTTTTAGGGGCAGTAAAAGAAGACTTTCCTGCAATCAAGAGAGATAAACTATGGAAAGTTCTAAGAGAAATGAATTTTAGATGGGAAAAACATAGTCGGAAGTCTCATTTGCTCGAAAAAGATGAAATAGTATGTTGGAGACGTAATTATTTGAGAAAAATAAGAAAATTTCGCAATGAAAACAAAACAATTTTCTATTTGGACGAAACATGGCTGAACGAAGGCTACACAGTTGGAAAAATATGGACAGACAAAAATGTGACTTCTCACCGGCAAGCATTTTTAGACGGTCTATCAACAGGAATAAATCCGCCCTCTGGAAAAGGAAAACGATTAATTATAACTCACATCGGTAGCTCCAATGGATTTTTAGAAGGTGGACTATTATCATTCCAATCAGTTCGTACAGGCGATTACCACGAGGATATGAATGCTGATGTTTTTGAGGAGTATTTCGAACAAATGATAGAGCTGATTCCACCTGGCTCCGTCATTGTGTTAGATAACGCTCCGTATCACTCCAGAAGATTGGAGAAGATGCCTACAACTGCTTGGCGAAAAGCAAAAATTATCGAGTGGCTTGTGGAGAAACAAATACAATTTGAGGACAATATCGTTAAAAAGGAGTTGCTATCAATTGTAAACACCCATAAACATCGGTTTCAAAAATATGTTGTTGACGAAATGGCCAAAAAACAAAATATAATAGTGCTTCGGCTCCCCCCCTACCATTGCGAATTAAATCCGATCGAACTGGTATGGGCTCATGTGAAAGGTTATGTGGCTAGAAAAAATACCACTTATAAAATGAGTGATGTTCAAAAACTCTTTGAAGAAGCGCTTCAAGAAGTCAACGCGGGGAAGTGGCAAAGATGTATAGAGCATGTACTAAAGGAGGAGGAAAAAATGTGGCAATTGGATAGTTTACTGGAGAAAACGGTCGAACCACTTATTATCAATTTAGGGGAAGAAGACAGTCCCTCAGATATTTCATTTTCTGATGATGATTAATTTAAAGCGAAGAACTGTAATGACTTACTATAAATTTTATAGAATTTCAAATAGAAACATTTTTCCAAATTTACTTGTTTATTAGTTGCTTTATTGTTATTAGTATTATATTTATTCAAATACAAGGGTAACAAATTATGCCACACATCCGAATGTTCACTAAATTATATAATTATTGTGTTTAATATAAACTTAAACCCACCCGAAAGCACGTGCATGAGTGCAAAACATCACAGGTAGAATACTACCGCTTATTGTTCGAGCCTCGGGTTAAGCTTTGTATTCGACGCCCTTATCAGATCTATAGGAATGGAAAGTTTAATAAATGCAAAAGGGTCTAGACTTTCAATGTATATACTATTTAAAACTTGGCAATTTAGGTGGACCACTCTGTGTACGTGTTTGACGGATTTTAATGATTTATTACTATCAACCAATTTCAAATCGAGTATAGAAGGTTTGCAGGGGAATTTCCTGACTTAAAATATAATGAGTCCCAAATAATATGTGTGGTTTGCCAGCGAAGCTGCAAGTGCAATACATACATTAAAGAAAAAGGCTCGGAAAAAGGGGCCAACGCCCTTATGCACAATTTCTTTTCGATTTGCTCGTCGATTTGCTTATTGTGTTGTGGTCGTGTAATGTGCCGTTATTTATATTAAATAAAGATAAAGAACTATTTCGTCAGTTTTGGTAGAAATATAATCATAAATGGAAATTGCCCGTCCGAAGTACGTTGCAAAGACATTTACCGGCTGTGCGCGAACTACTTCATTATCCTTTCGTAAATCCTTGTGAATAGTAGATGACGTGCAAAAAGTACTACCGATTTTAAATGACGAAGCAGGTATTTGTGTTAGAGAAAAATTTTACAATGTAATCAGAAAAAATCCAGATTTTGCCAGACTAAGACATATTTATAGTAACAATGCCGATATGGATCCGTTAAGTAATTTCAGAGACCATTTCAACTACGCAAATATAACATCTGTAGATGTCAACCGGTCGTTTTCTTTATAAAAACATTTTTTCACCGCATCGGACATCGTTTACGGAAGCGATTTTAGAGATATACGCCATTCTGAAAATGCTTAGCCGAGACAATTCGGATTTTTAATGTGTAATAACCTCGGTACTAACTGTGTAAGTATTACATTATATAAAGTATTATTATCACTTATACGTAGTTTCTTATATACGCCGCCACTGGTGTGTCATTTAAGTGGGCAACCTTATGAATGCCTATTGGCTCTAGGTACGAGTTTCACCCAAAACAAAAAATAGAAAAATTGCAAGCCGCCTTTTACCGGGTGGTACATTGCCAGACGGAACCCATGTGAACCCATAGTGATCAAACATCGAGTTCCTGTTTTTTAGACCAAAAATGTATTTAAACTTCTGGTGAATACAAAAGACGAACTTTTCTGCAAGATTTTGCTTACTTTTCTGAATTCTACCCAACAAAAATATTATGTTTAAAAGTATTTTAAAAATTGTTGAAATAAATAACGGGCGGGGAATAATAATAATGACACCTTCATCAGGGATTTCCAGAGCAATCGTAGTAGTGACGTATGCTTAGGGTGGCCAGGGGGCCCGACCTCCAACTTTTTCTCCACTTTTTTAAGATTTTAAAAATAATTTCGGGTAATACTTTATTATTTAATATTACTTAGATATGTATTTTTTTTTAACTTATAGGCCCCCTTACTTTTCGTAGTCACGTATCCTTTTAGAAATGAAGTTAGTATTTTTACGATCGCCCAGACCAAGAGGTGACCGTAGAAACGCTATGCTGAATGAATGAAAATTTCAGCCATACACGCGGCTTTCATGAACTTTTTGGGAGGGCTGCAGTCCCACCCCTTATTACGGTCCAGATCTATATTACTTTTCTTTCTATATTATTTATGGGCTAATAAAACGATTGGAGGCTTAGCCCACCAGCCCCCCTAGTTGCGTATATGCATTCTGTAAAAGTAGTACATATTTATAACATGGATTTATTAAGAAAGATCCATGATTTATAAGGATAATGTACAGGCGCTACGGAAAACCCTGGTAAGATGACGGGGACGTATGATCAGAATTTGCCGAGATAACCGTAGCGCTTGTGCATTGTTGCGATATGTAGGTACTACCTTTGCTAAAAGTTTCATACTTTCAGAAATAAGCATAGTATTTTTCCGGCCGGCTTTCTCCCTGTTATGATTTATACTTATATTGCAACGATTTGCTTGAGATTTCCAAATGATTTCTATCTTGGAATTTCTTGATAAAATAACTTTAGTCTTATTATTGTGGAAAATACTGTATTTCCTTTTTCTTAATAAATTGGCAAAAATACAAAATTCATACTACAAAATATATTTCTCTTATTTTTACACTTGTCAGTGTAAAACTTTGGTTGTCAAATTAGACCGGTCTAGCGATAGTGAATCTGGTCTAAAAAGTTTAGCTTCCATCAGTCTTATTTGGATTTGAAAAAATTAGTTTGTTTAATCACCACAGAAAAAATTTGAATCAATAAAAAGGTCAAAATTTTAATATTATTTAAATACAACAAATACAAGCAAATAAATTATATACATAATGATACTAGATCCAACTGGATATTTTATAGGATGAAGGTATCGATTTACTCTCTCCAGGCCATGGATCTATTATAATAAGGATTCGATGTTCCGTTTGTTTATTTGTTATATTTGTTGTTTGTTTTCTCTTGGGGGAACAGTTTACAAACTTTAAGGAAAAACAACAGGAAATACGTAATTGAATCAAGAATGGTAGTAGAAAGAGATAAAATAGCATCGGAGTGTTGGAGCTCAGGTTGAAAAATCACACCGGTGTGTCACCCGGCGATGATATCGAACGCAGCCCAGAAGTGTTGCTGTCTGTTATGGTTGTTTAGGAACACGGCTGAACCTCGGTCTGAACACTCGGTTACACATACGTCTTTGTCTAATGAACTAGAAAAGAAAAAGTGCGACGTATAGATTTATATAGATTTATAAATGACTCGGAGCGACTTTAAATAAACACCGTTAGAAATAACATAACCTATAAATAATAACACCTTTTTAACTTAAATTTATTATTATTTAGCAGAAAAATAAAATATTTTAGGGCTTTTATTACTTTTAGTAAATCTTGTGATGCTTCTAACGTATTTTTTGTACAAAAATACAAGGTAAAATAGGATGTGGCCAATGTTTACAAATTGTGTTTACAGTGTCGTTTAGAATGGTTTGTTTTGGCTTCAAAGAATGTGAACTCATCCCGTATCCAGTCCTAATAAATCCATGCTCCAGGCGGTAAACCGTTTTAAAAGACTTATCTTGTGAGAAACCAAAGGTTGGCAGCCCTTGAGAGGTGCAATTTGCACTGCAAGAGTGGTCGGGAAGCCGTACAATCTGGTCATGAGGAAGCCGATGATGGTAAGAATGAAAAGAGAAGGACTCACAAAAAAGAAGTCCCTTTTGGGAATCCACGATTTCTAAGTTCGAGTCCTTGGCTCAACAAGCACTGACCAAAAGAAAACATGTAGTATGATTAGAACGGCCCTATAAATGTCGACACTGTTGAATAAAAAAAATTGATACAAAATGTCAACCGGGACGAGACTATTTCACTGAACACAGTTTTTACTGTTAAATAGTAGGTAAAGTGTTACAGACAAAAATAAATCAGATACTTTTTGCAGTTTTTTCCCCTGGTGGTATATTTTTTATTTATCAGAATATAAATTTAAAGGGGATCACAACGGCAAATATCGGCAAATTTCATGTGCACGGGAAAAAATTTTGGTTTTGGAGATGACCTGAGCGTACCTAGTGTATTTTTGTCGATATTTGCCTTTAAATTTTTGCCCTTTAAATAGTTACTTAAAAGATAAAAATATACCAGGCGCTGCGAAAGGCTCTCTTCTTTCACGCATACGGGAGAACACTACAAAAAATAGATTTCGAGAAGTCCTAATTATAGCGTATTTTTGCCCTTGTCCCATTAAATGTATATTTTTTAAAATTAAAAAATAAACCAGTTTTCGCGAAAGATTTTCTTTTTTCATACGCACGGGAGAAAACTGCGAACAAAATTTTGGTTTTGAAGAAGACCTGATTATAGCGTATTTCTTACGTATTTTTATAAATTTGTTTGACTATTTTTTTAATAAATACGTCAGGCGCCACCAGGAGGCTGCCTCGAGTTAAACTTCACCTATTACATCTGTCTTGCTGCAGAGTTATTGCCAAAGAGCAAAAGCCGATTGTTGAGTTACCTAAAACCAGTCTGCCGACATGTGATGTGAAAGTTGTAAATTTTTAACCTTTTTAACGCATTATTAACAGCAAACGTGACGTCGTTGATAATATCTTCTCGATACCGATAAGTGACGTAATTATTACGTTAGTAGACTAAAGTCAGGTCATTGATTAAGCGTTCCGTAATTAGTGGATAGTAATTTAGGCAGGTCGATGACACAACCGTAACTTAGATGAACAATAAGCTTGAAAGGATCCTTAAACATTTTTATTATCTTGAATATTACTTAAATTGTCTTGTGCAATATTAATTTAAAAACACCTATTTTTTTCTCAAGGTCGGTGCAAAGCCGAAAAATGGTATTCGTCACGGTTGAAGGAAAATTTATAGCACAAATAAGACCAGTGCAGTTGTCGAATTTTATATATACCTATGTATCACATGTTCCCTTGTTCTGTTCCCGAGCCTGTTCCACTTCGACCAACAATAATTTTAAAGTTTGGCAGATTTTATATTATCTTATTTTCAAATTCTCACAAAACAATAAGAAACAAAAATTAACTATGACACTTGAAGAAATTTTCTATAAATATGGCCTATAACTACGCATTGTCCTAAATTTTTGTACCAGAAATTTGTCTTCTAAACTTAAAACGCCCATTTTATATCACCATTTAATGAGATATTCTAAAAACGGCCAGACTTTGAAATTATTGTTTTTGGTATGGTTATTACTTGATTTAATACGCCAGTTGATTTTTTTGAGATTACCGAAATAGGTATTTAAATAAATTCATTATAAAAGAAAATTGTAAGACAAAAGATATCTTTAATTACTACAGTATACCGATGAGCCGAAATACTGACAGTATACTGACCGTTTTACGAACGTTTTTTAGGCAGGCGGGCGATCGGTAGTACGTCAAGTTGGAACATTTCTTTCAACTCACACTCACATTAGTAGTTCTAGCCTTATTGACTAAAGAACAAATACAAATACGCGAGTTATCATTGTACTAAATAAGCAATTTTATGATAAGAACTGTGGAAAAGAAGCTAACTGATAATGATAAATTAAATTAAATCAACTTATGAAGAGAACTTAATTGATTTCCCTTTCTGTTTAAAACCAACTCTTACCGTACTGTACCGTATTTGCTTCCTTTTTTTACAAATAGCATTTAATATACTATTAGCTACACTTAATGAAACCATTGTCAACCGTGACTCAGAAGTTTGAAAATCAAACGACATTGTGTAGAGCCCTCTTTAATAAGCGTCCAAACTTCAATCAAGACTGAAAAGTTGATAAAGCATGTATTGAGGGCTTAAAAAAACAATACAAATTGCTATTGGCGACTCAAACCATTAGCGACCAAATTATTTTGTTTTAATTTGGAGCTAATTTTTGGTAAGTATGTTCATTTTGCCTTTAAGTAAGTCATTTTTTTTTAATTTTTGTTGCGTTTTTGAGAAAAATGCTGTCTTCATTTTTTGAGGACACCGGGCTATCGTATACTATACGAGTATAAAAACTATTAATATTTGTTATACAAAATATATTATTTCCATCAAATTTGGACGTAAAAACTAAAAAAAAAAATATTAGAAAAGAACAGAATTAATTCAAATAAAAAAATATTCCGAAGAAACAGAACCTAGATTTTTACTTTTTGTTATTGAAACATGAGGGTACACAAAGTGTCACGTTGCATTTTGTACAGTTATTTTGGAGGAACCTTCTCTGCTCCTCACTCTTTCCGATCCCATGATTTATGCCATCGTATCTTACATCATCTGGGATAAAACTACGTGATGTAGATGGTAAACCGAAAGGTCGTCCTCTACCAATACGCATACCATGGCCACTTTTTGGATAAGGAAAGGCCACATCCATTCGGAACTCTTTTATGGAGAGTTTCTTCGTTTTCTGGTGTATCATGTTGTAAAGTACAAAACCATTCATAATAGCCATATCAATCATACGAGTAAAAAGGCACCAGTACCACTTTTTTTCCCCGTACAGCAGTATGGTGTTTTTCTAGCAACCGATCAACAACACCCATAAGCTTATTGTAATTGGAAATCAACCTTGGTTGTGCTACCGGAACTTTTTGACTCTCGGTTCTCTTCCATCTTTGGACAAAACTGTAGTTACGACTGGTTCCCAGGAAAACGCATTTGATGCCGTTCCACTTTCAGATTAGAATTCTATCGATTTCTTCAAACCACCAGTCATATGAGCCTCGAGCTTCTTTTTCCAAATTTTTTGAGACTTTAGTAGGATATTTAGAGGTTCTAGATTTCCTGATAGTTCCTGTGGTGCAAAAACCTTGTTTTTTAGTTGGCACAGTAGGTTATAACTGGTAAAAAAATTATCAAAATATACAGTATGACTTTTACGGGTTTCCACTACACGGAGCATATCCAGTACTACCCTTGTTCCCAGGGGCGCTCATGACTCTCGAATATTTTTTGCTTCTCTGACTGACAAAGAAGAAAATGCCCTATAACGCCCAGCGACCTCGATTGAGGGCAGTCAAACTTGAAAGCTTATTACAGGCCAAGTATAACAATAGACGACTAAAAATTAATTTATTTTTAAACATGCATAAATGTGATTGAAAGCCTTTTCTTACATTC
Organism: Philopedon plagiatum; assembly: GCA_963971165.1. Taxonomy (NCBI): domain Eukaryota; kingdom Metazoa; phylum Arthropoda; class Insecta; order Coleoptera; family Curculionidae; genus Philopedon; species Philopedon plagiatum. The sequence goes on from OZ020194.1 coordinate 64,173,048, forward strand.
AACAGTGAAAAAAATATCACACAAGGTAATCATGTGTGTTTCATAGTGCCTCAACAAAAAAAAACTCAAACAAAACAGCTGTAACCGACAGTACACAGTGATCCACTGAGAATCGAAAACGTGCGAAAAGACTTGCTTAAGATTTGCCTGAACAGGTCTGAGCATGACTATTAAACTACAACCTTCACCACGCATGCCCGATACTGCTATCTCCTTCCATATTTGCTGTCTTTAAATAAGGACTTTAAGGAAGCCAGCTGCAATCAGCTGATTTTTAACGGGGAAGAAGGACTCACTAGACGACAAATTTGACAAAGTTGCCAAATAACACGATGATGAAGGCAAAGATGAAACGAAAACATTCCCCGTTAGCAAATCGGCTGAAGAGGACGCCACATTCTTAATTTCAGTCGCCAATTGTTGTTGATGCATTTGACAAGATGTTATCGAAGCCGGTTATAGGCTAAACGAAATGCCTCTTTGGCGTTGGTATGTAGTCCAGGGAAAAATCTAAATTGTTAAAAAAAGAAAAAACGAAATTTTCGATCCCTGCATGTTTGAAGTAGCTTCTTAAATTTGTTATTTGTTTATTCCTGTTAATAGCCCAATTTCAGTACGTTCTGCAGTTATTTATGTTCTTCTTAATTAAGTTTATACCCGACTGCGGAACCCCAAGGACGGTAATGTTTGTTTTATCAGTCTATGTATATAGTATGTAGAGTTGTGCCTTTGACCGGCCAACAACTTTTTGGTTAAATGATCGACAATTTGACCGGGCCATCTTTCAGAATAGAATTATTTTCTTATTAAGTCAATCAGTAATTTTTGCAATTTTGCATTTTTGTAAGACCTATTAGTGACTGATCATACTTTATAATACCGTTAGTACCAATTTGTAAAGGAAAATAAAATATGTGAAAGAGAAAAATAAACAGAACTTGCTAAATTGTCACGGCTAATAACGTCACTGAATAAACCGGGAATTTCCCCGAAAATCGCATAGACCATCGATCGGTTCAGGTGATTCCCCGAAATGCGTTTGTACAGGGATATCCAAATAAAAGTGAACAGGCCTTATAACTTTTTTATTTTTAAAGATGAGAAAATGGTCAATATGAAAGTTTTGGAGATTTTTATGGATCATTCATATATTTTCAGCAAAATAATAAAGGTCGGCCACATATCCGCCCATTATTTCGACATGGTTTAATAAGTATTTGACCACCTAATATTTGACCGCGGTGAAATTGACCAAGGCACAAAACGACAAAACTATGAATGTATGTATGTATATTTGTGCTCTGCTACAGTCCGAAAGGCTCAATCAATTTTCACGAACGCCGTGTCAAAGAATTGATCTCAGTCCCGCGAGTGATATAAGCTATATAAAATTGAAAAATAAACAAAATGACCGACGCAGGCCCAAATCAAGAAATTAAAAATTTTAAACACCAGTTAAACGAGATGCCAAAAGATTTGTCTCGGTCTCGAGAGTGATACAAGCTACATTAAATTGAAAAATAATAAAAAAAAAATTGCCTACAATAGAATCCACATTTCTAAATCAAAAATTTTTAAATTTTCAAGCTTCATCGAATAGAGGGCCGAAAAATTCGTCTGAGTTTTGCAATTAAAATGTATTATTATTAATTATTTTTTTTTAATAGTCCAATCGCTATAAAGGCCATAACTGTCTTACCGTCCAAGCTGAAATACAGGGTTAGGCAAAATGTATTACCCATTTTATTTCATTAATAACACAAAAACGATTGGGATATTTTGAATGAAAATAGTTTTAAATGGAAAAGCACGCTTTGGAATTTTTGTCAGAATGGTTGACAGCTGTCAAAATGGAGCGTTGGTCTACACAACATCGCGTCTTTTGTGTTGAGAAATTGATTCAATTTAATTCAGTAATCGCTGTTCAAAGATGTTTTCGACGTCATTTTAATGTCAGTCGCTGTCCTCAGCGTAAGACTATTGTGGTTTGGCGCAATAAATGGAGACAGCTGGGATCTATTATAGACAAAAAGTCCAGTAGAAGACCAAGAACTGCCTGCAATGAACGTAACGAAGAAAGGGTAAGAAATGCAGTTATTGCTAGTCCGAAAAAACCCGCTGTTAAACATGCTTCCGTCCTTGGTTTGAGTGATCGAAGCACGAGAAGAATGTTAAAACGCATGAATTCTCATCCATATAAAATCGCAAAGCTCAGGAAATAAATGATCAAGATAAGATTAATACACTTGAATTTTGTCGTCTGATTCATGATAATCACCAAGGTATCGAAAATATCCTTTTCATGAGCTACTAGGCACATTTTTATCTTAACGGCGATGTAAATAAGCAAAATTGCCGTTATTGGGCTCAAGAGAATCCTCGGGAAATTCATCAGCGACCTTTACATTGCCCTAAAGTCACTGTATGGTGTACCATTTCATCGTCTAGAATAATTGGGCCTAATTTTTTTGAAGAGAGTGGTCAGACGGTAACCGTTACCGTTACGCGCTGTGTTCAAAAGAAGAAATAGGACATTACTGGTTTCAGCAAGACGGGGCAATAAGTCATACGGCGATAATAAGCATGGCCATTTTAAGACAATCCTTTCCAAACAGACTCATTTCAAGAAATGGTACCTACGATTCCATGGCCAGCAAGATCCCCAGATCTTTCAGCTCCCGATTATTTTCCTTGGGGTTTTTAAAATCTTAAAGTGTTTGTGAATAAACCCAGAAATTTAAGAGATTTCAAATTAAACATTAGAAATGAAATCAATGCTATCCCACGTCACGTTCTTCAAAACGTTATGCAAAAATTTGCTAATCAATTAGAAGAATGCATTGAGAACAATGGCGATCGTTTACGAAGCACTATATTTAAATCATAAAAAACTCCCATCTTCCTATTTTAAAAATATGTATCAATTCTTTTTATTATTCAAGTTAATATATTTTTATAAGCTTTTTAAATTAGGTAGTTCATTTTGCCGAACCCTGTATAATAAAACTAAAGTTTTAAATAATTACATTATTTAAAAAGAAAAACCCCACTCCCAAGTAAAGTCAATTCACCATTTTTAATGGGATGTTTGTTTGTTATGGGAAAAATGCACATGAACATGAAGTAATCATTTTAATATTTTTCGCTAAGTTTCGCTTAAGTCAAACAATGTTTATAAATCATAATTTAAAGACGGTCAGAATAAGGAAGAATAGGAAGGTGGTAGAGGAATTCTTCCTCGGCCGAGGTGGTATCACCCCACAAATCCTTTTAAAGAGCTGTTGAAATCCCTACGGATGTTTGCAGCTCTGGATGTGTGAGTCGGACTTCCCCAGTACACCCACGGTACATGGTACTTAGGCTTCGGTCTTCGTGGGCTATCAGAAGATCACAAAAATAACAAGTAAAATATTTAAGTTAAAAAAGCATAATAGTATTCTTTATTTTGCCGCACGTCGGGCGCCAAAAATTATTTAAATGGTTTTTGGCGCCCATATCGTGGAGAAATAAAAAACTTCTTTATTGTTTTTCAAATCTTCTACACAATATAATTCACGAAAGTGTTTCTATTTCAAATAAAAGTCGGGATACGACTTACAAGAAAAATGTTACAATTATTACTTTATGTAACATATATTTAAGTCATGCAGTCCATGTACTTTGTTGTTGAAATAATTGCACAAAATAAGAAAAAAACCAAAAAAATATTTCAAGTTTACTTAATAAACGTTGTTAATAGGTATGTCACGTAGTATAACTAATTATTGTCTGGGACAACATACTCGTAATTGAATCTTTTTCCCGTATTATATTATAATCTTAAATAAAAATAGTTTTTTCCACATAAAAAATCTATACTAAAACTTTTTTGTGATTATTAGATACTAGGAACTGGATGGTTTTAGTCATTTTAACAGAGTAATAAAATAAATGCACTGACTCAGTGCATTTCCACTGACTGACATCGATATAATTACATATTTAAATTGATTTTACTAAAGTAGATAATTATAATTATAAATTTCGGGAAAAAATGCTGTTTTATTTTACGAAATATTATCAGCAATTAACAATTTAAAACAATTAAGATTTCGTGATTTACTCTATCATAAAATTTGTATCTTTCTGGTTATTTCCATCACTTGTCAAAATTTTTGATTTAATCATGCAGTAATACTGATAAAGCCTGTAGTCCTTAGTGTCTTTACAACACACACGAAAAATTTGCCAATTTCAGTAATCTCTTTGAGATCATTGGTGTTGAGAGTTGGGCCTAAACGACTCGTTTTTAAATGGTACAATTTTAGTGATACAATGGGCTTATCCACTGGAAATATATCCATGGAAGTGGAAATCTTGGAAATTTCGGCAGGGATAACGGAAATATTGGAAATATTGCAAAATTGTTAGTAAACAGATCATAGGGTTCACTTAGGGTACTTTAAATTCAAACCAGCATCACATAGTGGGTAACAGCCTAAAAATGTAACAGCCAGTATACAGGGTGTCCGAAAATTCTTAGTATGAGCAAATATCTTTGGCATTCTTTGCTATTAATAAAGATAAACAACAAATTTTAGGGGTATCTTGGTTAATAAATCTACTTTTTTATGTAATTTACTCGGTAATTTTACTTTTTCAGCCCCCTTGAGAGGTGACGCTAGGGAGTTGAGGTCACAAATTTTAAATGCAACCCTATGCCGTGTGGTACCTCATTTCAAAGGTATTCAAAATAGAACCATTTTACCGCAAACCCGAGGTCCGTATCTTAATTCGTTTTTAAATGGCAAGCCCATAAAAATTAAAAATTGTGAAAAAAAAATTACAAATTTAAGTAGGTACCTACCTTTATTTCTCATATTACTTTAAAAGTTGTTCAAAATGACCACCATGAATTTCTTGGCAGTAATAAAGTAAATTTTGGAACTTACTTCTCACATTTTCCAAAATGGCAGGTGTTACCTACTTCTTGTCAGAGTTTCAAAATTGACTTTAAGTTCGCGGTGGTGGTGGTTTTTGCTATATGCTTTTGTATGCATTTATTTTTATTTGTTTATTCTTGCTATAACTTTTGATTTCGATGTTTATGTTTAAAAGATACTGTGTCTTTAATTAATATTTCCAATGTTTCCATATATTTCCAAAATTTCTGGAAATATTTCCAAAAAGTATATTTCCGGAAATTTTACACTACGTAGTGCCACGATGGGCGGCCGAAATAAATTAAGCGTTGGCACTGCTGCAAAAATTTTCGGATTCTTCCCAACTTTGCTAACGTGACACTTGTCAAAAATCTTAACCTTACATTTGTACGCTTCTGTGCGAATACAACCTCTTTATTTTTTGCCAGAGTGTGGAAACTTGTTAAATTTTGTGATTTGAGAATTTGTTATTTGGTTCTTTTTGTTGGGCAGTGTTCAAGTATTCATTCATTAGGTTCAGTGTTCACAAACCTTAGCCTTAATCAAGTAGAAAATATTTTTACAGCCCAATCTCTAAAAAAAGCGATGTGAACTTCCACATAAAAGTTTCATTTAAATTACACCTAGAATAACCGCTATAACAGTGGGTTGGTCATCGAAGTTGTTATCAAGCTAAATTATAAAAAAAGTAGGTAATACTCGAAATTTGTACTGAAATATTACACCAGAAATATTAAGAGAACTAAGAAAACTCTGTGCACTGAAAAATCAGCAAAAATACAAATTCAAATTTGTCCGTGTGCTTTTTAATGGCCAGTGCTTCCTGATACAACTATTTTAAAAACCATTCAGAATTATAGACATTTATTAATTAATATTGTGGTTGGCGTTTTGGCCCTAGAAGGCGCTATGCGGGGTTTGCGCGGGTGTATTTTACGCCGCAGATGGCGCCCATAAATAATTTCGCCTCTTCCGCTCCTAGAGTCTGGCTACGCCACTGGCCTTTCTACCGATCTTTCCACAGATTTTTTTCTGAAGAACTAGCCGCTATAATACCCCCTAACTGTTCCTAATAGAACAAGAGGCGCGTAACGTATGCATCCTTTTACTGTCCAGGTACAAAAGCCTAGAACATCGTACTTCTCTCGCTCATTCATACCTAGGATCTCCAGATTATGGAACAAATTGCTTGCACATGTTTTCCCTTCCCCTCCCAACCTCCAATCCTCTAAATCCCGTGTCAATAGATCACATTTCCCTTTTCTTCAGACGCACCCAGTACTTTAGTACTTAGGCTTGAAGTCTACGTGGGCTGTCTCAAATAAAAAAAGATATTAACATATTTATAGAAAATGCGAAATGAGGAACAGCCTGATTGTCCTTTATTATCTGCCAATTAGCCTAAGTATAATTTTACGGAATAATGCTAGCTTGTTAAGTGAATATTATTAAAACATTGTTGTTTGTAACATTACGAAATTCCTTATTCAGCTTGTTTATTTAAGGACTGTAAAATCGACACCATGAATGAATCCGGCTGGGCGTCGGAGCGTTTTATTTACTATATTCAAGACAAAAATAATTAAAGGTTATTTATATTTTTGTTATGTGATATTTGCCTTAAATAACTTTGAAATAGTAGCTGTGTTATGGCGCTTAGTAAAAATATTTTACTTTTGTTTCAAACATTTGGATTATATATCATTTTTATGCTGTTAAACACAATAATTGCGTTTTGATATTTTATCTAACTTATAAACATTTTCTCAACAGGCAAATAAATCGTTTCGCCTGTAATAAACACTACTATTACCTACGACTATTACCAACCAAATATAAATAGGTTGGAAGATTTTATAGTTGTAGTAAATTCAGAAATATTGAAGTTAATTTTCATCTAAGCGGAATTATTCGCTAATATTTTATTTATCTAGTCTATTTACTTATTGCTATCCTATGTATCTAGTCTAGTTATTAATAATATAAGGACTTATTTTAAATACATAAAATAAAATGTCAAGTGGAGAGTGGATAGAAAGGGCCTAAGTGCCAAAAAGAATATTTTTTATATAAAGAAAATATTAAATACGAGCCTGATTGAGCAAACGTTAGTTAAGTATACTGAGAATATCTTAAAATCAAGCAAAAATAAAAGCAACTCTTTTATTAATCAGCATCTCGACTTAAACTAAAGCTTCTCAAACAAAAAGGTACTTTCCCAGATTTTGCTTGAGTTAACAAAAATACTATTTCTTTATAAATAAGTAAGTAACTTTAAATTAATATCGACTATGCTTACGTTTGCAATAACATCTTAAATCCATTAACGCAGCTTAAAATAAAAAGGTCTAATAATTAATAATTATTATTTCCGTTGTAACAAAACGACACACGCTAAAATATCTCATTAATTAATTATTTTCAACATACTCAATTAATATACCCCTAACTTTCTATAACAAAAATAAATATATTTAAAGCAAAACTATATAAAGGGTCATGGCGTGACCAGAGTTTGACTTGGGAGAGGGGGGCTGAACTACCTATACGTTCATTAAAATTTTGTTTTCCGGGGTTTGGTTCAAGAAGAAGTTGGAAAGAGTAATTAAAAAAACGTAAAAAAATTTTGGCCTTGGGGAGATTGCATCCCATGTCCTCTGAAAAAGCATTGAGAACAGTAATGTCCTTTTAGTGAAGCGACTTTCATAAGATATGTTTCAAAGGTGTTCTGTCCTCTTTTACAAAAACAATGTTAATCAGAAGTTTGTGCTTGATTTCCCCCAACGAGTTCTGCGTACCTAATATGAAGAAATTGTAATGATCCTATACCCAGAAATAATGAAGTACCTGCTCGAAAGATAGCATTCGGTTAAGATACCGTATTACCAGCAAGTTGAAAATGTGTTGTTAAAGCGAAATTTAACATCCTGAAGAAGACAAAGTAGTTCTGGTTGAACCCGTCCAAGATTGTCTGTACGCAAAAGGAATTCCCCCTGCAACAACTTTCGACCCAGAATAAACGAGACACTATATTTTGTCAGAATGCTGAATTTGAAAAATTACTCTCAGCAGGTCCTGACAAAATTTCTAGCTGTCAACCTGTAACGCGGTAGTTACCTGTACCACTTTGCCTTCTACAAAACAACTTGCTACTTTACCCAAGGTACCACAAGGTACCTGGCTAATTCATCAGCACCTTTCTTAAATCAAATTTCAGGTGACTAGGTTAGAAGAGCTTTTGAAAAGGAACCAAGATGTTTTCTCTATATCCGACAGTGACCTGGGAAGAACAAATGCAGTGCAGCTCAGAATTGTACCGCACGGCCTTAATACTGAACAAACTTGAATGATTTGTGCAAGTATTTGGCCGGGTTGCAGCGCAGATTATGCAAGACGATAATAATCCACACTGGAGTAGCTAATGTTTTGTTTTTTGAGCTTTTAGTAGAATATAAAAAATTAACAGAATTGGATTAAGTAGAGCCCCTGGACTGAAAAGTTGGACTGACCTCTGGAATAGATATTTTAGTCGGACTTGAATCGCAAAAGTTCTTGAATTAGCTATCCGTTTATAGTAAAAATCGCCAAATACCTATAGTGGGATTTGAACCAACGATTTCTCCGCTACAAGATCGTCAAATTTATCAACCCCGCTGCCGGAGACCCTATTCATAAGAATTACTGGTCGTGTCACTTGATTAGCTATATCCGATGATAAATTCAATTCTTTAAAATATATTAAACTTCACAAGTAATAAAATAAATAATTAGCTAAAAATGTTTATAAATTTCAAATCAATTATTTACATTTAAGACCGGTATATTTTAAAAATACTTGGAAAATAAACTTAAAACTACAGCAATTTAAATAATAATTGCATATTTGCAAAAATAAAAATACTTCCGTCCTTGAGAGTCAGGATTTTACAATAATCTATACGTTATTGCGAAAAAATGATAAAATGGAAAAAGTTAAATGAAATTTCAATATTGCAAAATATTCATAAAATCATAAAAATTTGGTCAATTTAATTATAAATGACTATAATGTTATTGATATTAATAATATACCTACGTAAATTCATTTTAGGTAGTGAAGTAATTCTATTTTTATTTTGACATTAGAATAGTATACGTATGTTTTTCCACTGAAAAAAGACAAAATGAAAGCAGTTTTTTACTTAATGACGTATTTTTTTAAATACGACTGCTGTTTTATACTGTCACTCTTCTTTTTCTTGCACTGCTCTTACTTAACGGTCACGCACTAGGGTTTCCAATCCGGGATCCCTAAATCCCGGGATCTCGTGTATGTCTGTCGCGAAAATCCCGGGATTAATTTATCAGGGATTCCGGAAATCTCGAAAAATTTAAATGCTCAAATTTAAAACGACGACAGTGAAGCAGATGGCATAGAAATATTGCACGAGCTAGAACCGAATAACCCAATAGAAATGACAACAAATATTCATTCATCATTCAACAATATTCCATTGTGAAAAAAGTTCGAAAAGTGGTTAAGATATTTCGCCGTTGAAAACCTACCAAAAATCCAATTTTACAAACTTATATGAAGCAAAAGCATGGAAAAGAACTCTGTCTGGTGTTAGATTGTAAAACAAGATGGAATAGCCTTGTTGACATGTTGGAACGTTTTGTTTTATTGAAAGATTGTATTCAGAAGAGCTTAATTGATTTGAACAGTTCAGTAATTATAAACGACAGTGAATTTCAAGTAATGAGGGATATAATAAAATGCTTGGAGCCCGTTAAACTACCGGTAGAAGCTATTTGTCGAAGTGATGCCAATTTAGGTACCGCTGATGCAAGTTTTAAGTTTTTATTCAGAGAACTTGAAAAGTTAAATACGCAACTCAGTAAAGAATTTGAACAAGCACTGAAAAATCCTATAAATCAACGCCGGACTTCCGGACTATAATGTCCGGAATCATCTCATACCTTCAAAATCCTAGCACACTTCACGAAACTGATTTTTTTGAGCAACCCAATTCTGAAGCAATTGCTCAGTTTGTCAAAAATGTATCGGATATATTAGAAAAAAATATTGTAGACTCCGAATCTGATGAAGATATGATGCCCCTATCTGAAATAGCAAAGAAACCGACCGAAACTTTAACCTTAAAGCAGAAACTTCAAGAGGCCATAGGTTCTCCGACTACTAAACCTATTTTGTCAAGACCAGAAAATCAAAAAAGTCGTCTTAATGTGATAAAAAAGGAAATGTCACTTTATGAAAATGGTGGATTGAGAGGTTTCTATCTTCAACGGTGCTACAAATATTTAATGACAGTCCCACCCACAAACGTGGAATCAGAAAGATCCTTTTCTTCGGCAGTCACATTTGCTACCGAAGTTAGATCATAAAACTCTAGATATTTTAGTGTATATTTAAATTTATAAATTTTGTTTTAGGGTTTGTCTATAGTTTCTTTATTGTGCTTCAAGCAATGTTTCTTTTTTACTTACTAAACATGAATGCTTGTTACGTTTTTTATTTTCTTTGTATTTTTTTAATAAAACACTTTTTTAATTTGTTTTTGCTGTAGCCCTAGTCACGCAGCACATCGGAGACCTTCCAGTTCTTTTATTCCGCTTGCACACTGAGTTCATGTATTTTCTGTGAAGGTGGAACCTGGATATTTAAGATTGGTTATTTTATCTAGCCTCTATTTTTAACACGCTCTTATTAGCTTGACCACAGTTTAAAAAACGGGCTTTTCAGCTCGCGTTTACGCGTTTCTCAACTGTGGCTTGACTTGTCCAAACCTCGGACAATCGCGTATTTCCGCTGAAAATACAAGGTCGGCTTAGTACTCTGCTGTAAGCGTTAGCATAAACTTTCTATTAGGGGCAAGATAACTTACCTTAGGGCTTTATTTTTATATTTCTTTGATGCTACTTTATTTATTCGTTTTCGTCTTCACCCCCCAAATGTGTTGTCACGTCTATAGGGAAGTCAAGATTGCAGTATAGTACAAGAAGATATTCTAGATGTTCAGAACCTAAACTACGACGTCTATCGCTAAAAATCTATTTTAGTTTTGTTCTTTTAACATCTACATGGAACATATTACGAACATGTTACGAAAATTAAAACAATTTTTTAATATCGCCTTTAAAAAAAACATATCTTCATAAAACGTTCTACATTGTAAAAAAGTGCATGGTTATTCAAATATTTTATCTAGGCATACAGGATGGCTAAAAAATTTAAATTGAAATTGTGACTTTCAGCTTTTTGAGCCACCCTGTCTTGTCCTTCATCAAGTTTTTGAATAACCATGTCAGGCCCGGCGCTAGGAGTTTGGTCACCTGGGGCAAAGTCGAAAATGCCGCCCTCATAGACCGAAAAATTAACACAATGAAAGACGTTTTTTTTGACAAATACATCTTTATACACTATAGTATATAAAACCAGAACATTCATTCAATGCAAGACCACACCACTATTCTACCTACTAACTACAGCTAAGGCTAAGTGCATACTACTACTACATATTTTAGAGATATATTTTTTTAAGGAATAATATATACAACCAAACCAGACATAATACCACTATGATAAACTGATGCTCCTGACTACAGACATTCATATACTACTCAAATTCACAACGGAAAATTGGACAAAACAAAATATTTTGAATTTAGTCTCAAAATTTGAAAAATGTTCTTACCTTTTTTTCTGCAAAATCATTTATTATTTCTTCGTAGTCTAACCTTTCTGCGATTACATGCTCTATGGATATTATAGCAAGAAAATTTAAACGGTCTTGCTGTATGCTACAACGCTTGTACTCTTCAATTACTTTTAGTTTGGAGAAAGACCTTTCTCCTGGTGCGACCGACACCGGCAATGAATTCTTAAGGAAATCCATACGTTTGGAAAGTTCCCTCTAATTCATTATTATCCATAAAAAATCAAGTGTTGCCTGTGGGTTTTTTATATTTTCGCCACCAAATGAAATTATGGAGAGGAGCTCGTCCCTTAGCTAATTCCATTCACATCACTGCTAGCACCGTCACTGAATCGAAGATGTAAGTCCATACAATTCTTGGTGATCTCCTCCTTAGTGACGGAAGATAGCTGTGATATGTTTTAAAGGAACGAAAATGAATCAGAATGATTGTTCATCGTGTCAAACCTCTCCTCCAAGGAGATTTTGATTTGGTTCAAGACCGCAAAAAAAGATTTCAACCTTGAACTTTTTTTCTTTATCTTCAATAGGCTCATCTCTTGCCTCATATGAAAACTGGGTTCTTTTTTTCTTGGTCGTGCCCTAGTGTCAATAACGAAAACCGCCTCTAGTTCGAGTTCATCCTCTAATTCTCTGGCTTCTACTAAGACTTCCTTAAAATATTTATCGCATTTATCTGTTTGAAGTATTTTGTTAAATTTCCTAACGACTTAGTGACTTCTGTTAAATTCAGATTGGTGCCCTGTAATTGATTTTGGAACGAGACTTATCACTAATCAAAACATAAAACAATGAAAACCCCCGACGAAAATAATGTAGTCAAATCGCATTACAAAAGATAGCAGTAGCACTAGCATACGACATGCGCAAAACTATGGCAAACGCAACAAGAACACTCGTCAACGGCCGTTCTCGTTCTGTTCACCGGCTGGTGCCACGTGACAATTTTTAAGTTACGTTACAGAGGCGGCAGCGTTTCGCGTTCGCCGTGCAGATTGAAGTGCAAGCGCAATGGAATCTGTGACCTGGTGACATCAAGTCACCGACTCCGTTTTGACAAAATGATTTTGAGCTAATATGAACGTAGAAAATTCTGTTTTTTTGGTAATAGACTTTTTTATAGAGATCTTTCGAATTATGAAATCAAATTTTGGCCGCCCTTGGGAAACGGCCGCCTGGGGCGGCTGATCCTTTGCCCCACCCCTAGCGCCGGGCCTGACCATGCTTTTTTACAATGTTGAACTTTTTATGAAGATATATGTACTTTTATTGTAAAGTCGGTAATAAAAAAATAATTTTATTTTTGAGACCCCTGTATGTTCCAAACCTAATTCACTAAAAAACTAAAAAACACGCTTTTATAAGTAGCGCACTAAAAAATTAAAAATAAATTAAAGTTTAAAAAACTAAAAAACACGCTTTTATGAGTAGCTCACTAAAAAGTTAAAAATAAATTATAGTTTAAAAACTAAAAAAAACACGCTTTTATGAGTAGCGCACTAAAAAATTAAAAATAAATATTTTCCTTTTACAGTTAACAGAAAACCGGGGTATGCATTGTGCGCATCGTGCGAAAAGTAAAGCAACTTACAAACTGCTCCTCCCTTTACTCCGCACACATGCATACTCCAGTTTTCTGTTAACTTGTACAACTATAAAACATTTGGTCCTTAAAACGGTAATTAAATGTAAAAGCGTTGGGCGCAGTCATATAGCGGTCTAGGCATAATAAACAAAATGTAATGTGTGCCTAGATCGCTATATTTGTATATGTATAAATTAATTACCTATTTAAAGACCAACGCTCAGATTGACTAAGAAGGTTTAAGATTTAGTACTGGTTTAAATTAAGATCTTCTAGTTGACCAGTTATGTTTTGACAGGATTTTACCCTGTTGTTAATAATCGTCATTCATTACAAACATAAATTATTCTGATATTTCATCGATTTGCTTGGTTTCCTAATGATTTTCATCTTGGAACGGGTTGCTGTTGTGGATTTAGTTCTATTATTGTCGAAGCAGGCGCGGCCTGTGGGTTTTTTTACAGGTGGGTCAAAATTTTGTGGACAACTAGTGATATCAACGCAAAAAGCAAAATACACTTTTTTAATTAAGGAAGGTTCTTTAATAATGTGCCTAGTTTTGCCAAGAAATTATCTACCTACAAATAAACACCTCAAAAATCATAAAATAGATACTGTAGTATATTGAGCATTGCTACTCTAGATGTTTATGACTTTTAGTATTACTTTTCTATTGTCTAGTCTAAGATTATTAGCGGCTTCCCGTTTTGATACGTCTCCTCAATAGAGGTTGTACTAAAAGTATGATTATTCGTAAAATAAAATTAAGAAGCTAGCCGAAACTCCGTTTTCTTTAATAAATACAACAGTGGCGGCTAGACATAGTAATACGATCTTTGTCTATGCACGCGCAGGCTGCCAACTGTAGTAGATATGAAATTACCAATAATTTTAAAAATATTTTATCGAGGAACAAGTGGTAAACTTGTTGCCAATACACCTTTTAGAGCTGATCAAATTTTTTGAATAACAAAAATTTAAAAAAAGTCCACCCGAGCACAGCCTCGAACCAACGACCTCTTGATTCACTAGCTGAGACTCTACCTCTTGACCACGTTGCTTATGTGAGAAAACCCATGCCGACGCCGTTATATTTGATGACTAACATTGGTGGCTGAGAGATCGTATTTCTATGTTTAGCCGCTAATTAATAATACATTAACACAATGCAAATATAATGCGAATATTAGGTACCTAAATTAGTTATTCTTTGTCCAACCCAAATGTTTTGAAAGAGTATATTTCACGGGGCGGTTCGAGTGTATTTCTATAGTGGGAGTGGCGCGATATTATTGGTGGGCCGTCGACAAAATGTCAAAATGTTGTCTCTTTTTAACTTCCTAAAGCGCGTATGTCTGTTTCTCTCTTAGTTTTAATGAATTTATATCGTCCATATAAACCTATGAGGCCAATTTAAAATACGACCCATCCCGGAGCAAGCTTGGCTATCTTTCGACGATGGCTTGGTTTGGTTCTTTCTTGGGGAGTTTTCGCATGAAACTTGCACTTTTTTGAAAGAAAAGCTTGGTTTTAAAAAATAAATTATTAGGTGGATCATTGAAAATAAATGTAGGTGGGTCATTGACCAAATGACCTTATGGACGGGCCACGCCTGATCGAAAGTACTTATTAAAATGCCCTTTTCTTTATAAACTTGCGAAAAAAGCTCAGAAACAAATTCATAGTATACAACTGAGTTGTCTTATTCTTACACTTGTCAGCTTTGGTTGTCAAATTAGGCCGGACCAGCGTTGAAGAATCTGGCCGCAAATGTTTTAACAAGTTAACACAAAACCGGAGTATGCATGTGTGCAGAGTAAAAGGAGGCGCAATTTGTGAGTTGCTTTACTTTTCGCTGTTAATTGTAAAAGGAAAATGTTTATTTTTAACTTTTTAGTGCGCTACTCATAAAAGCGTGTTTTTTTTTGTTTTTAGACTATAATTTATTATATCCTAGCTTCTACTTGTTCTTTTACATTTAACTCCATGTTCCGTGCTAGCTGTTACAATGTCGCTCGCAAATATCATGCACCATGCAGGGGGCTTCATCTCTTACTTCATGGGTCACGACAGATTATGCTAATTTAAAGTACGCATTTTACATTTATTAAATATTCATCACGGAATGTCATGGTCACATTAGAAAATTTAAATTTAAATTTTTTTTTATAGTCTTGCTCTTGTGTGACGTGTCCGAAACTATCTATAGTTTTTCAGCGGCGATGTCCAATGTTTTTTGTTTGTTTAACTATAAGTTGTCGAGGCTGCAGGAGCTGGAACAATTGGGCCTGACTAGCAGATGATCCATACTCTGTACCGCGCCAAATTCAATTTAACATCAGCATCGTTTCTGACACCCCACTAAGGTTTATTTTTACGAAAGCTACGTCATTTCTGATACGGTTTAATATTCGCCATGTCTTCCAATTAGATTTTGCGTCATTGGAAATATCCACCGTAGGAGGATCATTGATAGGTGTTTCATTCTACGGCATGTATTAGGAATCTGTTGCGTGATTTGAGTCTACTAAACTGGTACGTAGCTCAAAAAAGGGGACGACGTTCGACTATTTGAACTTCTCCGAATACTCATGCATGTACTTCTTGGCGGGTGGGAAGCTTCTCCAGTCGTGCGGGCTTCATGCATCCAGTTATTATCCTGTATGTTTGATTAAGACTGATGTCAATCTGTTTGGCATGAGTTGATCGAGCATATTCAGTGGTGAAAAAGCAAAGTGCTTGAGCACAGATTTAGCTCCCCAATTTGCGCACTTTATTATGATACTATTTCTAACGGGTCTTAGCGCAGTGGTACCGGCATGTGTTCGATCAAGGATAGCGCCTGAGTAACTCGATCTATCTGTGTGTTCTAAAACATGCAACCTGCCTGACGGGATTAAAGGTGAAAAGCGCTTACTTGTGCTGTTAGTTTAACATTTCTTTTGGTAGGATATTGCAACCGGCAGACTGATTTGCTTAAGTTTGTGATTTTTTGTAAAACAGTTCGAAAAGGTGGCCGTGGCAATTCTATTGGGCTCCCAATGTTTAGGAAAAGTTAGCTCCTATAATATATTTACGAAGGTAAAGCGCATATTTATGGATTTAAGAAAATATGCTTAAATAATGCGATTTTTCTTATTTATTTCAACTTCTATATGGGTCATGCGTCTACAACCAGCAATTTATGTTTTCGTTTTAAAGGCAGACGTAAAATTCAATATCTTGTACTATCTGTGCAGGTAACATCTTATTAATATTCTAGCCTAATAAACCGCAAAATATATATTCATTACTTCCAAAATATGTCTAGTTTTTTATATTTTGATGCAATAAATATTCAGCACGGAACGTTAAAACTTTTCGGCAGTATCTTTACGTTGTTTATCAGATATCTGGATCTTAATATATACATATATCTTTTATAATAACATCTTGGGTCGCATTTATTTTATTTTTTAGTCAAAAAATGATTTATTTTTAATCTTATCCATATTTCAATAATGTCTCTACGTTGTGTACTAGATTACATTTAATGATTCAGAAATAGACTTATCCACCCAGACCTCAAGTTAACTTTTTAAATTTAAGTAAGCGTAAGCCCGCTACTTCTCTTACGTTATCATTCTCTTATATTGTGTGTTTCATGCAATGGAAGTTGTAGGTCAAATTTATCACCTGAATAATTTTAACCTATTAATGAAAACCTAAATTCGCAAAAACAACCCATTACCTATACGATTTATGTTTTACGAAAGCAAAGTGACGAGGATCAGTTCTGCATAGTTCGTAACAGGTACATAAGGCCTGCAGAGCTGCAGACCCACCAAAAACTTCGAGCCACTTGACTAATTTTTTCATACTTTGCAGTAAATAATTAAATATTCCTTAAAATAAAAATAAGTAAAAGTAAAACACCGAATATTCGGCCGAGAATGGTATAATAGGCCAGCGCTCGTCAACACACGGCCACGCGACGCCCCGCACAGACGTACAGTTGACCAAGTAAAGTTAATATATTTTTCTCGCGACGTTACTCGAGTGCTGAGCTGCATTGGTTTTATTCGTGCACAGCACTTTTCAACCTAATGAATACATATAGGCCAGAAATCGACTTCAGCTGTTTATAAAATTTAATACGAGAAATACTGCTAGTCATTTAGTTGTATTAGTGACAGTCGTTACTGGTAAATTGCCGCGCGTTTTATATTTTATATCAGAAAAGACAGATATATATCGTTGTTGTTATTATTGTTAGATATCGGTTGTTAGTTTTGTAGACTCTAGACTTTGAAATATGGATGTTGTGTATAATTTAGTGAACGTTAAAAGATTTTCTAAGTACACTAATGAGGGAAAACTTGAGCTTAAAAATATAGGTAGGCCATTACTAGATATTAATATTGAGACAGTCGCACAGTGGGAAAAATATATTGTTTTAGACAAAATTCCACCGACATCGACAGTTCAAATCTGTACCGATTCTAACGAATAAAGGCTTAAAATTTTCGGGAAGAGTTCTGCTACAACGCTGCACTGCTACAATACCAAGATATTGTATCTCAAACTCCAAAAAGTGTACTTAATCCCATTCAAAATTAAAGACTGGTAAAACCACGAACGCGAAAACGGAAATCAATTAGATGACCACTTATTTACGACATAAAAATCCAAAATCCAGGACCTAATAAATACAAAACCCACAAACCCACTACCCATAGACCCAACACCCAAAACCCTAAACCAAAACACCCAAAACCCATTAATCGAATTCCTTAATTTTTGGTACATAAGGCATCTAATCGATTTCCGTTTCGGCGTTTGTGATTTTAGGAGTTTTTTTATTTTGAGTGGGACTAAGTGGACTTTTTAGAGTTTCAGATAAAATATTTATTGTATAATATGGTATTATAGCAGTGGAGCGTTGGAGCAGAACTCTTCCTGAAACTTTTAAGCCTTCATTCATTAAAATCGGTGCTGATTTGAACTGTGTGGAATTTTGTCAACAAAAATTGTCTTTTTTTCCCACGGTGAGTCGGTGTTAGCAGAGGAAAACCTTACATGCGTCACTTTAGGAGAGATATTTATTTGAGAAATGATTGGATTTATGGATGCACAAGAATGCCCTTTTTTGCTTTCCGCGTGTATTTTCTGAAGGCGATAAAACAAAATTACACGCTATTTATTTCGATAATTTAATTTTATTGCAGAACACCTATAATATTTTTCCACGAACCGCCACTGGTTTGTGATATTCTGAACAATATTATTCCAAACTGATAAAACTTGCTCTTTATACTTTATTTTATAGACAAGACTTTTACTTCTTTTTATACCTTTTATTTTATATAACAACTGACTAACTATTTTCTATGACAACATATAACATGAATGGTAGGTACTAATATAGAAATCTTTATTATTCAACACTCCCCCTAATAATTATTTCTTCTAAGCCCAGTTTTGTTCTTAGATCGACATTCCTCTGTGCTGGCAACGGCTTGGTGAGAATATCTGCAAGTTTATTTTTACCCTCGACATGAAGTATGTCTATTTCTTCTCCGATGTTTTCTCTTGATGGACTCTCATCTCTTTGCTCTTGCACCTGAATTTTCGTTTTCTCTAACAACAATTCTATATCCTTTCCTTGGGGATTATTCACCAGGTCCGATTTTAATATCGTAACTTATCTTTTCAATTCTTCGTAGTCCTTTTGCGTGTCCAATTTATTCTCCAACCTCGCTATGTGCTGTCTCTTTTGTTCTAATTGATCTTCTAGCCTTGTTATTTGAGATATGGAGGATTCTTGAATTTTGCTTATACAGCCCTGCAGTCTTTGGACTTCTTCGAGAAGTCGGTTTATTTCTTTATCTTTGATAGCGATTTCTGACTCGAAGCTCTGTCTGTCCATGTTCGATGTATCATTGTTTTCGCAGTTGTTCGTCGCATTCTTGCCGGATAGTTGTTTTTTCAGCGTTGTCACCTCCTTTTCGGCCAAAGTTGCCCTCTTCACTTTCTCGTCTTGACGAGCTTGCTTAACTTCTAAATTTTCCACATCACCTAACATAGCCATATATCCTTCTTCATAACGTACTGGTTTACATAAATTATTTCTATCCCTTAGCTGTCTTTTGATATTTTCTTCTTTACTATTTATATTACTTTTATCATTTCTCTGAGGTTCAATAGCCTGTATTTCATTTTTATTAACATCGTATACACTGTTTTGTTGTGGTTCTTCTCTACTTTCAGAATTTTCGTTATTTCCGCTTGTGCATTCTTCCGAAATTGTCATTACTTCTGAGATATTTCTGTGTAAAAAAGTTGTACTGGGTTTTTGCTGATACTCTAATCTAACATTGACTTCTTCAGATTGAATTTCATTTTCCTTGGAAAGCGTATCTCCCTCCTTTTGAAAAATAATGTCTCTTGCTATTTCTACTTGTCTGAGATCAGGAACATACACACGGTAACCTTTTGTATGTTGCGCATAACCAACAAAAATTGCTAATTTGCTTTTAGCATTTCATTTCCGCCGCTTTTCTTTAGGTACATGTATATACACGTTTTCACCAAAGACCCTGCAAGTGGAAATGTCACAATTTTTATTATACCATAATTCGTTTGGTGTTTTACTTTTAACGTCACTATTTCCTGTCATATTTAAAACATATACAGCGTAATTCACAGCCTCTGCCCATAAGTTGTTCGTCAAATTCTTTGCGTGAATCATTGTTCTTGCCATTTCAACCACTGTCCTCATTTCTCTTTCTGCTCTCCCATTTTGTTCTGGAGTGTACGGCACCGTAAGCTCATGAATTACTCCATGTTCTTCCAAAAGCTGTTTTATTTCTTTATTTTCCATTTCTCTGCCATTGTCACTTCTTACGACTTTGACACTGACATTAAGTTGATTTTTAACCAACCTCAAAAAAGCTGCCAGTCTTTGTTTAGCCTCACTCTTGTATTTCAAAAAATAAATTGTTCGAAAGTGTGAAAAATCATCTTTTAGTAAGAGAAAATATCTGTAACCTCCCAGTGATGTTTCGGTAATTATTTAGATTTACGTAAACAGCGAATTTTTTCATGAAATTTTGCACAGACCCTAATTTTGGGTCGTAGAACACGAATCCGAAGTCAGTTTTTGGCGGTCGCGTAAAAATTTTTTTTAAACTTTTAGGTTAGTTTTTCAATGAATTTCTTTAAATTTGTTGGCTGAGCAAAAAGGTGGTCAGGTTTGCTCAGTTTTGATTGATATAGATACATATATATCTATATCAATCAAAACTGAGCAAACCTGACCAGCTTTTTGCCCAGGTTGGGGGAGAAAAAAAAAATTTTTTACGAGACCGCCAAAAACTGACTTCGGATTCGTGTTCTACGACCCAAAATTAGGGTCTGTGCAAAATTTCATGAAAAAATTCGCTGTTTACGTTAATCTAAATAATTACCGATGTTTCTTCCATGGGACCACACACATCCATATGTATTAATTCACCAGGCCCAGAAGCTTTTGTAGAACAATGCGAAAAAGGTAACCGATGTTGTTTTCCTAATGCACAACTTATACAAAAATAAATTTCATCATCTGTATAGGTTATATTGTGCTTATTCAAAATGTCTTTAACTTGCTTAATATTTTGATGGCCCATTCTTTCATGCCAAACTTTTAAGCTTTCTTTTAAAACTCCTACACAAGCAATTTCTTCGTTTTGATGTTCAACATTGAAAACCATTTCAAAAAGCTTGCCTTTTCTTAGTCCCAAAGCACATATTTTATTATTTTTCATAAATTTCCATTTTTCGTGATCAGAAGTCATAACATAATTTTTGTCCATTACAGTGCCGGCTGAGAAAAGATTATACTTTAATTCTGGAACATATAAAACATCATATATGGTTGACGGAATTCATGTATTTCCGTTAAAAGCTTGTATGTTTATATTTCCTCTTCCTGTAGCTATAATACAAGATCCATTGCCAATTTTTACTGCTAAAGGCTCACGAAAATCAAAATAATTGACAAACCAATTTTTATTATGACACATATGATCACTTGCTCCGGAATCCAAGTACCATTTATTTTCAAAGAAAATAGCATTATTTAAAAGAGCTGTATTTATAAAAGCATTTTCGTCTTGTCCATCATGATCACTATATTTAACTTTTCTTGTATTTTTAAGCCAACAATTTTTCATGACATGTCCTCTTTTTTTTACAACAGTAACACACAGGTACATAATTACTGTTCCATGCAGAATTATCTATTTCTACACCACCTTTATAAAAGTTCGGCTTTCTTTTACTTTTATATCTCGAATATAACGCATTTGCTTCCTCCGTTTCTTCACGGTTCTTCATTCTCACTTCTTCAAGCAGTAGTCGGTTTGTTAGATAGCTTAAGGTTTTCATATCACTGGATACAGAATCCCACGCACTTTGAAAATATGTATATTCCCTTGGAAGTATCATTAAGATTCTAGTAACAACCATAGATTCAGAAATGTCTTGTCCTAAAGACTTCAGTTCATACACTAATTTTTCTAGTTTAGTTATATTCGTTGACATGCTTTCCGAACTATCAAACTCAAAAGAGTAAAATTTCTGTTGAATCATATGTAAAGACACTTCTGTTTTCTGTGTATACAAGGTTTCAAGCTTTTCTAGCATCTGAGATGCCGTCTTACAATGAAGAATTAATCCTAGTACTTGTTCAGATAAACTAGTTACAATAATTCGTTGAGCGCCTAGATCTTGTTTTTCCCAATTTACCACATTTTCTTTTTTTTGCACAATCTGGTTTCTTCGTCTTTCCAACAGCAACTTCATAACTACCACCAGTTTTTAGAATAATGTCTAGTTGGAACCTCCAGGTGTCGTAATTGTGTTTACCTTCAAGTTTACTTATTTTGACATCCATTATTTTAATTATTGATAGACTTCAAAATTTCAAAAATTCAATATTTTCTTTATGCAAGATCTTCTTCACCAAGCTAATCCTCTTCTATTTCCACGTGGAATGGTTAATTTTCTAAATGGATCCTGGGCCCATAACCTGATAAAACTTGGTCTTTATACTTTATTTTATAGACAAGACTTTTACTTCTTTTTATACCTTTTATTTTATATAACAACTGACTAACTATATAGAAATCTTTATTATTCAACACAAACTATTAACCCGTTAGAGGTTCTTAGGACCCATTATTATATACAAAAGTCTTTTCCAGATCTTAAATGTACCCATCAAAACATAGCCAAATACACCATTTAGGCGTAATTGAGCAGCAAACAATCGGACAGACACATAAACGTTCATATTGATATAGGTACTTATTAGGATATCCGAAAATACCTGTATACTTACAACAAGAAATAGAAACACGCAAATATTTCCAATGCATTTTATGTTTCTTTTTTAGGTAAGATACCTAAAATCTAATCGTACTTGGGCAGATCTGAAAAAATACATATAAGGATATAAATATGATTTTCCTATTGCTTTACTTTTTTACCGTTAAATACTTAACTAAGGCCGGGTCATGTGAAAAGAGACTATTTTTTATTGCTGAACAAAACTAGATAAATACACTTTCTTTTGTATACACTTTTGGTGATTTTAACGAATATTATACAAAAGCAATTTAATCCCAAAAAAAACTTACTTATTGGTAAGATATGTATTATTAATAAATGACCTAAGTGCATGTACTAAATTATGTCCACTACATTAATTTATGCTATGTATTCAGGCACGTAACTAGACCTAAATTTTTGAAGGGGTACAGAGGGGGCACCTGAAAATTAAAAGTGGGCACATATATTTGGCAAGCAATTTTGAAGGTTACGTCCGCAGATCCGCAAATGGATTTTACAAGAGGACAGATGAATCAAATTTTGAAAGGTAAGAAAAAAAGTAACTCTTGATAGGTAAAAATTTTTGCTTAAAAAAGGGATAGACATATAAGGTATCTCATTTATAATTTTATCTCAAAAGGTAAAATAGAAAATACGTTTAAAATGAAACCGTCAGTCAAAATCCAGAGCGTTAATGAAAAATTCAAAGTTTGAAAGTTTTTTAAGTAAAACATTATTTACAAAACTAGAACTTAAGACGAAAAAGTAGTAATATGCTAAAGCTTGTTACTTTGAACATTTGAACTTTTAATTACAACATTGTAGGTACTCTAACTAAATGACATATTTTGTATTTAACCTTTTTAGATAAAATGATAAATAATGTATGTTTACTGTTTACTCTTAGAATTTTGCATTTTTGCATTTTTTAAGGCCTCTGTAAAAAGTTTTGCATATAAATCTTTCTTTGCAAGCAAAAACTTTCATCAAGAGTGGCTCTTTTTCGTATCTTGCAAAAAATGTTCGTCCTTTTGTTCTTGCAGTTCTTTCTGTTTGGTACAGAGTGACTTCTGGGAATCACCATTTTTTGGGTCCACCCGGGCCCACCCGTAGTTACGTGGCCTGTATGTATTAGTAGCAGCTTAGCAATAATTATCTTATTTTTTGGGTTACATGGCTTGATATTATTCTTTGTTTATTAATGTTTAAAATCAACAAACGTTTTTATATCAAAAGAAACTGTGTTTCTTCAATGACGTTCAATAATAAAAATAATAGATATCTCTTTACACGACCTTGACAACATTACTAATCTTAACCACTGGTGATAAAATTGAATTTTATTGTATCTACATAAGTCAGGATGTATTCTTATGTTTACCATCAAGTTTAATATTTAATTTAACAGGGTAGCATAATATAGACCCTGAAAAGTAGCAATGAAACTAATGAGCTCTATCACGGTGTCTTTTATGTGCTTTTTTCGGGTAAGCTAAAAACTAAAATTTTGGGT
This sequence comes from Philopedon plagiatum, assembly GCA_963971165.1. Classification (NCBI taxonomy): domain Eukaryota; kingdom Metazoa; phylum Arthropoda; class Insecta; order Coleoptera; family Curculionidae; genus Philopedon; species Philopedon plagiatum. The sequence continues at coordinate 64,197,138 of OZ020194.1, forward strand.
ATAGGTTGGTTCTGTTTAACCATTTAAAAGTTTAAAACAAATCCCGAATGGCCCTGAAAGTTCACCGGAAAGGGCCTTCCAGATACGGCGCCAATTACGTCGCCCTCGAGTCAAAGGATCACCATCAGCCCGGGCCGTGGCCTGGCTGCATCATCTTATAATGTGAATATGTATTGTGATTATTGGTGACATGTAACTTACTTTAATGAATAGAAAGATTTTAAAGTAAGTAAGTAGTGAGCACTATTTTTACTATTACAATACTTTTTGATAAATAAACCTTGGTGAAAGAGACCAGGAATTACGCCATTCATTTTTTATACTAGATCAACATAAAACGGGTAAAAATTACCTCTGTTGAAAAAAAAAGAAGAAAACAGAAAAACTTGGTTAGGTGTATGAGCATAGATTTCCATATAAAAGATGCTTTGATTACAAATGTTCAAAATATTCATCATTTAACTACAAAAAATGTAATATATAAAACAATTCTGATATTAAGTAGATTTTTTTGGTAGGAAACACCATTAATATAAAAAAGATGTAAGTTTACACTTTTATTTCACTTAGAAAACTGATAAAGATAACACTTAACAGACAAAAGTCAAACAAGTTTATGTGCATAAATAAACATTTACACTTCATATCAAATACCTAAATTTAGAATAGAAAGACGGTACAGATACCATTTGTATGTGTGCTTCATTTAAGATTGACACAAACTAATGTCTCGGTTATGTATGAATCGATTTGTTTCATCTTTGATGTTATAAGTTATAAGGCACGCATTCCCACAGTTTAAAAATTTTCACTTTTTCTGGGGTTAGGGGTTAAAAAAATTAAAAGTAAAACACCTTTAGAGCCAATTTCATTATAAAACAAATACCATTTATTTTCCACCTCTTAAAACCTCCAAATACGAAGATTGCTTGGGTCAACACGTCAAAATATGCTCGCGATAGTAACTCCGTTTTAATGTGTTTTAATACGGCCCTGGATTGTTCTTCAGTAGGGTTGCCACCTTTTGGGCACTCTTACCCGGGACGTCATCTCCAAAATCTTGCACCTTCACCAATTTTTATAAAAACAACGTTGCTAGTCGAGTAGTCGCCAAAGCTATAGAGTACTACATTAACATATACGATATAATATTGAGTACATACCAATCAATAAGAACGAATTACTTAAAAGAGTAAGCTACTCGGACTAACTCCTGGGCGTAAATATAATGCAGATAGGAATATAGGTAGGAATGGCACCTCAATATCGATAATATAATATTAGGTATGTTTATATTGATCGATAAGATAATTAAACATAAGTTAATAAAACAGCGGAAAATCTCCATGCTTATTAATTTTGTAAAAAGTTTAACATTTATCTTGCTTCAATATATGATTCCGGGATAATCCCGGGTCCCGGCTAACATTTTTTGTTGCCGGGACGTAGCCTAGAATTCCGAGATGATCCCGGCGAATCCGAGACAGGTGGCAACCCTATATTCTTCAGAAATTTCAAATTTTCTTAAGCTTAATGTGGTGCTTCTAATCAACATCTTAATGCAGTAAAAAAAACAAAAAAATTATAATTTAGTTTAGCTAAAAATGGAAAAATACACCACATTTAACATTAAAATTTAATATTAAAAAAGAAAGCTAAAAACCAATGTCTTCGACCAACCCACCTTTTGACATATCTCCAGGGCCGTGTCTACCGGCCGGCAATTTCGTGCCCTGCATGAAGGCGCCATGCCACAGGGGCGTCAAAACCCAAAATCACCAAATTAAAAAAAAAATAATCGGATGTCATATACTGCCCTACTAAGCGCAAAGGTGGGAACTACACTTTTCGAGAAAATGGGACGATAGTCCCAAGGTGAAACTATGGCTTAACATACGTCTATTACAAGAGTTTTAAAGGGATTTCTTGCTGGCAAATGGTTATTTTCTTGTATTATTTTTAAGGCTATCTATAAAATTTGAATAAAATGCTAAGGCGTTGAAACCCAAAAACGCAAATATATTAGAAACTGACTGCTCCTTTTTCCAGTAAATTATGGAAAAAAAACAAAGAGAAATAAAAGTTCCTTGCAAAATTAATAAATTTACATACCCTGAGAGATATTATCAGAAATTAGCATTTATTTTGTATTTTATTTGTATATTCAATATAAAGTTACAATAAATCATCCAAATCTTCAAAGTCTGTAGAGCACTCACAGTTAATGTGTCAGGGTCAATATTTTTTTAATCAGAATTAATAGATGATTTCTATATTAGAATTAATTAATGCAAATGGAAAACACACATAAGTATACGAAACGCACATGTAACATAAATTTTTATTGTAAGTAACCAACAGCAGCACTCCTAGGTGTCTAGGAGGACTCCATGTTATGTAGTTAATAATTGAGAATTAACATAAGTTATACCACTCACGTACATTAGGATGACATAACTACTAATGCACCGTTTTATTTACATCCTTAAGTTGGTTCCTTGTTCTTTGTACAAAAATAAGAATTATGTTCTTTTCAGTTTTACAAAACAATGTATTAAACAGAAATTTTGATAAAACGTACCTGTTTAGTTTCTGTTTTTAAATATCGGTGTCTCGAATGGACCCATTGAACTGCATAACAAACTGGAAGGGTAGCGAAATGAGCGACAGCTGAGGCAAATTTTTCAGTAGAAAGAGACGGAACATAAAAGGGGTTGTTGTCTCTTTCTTACGCGTTAGTTTCAACGCTGAATAGATTTGTAATTGTGTTAAAACTTTATTTATTATTAACTTGGGGATATTTATTAATAAAATCGTGGTTTTAGCTTATTACTAACAACTTAAACTACAAATACCTTTACCTAAACGTATATTTTTAAACCTCTTTCTTTTGAAAAATGGAAAAAAATAAAGATAGCATACTGTATTAAGTGAAAGTATTTTTTTAATTATATATTGTATGATTTTTAATGAAAACATAATTACTTTTTTGTTTATCACTGATTTTATTACAGAAGTAATTTGTAAGTTACATTTTTTGAATAAAAAATAAAAGAAGTTAACGACAAAAAATATTATTTATTAAGTTACAGTAAATTAACAATTTAAAAAAAATAACTTTGTGAATTTTTGCCTTATACTGGCCGATGTTCCTAGTATTTTTAAATTTGCTAGCTTAGAATAATGATGCATTCTACACTTGGTAAAAAGTTCAATAATTTTTCTAACTAACTGAATTTCATGGGACTCCTCTGATAAAAACTCCCGAGTTACTGAATGCAGAGGTCAAAATTGATTTTTTCTTTGGGAAAAATATTTAACGGCTGTATTACTAAGTTTCCTTTTTTAAATTAAAAATTGCCACATAAAACCTTGAACAAAATATTGAAACTGCTTCTCGGTAAAGGTAATAATGTCATATACTATTTTTGAAGCATATAATAATCCACCCCGTGTTACACTGTTAAGCCGCGTACAGACCAAGTCCCAATCCAAACCAACGCCAACTCCAACGAATGTGCCGTTGGCGTTGGGATTGGAAACGATTGGAAAGCATTTTACGATGTCGTCCACACCGCGTTTGTAGTTTCGAATTGGATACCGTTGGATACGGTTCGGTCATTTTCTACGGATAGAGATATTTTAATATGACATCTAGTGATGATGAGTCATTATGTGCCGCATTTTTAATTGTAAGTTCTTTACTTAACAATAAGAAAAAGAAACGTCAACCTAGACGCTGGTGGATGACACCATATAAAAACAGAAAAGTATTAATAACACAAGTAAGTTTCTGGAGGAATTTCGGAGTGAACACAGTGATCATTTCAGAACCTTCTCTCTATTTTTTTCTTTATTTCAGCAACCTTGCACCTTGCACCTAAATTCAGTAACAATGCTTTGCCAAATATCTTTCATTTTGGAGAGTATATAATTTATATTGCTAGGATCCCATAATATAGGGTTATCCCGGTATAGTTCAATTAGTTTAAGGCTAAATCATCTGTCCATTTCATATCAAAAGGCGAAATAAACAAAATATTTGTCAAAAACAAAACGCACAGACCCGAGGAATACTTCACAATGACTGAAAACATCCAAATATTCCAAATCTCGTCCACACCAAATCAAACATCTCTTTGAAGTACCGCTCAACGACCGAACGCAAGCCAACGCCAACGGTCGCCTTGGAAACCATTGGAATGCGTTGGAATATGTTCGCCAACGCCGTACACACCAATTTACATGCTTCCGAATTTCTAGTCACATGTGCCTTGGTGTGCGTTGGAACTTCGGTCTGTACGCGGCTTTAGTAAATTTCTTAAAATCTTCTTTAGGACTACTATACTCATGGTCATGGTCATTCGTGTTCTCTGATATATTTGGAATGGCATCAGCTTTAGAATTCTTTTGGTAGATCCTGCTCTTTCTATAAACTCTGATGATATAAAATGTTCCGAACAAAGTTTACTTGATCTGGAGGTTTTCCATCTTCTCGGCGAATAGCTTTTATCCAACACCCAAGAATTTCAGGTCTTTTAAATGGAAAACTAAAATATATATAGATATATAGTATATATTATATATAGATGGAAATGTTATTACTAAATAGGTGCTTGACATTTATAATAGTATATTTTCAGTCATATAGAAATAGTAAGGTTAAGTATGTTTTGATAGTTTAAATAAAAATAAACCTTATTTATTACTTACCCATGAAAATAAATTGCCTTTTTTGGGTTATATTCATTAGAACAGTTATAGGCGGCACAAAAATTAACCATTCTGAACAAAGTTTGAAGTTGTGGCAACCAAAACAAAAAAGTTTGCTAAGTACCTGGATACTCGCCAGATAATTTCACTCAAAAATCAAAATTGAAGCACTCCAACAACTAAAATTATACCTAAAGAACTTTCCTAATGTCTTTTAGAAAACGTTTTAGTAAAATAAAAGCAAAACACCCACAAATTTCCACTAATCATGTAATTATACGAATTAGTTCTTAAAAGCTGTCATTAATGTATACGTGCGTGACAGAGATGGCATCCCCTTTTATTAGCCACCTCACTCTACTGCGAAATGTGCCTCAAAAATCCATATTTGCGACACGGCCCATTCCAGTTCGTAGATGGAGTTCAATGAATGGACCAGAACATAATACCATCGAACAGATTTTTTTTCATCTTCTGACAGCCCCCGAAGACCGAAGTCCAAGTACTATGTACCGTGGGTGGACTAGGGGATCGACTCACACATCCAGAGGTGGAAACATCCGTAGGGATTGCGCCAGCCCTTTAAGAGGATGTGTGGGGTGGTACCACCTTGGTCGAGGAAGAATTCCGCTACCACCTTCCTTGTTTAGTGCGAGACACGGCATTCCCTGGCGGTCACCCATCCAAGTAATAACAATAACCGTGCCGAGCGTAGCTTAACTTCGGTGATCGAACGCAGTGGCTCGACCACCAAAGTTAAACGTCGCCTTTGTTATTTAGTTATAATATATTTTTTAAATAATTGTTAGTATGTAAGTATATTTTTATAATCAATATGGAATTATCTGATATAATCACAAATATCCAAGTGCTTTTTTAAAAAAAATTGAAAATTTAAGTTTTTGTTATAATATACTTAGAAGTTCAGTTTGCAAAACTTGAACAGCCAGATTCTCCAACTCTAGGCCGGTCACAAGCAAAAACAGCCACAAGGCAAAGTCACAGCCAAAGATTTTACACGGACGAGTGTATAAGAATAAGACAAATAAGTTTTCTATTATAAATTTGTTTCTAAGTTTTTTTCGTAAATTTATAAAGAAGGGCAATTTTAGTACGTGCTTTCCACAATAATAGAACTACCTAAATTTATTTTAGCAACACGTTCGAAAATAAAATCATTTGGAAATGTAATGTAATGGTAACAAAACAAATCGCTGAAATAGTAGTATAACTCATGTGTTTAATAACGACTTATTAACAATGACAGGACAAAAATCTGTCAAAATCAAACTGATCAACTACAAGATCTTTATTTAAACCAATACTAAATCTTAAACCTTTTTAGTGAAACATTTATGTCAATAGCAATGAATTAGTTTTATTTTAACACTAAATAATTTCAAAATAAATTGCATTTTTAATAAATTACTATTCCAAAACCACGGATTTTGTGGGTTGGTTCTCTATTGCAAAAGAGTAACCTTAGTGTGTATCTGAACGTAGGGGAAGTTTTATGTTAATTTTTAAGCAAAATATAAAATTTCTATTGATTTTTCCAAAGAAATTTTTGTTGGGAAGTGTACTGGAACCTAAATATAACTACCTAATCAGCAGCATTTCTAAGATACTCTGAGATAATTTTGTATGTGTTAATTAAATGGCATAATAGATTTTGAATGCCTATCACACACATCCTTTCATCAGATAAGTTTGTTTTATGTATAATGGATTGAAAACTTTAAACAGCATATTTGTCGAAATTTTAATGCCCTGGCGTTACTTATTGCAATCCCGCAGTGTTTTAAATCCCGCAGGGCATTTGCGGGATTGGTTCTAAGCCCGCGGGATTCCGCATAGGTTTTTTAATTTAATAACATTCGATAAATTAATGTTTATTTAATAAATTTAAACCAACTTTAATTTTTTATTATAAAAATCAACTAATAACCGTATTTCAGTTAAAACAATTATATAATTTGAAGTCTAGAATCTCTTAACTATACTACTAGGACTATAAATGAATCAAATTTATTCTTAATTAAAGTATCAAATAACTTTGGGCAAATGAACTTCCAGTGTTTATACGCGGGATCCCGCATAGGTTTTTTAATTTTATAAAATTGGATAAATTAACCTTTATTTAATTAATTTATTAAACCAACTTTAATTTTTTATTATAAAAATCAAAAATTAACAGTATGTCAGTCAAAAAATTATGTAATTTAAAGTCTAGCCTCTCTTAACTATACTACTATGACTATAGATCAGTCAAATTTCTTATCAATTAAAGTAACAAGTAACTTTGGGCAAAAGAACTTCACATGTTGATACGCGGGATCCCGCATAGGTTTTTAATTTTATAAAATTCGATAAATTAACGTTTATTTAATTAATTATTAAGCCAACTTTAATTTTTTATTATAAAAATCAAAAATTAACAGTATGTCAGTCAAAAAAGTATGTAATTTAAAGTCTAGCCTCTCTTAACTATACTACTATGACTATAAATCAGTCAAATTTCTTATCAATTAAAGTCGGTAACAAGTAACTTTGGGCAAAAGAACTTCAAATGTTTATACGCGGGATGCCGCATAGGTTTTTTAATTTTATAAAATTCGATAAATTAACGTTTATTTAACTAATTATTATTAAACCAAATTTAATTTTTTAATATAAATATCAAAAATTAACAGTATTTCAGTCAACAAAATTATGTAATTTGAAGTCTAGCCTCTCTTAACTATACTACTAGGACTATAAATCAGTCAAATTTCTTATCGATTAAATTAACAAGTAACTTTATGCAAATGATCTTTAAATGTTTATTATTTTTCTACGTGAGATAATAAGTCTTACTAGTTTTTATAGTAAATCACATTAGCTTGATTGTAAGGTAAGTAAGATACTTATAATCATGATAAAATTTTAAACTTTCTGAATATATTATATCGAAATTTAATTTATTTGTATTTCACTAATGGTGATTTTTGTTTGGAGAGGGTTTAAGAGGCAACGGGATGGGAAAGAATATCAGATTGCAATTAAAAAAATTAGCATCGGCGAGCTTTCTTAATGTATAATATGGTGTCTAAATATAAATTAAAAGAATTAAAATAAACAAATATTGAATTGATGTAGCCTTTACTTGATGAAAATCCATTATAAAACTATTTAAAAATAACAACAAACGTGTTTAAATCTTCACAAAATTTTTATTCTTAAAACATGACAATTGTTTCGACACACAGTGTATTCGTCGGATGGTTGGATTTTATACCAACCATCCGACGAAGACACTGTGTGTTGAAATAATTGTCAAGTTTTAAGAATAAAAATTTAGTGAAACATATCTGTTGTTATTTTTAAATAGTTTTAAAATAAACAAGTTTATTTAGATGACCATGACAAAATGTGACATTTTAAAAATATTATGATGACTTTTCCGTATTACCTGTTTACCTGTTTTCAAGTTAAATCAAAAAGCACACTTCTTAAGCTTTTTATTGGTTAAATGCATATAGCCTTTTTGAGGTAAACATATGGGTTATTGATGAGTCGAATGACTCTCTTTCGGATAGAATTAATGATCGCCCCCCAGATCGTGGGAACCAGTATTCTAGGTTAGGTCTTATTTGAGAAACATAGAGAGTGTACACTAAATAAAAAACTCCACTTGTGTCAAGATATTCAGTGACAAATTGAGAGAAATAAAAGCAAAGACATTGAATTAACATAATTGCTTCTCCCATAAGAATATGAAGGTCCTTGAAGTATTTAACAAATTCTCTTGAATAACTATTACTTTAAGACAAGAATATTTTTCTTAACACATGAATCCTTGTATCAAATATATATTTACAAAGACTCAATGTTTACAAGTTACTGCGAATTTGGCTGAAGACCGTGTGCTCTACGTCCTTCCTAGGTATCAGGTATCACCGTTCTGGATAATTCGCGAAGAGTTTTTAACAAAGCCACGCACCAGGGTTGCCAGACGTACGATAATTATCGTACATATACGATAAACGATAACAAATCGTTATCGTGCGCACTTTGTACGATAATTTTCAAGTTTGCGTATATGCCCAATTCTTGGAAACAAAACAAGAAAAATTCTACGTCACGACTCGAGCGTCGGGCGTTAATCGCTGACGTGACGTATGCTACTGCATAGTCATAGTAGTTTAGGTTTACGTGTTGACTCTAATTAGATTCGTTGATTCGTTAATTTGTAAGTTTATTAGGTTTTTGAGTTATGTTATTCTTTATATTGTTATTGTTCGCTAATTTTAAATTTTATTCCATGAAGTTTATGAATATTAACAACTGCATTTTATTATTTTATTATTGTAATTAAGCAAAATCAATTTGAATACACTCTCGTGACGTCATCGAGCCAACTATGGATCAACAATATCAGGAAATTTACATATTATTTGATATTTATAATAATACATACAGGTATTCCATGAATTAAGGATAATTTTCCACAAAAAACGATAAAAGATCTGTGTTTTGCTCTTAGCGGTAATTATAGCAGTTCACCAGTTACTGGAAGACTGGAACCTAGGCCACTTAGTAGCGAAATTCGAAGGTACGTATAATTTATTTCTGCATTATTTCAGTTCATATTATCTGTGATGGAGCTAAAATTAGTAGGTATACGGTCGGTAAATTCAAAAATTATCGATCCAATTACTGTGTTATTTTAGCCCTTTTAAGAACGCAGGCAAAGGGGCGTAGACAAAAAATTAAAAACTCAAAAAATGTTGTCATGGTTTTTATTAGGAAGTATAATATTTTTGTTTAAGCGTTAATCACTCTCCTGTATAAAGCGCGCGGTTGTGAAAATGGCGTCCGTCTTTTAGGGTCCGTCGTCGTGACAAAATAATTATCTTATAAAAAGTTCTGTTGTCCTTAAAACTAAAACCAGTTACTTGTTTGAAGATCCGCCTTGTGCTTAAAATAAGTAGTAGTTTAAGTTTATAAATCTTTGTTAGAGGCTCTCCCACTTTTGCAGTAAAGACCGTGATTTTTGTTAAAGACACTAATCTTTCTAAACAAGCTGTCAGAGTCTGCTTGCACACAATTAGGAGTGTACTTAACCAAAATCAATTAAGTAATCAAAATCATTTAATAGTAATAGTAATAAATAATTGCTATTATACCAAATTAAATTATTTGATTAGTTATTTACATCATTATTTAAGAGAAGAAATTAAATGGTTTGCCGTTATTAAAATTGATTCGCAGCAAAAAATAGCCATTAAATCATTTGAACAGCATACAAAGATTTTGCTTGCAATAAATAAAAATCAGGCTGCAACCCTTATTCTGCAAAAAATGCTACAAACTGTCAAGAATTTAACCGATATCAGTCCGCCTGTATCATCATGTGTTCGCTTAATTAACAGTCGAGCTGCGAAATGATTACTTGGTCAGCAAGATTTTACAATTGATCAGTAGAAAAAAACATGTCTAGAAGCAGTTTACTTGAGAGGTTTGCATATTAAAATAATGGTTATCAATATAAATCATTGGATTGCGTTTGTTTTGAATAATCGGCAAAGTTCGTTATTGTGGGCGGAGCGAAAGCACTTCGCGTGATACGAGTAGCTAACTGCGTGCGCGTGTTTTCATTCGGTGCTCATTATGTTTTGTTTGTTGTCCAGAAAATCTAGGGAACGGTGGATCGGAGGGTACCCTAAGGTCGGAACTGGGTTAGCACCTGGTTAGGGGCCCTGACCAGTCTCTTTCCTCGCAGGCGAAGAGGGATCGGTGCAAAAAAAATTCACTATTGTTCCTTCCTCTGCGCATGCGGAAGCCCGGGATAAAAAGTTGCACCCATCCCCTAGACTCTTGTGTAGCAGTCAAGTTGCCGTGTTATTAACGTGTTTGATAGTGATTTTTATTCGTTTTGGTGACCAAAATTAAATATTTTGCTTACCCACTGATTGCTTACTAATATCTGATTAAAAGTGGGTCGCTCATAACAGCTTATATATTTAATTGGCGTACCAAAATAATTTAGAGCACTCTAGTATGACATTAATTACTGACTGATTCAGAAATGTTTGCTGTCCATAAATTGCTAACCAACTAGCCATTTTGGCTGGCCGATTACATTTTTCTGTTCACAAAAATAAGAATATTTTGCTAACCATTTAAATGATACCCATTATTTAATACATCGGGTTCTTTTAGGTATTTTACTTGCGTCAGATATTAAGTTAAGCCAAATTGCACAGTGGTTCGTATAAAATTATCGTGTAACAACTAATTAATATTTTTAGAATAAAACTTAGATGAGCCAAAGCTGTTGGTCTATTTAACAGAGGAGCAGATTACTTCGCTAACGTCTGGGAATTTTGGAGATATCACTAGATTAAAGATTGGTATCGATATTAGATTTGTTCCCACAATCGGGTTTCGATCAGAAATCGAGTTGCCCAGATAAATATTACATGTTGCACAGCGACAGGATTTTAGTGTATGATGTAACTGACTGATTGTTTCTGACAAAAGTGTCCGCATTGCTTGTAGGAACAGACATAATTTGAAAAAAGATGTAAGTATGCATAAAAATAATGTTATTTTTGTTTAAATTGGTTATTTTGTCACGTAATAGTTAATAGTAGTAGTAATCACATTTTCAGATTTTTATAATAAATTTTTATACATCAAATTAACAGTCTATAATTTTTAGGGGGCTGGAACTTATACTGTGAATTATTCATATGTGGAATTTTTTGTCCACTGGTGAACCTACTTGAAGGTGACTTGTGCAACTGAAGGCGAAACGTTTGAAAATTTCTACATTCGGACCAAAGTACCAATCATTTAAATCAAATCCGAGACGGTCTTCAACGAAGAAACCAAGGATCTATCAGCAAATATAATTTAGTTTATGTTATAAACTTTACAATTTTGCTTGGAAATAATTTTATTTGCCTTCAAGCATGAGGCTTTTAAAGCAAGAAACCACAATCTTCAAAAAAAAAATAGGGAAATTTCAACTAAGAAATCAGCCATTTCATTTAAATTTCTGTATTAAAAATTGAAGGTACTCAAAATTGTACTCTTTAATTAAGAACCTACACTCTTAAGATAATTAATTATTATTTTCAATTATGTCTATTCATTTCTTAGGCTAAGAAAATTGAGAAATCTTGTATTTTGGGAACAGACCGTTACTCTTAGGCCAAATGCATATTTCATTTATTCAAAATCATGTAATGGTTTGATAACAAGAGAATAAATGAAAAATTTTAAGAGAATATTCATTTGGCCATTTTCAAAGTCGCGGTTTCACTGAGTGAAATGCAAATGCGTCTCAACCAAGGTATCCTTTTTTCAGTGTATAAGTTGGAAGGAAAAACATTTGTCTTCAAACGTCAATAAACCTGACATTTTTCTACTAATTTTTTGACGTCAGGGTTTGGCTTTTTTGTCAGTAGGCGGTTGCTATTGGCAGCGGAAGTAAAAGTACTTTTTCTGCCGCTGACAGAGGAAGTAAACGTATGACTGTGTTCTCATCAATAAATGTGTGTTGAATAATACAAGAAAGTTATAAAAAACAAAAAAAAACAAATAAAAATAAATAAAATAAATTCTGAGTTTAACATTTTAATTTGGAGAAAGTGTGGTTTTAAAAAATGGTATTGTTAAAAGAGTAACAATTAAAGAAAGTTGCTCGCAATAATATACACTGATACTTGTCAAATCGAATGACGCGTCGGTATTAAACAATGCAATAATAAATCCATAGCAACGCTAGGCCCACTCGAAACTCAACATCTCTAAATGAAAAAATTAAAAAAAAAATATATCTTTATTTTTCTATATTTAAACGCCGTTTGAACAAAAAATAGTATGTTTTATTCGTAGTAATTTTTACAGGGTAAAAACTTTTCATTTAAATCATGTTCAGGCACACCGTGTATAGGGTTGGTTTAGATAAAACAGGAAACAGATGTCGTTGAGTAAATTTAAAATGTAAATATCAAAAATCTTTGTTTACATTTTATAAATCACAAAAGTTGCTCAAAATTGTTACCGTTTTCTCTAACACAAAACTCGCACATTCTACTTATTCGTCGCATGGCATTTAATATTATGATCGATCGCCTCAGAAAATTTTGAAATTCGAGTGCAATGGCTTCACACAGTTCTTCTATAGCGTGATGTCGAGACTTGTAAACTTTATTTTTAAATAACCCCACAAAAAAAGTCAAGGACGGAAAAATCAGGTGATCGTGGTGGCCATCTTACAGGTCCGGTGGTTCCTATCCATTTTTCAGGAAAATTATTTTCTAAAAAAGGGCCTATTATTCCGGCATTATGGACAGGAGCAGGTCCTGTTGGAAATAAATATTGTTTAAGTAAGCCAAAGGAACACCCAAATAAATCTTCCAAAATTCACTTTGGCTTGAGTTTGCTGCAAAAACCAATTGCAAAAAATGAGGCGACGTTCAGCATCCCCAGGATGTAAATGCTGAATGATTTGGACTTTATATGGTCTAAATTATATTTGTGTAATATAATTTGTGCTCGAGCCTTGTTCACTCCAACTTCTATCTCAATAGCCCTACACGAAGTAGAAGGTGTTATTTCTAGACAGCCTATAACATTAACCTCGTCGATTTCTCGATTTTCCTTATAGGATTTTCATCTTGGCTGCATAAACGAACCATACATAACAATTTTTTTTAATTCTAGAAAATATATGGGGAAAAGGTTGCCTTCTGTCTAGATATCTAGAATGAATATAGAAAAAAAGCCAAAGATAAATTTATAATGGTTAATGGAATCGTACTACCTGTTAAAATATAGTTCGGCGGCACCAGTCGAATCTGCATAAAAACACAGTAATAAATAACAAGTAGGGATTTTGAGAGCAAAAATTTTTTAAAATTAACTCTTACAAATTTTTACAAGCGGTCTGACTAGTAGTCATGAAAGGATACTATTATATTCATTTGTTTCAAATCATTATATCATGGCCTACTATGAAATATTATAACCCTTTTTTTTAATTGTAAAATTCGGAAGTTATTCCAAAAGATATATACCTACCAACAATTATATATTTTTGAAAAGTTTATGAAAAAAGCAATTGAATGAAAACAAAATAATTCGTTCCTTCTAGAAAAATAGGTTTCGCGAAAAAGCAGCACAGTACTGCGAAAACTGCAGCTCCCTATCTTTAAAGATAACCGAGATATCCTACAAAAGTGTCGAAAACTGGACACCTTGTATATGCTACCTTACGTTTATTATTCAGATTATATGTCCTCATGAAGCAGAACCTTTTAGGAAGAATTACTTTCTTTCGTAAAATCGAAAATAAAATAATTTCCCATTTGTTAAGACCTTTCCAGGACGCGCCGCCGCGCAGGTAGTTATGTATTTGTGTGATAATAGTATATTATTTAACGAGCGGTAATGTAGGTCATAACTCACGCAGATGAAGTTTCCAGCACGAGCCGCAGGCGAGTGCTGCAATTCCTCAAGTGAGTTATGACCATTACCGCAAGTTGAATACTATACTTTATCTACGACTATAACAATAAATACTAAGATACAAGTACCTACAGAGAAAGAACACAATTCTGTATGGTTACATTAGCTACTTGTCTTGTTTCTGGAGGTGTACATAATAATTCATCTTCACTATCTGAATTCATCTTTTTTAGCACAAAATTTACAATAATTAGGTATTAACTTAATTTGAAAACGTCAAAATTATTCGAGTGACATTACTTCCCTCAATAACAATAATGGACTGTTTCTTTTTGGGCCAATCGGCTTGTACAGAGCCACCTTGATATTCGGTTCGTAAATCTTTTCCGATTTATTATAGTGAGTTATAGCAGTGAGTTATTATAACTCATGTTGTTTGTTTATAGATACTATTAATTGTTCAAAAGTAGTTGAATAATAATTAATATATAATTTAATAGGAGTAGATAAAATATAATTATACGTATTAAAATACCTATAAGAAGTATCAAAAATAAGAGAATAATATAAACATACAAATGTTTTTACTTTCGTCCAGTGTGTAAAATTGTTGTCTAAAAAGCAACACGTTGTGCATATTTTATACATATTATTGAAACATAAATTTCATTAAAATTTAAAAAAACAAGTTTGAGTTTAAAACACGTTAGTTGGTGTATAATTTATCTGAATTATCTGAGTATCCTTTTTTGGTCTATAACATAGGTTAACAACATAATAAATATCAAAACGTGATTTTTTCTTAGAGTTTTGTCAGTTAAATATTTTACAATTAAAGACATTGTTGCTACACAGTTCTGTTAGTAAAAAAAATGTCAGGGAAGCAAAAACACAACGTTTCACTTGCGGTATTTGCGGTGTAAATTGCCAGCATACAAAGCCTCTTGAGAAAATCAAGTATCCATCATCATTGACCATTCTGCTGAAGTCGAACTAGGATTTTCACCTTCTATTAAGGACAATTTCTAGAAGAAAAGTGTTGACACTTTGCAATAGCTTCTTTAGCACAAATGTTTAAATTGTCAATTCCTTCCCTAAATGAAAGTATTGATTTCTTTTTACAATACCTGGGACCTGGATGAAGAGCTCTTTTGTTCCTAGGCTGGTATTGCTTAACCTAATTATCGCAAGTTATGCCGCAAAAAAAACCTCTTCATGAAAACATTATCGGGTAGTTTTACTATCGCAAAAACCGATCTTATTTGAAAACAGTGTTTAAATAGACAAGTGTAGGCAAGAATACAATTGTTTAGCAAAATACAGGATTTATTTGCACGGGACATATTTTATTAGTAGCTTTCTGGAGTCAAAATGGACCGATTTAGACCAACTTGCCTTAGTGCAATATTGCTTCATTAAAAAGTTATAGGCCCTCGAACTTTACGTTTTGAAATTAAATTGCTTATTTTTTAAGCTTTTGCATTTGTACTTGCTATAAGTAAGTTTATGGGGTAGTCAAATGAGAATAATGGGGTTATTATTTTTTAAACAGGAAGGGTGCTGACAATACCTGACATACTTTTGTTTTATCCGGTAAGATTTAAAAAAATAAGTAAGCTAGAAAGTTACATTTAAATTCAAATTTCTCTTAAACGGCGTATTAGTAGTAATTTAGTAGTTATTAGTAGTTATTAAAAAAATACCTTTTTTAAAACAAACTAAAACAAAAAAATCCCAGGAAAAACAAAACTATGTGTAAGCTGTTGCCAGCGCCCTCCATGTTTTTCACCAAAAATAACCTAATGAAGTGAATAAAAAAGCTTAGACAACGAGCAATATGACGTAAAAAATGAAAGATAAAACTAAGACAAGTTGTTCTAAATTGGTCTGTTGTGACTCCAGGAATGTCCTGTTTATTTTCGGACAACTTGTATTATGCAAAACAATTGTATTCTTACCTACACTGTTCAATTTAAAGGCGGTTTTCAAATAAGATCTGTTGTTGCGATAGAAAACGGGTCGATAATGTTCGTATGATGAGTTACATAACTAATTTTTTCTGCGCGGAGTATCTTAAGGGGTTATATACAGCTAGGAGGCCGAAAAAAAGCGATTTTTCAAGAATTGTTCCTGAGAAGACGGTTAAATTCAGTAATGTAAAAATTTGTACACGTATTATGGTAACGTTTAACTGTATTTTAAGATTTTTGTATTTGTAAAAATAAATTATGGAAAGCTGCTATAGCTGATCTCCAGGAGGTCCTCTCAAAAAAGGCATCTTGCGGTGACCACGATATCTCTAGACTAGATCATCTAAAATGAAAAAACCAAACGGATTTCATTAAAGTAATGTATAATCCTCTAATTAATCGAAGGAATAAGCAAAATAAAATTTTTTGACAAAATGGCGGCTTCTCAAACAAAAAAAAACGGTTTTTGATCAAAATTTTGACCTTAAATTGTTTATACAAAAGCAAATATTTATCGGTGAGATAAAACCTTCGATTAATTGCTAAAAAATATACTTAAGAAGCTTGTGGTAAAATTTGAGACTGATCGGTTCAGTCGTTTCCGAGAAATCTTGGTCACCGACTTTAAGAACACAGTTTTGAGAAAAACGCGTTTAAAGTTTCAAAAGCACTTTACATAGCGTGCAATCGCTCTGACACGTCTTTACAAATATGCGTGTAACTTCGAAAATTGTCGCCGGATTGCCTTGAAATTTTCTGTGTGTGTGCTTGAATATATGTACATTACGAAAATGACATTAAAAAAAATCGATTTTGTGAAAATTCTAACTGTATGTAACCCCTTAAGGTAATTTGATAAAGCAATACCAGCCTAGGATCAAAAAAGCTCTTGACCCAGGTACTGTAAAAAGACGTCAATACTTCCAGTTAGAGGAGCAATTGGGAAGTTCAAGATTTGTTTTAAAGATGCTATTGCAAAAGGGTCAAGACTTTTCTTGTCGAAATTTCCCCCGGTAAAGGTGAAAACCGACTTCAACACAGTGGTCAGTGATGATGGATACCTGGTCTTCTCAAAAGGTTTTGCATGC
Source organism: Philopedon plagiatum (assembly GCA_963971165.1). Classification (NCBI taxonomy): domain Eukaryota; kingdom Metazoa; phylum Arthropoda; class Insecta; order Coleoptera; family Curculionidae; genus Philopedon; species Philopedon plagiatum. Next base: position 64,214,371 of record OZ020194.1, read on the forward strand.
TGGCAATTTACGCCGAAAATGCTACAATTGTTGTTACGTTGGGTGTTTTGCTCCTAATATTATTTTTAACAAATAGCCGTTTGTTGCAATATGGGGCAATACAGTAATGTAAGGATTTATAACCGGCAAAATTTAAAGAAACCAATACCTATATTAATTTTTGCAAATTTATCAAGAAATAACGGTCTAATTTGACAACCAAAAGTTTTAAACTAACAAGTGTACGAACAAGACAACCAAGTTTTATACTATGAACTTTTTTCTGAGATTTTTTTCAAATTTATAAAGAAAAGGACAATTTTAGTACGTACTCCACAGTAATATAACTAAATTCATTCTAGCAACACGTTCTAAGATGAAAATCATTTGGAAACCAAGCAAATTGCCGATATATTAGAATAACTCTAGTGACAGAACAAAAACTTGTCAAAACCTAACTGATCAACTACAAGATCTTAGTTTAAACCAGTACTAAATCTTAAACCTTCTTAGTGAATCTGAATGTAACTAGATCTTAATTTAAACCAGTACTTAATCTTAAACCTTCTTAGCGAATCTGAACTTAAGTGTTTAGGTATGTTTTTTTCTCATTGACACAACTAAGTCAATTTTTGTAACACTCACAAAAACTACCGTAAAATGGGGTGAATAGGGTCTCGGGGGTGAATAGGGTCAAAAGTGTGTTCGTTACCTAAATCCAGTTTAAAAATAAAATACGCGAATGATGCCGATTTTCGACCATGGCTTTTACATGTTGACACTTGCCAACACCGGACGTGATATTTATGTGTGCTGTTAAACAACCTGTAGCGGCGTGTTAGCCACGATAATATTCGTTATATTTAGCGGCAAAAAAGTTATCCCGTAAACTTGTCTCGTCTTTTTGATAAAATTAACGGACAAAGCTTTTTGTGTTTGTGTAACTTAAAGGTAAGTGTCCCAGCAACAAAGTTATATAATTAGTGTTTTATTATGTTACCTGGTGTTTGTGTTAAACCGATTTTTTTTTTTTGGGCGAAAATTTGATATAGTTTATTGGCCATTACTGTATTGTAACACACTTGATTCGTAAGAGAGGTACGTTTAGAAACCTATTTGTACTTTATTTACCTATTTAACCTATTTTTTACAATAATATTTTTGGCATTTTTAGCAGACAAGATAAATACCAACAGCCAGATTCTCCAATGCTAGTCCGGTCTAATTTGACAATCAAAAGTTTTAAACTGAAAAGTGTAAGAATAAGACAACTAAGTTTTATTCTAGGAACTTATTTCTGAGCTTTTTCGCAAATTTATCAGGAAAAGTACAATTTTATTACGTACTTTCAACAATAATAGAACTAAATTCATTACGGCAACTCGTTCCAAGATGAAAATCATTTGGAAACCAAGTAAAGCGCTGAAATATCACAATAATTCATAAGTTTTTAATGACAAGGATAGGACAAAAACCTGTCAAAACATAACTGATCAACTATAAGATCTTAATTTAAACCCGTACTAAATCTTAAACTTTCTTAGTGAATATGGACGAAATATTTTTTGTAAAGATTAATATATAACTTTTGTTACCTATGTTTGCAAAAAAAGCCAAAAATTGTCTTTTTAAAACAGTTTAGCAGACCCTTCTTAACCCAGTAGCGGTTTAATCGTATTTTAGATTAATTTTTACTGGGTGGCCCTATTGACCCCGACTTTGGGGTGAATAGGGTCAGGGCATAAAAAAATATATATATGCTGACTCCTACTGAATTTCTTAAATCTTATATGGTAGTTCTCTTGTACAAGTAGGGACTCATAATAGTAACCTATGTCCAAATTTTTCCGGACAACGGTTTCAAAGTTATCGAGGTTTAAAGTTGAAAATTGACCCTATTCACCCCATTTTACGGTACTAAACCTAACTAAACCCAATACAAGAAGTCATTTGGTGAACAAATAAACAAGATCAATGAAACAAAATTTTTGTATTAAGTGCAAATTTGCACTTAATACAAAAATTTTGTTTCATTCATACTTAAAAAGTACACACAGCCTTCACACTTTCCTTAAATAAACTTAAGACTTAAAAATAATAAAATAAGACAGTGTTTGTAAACACCTACAAACACTATTACAATCAAGAGTTGCTGGACTAGACAACTAGAATGAATAAATTCAAAACCAGTCTCAAGCTTGGCGAGTTAGGTGGTATATTCTTCGCTAGAATATTATAGCTTCTAATCTGTTTATACACACACCTTTCTTCTAGAATTATAAAGATACCCGAAAGTAGTTGACGTATCATTTTTAACTAATTTTATTAGCACATAAAAACAAACAAGTTTCTAGATTTACAGGAATTAAAAAGGCGCATAATTGTGGTTGACCTTTGTCACCATTGCCTTTTGTGGGCTAATTGCCTGATATAATCGATCTTTTAGTAAGACTTATAATAATCCCTTTATTAGCTAGTATCATGGAAGACTCTTCCTGGGTATAGAATAATAACTCCGATATATATAATATATTTGGTTCATCTCCAAAAAGTTAGCTAGAAGTGCTTTTAGAATTTTAGGATGGCCCTTTCCTTGTATTCTTTCTAAATTCACACACAGACAGATTTCAATAGCATGGAATGCCAGATAAAGTTCAAATTCTTAATTTTTGGAGTTTAATGCAGAAATGGGTGACAAAGAGGGCATTTGATTTAGTCATCAAAGGATACAAATAAATCCAAAACTAGTGTCATTTTACAGGGTGAGTTTTTTAAAATGTTAAGTTACAAGGCGATATCTCGAAAACGGTTTATAATATTTTCATGAAACTTTGGTGAGTTAATAGGGAGATGGGAGAAATATTTAAACATATTTTTGACATTTACCCCCTCAATCTATTTTCATAGATGGCGGGAGTAACTTTGAAATTTCAAATGGGATGTACTTTTGTTGATAAAATTCGAATACGTAAAAGACTACGTATGTGTACAATTTTTTTTTTTGATTTGCTCTTTCGTTTACGGAATTATGATTTACTAGGTGCTTCAGAATGTTTGAGAAGTTGTTTGAAATGTCCCCCTTCACATAGGCAGTCAAGTTTAAGAGTGTTTACGCCCAGACCCTATTCAGTATATGACCAATTTTATTTGGGGGTGCTAATTACAGTTTTGGGCATTCTAAGCACCCCAACCCCCCCTTAACTACACCTAATAGGGTGGAGGGTTGTAAATTTTGGGGGTGCTAATTAGAGTTTTGGGGGTGCTAAGCACCCACCTTAACTACGCCTTTGCCCTTCAACTTCCAAACACTTTCTCATTTTTTTTTCTAAATGAATTTCGTACCCGTTGTAATATTTCTGGTGTCACTGATAAGCATTCCAAGCGGATTCGGTCTTTTATATCATCTAAAGCTGTAGGTGCAGTAGCGATCACTTTGTCCTTAATCAAACCGCCACAAGAAAAAGTCGAGGGAAGTTAAGTCCGGGGACCTACCAGGCCAGTTGACCGGACCAGCTCGTCGAATCCACCTGTTTTTAAATATTTCATTCAAATGATTACTGGCCTGTATTGCATATTGCACATTAAAATTTGCTTCCATGTTTAATTGGGCAATAAACTGAGAAATAATCGATAAAACGTCAAAATTCTCAACTGACTTAAGTGAAAATAAAAAAATTTAAATTTTCAAAAACAAACGTGCTATCAAAAAATTGTTTTTCGAATATCTTTCGTAGATCCTTGCTCGAATCTCTGATATTTATTGTTCTTCTTTTGTAATTTATGAGTGCTAAAAATTAATTTGTGCCTTGGTACAAAGCTTCTTCCCAACAATTCTGTTTGGAGGATAGGTACAAGTGCAGCGGTGTTTTCTGAAAAACATCTTGTTAATTGCTTAGGCTTTGAATAAAATAGTTATAACTTTACTATTAAATAGTTGGAAGATTTAAACAGGATAAATCAATGGTCTAGCTCTAGCCTTTGAAACAAAGTCTCTTAAAATTGACAAAAGATATTAAACTTTAAACTAGATTGTCTTAACCTTAAAAAAAGTGCACTTAGTTTCTAGAGGTCTCATATGGTAAAGGTTGAACGGTTGAACTAGGGAAAAATATAGATGCACAAAATGCAAATCAAATTGACTGAAGCGTCAGTATGTACCTGATTTTATAAAAACGTTAATACACAAGATTTAAAAGCCACAAAAGCACTTAAAATAAAATTTCGTTGACCACGAAATACTTGTCCTCGATTTTTAAATTTCACGACGAACGGATAATCAAAGAGGAATAGTCATTCCTTGCATATGATCAGAGACTAGACGGAACTATAAGTTCTATATAGTCTCTGATACGATCCATGGTTAAGCAGTACGACGGAGTCAGATCATCTGAAAGTGATAAAGTAATATTTTCTTCTTTTTTTCAGGTTGCATTAAACTATGCTTACGATCCTCAAATTCCGGGATTTGAAAGTACTAAGATAACATCAGGTCCACTGGTTTTAGCCAATAAAAGAACTCTGTATATTTCAAATCTTCAGTATCAAGGCTCAGGAGATGTTTTGATATTCTTTGCTGGAATTGGCAGTCCGTATGAGAATCAACGGCAACAAGTTGCTGAAGAACATTCTTTTGGTAATACTTTTATTTATATTTATTTATATTAAAGTATAAAATTAAAAAAAGTATACCATATGGAAAATTTGCAACGGCGCACAGTGTGACACACGCACAATCTAGAAAATAAAAAATCTTAATTTTTGAACCGTTACATTTAGAAAAGTGAAAGTTGGCATACGGTAATTAGTACTCAGATACTATGTTTTGGTGCAGAAGTGACTCTCGACGCCATGTTGGAAAAAAAATTAAATAGAAAGAGGGATCTTATACATCATTGTAAAGGTCTCATTGAACACTTTATGATCCAAAAATATAATAATAATAATAATAATAATAATAATGATAATAAAATTAAATTTTATTAAGTAATTATAATAGTACACTACAAATATTACGTCATTATTTGCACTTAGAACAAAATGGCAGCTTGTTCAATCAACTATTTTAAAAATAAAGTGTACTTAATGCATATTGCTTTTTAATTGGCGATTTGAAAATACGCCTTTGATGATAGCAAGGGGTTAAAAAATATTATTAAGTCCTCCCCCACCCCCACTAATTCATATAAAATTTAAATTGTGTTAAAAATTAGATCTGAAATTATTGAAATGACATTAAGAGGGCTTAATAATATTTTTTAACCTTTTTCCATTATTAGAAGCCCATTTTCAAACCGTCAATTAAAAAACTTCAGCAATATTCGTTACATTCTATTGTTAAAATATTTGTTTCAACAAGCAGCCATTTTGTTTTTTGAGCCAATAATGACGCAATATTCTAGGATCAAAATTACTCAGTGAAATTTATTATAAAATTATTTATCGCAAGACGCCTCTTTCAATTAAATTTTTTTCCAAGATGTTGTCAAGCAGCCATCTTGATTTTTCCGAGAGTCACTTGTGCACCAAAATATAGTATTTTTGTACTAATTACCGTATGCCAATTTTCAATTTTCTAAATGTCACGGTTCAAAAATTAAGAGGGGGAGGGGCATTAAAGAGCCGCACTGTATATTTTGTGTACATAAAGGACCGTAGTAGTTGTATATACACAAAAACTAAAAACATAATTATTAAACTTAGTAAGTCATTCATTATAACAGCTCACAAAATAAAATAAGAGCATGTATAATAGGTCCTGTGTGACAGATCAGAATAAAGAGAAAAAAATAGCTTTACCGCGCGCTCCCGCACTTAAATTTAAGGTGATATAATCTAAAAGGACTGCTTACCAAAATAGTACATAATTCCAACTGAATATAGCCGAATCTGTAATTGGCGGTATCTTCATTTTTGAATAATGTCATGAAAAGCATACTAATCTGGACCGAAAATGAAAAAGCATTTTCAGAAGTGGAACTACTTAACCCCTTGCTATCATCAAAGGCATATTTTCAAACCGCCAATTAAAAAACTTCAGCAATATGCATTACATTTTATTTTTAAATTATTTGTTTTAACAAGCCGCCATTTTGTTCTTGGTGCAAATAATGGCGTAATATTCTAAGACCATAAAGTACTCAATGAGACCTTTAAAGTGATGCATCGCAAGACCCCTCTTTCCATGTAAATTCTTCCGAGAGTGCACCAAAACAGTATTTTTGTACTAATTACCGTATGCCAACTTTCAATTTTCTAAATGTAACGATTCAAAAATTAAGATTTTTTATTTTCTAGATTGTGCGTTTGTCACACTGTGTGGCGGCGGCCGGTGATGGAGGGCGCCGCACTTTTGACATTAAAAGAATACAAAGCATCAAATCAGTATGTACTAACATGTCTGATTTAAATTGTTATTTCACTGAATACAACATTTATTTGATCACCTCTTTTATATTTACCAGATTAAATTTCATTTAAAAATTTGAGGTCAAGAAAATAAAACATGTTGCCAACTTTTAATATATTGAAGGAAAAGTTTCTGGCTTTGCGGACAGAAAATACAATCTTTATCCTTACATTCGTGGATGGGTAGTCCAAAAACTAGTGGACAAACCCGGGCCGAGTTAAACAGACATTAGACAGTGGGTTTTCGTCCTTATTGAGGATCACCAGCCTACAGTAACCCATAATGCAACTGTCATTGAGAGAGTTGCTGTTTTAATGAGCCACTATTATTTGAACTCTCCGTTTTTAATGCAAGAACGAAACACTATGTATTTTCTGCTCGCGAGACGATGAATGATTTCCTTATATTTATTTAAATATGTTAAACTTTCCTATGTGTTTTATTGTCTCTGTATACAGGGTGCGGAAAAAGGTTGCCCCGATTTGTGATGTGAATAAAAACCAAACCAAACAAAGTAAAGAAAAGAGAGTTTTATTTTTGGAAAGCACATATCATGCCATTTTGAAATGTTATGTTTTAAAAATCGCGTTACTTAAATGCCGGCGTTATTGCCAATGCACTCTTGCAGGTTTTCACGAAAGCGCGCCATTACTCTGCTGGCTAGGTCTTGCGGAATTGCTTCGATTTTTTGCCTTATTGCTGCCGTTAGATCTTCCAAATTTTGCGGGTGATTTGTATAAACTTTTTATTTTAGATACCCCTACAGAAAAAAATCGCAAGGGGTCAAATTGGGCGAACGCGGGGGTCATCCAATGTCACCTCGTAAAGACACAGCTTTATTCGGAAACATTTCTCGAAGAATACGAAGTGGTTGACGTGAGGTGTGCGATGTAGCACCATCTTGCTGGAACCATAAATCTGCTCGATCGTGATCGTTTAACTCGTCCAATATTTGACGGAGAAAATTCTCTAGCATGTAACAATAACGATTTGAGGTGACTGTTACCGTTATTCCACCCTTCAAAAAAATAAGGATCCCACACACCGAAATCATTTATCGCACAACAGACCGTAACTTTGGGGCTGTGACGTGAATTCTGATCAAACCCGTGGGTTATTTTATGCCCAATAGCAGTAATTCTGTTTATTAACAGTGCCCGATAGATGGAAATGAGGTTAGTCGATACAGATCAAAACAGCTGCTGGGGAAAAGCTCTGAAGAATATCCTGGAACAAAGTTGTAAGAGTGCCAAAATCGCTGTCACTCAAAATGGAACGAAATAAAAAGATTTTTTCTTTATCTTGTTTGGTTTGGTTTTAATTCACATCCCAAATCGGGGCAACCTTTTTGCCGCACCCTGTATAAAAGAATAAACTGACTGACTGGCTCACTGATTGACTGCCATATCAACGCACAGCCCACACCGCTGGGTCTAGAAACTTGAAATTCTATACAGAGGTTTCTTATATAACGTAGACATGCACTAAGGAAGGGGTTTTCAAAATTTAACCCCTAAGGGGGTGAAACAGGGGTTCAAACTTTGTAAGGAGAAAAAATATGAGATGGTTCTAACGATGTTGCGGGCGCAAGCTAGTATAATATACATAGGTATGTACGCTGCGGTAATTACCATTGTAGTAATCTATTATAGCCCACAGCCCCGCTGTCTAAACACGTAAAAAAAATTAGAAGCATTTTGACTGTTCTAGGTTGTAAGAGCTGACGATGCTCAGGTGGCCGAGTTGGTACGGCGCCAGCTTTGCAACCGAGAGGTCGCGGGTTCGAATCCCGCGTCGACCATGGAGATTTTGTGACTGTTAATTATTGGAAGGTGGTAGAAGAATTCTTCCTAGACCGAGGTGGTACCACCCCACACAGCCTCTTAAAGGGCTGGTAAAATCCCTACGAATGTTTCCAGCTATGTATGTGTGAGTCGGATTTCCCCAGTACACCCACTGTACATAGTACTTAGACTTCGGTCTTCGTGGGCTGTCAGAAGATAAAAAAATATATATCTGCTATCCAAGTAACAGCTGAAATTGCTGCTATGATTTTTAATTAATTTTTTAATATGCTGAAACTAGTTTCTGTTCGTGGCACTGTAGGTAAAAGTGGTCAACAGAAAGGTAGGTATTGAAAACCCTTTCATTTGAGTTCTTGATCGTCCAAATCCGTTCAATATATAACGAGATAATTGCAAAAAAACAATAAAAATACCCATTTTTTAGAACAATAAATAACTTTTGCAAAAAAGAGTTTTGGGCTTCGCAAAGTATACCAGCAAATGACTTTTTATATTCCTAATGTGCCCTATTCGTTTCAGCCCGATCGCATTTTTCGTTCAAAAGGTTTAGGCTCATACAAAAATAATAAAAATAAATAAATACATATGTATTTATTTTTTTATTGTAATGAGTTTCAAAACTTAATTTTAAATTGCAATTTTGTTTCAGTGAAGATCAAAATCATGAGATTCGCTGATTGTTATTTCTATAAAGGTAAAAATCGTGAGATTTTGTACTTGATTCGTGAGAAATTAATCGAAATCGTAAGATCCCACGGAAAATCGTGAGTTCTGGCAACACTGCACGGGCCGCCGCGAGAGCGTGGAGTGTCGACCTCCCACTCCCGCGCTCACGGCGGCATTAGCACCACAGCATTCACTTTGAACACTATTATCAATAACATTGGATCACTTTTTTAGTACAACCACAGATCCATATAGCTACGCAACAGATACATATTGTAAATGGAGCAATGTGTCTTCCGTCGATCGCCGACCTAGAGGGCAGGCCGTTCGCAAATTGTCTATATTTTAATATTCAGACCGCCCCGTGTTGCCAAACGGCAATGTATTTCTTGAGCGGGCCGATAAGTTAGCTTGTCCTTCGAGGAACAAGAGCTCGCCGCCAAGTCGGGTGGTTACAAGCGTTCTCCAGCAAATTCAAAAAACCGACTGCTCGCTCGTCGTAATCGTCGTATCGTGTATTATATTATATTGCCTAATGAAATGATTTACTTTTCCACTTTACGTTTAACTGGAATTATTTTCTTTCGTAGTTGATGCGCAGAAGCTAAAAAAGTTTTATATTTTAAACTATTCTTACATGCTTGCGGTCTCACAGTTTTAGTTATTTTACATATTATCATATCCATAATTTAGTATGGATGTTTCACTTAAAAAAAATGTCGTCTGAAATAGTGTAATTAATACCTATTGTTTTATAATGTTATAAACTGCGTCTCAAAAAAAAAGACTACTGCACCCATTCCTACATGTTTGCTGTTCGGAAACAAATTTATCAATTGAATGGTTTTTTGGAAGAAAGCCTCTTTCTTTTACATTCATTAGAGGCGAATATCTTTGACTCAAGAATGTATTTAAGTAAATGATATACAGAGTGGGAAAGCAACAACCACAAACCGAGTCCTAAATGACGCCATTTAATTAACCATTAAATATTTTAAATTAAATAAGCTGTTCAAAATAGTCAATTAATGTATAGAAAAAAGCATTTTTGTATTTTAAGAAAAAATAGACATTTTATATATAGAAAATACATTAAGCAAAATCCAAAAATCCTGACATTTTTAAATCGCTTTTTAATATCCGAAGTAAATTTACTACCAAAGATTCATATAGCTACGCGTAGCTATATGGATCTGTGATACTAGGTACAACATATGTACAGGGTGGTCCACATAAGATGACCCACTATCTGATCTCAGAATCTGTAAGAGCTACAAAAAAAAGTTAAAGACAAAAGTTTCTTGTCTTGACTTTAATTTTTTAGGTATTTAGTTTTTACGTATACAGCGTGTTTAGTTTTTTCTGGGCAAGTACCAACTTTCTTATTTTAAATAGAACACCCTATATATTTTTACATATTCGGATTTTACGATTGATAGTAAATTGATGAGTAAATTTTAGTATAACATGTTTATTGAAATTGTCAGTAGTTTTCGAGATATTTTAATTTTTAAAATTTTTACGGCGAAATCAGTCATTTGAAAAATATCATGTATTTATGTTTAATATTAATTTAATTAATTTAATACTATTTATTCTTGATATCTACCACCTATATAGAACACAGTTAAAAATAAGTTATAATAGATAAGCACAAGACTTCTTGTTCTTGCACAATACTTTTTAAATATAATATGTAGGCTCTTAATTTATAATAATGTTAAAGAAATCCAGACTATAACTATTTTAATATTAGATTTATTTTTAGAATAAAAAGGGCAATTTTTCTTGGATGATGATTACGTTTATTATTAATTAAATACCATAACACATCATGTTTTTAAATAGAAAAATAATTTTTATTATTACAGCTGTGTCACAACGACCTGTTTTCACGGAAGTGTATTATTTCAAAAACAAAGAAATTGCTAAAAAAAAATAGGAAACCATTAGAGAAAGAGAAATCTAATAAGTTAGAGAAAATTTTATTTGGCATTTGAATACGTTATTATACAGGGTGTTACAAAAAGATGTTTAGAAATTAAAAGGGCAGATTCTACATCTAGAAATATGAAAATAAGTTTATATAAACATAGGTTCTCAAACGCTTCTTTTTCGGGATACAGGGTGTTTAATATTTTCTTTTTTAAAAGTTTCTTTTTAATTTCTCGAAAATGCGTTAAGATATTGACATGAATTTTGGTACACGCCAGTATGTAATTAAAGGGCACCTTTAAGTGTAAAAATTTATTTTCTAAAGTACTTGCATCAGTGGCGTTCGTGAGGGGAAAATCTTTATTTTTAGCGAAAAAATGGCACGCCACTGATTTTTTTAAAAAATTGGTATTTATTTTTTGAAGTCCAATCAAGTCTGCGTGAAAACTGTCTCTTAAGCTTTTTTGTTCTGACACACCGTTTTCGAGATAAAAAGTAATTTATTTCTTACAATAAAAACAAATAATAATTTTTTTTTAATATTTTTTGTTCAGAAAACTGTGCATTTTGATTTTAGTTTATGGTAGATGCTGGAAATGACTTCTCCGTGCTTAATACATGCTCTAAATCGTCTTCGCATATTTGTCCTATAGAGCTCTTCGGAATACTTGAGATGTGAAAATATTAAATAATAATAATAAACTTCTTTATTTCAAGGCTTGATCACAAAACAGGGAACACAAAAAGAAATGACGTCAAAAAAAGAAATACATAAAGCTCAATTAACAAAATCGCTTAGACTACAGGGTTCTAAATTAATTAACAGTTTCCCAATTTTAACTTTAAAATGTTTTTGTGAGTTTATTTGTTTAATTTCATTTGGCAGTGTGTTAAATAATTTTAAGCACATATAATAATGAGGACATTTTTCTGTAAGTGCTAGTCTATGTATTGGATATAAAACATTTAAAGATCGTGTTCTATATATTCATGATAACTATTAGATTAAACATATAACATATCTCTATGCTTAAAGAAAAACGCCAAACATTCATAGATATAAACGGCATAAACAGTAAGTATTCCCAAGTCTTTAAACTCACCCCTACAACTTTCTCTATACTTCATTTTTTTGATAACCCTTATCACATGTTTTTGGACTGCAAGAATATTTTGGATTGAGTTGTGCCTTCCCCAAAAAAACAATTCCGTATCTCAAAACAGACTCAAAATTTGAACAATACAGCATTCTGAGTCTTTTCTCCCATATATATACCTACCCATGATTCGGATGCCATAACAAACAGAGCCCAGTTTTTTTTCTAAATTATTTAAATGATATGACCAGTCGATATGCCCATTGATAGAGGCCCTAAAGATTTTGCTTCTCTTGAAAATGGGAGTTCTTTACTATCAACTACTAAATTTAATGGTTTTTCTACGGTTGACTGTTTTGTTCTAAATAAAATAATATTAGTTTTATCTTTGTTACAAATTAATCTATTTTTTGTAAATCATTCATTGGCAAGATTAAAAAAATATTTCGCTTTAGTGAGTTCGTCTATATTTTCACCACCTACAATTAAATTAGTGTCATCAGCATATTTGACAATATATGTTGATAGTGTTTGTCCGTTATGTAAGCCAAATCGTTGATAAATATAATAAGAAGAATCTGTCCCAAAACACTTCCCTGTGTTATGCCTATATTATTGGTTTCTATTTCTGATTTGCTTGTTTTTCCATTCTTTGTAATTGATACAGTTTGCTTTCTGTCACCCAGATAAGACCCAAGCATTTCCCCTGACACCATATAAGTACTTATGTCGAGTTTTTTAAGCAATAACTCCCTATCCAGACAGTCGTAGGCCTTTGAAAGATCTAAGAAGATTGCCGCACAGAAACCCCCTATATCTCGAAAAAGAAGCGTTTAAGGATCCATGTCTATGTAAACTTATTTTCATATTTAGATGTAGGATCTGCCTTTAAAATTTCTTAACATCTTTTTGTAACACCCTGTATACAGAAGGTGGCATTTAAAATAAGGAAGTTATTGGTCACCTTGGTATAAATGCAGAATATTGTAATATTTTCAACATCCCGTATAACTTTTTGATGAAAACACTACTTTGTCTTAAAAGTCCAACCTCAACTGATGAAAACGGAAAAACGCGGCGGGTGACCCCAACAGACTGCGATCTTTTTTTTCCATTCGCATCGGTGATTTGAACCGTCGGATGTGCTGTGGCGTCGTGTTGAAATTCAATCTTCGACAGATATTAGAACGGACGGTTCGGTACGACCGTTTTCGGCCATAGACTATCAGTTTGGCACGCCGATTCGAATCGCAGCGATACGAATTTTAAAATATTCCAAAAACTAAGACTTGGTGCGTCAATTTACCCTATTTTGGTCTCTAGAAATCGAAAATGTTATAAAAAACAGGACATTCGAAAAAAAACTTAAAATTGTATCAGATCTTTCCTTTGGGACACCGTGTATGTGTGTAAATAATTTTAAATTGTTCCCCTAATGCCCCCGTGTCGGAAATGGTGGGCCCCCTTGTATAGTTGCTAAAATATTTAAAAATACTATCTTCGAACCCTGAAATATTTATGATTTTATTTTTAACGAAACATTGAACATAACATTGCAAACAGAATACATAATATACTATATAACAATTTGTTTTATAAAATCACAAAAAAAGAAATTTGATGGGAAATCTAAACAATCTCACTGTGTAATTTCTTCTTGAATTTCCACAGTTAAAATATCCTCACTTAGCACCGCCCGGACGCATCGCATGTTGCTATTCACGACGTCGATCTTTGCGCAGCGAAAGCTTTGAGAGAAATGAATTGCCGTCGATCCCAGTCGCTTGAACGCGTCACAACTTGGCAATGCGGCACACGTAAATGCATCGGTCATTGAACTGGTTCACCCGCTTTTCGAAGCCGGTGAACATTTCATACCTCGCGCGTAGACCATTGGAGTATTTATCTGTTGCGTAGCTATATGGATCTGTGGTACAACTAATATATTTTCATAAACTATAACTCTTCTTCTTTCTTCGGTGTAAATTTCAAATCTTAATACTAATAATTAAAGTCGCAGGGATTTTATGAAAAACAAAATTCTATCTCCGTTTCTAAAAGACTCAGAGCGATGAACTTTGCCTTAAAAACTGCACGCAAATACCAGTTAACCAAAGTATCAAGTCCGACGAAGATCCGATGGGTCATTCCCGAGATATTGTTAAATGTTTATAAAAAAAACCAGGCCAATTTTTGAGGTTTTATTTTCGCCCCAGTAACAAAGCACACATAAAACCGGTTTGCTCATTAGGTACACCAGGATAATATATGTAAGTCTCAAAGAATTGTTTGCGCACAAGCTGAGGTTTGTAGCCTTGCCCAAAAAGTCGGAAAAGAATTTTAAATATTGCTCCTCTGGAGCCTAAACCGAATAAACAAAATAGAATAACTTTTGAATTAAAAATGCGATCGGGCTGAAACGAATAGGGCACATTAAGCATATAAAAAGTGATCTCTTGGTGTACTTTGAGAATTATTATCCAATTATCTCGTTACCTATTATTTACCAATCAAACCCAATCAAACTCAAAGGAAAGGTTTCTCAATACTTACACCTTTCCTGTTGACCACTTTTACCAACAGTGCAAAGGAAAAGAGCTATAGACGAAAAACTAGTTTTAGCTTATCCAAAAAATAATTAAAAATCATAGCAGCAATTTCAGCTGTTGCTGGGATAGCAGATATCCTCAGACATGCCCCCCTACAGCTTAGAACAGTCAAAATGCTTCCAAAATTTTCTTCTCAAAATCGACCTTTTTCGAATAGCCCAGACTGGGCTATTAGCGATTACTCATTATTTAATCGCCTATGATTCTAAATAGTTGTAGCATACGCGGATTGTTTTTTGCGGTCGACGGTTTGACAACTGTTTTAAGTGATTGTTTACTGCCAGATTTTCAGAGAAATACCGAAATCACATATTTGGGGGAGGAGAGGAGAGTGTAGAGGAAAAAATTGCCAACTGCGAAGATAAAAATCCCAACAACTAACCGCCGATATTAAATGATTTCTTGGAAACAGTCGACCTTTGTTGCAAACTCTTCTCGGAATTAATTAAACCTCTAGCACCCCCAGGAAAAGGGGCACGACCATCCCCCGCCCTCGTAAAAATTTGTGATTACCTAAAACAGGTTAAGTGGAGGGCTGATGGCACGGAACACTAATTGCGCAAGAATAGCTTGCGCTTGACCAATTTTTTAATGAAAATTTCGCTTTGCGCTGTAAATCCGGTCTAAGTCACCAATTTGAGAGTATGACTGGCAAGCCCCGTGGTCCATCTACAGGTTGTTAAAAAAAGTTTACAACCAATGTGAAATTGTTTTAACCCTTGTCGTACCACAAACGGGTCAGAGATGACTCCAAAATTGCAATTTTGTGAATATGTCTCAATTCCTTGATTTCTCCTCAGCGTTTTTCCGTGAGTTCTCCTAATTTATAACGCAAAATATGTTTATATATATATATATATATATATACAGGGTGATTCACGGTCGATGGTAGGTTAGACGTTTATGGAGAACGGAACGCGGGATTTTTTTGAAAATTTGGCAACGTGGGTAATTAGCTATGCTCTGTCCATCTAAAATATTTTCAGCATTGCGACGTTGCCGCTTCTATCAAAAAGTCCTAGCAACTTTATTTTTTTAAATGGAACACCCCATATATTAATAAATTTTTAGAATCGCTCTTTTATTACAATACTTTTTTGTTAATATTACCCTATACCTATCTCTATCGGTTTTCGAGATAAAAATTAGTTTGTGTTAAATATGGTCCAAAACATGGCCCTAATTACACGTAAGTAAATTAGTGCTCTCAATTCATGGAAAGTTGATATTTTGGCGGTAGTTTAGACAGACCCGATGTATTTATTTTTCATCATGAAATCGACTCCATATCATACAGGGCGTGCTAAGATTACTATTATTTCCGTTGTTCATAAAAGGGGTCAAATGTTCGTTTTTTTAAATGAAACCCCCTGTATATTAATCAATAAATTGAAAGACGAAGAAAAACGCTTTAAGATGGTACATCATATTCCTATACCTAAATCATCAAGTTTTCTTAATAAAAGCGCTTTTTTGTGAAAAAAAAAATAAAGACTTTAATTTTAAGTAACCATGGATATCAAACATCAAAATATCAAACTTACGACATTTTGACGACTGTGTTTAAAAAAATCTCCCAAAATGAACGCAGATAATCATTATTCAAACGAAGTTCTTATGAAATTATTTATTTTACACGGACAATGTGATCAAATCATTGCCAGAACTTGCAGAAAATTTAACCAAATGTATCCTGAATTGACACAAATGAACGAAAGGAAGTTTGTAAGATTACAAAATAATTTCATTAACATGTGAAAATAAATTAAATAACAAAATTAGGAAGGTTCAAAAAACAAAACTGTAAACAAAATAAGAAATTTTTACAATAAATGCTGGAAATGTTGTCCATTACATTCTAAACATTTCAGTATGTGCTTTTGTACGCGACTCGTAGTTGCTTTTTCAATTTCATGGGGATCCAGATCTTCAATACACCGAACTATTCGCCGTCGCAGTTCTTCTTTGGTAGGCACTGGAGTACTGTACACTCTTTCTTTTAAAACACCCCATAAATAAAAAATAAAAAAAAAAAATTAAATTAATTAAATTTATTAATATATGGGGTGTTCCATTTAAAAAAATAAAGTTGCTAGGACTTTTTGATAGAAGCGGCAACGTCGCAATGCTGAAAATATTTTAGATGGACAGAGCATAGCTAATTACCCACGTTGCCAAATTTTCAAAAAAATCCCGCGTTCCGTTCTCCATAAACGTCTAACCTACCATCGACCGTGAATCACCCTGTATATATATATAAAAGAGAATTATTTGTGGGCATGTCCGCTAAATGAACAGAATGAAAAGTTAGAATGGTAACCCGTACGACACGTGTTTCTGCTCATTGGCTTCATCAGGCCCACGTATATGACCGTGCCTCTCAACATACCTTATGACCTTAAAAAAAGAGAAAAATTAACACGGACCACAAACAGGAGCCAGTACACCCATTTGTGGCTTCAGCCAAAAGACCCCTTTTTTGGGGGCAACAATTAGCATCGCCGACGGAGGCGACTATAGCCACTGCCGTGGTATCCTATAAGCCCAAGTGAAAGAAAAAAGAATCCTAGAAACTAGCGCGGATCGATACATAAAAAAGAGGAGAATTATTTGTGGGCATGTCCGCTAAATGAACAGAATGAAACGTTAGAATGGTAACCCGTACGACACGTGTTTCTGCTCATTGGCTTCATCAGGCCCACGTATGTGACCGTGCCTTTCAACATAAGCCGAGACGCACCCGTCACATACGCAGTTACGGGTGTAACCTTAAAAAAAGAGATAAATTAACAAGGACCACAAACAGGAGCCAGTACACCCATTTGTGGCTTCAGCCAATAGACCCCTTTTTTGGGGGCAACAATTAGCGTCGCCGACGGAGGCAACTATAGCCAACTGCCGTGGTATCCTATAAGCCCAAGAGAAGAAAAAAAATTGCTAGAAACTAGCGCGGATCGATACATAAACAAAAAGAGGAGAATTATTGTGGGCATGTCCGCTGAATGAACAGAATGAAAAGTTAGAATGGTAACCCGTACGACACGTGTTTCTGCTCATTGGCTTCATCAGGCTCACGTATATGACCGTGCCTCTAAACATACCTTATGACCTTAAAAAAAGAGAAAAATTAACACGGACCACAAACAGGAGCCAGTACACCCATTTGTGGCTTCAGCCAAAAGACCCCTTTTTTGGGGGCAACAATTAGCATCGCCGACGGAGGCGACTATAGCCACTGCCGTGGTATCCTATAAGCCCAAGTGAAAGAAAAAAGAATCCTAGAAACTAGCGCGGATCGATACATAAAAAAGAGGAGAATTATTTGTGGGCATGTCCGCTAAATGAACAGAATGAAACGTTAGAATGGTAACCCGTACGACACGTGTTTCTGCTCATTGGCTTCATCAGGCCCACGTATGTGACCGTGCCTCTCAACATAAGCCGAGACGCACATAAGCCGAGTCCCGCCCTTGTTAATTTTTCTCTTTTTTTAAGGTTACACCCGTAACTGCGTATGTGACGGGTGCGTCTCGGCTTATGTTGAGAGGCACGGTCACATACGTGGGCCTGATGAAGCCAATGAGCAGAAACACGTGTCGTACGGGTTACCATTCTAACTTTTCATTCTGTTCAGTTAGCGGACATGCCCACAAATAATTCTCCTCTTTTTTATGTATCGATCCGCGCTAGTTTCTAGCATTCTTTATATATATATATATATATATATATATATATATATATATATATATATATATATATATATATATATATATATATATATATATACAGTGACCGGCAAAAAGTTCGCAACATATGGGAAAAATTTTTATTAGGAGAGTATCGGAAAAACTTTCCCAGGGGATCGGTTCTGCATGTCCGATAACCTAAAAATCGATTTTGACATACGTCACGTGACCACTGGTATAGCGTCAAATTAAAAAAAAAATTGTTAATTTACAAAAAGTGAGGTTAGTTGACGAGATATCAAAAAAAGTTATTTGAAAAAATTGCTTAGAATTAAATTCTAGGTCCTTGTGCAAAATTTTAAGATTTTATTTAAAAAAATTGGAAAACTCAATTTTTTTTAAATATTTTTTTATCGATTTACAAATTTCCGGTTTTTTTCGTTTAGATAGCTTGGCTAATGTAAAGCCCATGTATCTGGATGAAAATAAACGAATGTAGTAGTTTTTTCTACAATTGACAGGACAAAATTAAAAAAACAGGGTTTCGCCGGACGCTAGCTGTTGCAATGATTTGTATCTAGCAGCAGTGTCAAAATTTTAGAGACATTTCAATGAGATTACATTGAGAAAACCTTAATCGTCTTAAATATATCTGAAGTTCGACTTTTTGTAAAGTTAAGGGGATTAAAATAGATAATAAACAAAAAATTACCTGTTTATTTAATCGAAATTTTATAAACGAAAACCAATGTAAGAAAAACTTAAAAGTAGTCAAATTCTGTACTAACAACACAAAAAATCATTGTTTTTCCTTGGGTGCACAAAATTTAAAACTCAGTATGACCACCATTTCTCTCCATACATACTGTTGTTCTCGAGCGCAACTCTCGATTAACATTTCGGAGCATTTTACGATTTATTTGCAATACACAATTTATAATGACATTCTCTAAATTTTGTATATTCCTAAAGGGTCGATGTTTGTACACAGGGTTCTTTAGGTATCCCCACATAAAAAAATCTAACGGAGTCAGATCTACAATTCTACAATTGACAGGACAAAATCGAAAAAATAGGTGTTCGCCGGACGCTCGCTGTTGCAATGGTTTGAATCTAATGAAATGACTGTATCAAGATTTTATTAAGATTTTTCGCACATAAATTTAACAACCAGGTCTATTTAGTTGTACTTAAAACTACCAAAGCAGGCTCTGAAATTAAAACAACCAAATAATCTAGTAGGTTAAAAACAACAGAAAAATGTCAAACAAATTATAATTTGTTTGATTTCAACCTATGTCATTGGTTTATGTCTCGCATCTTACTAAGTTTGATATTTTACATAAGTTTATTAATATTTTATTCCTTAAAATGGCACCCACACTACTTCTTCAGGAAAAGATAGAAATTATTTTAATTTCTGGAGATAATTACAAAAGCCATAGAGAAACAGCAGCAATTTTTAATGAGAGGCACCCCGATAAATCCCTCCATTATTCCACAGTATCTCGTCCAGTCAATAAATTTAAAGAAACGGGATCGGTAGAAAATCAGTATAAAGTTTCCCATGAAAAACCGGTAACAGGTGACGAAGGTTCTCTGGATGTGTGTTTGTCGATCACAGAAACACCCCAATTAGCAGTTAGTCAAATATCGGAGATCACTAACATTCACGAAAGATCTGTGCGGAGGATATTAAAAAGAAACAAATTTCATCCGTACAAACCTAAATTTGTACAAGTATTAAAAGATAGGGATTATGACGCCCGCTTCGATTTTTGTGCCTGGTTCCAGGGTATGATTGAGGAAGATTTTAATTTCCCAAAGAACGTTCTTTTCTCGGATGAAGCTACATTTACCTCTAACGGAACCGTCAGTTCACAAAACTGTAGATGGTGGGCCACCGAAAACCCAGACTTTGTAATTCAGAGTAAAGACCAATATAGTTTTAAGGTTAATGTTTGGTGCGGAATTTTCAACCTCAGAATAGTTGGACCTTTTTTCTTTAGAGACAATTTAAATTCAGAACGATATTTAGAATTTCTACAAACTGAGATATCTGACTTTTTAGACAATTTGTCATTAGCCGAAAGAAGAAATTTATACTTTCAACAAGACGGAGCTAGCATTCATTCCACAAATGAGGTGAAGAGATGGCTGGATCAAGAATTTGGAAACCAGTGGATAGGACGGTTTTCTGAAAATCCGTGGCCTGCGAGATCACCAGATCTGACTAGGGTAGATTTCTTTATGTGGGGATACCTAAAGAACTCTGTGTACAAACATCGACCCTTTAGGAATATACAAAATTTAGAGAATGTCATTAGAAATTGTGTATTGCAAATAAATCGTAAAATGCTCCGAAATGTTAATCGAGAGTTGCGCTCGAGAACAATAGTATGTATGGAGAGAAATGGTGGTCATACTGAGTTTTAAATTTTGTGCACCCAAGGAAAAACAATGATTTTTTATGTTGTTAGTACAGAATTTGACTACTTTTAAGTTTTTCTTACATTGGTTTTCGTTTATGAAATTTCGATTAAATAAACAGGTAATTTTTTGTTTATTATCTATTTTACTCCCCTTAACTTTACAAAAAGTCGAACTTCAGATATATTTAAGACGATTAAGGTTTTCTCAATGTAATCTCATTGAAATGTCTCTAAAATTTTGACACTGCTGCTAGATACAAATCATTGCAACAGCTAGCGTCCGGCGAAACCCTGTTTTTTTTAATTTTGTCCTGTCAATTGTAGAAAAAACTACTACATTCGTTTATTTTCATCCAGATACATGGGCTTTACATTAGCCAAGCTATCTAAACGAAAAAAACTGGAAATTTGTAAATCGATAAAAAAATATTTAAAAAAAATTGAGTTTTCCAATTTTTTTAAATAAAATCTTAAAATTTTGCACAAGGACCTAGAATTTAATTCTAAGCAATTTTTTCAAATAACTTTTTTTGATATCTCGTCAACTAACCTCACTTTTTGTAAATTAACAATTTTTTTTTAATTTGACGCTATACGTGACGTATGTCAAAATCGATTTTTAGGTTATCGGACATGCAGAACCGATCCCCCGGAAAAGTTTTTCCAATACTCACCTAATAAAAATTTTTCCCATATGTTGCGAACTTTTTGCCGGTCACTGTATATATATATATATATATATATATATATATATATATATATATATATATATATATATATATATATATATATATATATATATATATATATATATATATATATATATATATATATATAAATGTAAATGCGAAGATTTACTTCTTCGCTAGTGCAGCGAAAAGGCCGTGAATGAAAAATAAAAATAAAATAATATATATATATATATATATATATATATATATATATATATATATATATATATATATATATAAATGTCTCATTTTACATAAAACATTTCTTTATATAAAAACAGCCTTTTGGTCACCGCTGGTTTTGGGATAATCTGCTTTGTGTATTACGTTTCTTTGTGTATAAAAAATTAGTATTTTTTTTATGAAATACTAGTAGAGTTACATTACAGTTTGTACAAAAAAGGTTAACTGTTACGTCATAATTATACCGTCACCAGTCAACCGTTTCTGTACAAACTACATGTGTTATTCATATTAAAAGAGGGTTTAATTTTTGAATTTTTCTAATAATATTTAAAAACTAAAAATCGACTGTTTTATTTTTTAAAATAAAACTCTCTTCTTTTCCAATATTCAAGAAAAAATATTTTTCGGGCTACAGTCAGTCATCATCAAACCCAACCCAACCTGACCCAGTTTTGGTATATTATAACATTCGCTCAATTATTATTTTGGGCCGGCAAGGGTAATGAGTTTATCGAAAAGTAGGTATTTCGAAAAGTTGGTGCCTACCTAAAAACAACAGGCAGTCTACAAGGGGATTAACAAAAATACGCAAATCTCTGAAAAGTTAAAGTTTCCTTATTTTGAAAAATACGGCAATATGATATTAGGAAAAATGGTTTAGAATTTGGAGCTATGTTCAAATATGACCTTCTATCAAAAAAATACTTACCGTACTTTTGTTTGCCCCTGTATTCTACTGGATGTTGCACAATTTTAATAACTGTTAATTCTCTTTTTAGGTACGCACCCAATTTTTGTAATAAGTATATACTTACATTTCGATAAACTCATTATTTAAATAATTTCATAATATCTGTTGCAAACTTTTTGGATTAAACCGTAGATTTGCCAACCAGGCTCTAATATAATAATAATAACTGAAACCGGATTTACAACACAAGTGACTAAAAAATATTCATTAAATTAATTAAAATGATATAGGTTTTGATAGCTATAACTTTTTTATTTTTACATAATTTTAGTAAATCACACCAATCTGTATGTTAACCTACCAGAAAATCTTAGTTTGGACGTCATCGATTTTTTTGGAGTATCGGTGGACAATTCATCAGAATTAATGAATTATGTGCTTTTTGAGAAAACTAATCGAAATCCAATTAGGGATTATAAACAAGAAACATCGGTAAGTGGTAACATATCTAAAATTGCTTGCTGGCTTTATTTTAATGTAGGGGAGAGTATCCCAAGATGGGTCACTCTATATGCAACATTTTTTGTTTAAAAAAATGAAAAGCAAAACATTAAAAATAATTGTCGGACATGTCGGATAATTTAGTAAACATACTGTAATGTAATGTTATCTTAAATTTTCTTTTATTAAAGGATTCCACAGACCAACGCGAATTTTCACTGCTGCAGCCACTGCGGTTTGTTCGTCATTAACGCTGATAATGATGAAAAAAAAACCGCAGCTTTTTACCATTGATTTTTACAACGATGAAAAAGCTGCAGCGAAAATTCGCGTTGGTTATAAGATCCTTGACGGCATTCGCTCCATACTAAAAAATTAGTACTTGAAATGGGACAGGGGGTGTTTATCATTGGACAAACGTCTTTTTTTAAAGATAAATTTTACGATATAGCTAAGTTATCTAACCTTCTCAACAAAATGAAACTGTACCAGGGAGACCTTAGCTGCAGACTATGCGGTAGGGACAGGGAAACAGTTCAGCACATTATATATAATTGCGAGTCACTAGATCGCAAGCGCCACCAACTGTTCGGGCAACCAAAGTTAGAACCGGAGGAATTGATCACCCGCTCCCTTGTGGACCTGTACAGGCTTGTGCAGGAAACTGGGATAACAGAGTGGGTGTAACAAAAGCTATTGGGTAGGCACAATAGGCCTCTAGTGGCCACAGTGCTTCCGGTCTCGGACGGAGCCCAAGGGAAAAAAAAAAAAAAAAAAGTTATCTAACATTAGACATGTCTTGCATGCCCACTTAAGACAGATCCCGCCCTATTTCCCTTCCTCCCTTGCCCACCCAGGAGCTTATTTTGTCCCTCCTTAAAAACAATAGGTGAAATTTCAAAGTTGTTTATCTCTGTTCATACTTACAGGACCCGTACCAAATTTAGGGGGTTTAATAGTGAGCCCACTGGGAATGTTTTGGTAAAGAAAAAAACATTTTGTAAGTTGCGAAGAAAAGTTAAATTTTTGGTGCGCCCCTCCCAAGAAAAAAATGAACACGTCTAGGTATTTGAGTTCTTTTTTTTCTAAACAAATTTTACATCATTTTGTCGACAGTTTTTAAATTTTGAGAGAAAAAAATGTGTTAGTAGAAAGTTATAGTCATTTGAATTTTTTTAAGCCTAAAATATGATTTTACAAAAAATTCAAATGACTAACTTTCTCCTAACACATTTTTTTATCTCAAAATTTAAAAACTGTCGACAAACTGATGTAACATTTGTTTAGAAAAAATAATTAATAAAATACCTAGACGTGTTCATTTTTTTCGTGGGAGGGGCGCACCAAAAATTCAACTTTTTGTCGCAAATTACAAAATGTTTTTTTTCTTTACCGAAACATTCCCAGGGGGCTCACTATCAAAACCCCTTAATTTGGTACGGGTCCTATAAGTAGGAACAGAGATATATAACTTTGAAATTTCACTAGCCGCCGCTGGGTACCAGTGTAAGTAAATAAAACATAAGCTGTGTCAATAACTCTAGATTACAGATTACAAAATTTACAAAAACTCTAGTTCTTCATAAAATGCTCTATTTCCCCAAAATAAAATGGTTTATTAAACTATATCTTTAGACTGTCAAAACACAATTTTAAAATACAAATATGTTTAAAAAAGGCCTCGTGTAAAGCTTCTCATTGAGTTAGAAATTGCAAAAACACATATTGATTACGAACGCTAAATACTTATTAGTTACTACAATATTTTCTTCCAGCGAGGGAAGTAATTTTTTCCATTTTTTGACACCTTGCATAACAAATATATTTTTTCTCTCAAGTGATCTGCTATTGCTACTGCGCATTCTCAAGATTTTGCAGTTTTTGAACATCTCGTACAATAAACCAAAATTCTACTTCAATTCGATTTTTTTAGCGAGCGGAAATTTTTATAAAGATGAGTTTTTCTTGAAAAATGAAATTTTCCCCACGTTCTCTTCTAAAATCCATCCTGGGATATACTAGATATTTTGGCCAGATTGTCCATCGCTAGACCGCTCTAATTTGACAACTGTAGTAACAAGACAACTAAATTTTAAACTGTGAATTTATTTTAGAGTTTTGTCGCAAATTTATAAAAAGAAAGGCAATATCAGTATCTGTTTTGTACATAATTAATCAAATTAGTTTTAGCAATACGTTTAGAGGCGGATTATGACATTTGGGGGGCCCTAGGCACAGCTAGTCAGACGGGGGCCCCTTACATCTTCTCTAAATATTAAAAATGCAAGGAAATAAACTCTTCGTCAGTGCCATAAAAGACCGCGAACAACCCAGGAGAAAGGGACTATTTTTTATTCTCTACCAGGTGCCCACCTGCTAGTGCGATTTCTAGGCCCTTTTACGCCCATACCCTTCATCAGCCAGACTTACACCGAGGGTGTCTAAAGGCCACCTTTAGCGACTCTGGGTATAAGTAACTGGTGAAAGGTAAAGGCTGGATCTCGCGATAGCAGGAGGGTACCTGGACCAGAATCAGAAATTTTTCCTTTCTCGCGAGTTTTTTGACGTTTTTTTTTTGCACTAGCGAAAAGTTTACTTTTTTGCATTTTTAATATATTACCCAGAGACCGAAAGAATTTCCGTCTAAATATTCACTCTCCTCTCCTTTATTCTTTTTTCCTCCGAAAACATCTAAATTTTTACCTATACCTGTCCAGCAGTATTAACGCACCACCGAAATTCGCCACAATTTTAATGTTCATTATCTTCTGAATCTGCCGTCCGATTTGAACAAACTTTTATTAAATTTCAGGTTCCCTCCTCAAAGATATCATTGTGGTCGTATTTTTTGTTAAAAGGTACATTTTTATTTTATACTAGGTAAATAAGAATTTGGTGCATTTTTCCTAAATTTTGTGACATTGCGGGATTTACTGGTAATCATAACTTAACATAACACAACACAGCCTGATGTTTCATTTTCCTTAGTCATTCATTTTTCTGTTACGTTTTATAGCTGAACAGTGAACATGCTTATTAAATATTGAAATAAAAAATAAAATTAACAAAAACATGTTGAGTTATAAAAAACGTCATTCCATATCCCACTAAATAACAGAGGTAGAAAAACGAATGAAAAGGGAAAATGTTAAAAAAGCATAAGGTTAGAGTTTTATTTCAACTGCGTTATGATATAATTGCTAGTACCTGTACTCCACAGGCTGTTACGAAATTGCGGATAAAACATCAACTTCTTATTACACTCGGTATAATATGAACACGAACTTAAAAAAATTACTACCACAGTAACATAAGTTATGAATGAACCTAAAAAGTAAGAAAAAGGTTATTTAAATCGCTCTATAGGTTCAGATAATAAAATACACCAAGTTGTGGCGATTTTCTGGTGATTGCTTAATTTTGCAGGACAGTTCATTTATTACGTGATATAAATAACCAGAGTTGTTTTCTTATTTTATTTCTTTTCTGTAATGAAAAGTTCGTAAATTTTATTTTGTGTAGTTTGGAATAAAGCTCAATATAAAAAACATGACCAGTGTCACAAATAAAATGAATACGCATGGATCTTAAATAATAAAACATGGGGCCTCATTGAGGCCCCTGGGAGGTTGGCCCTAGGCTAAAGCCTAGTGTGCCTAATGGTTAATCCGCCACTGAACACGTACCAAAATAAAAATCATTTAGAACCCAAGAAAATCACTAATATATTAGAATAACTCCTAAGGTTGTATTGACGACTTACTACCAATGACTGGACCAAAACTTGTCAAAGTCTAACTGATCAACTAGAAGGTCTTAATTTAAACTAGTATCAAATCTTAAACCTTGTTAGTGAATCTGGGTGTTTATGTACCTCAAGTGTGAAAAAATAAAATACCTGTTTGAAGATTTATTTCAGTTTCCATTTATTTAAAACAAGAACATAACATTAAATCTAAAATAAAGTTTCCTTATGAAAAAATCATCTTTGAACCATTGATAAAAGGAATTTTCATGGTTTACTAAGTAGCAAAAAACACTGATATTTACTTACTACTGCGTATGCTACTATGGGGTTAAAAATTGACCAAACGAACTAAATCGAATAAAATATCAATAAAGGTTTTTTGTTTTTGAAAATATGCTCTCTTAGGATATGGGTACTAATTTATCGTCAAAAAGAAAAGTTAAATTTTTACGAGTCGTTTAAAATAAATTGACCTATTAAAGTACCCTGTATAATAACATTGTTAAACCCCATTCATTTTGGCTTCAATCTTTGGGATCCTATGCATCTGTAAATAGTTTCTACAAATAAAGTAGTAAAAGAATAACAAAAAGATTATTGGAGCATGAATGGCACTTTACTGTCTTATTAAAAAAAATAAGATTAATATATTGAAGAATAATTATCAGATTTATGCATACTTTTAGGAAGAGATGATTTACCGATTTCCGAAATGTTGTCAGCATCACGAATATCTTAACACAACGGCCGGCGGGTGTGTTGAAGCACAAGAACAAATTAATTTGAATTTGAATATTACTATATTCGAGAGCAATGTGACAGGCCTTGATCCTGATATTCGAATAAATGCCTCAGGTTACCAGCTTAGACCATACATTCAAGGACTTAAATGTAAAGATGATGAGTATAGGTAGGTAAAATATTTTTTAATTGATATATATATATATATATATATATATATATATATATATATATATATATATATATATATATACTGGGAAGGGTAGTCTTGACCGACAGTTGATTTTCTTGGGGTAGCGGTCTCGGGACGAAGTAAAACTCTTTTTTCACAAACGCCAAGCTTTCGGAAATTTATTTTTTCCTTTTTCAAGGCTACAATAATGGAAATTATTACATGATAGCTTATATGTATGGTTTTCTTTTTATTAAAAAAACATATAAGGAAAAAATGAATGGGGTTTAACAATGTTATTATACAGGGTACTTTAATAGGTCAATTTATTTTAAACGACTCGTAACATATTCCGTTTTTCTTTTTATGTTTTTTTAATAAAAAGAAAACCATACATATAAGCTATCATGTAATAATTTCCATTATTGTAGCCTTGAAAAAGGAAAAAATAAATTTCCGAAAGCTTGGCGTTTGTGAAAAAAAGAGTTTTACTTCGTCCCGAGACCGCTACCCCAAGAAAATCAACAGTCGTTATATATATATATATATATATATATATATATATATATATATATATATATATATATATATATATATATATATATATATATATATATATATATATATACATATACATATATAAGATGCTAGACACTAGCGCGGATCGATACATAAAAAAAGAGGAGAATTATTGTGGGCATGTCCGCTAAATGAACAGAGCAAAATGAAAAGTTAGAATGGTAACCCGCCCGAGACGTGTTTCTGCTCACTGGCTTCATCAGGGCCACGTACCTATGTGACCGTGCCTCTCAACATAAGTCG
Organism: Philopedon plagiatum; assembly: GCA_963971165.1. Lineage (NCBI taxonomy): Eukaryota > Metazoa > Arthropoda > Insecta > Coleoptera > Curculionidae > Philopedon > Philopedon plagiatum. The sequence continues at coordinate 64,242,578 of OZ020194.1, forward strand.
AGACGCACACGTCACATACGCAGTTACGTGGTCTTGATGAAGCCAATGAGCAGAAACACGTGTCGGACGGGTTACCATGCTAACTTTTAATTTTGTTCAGTTCATTTAGCGGACATGCCCACAATAATTCTCCTCTTTTTATATATATACATTAAAATTCTAAATACTTCTTATTGGGAACACTTTATCCTAAAGTTGACAGTTTTTGAGAAAATGGTGATCAAAAATTGTTATTTTATTGTATTTTGCCTTAAACTCCTGTACAAGAAAGTTTACCTGACATGTCTGACATTTTCAGTTTCGTTTATTTCCAAAAAATGGATCATTTAACAGAAACCCAAAGAACTGAATTTTTAATAATACTGGATTATGGGGACAGAATGGTGGTAGAGGTAGGTGGTAGAGGATCTTTTCCTCGACCGAGGAGGTACCACCCCGCGCAGCCACTTAAAGAGCTGGTGAAATCTTAGCGGATGTTTCCAGCCCTGGGTGCGTGAGTCGGTTTTCTCTTTTCCTTTCCTCTTAAGACTGTCATTCTTTCTCTTCTCTTTTGTGTTCCTTCTCTCTTCTAACTATCCACCTCTTAAAAAAAACAAATATGAAAATGATGATGGCGCTTCCAGGGGTAAAAAATTCCGGAGGCAAACTACCCCTCCATTCGGATTTCCGGGCGAGGGGTGCTCATAGGGGCCCACCATCGAAGAATTCCAAGAGCATGATAACCTTTGCCAACATCTGCGGGCTTAATTCCAATTTGGACTCTGTCCACCACTATCTCCAATCATGAAAACCCCACATTTTTTTCTGACCGAAACCCAAATCAGCTCTAAATCCTCAACCAATCATCTCCTGTTTCCAGGCTATGAACTTCTGTCATCATTTCGTCTTCATGGTGGGGTACGTGCCTACGTTCGCAGCAGTCTTTCTTGCACCAGACTCCCGAACCTGGAATCAGGCCAGCCCGATATTCTCTGGCTAAAACTCACCCTTAAATCCTCTACTAAATTTATCTGTTGCATCTATCGCTCCCCATCAGACAAATCCTACAATGAGTTCTTTGAATATCTCTCGGCAAAAATCGACCATCTCATCTCCGAATTTCCCTCCGCTGAAATTATCGTCCTAGGCGACTTCAACGTCCATAGCAAGGAATGGTTAGGATCCACAAAAACTGACCCACAAGGCAGAGCAGCAGAAAACTTCGCAATCAACAACTCGCTCACCAATTTGATCAGAGAACCAACATACTTTCCCCGCCTTTCTACCCATAATGCAAATCCACTAGATCTTTTTCTCACCACCCATCCTGAGCCTTACTTAACATCTGTATGCGCTCCCCTTGGTCGTTCAGATCATGGCCTCATTACCGTCTCTTGTCCCATACATCCCGAGTTCGCTGAAAACATGCCAGAGCGCACAATCTGGCACTACAATTCTGCCGACTGGGATGGTCTTCGAAACTTCTTCTCTGCTTTCCCTTGGAATCCTGTCTGTTTTTCCACTCCCGATCCCTCCGAAATTTGCTCTCACATCACAGACATTATTCAAGCAGGTATTGAAGGTTTCATTCCACATACTCGCAAGAAACCGAAACTCCACCATCAAAAGCCATGGTTCTCCAAGACCTGTGACAAAGCCAGGCTCAGAAAAGCCCATGCTCACAAAAGGTATCTTCAAAATCCTACACCCGAAAATCGTCAAATTTTCACCGAGGCCAGAAATCAATACAACCAAACTATCTTAGAGTCCAAAAATGTTTTTAACAACCGCATCAAAGATAAAGTGCTTTCCTGTCCCAAGGGCGGCAAATCTTTCTGGTCACTTGCCAAAAACATTAGTCAGAACTTCTGTAGAAGCACTTTTCCTCCCCTGACCTCTGACAACGAAGTTATCTCCACCTCTAAAGGGAAAGCAGAACTATTCGCCAAACAATTCGCTGCCAATTCCACTCTGATCCCTCCCCCCAATCTCGCTCTTCCAACCGCTAAGTCCGTACCCCACAGAATGCCCGATATAATACTTAAGGTCAAACAAGTTAAAAAAATTCTTCTATCCCTTGACACCAAAAAGTCCTCTGGTCTGGATGGCATACCAGCAGTTGTTCTACAAAAATGCGCTCCAGAACTTGCACCCATCTTAACTCGTCTTTTCCAGATCTCTTATGACAAGGGCATCTTCCCAGATAGCTGGAAGACTGCTCGTGTGCAGCCTGTCCCGGAGAAAGGTTCCAAGTCCCTTCCATCTAATTATAGACCTATCTCCCTTCTCTCCGTTGTCAGCAAAGTTATGGAAAAAGTAATCAACTTGCAAATTCTAAAATATCTAGAAAAACACAAAATTATCCATGACAGACAGTACGGATTTCGTCACCAAAGATCCACAGCTGATCTTCTTAGCTTTGTCACACATAACTGGAACAAGTCTCTTGAATTTCATGGTTAATCTCAGATTGTTGCTCTCGATATTTCCAAGGCCTTTGACCAAGTATGGCATGCCGCACTCCTCAACAAACTACCTTCTTACGGTCTTCCTACCAAACTATGTGCCTGGATCGGCAGCTTCCTCTCTAATCGGCGCATATCTGTTGTGGTTGACGGTCACTCATCTAACTTCCATCCTATCAATGCTGGTGTCCCCCAAGGTTCAGTCCTGGCACCAACCCTATTTCTCCTCAATGACCTACTCTCTTCAACTACCAATCCCATCCACAGTTATGCTGACGATAGTACTCTTCACCCCAATATTCATTTTTCCAGACAAGTTTCGAACCAGGAGTTGGATAATAGACGCAGATCTATGTACCTATCTTTTGCTCTGACGAACTAGCCGGTATTATTCCCTCCTTGAATGTCCCTAACAGAACAACAAGAGGCGCGTTACGTATGCATCCCTTTACTGTCCAGCTACAAAAGCCTAGAACAGACCACTTCTCTCGCACATTCATACCTAGGGTCTCCAGATTATGGAACAAATTGCCTGCAGATGTTTTCCCTTCCCGTCCCAACCTCCAATCCTTCAAATCCCGTGTCAATAGACTACATTTCCCTTCTTTTCAGACACCCACGGTACGTTAGTACTTCGGCTTGAAGTCTACGTGTGATGTCTTGATATAAAAAAAAACCTGACATGTCTGACATTTTCAGTTTCGTTTATTTCCAAAAAATGGATCATTTAACAGAAACCCAAAGAACTGAATTTTTAATAATACTGGATTATGGGGACAGAATGCGACCGCAACAAGTTTGTACTATTTTTAATGACAAATGTCCTGACAGAAATCTATTAACTAAATCTACTGTAAGTAAAGTTTAAAAAAAAAATTCGTCAAACTGGAAACGTAAAATTCGCTATACTATTTGGATAATTAAGTACAAGAATAAACAATACAGGAGGAAATAATTTAAAAGTTGATGAAGAAAGCTAAATCAAATATTTAAAATGTTGTCCATTTACTTCTTGGCAGTAAACCAAATACTGCGGAAAAACATGCAAAGCGTTTAGAAGAATGTCAGTTTCCTCGATTCTTCTACATTCTGTTTCTGTCCTTAACTTTAAATCATCGAGGTCATTTCGATTACTTTTAAAAACAATATTTTTGAGGTGGCCCCACAAGAAATAGTCGAGGGGCGTTAAGTGCGGACACCGAGCTGGTCACTCGATTGTATCTCTACGTTCAATCCATCTTCTAAAAAAAAACAACAATCGAGGTATTGCCGAACATAAAACATGAAACCATGTTTCATGATTTGGTGCTTGGTTATTTGCTAAAAAATCAAATTCAAATAATCAATATAACAGGTAAAATAAGTAAAAACACTTATGATTATTTGGAAAGAGTTGTGCCGCGACAATTTCATTTCGTAGAAGATCCAAATAAATATCTCCATTTAATGTTTCTTGCATGAAGAAGGGGCCAATTATTCTCCGACCTATTATACCAGCCCAAACATTTTTCCTGGCCCAATTTCGACAATTATGCCTATTAACTTTTCCATTTAAAAAAAAAAAATGTTGCTTCGTCAGAGAAAATTATTCGGTGGACAAAATGTGGATTGGCGTTGCAATGTTCCATCATGGTTTCGCAAAATTCCAAGCGCCTGTCGAAATTATCTTCTGAGAGCTCTTGCCCAAGTCTTATTTTGTTTTAGTTTTCAGAAGGCGGTCTACGGACACGTGTGAAACCTTGTTTTCTTTTCCCAGCGTTCTGGTAGAAAGATGGGGACTTTCCTCCAAACTGAGTAAAACATTCAGAACCTTATCACCATCTGTTGCACTTTTAGGTCGGCCACAGCGTATAGCGTTTTTTACGTTTCCAGTTCGACGAAATAGTTTTAAAAATTTACTTACAGTAGATTTAGTTAATGAATTTCTGTCAGGATATTTGCCATTAAAAATATTACAAATTTCTTGCTGCGTTCGCATTCTGTTCCCATTACCCAGTAATATTAAAATTTCAATTCTTTGGGTTTCTGTTAAATGGTCCATTTTTTTGTAAATAAACGAAACTGACAATGTCAGACATTTCAGGTAAACTTGCTTGTATAGGTACCTTAAGGTAAAACACAATAAAATGATTTTTGACCACCATTTTCTTAAAATCCGTTAAATTTGGGATAAAATCGTCTCAATAACAAGTATATCGAATTTTAAGCTGAATAAGAAAATCGAATAAAATATAAAGCGTTCCATTTAAAAAAAAAGTTCCTGTTGATTTTAGGAAATCGGTAAACTTGACAACAATGCGGAACTCACCATTGGGTCGGGCGTAATTTCGTACAAGTGTACAAAATTTCATATAAATCGAATGAACGGTTTGCAAGATATTTCGATGTTTCCATATTTTTGTTACACACTGTATGTACAAGGTGTCCAGGAATGCATTTCCCTTTTTGAAGGCTAATTAAAACTTTTCTTAAAGTTTTAAAAATAATTTATTAAAGCAAAAATACACAGAATATATTATGCGGATTTTATGTTTTAAAAATTATATTATCGAGGTGCCTTCCATTTCGGCCAAAACACCCTTACAATGCCATGTGATCAAAAACTGCTTTAAGCACCTCTCGGGTGGTATTCCATTAATTTCTTCCCGTATTTTTCGTTTTAACCCTTGCAAAGTGATAGGTCTTCAACATAAACTTTACTTCTGAGGTATCCCCACAAAAAAGTCCAGTGGGGTGAGGTCAGGAGACCTAGTCGGCCAGTTTAGATCTCCAAAGCGGAAGATGAACTTTTCCGGTAATAATTTCATAGGCGCTCAGGCTGTATGTGCGCTGGCCCCATCCTGACGAAACCATGTATTCTCATTGAAGCCACCAAATTCTTGTAGCTGAGGTACCAAAAAATCCCGAAGCATCGCACAATAACGATCACAATTTGCATTATGGGCTACACCGCGTCGGTTCTCAAAAAAGTACGGACCGATAATTCCTGAGGCCGACGGCGGCGTCGCGTCGCACCCCATACACTGTCATACAGTTACCTTTGAGCTACGCAGGGGCTTTTCCACTTTTTGTCTTAGATTGTCAGGTGCCCAATAGCGACAATTTTGCTTATTAACTGCGCCTGAAAGGCGAAAGTGCGCTTCGTCACTGAAATGAATATTGTTAATTCGGTCGTTTGCAAAAAAATGGTCTATCACTGTTTCCGCGAAAGAACGACGGTGTATAAAGTCACTTGGGTTCAATTATTGCTTTATTTGGATCATATATATGGATGAAACTTTAAATCTCTCCTTAAAGTTGTGTGATTTGTGCATTTGCAAAGCTTGTGATGTTTTACGAATTGATCTACTTGGATTTCGAATAATCGCGGCACTCACAGCCTCAACATTCTCAGGAGCAGTTCCAGTCCTTGGACGACCACGGGGTTTCACATTTACAGCTGACGATGTTTCTCTAAACCTCCGCTCCAACGATTTCACCAAATTTTTACTTGGTGCGTCCTCCACACACCATATTAGCGGCGTTCGGTAGTTCAATTTTTTCCATCGTTTTGCTCGGAATTTTTGGCAGGCACGTGACCAGTTGTACTGATTACAACAATGAGTCATGTGCCTGTTAAAAATTCCGAGCAAAACGATGGATAAAATTGAATAACCGAACGCCGCTGAGATGGATGGCGTGTGGAGGACGCCGCAAGTAAAAATTTGGTGAAATCGTTGGAGCGGAGGTTTAGAGAAACATCGTCAGCTGTAAATGTGAAACCCCGTGGTCGTCCAAGGACTGCAACTGCTCCTGAGAATGTTGAGGCTGTGAGTGCCGCGATTATTCGAAATCCAAGTAGATCAATCAAAACGATGAAAAATATTGAATTGCCGATCGCCGCTATTGAAGTGAGCACAAACTCTTCATCTTGCAACTGTGTAAGATCGTTACTCTTAAAGTATGCCTCAATAATGAACGCGCGATGAACACCTGACCAACGCTCCATTTTCACTAATATTCCGCATCGATCCACTATCGGACGCCGCTAATCCGACCCCGCTACGTTAAACGGTTGCCCAGTTATTCAAGTTTGAAAAGGAAAATTCATTCCTGGTATTATACCATTTTATCCTAAATTTTTTACATTTTAAAGAAGCAGTGCTGAATTGGACAGGCGAGATGGTGAGAGAAACCCAGTAGCCCCTGGAGCTGTTAAGGTTTAACATCACAAAAAGTAAAAATCTGACTGAATAGTGATTGCCTTTTATTTTTTTACATATAAGGCAAATTGATAATACTGAAATAATTTTTTCGAAAATTTTGATTTTTCGGATGACGTGCCGTTTGCGATAAAAACAGGAAGTATGTCTAACAACAATTACTGATACCTATACCGTTGTTTGGTTTGCTTGGGGTTTTTATAATCGACTTGAGTTTGCGTGCTGATATAGCGAGTCTCCGCGAATTCTTCATTAATTCTTAGTCTGAGAAAAGGAAAAATACATGTAGGTAATCACTATTTTATTTTATATTTCGTAAAACCCAAAATATAAACACTTCTATGACCTCCTAAATTCTAGGTTTCCATTAAATTTAATTAAAAAGTTTTGCAGTACAGTCAATAATGAAAAAAAAGAGCACTCAACTAATAATTAAAATTAACAAAAGTTAAACACAAACATTCCAGGTTTTTTTATCACTATCCGCCATATTAAAAACGAAAACTAATGTTTGTGTTACTTTTAGAGTAAAATCTAAACAAACACTAACAAAACAGTAGATAAGTATAGCCATTAATCTAAAAAAAACATTCCACTATGTAACTAATTAAATCATGATGCTTAAAAGAACCCAAGGTATTTTTTACTCTTTACACTGAAGAAATAAAAAGTTATTTATTTATTAAACAACACAACTCTTCTTGCCATTGACGTTATAGGTGTCATTGACCCTTAACAAAAGACAGGCAACCTAAAAAATACTACAAATAGTAATAATGGTTGCATAGTAGTTTTCTGGCACATCCGCCAGTTTATAAAATGTCTGGTTTTGGTTTATTTCAAAGGCAACAATACAAACACGCGCCATATTTTAAATTTTCGCGCCAAATCACCGCCAGCTGCTTCACAAGATACTAAGACAGGAAGTGTCAAAGAGATATGGTACATGTATCGTGAGAGAGATCCAAAAAGAAACATTTTGAAAGCCATCAAGCGCCGTGCGCCATATTTAAGTTTTTACAGTCCATTTAACCTTTAACAACAGCATAAAAACCATACAATGAATGTTACCAATATTTTTTCTTTAGAAGTTTTAAATAATAATGTAATTTATTTTCACTACCTAGAAAATGGTCTTCGTTGATCCGTTGTTAATTAATATTTTGATCAGTTTTATCCAGTTTGTGCTTTGATTTTAGCGTTTCTTAAATTAGCCTAATAGGGTTGAAAACTAAATTAAACTTACTATTACTAACACTAATAATATTAACGTATTATGGTAAAGCTTGCGGGTGCAAAACTCATTTATGTGGATCTTTTCAAAAAAATCGGAGAGTTACGATAATTTTCTTAGCAAAAGGACGAATAACAACTTTCTGAACGTGCTGCGTGAAACAGAATAATGTGTTTTCTTTACAAATGCTGTAATGAAAGAATTTTGGTTATACTTTTAAAATACTATGTAGTTGTGGTCAATTAGTATTTTTCGTTTTGATTTTTAACTTTTTCTTAGCAGAAAGTCTAAGCTAGTATGAATAACGCTTATCCATATACGTACGTATATGCGCTTATCCCATTTATAACCTAGTATAGGGTGTCATAAATATTAGTTAAAACTAAGGCTACTGACAAAAAGGATCGATTGCGCAGTGCCTTTTTACTATTTTTTTTGGGTTTTCTTAGGAAAAGGTTTAACTTGTTTTTTGTCGTAAATTATGCTTAAAAAAACAAAATAAATTTTCCTTAAAGATTTATATGTCTGGCAACGTTACAACAAATTCAATTGTTTTAAGTTTTTCACGCGCAATTTTCTGTCAAGCACTATGTCGGGTCATGTGTTCGCTCAGCCAGGTGCGTCGAACATGGACGGGTTTTAGGATATTTTTGAAATTTTTTTAAAATGTTCGATTTACGAAAAAAAAGTATTGGGTATGTCTGTAGACTAACCCAGGAGTCACTCATTCAAATTTATGTAGTGAGAAAAACAAAACCAAATATGTGGTAAAAAAGCTCGTTCAAACAAGTAATTATCGCTGTCCATGACATGGCATGGACATGGTGACGGGCCGCGATTAATGAATTTTCATATATTTCACCACACTTACCTATATTTTGTTTCAGATTAGAGGTCGGGGATGATCTTCATGGTCTTATATACAATTCCTCTTTAATTATACAAGGAACCGGTATATTGTCCCATGGAGAATATTGTATTGAATTGATTGAAGATAACGGTGCTTATAGGACCAATGCTCTCTACTGTTACTCTAAATCTGTTGATAGTTCTGATCCAAATTTGTATTTACCTGGTAAGCGGATAATCAATTAATATTTTATATTAGTTAAACGAAAATTAATAATTAGTGGGAGACCGTATTGGGTTATAAATACCAAATTACCCATCACTATAATCGTTGTTAGAGGAAAGGTATATTTCCTCAAACAACGCTATAATAGTAGCGTAATTATTACCATAAAATTTGGATTACCTACCTACTACTAATTATTATAAAGATAAATTGGGCACCGCATAAATGTCTACAGCTTAAAAAGGTCCTCGTCAGGTTTGTAAGATACTGTCGATGGAATCTTAAAACAAATGACATATTTTAATTGTTACTTACATCAGGTAAAATATAACGACTTTAGCCAGCTTTCTTTGTACGCCAGGTACTAGGTTGGTCCGAGGAACGAATTTCAGAAAATCCAGGGCGAAATTTTATAGTGAATGTTCCTTGCGATACATACATAGTGGAGAGGTGGGCAAGTTGACATACCTAGGGTTTTAGTAAAAAACAAAACAAGAAATATTTATTTTCATCTTAAATAAAATAATGAACATAATGTTTGCCCCTAACGTACACATATTACAGAACAAAATATTAACTTGTTTTATAATAAATGCACTTTAACAAAACTATGACGAAAAACCATCTTGCCCTACCCTATTTGTCAAGTTGACACACCTATTAAACCCATGTTATTTATTATCAATTATGAAATAAGAGTAAGTATTACATGTATTAATTAGAACATAACTCGAAAACAAATTGTTTAGATTTTTTGGAGAGTCCGGCACATTCCACGTGGGCCCACCTGATACTTTTGGAAGCGCAACCAATCTTCATTTGATCTTGAATTCTTAAACAATTCGTTGCAGTACAAGCATGGACATTCGTCCTCATCGCTATCTGCGATATCAAAAGGTTCGTCGTCTTCTGAATCATCAAATACCTCATTTTTTACAATTTTTCGCTGACACTCTTACTTCTTCAGCTTTTTTAAGTTCTCTCTTTTGCGAAAACTTTCCAAATATGGGCTTGCTGTTAAAACATCTTGATAGCAATTTTTCTTTCCGTTCATTGATCGTGCATTTCCCCTTGGCAAAGGGCGATATATCCATTAATAATTCTATTGCGCTACCACATAGATTAGGCTTGTTTTCTTGAACTACAGTTACCGCAGTGGAGTATAGCTGAGCTTGTAGCTGCATCCACGTTTTGAGGTACGTCTGGAACTGAGCTTGGTAAATACATGTCTTCCGGAAATATATTTGGATTTAAAGGTGAAATTCCAGTTGTTTTAAAACCGCTTAAAGCTATGGCAGCAGTTGCTGTTTTGCCATAAGCTTCAGCAAAAAGAAAAGCAACTTGATACAAGGTGACAGTACGGCCTGGATTGGTTTTAACCAATGAGTCACCGCTGCATCGTAATATTTAGTTAAGGGTCCCAAAAAATAGACATCAAACGGTTGTAGTCTGTGAGCGGTTGTAGTGGGATGGTAAGCTAAGCAAAATAACACTACCGAGTTCTGTTTTGCTAGGTCTAAAGCCTCTGGGATTTTGTGGCTAACGTGCCCATCAACTATTAGCATATTAGCAAAGTTTTTTTTTTCGGGTGAAGGTCTGACATGGATAATAAAGTGTTCCAACCACATCACAAATAATTCCCCCGTCATGTATCCAGATTCATTGCACCACGGTAAGGTTCCGACAGGGGTGCCATTATTGGGTTGGGTTGTATTTTTTTCTAGAAAATATTACAGCTGGTGGAATGCAACTTCCTGCTGAACTCATGCAAACCACCACCGTAGAGTGAACACCTCTTTCTCCACTGGAAATTGAACAAACTTGTTTTTTGCCTTTTAATGCAAAAACTTTTAGTGGTGCTTGTACTGTAATTAATGCGGATTCATTCATATTAAATATAATGGTGGTGTCAATATTTTCATTAATTTTTCTGATGTTGGGTAATAAAACAGTGGCGCCTCTTAACCCACCCTACTCTCCGGTATTTGAGTTAGGGCATTCATTTGCACGAATGCGCAAGCTACTCGCATTCGGTTCGATTCGTTGCCTTTTTTTAATTTTGATTTTTCAGAACTAGGTATGCATCTTGTTCTGAAGTGTAATTAGAAGTACATTAAATTCTTTTTTGTTGCGGAAAAGAGCATGGCAATCCAACCTTAAAACATTTTTTTGTAAAAATGGCTGATTTTTACCAAATATAATTAATTTAACCTACACATAACAAATCGAAAAACAGTCCAGCACCTATAAGAATATTAATTTTTGCTGAAATGTTAAAGTCTGGATCTACGACTAACTTTCATATTACAAGGAACTTGTAGACTTGTTGATGTTGCCAATATTTAAACGGTTTCAAGCCTATTAAACGTCCTGATGGCGCTTCAGTTTTAGTGGAAGGGGTACTGTGTCATCTTGCCCACCTGTCAACTTACCCACCACTCCCCTACATTACAAACAAATCTCTGCTTTTCTCGGTGAACGAGGTCGGCGTCACCCCCTACAGTGTTGCGGGGAGGGGAGAAGTGGGGGTAAAGGTACAAAACATCAGTTTTCGGCCATTTTTTTACATCCTTTTCGTTTTACGTGAAAATTAGTTATACACAAAATTAAAAATAATTAAATTGTCTATCAAAAAATTCTATATTTTACGTAAAAAACTCAAAGTTGGGTAACCTCTTATGCTAGCGTGTTTACTTTATTTTCATTATTATCAATTTTTCTTACACATTTAATTTAAAAAAGTATTGTTTGTTGTATTCAGTGATAATAAAAATAAATCCGGTCAAAGTAGGTTGCAACGCGCGCACCGAGGGTTTCGGATAATACGTATATTGCAAAAGAAAATAATTGTGTGACAAAACAGCAATAAAAATATACTGCAACCGCTTATTACTGCAACCGCTTAGTAAACTGCATTGTATTCCAAAAATTTTGGAAAATAATTACTTTTACCGTTGTTCTGCTACAAACTCAACACGGGTAATTTTGCAACTTAAGTTATTACGAGGAAACCCGCGCCGCGGTGTGCGAGGTTCAACTTGGTCCCATGCATGTTTGCATGTTGCATGTTTTTTTCATAATTTTTGTATTTAAATTTTACAATATACTAAATTTGATGTATGACATTAATTTAGAGTCGAGGTGACCCAGTTTTGGTCAAAACCTAATTTTATTATCATTATTCTGAGAAATGCTAATCTAACGAAAAACATGCATACTGCAACACCTTTTCTGTAGATAATTTATTGGTATTTTTGGTTAATTTTATGTATAACTATTGTTGACGTAAAGTCTAATGGAAAACAGATAAAATGGCTATAACTGATTTTTTTTCCTTTACGGGCCGACCTCGCTCACGGGACAAGTATATTATTATCCCATGTAACCGTTTCATGGAATAAAGTTTCTACCCTCGGTTTCTACTCTGAATTTTCTCCATCTGAAAATACTTGGCTCTGGTATTAGTAATTTTATCTATGAAATGTTTAGTGTGCAGATAAACCAATTTTCAGAAGTATTTCCTGTTAATTTTTAGACAAAAGTAAATATTGGTGTCAAATAACGATTTAGTTTTCAAGATACGAGTTGTTAGAGCTTAAAAAGAGACTCTTTTGAGACCCTCTTTATATTATGATACATATTTTTGTCGAAGAATTAACTTTATAAAGTGTTTTTTATTCAAATTTAGTTTTTTTTAACTAATGTGATTTATTTTTTAGTGTTAATAATATCCACCATATGTTTCGCTGTATCCGCTGTAGCTTATGGAATAATACTTAAAGCTAAGGATATCCATAAGATGTGTTTTATAGCGTTTTCATCATCAATGTGTTTAACATTTCTGTCTCTTATCATTTTGCAAATCCAGAGTAGTAGTGTCACATGCAGCATTTTTGGTAAGAATAATATTTAACTTTAACCTTAACGGCTACCAAGCATTATCCGCAAATCACATGCTATATTTTAAAACATTATGGTATTTTGTAAACTCATTTTTTAAAGTTTACGTATATTTCAAAAGAGTTTAAAATGATACGATAACATTTCTAACCCCGAAGTAAACGTACAGGTGGGTCAGTGAATCTTGATATTGTAGAAAATATATCTAGAAACTATTGTTCAGACCTTTTTGATCTGCCCCTGGGAATTCCTATTATGCATATTTAAAAATTGATCTAAATGTTTTTTAAAGCTAAGAAAAAATGTTGGTTCCTTAGAAAAAGATTCCTAAATTTTTTTTCAGCTCTAGAAGAAATGCAAATAAAGTTTACCTCATTATAATGGTGAAGTATTCAGAGCCCGTGAGAGCGAATTTTAAAATTTCTGCTGCAGTAGACAAATTGTAAAAAACTAGTTATGTCCCAAGGCTGCTAGTTTTAAATAAATTTTATTAAATTAAATTAAAATTAAAATTAAATTTTATTAAATGCTTAAGCACTATCAAAGAAGCAGTAAATTATTTCAGATTAATTATCATAGGTCTTAACAGACCGAGTTTTACATGTAGAGGTGCCATCATGTGAGGATGAAATGAGGTGAGAAGGAGATAAATATCAGTCGCCGATGGCTAACTCCTGCTAAGCCGTCAATATCACTTGATTCGGCTCAATTTCATGAAGTGAAAAAACAAGAAAAAGCAACATATCTCAGCAACATTAGCATTAGGCGATGCTGCCGATTTAACACAATCCAGCCATCGGCGACTGTCATTTGGTTCTCACATGATGTATAACTATTACAATAATATTGATTTTAGACATCGCGAATTTGGATGATCCCAGAGTCGAATTTTAATTTATTTTAAAAGGCGTGTCATACAATAGTATAGAGTGTAATTTCTGAGAGTGGAATTAAACTAATACCCATGGCTAACGTTGGTGAAATACCTTAAAATTTATTGACGGTGGCGCACAGTAATACTGTCTACGAAAAAATCGCATTCGATTTTTCTGACAATATTTTTTTCCGCCCGCCATTTTTTCCATCTTTATATAGGCAACCATTTTAAAATTATACGTTCAGGTTCTCCAACGCTAGTCTGGTCTAATTTCACAACAAAAGTTTTAAACTAACACGTGTAGGGATAGAACAACTAAGTTTTAAACTATGAGTTTGTTTCTTGTTTTTTCAGAAATTTATAGAGAAAATGACACTTTTAGTACATACTTACAATAATAGAACTAAAGTCATTTTAGCTACATGTACTAAGATGTAAATCATTTGGAGACTAAGCAAATCGTCGAAATATCAGAATAACTGATAAGTTTTTAATGACGACTTATTAACAATGACAGGACAAAAACCAGTCAAAACCTAACTATTCAACTAGAATATTTTAATTTAAACCAGTACCAAATCTTAAACCTTTTTAGTGAATCTGAACGATACTTTCCATAATGTGATTTAATATTTAAAGGAACAAAAAATAGAAAGCAATATATCTAAATATTAGCGATGGGTCATTCGTTCACTTTCAAGAGAGCCCGCTCACTCGTTCAGCTCACTTGGAAGAGTCGTTCGCAAGGAGTCGTTCGATTAAACGAGGGCTGCTACCCGTATCTCCGAGCTGTGAATTGCGGCGCTCTTTACTTTAGCGTGACACCTGCATTTGTTCATGTTCATAAAATAGAGCAAAAAATGCTATGAATTATACATTTTCCACTGCCGACGGCACGCTGCTTAATTGTGGCGCGGCGGCTTCAAACAAAAATAAAATAAATATTAAAATATTGGAATGATTTATGGCTTTTTTTGCAGGGCGTTTGAGTTTGGTGGGTACCGAGACCGACACAATAATATACTAATATAATAATACCTAATACTGAACGGCTACATCCTAAAATCGCCACGAACCCCTTGTTAATGTATTGTCAAACATTTTACCTGCAGAGGGTATAGCCCAAAATCGCCACTACTCTTATCTTCTGAATAAATTAAATGAAATGTATTTTATGTTTAATTCAGTATATTTCTAGCTGTTGTTTGCTAAGCATTCTTTCAGATTGTTTCCATCAGTGAGGAAGGAATATCTTTGACTATACCTTCACACATGTGCAGTATCTCTCTCTCTCTCTCTCTCTCTATCTCTCTCTCTCTCACTGCTTTATTATTATGAACTATAAAGTTATTAAATATATATACTATTATCTTATAAATAAAAGGCTCATGGCGATTTTGGGCTATAGGTGTCCGGGTAACTCTGTAAGCCGTGGCGATTTTGGGCTGCCAATTTAAGGGCAAGTAATTATAGTGGCGATTTCGGGTAACACCGTACTGAACCAGGCTTTTAATAAATCATTTGATTTGATGTTTGGTTGTTTTATGCGTTAGTTTGTGGCTTGAGTTTTAACCTACCCGCAGTATACACCTCTGCTTAAAAAACGTTGTAGCAGATTTCCGGCAAAGTAATTAATCGTTAATCGTAAAATAATAGTAATACCAAAGACGTACAAACTGTGTAATGTATTACCATACAGGCCGCTAGATGCTCCACCACTCTCGTTCTATTATACGACTCCGACGAGCCGCTCCCGGCTAGCGCTCTTCGCGGCTCGCGCTCTCCGAGTTGTCCGAAACTCGCGAAAGCGTGGAGTGGAATTTCTACGAACGGACGAGAGCGAGCCAGATATTTTAACGAGCGGTGAACGTATCGTTCAGTTGATGGGAGCGGCTCATTCGCGACTCTTTGAAAAGAGTCGTTTAAATCGAACGACTCGTTCGCGAACGACCCATCGCTACTAAATATCCTCTTTAAGTTTTAAAAATATGAGACATAGTTATTTTTTATTTCAGGTTTCGTTTTTCTCTTCTCTACAGTGTTGTCTTTTTTGTGGCTGCTTATCTTATGCTTGGAGTTACTATATCTAGTATGGTAGGTAGTACTTTATCCTTATATGTAAATTTAATATTTACTTAACTATGCTAAATACTCTTTTACCCCAGTATATACGGATCTATAAAAATTTTCGGAAACTTACTATCGATTTTTTCTCTAATCCTTTTCAAAAATAGAATTTTTCTAAATTTTATTTTTTCTGAAACCAATTTTTAGGAGAAACAATTTTAAACGTTTTTTCTAAGATATTTCGTTTCAAAAAAATGTTTTTTCGAAAGAAAACTGTTTCGAAAATATTTCTTTAATAATAATATTTATTGGTGATTGCACATAAAATAAAGTATTTTCACACGTTAAATAAGTAAAACAAAATAAAATGTCACAATAGTTACAAATATAGTCAAAATACACGAAACATAACAGATTAAAACAAGTGAACAAAAATATGCCAACCGAACATATACACGTTAAAATCTGAATTAACAATAAAAAAATATATAAATAAAAATTGCAGAATTTGCACCTCTCTAACCACTATATCAAATCACTAAAATTGTTTAGAAGGTATTCATCATAGGAATAGAAAGCTTTCTTCCGTAAATAGGCTTTAATTTTTGATTTAAATTGTTGCTCACTGAGGGTTTTTACAGCCTCAGGCAATAAATTAAAATTTTTTAAGCCATAATGGTTTATTCCGTCCTTGGCCCTAGCAGTTCTACTATAATTAAGGACAAGACAATTTCTGGTTCTTGTACTGTAATCATGATAATCACCATTACGAATATAGTCCCCAGCATTACCCATTATGTGCTACAAACAACTAAGGATATGTAGACAGATGGCAATGTGAGTATGCCAAGTGAAACAAAACTGGCTCTATAGCAGTCTCTAAACTGAATATCAGAGATTATTCTTATAGGCCAAGCAACAGAGCAAAATATTAGCGATTTTTGACATTAATACTATTAGAAAACCGCCTGCGCCATCATCTGAAAGACGATCCGAAGATGATTCCTGTTATATTTCCAACTCTGAAATTTTTTCCTTTAATTTGTTATAAACATTTTTAAGCAAAAAAACGCGATTTTTTTAGTTTTTTGCTTATAAAATGGAAAGTAATGAAGTAATCTTAATGGTGTAAATGGACGATTTGTAGAGAATGGAAATACGAACAAAATGAGATGTCGAACGTCCCGATCGGATAAGTAGCAGTTTAAGATTAAGTAGTTTTTTTTTAAATTCATAAATCGGCCATTTTTAAAAGTAGACGGCTCAAACTTTGGGAAAAAGTAGTAACTTATAGCTACTTTATGTGTGCAAAACCCCGACGCTGTCCGACGATTAGTTTTGCCACAATCGTCATTTTAATTTTTCAATACACTATTTTGCAACAGGTCTGGATGCTCTATGGATAGTCCGATTTTAATTATTGAAATGGATTTGAAAAGTACAAGTTAAATTGAACAAAATGTATATTTTAATTTTTCCATAAAATGCTACGAAACCGGTTGAAAATGCACGTAAAGATGCGTGAAAATGGCCGAGGTACGCCAGATTCTTTCGGCCAAATAAAGCTGGTAAGCCAATTTTTTTCTGTTTAATTACAAAATTTCCTATCGAATGTAATATAATTCTTTGAGATTCGTGAAAATGGTAAAACATTTTTGCTTTTTTATAATAATGAATTTTTTTAAAAATACTTTCGGCTTAATAAATCCACGCGTACCGAGCTCATTTTGTTCTTATGACCATTAACTATCAATTTACATAAAAAAATTTTGATTCCGCGATGACGGGACTTTCAGTGTCACCGGCTCCTCACCTATTAATATAAAATATTAACGTAGGTACTTCAAACTTTTTTTAAAATATTTTCCAAAAAAATTTTGGAAAGTCTTATTCGAAAAATGATTCTTTTGAACAATGTGTTTTGGAAAAATTCTAGTTTATTATATTTTAAAAAATTTTCGAAATTTAATTCAGAAAAAAATCTTTCAAAAAAAGGATATTCAAAAAACACTAATATGTATTTTCGAAACAATGTACTTTCAAATAAAATGTTTTTAGAAAAAAGCATGGGAAAAATTCGTTTGAACCTTCAGTGTTTAAACGGATCTATATAACGGTTTAATACAGGGGCGTACCGCTGGGGGGAGGGGTTTGGTTTTAAACCCCCCCATTGATCTCTTATAGTAGATACAATATATTTATTATAAACATTATACAACACGGTATTATATGGTTTTCTCTACCAACCCCCCCCCCCCCAAACCAAAAGTCACGGTACGCCCCTGGTTTAAAATAATGGACAAATCTGTACTGCATCAGATGTTACTACCGAAAGAACTCAAATTGGCATCACCAAAATAAATAGATACCTGCATAATCATATTTTATAGGATTCCATTAGAAGAAAAAAGGAACGATCAACGATTGATTTGGTATATAGCAGCTTCTACTGGATTATCGACTTTAATGTTCTTAATTTCTATGTTTTCTGGAAAATTATGGGTACCTGATGTTCCAAGTTCTTTCATAAAGAGCTATGGCAGCGATAAATGCCAGTTTGATAGTAAGTTATCTAAAAGTTTTTCTCCCTTGAAAAAATGTTGCACTGCAGAATCAAAGATGCAAGGAGGGGGTCTCCGGTGGCTGAGCTGGCAATTCGCTAGCTCGGCGAATGAGATCGGATCCCAACTCGACTATGAATGTTTTGTAATTGTTAGTGCGAATGGAGCAAACAGTATATTAGTGAACAACGACAGTTTAAAGACAGAAAAATGCAAAAATTAGGCGTGGTCGCTTCGCTGGCTTTTTCAGAATCTGAGATATTGACACATCGAATCCGCGATCGGTTTGTCCGCGATATGTCAACTTCTGAAGAAGCCAGCAGTATGAATGACAAAACGTTATATATTAATTTCGGACAGCAACAGTGAAAAAGTTTGTGATGTTTATGGCATGTTTGTGCAAATTAAGAACAGTCATGGCGTCGGTAAAATCAAATAAAAAAGCGTCTTCTAACTGGCGTATGTTGTTCCATTCAAAACTTTTATAAAATATTCATGGTGTTTGGGTCCTGTGGGTGGACAGCTTGACGTGTAATCTAACAATTCTAAAGGTGTCTCATTTTAATAATTTTGGTAACATATAAGGTTATGACTATTAAAGTTCAAATTTTTTAACAAACCTCAAAAACAATAAAAGTGAAAATTATATGTCATTGTCGTTGCAACAAGATTTGTTTTTGGATACGAATAAACTGTTTAAACCTTACATTTTTCATGGATAGTGTATATATTTTCAAGTACCACAATTAATAAGTCTGATGAGTTGCTAGAAATACCAGAATAACAATGTTTTGGTACTTTTGTATTTATATGTAAATTTATTTTTTAGCTTCTTTTCGTCGAGCGTTTATTATCTTCGTTCCTATGATTTTGTCGATAGTATTATCTATAACAAGCCTTGTAGTTGTAAGAACTTTTGTGAAGAAAAATGAAAAGGACAGGAAAATCAAAAGCCACGTCGACTGGATGACAAATAAAAATAACTACAATTTTATGTGAGTAAAAAAATTGTGTTTTCCAGTAAATATCCCAAACAAATTGTTTTACTGCTGTGACTGTACAGGGTGTCCAATTTTCGACACTTTTGCAGGGTATCTCGGTTACCTTTAAAGATAGAGAGCTGCGATTTCCGCAGTACGTGCTATTTTTTCGTGACACGTATGACGCTACAAACAGAATTTTCATAGTGCCCTTCGTTTATGAGATACAGTGTTTCTGAGTATCTCAGTTGCCTTTGCACTTATCGGAGGTAAAAACTGATTATTATATATAGTGTTTTACGTAGAATCCAGTGGCGAAGTCAATTTTTTTCTAGAAGGAACGAATTTGAAGATAACAACCAAAGTTGCATTTTTTAAATGGGACACCCTGTTTATTTTGTTTTCATTTGATTCATTTTTTCATAAGCTTTCCAAAAATATATAATTGTTGGTATATATCTTTTGGAATAACGTCCGAATTTTACAATTTAAAAAAAGGGTACCTATATAATGTTTCATAGTAGACCGTGATATAATGATTTGGAACCAATGAATAGAGACATTTAACCAAGATTAAGGTTTATTTTTAAAATTTTAAGTCGCAATAACATAACTGAACAAAAAACAAAAACTACAACAAACAAAAACATTGAATAAAAAAATTCTAAACTGATCAGTTTACGACTTGACAGCAACGAGTAAGCATTGATAATGCCCAGTGAGACCTTGGCGAAACGTCTGCCAGATTCCAATAGGAATTTAACAAACGAACGGATGTACTCCCGGATCAATATTTCTTCACATTTCTCCATCCGTGAAAGTCTACGTTCATATATATATATATATATATATATATATATATATATATATATATATATATATATATATATACAACTGTATTATTTGTATTACTTATTGTGTCAATTTAACATTTTTAAAGCAAATTTTTAGTTTTAATCTAGAGTGCCATGACCCACCTTAAATCGTCCTAATAGAAGTTTACATCTGCACAAAAATACCTACACATTTTATCACCTTTCATTTGTCTTACCCGAGCGTTCAAAGTTGACTAAATCGCTTTTTTGGTAATAACTTTAAAATATTAAATACAATTATACCACTTTCATAGTATAATTAGATGTATTATTTTAATACGAATCCAACGATGCATCACAACATTCAAATTCTCTTGGATTTTCTAAAGAAAACTGCGTTTTATTGCAAAAGCCATTTTTAATATGTAGTTTGATCAAACATGCAACTGCACGACGATAAATATTATATCTAGTTAGCCATGACAAACAATTATTAAATAATGTTTACCGGGTTAGACTGTGCAGATATGCCCAAGGTGGATATTTTAAAAACCTAATTGGTCACTAAATTAGGATTTACAATTGTTAGTGGTTATGATATTTACTTGTATTATTTTAATAAACATCTAGGTGGAAAATATTATTGCCTCTTTCAAATTATTATTAAATCTTACATGTTGGACTAAGTTAAAATAATGACAAAATGCACTAAATCCAAGGGTTTCTAAAAAAAAATAGGTATTAGATATACATAAAGGTACCCATTCACGTTCAGTCGGCCGGCCGATATTTGCCGGAAAGGCCGTTGCCTGCCGGCCATTTTGCGCTACACACATAAAGTTATTCGACGAGTCACGGCCTGCTGGCGACCTGTTGATCGCCAAAACTTTACGTGTGTAGTGGTTCGCCGGCTGGCATCGGACTGCAGGCCTTATTTTACTACAGACAAAAATTTGGTAGTTTTTTATTTGACGACGTCGGTACAAAATGGCAAATCAGCCAAATTTTATTAAAGATTTTATTGAAGTGTACCGTAAACATAAATGTTTATGGAAAATAAAAGATGCCGTGTATACTAACAGAGATTTGCGAGCAAAGGCGTATGAAGAATTACTTCAACTGTATAAAACAGTAGATGCTAGGGCCACTGTTGAATCTGGTAAACATAAAATAAATAACATGAGAAGTGCCTTCAGAAAAGAATTAAAAAAGGTGAAAATGTCAAAAAGAAGCGGTTTCTCTGCTGACGAGATTTACACTCCTTCGCTCTGGTATTACGACCATCTTTTGTTTACAGCAGATCAAGAGGAATGTAGGGAAACACTTTCCACTTGCGTAGATATACAGGACGAGTCCCAAGATAGGGATAATGAAGAAAATGATGTAAGTATACTTTTAAATATTTATTTTTAAATAAATTTGAAGTTGAAACACCGGGTAAATAATGGTTAAAACTTGTTTTAAAAAAATAGTAGTATAGTACTAATAAAAAACGACAAACTTATAGAAAATTATCTTGCCAGGCAACCTTTCCGGTAGTCAAAAAATATGTTTTATATTTTTCGCGATTCTGTTTTGCATTTTCCGTAACATTTCTGTTGTAACCCAGCTGGAGTCCATGTAAATTTGTATCTTACCTCCAGTCACCAGGTACTATTCCACCATTATCTAAAATTTCTTGATCGAAAGAACTGGAAGACGTATAAGACGACTTTGCGTGTTTCCGCAGAAAATTGTGCAAAGCACAAGCTGCCAATACCACATAATCTGTTTTATTTGGGTCCATATTTATTGCGGTGTGAAAAACTCTAAAACGATTGGCAAGAATTCCAAATGCGTTTTCGACGACGCGCCTGGCTCTGCTGAGGCGATAATTAAAAATACGCTGTTCTGGGGACAAATTTTTCTGAGGATACGGTTTTACAATGTTTTCATGCAAGCCAAATGCATCATCGGCTACAAATACAAAATTTAAATTCTCAGTCGTTTCATGTGTCGATGGCAAATTCAGCGTTTTATTTATTAATTTATCATAAAAGTCGGTGCATTCGAATACACCTCCGTCTGATACTCTACCATTACAGTACAGCCTACATTCACGTAAATAAATTCGTAGTTAGCATTAACAAGTGCCATTAAAACAATACTAAAGTATTCTTTATAGTTAAAAAAATAGGAGCCACTGTTTTTTGGTTTTACTATTCGCATGTGCTTCCCATCAAATGCGCCTCCACAATTGGGAAAGTTCCATCTGTTCTGAAAATCTCATGCTATTTCTTGCCATTCGCCAGAGTTTTTTGGAAACTAAAAAAAAAAACATGTTAAACATGGTTGCAAAAACCAAATTTAGCTTAATATGGTTTTCTTTATTTTTAGTTGCAATCTGATGGAGGCAGTATAGAAGTTGGGTTGGATTCATTCTCACCACCAACAACTACACCCGAGATTTCATCTAGAACAGCCACACCATCAACAACATCCGAGATTTCATCTAGAACAGCCACACCTACTACCCGAAATAAGGCAAAACGAACAAAAAATGATGTGATGGTCGAAAAAGCATACGAGGTATTATGTAGGGGTGACAACGAGTTTAAAACTGTTGGAGCAAACGTTGCAGGGAAACTTCAACGAATGGAAGAAAATCAGCGCATTATTGCCGAACATTTAATAAATAATATTCTGCATTATGGGATTACTAAAAAACTAACCGACAATGTAACTATAAATGTAAATCCCCCAATTACATTTGGTTGTAATGCAGCATACAATAGGTACAGCCAAGATCAGATTAACTCGCAGATGGTATTCAGTGGTACTCAGCCATCACAGTTACCACATTATACGCAGCCACAATCGGCAAATCCGCTGCAAGTACCACCGTATTCTACTCAGCCACCATTACGTTACCAGCCACAACAAGAGACACAAACACCACATCAGTCTCAAGTTCATACTCAGTCATACTCTCCCCCACCACAACAGATATATACTGATTTACAATCTCAATCAATGCAGCATTTAAATGAAAACAACACCGAGTTCTCTATGAAGAATTATATATGCCTACAGAAAAACCCCCAATCTAGTTTGTAACAAGTTTAATGTTCTTTGTTTTTTTTTTTTAATTTAGTTTATGTTTTAACGTTGATTAATGTTTAAACGAAATAAATAAGCTCCTATATGTATTTACTTCTTACCTTTAAATATTCTTCCTTCAAGACGCAGTATATAAATTTGCAAGTTTCTGGAATGATTTTACCCAAAGCTTGTGGTGAAATAATTGCGCTAAATTTTAAGTCTTCCATACTGCGTCCTGTTGTCAAAAATCTTAAAGTCACTAAAAGTATTTCTTCTGCGCTAATGGCTTGCATTACAGTGTCATTTTTTGTAATGTACAGTTTTATTAAATTCAGTAAATATTCAAAACAATTGTCGTCCATCCTCATAAAGTTTTTTAAATCAGTTGCACTCGATTGTCGGAGCTCTCGTATAAGCTCCATGTGAGACAAAGTGCTACGTCTTTTTAACCACTCTTCCATCCAAATTGCTTTTCTTTTTCTCTGCTCGTGATTTATTATAACAATTGCTGCTGCACACTCTTCTTGATACATGTTTCAACTGCCGGTCGATCAAAAACTGCACGTATATAGTGAAATAATAAAAAAGTAAGGCCATTATCGAAACCGGCCTTAAACTGTCGAATGCAAATAGGGGAAACAAACTGAAAGTGTAGTTCGAGTATCGATGACGGCCGTCCGGCCAGGACTGACAGTTCATGGACTGCCAGCCGACTGAACGTGAATAATAATTATTAACCTTTTATTTTTTAATTCGAAAAAAAAACTTTAATATTATTTTTCTGGTCTGTGGCGTAATGTTTACAGCTTTGTCATGGCTAACTGGATATAATATTTGATCGTCGTGCAGTTGCACCATAAGGAATGGCTATTATAATAAAATGCAGTTTTCTTTAGAAAATCCAAGAGAATTTTGATGTTGTGATGCACCGTTGAATTCGTATTAAAAAAACTACATCTAATTGTACTATGAAAGTGGGATAGTTGTATTGAATTTTTTTAAGTTATGACCAAAAAAGTGATTTGGTCAACTTTGAACGCTCTGGTAAGACAAATAAAAGGTGATAAAATTGTGTAGGTATTTTTGTACAGATGTATACTTCTATTAGAACGACTTAAGGTGGGTCATAGCACTCTAGATTAAAAGAAAAAAATTGCTTTAAAAAGATATATTGACACAAAAAGTAATAAAAATAATACAGTTGAACGTAAAATGATCTCTCCACTCCAAAAATCAAGAAATATACAAGGTGTCTCATTTAAAAATCCAATGTTGGGGTCGCTTCCGGCTAAACCGGAAGTCGTCGAAATTTGACAAGTGCCTGGAAAAGTGACTTTTTATTAGCCTATGTTCCCTGCCAAGTTTCAGCTTGTTCGATTAAAAACTAAAGAAATGGCAGCCGGAAAGTGATCTCGCTGACACCCGGTATATATACAAAAGTTTTTTTCGTAGTATGATCAAGTAAGCTTGAATAACGGTCTATCATTTAGACCAGTTTTACTTTCTTCGCCAGAAAGAAGTATCATAATCGCGAAAAAATCTGCTCCAAACCAATTTCGAATGGTGCCCAACAACTATTCTTTCTTGCGACGAAGCTCTTCCATGCAAAATGCAAATCAGTGTATCTTAGTATAATTATCTCTGATTTTGTAGGTCAAGAACATACGTTATAATAATTGTGGTAGCTTCTTTTTGGCTATTGAATCTCTATTCCGATCAACTGGGAAATGCAAAAACTCAACTTGCTCTGGACATCATTGAAGCATCGTTAGGTAAGTTTCAATATACAAAAACGGACACATTTTCAGGCGTTTCAATTCTAAAAAAAAAACTTATGACTGAATAGTACACAAAAATAACTCATTTTAAAAATTTACTTTAGAGGCGTTCTTCTCTGTCACAAACTAGGCTGCGGCATCCAATGCAAAATTGAACTAACTTAGTGTTTAAGTATAAATTCTTTTTTAGGTGTTGTAACGATAGTTGGATTTGTCTTGAACAAATATACTTTAGCCGAAATAAAAGAAAAAGTATGGAAGAAGGAGAAAACAATTACTGAGGAAAGTCTTAGACTCAACGGAATTCCGACACCAGAAACTCCTGTTGACTCGGACGATCCTTTCGTTCAACCTTTGCACAGAAATTACAATCTAACGTCTTTTGGCAATAGGTAATCACAGCCAAAAATTAGATTTAAAACACAACAAAGCAGTGTTTTACTAACACAGTTTGGCTTAAATATTTTTTAAACATGGTTTAAACTATCCCATATCTTCATAACTATCAAGTTAATTGTGAATGACAAGAACTATATTCTGTCCAATTTAATTTGAGAATGATGACAGAAAAAACAACTGAACAGGAATTCACCCTATTGGTCAGTTCCTTTTACAGTTTACATCAGAACATATTTCAGCAATCACAATATTCATCTTTTTTCCTGATAATCACGGAGGAATTACATTTCTTTCTATCCATGTTGCCGAAAGTGCATTAAAAAAAGGCGAATAAAAAAAGAATATGTTCAAATTTTTATCGTAACTTCTTCGCTTGTGGAAGTAGGTATTGATTGCTGGATATATACTTTGAAAGATTAGTCATCGCAAAATTATTTTCTTTCCTGATAAAATTCCCAACGGAATCCGATTTCTTCCTGCCCTTGTTAGCAAGTGGCATTAGTAAACGACAAATAAACCGGTGTTGTTGCCAATAAAAAAAATCGGACATTTTATCACAGCCGCCTTTTTTGTGCTTCTCGTTGTCAGGCAAGTTTTTAATCAGAATTATCGTAAAAAATAAATTCCTAATCCGGCAAAAGACGTATGTGAGTTTTATGATTTTATAGCATAATAGGTACCTTAGATTTTAATGAACACAAACAGCATTTGCAAAAATCTTGTTTTTATTAAGAAAAAACAGTTGTCAGCATAGCCACATTAACCTTCTTATTTTATACTACTTAAAAGTGTTTCCTACCTACCCCTCTAAGAAACAATACTCGCTCTAACCAATAGTTTGCATTAACATGAGTTAAGAAAAGGTTTTTAAATAAGTAAAGAAAAAATAGCAAAAATGAGTAAGTATTTTTATTAAGATAAACAATTATAATAAGGTTAAAAAATATTCCCTATTCTCCGATATATTATAAATGAAATTAAATCTGTAATACAGCCTACCTGCAAACACTGACGTTTGTGCGAGTTAAAGACGCGATAAAAATTGTTTAATCGAATATAAAAAGTAGTTTCATAATTATTTTTAACTGTAAAAGTCTTAGTTCCAGAAGAATAGATACACTTTGTAATGTGACTGTGACTTCAGCTTTAAACTGAAACCGAACGTTTCTAGGGCGCAATCGTCACTCCTTTCTCTATAGCCAAAGAAATTTTCTGTGACGCATGCCCTCGGTTCTCAACTTTATATCGGTCGGCGTTCCTGTTACTCATTACCATAACGCACGTTCCAAGTAATGTAAAAAAGAACAAATATGTACTTTGGGTAATATTTAAATAGCTGTTAGTCAGTTGCAGATTCACAGAACACAGGAATTTAAGCTGCTAATACTTTATAATATAAGCTTTTTAGGTATATTTTTACACTGCAAAAACCACTTATGGGAGGGGCTTCATATAATATGTCATGTTTATGTTTCTCATAACCTAAGTTTCTAGTCTTTCCACCATTTATAAAAATTTTACGAGTATGAGAGATAAAGAAGACGAGAGAGAAAAATGAGAGAGAGACATAACTGATCTATCCGTTGTAAAATGGGTTTCTGTCATCATTCTCAAATTAAATTGGATACGGTATAGATAAAACGTTCGTTGTGATGCCAAACTGTCAAAAAATGACTTTTAATCTATTGTTTAACTCTTTTACTTAAAGTCTAAGAGCTTATAGACTAAGAGATAGCAACATCAAAACCTGCAAAGTTTTGACATGAAATTTTTGAGCCCCTTTGTGTTGGAAAACGGGTATAAGTTACTAACATCATTTGCGCGTCTACAGGGTGCTTCATCTTTTGTGATTGTGGACAATAATTTAGACTGTGTTTGTGTCGTATGTAGTTTTTTTTAAAAAGGTTTTTTAATCGAAACTTTCAAGAAAAAAAGTGATATTATTAAGTTTGACAGGCCAATGGTTCCTATTGATTTAGAGACAAAAGTGAAGAAGTAGGTAAAAAAGTCACGAGACATTTTCACGTGGGGTATGATGAAAGATATGAGTTGTTAACCGGCTGCAAAAGATTATCAAGATGATTCTTCTGGCCCTGTTTACTTTCCAATATAAATAAGAAAACTCACGGGAACTCAGTCGGCATTACAGATTTAAATAATTTTCATGAAAGTGTAAAACGCCATGTCAATATCAAAGGATATTTAACTGCTACAATTAAAGAAAAATCTTTTGGAATACATAGTTCGAATTGAACATAGTTTGGACAAAATTAAATACTAGTAACAAACTTCCTAACGAACGGGTCAAGAAAAATAGGGATGTTTTGAAACGTCTAATAGATGTTACTTGTTTTCTGGGACAGCATCAAGTAAGTTTCATGGGCCATAATGAAGCAAGTGGTCCGCCAATCGGGGAAATTATATCGACCGCTTAGAATTTTTAGAAAAATACGATAAAACCATAAAAAACCATTTTATTGAATCGGCTCATTGCTTCCTCTTTTATAATTGTCACAGCACGCCACGGGGTAGACCAAAACGTTTGCAATAACTTAATTCTAAATAACTTTTTCTTATAACAGGTTAGTTAATAAGGTTAGGAATTTTGCGCGACCTCGCGCAAGGGCGTTTTTGCGGCTGGTTTATCTTGCTTGAAATACCATAAGCGTGGACCAGGGTTTAATAATTTTAATGCATACCTTTAGCATAGCAAAAAGTAAAAATATATACTATTAAGACCGTCGGTGCAAAAGAACCATGTCCGGGTGAAAGGAAAAGGAGGCATCCTGTCTTACGATTAGTGAACATCGATGACGACAAACCTGACGACGCGACATCGGCCAGTCCGCATTGCAATGTCTCCACGCCCAGCGGAGCATCTTTGTCTTCTCTATGGGATGTATGCCACCTAGCCCAAAACAAGTTTGAATGATTTCCTAAATCGCCAGTGGTAAATTTGGCTTTGGTATTTATTGTAAAATGAAAAACATATATTTTAATCTGAATTACAGTTTATTTGCATAACATGAAATAATCAACATTTTCTCAAAGTTTATTTCAGTGGAAGGCGTTCTTTTATAGTTAAGTATATCTCTAAGTCTCGAAAAGCTTCTTTCTACGTCACAGCTTGTCACTGGAGCGAAACGAAAATGTGGATACATGTCAGTACTATCTTTTAGGGTTTCAGAAACAAGACTTTTGGTGAACAAATCGGGGATTTCTTTCTAATATTCGCGATACATACAATCTTAGTTTCACACCAATTTCATTAGAAACTTCTTATCTAGGGTCGTTTCAAACAAGTGAAAATATGTTAAAATGGTTACATTTTGTATCTCTAACTGATTAATAATATCTGGAAGATATCCGAATTGTCACGAATAAAGTCTAAATCATTTTTGAGGTCTGGTACATTTATAACTTCTTTACATTTTTTTACACTCTCCGCATCGTCCTTCAAGCTGGTAATAACACTTTTGACTTGGTCAAAATGAGTTCTGTATGTAACTGCGGTTAGCCATGTTCCCCATCGTGTTATCACAGGTTGTGGCGGTAATGCTATATTAGGGCATATTTCTTTCAACGTTGCAATTCTGGCGGGTGACTTAAGAAATACTTTTTAACCTTACTGACTATACTATTGATTAGTGGGTAAAACTCCCGCACAAATTTACATATTCTATGCAGGGCGTGCGCAAAACATGTAGGATGGATGAAATTGGGAAAATGTTCTTTTATTGTCTTCCGGCTTTCAGCATATACGCTGCGCTATCCGACAGAAGCAAAACAACGGTTTCACTAATATTTGTATCGGAAAAAAGTGTGCTGATACTTTCCACTGCAGCGTAGGTTATTGTATTGCTATTGGCTTTAGGAAGAAATTTACTCGCGATCACATATGATTGTTCAGACTGAATTGGATTTAAAGGTCCAACTATAATATTGGCAACGTATCGTCCTTTGATGTCGATAGATTCGTCGATACTGAACCATTACTTTTTTCCTGTAAGATTTTCTTTTATTATGTTAATAGTTTTGCAGAACACTTTGTCAATATATGTCGCGAAATGTTGATGCATCTGGTACTGTGAGGGTGAAGTATTTTTCCAAAAATGTCTTCACAAAAGGATTATTTATTTTATGAAGTGGGACAATAGCTGCAACAAAGGCTTCACACAAATTCATGTAGAATTATTATTTTTGCGTTACATCCTGTTGCTTTGGTTTGGATGGCCCCGGAAGAGATTTTATCTTTATCTTTTCTAAATGCTGTGGACCGGTTACATGGCGTTCTATGTTATACTTTGTGCACAGAAACTCAGAGTTACATACTGAACACCATACGCCTTGTTCACTTTCAAATAATATAAGTATGAGAATATGGAATAAGCCACTCTAACTTAATTTTTTTACTTGTACTCATTTTAATCACTATTTACAACGCAACTGCTTTAACTAGCACCTATAGCTTGTCTGTAATGCAGACAGAAAAGAGCGATTCCTTCTCATAATGCATGGTAGGTAGTTCTTTCAATACTAACCACATAGAATTTTTCTTTGTCTTTTCTAATTTTATATATTTAATAATT
The DNA here is from genome assembly GCA_963971165.1 of Philopedon plagiatum. Classification (NCBI taxonomy): domain Eukaryota; kingdom Metazoa; phylum Arthropoda; class Insecta; order Coleoptera; family Curculionidae; genus Philopedon; species Philopedon plagiatum. The sequence goes on from OZ020194.1 coordinate 64,272,580, forward strand.
TTTGCATGAAAGCCAAACAATATGTTCTGTGTCACTTGCTTTATTCAAAAAATATCAGATAAGGCTTGGTCAATCAAACAATACTTCAGAAGAAAAAACGAATATATATCAGCATATGAATAATGTTTTTTGTCGAATAGTCAAGAAAATAAATCAATAAATTGAAACTTCTTGGATTTGTCGCAAAATAACTAGTATGGTGCAGTCTACTTGTATTTAGATAAACTTATTAATAAAATAACTTTGTTGCAAACGAGGCTCGCCAACTAGAACCTGATATTAGTGACTGACAGGGGCGTACCGCTGGGGGTGGTTTTGGGTCTTGTCTACCCCCCCCCCCCAACTCCCCCCCCCCAACAAACCAACAGTCACGGTCCACCCCTGGTGACTGATGCTGCACAATGGACCTCAAAATTTTCATGACAAAATTCTGTAGGTTTTGACGTCGCTATATTAATAGTCTATAATGTAAAAATACTGTTAATTATGTACAAAAAAACTGCGTGGAGATACGTATACTTCACAAGTAACAGTTTACATTTACTTTATTTGACAACTTAGTGTATGTTCCGAAAGTCACCAAACCGTCCAAACAGTAAATCTTATTAATAAAATAACTTTGTTGCAAACTTCTTGGATCGCCCTGTAGTCGCGCAACGAGGCTCGCCAACTAGAATCTGATATTAGTGACTGATGCTGGTTATACAACACAAAGGACCTCAAAATTTTCATGACAAAATTCTGTAGGTTTTGACGTCGCTATATAATAATATATAATGTAAAAATCCTGATAATTATGTACAAAAAAACTGCGTGGAGATACGTATACTTCACAAGTAACAGTTTAGATCTACTTTATTTGACAACTTAGGGTATGTTCCGAAAGTCACCAAACCGTCCAAACAGTAAATCTTATTAATAAAATAACTTTGTTGCAAACTTCTTGGATCGCCCTGTAGTCGCGCAACGAGGCTCGCCAACTAGAATCTGATATTAGTGACTGATGCTGGTTATACAACACAAAGGACCTCAAAATTTTCATGACAAAATTCTGTAGGTTTTGACGTCGCTATATAATAATATATAATGTAAAAATACTGATAATTATGTACAAAAAAACTGCGTGGAGATAGGTATACTTCACAAGTAACAGTTTACGTCTACTTTATTTTACAACTTAGGGTATGTTCCGAAAGTCACCACGGGACACAAAATTACCAAAATGGTTACTTTCGAACAAACCCTTAAAGATGGTTGTAGTTAACATTTTGAGTGATAATGCTAAGTCTAGTTTAACAAATAACGTTACAAAATGTCAACGTTCAGCATGTTAATTTAAGTATTTTATGTTGTAAGCACTTTGTTGCATTTGTTTTTTGTGTTATATTCAGTGACACCAATAATACTTAAAAAAATCATAAGACTGACGTAATAAGCTTAAACCATAATCACTATATTAGGAATAAGAGATGCATTTTTTACTTGTGTATGTACAGTGCCTACAATGTGCAAAGCGTCAAGTTACCTATTTAAAATTCATATACAAATCCATCTCATAACACCACACAGTTAAAACATTATTTAAGGTATTGAATATTAGCCTAAGGCCGGTTGCTCATCAAAACTATCCAACTAGAATCGAGTCTAATTTGAACTTACTCGTGATCTTATATATATATATATATATATATATATATATATATATATATATATATATATATATATATATATATATATATATATATATATATATATATATCGATAGCAGGAGGTCACCCAGACCAGAATCAAAGATAGTCCTCATTATTATTATTTTTATTTTTCATTCACGGCCTTTTCGCTGCACTAGCGAAGAAGTAAATCTTCGCATTTACATTTATTATATTACCTATAGGCCAAGAAATCTTCCATTTTTCTATATATATATAACGGCTGTTTCGTTACCGGTGGCTGTACTATGTTTTAAATCTGTAAGCTCTACGTCCTACAGATAACTGTACAGTAGGTCTATCTATAAAGCCGGAACTAATAGAGCTTTATATTGTTTGTTACTAAAATAAAATACACATGTCTTTAAACAAACATGAATAAAATATTTGAACAACCCCTGACAGTACTTATAAAAAAATACCGGGGACCGGGTCTTAGCTTTTTTAAAAGTTTTCAACATTGTCTTCAGTAAAACCTATGTAAAAATTTTTACCATTGTAAAAAGCAGACCTAGCGTAATAGAAAAATACCCTTTATTTCTGAATTTTTTCCTAATCAAGTATTTTACTAAACACACATGACAAACGGATATATAGGCCTCATAAAAAATAAATAGAATTTTTCTCTTAAGCTGGGTCTGCTCTTTAAAGTTGTAACAAATTTTTACACCATTTCATGTTGGTTTAAAAAAAATGTTGAAAGACTATCAGTGCAAAACACCAAATAGGTACATACCCGGCCCTTAAGTTTTTTTTGGTAGCTTATTTAAACATAGCAGATGTTATCTATAAGATAAGCTAAACTCGAACGCTTATTGATAATTTTATAATATTATTTTACAAATAAACATAATTTACACTCCACCTGGTTGTTTTTTTTAAGGGAAAATATATGTCTTAGGAAATTACTCGTTACCTAAACCTGTTAAAAAAACTAAAGTTTAAAGGTTAGCTTAAGAATATCTGCTAGAATAAAATTTTTAAATAATACTGGTTGAAATAACACATGACACACGTGCATGGTTTCGTCGTTTTGCCAAATGAGTAGTCTGATTTCATGTGAGACATTCCGGTACGGGAATGTAAGTTTGAAGAGAAAATATTTGACAAATTTGTCTTGGACCCTCTCGATTCTGCTAATGTGGCATTGATAATAATTAGGATTCCATATAACGGAGCAGTATTCAAGTAATGATCGAACCAGGCAGTTGTACAGAGTCATAAGAGCCTTTGTATCCTGAATGTGCGTGGTGTTTCGCATTACAAACCCTAGCAGTCTGAAACTCTTCAAAATGATGCTGTCAATGTGTAGGTTAAAAGAGACATCTTTATCTAAAATATCCCCTTGATCGTTAAAGTGCGATACTACTTCGAGCTGTTGTCAATTTCATAGGTATGAATTACGGGGGAGTTGCATTTGTAGAAGCGAAGCACCTTACACTTACCAACGTTGCGTTGTAAAAGATTGACGCCGAACCAATCAAACAATCTGTCCAGGTCAGACAGTAAGTAGTTTACGCTAGGAGAAACCGTGGTATAAAATTTCATCATCCATCGCAGCTGGATACCTTAAAACACGATAGACCATCATTCATAAATAGTAAGAACAAAATTGGGCTAATATGGGAGCCCTGGGAACACCAGGACATCCCGGGAAACGGATCCACACAAGGTGACACGTTGGCGGCGATGGAGTAGATATGAGCTGATCCATTGGAGGTACTTTCCGCAAACCCCGATCTCCAACAGCTTCTTAAGCAACAGTGCATGACAGACACTGTCGAATGCCTTAAACAGGACAGTGTATATGATGTCGACCTGGTGACCGGACTCAACTGAAGAGATCAAGAAGTCCTGATAAACTTATTGTAATAAGTTATTACGTAACAGTTTCTAGCGATTTAGAGCAAGCCCTGCAACTTTTGTAATTACATGTTTTACTATCTCTTATAATAAACTCGGTAGAAGCTATCTAAATACTATATATTATCGGAGTAACCCTGTACTTAGGCTTGAAGTCTACTTGGGCAGTCCCAGATAAAAAAAAAACAGGGTGTGCAAATTTCAGGGTTAGAAAAAAGATGTTTTTTTTTTAAACTTAAAAACATGTTTTTTTGTTTAATTTTTTTTGTTTTAAACTGTTTTAAACTATTAATGAAAAAAACATGTTTTAAACATGTTTAAAACCTATTTTAAACACACAAATTAATTTAAGGTTTGACTACTACGATGGAGAGAATAGGATAATTTTGGTTTAGTTTTCTTTTTGTACGTTTAGATGTAGGCACTTTTGTATGTTTTTACTTTTTATTTTGTTATTAGATTAGTAAGTATACTGTAGGTAGGTAAACTAATTTTCTTTTTAAAATTGCTTAACTGTTGAAAAGACAATGTCTTAATCGTGTCTTTACTGTTTTTAGTGTTTCTACATACTTTTTTTTTTAAATATTAAATCTTAGCTATGAATGATTTTTGTTTGTTTATATTTTAATATTTGTTTAACATATTTGTGATTTTTAGTAAAGTCTGCCAAATTTTATTATTGGATTCGGATTAGTACACTGTAGCTACACTAATTTCTTTAAAAAAATGCTTAACTGCTTGAAAAACATTGTCTTAAATGTGTTTTTAGTGTCTTTATGCTTTTTTTAAATATTAAACGTTAATTATGAAGGCCTTTTTTTGTTCTTATTTTAATATTTGTTTAACAGATTTATGATTTCTAGTAAAGCCTGCCAAATTAAACAACTTAAAAAAACATTGGTTTGAACACGTTTTAAACAGTTTTAAACAAATCTGTTTAAAACATCAATAAGTGTTTTAAACACGTTTAAAACAAATGTTTTAAACCTTTTGTTTTAAACATAACAACCCTGGCAAATTTAAATAGTATTTTTTATTGTTGTTTAATTTAATAACGTGAGTTTAACAAAATAATTTGGATAAACCCAAAGCTTTCAGTCATAGTTTAGATTTTCTACACAATACAGGGTGAAAAATAATTTAAAAAATGTTTAGTTTTGCAATAATTCTAGAATATTAGCTTAAAACAAATAATGTTTTATATGTAGTTGATTTCATGTGGTAAATGAACTTTTAAATTTTTAGACAGGGAGGGAAAATAAAAACAAATAATGTCTCTTCTTGCTATGAATGTGCTTTACCTTAGCGCAGTCTTGCGTAGATAGCGTTTTCGTTTGTCGAATCAGATGCACATTTTATCTTATTATAGGTATAGACAGTGAACATTTGAACATAAATTTCTAAAAATATCGCAAAAGAATGTATAGTATTATTCGCGATAAAGTCAACTCAAATTTTTTTTTAGATCTTCAGGTTTTGGGATCTCTAATTACAAAAAAATATGGTTTTCATTTTCGTCGGTCGCATTTATTTAGGACACATCAGTTAAATTTCGCGCAAATGGGTTGTTATTATTTATTGAATTATTTTTTAAAATTCAATTAAAATAGTATCCAATAGTTTTAAAAAAACAAAAAAAAATCTGCTGAGTTTTGCGACAACTCAAAAACATTACCAAACTTAAAAGAAATAATATTTTTTATTAAGCCGAAAATTTTACATGGAAAATACATTTTTATACAGGGTGGCCAAATTTAAAAAAAAGTTTGTCTATTGTTACTACGAATGTATTTGATTATTCTAGAATATTGTAGTTAATAATATTGATCATTCTAAAAGTATCTTATATACTAAAATTTGATTTATTAGATAACAGACTAGTTCATGTAACTTACGGGTCACTATTGACGATATAATGCGCATTTTCAAATTTCATTGTACTTCACTTCATTTTACAAGGGATGTTCCGTGCAAAAACTTTTGCAGATTGTCTTATAGTTGGTTTTATCCTAGTATATAATAAACTTTTGTGCAAAACATAAAGCATGAAATCATTCTGCTAAGAGTGAACACACCACACTCAGTCACAGACAAAATGTCTGTCTCGTCTCAAGAGACCTTCCAACGGTCCCAGCTGACACAATCAGAAAATATCGATTACATCGTCACTATATTTAACCCGACCCATTACTTCCGAGGAAACTGCATAGTTGCCGTTAAAGTTTACAGTATTCTATCAGAGAAAAATAAGATAGAGAGAATAATATCTCGTACGGAGTTCATTCATAAATACGATTTGCTTTCTATGACCTCCAAACCGACGTCGAAATAAGCTGCCATGGGCGTGCACTGCAGATTTTGGGTTATTATACAGCACAGTGAGAGTGAGTATTGAGACGCGCCGCAGAAAACTCTCTCTTCTTACCGTGTTGCTACCGCACTGGCTATGTCGGGTTGTCTTGTGAGAATTCTACGAGTAGGTATTGGCCAATCTCGGGATGCTGCCGTTTGAAGGTCATAGCGTGGTCGAGCTGGCGGGAAGAAGAGATATTATTCTCTCTGTCTTATTTTTCTCTGATTCTAGCTAGAAAAATGGATATGGTATGCAGCCATGCTCTGGTAAGAGTCCTTGGAGACATGATGTATGATAAAAATAAAATATATTTAGGTACCTCTTGCTTATGTACGTTTATTTATTCACATACAGATATCAAGGCAATTGGAAGGGGTAAGGGGAATAGATATAAAGCTAACATAAACGATGGAAAAATGACAAAGCATGGAGCAAGTTCAACGTCAATTTAGGGTAAAAATTCAATTGACAACAATTGGATCGATCCGAATCAGATTTTCAACTTTTAGCGAAATAAGTGATTACAAGACGGCTAGTAGATATACAATGACACCGAACCGAAGTGTCGTAAAGTGATTCGGATCGATCCAATTTTTGACAAGCGAATACGGCTCTGGGAGAATACATATTGAAAAAATCAATAAAACTTGGCCAATGTCACGAGCACATGAGAGACGGATCGATCGGGTCGTTTGTTTACTCTTGACTACGAATTATATGCAGGTAAGCGTGCCTTAGGTTGTTTATGGTCCTTAATATGGAACCCCGAAACCGGGTTTGTAATTTCGAACCCCGAACCATAGGGAGGAAAGAATTGAGCTTAATTTGTGTTTACGTTGTTGGCTTTGCCTGTTATGTTCAGTTTTCTTGTGGTAGTACCTAAGTGTTTGCGGCTTTCCGAGTTTCATTGGTCACTTATGGTGAGGGTTCCAGATTCAATATCTTCAAAATCGGGTATCAGCATTTAACAGCTGCTTAGAAATCGGGACTTGGGGCAAAACATCGAGACGCTATTTTTTTGCACTAGTATTTAATAAATGAACAGGTAGAGCAGACAATCAGCAAATATATTAACTTTTTATGAAATTCAAACGTAAGAAATATGGTATATAATGCTCTAGAAATTATAAATCATAAATATATGATTGTGATGAATTTAAATTCAGCTTAAAAATGTTTTTTAGAAAATTTTAAAAATCGGGACAAATCGCGTCCCGATTTGAAGTGTGTCGGGACGCGGGACATACCCTCTGAAATCGGGACTGTCCAAATAAAATCGGGACGTCTGGCATCCCTACTTATGGTAGTGTTCTGTAAAAAACTTTGTGCGTCTATCTTCAGAAGTTATATCAGCACAGTCACAGAATATCTACTACCGCAGAGACCCTATTCTACTAAGTTAGTCGGCCGACTACAGAGTAGTCTTCCTACGAGTCCCATTTTTTCTATTTTACTTGGCTTATGTACGCCACTTTCTATAATCCAAATTATCTTAAACCTAACTACAAACTAGTGCCATAACCGGCCTTACATATGTACTGTGCATACAACAGGTACTAAATCCGAGTTAGTACACATATGTCTAAAAATTTGGAATATTATAATATAAAGTACCTACGCTAATGAAGGAACGAAAATATATTTTGACATTTTGACATCGTTTTTTATTAAGAATAACGAAAAGAGCAATTGAGCATAATTAAAATTATTCGAATTTAACACATTCTTGTGGCCTCAGTGGTTAAGTATTGAAGTGTTATAAATTTATTTTGCAATTAAATCACTTTAAAATGCCTAGGAATAGTATATTGTACTTTAATAGAGCAAGAATAATTGCTTTATTGCAACAGGGCATTAGGCAGAGTGAAATAGCTGAAATTGTTGTTGTTACTGACGGAGCTGTGTCAAAAATTCAAAAAAAGTTTCAGGAGATAAACGATGTTAAGGATTGTCCAAGAACTGGTAGAACAAAAGTTACAACTGCAGCACAAGACCAACAAGTCTGCATAATTGCCCGAAGAAATCCGACGCTCGCAACAGCTCCATTGGCAAGGGAGCTTGCTCAATCTAGACTTGAAGGCGTAAATGTGTCAAGGCAGACAATATCACGTCGACTTAGGGCTACCAATTTACATCGTAGAAGACCTCTGCGCGTTCCTAAATTAACACTTGTGTAGAGAAACACAAGGTTGCAACGAGCACAAGAAATGATGGCTATAGGTCCAAACTGGGATAATGTCATGTTCTCTGATGAGACTAAAATTGGACTGGTATCCGATTCACGGCGTACGCTAGTTTGGAGAGCCCCAGGGCGACACGCGAGATTGGTTGCAGCTCAACCCTGTGTTCCGTTTGAAGGAGGGAGTGTCATGTTTTGGAGTGGCATAATGAAAGGTTCATGCACTCCCTTTATTAGTTTTGTAGAGGACAATAAAAGGGGCCTTATACATTAATGAAGTACTAAATCCTGTTGTACGTCTTTTTCGAAGGTACCGTTGGCCAAGAATTTATATTTATGGATGATACTGCCCCCCCCCCCCCCCCCATCGAACAGCAGCTGTCTAAAATTCTTGCGATGAAGAGGAAATAATGCGATTAAGATGGCCTCCAAATTCTCCCGATATGAATGTAATAGAGTGTGCTGGGGATATACTACAAACGAGTATAAAAAGGAGGAACAAACCCCCAATAACTCTACAAGAATTAAAAATTGCTGCTGGGGAAGAATGGAAAAGACTTCAACAGGCTCATCTCGACCACTTAATTGATAGAATGCCAAGGCGTTTACAGGCTTGTATTGATACCCATGAAGGAAATAAGGACTACTAATTTCAAGAAAACGACACCATTTAAGATATTTGGAAATTTCTTTAACTGGGTCAAAAATTGTTAATTTACAAAATTTTAAGAAAATAAATTTTGATTCGTTCAGAAAGAGTTTTACTTCATGAAACCAACATTTTAGCAAATGCTATTTTAAAAACAAAAAAATAGAAATAAAAAAATTGGGCATAACTACGAGAAATCGAAATATTCCAAACTTCTGGACATAGGTACATATTGTGTAGGTATGGTATTTAACGATAGTAATGACATTACAAATTATCAGTTCACAATGCATGCATTACAGTATACAAGAAAACGTTTCACGGTTTGCGAATAACGTTCACGTTCAATGGCTTGGCACACTTTATGCCATAATAGAGAAACTAGTGAACTTAGAAAGTGTACTTTTCACAACATTAAATCCCTTTTAGGTTTGGACCTTTTTAAACCATCTGGGAATTATCTGTACAGCGACGCTTCTTGTATTTTGTATTTTATCATAATATGTATATTATCATGGATTTATTAAGAATGGATATGGGATGATTTATGATTTAACATTCTTTGAAGCCAAAACAAACCATTCTAAACGACACTGTAAACAACATTGGTCCCATCGTATTTTACCTTGTATTTTTGTACAAAAAATACATTAGAAGCATCACAAGATTTACTAAAAGTAATAAAAGCCCTAAAATATTTTATTTTTCTGTTAAATAATAATAAATTTAAGTTAAATTGGTTTTATTATTTATAGGTTATGTTATTTCTGAAGGTGTTTATTTAAAGTCGCTCCGAGTCATTTATAAATCTATAAATCGCACTTCTTCTTTCCTAGTTCATTAGACAAAGACGTACGTGTAACCGAGTGTTCAGACCGAGGTTCAGCCGTTTTCCTAAGCAACCAGCACAGACAGCAACACTTCTGAGCTCCAACACTCCAATGCTATTTTATCCTTTCTACTACCATTCTTGATTCAATTACGTAGTTCGTAAACTAATCTCCTGGGGGAAATGTTTTCATAACAAACAACAAATATAATGCTTCACGTTCGATACACTCACAGTATACGGACATCGAATCCTTTCTTAATAAATCCATGTGTATTATACAGTAAAATTCTTTGCAATCTTTATATTTGTATTGTAAGACATTACGTAATTACTAATTACAGTGAATGCACCATGGATTTAAGAAAGGATTCGATGTCCGTATACTGTGAGCGTATCGAACGTGAAGCCTTATATTTGTTGTTTGTTATGAAAACATTTCCCCTTAGGGTAGAGTTTACGAACTTTAAGGAAATACGTAATTGAATCAAGAATGGTAGTAGAAAGAGATAAAATAGCATTGGAGTGTTGGAGCTTAGAAGTGTTGCTGTCTCTGCTGACCACTCGGTTACACATACGTCTTTGTCTAATGAACTAGAAAAGAAAAAGTGCGACTTGTAGATTTATAAATGACTCAGAGCGACTTTAAATAAACTTTTAGAAATAATATAACCTATAAATAATAAAACCTTTTTAACTTAAATTTATTATTAGGTACTTAGCAGAAAAATAAAATAGTTTAGGGCTTTTATTACTTTTAGTAAATCTTGTGATGCTTCTAACGTATGTTTTGTACAAAAATACAAGGTAAAATAAGATGTGGCCAATGTTTACAAATTGTGTTTACAGTGTCGTTTAGAATGGTTTGATTTGGCTTCAAAGAATGTTAAATCATCCCGTATCTATTCTTAATAAATCCACGGAATGCACAATCTTCTGAAATCCGGATATAGCCGGCATTCTACTTTTCAAGGTAAACTTGTACCTTAAATGATACTCCCCTACAACGCATACGAAGTCAAATTCATTTTTAGGCAATGACCTTCCTTTACCCCTTCCAATTGACAGATATACAGTATGTCCAGTGTCCACGGATGGGGTTAACAAAAAAACATATGTACCAAATTTCTAAAGGTAAAAAAGTCACTTCTGCTTGCCAATAATAATAATAATAATTTCCTACATTGCCAACTAAATCATTACAAATGAACAAGCAACGTCAAACAAATAAGTGCAGAGATTTCAAAGTTCAAAAACACTATAGCAATAATAACAATAATAATTCCTTTTTGTTCTTCTCATATATATATATATATATATATATATATATATATATATATATATATATATATATATATATATATATATATATTGTCACGCTAGGGGTCGTCGGGGTTGATAAGTTAGGCTGCGGTTTACCAAAACACTTGTATAATTTATTCAGGTACACAATTCACTTACGTTGCTAGGTTGGGTAGCGTAGGGGGCAGTTTATATCGGAGTACTCGGTCAGCCTAAAGGGCTGGCGCTAATTGTACTGTTCGTGCGGCACCACAGTGACGCCTCCCCCGTCGGGACACGACGCCCTCCTTTGCATCTCGCTGGTACGCTTTTTATATGAACCCCTCAAGAACTGTTTATACAAACAGTACAACTGGTCAGGGTTCATAAAATAAAGGCGAGGCCAGCGATATGCAATTGCAGCACGTAGAGTGGTTTCCGAAATGTTAAATAAATAATATCAAAAATGTATAGAAATTTGGAAAAAATGATGAATATCTGGGGAAATATGACATTTCCCCCGCGCCTGTAAAAGCTAGCCCCTAGCTTTAAAAATTTACACATCACACGTTTACAAAATACAAATATACAAAATACAAATATAACATAAACAAAATATACAATAAACAAATACAATATAAACAAACGATTTGGAGCTCGCAGGCTCAGTACACTCCGTATTTATTTGGGTGAAATGAGGTGTGGTAAAACTAGCTTAAAAATGAAAAAATGGTTACTGTCCTGGTAGTCTGGTTCACATTTACACACTTTCTTTACAAAGTTCTATTATTAGGGAGTTCCAACACGTTACTGATCGAATAGCCTACACACCGACAAAACCCGACACATCTTAGGCGCTACACGTTGAGGCTGGTCGTCATGCGTTTCTTGTTCAGATGCAGCAGCCACGGTTCCTGTGTCCTGGGGGTGGGATCGGCTAGTTTTGTTGCCGACTCCCAGTGCAGCAGGGGTCTCCCTCCTCCGAAGAGTGCGGCCATCCGGACTTTGGGTGGACTGAGCCGTGAGTGACGGGAACTTTGCTGGGCTGATCCTGAGGCTAGTTGTGGTCAACCAGCGCTGCAAGTTCCTTAGGTATGTACGTTGTACCAGTGTCATCACGGCTCGTTGTGCAGCAGTTCAGTCTTAGTGAGGGAAGACCAGGCTGGCGAGACATGGTGGACCGTGCGTGGCTGATGCATGACGCTGGCTGTGTGGACGCAAGCGGCGACTGGCCTTTGGGTTTTTGGTGTGTTTGGTGGCTCTCGATCCAGGTCGTGTGGTCTCCCAATGGTACATGAAAACAAAAAAAGACTACCGGCAGTTAAAAGGAAAAAAAAACAGTTTATAAATAATGAAAAATAATGAAAACCCTACATAATGTTATGATGTGTAAGTAAAAGTAGACAGACTATGAACATTCACCCGGTTTTTACATACGACTTCTATTGGTGTCTAAGTATTACTCTTTTGGAGACAGTGAGACATACGTCTCTAATTCATCAGGGAAAAACAAAATTATACACATTTACATAACAATTTAAAACCCAAATATAGCGTAATCACATCATCAAATATTTACCATATTTACCATCCTATTTGTTCATCGATAAAGTCACATAAACTTCAAATACAACTTGCATATAAATCTTAATATTTCATATAAGTCACATAAACTTCAAATACTACTTGCATAAAACTCTTAATATTTCGCATAGGCAGACATTCAACCCTATATGAAGGTCATCTTCCATGTCTCCCTATACTCACATAATGACTCTTAAATAACGGTATACATACCACCATCGAGTAGGCGAACATTCAACTCTATATGAAGGTCCTCTTCCATGTTCCCCTACTCGGAAAACATGACTTTTAGTCATTTAAGTAAATAATCATAACACATAATACCATCAAATAGGCGGACATTCAATTCCGTGTTCAAAGTCGTCTTCCATGTCCCCCTATTTGGAAAACATATGACTTTCAGTCATATAAACAAATAAACACCCGATTACAAAATGCATATGGTAATCATTATTTTATGCTATATTTAAATTTACTTAATAATAATAATATTCGACTTTAAAGTAAAAAAGAAGTTGGATTTATAAAAAAAAAAAAAAAATTCTGACCCTGATTTATTTTTCAATGTCTCAGTCATAAAATATACCCTTGTTTTTGTTTAACTTATTTTCATTAGACACCGTATATTACAATTTAACTTTAACAACAATACCTGGGTGAATGGCATGTTTAATATTATATATCAATTGTTTACTTTTCTGCTGATTAAATAAAATAATGAACTGTCTACCTTTACCTTCGTGATTTATTTATAGTAATGAACTTGATCAAATTTATACGTGATGATATGTTTGTTTATTATAAACGCAAAAAATAAAAAAATTGTATTCTGTATGGTTTGTGCTAACTTAATCTAAAATTTACTATCGCAATAAAGGTAAACTATACTTAAAATTATACATAAAAAACATTCAAACCAACAAACTTTGGGTATACCCTCTTTTGTACGCGGCGCCTCCACCAAATGTCGCGCTAGGGGTCGTCGGGGTTGATAAGTTAGGCTGCGGTTTACCAAAACACTAATTTATTCAGGTACACAATTCACTTACGTTGCTAGGTTGGGTAGCGTGGGGGGCAGCTTATATCGGAGTACTCGGTCAGCCTAAAGGGCTGGCGCTAATTGTACTGTTCGTGCGGCACCACAGTGACGCCTCCCCCGTCGGGACACGACGCCCTCCTTTGCATCTCGCTGGTACGCTTTTTATATGAACCCCTCAAGAACAGTTTATACAAACAGTACAACTGGTCAGGGTTCATAAAATAAAGGCGAGGCCAGCGATATGCAATTGCAGCACGTAGAGTGGTTTCCGAAATGTTAAATAAATAATATCAAAAATGTATAGAAATTTGGAAAAAATGATGAATATCTGGGGAAATATGACAATATATATATATATATATATATATATATATATATATATATATATATATATATATATATATATATATATCAATTTGGCTTTACACTTTACAGTGAAGGGAACACTATAACATACACAAAGTATACCTCAGAGTATACGTCAAAGATCAAAATTAAATGAATATAGAAAATGCTCGACTGCCCCTTTAAATCTGTGCACACTCGCAAGCCCGTTATTCTCGGGGGCAATATTCTATAGGCCTTTATTGCCTTGTAGTATGGGTCCTTTTCATAAAAGGCCGATATGTGCATGGGTATACTAAGCTGATCTCTCCCTCTGGTCTGCATAGTCAAAGACTCGCCATAATGACGAAAGTTCGCTTGAAATATGCGAGGGTTTTTTTTTCACGCACATGACGAGGGACAAAAAAACAGTGACGGAACTGTGAGAAATCCCAGATCTTTAAAGTAGGTTCTACAGGATGTTTGTGGGTGCAATGTTAAGATACATCGTATTATGCATTTTTGGGCCCTAAAGACGTTTATCGCACTGCTAGATGATCCCCAAAATATTACACTATAGGCAATTAGAGATTGAACGAACGCGAAATAAAATGTACGAATACTGTTCATAGACAGAACGTCTTAGGCGGCGCAGTATTTGTGCTATTTAATTTATTTCTTAAAGTATTTGTGTAGGACTCCCAGTTTAGTGTTGGGTCAAGATAGACTCCTAAAAAACCAATATAGTCTACGGAAGGAATTGACTTTTGATTGGGTTTACGTATAAAGACTCTTGCGTGTTTGCGGTCTTTCCAAACTGTATAAGTCCGGTTTTCTCAGCGTTATATTCTGAGGTAACTACCGCAGCACTACTCTCGCATCTGCTCCGCTGCACCCGAACAGGTCCCGGAGAGCATAGGCAGGGACAAGGCCGACAGCATTACGGAAGTATCATCAGAATACTGGCAAACCAACCCACTCGTCCAATCCACCACCGAGGCCGTTCGCGTAAAGCAGAAATAGTACCTAGAGGTCCCAATATAGAGCCCTGGGGTACTCCCTGTTGAATGTGAATGAAATAATCATTTCCCTTATGCGTAACGCTAACAACCTGTCTGTGCTCAGATAGGTAGGATTCTCTCAATGAGGCACATAGTCCTCTAAATCCATATCCCTCAAGCCTTTGGAGGAGTAGCTTATGATCAATGGTGGCTTTTGACAAGTCGAAATAGAGACCAGCAACCTTTTCACCTCTATCAATTCTTTCTATTATATAGGAGACTGCATGAAAGATTGCCAGTTCGGTAGATTTTCCCGGTCTAAAGCCATACTGTAATTCTGTCAAAATAGCAGATCTGTTTAAAAAATACCACATACATGGCTCTTTCAAAGACCTTTGATATTGATGAGAGCAGTGACACTGGGCGGTAGTTTCCCACATTACAACGGTCCCCCTTCTTCAACACTGATATCATTTTTGCTACTTTTAGCTGCGAGGGAAATTATCCCAGGCTGAAGCATTCGTTAATGATGTCTGCAAGTGGTTGGCTAAACCACTCAGCATGCTTTAGTGTGTTGATTGGGATTTCATCGATCCCCGCTGAAAACTTATTAGGGAGTTTCGCTATTATTGAAAGTACCTCTTGTCCATCCACAGGATCGAGAAAGATAGTGGGGTATTCGATGGACGCTGACCAGTGTCACCGCCCGGAGCCCGAGGCAGATCAAAATGTCTACATAACATCGGAACAATAGTTTGGGGATCATCGACTAGATTCCCTTTTTCTGTTTTAAAAGTTACATCGGAATTTACTTTTTTCTTGTTAGTTTCAAGGTTCAATATTTGTCAGGCTGTTTTGTTATTTGAATTGATATTTTGATTTCATTAAGTGATTTTTTATAGTCAGATATACATTTTTGATATTCCTTTCGTTCTGGTTTGTATTGTTGATAGATTAGAGGAGAATAAGTTGTTTTATACCAAACAAAGGATCTGAAACTGCTCGACCCCCAGTCTATTCATCACGTGACAAAGTCAATCACGTTGGCTGTAATCGTCTGGATGTATTACCTTATTTTCCTACGTTGTGTTTATTTCAGGTTCTTTTAAAGTTTGGTACAACAGTAAATTTTAGATCAGATTTTGATAGTTTTTAATTATATTTTCCCCTTTTTAATCTGTCGCATTGTAGAGATAAGAAATCAAAGAATTAATCTGTTTTAATCATTTATTTATTTGTACACGTTATTTATCAATTTCACATTCAAAATAACAATAAAATATTTATAACAGTTAACAATTCAATATATTAACATAGGCCTTTGTCTGTCTCCCGTAATTTGTACCCTTTTTCACTTTTGTCACCTGTTTATGTCTGCGACACTATAGGTGAGTTTCTTGACTACACTTTATTTATTTATTTTATTTATTTATTTATTTATTTATTCATTCCCAACTAACTACAAAGTTCATTACAGGGAATATAATATAATAAAATACAGAGCATTTGAAAATATATATAAATAAATATTACAAAAAGCATAGTGGTTTTAACAATTTCTTTACACACACAAAAAAAGTATCAAAAAGAATCAAAAAAAATCATTCTTTACGAAAAAAAATTTTTTTTAAATGTTTTTTAAACTTTGTTAAATTTTTTATATCTTTTAAATCTTTAGGTATGCTGTTATATATTAAAATTCCAGTATATAATATTGACCTTTTTCCAAAATTACTTTTACTATTGTTGTTTGTAAATTTTCATTTTGTCTGGTATTATGTTTATGCAGTGTTTTTGTTTTTTGCAGTGATATGTTAGAATACTTTTCTTTAATATTTATAGAGTGTATTAATATACATAATTTTAATTTATAAAGTTGGTCTATGTTTAGGTAGCCATGAGGTTTGTACAAATTTGTTGTTGGTTCTAAAAAGGGTAGTTTATGGATGCATTTAATTATTTTATTTTGTAACTTTTTTAAAGGTTTTAAAGCATTCGAACAAGCAGATCCCCATACTGAAATTAGATACTGCAATTTTGAATAAACTAATGAGAAATATATATTTTTTAAAAATTTGATGTTAATAAAATTTCTTGCCTTAAACAAAATTCCAATAATGGGTGAAATATTATTTCTTAAATAATCTATATGTTTTTTCCAATTTAAATTTTCATCAATGTATAAGCCCAAAAATTTTATACACTTTGTATATTTAATTTCTTTCTTATTGAATAAAATTGGAGGAATATCTTGATTAACTTTTGATTTACTTATGAACATGAAGCTTGATTTGTTAAAATTTAATGTTAATTTATATCTCTGAAGCCATTTATAGATAACATCTAGGTCATATTTTATGTCACTATATATTTGAGAGATTTTTGGAGAGAAATATATAATAGTAGTATCATCAGCAAATAACTTAATGCTACCCTTTAATTTTAATTGTGATACTGAATTTATATATATTAAAAACAGAGTAGGCCCTAATGTAGAGCCTTGTGGAACTCCACATGTTATGTTTTTGTGCGAACTTTTAATGCCATCTATTTGAACAAATTGTTTTCGATTGCACAAATAATTCTGAAACCACAAATTGAGTATTCCCCTTATGCCAGTATTGTGTAAACATCTTAATAAAATTGTATGGTTAACAGTATCAAATGCCTTGCATAAGTCTAAGGATAAGAAGCAACAGCTTTGATTGTTATCAACATTTTGCTGGATATTAGTAATTACATCAGCTACTGCTGTCTCTGTATCCCTAGCCTTACGAAAACCATACTGCCCCGAAAAAAGTATTTTTTTTGATTCCAAAAAATTTATCACTCTATAATTTATAACTTTTTCTACAATTTTTGAAAACACTGGGAGAATAGAAATTGGTCGATAATTATTGCAGTTAAAATGTTCTCCATCTTTAAACACTGGTGAGATTTTTGCTATTTTCATTTTATCTGGAAAAATACCAGTTTTTAAAGATAATTTGATAAGATGTTTAAGAATTGACAGTAAATTATTTTTAAAAATTTTAACAACTTTTACAGAAATGTCGTCAAAACCAGTTGCTTTATTTTTATCAATTTTATCAATTATTTCTTCTATTTCTTCACTTGTAATTTCTTCAAAATTTAAAAACATGGATACTGGATTTACTTCCATTCCGTCATCTATATTATGTATTACTGGAATTTTTCCTGATAATTTTTCTGCTACATTGATAAAATGGTTATTGATTTCTTCGCATATTTCTTCAGTATCTTCAATTTTTTTATTGTCTTTAATGATATAATTAATTGTTGATTTTTTCTTTTTTTCAGAATTCGTTACAATAAAATTTAAGTTTTTCCATATATTTCTTTGGTCTCCTGTAAGAAACTTTTCTTTGTAATAACTTTGTTTGGTTGTTTTTATTTGATTTTTCAAAAGTTTATTGTAATCATCATAAATTTGTTTGTAATATTCACTTTCTTGGTGTTTCTTTTTTATTTTGTAATATTTATCTCGGATCTTCATCATATTTGCTAATTCTTTGTTAAACCAAGGCTTTGAATTTTCTTTTATTTTAAAATTTGTTTCATAGGAACATTCATTAAATATTTTTAGAATTTCACCATAAAAAAAATTTGGATCCTGAATGGAATCTTTTTTCTGTCCAGAATTTCTAGTTTTTGTCTTAATTTTTCAATGTTATATTTTTTTTGAGTAATAATTTCATATTTTGATTTTTTTGGCACTTCCTGACAAAAAATACTAAGAATTTGAAGTTTATGGTCACTTAACGGACTAATCTGAAAAGATATTTTCATATTTTTTGTTGAATTTGTGATAATATGGTCTATTAAAGTTGCACTAGATCTTGTATCTCTGGTGGTGTTATTTTTGTTACATAATTTAAAGTTATTTGAATTATAAATATCTAGAAGTCTCTTGGAATGTCTACTATTACTTAAAATATCAATATTCATATCGGCCAATACGAAACAATCAGATTCTGATGAATTAATAGATTCTAATTTTTCATCCAAAAAATTTAAAAACGTATCCGTTGACACTGACGGTGGTCTATAAATTCCACAGATAGAAAAGTTAGTACAAGCAATTCTAACAAATATATAAGATATTTCAGACTCTATTTTTTCGATTAATTCATATTTAAATCTTCTTTGAACAAAAATACCCAAACCGCCACCAGTTCTTTCTCTTGATGCATAAATTACATTAAAGTCTTTAAAATTATAGAATTTTTTTTCATTTTTCTTTACCCAGGTTTCAGTAATTACAATTATATCAATTTTTTCTTCACTTACTAAAATTTCAATTTCGTCCATTTTATTTTTTATTGAACACGCATTAATATACAGTATCTTAACTTCACTGGCCATTTTATAAGTCTTGATAGAGGTAGTTTATTTTCTCTCTTGCTTTTAACTTTTTACAATTATGTATTTGACATTGATTACTGTTAGCTTCATGTACATAATCATAACTTGTTTTATATTTGTCGTTTGATGTTTTACAATTTATGCATACAGGAGTTTGTTGTTTACACTCCCAATAACAGTGTTCACCACAACAAAATTTGCATACTTGCTTTTTCTCACAGTTAATTGCTTTATGGCCGTATTCATAACATTTAAAACAAAATATAATGTCCAGGGCTTCTTTTATTTGACATGTATCCCATCCAAGAGAAATTCTTTTATCTACGAGTTTACTGAATGTTCTTCCAATAGTTTCAATATATATAATATATTTATTTGAAATTTTTGATTTTCTTGTACTTTTAATACATAATTTGTCATCGTTATCAATGTAATTAAGAGCTTTTAGTTCATCTAGAAGTTCTTTATCTTCATATTTTTTCCTGCTTCCTATTACTACTAATTTTGGAGGTTTCATCTTTGATATCTGAACTGTATAATCTTCTTTTAACTTCTCTTCACTTAATTGTTTTAAATTATTTATTTCTTCTTCTGAATTTGATTTTATTATTATTCCCCCATTTCTAATTTTTAAAACTTTATTTACAGAAGCTTTTGCACATATAGGGTTCACTCTATTTTCAACGTCTTGTTTAGTTTTTTGACTGCTTTGTGTTGTTTTTGGTTTTATAATTACTACTGGTAAATTTTTTTTCACTTCTGTCTTTTTAACTAATACTTCTGAATAAGACATTTCTTTTATATTTTGCTTGTTACTGAATTCGCTTAATTTTTCTATAACCATGTTAATTTTTGTTTCTATTTCGTCAACTTTACTAAAGAAATTGTTAATTTCAAATATTTCTATTTTCTTAACTAATACATCAATTTTTTTATTCATTTCCTTAATAATACTTTTTAATAAATTATTATCCTTTGTTAGGTACTGTTGGTTATTATCTGATTCACTATTTTCTTGAATACTGTTTTTATTACAATTTGTACATATCCAAATCTGTTTTTGTTTTTTTAATTCAGAAATATCCTTTTTTGTTAATTTAGCACATGATAGGCAGTACCAATGGCTACATTTGCAACAACCAACTGAATAAGATTTTTTATTGAATTTAAAATTACAGCGACCACAATTTTGTTGTTTATTTTGACTTAATATTTGTGGAATTTCATCAGAAATACCTGCTTCAAGCCTGTCTTGTGTCGATATCATAACATTTTTAACAAAATCTTGATACTTATTGTCTGTTGGGTATTTTTCAGGTAAATAAAAACTTTCTTCGTCACTCTCCTCTGTATTTTCTTTCATTATTTGGTTAACATCTTTCATTTTTGACATTGACAACTTCTTTCTTTTTATATTTTCCATACTTCCTCATTTGTATCGTCTCCAAGCCAAACTTTATAATTTTATGATGTTCTGTGTTTTCTTTTTGACACTACTGGTGATTTTATAAAAATATTACTTGAAGAATTCCGTAGAATTTTTTCTTAAAGAATGACAATATTTTTTTCACTTTACCAGTGAACTTCTTGGCTGCGCCTTTCCCATTCACAGCTCACACATTTGAGGCGTTTTTTGGCGCTTCAAAACCATCAAACCCAAAACCATGTGCTCTCTTTGTTTATCCAACGTAAGTAAACGTAAACAAACAAAGGTAGTGCCACAAAAATCAAAACCATATTGTTATCCTTATTTGTATAATGCAGTAAAATGTAAATAAATAAAGACAACAATGGTAAACCCTCGAGTTTGGTTTGGATGGTTTTGTATCGCCAAAAAACGTCTCTAATGTCTGCGACACTGATGGTGATACTCGTGAAGTGTTTCTTTATCTATTTCTTTACCTCTTTCTTGGCTGCGCTTTCCCTATTCATAGCTCACACATCTAATGTCTGCGACAGTGATGGTGATACTCGTGAACTTGTTCTTTACATGTTGTTTTACCAAAATCCCTATACCTGTTACTGTGCGTCTGCAGCGAACCTCTGCATGCACTTTGTCACTTCGTTCCTTTTTATATAGCACCACTTTTCTGAATAACCCTGGTAACCTGCATTTTATTATTGGTATCGCCCCTTCTGACGTGTACGTATAATTTTTATTTACTCGTTAAATACCTTTTAACATTCAGTATCACCCCAAATTACGCACACGCTTGGCATAATGCTACTACGTAGGGTGGAAAGCCCTTCAGAGGAACCCCTCTGTCGGACAATCCGTGAGGAGCCGAAACATAAACAGTGGAATCCCACTGTTAAATTAATTTACTGTAATTAGCCGATTACAATCAGCACAATACCCAAACAAAATATCGGACATCTCAACGTATAATATATAAAGGTGAAATAAAAGTTAGGAGTCCATCCGCCCATACGCATGTGTCACTTTTCTTCTCGAGCGGATGTTGTTTTCTTATTACTTAGGTACCGAAACTTCGACAGCGCACCATCGTCGGTTATAACCCTTTCCCAAGAAAACCCATCACACTGTTTTATATATACCTATTATGTGTTAACGTTCTACAGGTAGCAGCATGTCAATACCTACAGACCTACACCCATACTTTATTTTATCATTGCCAATTTTGATAATACGTTGGTCAAACGCGATTATTCATTTTACTCCAACCCAATCCTTTTTATTATTATTCGCCACTAATGCAGGTTACCATCACTTTAATAAAATACTCCTTTTTAATAGTTCTCTTTCCTAATGCAGATTAGGATTAACTTAAATAAAATACCATTTTTATTTTTTATCTACCCTGTCGGTTTACTGACCTTTATTTTTTCTTTGTTATGCGAAATAAACCCCGAAAGACAAACTGGCCATCTGTATTTACAAGAAAGGTGCTTTTGCACTTGCCCTACCATACTGACCCAAATCTCGAAAGCAAAAGTTTATTGACACCATCATATGGTACCTTTATCAAAGTAGTTAAAAACAGTTAACTAGTTAAAAAGTAGTAGTTAAACTCAGACAGTAGTTAAACCACTGTTTTACAAAGGTAATTAGTCGCTGTAATGAACTATTTGAGGCATACATTTTAATATACATAAGCATATATTTTAAATTTAATTCATATAAGAAGTGTCTAGAAAATGGAAACGAATGGGACATGTTTTAATGGAAATCTTCAAAATAGAACGATTCAAATAAACTTGTTTTATTATATTTTAGTACATTAAAAAGTTGTAGTTTTCAAATTTTAAAATTTTTCGGTAGTAAATAGTAGTAAATACTTATTTGTTATATTTTTTGTAACAAACTGTTTATGTAGTTGGTTGGGAATGAGTAAATCGATAAACAATACAAACACTGGCCACTTTTAAGACATTTCTATTTAAAAGTGACTTACTTATGAGGATATACTTTTTCTATAAAATTTGACTAGGTAGACCGTTGGCTACGCCCTAAACATTAAAAAAGGTATTATATATTTTTAAACAGAGCACTGATATAGCTTTAGAAAAGACATTCTTGTATTGCCACTAATATCCGCCTTTTAAGAGAAAAACAAATTGCAAAATTGTGATTTTGTTATTTTAATTTTAATTTGTACTGCCCTTTAATCGTTTGTGACAGAATTACATTTATGATTTTCCTGATTTCAATTTTTAACTTTTATTTTTTGTCCTTCGTTCCTTTCTTGTCCAACCTATTCATAAAACCCGTATAACTTTGTTCTTTTTTGGAATAAAGTTTCCACGTTTTTAGATTTGATTCAATTGACCAACCTTGTATCATTTTTCAAGAATAAAATGTTTGAGCAACAATTTCCAGTGGCGGCTGGTGAAATTTCAAAGTTGTATATCTCTGTTCCTACTTACAGGACCCGTACGTAGGGTGGAAAGCCCTTGAGAGGAACCCCTCTGTCGGACAATCCGTGAGGAGCCGAAACATGAACAGTGGAATCCCACTGTTAAATTAATTTACTGTAATTAGCCGATTACAATCAGCACAATACCCAAACAAAATATCGGACATCTCAACGTATAACATATAAAGGTGAAATAAAAGTTAGGAGTCCATCCGCCCATACGCATGTGTCACTTTTCTTCTCGAGCGGATCTTGTTTTCTTATTACTTAGGTACCGAAACTTCGACAGCGCACCATCGTCGGTTATAACCCTTTCCCAAGAAAACCCATCACACTGTTTTATATATACCTATTATGTGTTAACGTTCTACAGGTAGCAGCATGTCAATACCTACAGACCTACACCCATACTTTATTTTATCATTGCCAATTTTGATAATACGTTGGTCAAACGCGATTATTCATTTTACTCCAACCCAACCCTTTTTAATATTATTCGCCACTAATGCAGGTTACCATCACTTTAATAAAATACTCCTTTTTAATAGTTCTCTTTCCTAATGCAGATTAGGATTAACTTAATAAAATACCATTTTTATTTTTTATCTACCCTGTCGGTTTACTGACCTTTATTTTTTCTTTGTTATGCGAAATAAACCCCGAAAGACAAACTGGCCATCTGTATTTACAAGAAAGGTGCTTTTGCACTTGCCCTACCATACTGACCCAAATCTCGAAAGCAAAAGTTTATTGACACCATCATATGGTACCGTTAGAAATTAGGTCATTCTTCCAGTCATAATTTATGTAAAATATTATTTGATAATAATTTTTAGACTATTTAAAACAGAGGTTTTTATGTATGTATATTATTAGAATTTTATATTTTAGAATATTCATCTTTCTTTATAGATCTTGCAAAATTTCCCAGATATAACGACCCGGGTACGGGCCGTTTCAGATCCTTAATGTGTTGTGAATAATTCTTTATTTCGGTACTCACCCAAGTTGAAGAATTGTTTTTAATTTTTGAAGTATTGATAGGGAAGCTTAGATCAAAATAATACAAGAAAATATTAAAAAAGGTTTTCAATTTTTGGCTCACCCCTTCAACATCCAGCCAAGTTTCACTTGCCAGGAAGTTCTTTCAGGCTGATCTATTTAGGTTTTTCGTGGTGTAAAATCTTTTATTTTATATGTTGGAGAAGTAATGGTTTTTTCCACCTTAAATTCAAATATTTGGCCAAAGTGATCAGATATGTTGGTAGTAAGCAACTTACAATTTGGACCCTCGCCAATGTTGCTGAATTGTCTATCAGCGTAGCAGAAGCAGTCCCAATCCTGGCTGCCTCATGCACGTGTGACTCCAGTCCATAACTAAGCAGAAGTTGAGAGCAAAATAAATTCACGATGTGAATATCTTAATATTTTGTACGAGGTACTCAAAAATACAAATACATTGTAACGCAAAATATTAAATAAAAAACTTGTTTTATATTTATAAATAAATCAAAATCCAAAATTATCCGAGAAAATATAAACTTTGTGAATTATGAATTAAAAGCATAAAACGGCGATCAGAAAAAAATAATTCGTCGATATCAAGTGACTTTTTACCTCTCTTGGCAACCCATATTCATTCGTGCTCATACTGAATATTATCATAGGTATAATATTCCGAGTGCATGACAAATTGCCGACACTTTTTTTAAAAGCACGAGATCGCGTATGCGCTCGAGTGCTTTTTAAAAAATAAGTCAATTTCCTAATGTAAGAGGGTATTAGGCTGACAATTTCCTAAAAAAAATATTACAATATATTTTATTATCATGCAATAATTTGACGTTTTCTTGAGAAACAGCAAATACCGATAATTTGCACTAATCATCGCTGTAATTCGTTTCTTATTGGTTCAAAATTGCAAAATGCATCATTTTCATTGGTTAATGTTTTTTTGAAGGAAATAGTCAAAATAAGTCACTTGACAATATAGTTTTTATTCCCCTTCCAAAATTATTTGTCCTTTCCTTGTAAAATTTGGGAAAAACTGAATGTTTATTAAATTTTCTCATTAGAAAAGTATGTATATTTTCGCAATACGTTTTGGTTAAAAAAATCATTAGTAAAACAGATGACAGATAACATACACATGTATAAATAGTGAAACCAACAATACTTGTTAAACGAAATTTAGGCAAACTTGCCAAAATTTAACTAGTCGAATTTAGGGATGCAATTATTTCTAAAATATTTCTGTGATATTTAAATAAATATTACATAAGGTGATTTTAGTTGCAAAGTCAAACTTTGGATGCCAATATTAAAGAAAGTAATATAATATTGCTGCTTAAAGATTTATTTCTTACAACATATCTATTAAGTAAACATATCCACAAGTGTAAAATCTTTTAAAAAAATAACATTTAGTAAAATAAATAACAATCAAATATAAATTAAATTATAATTAGGACAGAAAGTATCAATATATATATATTTGTTAAAATTTTATTTCTACACATCGAAGTTTTAACTTTTATTTTAACTGCAACTAGATTTTGCTAAATTTTGCTTTATGCATATTTTCTTTAAAGGCACATTCTATACCTTATGATGTATAGACACTAAAAAAGCGTTACGATAAAAGTAGTAATCAGTACCAAATAGCTGTTAAGACCTAACATCATGATGCAATAAACAAATAAGGTGTGATATGAGGAGTCTGGTTTTAAACCTACTAAATCTATTTTTAATAGCATTGAGAAAAAGGCGAAAAACTTTTGGAATGATGTCCCAAAGCATGCTACACGAAATACGTATTTTTGGATTTGCTTAGTTACTGAAACGTAAAAAATAAAAGCATAATGACTTAGGTAAATAAAAGGAAAATATATTTAACCATAAAAATGGGGCTCGGTGGCGTCTGATACCAATCGATGAATGTAGCAGTGGCGGCTCGTGACTTTTATTTGGGGGGCACAAATACAAATCAATAAATAATAACAACTTAAAAAATTGTAAAACAGCCTTTTGTAATAAATATTGCATTGAGTTTATTTCTGATTCCATTTTTTGGAAACGGCGGATCGGGAAAACCCAAAAGTAAGAACAAAACAAGATACACAGTACTAGAATTACTAGTAATACTACGCACTAATGCACTACTAATAATTAATAAACTATTTAAATAAAAAAAAATATCCCTCAACTGATCACAAAAAAATTATTAGGCCTTCCCGTGTTAATATATCAAGAAAACTAAACATAAAATTGTGCAATAATCTCTTCCGCCCGCCGCGCCAAGGACAACGCCGCTCGAAATCCAAACAATAAACAAGTGCTACGAGACACGAAATATTGTGCCAATCGAGATGCGGATAGCACGCGATTTTAAGCCTAATTCTCCAATGCATAGACCGGCGTCGCCACCAAAATTGATGATGAAATTGGGACAAATCTGCTGTGTCCCCGGAGATAAGTTTTGATCGCCGGCGGTCGCGTTTGCTGTGGTGTGACATGCAAGGAAAGAGGTATTGAGAGTGTATTATTTCTTTTCGACTTTTGATAAAAGATTTTTTATTTGTCGAAAATCTAGAGTGGGCACGTGCCCTTGTGCCCTTTAGGACCAGCCGCCACTAGAATTTAGTGTGATTTGCTTAAGTGCTTGAAGGGGAAGCGCCTGTTTTATGTTAAATTCAGACATTCTTATTTTATTACTACGAAATTTAAAAAACTAAATATCGAGCACTATCACACTACAAAATAAATAATTTTAGCTAAATATAAATGTCTTTGAAAGATGTCCGAACCAGTATAATACGCTACGACGTTTGTCACTGGCTGAAAATGGATTCGGCGGTATTTGAAAATCAGTAGAGAACTTTTCAAAAGAGACGAAAACTCCCTATAGGATGGCGTGACTAACTCATTTCGAACCAAAAGTTGATTTAGTGAGTTTTGAAACCAGACGACTCATAGGAACAGTATAGGGACCCGCATAACCGCACATTTTTATTCTAAATGCTGAAAGTAATATAAATATATAAAAAGAGCTAGGCAGAAGTTAACTACATAGTTAAACTACGTAGTTTAACTTCTTTTTACCATTAATTACATTTTGAGTTAAATGTAGTTATACTTAACTATTTTTGCCCTTTTCCAAAATTATCAAAATAGTTAAAAACAGTTAACTAGTTAAAAAGTAGTAGTTAAACTCAGACAGTAGTTAAACCACTGTTTTACAAAGGTAATTAGTCGCTGTAATGAACTATTTGAGGCATACATTTTAATATACATAAGCATACATTTTAAATTTAATTCATATAAGAAGTGTCTAGAAAATGGAAACGAATGGGACATGTTTTAATGGAAATCTTCAAAATAGAACGATTCAAATAAACTTGTTTTATTATATTTTAGTACATTAAAAAGTTGTAGTTTTCAAATTTTAAAATTTTTCGGTAGTAAATACTTATTTGTTATATTTTTTGTTACAAACTGTTTATGTAGTTGGTTGGGAATGAGTAAATCGATAAACAATACAAACACTGGCCACTTTTAAGACATTTCTATTTAAAAGTGACTTACTTATGAGGATATACTTTTTCTATAAAATTTGACTAGGTAGACCGTTGGCTACGCCCTAAACATTAAAAAAGGTATTATATATTTTTAAACAGAGCACTGATATAGCTTTAGAAAAGACATTCTTGTATTGCCACTAATATCCGCCTTTTAAGAGAAAAACAAATTGCAAAATTGTGATTTTGTTATTTTAATTTTAATTTGTACTGCCCTTTAATCGTTTGTGACAGAATTACATTTATGATTTTCCTTATTTCAATTTTTAACTTTTATTTTTTGTCCTTCGTTCCTTTCTTGTCCAACCTATTCATAAAACCCGTATAACTTTGTTCTTTTTTGGAATAAAGTTTCCACGTTTTTAGATTTGATTCAATTGACCAACCTTGTATCATTTTTCAAGAATAAAATGTTTGAGCAACAATTTCCAGTGGCGGCTGGTGAAATTTCAAAGTTGTATATAGTACTTCTATATAGTACTGTATATCCTACTTACAGGACCCGTACCAAATTTAGGGGTTTTAATAGTGAGCCCACTGGGAATGTTTTGGTAAAAAGAAACATTTTGTAATTTGCGAAAAAAAGTTAAATTTTGAGAGAAACGAATGTAGAAAGTTATAGTCATTTGAATTTTTTCTTAAATTATTATTTTAAGCTTAAGAAAATTCAAATGACTATAACTTTCTACTAATGCATTTTTTCTCTCAAAATTTAAAAACTGTCGACAAAAAGATGTAAAATTTTTAATAAATAAAATATCTAGACGTGTTCATTTTTTTCTTAGGAGGGGCACACCAAAAATTTAACTTTTTTTCGCAAATTACAAAATGTTTTTTTTTTCTTTACCAAAACATTCCCAGTGGGCTCACTATTAAAACCCCTAAATTTGGTACGGGTCCTGTAAGTAGGAACAGAGATATACAACTTTGAAATTTCACCACTGACAATATCATGTTTGTGAAATCTAGCCTTTTAATTATATGCGCTTTTTATTTTTAAATGCGTATTTTAAATATATGGGTTTTAAACAATAAAAATTTGCTTCCATCCAGATAGTTCATTAAAAAAATTTTAATACCCTAAAACTTATAGTGCACTACCACAATAAAAAATAATAATAAAACTTAACATTTCTAGGAAATGCATTTGGTTAATACAACTTCTGTATTTTGTTAGTAATACTCTTGTACTTGGCCTTTTCTAAAATATATTTTTTATTACTTAACCTTTATATTTCATCTAATGTCGTAAGTACACTGCTGTTTTTAGTCAATCACTTTCGTTCTTAACTATTGGAAACGGTTCACTTATACCAAGTACACTCATAACCTAAAAACACAAAAAAATAGTAAGAGTGTAATTTATTAGTAATACAGAAATATTTTACTTAATTTAACTGAATCTCACGACGCTACATGAAATTCTACAGGTCTGATGTGGTATTATATAAAAACGTAACCATAGGATATCTCTTATGACATTAAGCATTATAATCAGTATAACTTTAACTTTATGCCTATCTAAATGCTGATCTGAGATGCTAAAACTCAATTAGGGATCCCATTTAAATCCGTCAAAAAATTACTGGAACACATATAAATACAATGTAGGACGTGTGGAGTTTGCAAAAGCATTCTCGTTAATACTTAAGCAGATCCTGATTTTATATAAAAAAATACCTGTTCGGTTGGAGATAAATTTTAAAAGTACGACCTATTTCATAGGCAAAATAGTCATGACTGGTCTTCTGACCATTTATTTTTAACCAGAGAAACATATTTTAAGGGCGGTGGTCCTCTAACGTTCGCACACTAAAACATAACGGAGTTTGTTTTACACTTTTATGAAGAAAAAACAACAGAACCTATGAATGGATTAAAGACTGTGACACCGCCTTTAAACTACTGAAGAAGGCACTGTGTGATCCTCCAGTGCTGTCATATTCCAAACCTGCCCGAATGTTTATTGTAGACACCGATGCTAGTAACAGTTACATAGGTGTAATTTTATCACTGTTACAGAATGGTAATGAGAAGGTAAGTGCTTATTTTACCAAAATACCCTCCAAGCAACTACTGTCTAACTAGAAAAAACTACTGGTCAGTGGCCACTGTCAAGACCCTGGAACATTTTCATAAATACCTATGCGGTCAAAAATTCCTCCTCAGAATGGACCAAGCATCTTTAAAGTGGTTAATTCAGTTTAAAAGCCCTGAAAGCACAATGGCTACAACGTGAAAATTGAACACCGAAAAGGCCTAAATCACAAAAATGCAGACGGTTTGTCAAGAAGAGCTTGCCCCGAAGAATGCAAATATTGCAACAGGCAGGAATAACGAGAAAATGTTGATGACTTCCACTGCCGAAGGACACAGCTTCAGTGTTCCTTAGACTGGGATCCTAAAGTCATATCCGAAGACCAACAAGAAGATCCAGATCTCAGTATTATCATAAAATTAAAGATGAATAATACAGATGACCCACAGTCCAAGAAATTTCCTCAAAATCTGAAAAAGTTAAGGGTTACTGGGCATTATGGAATTACATATTTTGTAACGCAAGATGGTCTGTTAAAAAGAGTTTGGAAAAGTTCTAATCGTAAAGATCACAAATATCAAAGATGGTAAAGATCACAAATATCCAACCAAATTACCCACCAAAATGGTTCCAGAAGTACTGCAAGCGCTATACAATGGTATAGGTGGCGACCACTTAGGGGTAATGAACTCTTGAAAAAGTTCGAGAGATTTTATTGGTTGGGAAGCCGCGCAGATGTTAAAAAATGATGTAGAACTTGTACAGACTGTGTTGCCAGCAAAAGATCAAAGATTCGCAGCCATGTCAAGATGAAGCAGTACAATGTAGGAACACCGTTTAAAAATATTACTATATATGTAGCAGGGCCATTTCCTGTTAGCGAATCCCGGAATTGCTGTGTATTAGTAGCGATGGATTACTTTAGAAACTAGCCAGAAGTGCCGAATCAAGCAGGTACCACTGTTGCCGACACACTATTTGAAGTGTGGATCTGTCGATATGGAGTACTGTTATGTCTTGCGTTGTTATAGAGTATCAATAATCAAACACGGAGTAAATAAAGGACACTGATCTGAGTGAACATAAATTTATTACTACTTGAGTTATTCTCAACTATGCAGACAATCTGCGTGTACCACTGAATATAAAAAACCTAATAATGATAAGGTACAGGTACGATTAGAGACGTATCGCAATTTAATCCATATTAAAATGTAAGTTGTGGGAATATATAACAAAGAAATACATTCTGACTACGGCAGGAACTGTGAATCTGGAGTATTTGCGAAACTATGTAAACTTCTAGGAATTCACAAGTAAGGACAACACTATTACATCAGTCCGATGGGATGGTAGAACAATTTAACAGAACTTTGCAAAATTACATTAGAATATAAGTCAATTATTCACAAAGCAACTGGGACAAATGCATTCAGCCATTTTTACTCGCTTATCGCTCTGCAGTTCACGAAATAAGTGGGAAAACACCCGCTAGCATAATTTTCGGAAAAGGATTAAGCCTTCCTATCGATCTACTTATTACCTGTTGTTGGAAAAACTTTAAAAAAAAACTACGCTAGTCAGCTTAGCAAAGCAACTTTAGGTTCTACACGAAGAAGTCCGTCAAAAGTTACAAATATAAATTGATAGAATGAAGACCCGACATGTCTTGAAGGTCAATACTTTTGCACTTATGGCTGGTGAGAAAGTTTGTTTATACAATCCGAAAAGAACCAAAGGGTGCGCACCAAAACTTCAGAAGTCATGGAAAGAACCGTACAATGTAGTCACCCGGCTTAACGATCTGGTGTACCGAATTCAGAAAAGCCTTCATGCGAAGACAGTGGAAAAATATAGGTGTTCTGCAATAAAATTAAATTAGCGAAATAAACAGCGTGCAATTTTTGGGACGCATTTCATCAATGATGATTGCAAAAGGTTTGTTCCAACCAACAATTTTTGTATTGTCCCTGAACGGTTATTGGGATCATTCGTACTGATGTTGTGCGCAGGCGTGTATTTTTCAGTTCCGTGACGGTGCAAAATAAACACGGGTTGGAACGCTTTGTGAACCGATTTAGTTATCGAATTAATAACATAACCTTAGTTTGTGTAATGAATTGTCAATTGAGGATTTCAGGATCATAAAACATAAATCTTTATCTATGGATATAAACAAAATAATGACCGAAAATACAGTATTAGGAGGTAAGGCGGTAGGATTCTGCATTTTTTTCGGTTCATTCAGCATTAGCTCCAAATCGTCCTCGCTCGTTGATATGTCCGATAGAACATCGTTATCTCCTCCGTCACTCATGGTAAAAGAATCAAATTAAACAAAAATAAACGCTGTGAAAATCTCAAACCCTTCAACTAAAAATGCCCATTAACAAAAGCTGACTAAAAGCTTAGTGCGCAGGTCATCCCAAACGATTCCGATGTTTGGGCAAGGATCGAAATGACGGTACGAGAACCAGTTCAAGAACGGTCACAAATTTGGTTGGAACACTTACAGAATCGTCCTATAAATCGTCAATTTAAGGTTGGAACGCATTTTGTTTGATATGCATGCGCCTGACCGTACTAAGTACGGTTTTTGGTCGGGTTGGAACAAACCTAATGTCTACAGTCTACAAAACTAACAACCGACAGCTAACAATAATAACAGCAACGATAACTGCAAATTATTGTCTTTCCTGATGATTAAGGTTAGGACCTCGCGCAAGGGCGTTTCTTGCGGCTGGCTTGTCTGGCTTGAAATACCATAAGCGTGGGCTAGGGTTTAATAATTTTAATAGATACCTTTAGCATAGCAAAAATATATACTATTAAGACCTTTGGTGGAAAGCACCAGGTCCGGGTGAAAGGAAGAGGAGGCACACTGTCTTACGATTAGTGAACGTCGATGACGACAAACCTGACCACGCGCCCTGGCCAATCCGCGTTGCGGTACTTGCAGTGTCTCCACGTCCAGCGAAACATCGTTGTCACGTAGCCCAAAAACAAGTTTGAATGATTTCCTAAATCACCAGCGGTAAATTTGGATATGGTATTTATGTGAAATGAAAAACATATATTTTAATCCACATTACAGTTTATTTCCATCACATGAAATAATCAACATTTTTACAAAGTTTATTTCAGTGAAAGACGTTCTTTTATAGTTAAATATATCTCTAAGTCTCGAAAAGCTTCTTTCTACGTCACAGCTTGTCACTGGAGCGAAACGAAACTGGATACATATCAGTACTATCTTTTAGCGTTTCAGAAATAAATTTCAGTTCAACAAATCCGGGAGTTTTTTCTAATATTCGAGATATATACAATTTTAGTTTCATACCAATTTCATTATAAACTTTACTAAGCTTATTTAGGGTCGTTTCAAACAAGTGAAAATATGTTAAAAGGGATACATCTTGTGTCTCTAACTGATTAATAATATCTGGAAGATATCCGAAATTGTCACAAATAAAGTCTAAATGATTTTTGCGGGCTGGTGCATTTGGTTACCTTAATTCGCAATCGTCGTAAGTTCAAAATTGTAAATTTTACAGGAAATGAAAAAAACGCCATCTTGCTTGAAGATTATCGATTCAAAGTATTTTTTCTTTATGAAAATTTCTTTAAAAACATTCTAAATACGCTTGTTAAAAATATATAAAGTGAAGTAAAAATTCCATTTTTACTATTTATAAAGGACTTCCGACAATTTCCCTGTTTTAATGGACTTACGACAATTGCGAATTCAGGTAACGATTTATAAGTTCTTTACATGTTTTATACTCTGCGCATCGTCCTTTAAGCTAATAATATCACTTTTGACATGTTAAAAATGAGTTCTGTAATATGTAACTGCGGTCAGCCATGTTCCCCATCGCGTTATCACAGGTTGTGGCGGTAATGCTATATTAGGGAACATTTCTTTGAAGGTTGCAATTCTGGCGGGTGACTAACGAAACACTTTTTTAGCCTCTTACTAGACTATCGATTAGTTGGTAAAAGTCCCGCACAAATTCACATATTCTAGGCAGGGCGTGCGCAAAACATTTAAGATGGATTACATTGAGAAAATGTTATTTTAATTGTCTTCCGGCTTTCAGCATATACGCTGCGCTATCCGACAGAAGCAAAACAACGTTTTCACTAATATTCGTATCGGAAAAACGTATACTGCTCCTTTCTACTCCAGCGTGAGTTATTGTATCGCTACTGGCTTTAGAAACAAATTTACTCGCGATCACACATGATTGTTCAGACTGAATTGGATTTAAATTTAAAATATTGGCAACGTATTGTCCTTTGATGTCGGTAGTTTCGTCGATACTGAACCATAACTTTTTTTCTGTAAAATTGTCTATTATTCTGTTCATAGTTTTGCAGAACACTTTGTCAACATAAGTCTTGCGAAGTGTTGATGCACCTGGTACTGTGTGAGTGCAGTATTTTTCCAAAAATGTCTTCACGAAGGATTATTTATTTTATGAAGTGGGATATTAGCTGCAACAAAGGCTTTACACAAATCCATGTAGAATTCTTTTTGCGTTACATCCTGTTGCCTTGGTGTGGATGGCCCAGGAAGAGATTTATCTTCATCTTTTCTAAATTCTGTAGACCGGTTATATGGCGCTCTATGGTATAGTACATACTTTGCTAGTATGCTTTGTGCACAGAAACTCAGAGTTACATACTGAACACCATACGCCTTGTTTACTTTCAAATAATATATCAGAATATGGAATAAGCCACTCTATCTTTATTTTTTTACTTGTACTCATTTTACTTACTTTCAAATCACTATATTTACAACGCAACTGCTTTGACTACCGCCTATAGCTTGTCTGTAGTGCGTAATGCACACAGAAAAAAGCGATTCCTTCTTATAAGGCATGGTAGGAAGTGTGCATGCAATAAAAGAAAGAATTCTGTAATGTTATTTGAACGGCAATTAAGCATTTATTGTGTATTAATATTTTTTAATATTACCAAAATGTTTACAAGTATCCGATATTAAACATTATTTCTTAAATATTACCTTTTCTAAAAAGGGGATCCGTCTATATAACAACGAAACAATTCTAAATGGGATAAAAATAAGCGGCCTAAATGCTTACAGTGAAACTTTAAATTAAAGAAATATTTTCAATAAAAACTACTAACTTTACACTTGTCATATTTGTATATATATAATAAAAACTCACCTTATCCTCAGTTTGACTAAAATACACAAGACAGTAGTTTCCTCGACACCGACTTGGAACATCTGGAATGGTAACTTCGTACTTCTGAGGCCTTTCCATAACTGGTGGTTCTCTTGACTCGTCGGTTGGGGTGGCACACTTGCTCACATACTCATAGGTTACGTAATCATCCAGAGATGCAAAGTTTTCCTAAAATAAATAATAATTGAACTAGAAGATTCACAAAAGTGTATTATGTACATTTCCAATATAAAACCTTATCCCGTCTTCATAACGCTTTTGATATTTTTAATCAATATATTTAATTCCGATGAGGGCATTAAGTAGATTTACTTTGCTAATTTAGTTGTTTGATGGTTGATTATTATGTGATAAGTTATCACATAATAACCAGTAGTAAAGGTTATGTTATCACTGATAAACAGCTTTACAACCAGTCTATTTTCTTTTCTCATTTAATAATAATAATAATAATAAAGATGTTTATTTATGCCAATAAAACAAAAAAAAAAAAATGAAAAAATATATAAAGTTATTTTGGGGTCTAGGTGAATAGTTGATAAAGAACTAGAAATTGAAGTGGCCTAAAAGATTTTCGTATAAAGTAATTTCGGCTAATATTTTGTGAAAAATTAAAAAAAAAATCTGTTCCCTATATTATTATAAACTCTCGAAGGCCTCGTTGGGTGTTTAATTGCAAGTCCAACTAAGTCAAACATCCCTTTATTGGGAAACCCTAAAGGAGTTAAAAAAAACACAGTAACTGCTGGACAGAATAATGTTTTTAGCGAAGCAGGATAAAAAGTCGCGCTGAAAAAACTCTCAGGCTGCGAGCTGGCAGACAAAGGGATATGTTAACAATTTGATCTAAACTGCTCCGAGTTGTTGGTTTTATCCGGCAACTTGAGGTAGGCTTCCAGTGGCGGCTGGTGAAATTTCAAAGTTGTATATCTCTGTTCCTACTTACAGGACCCGTACCAAATTTAGGGGGTTTAATAGTGAGCCCACTAGGAATGTTTTGGTAAAGAAAAAAAAAACACTATGTAATTTGCGAAAAAAAGTTAAATCTTCTATTCCCCCTTCTGGTCTACCCTAGGAAAAAATGAACGCGCTTAGGTATATCATTTATTATTTTTTCTAAACAAATTTTACATCATTTTGTCGAAAATTTTTAAATTTTAAGATAAAAAAATGTGGTAGTAGAAAGTTACAGTCATTTAATTTTTTTAAATTATATTTTAGGCTTAAAAAAATTTAAATGACTATAACTTTCTACTAACATTTTTTTCTCTTAAAATTTAAAAATTTTCGACAAAGTGATGTAAAATTTGTTTAGAAAATATAATAAATAAAATACCGAAACGCGTTCATTTTTTTCCCAGGGGAGACTAGAAGGGGGAATAGAAGATTTAAATTTTTGTCGTAAATTACAAAATGTTTTTTTTTCTTTACCAAAACATTCCCAGTGGGCTCAATATTAAAACCCCTAAATTTGGTACAGGTCCTGTAAGTGTGTAAGTAGTAAAGGGATATACAACTTCGAAATTTCACCAGCCGCCACTATAGGCTTCCATATATTTGCCGCATTCGCATATGTTTACCGAATAAATGTCAAAAAAATTGATTAGTGTAAAAAATCCAAAACATCGACCATGCAACATCGATTTCCGCTAGAACACTCTATATTGAGAAGGATCTGTTTAGCATAACTGTTTAATATCTATATATCTATAAATTAAATGTAGTATGAACTTTGTTTAAAAGTACGGTCAGGTCATAGGATCAGCAGTATACTAGAACCTAGGCAGAATTAAGTGAAAGACCCAATAAAATTCCAAAGTGTTGACCAAATAGACCCCATTGAAATGTTAGGAGATAAACGTCTATTACTTATACTAAAACTTACTTTAAACAATCCGATCCAATCATCTTTAGTAGCTGGTATCTCTTTGGTGATTCTGTAGTATGCCTTGTTCTCCTCGCCCTCCTCCCAACTCTTAATTCGATCAAATTGCACCACATGCTCTGAGTAATCTGAAAACACCTGATCGGAAACGGTTTTTGTTGAATATCCATCGAAGACCCTTGGTTTAATGGTTACTGGGTGTGGTATCTAAACAATTTCATTAGAACAATACGTATAGAACAAGATCACATATTTATAAAACAATCTATGCCAAGCAAGTGAAATGTAAAAACTGTGTAATAATGTTTAAAAAGGGCAAAGACGGGTGTTATAAGAGTAAAATGTTTTAGTTAATGAATAAACAAGAAAAACGCATAAAAAAACTGTCCAAACTTTTGTTTCAGCTTACTAAAAACATTTTAAGTTAAAAACCACTGAAGATAAAAATCTACAAGTACCTAACAACTTCAAAAAGTATCTAAAAGGTAAAGTCATTAAGAAAAAGCCATTATACAAGAAAACAAGGTATGATCTTCCCTCAGCAAAAACTATACCATATCCAATTTAATTTGAGAATGATTACAGAACCCCATTTTACAACGGGTAGATGAATTAGGTCTCTCTCTCATGTTCTTTCTCTCTTATTTTTTTCTCTCTTGTCTTCTTTCTCTCTCATACTCGTAACATTTTTACAGCTGGTAGAAAGTTAGGTTGTGAGAAACAGAAACATAAAAATGACATATTATTTGAAGCCTGCCCGGCATGTCCCATAATATAAGTTGTTTTTATGTTTTTGCAGTGTAAAAATATACTTAAAAAGTATTAGCAGCTTAAATTCCCGTGTTCTATGAATCTGGGACTGACTAACAACTATTGAAATATTACGCAAGGTACATGTTCTTCTTTACATTACTTGGACCGGGCGTTATGGGAATAAGTAACAGGAACGCCGAACCGATATAAAGTTGAGAATAGAGGGCATCACAGAAAATTTCTTTAGATATTGAGAAAGGAGTGAAAATTGCGCCCTAGAAACGTTTGCATCAGTGCATCTATCCATCTGTATTATTTGTGTATCTATCCCTCTGGAACTACGACTTTCACCATTTAAAGTCAAAAATTGTGAAACTACTTGGTATATCCGTTTAAACAATTTTTATCGCGTCTTTAACTCACACAAACGTCACTGTTTACAGGTAGACTGTATTATAGATCCATTTTCATTATATTTTCCATATATCCATATTTTTTTAACCTTATTATAAATTGTTTATCTTAATAAAAGCATTTACTCATTTTTGCTATTTTTTCTTTATTTATTTAAAAACTTTTTCTCCGGTCGTTTTATTGCAAATTATTGGTTAGAGAGTATTGTTACTTAGAGAGGTACGAAACAATAATTTAGTAGTATAAAATAAGAAGGTTAATGTAGCTATACTGCCACTGTTAGGTTTTTGCAAATGCTGTTTGTGTTTAGTAAAAACAAAGGTCTTTTGCTACTTAACTTAAAACTTACATAATTATTTTGCCAGATTAGAAATTTATTTTTTATGGCAATTCCGATTAAACTTTCACAGTAGACAACCAGAAATACTGCACAAACAAAGGCGGCTGTGATAAAATGTTTGATGGGCCATGGAAAGTCTGCTCAGTTGGAGGAAATTATCAGCGATGACTTTGCTAGGATCGGGGAGTGCTGTACTGTGTGTGACTTACTTATACTGAATGTTTCTAAAACGAGTGTTATGTGCTTGAAATGTCAAATTAACAACATTAGAATGGATACTGAGACATTAGGTGGGTCGGTGTCTTACAAATTTCTTGGACTGCACATGGACTCAAAACTAAAATTCGATCAGCATATCTTCAATGTGTGTAACAGGATGGCGAGAGGTTGCTATGCTCTAAGGGTGGTTTCACGGGAGCTTAACATTTTTATAGCACGGAATGTATACTTTGTTTTAATTGAATCACACTTACGATATGGTTTGTGCTTTTGGGGTTCATGTGCAGATTATTTATTTAATATGGTTTTTGTACTGCAAACGAGGGCTATTAGGTAGCTACATGTGTAGGGCTAAGCCTAGAGACTCGTGCCGACCCCTTTTTTGTCTTATAAAATTTTAACACTGGCGGGTTTGTTCATACTGGAAACTGTATGCCTGGTACATAATAAGTTTAAAAACGAAATTATATTACCACCACCTTATGATTCTAGAACAAAATTTGTCGCAACGCTGCCAATTCCATCTTCGATATTGGTTGGTCCACTCCATCTTCGACGTTGTCCGGTTCAGTTGAGACAGATTGTTTGTGCCCGAAGATTCAGCAGAAAAGTAAAGCCGCTTTTGGTTGGTAAGGCCTACTATAGTGTCGCGGCATTTTTTAATGATAGACGCTTATGATTTTTTTTAGTTATCAGTTCAGTACATTGTTTGTTATTATGATATACTTTATCTTATTTTGAAATGGTTGACGACATGTATTATTTTGTGTTTTGATGGTGTTGGTTCGTCATCACTGTAACGAGTCTGTTTTTTTTCTGTAAATGATGTGTACTCCTGATTGAGGAGCATGTTTCCGGAAGGGGAGGTTTTCTGCTGGGGTGGTCTGTAGGCTGTGTAATTACATAGTGGAGGGCTTTAACGGGGGCGACTTTGTGGGCTCCACTTTTTGCGACCTCTCCAAGGCGTTAGACTGTGTGTCGCATGATATACTTGTCGAGAAGTTGGGGTTCTATGGTCTGTATAGGGGAGCATAATTTAATCAAGAGCTATTTGACGGATAGGAGATAGGTGACCTGCGTAGAGGGAAAACTCTTTGGAGAAAGGACTATAAGACATGCAGTCCCTTAGGGTTCCATTTTGGGCCCTCTGCTCTTTCTAATCCACATTAACGACATAACATCTTCATTAGCAGGAAGTATCGTCACACTATACGCTGATGATACAAGTTATTTTGTCAGCTTAGGGGATTGCGACACTCTTATAGGGCAGATTAGTGATTTGTCTGAGGATGTGGGCGACTGATTTCGGGCGAACCAATTGAGCCTGAACCTGACAAAGACAAAACATATAATTTTTTCCTTAAGAAGAGAGAGAGAGACTGTAAACCCAGAGAAAATAAAATTTTAAGGGTTTCCCTGGATTTAAAGTTGACTTTCAAGCAGCAAGTTGTTGATGCCATATCTAAAAAAATAACATCAACAATATTTTGTTCTCAGAAACCTGTCCAGGGAGGTTGATAGTAAGCCTGATGGCATACCACTCGCTGGTTCTCTCTGCCTGTGTGTATGGTATGCTGGCGTGGGGTCATTCAGCGGATGCGTCTCAAGTGTTTGGTTTGCAGTGTGTTCGAGCTTTGGCTGGGATCGGGTATCAAGGCGATGTGAAACATTTTTTACCTCAACTTGGGATTTTAACCCTGCCTTCGCAATACATTTCGGAGTGCTTGTTGCATGCTCACAGAAATATTCACAAATATAGCATGTACTTTCAGGTGCAACAGCATGATACTAGAAATAAAAATGATCTGAGAATAGTTTCTCAGACTCAGGGCATAGTGAAATGCAACACTCCTCTATGCGCCGGCCATTTTTATCTACTCTGCTGATAAAAGAGATGCTATTCCAATCGTTTAGGAAGGCAGTAAAGAAGTATTTGCTACCTAAAGCGTCTTATACGATTCGTGATTTTTTAAATTGTGACTTTAGGGATCAAGATTTTATTAGCATTGTAGATTTAACATAGTTTAATTAATGATTTTATGTGTCCATGTATACCTTCGACGATTGTTAAATCTAAGCTTCTTCGGTCATGAATAAATCTATTGTCTATTGTTATTTCCTTAATCTGAGTGCCCATCAATGCTACAATTTTTATTTTGGGGTTTGGGATACAAACATGTAAACAATTTTTTGATATGATTTTTAGTAAATATACAAAAACACATATTCTATCAATGATTGACGTGCGTGATTTGGATATGTGTACAGAATGTGGTTGAGTTAGGTGCGTTCTTTTCAAGGTAAATTAAAATATAAAATTCGCAAAATTTTGATGGTTAATAAAATGTTGAACATGGAAATTTATTTTTGAAATTTAGGAGAAATTAACTTTTTAATTGTCTTCGATCTAAGGGAAATTATAATACTTTCGGCAGGAGCAAATAAAATCTTTTTATTTCAGTAAGTAATTTTAAAATTCAGAAAACATCATATCACAATCATTAGTGTATTAATATTTAAGATTTTATCCCAGGTAGCATTTTTAGACACATTTTGGTAAATGTATCTAAACCATTGTTTCTGTTTCCGACACCCATTTTAAAACTGTTGGCAACAAATATGGAAATATTTTCGAAACGTATACATTTTAAATCGCGCATTTGCACGTGATTCCACTAGCTGTGACTTTCGCTATTTCGACACAGAATCGAAACTTTTATCGAAAATGTTTCCGAAATGTGTCTAAACTGTTACATCAAATGCAATTATTCAGCGACAAATGCCAGTTCAACATCTTATAGAGGGCGCTGTACCGTTGGAGCATGGGCAAAACCAACGCAAACCTTTTGTTAAAATTGTTTGCAAGTGTGGCTGATATTTATTTGTATTTTAATATGTATATCAAAACGGACAAAATAAGAAAACAAATAATTAGAAATACCTGCACGTTGTTAAACAAAAAAAAACAATATGAAGATAAAATAAGTTCGCCATCATGAATTTGTCACAAGTTATGGTAGAGTTATTTCATAGTTATTGCAAAAGAGAACCAAAAATCATTGTCGAAATAAATTTTATTGTGCAATTTAGTAATTTAGCTTTATATATTTAACGCGCTCTTCATTCATTTGCATTTACAGAAAAAATAATACTTTGTAAAAAAAAATTAAATTTAAAATATTTTTAAAATTCTGTTTTCTTTTTTAAATTGTATTAGCTAGTAAAATGGAACTAACATAACAGCTTTCTGGCTTTTCTAAAGATGCAGGAATTTAATTAAAACCAATTTTAACAAGACAAACATGCATTTGTCAAAATGGCCGCCTGAAAGCGAGAAATTATTCTGGCCTAAAATGGAGTCAACGCACACTTTCTAGTATTTGGTTTCTATATTGTTTCATACGTCATGTAGCTATAATTAAAGTTAATAGAAAATGCATCGAAAATGTGCCGAACAAACGCAGCTAAAGTAAAATCGACTAACTGTTATGGTACCGTCACGCTAGGCGCAGCCAAATCAGAACCTAAAACCAAAACCTACAGAAATACATGGTACAAAAATAAAAGAAGATATTATGACACCGCGCAGGTAGGCGTGGCCATGTACGTCACGCTGTGAGTAATTCCGCCAAATTTTGTAAACGAGACGCGTCTTTGTTAAGATCGCGTTGTGTTGTAAATTTACTTTTTGGTGTTTTTATACCACTTTTACGAGTTTAAAAGTGAAAATGAGGTGGCTTGTGTATGCTTGTGATCAATGCAAGGGTTTAATGCCCGATAATAAGTTTTTAGCCTGCCCAAAGACAAAGAGACTGAAAAAAGGCTATTTTCTTAAAAGATAATTTCTTGTTTTACCTAATTTCATAAATTTAGATATTTTTGTTTTATTTAGAATACTTTTTGGCATTTTAAGATTTAGAATATCTTACTATTTAAAGTGTAAAAAACCCAAAAAAACTATCCTAAAAAACATGTTTCTGTCGCAAACAAACATATGTTATTCACCGCAAAAAATATTTGACAAATTACAGGAACGAACCAAATTCTGATTTATAACATATTTTCGGAAGACTCTGTAGGTATAAATTTTAATAAGAGTATGCCTCTAAATAAAAATTAGGAAGTGACTTCGCTGCCGGCGCCGGCAGCCCTAACGGTAATCTTGCTGGGTGCCGGCAACATTAGAAAATTAATGTCAAAATACCTTAATTCAATCAAAAAACAATAATTTATTATAGTGTAAACTTTAACGAAACCTAAATCTTGCTTCAAAAATATTACAATTATTATTTTGCGAATAATATATATCACTCAGGCCGCTTCCATCTTCTACCATTATTATGTAGGTCGCAAACCTTAGATTTATCAGGCAATAGGTACCACCAGAGACTATAAAGAATAGTACCATCAACAAAAATAATCTCTGGAAAACATTCCATTTATTTTTTAATTCCGTCATCTTGGAATAACAAACCCTTGAAAAGCCCATTTTATCAACTAAAATCTCAATATCAATACAATGGTACGATTTTCTTAAAATATGCATGCATTCTTCAAAATTCTTTGCCTTAGTCTTGGTACGATTTGCAAGATTAGTGAGATCGTTTAATGTCATTTTACAACCTGTTTCTCTAATTAATTTATCTAAAATGATTTTGAAGGTACTTATTTGCCCCAGCCTTCAAGGCTTCTTAAGTAGTAAAGTTAGAAATTTTCTGGCAAATTTAGTCTTTGTTTTGCTAGATAATTGAAACAAGCTTTGGATGAAGTATGATCGCGATTTTGTTCAAGCTCCATGATGCATAGAAAATAGAAATTGTTTATGTTCACTTACTTTCAAGATAATGTTAGCCTGGCAGCCCTGCTTATACGTGGAATACTTCCGTGTTGACTTTTCATTTTTTCTCTTGAATGGTCTTCCACCTTTAACACAGGCTAACCGCAGATTGTCAATTGTTCTGCTATTACGCAACCAAAACTAACTGTTTGTGGCTTTCTTGTAGTCCACCAAAACGCAATTAATTTTCATATGGGGAAAATTGATCACGTAGTTTCATGTTTTATAGTTTTTACGCAAAATTAAAACAACACAATGTTTACACATCATT
Organism: Philopedon plagiatum; assembly: GCA_963971165.1. Taxonomy (NCBI): domain Eukaryota; kingdom Metazoa; phylum Arthropoda; class Insecta; order Coleoptera; family Curculionidae; genus Philopedon; species Philopedon plagiatum. The sequence goes on from OZ020194.1 coordinate 64,316,208, forward strand.
TAAAAGGCGTAATTAGTTTTATTTTAGGTTAGAACTGCCGGCACCCGAGAAATTTTGTACTCGGGTGCCGGCGCCGGTATCCATGCATCAACATTTTCGGAACCGGCGCCGGCTGCGGAGTCACTTCCTAAAAATTATTATCTTAATTATTAGGCATAGTTTTATTTTATAAAATTATTTACCTTTTCTTTCAAGTCAATAAATACATAGAACGCAATAGGCAGGCAATTTACAAATATCTATTATTTGAAATTAATTTATCCCTTTATTTACATGATTATTTTAAATCATATACTTTAAAATTTGTATTATAAGTAGGAGGCAAAGTATATTGCCAATAGAATTTATATAAAATCGCCTATAACTAACGTAAACTCTATATTGCGCCTTATAAATTTCAAAAATAACTCACAGCGTGACGCCATGCGCGAACCCGGACGAATTAGATACGGTTCGGTATCATATCTTTCTTTTATTGTATCATGCAGAAATAGTTGAGATCATTAATATTTTCTTTTAAACAAAAAGAACGGAAAATAAAAATGTACTCTGTAGTTGAAATCAAGGGAAAAAATCGATTGGTCGTTATAGATGTCGATGGGGCATCACTAATAATTAGAAAATCAGGCTGTGGTTTTACTTGTTCCTTTTCAATTTCAAATCCTTTTTTCTTTTTAGTGTCTTGCAAAACCTTGAGGAATGTTTATACTGTTGTTTTCTTCCCATATTTAAAAGAAAAACAAACGTAAAATGGTTAAATAGGTGATTCAAGAAACCAAAGTCAATAAAATGTAAAAAATATAGGTTATGATAATGTGTTCCGAAGAGGTCATAGTGTGTATGTTTCTGGAAGTTTCGAAAATTATTTTCTTCACAAGTTTCGTAAATGAATGGATACCATTGTTTGGTAAATATTTCGAAACAGAAAAACATTAATTTGTTTTGATGAACTTAATTCGAAAATGTGTGACTACAATTTGGGAGCGCGTGTGTCTTACCATAACTTCATAATTTTATCTAAAAATGTTTCGAAAAATATTCATTCCCGCGTGTCGAAAATGTATCGACACTGTAGTTTGTAAAATATTTCGAAACAAACAGTTTTTAAGTGTTTCTAATAACTAAATTCGAAAATGTGTCGCAAAAGTTTCAGTTGTGTCGAAACACATGTGTTCCGACACAATTTTATAATTTCAATCGACAATTTTTCGAAACGTTTCGCAGCAAAGAATTTGTATCCAATTTGTGTCTAAAAATGCTAGTCGGGATAAAAACTTAAAAATATATTTGTGTAATAAGTATTCCTGTAACTCTCCGCAAATACAGTACATTTATCAAAACATACTATCTAAAAGTGCACTAGAATGATGAAAGAGTATAACAGATAATTGGGATGATCTAAGCAGAATTACAAATATACAATTATGATGGCAAATTAAGCAATTAATGCGACGACGCTTTTAAAACAAACCTGAAAATATGAAATTGTTTAGTAGCACCAACACCACAGGAAACATTTTCTAAAGCAAAAAGCAAAATATGTACATTTAAAATCAGTATATACGTTAATACTTATTAGTAGAAATTATTGTTAGTGGCCAATTCACAGCAAAGTCATATAAATACAGGTTTTCCACAAATAGAAATACATTTTAACAGAAATATGAATTATGTTTCTTATATGCTACCACTAGTAAAAATTATTAATTATAGAAGTCACTGGGTTTTAAAATATTTTAAATTGTAGAAATAAATATGCTTTCTTTATATGTATAATATGATGCAGTTCATGACATTGTAACGGTTTTGCATTTGATCTCATTTTAAGCGACTTAATTAGTGTTTATTTATTTATTTATTTATTCATTTACGGTCATAGCCACTTATAAGCGTTATAAGTGTTAAAATTTAGACACATTTTTAAGTAACTGCTCACAAAATTCACTGCCAAAATAAAACAGACAGTGAAAGAATGTAATACTAATCTATGTATATTATGTAATATTTAATCAAATAGTTGCATTTCGATAGCCTTAGTAATTGCTGGTCACATAGGTCATTTATAAAAAGTACCCTTAATTTTAGATTCGTCATAAAAGTAAAAGTTTAAAAAATACTTTGTAGTTAAAAAAGAATATTCTTACACAATTTAAAAAGGAAAAGCATGTCTTTAAGTTTCATCATGTTCTTCGGCGTCATGTGCAAATTCGTCACTTATTTCGTTTTTGTCTCGTTTTAGGATTAAGCCAGGAATATTCTAAAACGCGACAGAGCACGCGTGATGTCTTCATTTCTATGACGCTCGTGACTTTTTCTTGCTTAATTTTTACTCTTGGGGCGAAACATGAAATTTAAGGTTAGGTTAAATGAACTGATGGTCATTTATTAATGTGACGTGACGGTCATGACGTCATGACCGCACAAAATGACGGGGTCATATGACCGACTCACATCACTGGTTACAAATAAAATAATTCATTTTGCAGCACGTCAATCGATAACAGATGTCAAAAATGAAGCGTTTTAAAATTAAACACAAAATCATCAACAAGAATGAAACCTAACTGACGAACAATAAAATTTAACTCCATTAGCAACTAAAACGTAATCAAAACTGTTTTAAAGATTAAATAAATACGAAATATTTATTATGTTCTAATCTTATTACAAAACACGTGTTGACTTTTGTCGAAGATGTTATAAGGGCTAAATATCCAAAAATGTTCGTTAGTAAGCGGTATTTACTATGGTATGATGGACGCAGCAACGTCGAGTTCATGAAATGTTATGGAAAAGTTTAAAAACAAGTAAAATATCTACTGAACAATTTATTATAATTCCCGTAGATACATGTATCATTACAACATACCTTTATTATAAAGTCTGCACTAACAGGCTTGTGATCGCTAAGCAAATAGGTTGGATGTGATTTATACGATAGCTGCTCTACTTTTAAGGTAACATTTTCATAGTTGTTTGAGTTTACACAGTACAGAATTCTGTCACACCATGCTGGTCTTCTCCTAAAAAAAAGTTTTCATAAAGCTTAACTACTAGGACAAAGTGTTGAAGGAAATGCCAATCTGTCGAACACTAGTGAAATCAATAAAACATACTAGAGGTTCAAATAAACAGGGATAGAAAACTTTCAGAAAACGTAAAAATTGGTTTGATGAAAAAATGAAATAACATTACATTATGGGCCTTTAATAACGCATATTTATATTACAAATAAATCAATGTTTTTTATTCTACAGACATTATCACAATTCGTCAGAAACATAAGGTTTGGAAACATCAAACGTAACAACTAATAATACAGAGAACGAGATAAAAAGTGATTATATCAGGTATTAAGAAACTCATTTAAACTATAGTTTTACTAACTAAATATTCTTTAACTCACTTAAATTTAGGTTGGGTACAGGGTTATTCATTATATTTTGACTCCCACCTACAGCTCTTATTACAAGTTATAGAAAAAAACTTTAAATACGAAAGTTTTAGGTTTTTTCACGTAGTATCTTTTGGTAATAGCGGAAATAAAAACTCGACTTTACAACAGTGAAAAATTAATTGAGTCATCTTTTTTTAAATGGAACACCCTGTATATTATTAGCTCAAATTAAAGATCTCTTTGTTCTGATTTCAAATATATATAATTTGTTGGCATTTGGTTCAGCCATTTTTGAAATATTTGAGTTTATAACTTATTTTTCCACAATTTGAAATCATCAGTCATTAAAGTTTGTTGCTTTAATATAAATCACGTTGCCTCGAAAACGTATTGTTGTAGCTTAAATAAAGTATTTTTTTTAAACTCAAATATTTCAAAAGTGGCTGAACCAAATGCCAACAAATTATATATATATTTGAAATCAGAACAAAGAGATCTTTCATTTGTGCTAATAATATACAGGGTGTTCCATTTAAAAAAATATGACTCAATTAATTTTTTCAATGTTGTAAAGTCGATTTTTTATTTCCGCTATTACCAAAAGATACTACGCGAAAAAACCTAAAACTTTTGTATTTAAAGTTTTATTCTATAACTCGTAATAAGAGCTGTAGGTGAGTGTCAAAATATAATGAATAACCCTGTACATACAATGCTTTTTCAGTACATAACAGAACTGACATTTTATGCCTCATTGAATGCCTCTATATATTAACGATAATGTAAAGATGTTATTATGTTGAGTTGAATGAAACCTTGCGTTATCTTAGCTTATTTCTACTACAGTAAAACTACTTGTCCAATTTTCATAAATATCGCTGCAGATGTTTTCAAGGTTACACTAAACTTGTGTGATACAATAATAATAATAATTAGACATATCATCTGCATGTAAAGCAAAGAATAAAATCTCTTTATGCTTCATTTGGCGAGAAAATGGTAAAATGAACTTTTACTATTATCTTGACCTTACCTAAAAGTTTTCTATACTTCCTGGGTCACTTTGTATAAACGTGGAATGGAATAAATGGAACTTACTTGTGATCATATGAATTGGTTCCTACATCAAACTTAAAAGTGGGTGGAAAGTCGGGATCTTTTTCAGAAAATTCGCTAAAGGCTTCTCCTTTAATCATCACACATCGTAGTTGGTCATACGCAAATAATTTTTTTAAATCTTTTTTTAATATACTTCTTTCTATTTCTTCTGGCGTTCTGTCGTAATCTTCTAATAGTCGAAAATTGAGATCACCCATCCAGAAAACATAACTGAAAATAAAATTTTAATAGAAAACTACACATAAACTATATAAAGGTACCTGTAAAAACCTACTGCTAGGGACGTGTATGAAGAATCAGCTTAGAAATTCTAAAAATATATAATTACTTTTTCTTACTCATGGAAAAGTATTTTTGAAGTCTCTTCCACATGAAAATCTTGGTCCTTGATAATACTGTTATAATCTTCAATTCTGTCTTTTAGTTGGTTATCATGAGCGCTCAAATGAGCATTAACAAAACACAATGAGCAGCCATAAATTCCTAGTCTTATACTGACCGCACCTTTATTGCCCTAAGAATAAAATTTTTATGATTAATAAAATATAAAAATGTAATCCGCGTGCAGGATTACCGAGACATTTTATTTCCGTCAAATTTCTACTCAATCAATATGATTTGCATGCTTGGAAACACCTTTCGACACATTAAAGAATGATATATTTAAAAATATTAATATTGTTGTTGTGAATTGTTTCCCTATCGTCCTTAAAATGTAAAGATTAGAATGCTTATATTATGCACCATTAGTATTCTCAGAAATTCAATGAAGTGTAGAATATTAAAAAAGAATCCTACCCATATAAATTATGTTTGTAAAAATACATATGAAATGACTATCAACTAACTAAAATGCCTTTTTGGAAATACTACATTAATAATAGCTTTCTTTATAGGAAAAACGCTTAATAATATTCCCTTTAAAAATTAAATTTTGATAACGTCGCAGCTTGTACTACGGGACAGGAATTCTCTCCGTTATTGGTTGTATGAGAATATTTTACAATGTTCAATTAGATAAAAAGAGTAATCAATGTGTTTCTAGGAGTCACTAATTCCATTTTTAAGGTACATATTCACGATGATATATTTTCCCGAGATTTTTGTTTCATGATTTTTTGTCATACATGATACGTATGACAAAAAAATCACGAGACAAAAATCTCGGGAAAATATATCATCGTGGATATGTAGAGACTATAAATAATATAGACTGACACTCCAATACGCCGAAAAGCCAGTCTTCCTTGAAACATTTGGGGGTTTACTGGTTTATGGTTTAAAAGTTTGTTTGTCCACCATTATATTATACACATGTAGATACATAGTATACATATGTATATAATGGTAGACAAATAATCCTTTAAACCATAAACCAGTAAAACCACCAAATGTCTCAAGGGAGACCCGCTTTTCGTTGCACGGCAGTGTTCGTCTAGGTTTTATTTAGTCTATGATATGTACCTTAAACTCCAAAAAGTTTCATCTAACGCGTACTACGCCAAAATGATAAAAATGTAACCTTTGTAATGGCAATATCTCGAAAAGTGTATAACAGACATTTTACCTATTAACCTATTACAAAATTGAAACATCTAACAATATACTACCTATATACTGAGAGCACGTTTAACATTATAAAGTTGCTATACGCTAAGCTTTTTGAAGCCACCTTTCAAACATAAAATTTAGAACAAAGTATGAAAATAAAAGACAGCAATGGGACTGAGCATTTATTAAGGGGTAACGCCACACCTGTAGTTCGAAAAATAATGATTTTTCGATCATTATGTTTTCTCTGTAAAACACAATAAAATGTTATTTTTAAATTAAAAGTGAAATCTATATTTTCTTATTATTGTTATTTTACTTAAATAGTTGGATAAAACTTACCCACATTCCAGCTAACCCTGTTCGAGTGTATTCCGACTCAATCTCCCTTACATTAAGTAAATGCTTTCTCAGAGTAAAAACCATTAGTACCAAACCTTGTAATCTGATGGATTTTAACTTGATGTAGCCTCTATGATCCAGAATGTCACGAACAGCTACTGTCCAAGAATCCTACAAAGTTTTAAATGACAACATTTAGACATTTCAGAGTCACTAAGAAGGTTTAAGATTTAGTACTGGTATAAATTAAGATCTTCTAGTTGATCAGTTATGTTTTGACAAGTTTTTGTCCAGTCATTGTTAATAAGTGGCCGTTTAAATATTTATGAATTATTTTGATATTTCAGCGATTTCCTTGGTTTCCAAATAATCTTCATCTTGGAACGGGTTGCTAAAATGAATTTGGTTGTATTACTGTCGAAAATACGTACTAAAATTGCCCTTTTCTTTATAAATTTGCGAAAATCCTCAGAAATAATTTCATAGTATAAAACTTAATTGTCTTATTCTTGCACTTGTCAGTTTAAAATTTTTGGTTGTCAAATTAGACCGGATAGCGTTGGAGAATTTGGCCGTTGAGATTCATTACTGATACTAGCGTTAAATTCAAACTCCTTTAGCGACTTTACAATTATCAACTCAGTATTTGATCGCAAATTTTGAATCTGTTTAGGGCATAAAGGTGAAAAATTTGGCAGAGAAAGAGGAAATTTTTTATTTTAGGTCGAGAGGCATGTCGCTTACATGGTAAATGTCATAGTATGGGAAGCTGTAACCCCTATTAGTATGTCCTAACTTATTTAGGGTGCTGTTATGCATTATCCAGGAAATGTTGTACTCGTAATCCCGAGATATCTGATCCCAATGGTAGTAGAAAGAGATAAAATAGCATTGGAGTGTTGGAGCTAAGAAGTGTTGCTGTCTGCTGGTTGGTCAGGAAAAATGTCTGCGAACGCTCGGTTACACGTACGTCTTTGTCTAACGAACTAAATAAGAAAAAGTGCGACGTATAGATTTATATAGATTTATAAATGACTCGGAGCGACTTTAAATAAACACCTTTAGAAATAACATAACCTATAAATAATAAATCCTTTTTAACTTAAATTTATTATTATTTAGCAGAAAAATTTTTGGGGCTTTTATTACTTTTAGTAAATCTTGTGATGCGTCTAACGTCTTTTTTGTACAAAAATACAAGGTAAAATAAGATGTGGCCAATGTTTACAAATTGTGTTTACAGTGTCGTTTAGAATGGTTTGTTTTGGCTTCAAAGAATGTTAAATCATCCCGTATCCAGTCTTAATAAATCCATGGTATATATTATGTCTTTTTCCTAGTACGTGGGAAAGAGCATGTGTTAATTTATTGCCTAAGTTAACTAAATTGCGGCCTATTAGCATTCTCCCTACATTATCAAAGGTTCTGTAAAAAATCTTGGATGCGCAGCTACAACCGTATTTTAAGAAAAATAATATTCCAGAAAATTAGTCTGCATTTACTAGTGCACATAGTAGTTGTAAAACCGCTCTACAAAATATTGCTAACAATAGTTGCACCGGATCAAGGAAAATTGACAGTTCTAGCTGTTCTAGTACTATCGGATTTATTGAAGAGCATTCGATACTTAAAATCATAAAATTCTGAGGGTTATGTATAAAAATGCTGACTTTTAAAATAAGGATAAAACTATATTATCAAATTATTTAGAGGGTAGCAAGCAGTGTCTTATGGTGACAATTTGTCCGATTTTGTAAGGGTTGCCACTGGAGTTCCACAGAAAACCATTGTGGAGCCTCGAATTTACGTTTTCTATACTAAGTTTTCGAGCAATATTTTTCTTGTGGTACACATTGTTATGTAGATGATACACAAATGCATCTTCCGCAAGCGGTAGCCACACTGAATTATGAACTAAATAAAGTGCAGTACATTTTAGCAATAATCATTATTTAAATCAATGTGGTGTGCTTCTCTTGTTATCTCGCATTTCAACTACTGCGATGGTGTATATGCACCTTTTTAGCCGAATACAGTGGCGGTCGCAGCTTTTTTCAAGGGGGGGGGGGGCGGTTTAGTAGGTGTTGGGTTGGCCAAATCGTCGGGTTAGTGTGTTACAAAAAAAAATTACCTATGTATATTCAAAATTTCTATTAAAAAAGCATGCATGCAATTTTATCTAGGCCGCAGTCAATTCTAGAGACCTGTGCTGCCTGCACCAACGGTTTTACATTTTTTGTTTTACCCGCATCGATCATTTATTAATTATTTCTTCATTTGTTAAAAATAGTGTCTTGGGTTAAGAGGGCAGGTGGGGGGGGGGGGGGGGGGCGATCGCCCCCCCCCCCCCGGGACCGCCACTGCGAATATGATAGCAAAAACACTTACAAAGTTTAAAATTCTTGTTTGCGACTTATCTTTGGCATCAGAAAGAATGACATATATTATTTATGAGTTTATTAGTTAATCGAAAACAACAACTGGTTAAATATGCGTCAGAAGCGCTGCCTTTACAGAAAAATCAGGTTTCGCACTGACGTGCATAACATGAATAATAGCTTTAAAGATAAATTAATACCACGACACGATTTACAACTTTACAAACGATCATTTACCTACAATATTGCAAGTGTAATGAACGCGTTTTCTGAAGAAATACTGTGTATGTCAAAAATTTATCGGAGAGTCATTGGCTTGATGATTGATATTTAAGTACCAGTTGTTTATTTAAACGACTTATGTAACGTTAATTAGAAATTAGGTAGAAAAAGTTGATTTTGTGGTTTATTTAATGGGATAGTTGAACAGACAATTTGGATATCTTTATACCGATCGAACTGAACTTCGCCCAACAAATTATTGTAATGTATGTTTTATTAAATAATGACCTTTATTATTATTACTACTAACCAATGGCTACAACCCACACTTACCCACCCAACCCACACGTACTAGAAAAGCACCCTTTTCCTTTTAGAAGGATAATGCAGGGCACATATCGCTTGTGCAACTATGGCACCAAGCTTTCCCCCATAGAATACGAATGGGATATGGTGGGTAGAATATTCAGTACCACGTACTTTTAAGTTAAGAAATGTAATGCAAAATGCCTGGAATGCGCTGACAATATACTGAAATGCCAAGGCGGATGTGCCCATTATTAAGGTTTATTAATATTAACAATAAATCTCTGCATATTTCTTCTCTATTCATTGTTTTTTTGTATTGATACTAGTTATTTATCGTAACCTGATATAAATATGTAGGTAAAGTAGGCTAATTATAAAATGCAACACAGGCGTCTTTTTTACTATGTACCATCAACAGAAAGAATAAGAGAATATTTAGAGGTTAAAAATCTTTACAAATACATTTGTAAGCAAAAACAAGAGTTTAAATCGATTGAACCTAAGGAAGTGACCGCTGCCGGCGCCGGTTCCCAAAATGTTGATGCATAGATACCGGCGCCGGCACCCGAGTACAAAATTTCTCGGGTGCCGGCACCGCACACTGGTATATAGGCGGAAAAAATAGCCCCATTTTATAGTTAGTGGTTACAATCCACTGTTATTTTTTTTTAATCTAGGTAATATCCTACATTTTACTAGAGCATCTTGAACTTGCGCAACTTGTTTGAAGTATATTTAAGTAATTTCGAATAATTTGAAATTATCGAATTTTACGAAATTTATATTATAACTTTATAAATAAATGTCCTTTATGTTCATTTACACCATCAAACCTTAATGTTCTTTATTATATAAAACTATTACTTAAAAATTGAATAAAGCTATTTAAAAAAAATCGGAATAAATACTGTAAAATACAAGCTTGTGTTGTGAAGCTTTAGGGATACAAATAGAGCTCCATTCGCCTCCACGTCCATATGCATATCATACGTCCATATGCATATCATGATATACTTGGTACCTTAACCTATTAGACCTGTAAGCTGCAGCCGCAGAACATTGCAGAATTAGCTGCAATTCGACTTTTAACGCTCTAGGACAGACTATTTAAGGTTAAATATCATAATTTGTCTTTTATTCATTTCGTCAGCTTTAAAGCGAGATGGATAGTGTCGCGATTCCGTAGTCGGTTTTGTGCGATGAAGTACCTAAACTTCGCCCATAATCGAAAGAACATACCCTACTCTTAGTGAAGAACAGATCGAAATAGATTTAAGTGCAATCCAGAAATGTTTTCTGTCCCATTTCGTAGATCAGAAGTGGCTCGAGAACACACAAATAAAGATTACAGGCCATACCGATCTCTTCATTCGAGGACATGTAGCAGAATCTTCACAAATGAGGATTATCATTCACTGGATTTTGGTATCGTCTGATCCTTTGCTGTCTAGTCTTCGGCCAAAACCAAATCTGTACATCTTGGAGACTGTCTCGCTCGTCTTTTTGAATCGCGATAGGTTCACTTTCAATGGTCCAGCACATTTTACCAGACAGAACTCAAATCTACGTCTGCCAATCCCGGCTTCCAGTCTGGTGAAAGGCTCAATTATATATGAGGGTTTAAAGTTATACAACCACCCTCCAAACAATATAAAGTCTTTGAATAGTCCAAGGATGTTCAGGCGGAGGGTTATACATTTGCTGACTGACGGGGCTTACTATTCGGTTGCTGAATTTTATGACGACTTATTTTAAATTTTTTATTTTTTTTTAATCTATTATTTTATATCGAATTTTAAATTATGTGTATTGTTTGTGCACCTGCTTAGTTTGTCTTTTATTAGTGTTGTTCTGCTTATAAACTTTTAGATTTTTTTTTGTATACATATTTGTACTTAATTGAATTATAGTTTCTAGGATCAAGTATCAACTTCCTTCTTGCTTTGTCTATAAGATGTAAGTCTTCTGGCAATAAAGCTTATTTTACTTTCACTTTGAAATAAAGACATGTGTCTATTAGTGACATAGCCTCAGCTGGCACAAACACATTATTTTCAAGTCACATCAGTAGCTAAAAAGCTTGGTTTTCTCTTTCGAGCCAGAAAGTTGTACTTCTCCCCTTCCAACTTACACAATTTCTATGTTTCCCAAATAAGACATAGCCTGGAGTACTAGGCCGACATCTAGAGAGCGGCATCACTTTCGACGCTTAACATGATCCAAAAGAGAGTTATTTGACTCGTCAATTACCCATTCCTCACAAAAAAAACTCCCTTCTCTTGCTGTTGGGGATTAGTCCCTTTTTTACCGATACTTCCACGGATTTTGCTCTGAAGAACTAGCCCCTATAATTCCCCTCTTGGCTGTTCCCAACAGAACAGCAAAAGGCGTGTTAGGTATACATCCCTTTACCGTCCAGCTACAAAAGCCTAGCCTAGAATATATCACTTCTCTCGCTCATTCATACCTATAGTCTGTACACCGAACGTACGGAGTAACAAAACTACCTGATATTCAGGTTCAGGTAAAATCAGGTCAAATTTTCGGAATTTAAGCGGTCCTCTTTACACCCTACAATATTCAATTGGTGCGGGTGTTTCATTTATATTCTGAGTTCTGTGGCGTACGGTCTATAATTTTGTTTGTTGGTTGAGTGCTTTTTAAAAATATTGTGTTGCTTCTTTTTTCGGTGTGCTTTCTTTAAAATCGGGATATCTGGCAGCTCTATTTGAATAAGTAACATTCACTATGAATATCGTATTGAATGAGCCTCAATTACCACCAAAGAAACGGATAAAACGATCTTTGTCCGTTTATGAAAAAGGGAAGGTAGGAAGATATATTACCTAGACGAGACTTGGGTCAATGCGAGACACACTGTTAGTAAAGTATGGGTGGATGCTTCAATAGAGCATCCGAGGCAAGCCTTTCTGGAAGATCTTTCGACAGGATTAAAAAATCCTTCAGGTAAAGGGAATCGCCTGATTATTTTACATATCGGATCCGATGGCGGCTTCGTAGAAGGCGGCTCATTAGTTTTTGAGTCAAAGCAGATGGGTGACTACCACGCAGACATGAATGCTGATTTATTTGAAAATTGGTTCAAAAATATTCTAAGCCATCTAGAAGAGAACGCTGTCATTGTTATGGATAATGCTTCGTACCACTGTAGGCGTATTGATAAAGCTCCGAACACCGGAACAAGAAAAGCCGAAATACAAGAATGGCTAAGAAGGCATATTATTTCATTCGAGGAAGATATGGTCAAGGCAGAATTATTAACTCTTGTTAAAGAAAATAAAGGTGCTGACAAATATGTCATTGATGAATTGGCCAAATCCACCAATCGCAGAATTTTACGCCTGCCGCCGTACCATTGTGAATTTAATCCTATCGAGTTAATCTGGCATCGTGGCACAACAAAAGTCCACAACACAAAGAAAATCATTTCAATTATTCAGCCTGCTTAGTTTAGTAGTAAAGTCACTATTATAATATTAACCATTATATTGTGGCAAACCTTCTAAAATAAATTAATATATTTTCATTAATTTACCTATATACTACACCACTGATGATTTTCGCATTATCACTTCTGCAAGTACTTGTGCAGTGTAAACCGGGCCGTCTGGCACCGCCTTGTCTGCTCGTGATTACTCCGTAAGTTCAGTGGATAGACTATAGGTCTCAAAATTATGGAACAAATTGCCTGCGTATGTTTTCCCTTCCCCTTTCAACCTCCAATCCTTTAAATCCCGTATCAATAGATTATATTTTCCTTTTCTTCAGACGCCCACGGTACGTTTGTACTTCTTAGACTGGAAGTCTACGTGGTCTGTCTTAAATAAATAAAGTTTTCTCACCCTTACTAGAACCACTAAGAAAACTGGACTAAACAATGTGTGTAAATGAATGTTGTGGTATTTGCCGATTGTGTCTATTTAACTTGATTTCTTGACTTTAACGTTCAGATTTACTAAGAAGGTTTAAGATTTAGTATTGGCTTGAATTAAGATCTTTTAGTTGATCAGTTGTTTGAACAGGTTTTTGTTCTGTTATTGTTAATAAGTCGTCAATAAAAACTTATGAATTCTTCGGACATAAAAAAAACTGATTTTATAAAATTCTAAGGATTTGTTTTGATTTTATTTATTTTATTATAAGAGTATATACTTTATTTTCGATTTTCGATATAACCTTACGAGTTCTCCATAAACGCCATTGAGCCGACTTAGTGATTTTTGAGTAGTGCCTGTGTTAATATTATTATAACACATGCAAGTTATTTTAAGGAGGTCCTCACTACTCTAACCTCTAAAGTGGTATGTATTTTTTTCTTTATTTGTCGTCATAATATTTTAATTGTGTTTTACTGTATTATCTGCATTTAAATGACAAATATATTTTAAAAAACATTCTTAAAATAATTTAAGTATTTTAAAAGTAATAGAATATTTTCCGCTTCTATATTATATTATACACCAGTGTGAGCCGTAGTCCCGATACGGCCAAAACGGAATGCCGGCAGTTCGAACTTAAAATAATAATAGTTACGTCATTTAATTGATATGTAAGCATTGTGTTGTTTTAATTTTGCGTAAAAACTATAAAACATGAAAGTGGGTGATAAATTTTCTTCATATGAAAAATTTAATTCTGTTTTGGTGGAGTACAAGAAGGGCACAAACAATGAATTTCGGTTGCGTGATAACAGAATAATTGACAATCAAAGACTGTGGAAGACAAGAATTCCAATTAAATTGATGTCAGACGATTGAACACTCTTACAGAAGATATAAAAAGTTTGATTACAATATAATTGTGTGCGAACCACGATCAGAGGTTTCAATTTAAAATAGGTTGCAACTTCAATATTGTTTTCAGTGGAACATCCAAGTTCAGTGGAACATCCAAGTTCAGAAATGGGAAAAAAGGTATAAAGAATAGCCTAAGTTTGAATTACGAGACCTACAACAGATGCCAGGAAAATTCAAAAAATGAGGACTTGGAAATTTAATACAGTATTAGGGTTGAATCGCAAAAGGGCTAAGAAAGCGAAGACTTAATTTTAAGAGAAGTTTGATGTTTATTTTTCATATTTCTACTTATGAATTCGCAGAATAATAATTATTATTGTTACTAATTGATGTAGCCTTTACTTGATGAAGATCCATTATAAAACTATTTAATAATAACAAACGTGTTTAAATCTTCACTATTCCGTCACAACTTTAGTCAAATTATCTAGTAAACTTATTAAAGTCATTAAGATACACTCACGATACACCTACAACGGTTTGCAACGCTATGAATCAAAACACGTCGTACCCGCGCAGATGAGGTTACTTCGAGGGAAAATCAAAGTGACTAGGCAGCTTGAATAATGCAAAATCCCTCGCAGTGACGTCAAAATGGGAGGAGCCTGACCAGTCGATCGACGCATCGGCATACCGTTGTGAGTGTATCGTGGATACACTGTAATTTTAAACCAAAATTTAGTATTCGGAACTCGTATGATTTGGTTACCAAAATCAACAATATTGACATACCTAGCAAAGCTAAATTTATTTATTTTGATGCACAAAATCTTTTTCCTAGTATACCACCTAATGATGTTATTAATTTGGTAGAAAATTTATTAATTGAAAACAATACCAATCCCGTCATAATATAAGATATTTTAGAAACATTGGTAGTGTATCTACATCAAATCATTTTGAGTTTAACAATGCCACATATTTGTCCACCGAAGGTTTAATAATGGGAAACCCTTTGAGTCCACTGTTGGTCGAGATATTTTTGAACGATTTAGAGAACAAAATTCATCAAAACAGCTTGAGCAGTAATTTTCTTTATTGGTATAGATATGTGGATGATATTTTGGTTTGCTTTGTCGGTACGGAAAGCCGAAAAGTTTTTTCAATTTTATTAATGACTACACCATAATATAAACTTCACCATTGAAATAGAATAAAACAATTCAATACATTTTTTAGACCTAACAATACCAAAGAAAAATAATAAGTCTGGTTTTTCAATATACCACAAACCTTCACACACTGATATCACCATACACAATAAATCCAGTCATCCATATACTCATAAAATTTCTGCTTACAACTCTTTTGTCCACAGACTTATTAACATACCGCTGTCAGAGGAAAATTTTCATAAAGAATTAAATATTATCAAACAACTAACAGTAAATAATGGCCAAAATGCTAATATCATTGATCAAATTATTAATAAAAACAATATAAACAAGCTATTAATTTAGCATATCCTACAACAAAACAAAAGCTAAAGTTAGGTACAAAATACTCACATATACCGGTAAATTTACACAAAAAATCAAAACACATTGAAATAAACTAGATTTGCATATTGCTTTCAAAACGAATAACAAATCAGGTAAATAAATAAATATCAACAAAAGTAAAATTGAAAACGAACAAAAATGTGGCGTATATAAACTTAAATGTCGCAGTTGCCCAAAATTTTATATAGGACAAAGAGGTAGAAGGTTTGAAAAAAAAAACTTAAAGAACACAAAACTAGTTATAACAAAAAATATAATAATTCCCATTATGCTCTACATTTAAATAATGAATTAATGAACAACACAGGTTTGATGATAATTTTGAAATTTTACAGTTAGAAAGCAAATCTGTAAAACCTAATTTTTTAGAAAGTATGGAAATAAATAAATGTAAAAAATTAAACATACGTTATTATTAAATGACCAGTTGGACTTGAATAGTTCCCCATTGTTAAATTTATAATTTGTTGGAAATTCCACCCGCAATAAAACGGTATTGTTGTCTATTGTAGAACTTAAAATCGAAAATGTAAAGTACTCTACCTAATCCTAATGGTATTGTGAACATAATTAGTACTAGGTTGTAAAAACTTAGGTAAAATTTGTTGAGTAGTTGATACATGCAATAAGAACACTTTTTAGTTTATACCAACCATCCGACGAAATTATTTTAGATTTGCCTGTATCACATTGTATCTTGAGTTAGCAGTGAGTTTCAGTTAGTGTTCAGTTATTTTTCTTCAAACATGACTTCTTTGAAATTCATTGAGTCGAATCGAGGAAAACCTGTAATTCTTTATGCCAAAAGATCCTGCCCAGGAATTATTTTAACAGACAAAGCACGGTGGTCTGGAAGGCACTTTAAATAAAAAGGCGCTGTACCTCCTTTTTTATTGTTCGGGGGGATTCCTGGGGTTGTTGAGAAGCCAATCCAATGGTTTTTGAAATCGGGACCCCGGCATTTTTTTGAAAAAAGGCCCAAAAACTATTTTTTCGGTGAAATTGTAAGAAAACTGGTCGTTTATTACTAATTGGACCTTGTTAGTTGGTTTTCTTGTATTTTTGGGTGTATTCGACCATTTTTCAGAGGCCACTAGCTAAAAAATGGTCTGCGAGACTAAACAAAGCGAGCTGCGTAGAGAGATTGGGAGAAAAATGCAAACACATGAAGACATTTTTTTCGAATTTTTCGTCAGCTTTCAGAATGACATTTTTTATATTTGAGTGTTAATTTTTTACAATACATGTTTAAAAAAATAATATTCTTCACCCGACTTTGGTGACTTATAGTGTGACAGGAAAAATGTAAAATGATAATTGAAACAATTCACAATGATAATGGGTTGCCGAAAACAGGACACCTAATTACAAATTATAAGTGATGGCTGTTGTATTCACATGTGGCACGCAGCAGCCTGTTATTGAAATCTGGGTGACAACTTGGTACCTTATATTTCTTCCAAGTTTCATTGAAATCGTGGTGGACAGATTCAACCGCCTGTTCGCTATAAAAACCCAGGCTCTTTCCTGTAGAGTTGCAAAATTCAGGGACGTGAAAAAAAATGGCATGACTTTTTGGTGTCACAGATTTGTTTAATGCCATATAATTTTCACGGAAGGATTCTATACTATGAGTATAATTTTCATTGAGGATAGCCCCAAAACAGTCATCAATGACATTCTTAAGACACTGAAATGTTTCAACATAAACCAAACACCCCAGTTGACAATTTGCTCGCAAAATGTCGATTTTGCTCAGCAGCATTTTACAGGAATTTCCTGTAAACGCCGCCCCACCTCTTCTGATCTCACGCTGTACGTGACATTTTGGGACCCACTCAGCTGCATCTCGTTCAAAATCGGCAGACATATAGTTGAAAAGGGTGTTGACTGCACCCAACATTAAATGCAG
Organism: Philopedon plagiatum; assembly: GCA_963971165.1. NCBI lineage: Eukaryota > Metazoa > Arthropoda > Insecta > Coleoptera > Curculionidae > Philopedon > Philopedon plagiatum. The sequence goes on from OZ020194.1 coordinate 64,333,757, forward strand.
TTCAGGTGGGGGAACTATATCTAAAATTCTTGTTCGTTCAGGTCCATGGAAAATTGGAGGGTGAATGCAACTTCCAAAATTCCTAGCATCTTTTCTGACCGAACCTTTTTTACACCAAGCGTCATAATTATCCACAGAATTGTCTATTGTCCTAATAGCTAGGCCGCATTTAGACAATTATTGTGTGTTTTCAGCAAAACACCAAGTGCATGGATTTTTAGAAGCGTGAGTCATTATTCCCAGTAAAATATTTGCCATTCAGGTCAGTTGCTATAATGCCACTGAAGTGGTGTATCTGCAACAAATCCCACAATTTTGAAATGTTCCCATAGTTTTCTTGGGTATTCGGAGCAATGGCTAGGACAATCAATTTTTTTACGCCTGAATCCTTGAACTTTTTACTTGGCGATTTATCACGAACTTCGGTGGACAGAGTTAACGATTGGATTGAAAGACAGATTTTCAGAAAGCCGCCACCCCCATCAATACCATACTTAAGCAAAGTGTGAATATTTTCTCTTCGTTCATTCACGAGCTGAAGCAGTCCATCTAAGTCTTTACAATAAGCCACTGGGCCCGGAGCACTGGTTTGAACATCGGCTTTCATATTTACAAAATCTAAAGACTGAACGTCAAAGAATTGGTCCACAAGGTGGTTCCTGGAACGAAGTTTCGGATCCAGGTGACTTTCAAACATATTCCTATTGGTGGTAGCACTGCGCAACATAGAGGTAACCCCCTTCATCTGGTTGTAGCTCCAATTAAAGCTGTCCTGGATTTTTGACACAGTCTCCAAAGAAATCGGGTGATTATTGACCTGTTGGACGGTGGATATTGGGTTTATAGAAAGGCGTAGTTATTTTCCATGATATTGACTTAAACGTATTTCGTTTTGTTCAGTACAAGTTTCAAGTGCTTGCTTTTCTGCTGTCGACTTTAACATTTTTGACACAATCTGGTGGCGTTTTTTTTCATCCAAATCGGACACATAATTTGCTATGTTGGTTACGCGAGTTTCAAGAGTGCAGACGTGTTTCTTACCCTTCTGCATAGTAGTTAAGCATTTCTCACATTTTTTTTCATGGCTAACAGTTGGCGAAACCACTCTTGCCACTTTGAGACCAGCGGATTGACCTGAAGAACTACCCGTCTGTTGCATTGACGTAACACTTCGAGATCTAATCAGTTCACACAAATAGCAAAAGGCATTTATTGTCCACAATCTTTGACCTTGTGTTTCTTTGATTACGGAAAGAAGAGTAGTCTGGTAAATTAAAATTTTTACCAATATCGTCAATAGCACAATTACGGTACAATTTTGTCTTACAGGCCCAGCACAGAACACTCGGTAAAGACTCCTTTAAATCGAATTTCAATAATCGATGAACCCTCACTTGCAAACGCCCTTTGATTTTTATAAACCGTTCACTTTTTTTAAACGCAATAAACAAATTCGTTCTCGATTTTCCTCGTGAGAGGCACCACGATTTAATTTCTTTATCCGAAACATTTTCTAAATTCAGGACTTTTTTATGGATTATCAACTCCAGAAAGAGTTCTATACTCGTTGGCAGAATGCAAAAGACTGGCGCATGTTATAAAAACAAAGGCTTTTATTTACAAAATATCTTCACCGTCCCATTTCCAGTAAATAAACAACTCTCCTCATTGGGGCCCTGAGTTCAATAATTCGTTCGAAAACTCTTTATTTTTACGTCGCGTTCATTGAATTCTGCGAACACAAGCTCGCAGAGCAAGGAAAAGGCAAAACCGAACAGAATATAAGGTCTGGTGTAATATGGAACCGTAAATATTACAAAAATTACCTAAAAACCGGTTTTTGGGCCTTTTTTCAAAAAAGTGCCGGGGTCCCGATTTCAGAAACCATTGGATAGACTTCCCAACAACCCCGGAAATGCCCCCGAACAATAAAAAATGAGGTACAACGCCTTTTCATTTAAAGTGCCTTCCAGACCACCGTGAAAGATAAAACCACAATACTTAACGAAAAAAATCACACTTGCATTCCTGATGTAGCCAAAACTGAAATACAGAAATGCATATTTACTGCAAAAAAAACGTGCCAGGGAAGAATCAACCCCAGTGCCTAATATTTTTAAAGAACAACTTATGGACGTTAAAAATCCTGGACTGGAGTTCGTGACCAACGTACCTGATTTTTCGTCAGTTAAAAGTGCGTTATACAGAGCACGCAATAAAGCTTTAGGAATACAAAAGCTTCCTAGTAACCGAGGGGAAATTCTTATTCCTGCCGATATTCAAGACATGCTTGTAATCGATGATGGTGCAGACCAAGAGCGAATGTTAGTATTTGCTAGCAAAAAATTGTTATTTACTTACACAAGGATCCAGATTTTTTGTCGATGGAACTTTTCGCAGCTGCTGCCCCCTGTTTGAGCAGTTATATACTATCCATGTTGACATTGGCAGCACATATCAGACCACTTCTGTAACTACAGAGTTTACGCCCTTTTGCCCAACAGAAAAAAGAGCACATATAAGAGATTATTTAGACTTATTAAAGAAAAGACAAAGTTTAAGCCGGAAAAGATACTTATCGATTTTGAAAATGGAGCAATTAATGCTTTACAGGGTGAATTTCCGGAAGCAAAAATAATTGGCTGCAATTTTAATTTTAACCAAGCCATATGGAGAAAAGTACAAGAACTTGGTTTAGTTCCATTCTACAGAGAAAGCACGGAAATAAGGCAACACTTAAGAATGTGCACTGCTCTGGCGCATTTAGCGGAGCACTTTCATTCCGACACTTGGTTGGAAATCATGTCAACTGCTCCACAAGACGAACTGGTAAATAAATTTAATGATTATTTTGTGAATCAGTGAATGGAAGTAGATCCCATATGGATACGCCACGGCGAGCGTCACCGCACTACAAACACAGTAGAGGGATGGCACAACCGCTTTAACAAAAAAATTGGCAAACCAAATCCTAATATCTTTGTAATGATGAATGCTTTAAAGGAGGAAATTAACTATTATTATATTCTGTATACAAAATTTGAGAATCATATACAGACTCCAAAACGGGACAAAAAGTACACTAATTTAGATTATGGAATAAAACAAATTGTAAATGATTTATTAGAAAATAAATGTAACATTACGAAAACTAAGCTATGCTGTTAAATTAGATTAGATTTATTATACACATATTTTTTTAAATTTGTAAGCCAAATTAGACAATGACCCTCAACAACGGCAACGTTAACATAGTTTTGGTTAAAATAAGAGATGCTCGGCGAGAAGTACCTTCATCCATTTAGGGGGCACCCGGTGGCAGGTGTGCCTTTGCCTGTCTCGCTGCACGGGTCTATGTCTGTAGTTTTATTGGCATTATTCACTGGCGGCACAACAGACGATTTCAATTTTGTGTGAACGAACTATACACACATTTCATACACTTACAAATAAAATCCTTTGTTATGCCGGCCGGCCGCTTCAAAACAAAATTCGCCGCTAAAAGTCCTGCGATTATGGGAACGTTTATAAATGATTTACATACACTAACATAAAGATGTCACCAGATGTGATTGCTTACGCTTCGCTAAACTTCAAAAACTTTTTTTGAGCTATTAAAAAGAGAAGAATCATTTTAAAGGCTGCCCAAGGTACGTTTTCAGATTTTTATAAAAATGTTCTGATAAAATTAAACATCAGCAAAATACTTACATCGAAAAGAGTATCCAGGAGCATATTTTGTGGCTGAGATTTAACTTCCTGCAAGCCAATAGCAAAAAAGTCTGGCAGTTTTTCGTTTTTTTGACTTGCAAGTGAAAGAAAATCCATAAGTCTTTGATCTGGATTACTTGTGCCGACATTGTACGTAGCCAAATATAACCTGAAAATGCGAACAAAAATATTCTGAAAAAAAGCTAATTCATTTATAAATAAAACTTGTATTTACTTTATAAATAATTTTTTCTTATAAACACACGTCCAAAAGCCAGTTTGTTTCAATTAGTCAGAAAATAATGTAATAATTTACTTGACTGTCAATTTCCCCCATAAAATAGTCTTACACAATTATTAATTTAAATTTTCTCATTGTGGAAGAGCACCACCATAAATACTAAATATATTATAACGATTTGAAGTACCTAACCGTCAGAACACTGTAAAAAAAACGCTTAAACCTATAGTTTTCTGCCCACATATTAACCTCCCATTTCTGTATCATTCTGATTACAAATTATTGACATTATTTTTTCAATAAAGCCGTTGTGAACTTGAGTAGCGGTGAAAAATTACTTCTAAAATTAATCTTTACACCACTGATTTTTCAACGAGCCATCCATAAGCCATTTGATTATAGCAACAATGAAAGCTCCAAAAATCTCCATCCTATTACAATCAAATTTTACATTTGTTTTTTGAAATAACGGCATCCATCAGCTGGTCGGGTTCGACTCTCTTTTAGATCACAAAGTTGTTGCATTTTCAATTGTCATACTTAACTTTAGAATTTTATTAAAACTTCTTAGGTTGGGGCTGCAAAATATGAGTGGTAAATCTTAATTTGCTTGCTTTATTCGTTAGGTATAAAACAATAAGAAAAACAATAAAAATAAAATTAAAATTCCACAAAAAAGTATAAGGCGAGTTCAAGAAAGTTTGAATGTAAATCCTAGGTTTTTCTGGATCTACGTATATAAAAACACAAAGAGATATTCCTGATATTCCGGAAGAAGTAAACCATGAAAATGCTGTAGGGGGGGGGGGGGGACTGATATATCCAATGGATTTGCTATGTATTTCAAATCTGTATACTGCACTGATGATGGGACTGAGTATGCAAGTAACATGTCGGTAAGGGATAGAAATTACTTTTGTGACATTCCTATTACTGTGGATGAAACGACGAGAGGCATAGAGAAACTGAAGGGGAATAGGGCCATTGGACCGGATAGTATACCCAGATATATTATCAACAGCTGTGCAGAAGTTTTGGAGGGGCCGTTATAACATATTTTTAATTTAAGTTTGAAAACTTTATGTTATCCTGGTGCATGGAAAGTAAGTAAGGTGATACCAGTATTTAAAAGTGACGATCGTAGTAATAAGGATTCCTCAAACTGACGCGGTAAACAGTGGCGGTGGCGGTCATGCTAGCGGTACGAGACGCGACAGGTTTGCAAATTTATGAGGTGGCGGTAGCGATTGGCTACTTGGTTGTTATTTTAATCAGGACACAAAACGGTCTTTTCTTTGTAAATTTTATGACGTTAAAAAGAAAACAAAAGAAGCCTTAATTTTGGCTGCAATTATTGAAGTTTCAAGCAATTCCAGAAGTTTAAACTATTTTAAATATTTTTATAGTCTTTATTAGATAAGTCCTATAAAATTTGGTGTGCGTTTACAGCTTGAATTATTTTTTTCGATGCCTTTTCCATAATATCCACTCAATATTAGTATAAAGTACTCCCCAATACATACACAACAATACCGTCGGCGTCGCGGTCAAATACAACCTGTCGAATTCCACCGCTACCGCTTCATTATCGTTACTAGAACCACATTATATTGTCTGTGCAGCACTTACCGCAGTTTCTAACGATTGGAGCTTTGGTATTTGAGTGGCTGAATTGTATTACATGGGTTGTTTTAGACCGCTACCGCCACCTCTACCACCACCGCCACCTCCACGGCGTCTGTTTGCAGAATCCTATATCCGTAGTTATCGTCCTGTCACGATATTGAGTGCGGTATCTAAATTATTTGAGATAATCCTATTTGGCAGAATTTATGAAAACGTCAAGCATGGCATTGCAAATAAACAACAGGGGCTCCTTCCAAAAAAGTCAATTTTAACAAACATGATTTTGTTCACGCAGTACATAGGTACATGAGAGTTTTAAGGGAAAATGCCCAGGTTGATGTGTTTTTTACTGATATGGAGAAGGCTTTTGACCGGGTAAAACATAGCTAAGTATTAAAGTCATTCGACAGATTGAACATTTATCATCAGTTAATATCTTTAACATCTTCAAATCTTTATAACAGGAAGCAGTAAGTTGAGGTGAAGGGGACAAAATCTAATATATACATAAGCACATCAGGGATACGACAGGGCTCAAACCTCGGACCTCTTCTTTTTTTGACTGTTATAAATGGAATAAATGGAGTAGTTACAAGCTCAAATTCTTTAATATTTGCAGCCGATTTCAAGACTTTTTCAAGAGTCTCGGGGGTAAATGATTGTGAAAATTTCCAGGGCGACTCGAAAAGAGTATGTGTCTGGTGTGAGGAGAACAGTTTTAGTTTAAATATTAATAAGTGCTCTAACACGACTTATACGTTAAAAGAAGAACCCATTAATTACAACTACGGGAATAATAACAAAGTGTTAAAGAAGGTAAATTCTCAAAAAGACCTGGGTGTGCTGTTGGATACAGGTCTTGAATTTAAAGAGCATATGTCTAGTAAAATTGCAGAGGCCCATAAGTTAATGGGTTTTGTAATACTGTCTTCAAGGGGGTTTAATGTCGATGTATGTTTGAGATTGTTTGACACATTTATTTTACACAAACTGGAGTACGGTAGTATTATAATGTCACCCCAGCATGTAGTATGGTGTAATGATATAGAAAATGTGCACAGAAAGTTTCTTAAGTATATGTTTCTTAAAAGATATGGTTTTTATCCTGAAAGAAGTTATCATCATCGATTTTGTTAGAAAAATTTAAAGATTATTACTTGAAAATAGCCGCATAAAGATAACGCTTCTTACGATGTACAACGATTTAAAGAATTATATTGACTGTCCAGAAATAGTTGAACATTGCAATTTTCGGTAAAAAGGACAAATAGCAGAGAAAAAAATGTTTTTTATTTAGAATTTCCAAGAACAAATAAATATAAGAATTCCCCATTATACCGCATGTGTGATCTGTTTAACGGGGTTGCAAATGACATTGATATAGACATGACTAGTCTAACAGAATTTAAGAATATTACTCAAAAGTTACCGCATTCTCAGAATCGTAATTTGGTATAGCTACCGCATATTGTAGTTTTTTTTATAGTTTACCTATATTGTTTATCTAAAGCGTTAGGGTGTATCTGTAATTGTTTTTTTTTACTGTTGATGCACTTCATGAATAAATAAATAAATAAATAATTTTGTTTAAGACCACACTAAAAGAAAAACTTTCGTCTATCAATAGGATGCGGAATTGCATCCTAGGGAAAACATCTTTCATTCAGTGTATGTAGTTTAAACTACTAACTGTCTTTAGCAGATGCCCCAAAGCATAAAAGATCTACTGTTCATTATATTCTCATTACTGTCCTTAACTGATTATCCTAAAGTAGTTCATGGTGAATGAAAATGCTCGACTCTGTATCGTGTTTCACAAAACAAAAGTCACTGGTAATAATTATATACTAATTATGACACACAACAGGTGAATTTATTTACAGGGAAAATAATTTTTCAATTGGTTCAGCAGTTTCTCTATCTCAGGAGTTCTGTGACTTCCGCTTGCCAAGTCACGAGTAAAACGTACTCTTATATAATAGTATAGCCTATAATATTTAGGCAGATCTTCAGAAGTCATCTCTGAAAGAATTAAGTGATTATCAAGATCCATCTTCATGGCATACCCTGTATGTTATTCCTTAACAACTTCCTATACAAATTTTCAAGCAATCCTTTAGCCATGAGGTTTTTCAAAAGACCTACTTTGGCGGTACACCCTGTATATTATTTCGACAAAAGTAGCCCGAAGCACATTTTACCCCCATTCGATTCTTTAGGGTTAGATTATTGTACCCCCTACTTAGAGCCTAAGATAAAGCACCATACGAAATTTCACGTTTCTAACCCTAGTAGTTTAGGAGAGATATACATATAAATAACATGATATATTAATTTTAATAATTTTCAAAACAATACAACTTTAGGGGCTGAATTTCCCCTGATGTGCTTACTGCTGAATTTAATATCCAGCGAAATACGAAATACTTTTCTTTTCTTTTTACAAGCTACTATTTAACTTCACATGTTTGTATGTATGTATGTATGTGTGTATGTATGTATGTTAGTATGTTTAGGTCAAATATTGCAGTCAAAATTTCGACTAGTTTTAATTAAGCTAGAGCTTTGGAATTTTGCACACGTGTATAAGTCCGGTGTCTAGTATCTAATAGTGTTCTAAATCCAATATGACGGGCGTCCTCGGATGGCGGATTACCTTTTCCTTCACAATTCCCTTGAGATGGGTATCAAATGAAAGGGTTTGACGAGTAGAATACGATAAGCTAAGTGACGCCACGGCGGGCGCCACTAGATGGCGGATTAGTTTTTTTCACAATCCCCTTGACATGGTTATCAAATGGAAGGGTTTTGACCAGTAGAATACGACAAGCTATGTGACGTCATTCTAAACCCAATATGGCGGACTCCACAAGATGGCGGACTACCATTTTTCACAATCCCCTTGATATAGGCATTAAAAGAAACGGTTTGATGAATAGAATACGATAAGCTATGTGACGTCATCCTAAACCCAATATGGCGGATTACCTTTTTCTTCACAATCCCGTTGATATGGGTATCAAATGAAAGGGTTTGACGAGTAGAATAAAATAGGCTATGTGACGTCATTTTAAACCCAATATGGCGGATGCCACAAGATGGCGGATTACATGTTTCTTTACAATCCTCTTGATATGGGTATCAAATGAAAAGGTTTGACGAGTAGAATACGATAACAGGCAAAATGCCTCGCAATAATAATACATTATCAGAAATGCATAGGTTAAGATGTAACTAAAATTTTGAAAATAAAATTTTATGAATAAATATTTTTTAACAACAAGCTTTTATTATTTAGATGTACTAACCCGAAAAAAATTAGCGTAGTTTTTTATTGGGGCAATGCTGAATGCTATTTATAATAAAAGTAGTTTCAAAGTTATAGAGATATAAGAGATATAATATATTATGTTAAAGTATTGCCTTAAGTGCCTTAAGCCTATTAATATTCTTAGGTACTTAAAATTTCTACCAAACAAAATAAATTCCGGTATGAACTTTTCGAGCGCGACAAGCTTTTAAGACAATAAATTTAACATACTATTATATCTCTTTCAGTGATAACTTTGATACTAGTTTTATTAGGATCCACCCACTCGAACTACGTCCACTTATAAATAGCATTCAGCATTGCCCCAATAAAAAAACTATACCAATTTTTTTCGTTTTAGAATATCTAAATAATAAAAGCTTGTTTTTAAAAACCATTTTCTCCATAAAATTTTATTTAAACTTTACACACCGTTCTTGCCATTGAAGGGGAAGTTATTCTAACACTTCAGCTTCTAGGTTGGGCTGTGCGGTTTTATCAATCAGTCGGGACATTTTTACCTTGTTTCAGGGTTGGGCAAAACTTGATTTTTATTAAAAAAATCAAAAATCATTGATTTAAAAAAAAATTATGATTTTTTGATTTTTTTCTTAGTGCACGGTACGAATAAATTTTTAATGTCAACGTTCATGTCCCGGGGTTGGCTCATGGTGCCGTCGACGACGGGTATCGCGACAGATGGGCGGAGATCTGGCGGCCGAGGTTCGCTCAGGTTAAGTGGGGGGCTGATGGCACGGAACACTAATTGTGCAAGCGTAGCCTGCACTTGATCGATTTTTTTTCTCAGAAACAGAACGACAATCTACTCTGACAAGTTTTGCCAGTACGTCATCTGCGTCGACTTCTAAGCTCGCTTCCACATTAAGCTGTGCAAAGTCTCCAGCGGGAGCATCAACCACTTCAGAGGCAGAGTCCGGGTCAGTTGAAAAGAAGAGGAAAGCCGAGAATCCTACCATAACTAGTTTTTTAGTTAGAACATCATCAGCTGATAAACAAAATATTGACAAACAGATCGCGAATGCAATTTTTGCTACGAACTCTAGCTTCCGATGCATAGAAAATGTGCAGGTCAAAAAAGCTATCCAGTTATTGAGACCTGGCTATATCACGCCATGCCGCAAAACCATAGCGACAACACTTCTAGATGAGATTTACGTTGAAGAAAAAGAAAAATGTTTTCTTTGCTCTCAGGAAGTAGTGTAAATATGTCGACTGATGGATGGTCAAACGTCCACAACGAGCCAGTTGCGTGTGCTACAATTATTACAACCGAAGAAGGACAAGCCTTTCTGTATGAAACTATCGATACCTCAGGTCAACCTCATACCTCAGAATACTTGACAGATATTTGTTGTGACCTGATTTCGTCATGTGAATCACAATACGAATGCAGTGTAAAGTCCTTTGTTACAGACAACGCTGCAAATATGGCAGGTATGAGAAAAAGTATAGAAAAAATTGAGTATAAAATTATAACTTATGGTTGTTCAGCTCACATTTTAAATTTATTGTGTAAGGATATGGAAATCAAAAATATCAAAGAAAATGTGATCCAGGTGGTAAAGTACTTCCGCAACAATCATTTAGCAAGCACAAAATTTGAGCAGGTAAGTGGTAAGACGCTAGTGATGCCAAGTGATGTGCGGTGGAACAGTGTTACCGATTGCTTAGAAATGTATATCGCTCACTGGAACATACTGCTGCAGATCTGTGAGGAAAACAAAGAGATAACTAATAATATAATCTTCCAAAAAGTTTCAAACACAAACGCAGTGCAGAATAATACTTAAAGATTTTAAAACCAATATCGACTGATTTGGATACTTTACAGGGAAAAGGTGCTACCCTTTCGAATGCCGTGGAACAATGGAAAAACTTACAAAACATCTCTGAAGAAGAAGATCCACAGCTATCACTTCCGCAACATCAAAAATATCAGCGCCGATATGAACAAGCACTGACACCTTACCACTTTATAGCTTATATGATGGACCCGTCTAAGCAAAAATACAAGTTGACCGCCGATGAAAAAAATTTGGCTTTAGAAACTATAAATGCAATGTATGGTGATAGTGGATTGTTACCATTAGTAATAAAATTTAATGCTCGTTCTCTGCCCTTCAAAAACATCATGTTCTCTGAACGAATTACGAAAAACGTCAGTGAAATTCAGTGGTGGCCATCACAAGCTGATGATGATCCAGAAATCAAAAAACAGATACCTGTGTTAAAACAATTTCTTTGGGCTATTGCTTCTTCAGCCTCAGTGGAACGAGTTTTCAGTACCTTTGGGCTGGTACATTCCGATTTTAGAAATAGACTGGGGGTTGAAAAAGCAGGAAAATTAGAATTTTGTTTAATTATTATAATGAGAATTAAAATAAAGTGTTTCAGTTTCATATTTTTTATTCTTCATTGAAGCACTTGCTTGTGAAAGTTTGTTTCTTGTTTTTGTAATTAAAAAAGATCGACTAAGTTATTTATTTTCGTTCAATAAATTTTCTCAAAATTATCATTGGCTTTGATTTAAATTGTGATTTAAAAAAAATCACTTGATTTAAATCATGATTTTTTATCTTGATTTAAATCAGCCCAACCCTGCCTTGATTGCACGTACCTACTGGAATCTTTTTCCTTTCCTCGGACTTTAAGGCCGATTCATAAACTTGACGTTCCGTTTGCCGGTGCCGTTGACGGTGGCCGTTACAAATTAAAAACATTGAAATGCCTAGTCCATTCATAGTTGCCGTTGACGGTGCTGTCTGCCAGTGGACGTGCCGTTGGTGACGTTCGATATAAACCAATTTTATCTTTTTCCGACTGCCGGTCGTAGCAACGCTCGTAGCAAGTTTAAAGAGCCAATCAAATCCTTTTTGCCGGTCACATGATATTGACACATAACATTTTGGGGGTACGCGGGTAGGTACGAGAGCGGATTCCGGTCTTGATTTGGACAACAATTTTTCAAAAACTGCAACTGTCATTCTTGTATATTTAAAAAATTGTTCTACATTCCATGTCTTCATTTTCCTATTGAGGGTTAACGGCACAGCAACGTCAAGTTTATGAAAGGTACAATTTTGTGACTACGGCCGGCAGTCGGCAAACGTCACCGTCATCGTCAAACGGAATGGTCAACGTCAAGTTTATGAATCGGCCTTTAACACTGCCATTACTAATATGAACTGTTTTTTATTTGCATATTACTCAAATTTCTTGCACCGACGGCGACGGGAAGACCTTTATATTTGCCAAATTTTTTGGCTTTTATTTTTATTACTTATGCAATATTTTTTGTTTACATCTACCTATGTTAGTAGCTTTCAGTAATTGTGATAATAAGCGTCGATAAAAATTAGCCTTTAAACAATATACTGCAAATTAAAATAAATTAACTGGTATTTTAAGCATATGTATATTTTTTAAATGACATTTTCAACGACTGACGTAACAACTTTATTTAGAAACGTACTGCGCAATATACAACGCATTAAAATTGTATTCACCAACAGTCAGTCAGATCAGTCTCTTAAACAGTATTTTGTATTCTTTTAATGTGGATACTGACAGCTAACAAAGATTGCCCTTTATTTTTCGATGTTGTAGCTAAATGCCAAATTTCTTAAAAATCGGTGTCGTCCAAATGTGCCTCTTGCGAAATAAAAAGGGGAAATTACATAATATTATTAGCTTATTCAAAATAATATTATAGGACGTTATTAGTGCCGAATAGTTCATTTGTATGTCTTAATGTTAAGGGCAAGATTATACTAGTAAATGTTTTAGGTAAGCGTTTTTTAAAAAAAAATATTCCCCCTCTATTACGTCACCGAAACAAAAATTCAAAAACTCGTATATTTTTTGTCATGTATTGTGGATCACTGAAGAACAGCTAAAGTTTGAAATATTGTGACGGGGTGAAAAAAAAATACTCTGTCACCTCTCACTGTCACTTTCCTTGTCAATTCAATTTGACATCACCTCTAGCTTTTACAAAATTTCAAGGTCAATTTCTACCCCCATAATGTGAATACCTGTGGCTAAAAAAAGTATGTGTCCCCTATCTTTCGATGGTCTAGGTACCTGTCACATTCACAACTAAATTTTAGTCTTACTGTTTAAATTTTATTTTTTTATTTGCCTTGTTATCTCGGTCATTAGAGATATAGGATTTTCTATGAAATACTCGTTTGAAAGACAAAAGACAAATAAATAGTTTGGTTTTATTCAAATTACATACACACAATGTATAATCAAGTCCATGAAATTAGCTTTGGCCTCAAGAATTCTCACAGCAAGGATTGCTACCCGGATTGCCATGACATTTAAGAGTAGGTACTGGAAACCCGACTGTATTTTCTTTCACGAAATTTTTTAAGTTGCCTAGAAAGAGTACTAAAATATATTCTCTGATGGAGTTTTCCCAACATACAAAAAAGGACGCTAAAATGTTATTCCACATCCGCTAGTGCCAACTAATTGTATTTTTAAGTAAAATCTATTAAAAATTCCTTAAAGCTGATCTACTGCTATCCCTTTGAGTGACGTCAGCTTGTAAATGTGAATAATGAATTTGTGAATGATACTATCTCAGACAGAAATCTAAGCAAACATAATTGTCAATAACATAATGATATTAATTAATTGATGGTGTCCTCATTATGACGTTTCACAGTTTTTCACATACAGAAAAATATTTTCTATGCCTCCTTGCTTTCGTAGGAGCATGCAGCAGAATTTGTTATATTTATGTTTTGCCCTAAGTATAAATTCCTATTAATTTTGCCTATTTCAATAAATTGCTCAAAATAGTATCAGCAACAAAAAAAAAAAGAATATTTATTCGTAGAAACTTTATTTCAAAAATTCTATATAAAACATATACCTCGACATATACATACATATAAGTATGTACATAAAACCATAATATACAGCAACAATAAACAAATATTCATAAATTTTTTTTAACTTGGTATTAAATATTATTATTTTTACTTTATTCTCACTGTTTCAGTCGTCAAAAGCAAAAAGGAGACCAGAAAAATCCTTGATTGATCTTTACAAAGAAAGTAGAAAACAGTAAAACTCAAATAAATAGAAATATTTGTTTATTGTTCTTATATTTATTATGTAGGTCTATGTTTGAAGAACTTTCGAAATAAAGTATCTACAATAGAAAATTATACAGATGCTTTTTTGCAGATTAACGCAATTCATTGAAATAGGCAAAATTAATAGAAATTTGCACTTAGGGCAAAATATACGTTTTTCATATTTATATTGCAATCCAGGGCAAATGGAATTAACTACTGCCTTATTATGCAAATTTATTGTAATGTCATATTCAAACACCTAAAAGTTCTTACAGTTCCATCTATGTATGTCTTTGAATATCTTAGATTTATCAGACATAACACTTGTTGGTGTACGAGATTAATGATTAAATGATGTGCATTAATAACACAGGCCGACAAAAAAAATGTTTTGTTTTAGAGACGTGACCTTACCTATCTTTAGTAAAATTTTCCGCTGAATCCGAAAATGATAAAAAAAATTCTGACGTGTGGATTACCCCCCATACACCCTCAATTCCCCCAAAAAATCCAAACTGGCCATCCAACCCACCTATCTTTAGTAAAATTTTCCGCTGAACCCGAAAATGATAAAAAACAAAATTTCTGACGTATGGATTACCCCCCCCCCCCCATACACCCTCAATTCCCCTTCAAAAATTAAAACTAAAATACTAAAACATTTAATTCCATTAAAATGCTAAAACATTTTAATTCCGCAATCAATCAAAATGCGAGTTCAAGCCCTGGGGCCACGTTAAGAGCGGTTACCAACCCAGGGTAAGTTATAACCTGGATTTAGAAAATACCGTCCGTAGGCTACCTACCTAGCTTAAAGTTACTTAAGAGCTTCGAACATTTTGGAAAACAGTAAAATATTTTTTAGTTTTGGTTTTACAGACAGATTTTATAAGTTATAGGTAACGGTGGCCACATCTGATTTGTATTTATTTTTATTTTTGAAAGAAGCAAGTGAGAGATACGGATGAGTAGGGGGGATCCCTCACGTTCAAACAATTTTTTTGCCATTTTCGGATTCAGCGAATTTTACGAAAGTTAGGTAGGTAGGATGGCCAGTTTGGATTTTTTGAATTTTTGGGGAGAATTGAGGGTGTCTGGGGGGAATCCACACGGCAGAAATTTTGTTTTTATCGTTTTCTGATTCAGCAGAAAATTTTACCAAAGATAGATGGGTTGGATGGCCAGTTGGATTTTTTGAATTTATGGGGGGAATTGAGGGTGTATGGGGGGAATTCATACGTCAGAATTTTTTTTTATCATTTTCGGATTCAGCGGAAAATTTTACTAAAGATAGATGGGTTGGATGGCCAGTTTGGATTTTTTGTGTATTACATTCAGTTTGTATCTTACACTGAAAAGCTGTTTTGCGCAATAACAGTAACAATGGTTGGTTAAGGGTTGCCGAATGGGTATATTTTACAAAGGTAAATTTATTACAAGGTAAAAGTTGATAAAGTTTCTACAATTATTTTGTAAAATCACATATTGTGTGTAAGTTACGATGTATACAACGGTAGTTCATATACAATATGTAATTTTACAAAATAATTGTAAAAATAATACCAACGTTCCCCTATTTTTGGTAAAAATTACATTTGCTGATTTTAAACGTCTTAATTAAGTATATAAAAAATAAACAAATTTACGCTGACAATCAATATATCGTTTTCCATTAAACGCTTTGTAATATATTACATTCTCAATTTTTACTTATTTTAATTAAAAAAATATCTACATTTTTGACATTAACACATGGATAACGCTTATTAATATTACTCGTAAATATGTGCATCATGTGTTATTCGAAAATGAAGGGATTATAAAATTATGATTGATTATTCTTTGTTACTTAAATTACTTTAAAACAATGGATATATTTGTTTTCTTCTGAGGTTTCTTACTATATAGCAACAGCAAAAATATATTTAAACCAAGTTGAAAACAATGGATTATTATTAAAATATAATCCTTTGCATCTCGTTTATAATTGTATATATACACTACAGACTCGATAATCCGAATACACTGTAATCCGAATATCCCTAATCCGGACTCGATTTTTTCACTGTAGTATTACGTCATAATTTTTTTATCATTTTCGGATTCAGCGGAAAATTTTACTAAAGATAGGTAGGGTCACGTCTCTAAAACAAATTTTTTTTTGTCGGCCTGTGTAATTATATAGGTAAGGAAAAAAGAAGCCATTTCTAAATTAATTATCACAAAGCAAATACATTTATATATGCTCCACACTAGTGTATATGTGTAATAAGCCACCCCATTATGCCAGGGAGCTTCCAGTGCACAGTTAAATTGTGATAAAAAAAACTTCGTCCTAAAAATGCACGCTATTTTTCTTAAACTTTGTAAAATTACTTTCCTATTTGAATTTTAATTTGTATTGTAAAACTATAACCCAACAGTATGCCAGGGTTGAAATGATTTAAGTCAGTTGAATCAATGACTAAAATCCTCGCTAAAATCATGATTTTCATAAAGTGATTTTTATTTAAAAAATCGTGGTTTTTTAATAGATACCAAAATCAGGGACTAAACCTTTTGAAAAATACGAAGTGTAGTTTTAATTGCAAAAATACAATTGCTTTGGTATCTTTTTTACATAAAAGAGCAAAATAATTATCCTAAAGTGAATCAAAACATAACATACACGTAAAAAAATATTATTTAAAATAAAAATAACGTTTACAATATCTAGGTATTGTAATGCTTAAAAAGGAACACTAATTTCGCCACCTATTCATCGCCTAATCTATTTCTGATATCTGAATGAAGACCACAGAAAGAAAACATCCTCTCTACGTCTGAAGAAGTAGAGCTACATAAAACAGGAATCACTATAGGTAGCACTTGCTTAATTTCAGCCATCCTTTTAATATGAATATCCAATACTTTTTTAAAAATCACTGGATCAATTTCATCTTTATGCCCTTCACAGGTATATTTGCAACAATTTGGGCCACTTACTGCCATAAATCTCAAGTCAATCAGAAAGTATATTCCACTGAACGTCTTGAGGCTTGAGGTAATACCAATTTCTTGCCACCTTTTTCTCTGAATCAAGCATTTGGCAAATGGGTACTTCTAAAGTATTTATAATTTGAACTACATGTCCTTTCACTTTTGTAACTTCTAAATCTTTACAAAGCAAACTCAGTAGGTGCACCAAACAACCATATTATGTAATAATGGGGTAATCTAATAACTTTTTCTTCTTCAGGATGTATCTATACTTTCTAGGAGAACACTGTTTCCATCTTCTGCTGTTAAAACTACACAAATTATGGGCTCATTGTTGGACCATCCCATAAAAATGGACTGTCCAGACAATTTTTTGAAACACTTACATTCAGATTCACTAAGAAGGCTTAAAATTTAGTACAGGTTTAAATTAAGAACTCAAATCACCAGTACTTCTACTATTTAAGGTACTGTTACCTACATTTCCCTTGACACATTTTTTTTGCTGACTGTAAAACTAGTAACTCATTTTGGCTAGTCTCAGGTTGGGGTGGACAACCATCACCTGCGCCATTAATATCACTAATTTTTCTTCATAAGTACCTCTCTAAAAACACCATTTTTTCATACCTATTTAGGATAGAGAAAGTCCACTCAAGGCGTCGACAAACATCAGTCACTCCTGAGAATATTTAGCGAATCGCTGAGCTTGTCCGTAATGATCGGCGGGTTTCCGTATGTGATATGGCAAATACATTACAAATAAGCATTGTCAATGTTAAATACATTAGGTATTCACAAAGAGCTGAAATACAGGAAAAGTTGTGCTACTTGGGTCCCAAAACCGCTTAGCATGGAACAAAAAGATCCAAGAGTTCAAGTGCCCAGCTATCTGTTGAACTGATTTCAATACTAAGGAGAATCTTTTCCAAGAAAAGTAGTCACCTGTGACGAGACCTGGGTGCATCACTTTATTCCAGAGTCTAAGAAGGCAAGCATGGAGTATCAACATAAAACTTCACTTACGCCAATAAAATCGAAAGTTATTCCTTCAGCAGGGAGAGTTATGGCCACAGTGTTTTGAGATATGGTGTCATTGACATATTTTTACAGGAACGCCCTACAGCTAATGCCCTTTACTACTTTCGGCTCTTGGTGTAGAAGTTTAAACCCACTTTTCGAACAGAACGACTGAATCAATCCATTAGAAGTGTGATTTTCCTCCATGATAAGGAAGACAACAGTAAAACTCAAATAAATGAATATTTGTTCATCGTAGGCAAAATTAGTAGAAATTTACACTTAGAATAAGATACAAATGTAACGCTCTAGATATTTATATTGCAATGAAGGCAAATCAAATTACCTATTGCCTTATCATGCAAATTTATTGTAGTAATACTCCAACAGCTAAAAGTTCTAACAGTTCCATCCATGTATGTATGTCTTTGAATATCTTAGATTTATCAAACATAACACTTGTTAGTGTACAAGATTACATATAATGTCCATTTACATATGGATAGTGTAATTCGAAAAGGAACCATCCGACAAATTGTAATTATTTCAGTTATTGGCGCTAAGCGACTCCTGACACCCTAAATTAGATAGTCGAAAAATACTCTAGTACCAGAATGTTAACAGAGTCCTCTGGTGATGAGAGAACCAAGCGACACCAAAGAAATACAGCTATGCGAATTTATCGAAAAGGAACCAAGTCGATGTCGCTTGGTTCCTTTTCTAGTTTTACGTACGTTCTGTCGTGCTGTTTTATGACCAATTTTTGTAAGTTAATAAACGCATCCTGTGCAAGAACCAGTTTAAACAATGGACGACAGAGCTAAGAAATTACTATCCTTGGCTTTGGAAAAGTCCATGATTCTTTACTGTAAATTTTCAAATAGAACCAACCGCCAAAAAAATCAAACTCCAGCTTTAATTAAGGAATTCTTCTTTTACTAATTGCCAAAAAGTTAAGCAAGGTGTATACTACCAAACGTGACTTCAACATTTTTGTCATTTACAATGTAATACTTTTAACCAAAGGGAATCTTTACACCTTATTTACTCAAAACTGTTAAAACGTCGCTTGGTTCCTTTTCGAATAACGCTATCCATATATACATACATCAGGAACAAGGAAGACATTTTTTGATTAATTTTAATTATCACAAAACAGTATGCACCCTATAAGTGTAATAAGCTACCTCATTATTTATGTCAAAGAGTTAAATTCTGTGATGAAAAATTGCACACTACTTTTCACACTACTTTTCTTAAACTTTCTAAATTTGCATTTTTATTTATCTTTAATATGTACAGGGTCTTTGATTATATTTACGTGGCTATCTGGAGCCTTTATTTTTGAAGATAGAAAAAAATGTTTTATATAAAAATTGTAGTTTTTTTTTCCATATTATCTTTTGAAATTATCAGTAAAAACATATCGCATTAAAAAAATGGAAAAATATAGGAGACTTCAATTTTTTTAAATGGAACACCCTGTATATTATGCGCTACAACGAAAGACCTTTTTTTTCTGATTTCAAATATATATATATATATAATATATATATATATATATATATATATATATATATATATATATATATATATATATATATATATATATATATATATATGTATATATATATATATTGATGATATTTGGCTGAACCATTTTTGAGATATTTTAGCTTAAACTATAAATAAATTCCAAAAAAATTTCATATTGGTATCAAGAAAGCCATGGAAACAATCAAATTGTAGAAAATAACTAAATTATAAATTTATAAAACATAACAATTTTATTGTTTCCATGGCTTTCTTGATACCAATATGAAATTTTTTTGCAATTTATTGATAGTTTAAGCTAAAATATCTCAAAAACGGTTCACCCAAATATCATCAATATATATATATATATATATATATATATATATATATATATATATATATATATATATATATATATATATATATATAAGTATATATCTGTATGTCAGAGCCAGACTAGGTTAAGTCCAAAAATATGATTTTGAGATAGAGAGGATTTAATTTTTATGTAATGTAAATTTGGCTGTTGCTTCGACAATATATCGGAATTGTTTAAAACTTTACGAGTTTATCTTTAATGATTAACTTTACGAGTTTATGATTAACTTTACGAGTTAATGATTAACTTTACGAGTTAATGATGAACTTTACGAGTTTATCTTTAATGATTAAGAACATATAGCAAAAAAAAAATATAGCTATGAATATTTATTTTCTTTTTTTGTGACTTAATCTAGTTTAGCTTACGCAAAAAAAAATATTTCGGGACTTAGTATATATAATAAGTCCTATCTAATGGAGATATAATATTTAAAGGGGACTTAAACTATTACATAAGTCCATAAAATTTTAAATAAACCAAAAAATAAAACAACTGATACTTTCTCGCTGTTAACCCTTTTTTGGGTTTTCTTTATTTATTTCAAAATAAATGACAATTATTATTATTTTTTTACATTCTTAACATTTTGAACTTTAAAACTAAAACAAACTTATTTTTTTAAAAACTCAAGTTAATCACTATCCGTCGCATTTTCGTGACTTAAACCATTATAATATTCGTGGAACCTTTTTGGAACCCAAACAAGGAATTTTTGCAAATGGTTGTACTTCTTATCAGAAATGGGCTTGGGGCAATCTCTAATGCTTTGAAGATCTAAAGGGTAGCACCCTTTTCGGCGTGTCGTTCTGTTGAAATCCACTTGTGAAGTCTTCACAAAAATCTTTCCTGTAATAAAGAATACCAGGAGTGTCTTTGCGTACCTGCATATAACATACTTGGGATATAAGGAAATCTGTTCCAACTGAATTCTTTTTTTTGCTGATGTAAGGTGCTGATGGTCCTTCAAAAAGAGTTTTAAATTGTTTAAAGTCAGAAGTTTCCATATTTATGACTGTAAATTGTTTTTTTATGCCCGCCATTCTAACCATTTGCTGCCAATCCCATGGTGTCATAATTTGGAACTTGGCAATTTTTTTCTATTACGTTCAATAACAGAATGAATTGAGTCTGCTTCAAGATGCGTATGGCCTCTTGAGAGGAATTTGTGATTAATAAGCTGAAGAGAAGGTTTTATGTGTAATGCCCAAAAGTAACACATTATCATCAATATGTTTCTGTTCTGACTAGGACAGTTATCTGACCATATAGTCAGCTCGATTACTTTGTCAGAAACATTATTTTCTAACCATTTAATTAAGCACGACGACACTTCGTTTCCTCCCCATCCTGATACACTCTCATCCCACATCATACAAAAAGTATCTTCTGCAGTGGAATCATGTAGGGTCAAATTCTATGTCCACAATTTCAAAGAATAAAAGCTCTGAAAATTTTGTAGATCAGGAGTGGGCAAACATTTTTGAAGATCAATCATAATAACCTTTTCTTCTACTAGATTTTGCCTTGATTTTTTTTTGTCGTCTGATTTTAGGGTGTATCTGTTATTTGCATCTGAAAGGTGGTGGTCGTATTCATTTTGCAAAACATCATTTTAGCCTCTTTTCAGTAATTAGCTATTCAATAGACTCACCTGTTATTGCAAAACTACTACTGGGTCCTTCCAGATAAGGTTCGTCATTTTGTCTCAATATTCTAGCCATATTCACTATTTTCTTAGATCTGGAATACATAACGCCACCAAACACTTTAAACACAAACTGGTTTAACTAATTTTATAACTAAAAAACTTTTTACAAGGTAGAAATTATCAAGCAACCCATACAGATGGACGTCACCTAGTAAACTAAAAATTATCGGCGCGCTAAACTATGACATATTATGACGATAGCGACTTAACCTTCTTTTGCTCCCAGCCACCTGAGGACTTAACCTAGTTTAAAACAAGCTAGTTTATTTATTGTTTAGGATAGATCCAATATGAAAATGGCTAAAATATATGTGACTTATCATATTAACCTCCATATAGCAATATTTGGACTTAACCTAGTCTGACTCTGAGGTACAGATATATATATATATATATATATATATATATATATATATATATATATATATATATATATATATATATAAAAAGGGGGAAAAATTTTGGCTAATCGGACAAAAAAAAAAATTTTTCCCCCTTTTTATATATGACGGACGCTAAATCATTTTTTTTTATATATATATATATATATATATATATATATATATATATATATTTGAAATCAGAAAAAAAAGATCTTTCTTTGTAGCGCATAATATACAGGGTGTTCCATTTAAAAAAATTGAAGTTGCCTATATTTTTCCATTTTTTTAATGCGATATTTTTTTACTGACAATTTCAAAATATAATATGGAAAAAAAACTACAATTTTTATATAAAACATTTTTTTCTATCTTCAAAAATAAAGGCTCCAGATAGCCACGTAAATATAATCAAAGACCCTGTACTTACTTATTGTAAAACTAGAACCCTACACTATTACACCTGGATTTTAACTATTTATTCTGCTTTATTAATGTTTGTTTCTTTATTTTCATTTATATGTATGGCGTCCACAGATGGTGATTTTGAATATTGCATTATTTTAGTAGTTTTGTTTTGGATTATGTGTGTAAGCATTTTTTTTATATACTGACACTGACTTTGATGTTGTGAGGTCCTTCAAGCCTTTCTGGCCTCCTGCGCCGTGGGATTTCACATTGTGGTAGCTATGCTTCTGGCAAATAAATATGTGAAATTTGCTAATACAGACATACCTATTGTATGTGCGATTCACACTCTGATATGTGTTGAGTCAGTAATAAATTTGCAGTACGCTTCTGTCCTCACTATGCCATCAAAACTATGGATGTAATTCCCCCAAATAATAGTTAATTTCAACCAACATAGCAATATAATATTTAGATAAAGTAACAACAGGTGATTGTTGTAAATTCATGAAAGTAAAAAAATATTCTGAGGGTAATAAAACTGTGTGGATACTTTTTATGTCCATTTAAATCTTGATATATTTCAATCAAATATTTAAAATAACTCCAACAGGTATGCATCGAGT
The DNA here is from genome assembly GCA_963971165.1 of Philopedon plagiatum. Lineage (NCBI taxonomy): Eukaryota > Metazoa > Arthropoda > Insecta > Coleoptera > Curculionidae > Philopedon > Philopedon plagiatum. Next base: position 64,356,798 of record OZ020194.1, read on the forward strand.
TTAAAATACTTCACCAGGCACCTACCTTTATTGACTAGGAAAGTAACCTATTTTATCTACAGTTTAAAAATTTATATTCTAAAGCCAATAACAGTGTTTCCAGAATACATACCTAAATTAAAAGCAACTAACTTTCACTTGACAAAAATCACCTTTCTTTTACACCAACACTGGTTAAAAAAACTGACAATAAATCTTTAATTTTTAAATGTCCTTGTATGTTTATACTTGTAATTATAAATTAAATATTAAATCTTACTGCCAGTACTACTTGACCACCGAATATATGTGGTGCAAGTGGCTTTAATAGTAAATTATTTTGTTAAAAAATTAATCCCTTAACTTACCTTAAATTATCCATTTTACTAGGTGCTAGGTTAGATTAGATGTACTTAACACAAACACCTTTTCCAATTTTAACTAACTGTGATGTAAGTAATCTATGACAATTAATTTTCGGTTGATTTCTAATTAAACAAAAATTCTGATTAAAATTATTCGTGCTATTTGGATGTTTATCTTCAACCTTGAAAAAAACAAGTCCTCTAAGAGATCGTCAATCTGACGTACATGGATCGTAATCCGACAATCGGAACTTTAACGGTCTTGTAAAACTTAGGAACCCCATTAGGACGAGTGTCGGAAAAATAACTTTAATTAACCTTCTACATTCTACAGGATAGCACTACAAGTCGTCAAGTTATCTATAATGTTAACATAGACAATATAGATAAGTTCATGGTAAGCATGAAAGATGTCCATAACAAGTTGATAAAGATGACAAAAAGCCAAATGAAATATCAATTAGTTGTCTTAAAGTCACCAAAAAGGCCTGAATGAATGTTATCGATTTAAGTGAACGGAAACGGAAACTCTAACTTGTACAACTTTTAGCCTTGCACTCATGTAGTCTTACCGTCATCTTTACAAGATATTTTATTACTGTCGTTTAAAAGTTTGAATATAATTCGTTACGCATCATATGTATTGTTTTCGAGTGCTATTTGACAAACGTTGAGTTATTATTTGTTCAATAATATGTTATTCAAAATTTAATATGTAATTATATGAAGTTCAAATCCCTAAAGAAGTTTAATTTTTGTCCAAAGCTGAGAGAAGACGAACTGAAGGGCTTTTAGTGCCATTCTTGCATATATTATCTAAATTTGACTCATAAATAGTTGGGATTTCAATTATTTTTATGAATTATGGGTATTGATGAGTGCACTTTACATTATAAATGCAAGATCGGTACTTTAAAGCCTTTCAATTCGCCTCTTAACATTTCTGCAATCCATCTAAATGATGACTTTCAGCGGCACCTTTTTGACGTACCTAAAATATATCTTTACGATAACATGGATGCTATTTAATTCGCCTCTAAGATAATTATAAGATGCCATTCGGGTAACTCGTGCGAGATGGCTATTTGTTATCTTAGCCAGATAGCACATCCAAGTCCACTGGATACCCCAGTAGATATCCTCAGCTGAACATGTTAAGCTGACAGCTTATTAATATCCTGTGAACTATACAAGTGACCCACTCCTGGGCGTCCATCTGGACCCCAAACATAGACCTTATATGACATACTATGCAAGATGCGATAAAGAATATCTATAAAACATTTTGGATTTTCAATAAAAAATTATTTAAAATCCACTTATCTTGCATGATACAAATAAAAGAAGATATGATATCGCGCAGGTAGGCGTGGCCATTTACGTCACGTCGTGATCAATTCCGCGATATTTTGTAAACGAAACACGTCTTTTTTAAGATCGCGTTGTGTTTTCAACTATTTTTTGGTGTTTTTATATTACTTTTAAGAGTTTAAACGTAAAAAAGAGATGTGCTGTGTATGGTTGTGATGTGGACAATCAATCAATCAATGTAATCAATGTATGTATTTATCCCTTTATTTATATGATTATTTTAAATCATGTACTATAAAATTTGTATTATAAGCAGGAGGCAAAGTATATTGCCCATAGAATTTATACAAAATCGCCTTTAACTAACATAAACTCTATATTGCGCGCAGTGCTGGGCAAGTACTCGAATACTTTTACTCGTATTTCGATTACGGGTAAAAAAAGTATTCGTAATTTTTACTTATAAGTATTTTTAATATGAAGTACTTATTACTCGTACTCACAAGCAAATTTGAATCTACTCGTAGAATGTACTCGTAAAGTACGAGTAGTATTTTACGAGTAGTCGCGGCCAGTCGACCGGCATTCCTTCGTGCGTCTTCCGTGTGATGTTTACATCAGATCATTGCCGATTGTAACATAACATAATAATTATGCCGCTGAGGTTAATTTTCAGTTTTTCACCGAGCGGCGCTCTTTAACTCTGCCGCGGTCTATGATTTGGGGTTGAAATACTGAGAAAAACATTTATTTCTTGGGTGTTTCATTATTTTTGAGATTTTGTGGTGTCAATGTGTTTCCCACACACATTCACTTTATTTAGTGTTCTATCTTTATTATAGATCTTTGTTAAGTGTTAAATCGAGTGGTGAGGCAGGGTTGCCAGACGTCCCAATTTAGGCGGGACTGTCCCGATTTTAATCAATATAACCCAATTGTCCCACTTTTGTCCCGCTTTCCGATTTGCACGTCGAAAATCCCGATTTTTGAATAATTTTAAAAAGTGCAAATTTAACTTCAACCAAATATATTTATATACATGTTACCTTATTCTTTAGTGGTAAATAAACACCTACTTTATTTTTATTAAAACCTATGTAGGTACAATGTACAATGTACATGTTTGTTATAGTTTTCGTTTATTTGTTTGTTTTTGTTTATTTTTAGTTTACAATATATATTAAAGGAAAAAATTGCATGTTCTTTGAATTTTTTTTGCGCGGCAATATCGAAATCTTTATTTGGGATGTTTGTCCTTGAAACAGTGAAACATTTTTTTGACACAAATTTTTAACACATTAAAATATTATCCCCTTAAACACGTGTCACAGATTCACGTGTCCCGCTTTATCATTTGCAAGATCTGGCAACCCTGGTGGTGAGTGTTAAGCACTTCTGAAGAAAAAGGTTTGTTATTTTTTTATTTGTTTGCTGGCATTTTGGATAAGGCTGTTTAGGTTTTTATTATGTTGGTTTCTAGGTCGTAGAGTCGTAGTTACAAAGATGGAAAATGGTGAAATTAATATGTCTGAGCATGATCCGTATTCCACCGATTCGGAAAGTGTCTCTAATCCTGAAATCGATCACGATAGTAGTTCTGATAGTGAGAGAGATGTTGTTACTATTCCAGGAAAACGCAAACGTCAGTCTAAAGGTACTGAGGACACTTTAAAGCCAGCGGATGCTAATGAAAAGCAGGGCTGCATCCAAAAAAGGATTTCCAAAAATGCTATTCTAGACGGAAAATTTTTTGAGGTAATTATATAGGTATTAATTTTTTTTCGACAAGGGAAGTACCTACTCTCCGCACGCTTTTCCTTTGAGAAAGTAGCGCTTTTTTGGCCTAGTCCGGAAAATCGCCTGTAAAACCCTGGCTCTCATATTGTTCATATTGAAGGGATTCTTCCCGGTCTAGTCCGAGAAATACCTACTTTACGGACTAATACGTATTTCCCAAACTAGGTCACAAAAGCGCTACTTTCTAAAAAAAAAGGCATCCGGAAAGCGGGTACATCTTTATTCCGGACGGTTGGCGAAAAATTATCATTATTAATAACATAATAATTAATAGCATTAACTTTGTAACTTTAATTTATAAATATTTTATTTTAGGTCAAACAAATTATGGGTTTCAACAATATTGAAGCAATTTGTAAAACTTGCCAGCCAAAAATAAAAAGTATTAAAGGTTCTATAATAACTACGACCAATTTTGTGAAACATTTGAAAGCAGCTCATCAGAACGCCTATACAGAATATCTTAAATACAAAAACGAAAAAAGGAAACTTGCTAAAATTGAAAATAAAGAATCTGAAAAAACAAAATCGACTCCTGCTAAGCCTAAGCCGCAAACCACTTTGCAAAAATTTATGGCAGTTCAGCAAGGTCCAAAAACAATAACCAAGAAGGATTTCGAAAGCAGACTGATTAGATTCGTAATTAACACTTCGGTCATTGTTCGTAAATATTTTGTTCCTGTATACTTACCTATGTCTAAAAAATGTGTTATTTAGTACTTAGGTAAATAAAGAATATTTTCATTTAACACATAAAGTGGCATTTCTTTGTTTTTATTGCTTATTTCATTATTATGTTAATTTTGTGAAAGTACTCGTACTCTATACTCGTACTTTCACGAGTACTACCCGTATCCGTAAACAATCTCTACAAAATTACTTACGAGTAAAATACTTACAAATACATTTTTCGAGTACTCGTACTCGTAAAATCTACGAGTATTTTTTTCAGTACTCGTGCCCAGCTCTGATTGCGCGTTATAAATTTCAAAAATAAATCACGGCGTGACGTCATGCGCTAACCCGGACGCATTTGACACGGTTTGGTATCATACCTTCCTTTTATTGTATCATGCTTATCTTGTTAGTATTACCCAAAGCCAATCAATCTTAGTTTACTACCTTTGAGTATTACCAGAGACTATAAAGAATATAGACAAATTCTCGAATAGACCGAAAGTGGGTCTCCCTTGAAACATTTAGGTGAGTTTACTGGTTTATGGTTTAGGAATTTGTTTACCATTATATATCTATATAGTTCAAATATATCCATAGATATATAATGGTTGACAAACAGATTCCTAAGCTATAAACCAGTAAACCCGTAAAATCTCTCAAGGGAGACCCGCTTTTTGGTCCATTTTTATTACACGCCAGGGTTCGTTTATGTATTACTTACCTTTTCAAAACATAAGCGCCAGGCGCGGCCCGTGTGTTTTTTTACAGATGGGTCAAAATTTTGTGGACAACTAGTGATATCAGGGCAACAAGCAAAATACACTTTTTTAATTAAGAAAGGTTTTTTAATAATGTGCCAAGAAATTATTTACCTGCAAATAAACACCGCAAATAGGTAGATTTTTAAATTTTAGGTGGGTCATTGACCAAATGACTTTATGGACGGGCCGCGTCTAAAAGCGCCATTCCTTAATAATATAAAGATGAAACGTTGTATTTAAAGGTATTTTACTTCGAAAAATATCAAGATAAATGGGACACACCGCCCCCTCTTAAACTGATTCCATTGTTTAGTTTAATCATTTTCTGAGTGAGAGCTAAGGCTCTTCCGACATACCTAAGTGTCGAAGTACAAAACGTGTCAAAAATTTTACATTCATAAACACTACAATAAATTGATAGCTAATGGACAGGTCAAAAATGTCCATGGACGTATTGGATACATTATGGACAAATTTGGAACCTCCAGCGGACGTCTTGTGCTATCTGGGTAGATATTAGGTTTAAGTATGTATTAAAAGTTTACTTAGTTCTGAGTAGGTATTATGGTACTAGCAATTACCGAAACAAAATAAAAAAATTATTCCAGTGCTTTTTTAGTTTATTAAAAAATGGGAAATTAGTATATAGTATATTATTATTTTTTGGTGCCTTAAAATCATAGGTATACATTAACAAAGGTTTAACTCATGTTCCTTCTAAATGCTCATATTATTTACATACTGATCAAGTCAGTCCTAGTACTGTCTACTTTAATATTTATTTTAAATAATCTGGCCTTTGATAGTAGTAGTCCGGCCTTTGCTGATGGTATTCCGGCCTTTGATAGTGTGGCGTTAAATCAAGAGCTTGAGTTTCGTATGGATTGGCAGCTCTTTCGTTAATTGATTCGTATTTAGTGTTATAATATCTTGTATGTGGACTCAATTGGCTTCGTTCTTCCTTGTAGTAATCTTTGATACTCGAATCTAAAATATGACATGACAATTTATATTTAACTCCGCGACACGCTTATCTCAAGAAACTAATATCATAAAATATATCAAATAGTTAATTTGGAAACAATTTTTTGCATTTTAAAAACTGTAACAATATTTAGTTTACTTCGTCATATATTTATGAATTTATGACATAAAATATCATAATTAACCAGTGGTGAATGAATAGTTTTAGCACCACTTAGGGGCGAACCGATGGGGGGGGGGGGGGGGGTGCGGACCCCCCAAATACTATGAGAAATTAAACCAGTTGGGATATTACAGTTGGTACATATATTTCGATGTCAGTTGGGAATTTTTGAAAAATACAATTCTCAGTTGGACCTAAAAAGTCGTAAAAAATAATGTCTTTACTAATATTAAAATTAATAACAAGATATTATTATTTTTCTCTTAAATTAACTCTCTGGCATACTAAATTGTATTACAAAATATTTCAAGATTCAGTTGGGAGGTGTTTGAAAAATGAGTAGGGAAATTTTGGTTGCAAAAAGCAAAAATAAGGTAAGCTGCTAAAAGGTTTGGTTGGAATATATCAGTAGCGGCTGGTGAAATTTCAAAGTTGTATATCTCTGTTCCTACTTACAGGACCCGTACCAAATTTAGGAGTTTTAATAGCGAGCCCATTGGGAATGTTTTGGTAAAGAAAAAAAACATTTTGCAATTTGCGAAAAAAAGTTAAATTTTTAGTGTGCCCCTCCTAAGCAAAAAATGAACAAGTTAGGTATTTTATTTATTATTTTTTCTAAACAAATTCTACATTATTTTGTCGACAGTTTTTAAATTTTGAGAGAAAAGAATATGTTAGTAGAAAGTTATAGTCATTTGAATTTTTTCTTAAATTATATTTTAGGCTTAAGAAAATTCAAATGACTATAACTTTCTACTAATGCATTTTTTTCTCTCCAAATTTACAAACTGTCGACAAAAAGATGTAAAATTTTTTTAGACAAAATACTAAATAAAATATCTAGACGTGTTCATTTTTTTCTTAGGAGGGGCACACCAAAAATTTAACTTTTTTTCGCAAATTACAAAATGTTTTTTTTTCTTTACCAAAACATTTCCAGTGGGCTCACTATTAAAACACCTAAATTTGATACGGGTCCTGTAAGTAGGAACAGAAATATACAACTTTGAAATTTCACCAGCCGCCACTGGAATATATATGGAAGCAATTTTCTTTTATACCTACATATTACATTGATTGGGTTTGATTGGGTTTGATTGGGTTTGATTGGGTTTGATTGGGTGGATCAGCCTTGTACGAAAGCTGTGTAATAAACACAACTTTTTTTCTTGACAATAGTAGTAATACTTAGATCAATTGTAGCCATCAACATTTATTTAACGAATTTTTATTTTATTATACAGATAAAATTATGTTGGAAAAGTATCCTTCCAGTGTCTTTCCTAAATAAGTTGTGTGTTATAATGCAGGTACTTAAAATGTTAATTAGTCATATACCTACTAGTTAATTTTAGGTTTCTGGTTGAATTGTGGGAAGGATCACAACAGGCAAACAAGTATGTATATTGCAGCAAGGACTATTATAGATTTTGTTTTTATCAAAACAGACAGAATCGACCTACGAACTATGGTAATGTAGCTCTATTTCATATCTTTTTAAGTTTCTCAGTGGTATATTAATTTACAGTGTCTAAGTGTTTCAGTTCTAGTGCATTAACGTTACGTCTATGTTTTACAGCTTCCAAAACTCTAAAAAATTATTGCAAATATTCTTTTGATAAAAATTACAATTACAGTTTCATACAAGAATATCAGACTGTTTGAGCAAAATTGAAAAATATTGTAATGTATTATTGTATTATAAAAACCAGAAATCCTTTTATCTTTTTCATGAATTTCATGTCATACGAGGAGTCCAAAAGCATAGACTACCCAATCGAATTCTAACTTATTTGGTTTGACATTATCACGAGAAGATCTATTTTTTGACAGAATTCTGATTAAGGACTTTTTCTGAAGTGTATTCAGTTTACATTGCCGTCTTCTTTCTGTATGCCTTAAATTAATTTAGGGGAAATCGTGTTCCTGGTTTATGTTATTTATAAAAAAAATGTCCAGGTTATAATATAATGTATATTGTTTAATTATGATTTCTATAATTTTATGTTGTTTTAAAACCTAGGTATGGGTGAATGTCTATAAAGTATTGCATGGTTTTAGCTAGTTATGAAATGTTTATATTTGTGTTTCTTTTTGATAATAAAGTTACAGATCTCAACTTCGTCAAGTTTGATTTCCCTTTTCATGTTCATATTAGACGTGACATTTTGAAGTGGATTTAAAACTTAAGAATTTATTTGGCATTATATCTATTTGGCTTTGATTCCGAATAAATTTAAAAGTTTTATTTGCTACTTTAAAATATTTGAAATACCCAAAATTATGAAGTTTTAAATTGCGCCTGCGCCTGCGCCACCTTTAGTTCAATCGCAAGACATGGCCAGACCAATTGACGCTGTAATTTGACGTTTGATTGACATTTCGTATGTCATTCAACGCTAGTTGGTATTCTTCATATGAGTATTCGCAGGGAGCTAGGCTACCCCCTCCAGAAACTAGCGTCTAGCCGGTGCCGGGAACTTCGATCCCGAATTTTGCCGAACTATTATTGTCGATTGTGTGGCGCTAAATTTGAACACAATCGAATTATGTTATGAGTATGAGATGAGTCGTTATAGGTTTTTTAACCCACTCTTCAAAAGAAAGAGGTTCTCAGTTCGGCCCGTATTTTTTAAAATATTTATTCGCGCTGAACTCCGACGTGACAACCTATTTTAATGAAATTTTTTGCATTCGAAAGAACTGTTCTCCAAGTTGGTTCCGTTTAATTTTCTTTGCTATCTCCCTACCGTACGGTGTTGGAAATTAAGGGTTAGTGATTAATTTTGGTCAGGTTCTGCCGTAAAGTATTAATAATAATAATATTTTGATCGCAAGAAATTGACAACAAAGTATATTGTGCGATAGCATATTATTATTCTTACATAGGGTTACCATAGATTTCAGGAAACAGAATGCCGGAGTTGCCGATATTATAATTTTTGTCGCTTTCGTGACAAGTTTGAGAAAATTGGTCAACATTTTTTGCTCTATCAATATGTCGGATTTTATTTTGTAAAAGTAGTCAAACGAAATAGCCAGATCGATTTTAAATGTAATTATTTCCTTGACTTTTTTATGTATTTTTCTGAGCTAGAAGTACGTATAAATATATATGATTTACTAATAAAAAAAGGAAAAGAGGGAGTTTTAATATGTTGGTCGGGAAGCGGGAGATTTATTGGAAAATCGGGAGCCTTCCGCCTAAACCGGGAGGGTTGGCAACTCTACGTTACCAGGGTGCGTTTAAGGATTTGACTTGTTTTTTTCCAAGAGGGGCGGTGGGAGGGGGTTAATTAGCTATAACCTAATATAAAGCGTTTTGTGTGCTTTAATAGGTAGGTATTTATTTTTATTCCTAAATTATTTATAGGCAGAAAAAAGAATACTATAGGTACTAGGATTAGGAATCTTTTTTAATACCTGTTATTCTGTTAATGACATCATATCATTTATCAGAAAGAATGCATGTTTTCTTAGAGTTTGTTATGGTAAAGGCACCAATTTTCTTACATAGTTTGAGTGAAATTTTCTCGCGTGTTTTCTTAAATTGGAAATTGTACTACTTATAACACTTATTGTTTCACATTCGGGGCACTGATATTCCATTTTAGGTAAGCTATTATAATAATTATTGCGTAAAAAACATGTAAAAACGCTAAAAAATTACATTAAAACACAACACGATGTCCTGACAAAAAGGTAGGTTTAGGTTAGAAAGGATAGCGAACTAAGTTACGACACGCGGTAAGAGGCCCGAGGCACGCCGCACAAAAGAACAAGACGTATTTCGGATGATACAGCTTTTAAGCTCGGGTTCGGGATCGAAGTTCCCGGCACCGGCTGGACGCTAGTCCTCCAGAGTACTTACATCCGTTTTGGTATTCGGTAATTATTCTTAATATTTTTTTAAATCATTTAATGTGACTTACCTGATACATCCAGACAAGAAATTTTTGTTTCGATTCGTAGTCTATCGCGGCTTGACTGCTTAAGTTCTTTGCAGCTTGATGTACCCACTGGGCAACTGTAGCCAAAACAAGTAGGTTCAACAACTAAAAGGCAAAAACAACTACATAGTATAAGGTTTGTACATCGGGCACCAGCAGAGTTACTTTCAGGGTGATGAATTTCCAATTAAAATACAAGAGTAGAAAATAGTAGTTTACAATAATTATTCAAACATTTTTGATGGTGTCAAAAATGTGACCGTTTGAACAAAATTTGAAATTGTTTTGTACAATGAATGTTTAATTTTAAATGTAATGTAAGAATATTTTAATGTGTATAACTGCTGTTCTTTCAAATGGATTTCTGGCTGGTATCCTGACGAGAAGCACTGATGATGACCTATAAGGTCGAAAGCGCTCTGCTAATTTATTAAATTTGCACTTAATACAAAAATGTTGTTTCATTCAAATGCATTTTAGACTGAGATAGTTTGGTTGTATTTGTAAATCCAGCTTTATCGCAAGCCTTTGATAACCAGAGTTTTTATTGTAAGATTTAGGTTTTTTATGGGTGTTCGGGATGAAAGTTTTAATGAGTTGTATGAACTCAGTGACTTTCAGGCATATCTAAGAAGGATTAGAAGATGAGAACCGAGCATGATTCTAAGGAAAAGCAGAGAAGAAGTCTCGAAAACCATCCCGGTCGTAAGACTTTTAGTAATCGATCATGCTTTACGGCGTGCTTTCTGTGATCATATGTGTGGAAAGTTGATAACAATTGATCGAGCTAGAATTTTTCAATGCTGATAATTTTCGTTCAATCTATACCTAATTCTTAATGTTCATAATTTTTTTTTTCTGGTTTTTTTGAGTGATTCTTCCGGTGATAAGGGTGGGAGACAGCAATTTTTGAGCGTTTTTCCCAAAAAATCTTTACAAAAATTCATAAAAAATACATCATATACATTGTTGAATTCGTGCTTCAATAAGCTTTCATTTGATACCCTACACGAAGCCCTTGAAAAAAGGTGTTCCCATGTCCACTTTACCCCCTGAAATTAACCTCCAGAATCAAAATTCAACTTTTTATACTTCACGTATATAATTGAGCCATACACTTTATCTCTGTGCTAAATTTCAAATTTTCACGTCGAATAGTTTCAGAGTGACGGACACAGAAGTGATTCCATAAGTGTTCCCTTTTACGGAACACTAAAAAGAATTTGTTCCTTAAAAATCCTATATTGTGGCACGTTTTAGTTTTCTAGGAGTATAACATCCATATTAATTTATCGCACAATTCGTTACATAGATTCAAACGCATATAGTGATTTATTAAATAAGTGTATCTGTTTCGCATAGGCGTAGCTAAGGAGTCAAGTTCAGGGGTGCTTAAGCCCTAGACCCTATTCAGTATATGGCCAAAAATTGTATTTGGGGGTGCTAATTAGAGTTTTGGGGTGCTAAACTCCCCCAAGCCCCCCCTTAACTACGTCTAGTATGGTGGAGGGTTGTAAATTTTGGGGTGCTAATTAGAGATTTGGGGGTGCTAAGCACCCCAAGCCCCCCCTTAACTACGCCTATGCTGTTTCGTAGTGCTCTTCGAAAATTAAAACATCAAAAAAACTGTTTCGAGAAAGTTGTACTAAAAATAGTTATCTACCCTATATGTTTTCATTAGAATTTGTCATTCTAAAGATCGTTAATGGGTAAATTGGGTAACAAGTGATAAAAACTGCTTACCATACTGTAACGTGTATGCAATAGATGTGAATCCAATGAGCACTGATAATAACCATGCGACTTTAATCATTTTTCTTTAAACTTAGTTTAACCAGAAAGGTTGCAAAAATATAAACATACAGCCCAAAGACCGATGCAGTTTTATTCGATTAGTGGTTAGATTAAAGAATGACACCATTAATTTTAATTTTTATCTTAATAGTGTTTTCTGGAATGATTCTTTTCCAATAAATAATAATGATGATAAGAAATATTTCAACACATATTATTTTGCAAGATGTGTTATACAGAGTGAGAAATATTTTTACGATTTAACAATAAGCTAGGGATATATCATGGGTCCTACCGTTACGGAAAGCCAGAAGGATCTTTCCCTTTATCGCAGAAAAATAACTAAAATTATTTTATATCAAGGTAAGAAATATATATATATTACCTGCCAAACCCGATTTGAGGATAAACTAGTTTTTCCTAGGCCAAACCAGTCTATCCGAAAAGCGATAGGATGAACTAGTTTGTCCTAGTCCAAACTAGTTTGTCCTGAAATCAATGTAGGGTTGCTAGGAAAAACTGATTTGTCCTAGTCTATACAAGTTCAAACTGCAATTTTACTTTATTTTGTAGGATTAACTAGTTTAAACTAGTTAAAAGCAGGCTTAGGACGTGTTTTTCCTAGGACGTTTGACGGGTTTGCTCAGTATTAGTTGATCAGTTTTTGTCTTTAATGATATAATAAAAAATATATTATAATTAAAAACGAAAACTGATCAACTAATACTGAGCAAACCCTAGAGCCATGCTGGATTATCCCAAAAAGTACCAGGCAATACTAGTACGCCCTAGGAAAAACGCAAACGTCCTAAAACAACGATATAAAGTTTTAATATTTCCTAGGCCAAAGTAGTATATCCTGAAAGCGGATAGGGCAAACTAGATCATCCTATCGCTCTTCGGATAGACTTGTTTGGCCTGTTGTTCAATTAATTTTTTTATTGCAGGATTTTTCCTTAAGGCCTGCATAATAAATAATTTTGCACGGGACCGGGGGCTTAGATTAATTTTTAGAAAAATTTGCATTATTTTCCACATCTTTGAGTTATTTAAAAAAAGGTATTTAAAAAAATATGTTTTTAACGAGCTCTATACACAGTTTAAAAAAGGTAACAACTTGCTAATCACCCTGTATATGTAAAAGTCCAGGGAATAGATGTACAATTTATTTGTGAAAATAACATTTTAAGATATTTGATTTTATAGGTACGTATAATATTTCTTCCTTTCCTTTAACTTGATCTTTTTTTTTCAGGTAACATACTGCGTATTAAGAACATTATATTATACAACTTTGATCTGAACAAAATTCTGTTTCTGGCAATAAATCAGTTTAGTTAGGAGAAAATGCCCTGAATACAAATAAAACAATTTACAACAGTTTTTAAATAACGCGGAGTACCTCACAATACAGGGAAATATAGAACAATTTCCATTTAATTCTTTTTGTAGACAAAACTTTGTCGTATTTTATAATTGAGGAGCCCCATTCAATAAGGGGACATGCGCTCGGCCCGGCCCGGCGGACCCAACCCAACCCTGAATATATATGCAATCCAACCTTTATGCGTCGCGTTTTAGAAACAATTAAAAAACAATACCTTAACGTTGATTCTCAGCAAACTTCCAGCGGGAAAGTTGTTCCTTATAGTCTAAAGAACAATCGTGCGAAGGCACGAGATATTTTGACAAAAAATAAATAAATTAGAGCAGGTTGAATCCAGCGTTGCGCGCCGCTTGTATATATATTTCGATGCGTGCGTAGTAATGTTTGAACATTACAGAAGATAATTTGACGTTTAAAATATACACAATGATTGTAAAAAAGTGTTACAAGAATAAAAATTGTTTTATTAAAAGTATATTATCAAATATAAATTTTTGGTAACACAAAGCATTGAAACATTATAGCATTAATTTTTAAAACGTAGGGAAAGCATGCATCATAATCATTTCACTTTTTTGGGCTTACTGCCTTTAACAGCTGTGTTTTGAAAAAGGTTTTCCTAAAATTTGCCACCTTCAGGACTAAGATATTTAACCAAGTTTTCAAATCATTCAGTTTTTCGCGAGAAATTCCGACATCTTTAGCAAGCGACGATTTTTCTAAATTGTAAAGTGGTGAAAATTAATTATTTTGCACATGGCCACATTGACGTCTGTTCCAGTTATAATGAAATCACGCAACTATTATTCTCGAGAGGAAGTAATCACTTTTGAAAATGTAGAAAAATCGGCGCTTGCTAAAGATGTCGGAATTTCTCGCGAACAACTGAATGATTTGAAAACTTTGGTTAAATATCTTAGTCCTGAAGGTTGCAAATTTTAGGAAAACCTTTTTCAAAACCCAATCCATCCAAAAAAGTGAAATGATTATGATGCATGCTTTTCCTACGTTTTAAAAATGAATGCTATAATGTTTCATATTAAAAAATCCTTTGTATTAAAATGCTTTATTGTGTTAACAAAAATTTATATTCGATAACATAATTTTAATAAAACAATTTTTATTCTTGTAACACTTTTTTACAATTATTGTGTCATCTTTTAAACGTCAAATTATCTTCTGTAATGTTCAAACTACTACTACTACGCACGCATCGAAATATACGCGCGGCGCGCAACGCTGGATTAAACCTGCTCTAATTTGTTTATTTTTTGTCAAAATATCTCGTGCCTTCGCACGATTGTTCTTTAGACTATAAGGAACAACTTGCTCGCTGGAAGTTTGCTGAGAATCAACGCTAAGGTATTGTTTTTTCATTGTTTCTTAAATTCTACGCACAAAGGTTGGATTTACATACATTCAGGGTTGGGTAGGGTCCGGTCGGGCCGGGCCGAGCGCATGTCCCCTTATTGAATGGAGATCCCCAATTAACCACAGGCCACTCTGTATAATTATAATTAATTAAAATAAGTTCTTTGTAGAATAACACAGACAGGTTTGTGCGCTAATAAAATTGTTTACTTCTTTATTTAGTCGAATAATATATGTATATAATGATAAATAATTGTTGCAACTACAAATATTCAGATAATAAACAGTTCCGATTAAGAGTTTACAAATAAAATAATAATAGGGATAAACAGAAAAAACTTCACAAAGATCTTAAATAGTGACTCTTGACTAATTTTTAAAAGTTTTTAATATACCTACATGTATATAAAATGAAATAAAGCAATACCTGTGTATTAGTCTACGCCTCGGTTTAGTCCTGAAAAGATGATAGTTTATGTAGTGGACAAGTTTACTATAGTGTCTATTTCCTTAATGACTTCAAAAAGGGGAATGTTTCAAAAGTCCACTGTTTCTAGTATTATTTTTAATGTACTCGTCGTTGCATACCTTCGACACAGGTGTACTGTTTTAATAACTCAATTTTTGTTTGAAACAGAATACTCCCTTGATAGTCCTGATTAAACGTCAGGATCTGATGATGTTCTCCGAAGGCAAGCCATGGAGCACCTCAACGGCTTACAGTGATATTATACCGTAATTGACGCATACTGACATACTGTTGGTATGGGAGTAGCGGTTTTGATGATTAATTTTTTATTTAAAAGAGTATATTTGCGCAGTAGTTCCATGGAAAATTTGTCATCAGGATCTGGTAATAAAGAAAATTAAAGGCAGAGGGTGAAATGGGATAAAAATAAATTTTATTCAATAATGTAGTATATCGTTTTCGGGATAATTGGATTTAAACAATGCAAATTCGTAAAGAAAATGTTATAGCAATTAAGACGATGAGGTAAGAGAGAACAAGTTAATTGTTCTTTTAAATATTCTTGGATTCAAAAATATTCAGTAATACATATTAGTAATAATTCTAAGCAATATTGGGATCCAAGATATTATCATGAAATGGATATTTAAAAATTAATGAGGCGAAAATGAAATAAAAGGGGGGGGGGGGAGAAGAAGTACATTAAAATGTTCTTTTAAATTATCATGTATAATTTCGGAATATTATTTATTAGGAATACTAAAAAGAACAAAATTAACAACTTTAAAACAACACTGACAAGG
Organism: Philopedon plagiatum; assembly: GCA_963971165.1. Classification (NCBI taxonomy): domain Eukaryota; kingdom Metazoa; phylum Arthropoda; class Insecta; order Coleoptera; family Curculionidae; genus Philopedon; species Philopedon plagiatum. The sequence continues at coordinate 64,372,610 of OZ020194.1, forward strand.
ATGCGACGGACTTTATCGAAAGAAAGACAGTGTAAAGTTTAATAAATATCAAAAACACTATGAGTATTTTGGACTTACCGATTAGAAACCATCGTAGAAAAAGAGATTAAATAAATTTATAAAGCATGCAACAGAAGAACAGGGTGTTTTGGGGCGAAGCAAGCTTTTAAGCAAACAATCAAAAACAAGAGAACAAGGCGATTTAGGAGAGATAACAGATATGTGTTTAACTCAACTCACATAAAACTCCCCCGTTTAAAATTAAAAACAAAGGCAAACATTAACATAATATATAACATGATCGGAGCACAAAGGTGTGATTCTACTAAGGTAATAGGGTAATTTGAACTAAAACTGTTAATTTCGGCCAAATATAGAATATAAATATAAGATATAATTTGCAATTATTGATTAACAAAAGTAGTTAGTGAAATTCAGATACAACAGTGACAAAATTAAACTGTCACAAGGATAAAATAATTTTTTTGCATATTTATTACTGAGTTTAATATTTGAAGTCGGCGCTGTTTAAAAGTACAAATAATTGAAGAATTGGTCATGGCAATGTATAAAATTAATATGTTATTATTAAGCTGACTATTAAGCTCAGTAAAAAACATTAATAAAAACATTATCACATCCTTTTCAGTGCGTTTTTGGTCATTATTTTTTTCCCAAATTATTAAATTAAAACTGGGAAACATGCGGGTTTGCTCTTAAGACCATAATAGGGTTGGTATAGTTTTGCTCAGACTAATTTGAAGAGCTAAAAAAGTATTAAACTCTTGACCATAGGCGTCCCTACTAGCCTTTACAAATAATTAAAATGCGTATTGTTTTAAATTTTTAATACGATTAAATAGTATATATTACAACTTGTTCATTATAGTTTACATTGATAAGAGGTTTTTACCCGTGACTTTGCCTGCATAGAACACACGCACTTAATATGTTTAGAATGGTCTTTCGGGAAAGAATGCTCATTTGCCAAAAACAATTTTAAAAAATTGTCTTTGTCGAGAAAGGACAGTTAGTAGTTAGAAGGCATTGTATACATTTTGACAACAAATTGATCGCAGGAGAATCATAGTAAACGTTCTGTAAAATGCCATCTAAAATGACAAAAAAACGAAAGAAATAAATGATCCCTATTCCCCGACACCCTTCCCATACTCATGCTCTAACAAGTGTTTTAGTCCCTACCTTCCTTTCCGTCCCTTTTATTTGAACGCAAGTATAAATTTTAAAACGGACGCAATAAAGGGCTCCCTACTCCCCTTCTCCTTTTCCATTCCCATGCTCTAATAAGTGTTTTAGTCGGGCGCAAAAGTAAAACATAATGAGCGCAAAAAATGCTTCCTGCCTTCCTACACTTTAAGTATTTTATTCGAACGCAAATATAAATTTTAAAATGGAAGCAAAAAAGCGCTGCCTACTCCCCTTCACCCTTTCCAATCCCATACTCATAATCTAAATAATATGTATGCCTAGCTAAATAATTAATTGTTAAAAACGTTACAATTTATGTTTTAAATGTTAAAATAACACGTTTTTAAGGTACGTTTTAAACGAACATGATTGACTTAAAAAGGGAAAAACAATTAATGACTGGAATCGTCGGAATTTTCAGAAGTAGAATCGTTTCCAGGTTCGGTCACTATTGGCGCTATAGGCGGTAAAACAGGATATTCATTTTCTGTTTTTATAACATGAGCTACGCAATTGTTCCATACATCGCTACTCATTTTGCTAATTACCTGCCGAATACTATCAAGAACAGCTGAGCTTAAATTTGGTGACAGACTTTTGTAGCTGGACAGTAAAGGGATGCATACGTAACGCGCCTCTTGTTGTTCTGTTGGAAACAGACAAGGGGGTATAATACCGGCTTGTTTACCGCCTAAAATTAGCCCCCAGCATTAAAATTCAACTTTTTATAGTTCACGTCTATAATTGGGCCACCACACTCTATCTACGTGCTAAATTTCAAATTTTTACGTCGAATACTTTCAGAGAAAATCGCCTGTGATGGACGGACGAACAACGAAATGATTCCGTTTTGCTAATTTCACCACGGAACACTAAAAAAACATGTTAAAAACTTTTTCGTAAAATATACATGCATGCTGCAGAAAATACAAGTAATTCGGTTGCCGGTTGCATTGAATTAAGACTGGATTTAGATATTATTCCTAACCCTAATTGAATTTTTTGTACGTGACTTTATAAAGATGTTCATGTAGAAAAATAGACAACATTTATCATAAAAAGAAATAATACCAAAAGTACGAAGTATGACAACCTCAGAGGGCCACGCCCCCTCCCCCCTGGCCCTCCCCTGCGGGCGCCCGTGCTAACTGCCATATTACGACTAAGGATTCGGTCTTCGGAAAAGTAGAATTGCATCGCGAAAGTCTTTTTGTTGTAAACTCAATCGTTATCATACAGTAATTGATGAAACTTTAATAAATCAACGTCACGAAAATATCAATATTATAAAATTCTTTCTCCTTCGTCATTTTTTTGAGTGTGGCCTGTGTGGCATTAGAGAGTCCTTTAATTAAAGTACAAACGCCACCATTTGTTTTGGCCCTAGCCTGCTTCGTTTTTCTGTAAAATCCAAATGAATGTAAAAATAGGTTAAACTTAAAAGCGTCGGAAGTCAAAAACTATTGACTTTAGGAATAAAATATGTTACATAAAAAATGTTTACAATTTTCCGTAGAATTTAAAACTGCAATGATATATTGGGGTTGCTATTTAAAATACCAAAATTGGAGACGTTTCCTGTGAACCCGGAAATGACTGTTAATTATTTTTTTGCTTAAAATATGCATGTCACTCAACCCTATCGATGACCACAATTTTAAATTTTTATCTAAAGTCGTTTTAAAATGGGGTCTGGATAGTAGTTTCGTTGCCGCCCGGTACCTATTTTGTTCTAGTTGTAAAAACACGGAGCGACATGACACGCAAACATGACATTCGAACATGTTACGTTACAAGGTTCAGTTACACGTGTGGACGCGGCTTTATATTGTGTTAATGATTATCTAAAGTTAGCGATAAAAATTCCGAAAATTTATTAATAAAAAATTATTTCTAATTTTGAAGATGTAAAATTCATATTTTTTGGAAAGCAAAGACTTTACTTATTTAGGCACAACTTAAGGGCATGAACATGGGTAAGTCCTCCTTGGTTGGGTATTAATGGGTATTATGTAAGTATTACAAATTTCATTTTAGGTGATTTTATTACCCAAACCATATTATATCGCTTGGGGTATTACTAACACATAAGAAAATGCAAATATAGGGCACTGTTTTATTTATTCATTCATAAGGCTTAAGCCTATTGTCTTAAATAATAAAATTGTTTTTATTTAGTGCCTACTATGTCGCAGATCTACCTATAATGAAAATTTTATATCTATCTGAAAAAAAAGATATTTTAACAATGTTCAATTACCAAAGATATTTGTAAAACATTTTAAATTTTAGTAAAAATGTTAAACAATGGCAAGAGCGTTAATAATTTTCTGTTTACAATTTAGTTCATCATTCAACTAATATTAATGTAAATTATTTCTTATTTCTAGCTGCAAAATATGTTAACTTTACATAATCATAAGAAAACATTTTCTTATACTTAATATAAAAAATTATGTTTAATCGGCTCTATAAAATATTGTTAACTTTCTTATTTACTATTTTATTTGCTTTCATTGTTCTTCCTAATCAATGTTGTTTTCATCAGTGACGTATTTGAAGAGTTTGATCGATTTGTACAAAGTGTAGCTTTTTATTATTTCCCCTAAAATAAAATAATTTGATTAGAAGTTCTAGTTTCTGGTATGGTTAAACGAGATTATTAGCATAACTTATTTGTTATATTCCTTTTGTAAATGTGCACGCATGGTGTGTAAGTCATTTTTCTTAGACCAGTTTTAAATATAGGCTCGTGAATTCGCGAAATAATATAATATTTAAAATATTTTTGTACCAAACTTTCGAAATAATGATAACTTATAGAAAAAAAGTCAAACTTTAGGCCCAAATATTCAGAAACAACATCCATATGGTTCCTTTAATGATCCCTTATATATCGTATAAGCTGACTCCTATAATACATTCCTATAGGAAATACAAAAAACATCCTTAGTTAATATATCATAAATCTTTCTGTTAACCCTGGGATAGCATCTTCAAAGTTTTCTGCGTTTATCCTTTTTTTAAACTTGGAGGCTATTCCTGAATCCTAATGGATTACCACAGAGTAAACCCCCTTTTCTATGAACTTAGTATAATATGAAATATGGAGTTTTTCAAAATTTTTAATTTGGCTGAGTAGAAACGCCCTCCTCTCAGCTCCGCGCATACGTGATGTGATACGGCGTTGGTGCCGTTGGCGGCGGGCAGCGCGGTAGATGGGCGGAGATCGGGCGGCCGAGGTTTGCTCAGGTTAGTGGGGGGCTGATGGCACGGAACACCGATTATGCAAGTACCTATAGCTTGCACTTGACCGAGTTCTTAATTCTGCGATCTTCTTTTGTTTCTCTGGTTAACATATTAAAAATTTTCAGGAAAAATCCTGCATCTTTTGTGGGTATTTATCTTTTTTTTTCTATCTGAAAAAATAAACTTTTTAAAGGGGTGGCAAATTAAAAGGAAAAACCCTTACTAGCATTTAGCCGCGGCAAATTATAAGCTAATACTGAAATTTGTGGCGTATCCCGTACCTTATCATGAAAAACTGACCTGTTTGTATTTGTAAAAAAAAATCAAATGGGTTTAATGCTTTTTAGTACCCATATTACAACATATATCCGTGACACGCCCTGTATAGTACCAAAATAGTGTGTAAAGCGCTACTATTTTCCAACAGTGAACAAACTTTGACAAAAAGAAACCTTTTTGCGCCTCTGTCATACACCTTTTCTTTATTTCGTAGCAAAACCATTTTTGATGTGATTGTCCTGTTTTCGAGTAAAAAATCAAAGGTCTACTGCCGTCACACACCCTCTTTACTACTGATCGAGATAAAAAGTAGCTTATGTCCTTCTCATCATACGCTTTATTTTCGGAAGAAAAAATCGGTCAAGTGCAAGATATAAGGAAATAAACAATAAAATTGTTTATAACAATTGATCGCGCTAGAATTTTTGAGTTCAATCTACACCTAATTCTCAATTTTACATTATTTTCAAATTTCTCTGAGCGATCCTTTTGGTGATAAGGGTGGGGGATAGCAATTTTTAAGCGTTTTTTCCAGAAAAATGTTTACAAAAATGCATAAAAAGATACGTAATATATATTGTTGAATTCGTGATATAATAAGCTTTCATTTGACACCCTACACGATGCCTTAGAATTTTTTTTTTCGATTTCCCAATTTACCCCCTGAAATTAACACCAGAATCCAAATTCAACTTTTTACACTTCACGTCTATAATTGGGCCACCACACTCTATCTCCGTACTAAATTTCTAATTTCTACGTCGAATAGTTTCAGAGAAAATTGCCTGTGACAGACGGACGGACGGATATCGAAGTGATTCCAGAAGCGTTCCGTTTCACGGAACACTAAAAAGAGTGTAAAACTGTCATACCATACCTTAAGTTTAACGATGCGACGCCGACGGTCGTGCTTTAAAATGTGTTCGAAATGGCCTCCATGGACTGCCAAACATTTGAAAATTCTTTTTTGGCAGAAGTTGGGCACGCGATTTAACATTTCGGAAGCTACTAATGTGCATGCTTCTCGAATGCTGTAGCTATATCTTTTTCTTTTATTAATCCCCACAAAAAAATCTTAGGGAGTCGGATCAGAAGATCTCGCAGGCCCCAAATGGGAAATATACATTGATTTTTTAAGGGACGACTTACACTAACTTCTGAATAACCACAAAAATCAGCGAGAAGCGGTGTAATTTCAACAAGATGGTCCCCGCCTCACTTTGCGCGACAAGTCCGACACATCCTTTAATGGCATGTTTTGAGATAGATGGATGGATCGCGGTGGTCCTGGAAGGTCTCCTGATCCCTTCAATTTTTTTTTGGAGATTCATTACAGAACATTTTGTGCCTACAACACCAACCATACAGAAGACCTGAAAGGCCGAATTCGATAAGCATTAGTAACTTCCGAAATGTTAAATCGGGTGCTCAACTCCTATCAATTTTTTTTATTATTTGGCAGTAGATGGAGGTTATTTCAAACGACCGTCGTTAATAGGGTATATTGTGATATTTTTTACTCCTCTTTTTTATTTATTCAAAAATTCGTAAATATGCAACCAAGAGTAAATGCAATAATTCTTTATGTACACAACCCGCTTTTGAGATATCGCATCGTAAAACTTTAAAATCCTCATGCACCCAGTGTAAGAATATTTGTCTAAAAAAGTCTTTATTTGACATACAAACCATTTTCATCTGAGCAGGCAATCTGAACTTCAGCATTGGTAGTGTTAATTATTTTGAAGTCTCTATCGCATTTTTTCGTATTTGATGGACATGCCAGATTGTAGCAGTAAACAAGGGCTAAAAGAAATAGTCACATCTAAAGTAAAAATCAAAAAGAAAAATAAACTCTACTGCGTTAAAATAAGGTAACAGAAAAGTCCATTAATTAATTAAGAATTAGGAAGTTTCCATTTGATCACAATACGAGTACTGCTAGCACCACACAATAGTAAAAGGATTAATTACTTTAAAAATACTGAAGGGGTTACATTTTCCAAACTTTTTGTGAGTGGAAGCGTAGACGATTCTGCACGGGGATTGATCGGACATTATGACATAGACGAAATGGACAAAAACCGAATGAATTGGTATGACATTTGGGATAATTTTTTTCAGTAACACTAACAAACAACCACAGATGAGGTATGTATTCTTAAATACCATTTGAACATTTTTATTGTGTTTAAAAATGTACAAAAATAGCAATTTTTAGAGTCCCGCGCCCCTACCGAAAAAAAAACAACGGATGTGATATTTTTTTCCAATTTCAGATTCTCGTGTTTTTGAATTTTGCGGTTAAACTCTGAAGGTGCTTTTAGACGGTCATATCAGTTCTCAGTTCAGTTTCAGTTTCAGTCGAACTGTCAGTTTTTCCTATGTGTAAAAAGCAAAAACTGAAAGGAGAACTGAAACGGAGACGGAGAACGGACGGGATGGGTAGACCTATTTGTTTCATTTCAGTTCTTAGAATTCCTATGTGTAAACAAACGCTTACACTTTACACTACTGTACAATAGACACGTACACTTTGCAAGCGCAACACGGACTGAACAGAGAACTGAAAGGACTCAGAACTGAGAACTGAACGGATCGTGTAAAAACAAACCTCCTTCCGGACTGAAATGAAACAAAAACGGAAACTGAACTGAGAACTGATATGACCGTCTAAAAGCACCATAATGAATGCATTTTTTGGCCTTTTTTATTTTTTCGTTTTTTCGACTAACTATTTCAATGAGATATGGGTTGTGAAAAGTGACTAAAATTTTGGTATTAAAAAGGTATGGACAGCTTCACCAGGGACATGCGTATGGGCTAGTACTAAAATAATTTGGTAGAATTTATGTTTTTTGGTAGTACATTAAAATTATGAAGACAGTTAAATGCCAAACAAAATTGGTGTATTTTTCGATTTCAGCTTCGTTTGGGAGATAATGCCATTTTATTATATTGCGTACGTTTTAGGACGACTTTAATTTGTATAAATCATTTATTAGTTAAATAGACCCGAATACGATGACAGAACATGGTGAAAATGGCCATACGCAAGACAATAAAGTTACATTTATGTCCTAGGCAAAGCCGAAATCAATGAAATGCCAATAACTTTTATTAGGTTTATTGCGTATAACTATATACAGAAAGGTTCAGCTTGGTGCGAACATAGGTAGAGCATGGATAAATTCACTCGTGTCCGCAGTTAAATCAATATCTGTAATACTATTTTTAAATACAGGTTAGATGCAGAGCGGGCAGAGAGTTTTTGGCCGTTACCGCAGTTAATACGACAATAATAGATAAATTCGTCCTAAAGATCCCTATGTCATGTTCGCAGTTAGGTGATCTTCCATTTGAACGTCCATTTTGCTGAAATTATTGTTTTTAGACTAGCACGTTTCCTACCTTCAACGTTGAAGCGAAATAGAGAGCAAAAACGCTGCTAACATCAAAATAATTAATGCAGCTAACATGTATTTACAAATAGTATTCCCCACGCGATTGATTTAACTGCGGACACGAGTAAATTCGTCCATGCTCAGTGGCGTAACTAGCCATCTGACCTGGGGAGGTGTTTAATATTTTCTATAGTTAAAAACATTTTTCTGGGGGGGGGGGGGGGCTGGAAACCCTTGTGGGGGCCCTAGCCCACCCTGTAGTTACGCCATTGCCCATGCTCGCACCAAGCTGAACCTTTCTGTATACATCAAGCTGCGATCAAAAAGTAAACAAGTCAGTGGCATACATATTTTAAAAAAATATATTTTAGTGGCCCATACGAACGCTCTTGGTGGAGCTATCCACACCTTTTTATCACCCTGTATCTCATATTTGAAGCAAGAGCAGAACCATGTTGATAAAAACTAACCCTCTTATTTTTTGGTGAGGAATCTCCCGAAGGATGGCACATGTTTTTGAAACAGCCTGTCTGGTATATAATTACGTATATCAAAAATACCGTTGTGTTTAAAAACTAAATCAATAGATGAAAATCACGAAGTTTTACAAGAGTTGAGCGACTTATCAATCATCAATGGCATATGCCTGTGATGGCAAGCGAGAAAAAAATATAGCTTGTGATAAGATTGTACCTAATCTCAAACTAAAACATCAGAGCTGATAGTGTGGTTCAGTGATGTCATATACACGCTCTCGCGATCGCAGAGGAAGAACCGAACACGCTTGTGACAGTAAAACGTCACGTGTTAAAATGTCCAAAGTAGAATTTTTTGTTGTGGTTTCGTAAAGTAGTATCACTAACAAAAATAAAAATATTTTAAAATTGTCCGAGTATTTACATCAGTACTCGTAAAATTAAAGCACTATGAGATTACATTCTGATCAAGAAAAAAAACATTTAGATTTTTCACATGGAAATTTTAAACCTATTGTAAAACATAGGATAAGTAGTCCTTGTTACAGATCTAAGAATTTACAAAGCTAAAGCTATTTTAACATATCTAATGCTTTATAGAACAGAAAATATTTTTTCTCCAATATTCTTAAATCTTGCCCATGCTCATTCAGTCAATAAGTATTACTCAATTATTTGTTGTATACCTTACCTACCTAAAGACTGGGGAAACAGAAGAAAAATAGCAAAAAACCATACCATAAATTTATACATAATTATAACTGGAATTATCTTTTTTCTTCAATAACCAAACAAATAACTGCTGGCTAAAATTTTAAGTTACGATATCATAATTGTTAGGAGATTTTGCATATACTTATTTAACGGAATTTGATAGCGCGACTAATAAGTATTCATTTTTTAAATATACGGTCGCACAGGTTTGAATTTAAGTATATATTATAATAGTGTAACTAAATTTTTCTATGGCATCTACCGCTCCCCGTCAGACAGGTCCGACAATGACTTATTAAACTTTTTCTCGGCAAAAATTGACCATCTTATCTTGGAACTTCCGTCCATAGCAAGGAATGGCTAGGCTCCCGAAAAACCGATCCATAAGGCGTAGAAAACTTCGCAATCAGCAACTCGCTCACCAATTTAATCAGGGAGCCAACATACTTTTCCCGCGTTCCTACCCATAATCCAAAACCACTAAATCATTTTCTTACCACCCATCCTGAGCCATACTTACCATCTGTATGCGCTCCTCTTGATCGTTCAGATCACGGCCTCATTACCGTCTCTTATACCATAGATCCCCAGTTCGTTCAAATCATGCCGGAATGCACGATCTGGCACTATACAATTCTGCCGATTGGGATGATCTTCGATACTGCTCCTCTGCTTTCCCTTGAAACTCTGTCTGTTTTTCCACTTCCAATCCCATATCTAATATCATAGGTATCATTCACGTAGGTGTTGAAAGTTTCATTCCACGTACCCGCAAGAATCCTAGACTCCACCACCAAAAGCCTTAATTTTTCAAGGTCTATGATAAAGTCAGGCTAAAAAAAGTTTAAGCTCACAAAAGATTTCTTCGAAATCCGACCATACCCAAAAATCGGCAGATTTTCACCGAGGCAAGAAATCAATGCCATCAAACTACTTTACAGTCAAAAATTGCTTTTAACAACAGCATAAAAGATAAAGTGCTTTTCTGTTCGAACGGTAGGAAATCTTTCTGGTCTCTTGCCAAAAACATTGGTCAAAACTTCTGTAGAAGTACTATTCCTCCGCTGACCCCTGACAATGAAATTATTTCCACCTCTAAAGGGAAAGCTGAACTATTGGCCAAATAAGTCGCTGTCAATTTCACCCTTATTCCTCCAGCTAATTTCGCTCTTCCAACCGCTACGTTCCCACAAAATGTCCGACACAATACTTAATGTTAAATAAGTTCAAAAAACTTTTCTATTCCTTGACATCAAAAAGTCCTCCGGTCTCCAGCAATTGTTTTATAAAAAATGCGCTGTAGAATTTGCACCCATCTTAACTCGTCTTCTTCAGATCTCCTATGACAAATGTATTTTCCCAGGCAGCTGGAAGACTGCTCGTGTGCAGTCTGTCCCGGAAAAGACTTTAAGTCCCTTCCATATAATTATAGACCTAGCTCTCTTCTCTCTGCTGTGAGCAAAGTTATGGAAAAGTCATCAACTTGCAAATTCTAAAATATCTATAAAAACACGAAATCATCCATGAGAAACAGTACGAATTTAGTCATCAAATATCCATAGCTGATCTCCTTACCTTTGTCACACATAACTGGAACAAATCTCTCGAATTACACAGATTGTTGCTCTTAATATTTCCAAAGCATTTGACCAAGTATGGCATGTCGCATTCCTCAACAAACTACCTTCTTACGATCTTCCCACCAAACTATGTACTTGGATCACTCTCTCTAATCGGCGCATATCTGTCGTGCCGGATGGTCACTCATCTAACTTACATCCTATGAATGCTGGCGTGCCCCAAGGTTCAGCCCTAGCACCAACCCTATTTCTTCTTCACATTAATGAGCTGCTTTCTTCAACTACCAATGCCATCCACAGTTACGTTGACGATAGTACTCTTCATTCCAATATTAATTTTTCCAGACAAGTCTCGAATGAAGAGCTGGATAACAGACCAAGATCTTCAATTAAGTTTAGACTGGGGTGCCAAAAACCTTGTTCAGTTCAATGCCTCCAAAACGAAGTCTTGCCTCCTGTCACGCAGAAAACCCTGCAATATTTACCCCATCCACTTTAATGGCCAAGCTCCACAGAACAATAAAACGTTCGATCTTGTTGGCATAGCTTTCTAACATGATTTCAGCTGGCACAAACAATACTTCAGTAGCCACATCTGCAGCTAAAAGCTTGGTTTTCTCTTTCAAGCCAGAAAATACTTTTCCCCTTCCAACTTACACACTCTCTAACTCTCTATGTTTCCCAAATACGGCCTAACCTAACTGTCCCCACATCGGGGAAGCGGCATCACCTTCGACACTTAACTTCCTTGATTCTATCCAAAAGAGAGTCATCCGACTCATCAATGACCCAGTCCTTACTAGAAAACCCCTTTCATTCGCTCACCGATACTGCCACGGATTTTGATCTGAAGAACTAACCTTTATAATTCATCGGTTGACTGTTCCTAACAGAACAACAAGATGCGCATTACGTAAGCATCCACTTACTGTCCTGCTTCAAAAGCCTAGTTCTACATTCCACTTCTCTCCCTCATTCATATCTAAGGTCTTCAGATTATGAAACAAATTGCCTGCAGCTGTTTTCCCTTCCCCTCCCATCCTCCAATCCTTTAAATCCCTTGTCAGTGGATCACATTTCCCTTCTCTTCAGACACCCACGGTAAGTTAGTACTTAGGCTTGAAGTCTACGTGGGCTCTATGATAAAAAAAAATTATCTGTAATTGTGTCATTGTGTCTTCTTTGCCGCTTTCAAATTTAATGTTAATTAAGTTACCTAAAAGCACCTATTCAGTTAAGCTTTTATTTATCCGTTGCCAAGATCCGCGCTTTCTGACTTCCTTTTCTGGAAACAGTTTGTTGTACTTTAGGGACCCCATATCTTCGTTCTGGAGAAAACTATATGGCTTAGATTTATTTTTTCGAGGAAAGGTGTCCAATTTTCGACAATTTTGCAACATCTCGGTTATTTTTAAAGATCGAGAGCTGCTGTTTTCTCATACTTTGCTACTTTTTTGTGAAACCCATGATGCTACAAACAGAATTTTTATAGCCCCGTTTCGGAGATACAATTTCGTAACTTTTATTATACAAAATTAGATTTTCTGACCTTAATTACCCCGAATATTTCCCTCATATGTTAAAGTTCCTATAAGAGAAATGCAATTTTCGCAAAATTACAGCGAATATTTCGCTCATATGTTAAAGTTCCTATAAGAGAAATGCAATTTTCGCAAAATTACAGCGAATATTTCCCTCATATGTTAAAGTTCCTATAAGAGAGATGCAATTTTCGCAAAATTACAGCGATAACAGCACTGCCAGAAATCGAAAATTGCATCGCAAGTTTATATTGTTGACAAAACGTCAAAGCGGGATTTTATTGTTAACAAACGTCAAAAAATGTAATATTCTGACAATTAACGTCATCTTGTTGAGTGACAGCAGACAAAAAAGTCAATGTCAACGAACACGGAAAAAATTCCTTTATAAAATTTTTACACAATATTGCGTATTCGATTTGTAAGGTTTTTACCTACAAATTGTGAAAACATATACTACAGAAATCTAACATTTGTGCTATCAAATTGTAGGGGTGTATTGTTGACTAATTATTTACAATGCATATGCTTTTATACTCTATCCTGTCGAATTTAAAATAACACATTTTTGTTGAAGAAGTTACAAGCTTGTTATGTAAAATGTTGTTAAATGTTGTGTGAAAAGGCTCTACAATTTGGAGGAAACTCTCTTTCGTATTAGCAGAAACAAACAGAGTTGCCGTTCTAAATCCGTTGTTTGAATTTTGGCTCAACAGTTAAATTAGTGTAAACTTCTTTGTACTGAACTTAAAAATAAAAATGGTAAACGGCGGACAAAATCGATTTCCTAACCAGCCCAATAAACTTAAACTTACATTTGCTTTTCACAACAATATACCTACTTATTATTTATTAATTATTAACAACAATTTAAAATAAGTTCCCTTATGGATAAATTTGGCTACTACGCCAGACGCCTACCGCCCGACAACAAGAATTCCCATTCCCTTATTGGTCACTATTGAAATGACGAAAAAGCCGACAAGATCTCCTTGTTCTTGCTTGTTAGTTGTAATGTGTAGCCTGAACCTGAACCGTGATTATTTAAATGAAAGAACAGAGAGTTCAGAGCGTTTATGGTGGTGTTTACAGGAAATACAGTGAGAATATAGGTAAGGAATTATGTGTTTATATTTTAATGTATGCTAGGTACCTAGTTAGTTTAGATTTATAAAGGGTATCATTATTATTCTTTAAACACTGCGAATATTTCCCTTAGAACATCCAGGACCACCAAAAATGGAGGAATTATTGAATGATTGGGGATTTGCCGAGTACATTGAAGTTTTTCTCGGTAAGTTTGATTTATTTTATAAGAATTGTATTTGGTTGGTACTATTACGAAAAATTTTAGCTATAATTTTGTTTACGAAAACGTTTTAATCAAAGATGGCGAATATTGCATTAAGGCCTATAATATGCGGCGACAGGCCGGAACCGTAGCCTACTATGATATATAGGTATATAAAAATAAAAACAAATATGAATAAGTTTGTTACAGTGCCTATTTTAAAAATATTGTTTATAATGAACCTGAAGCTAGCGGTCAGCGGCTGTCTGACGAAATCTTTGATTTTAAAATATAAAAATTTGTTTTTATTATAATTCAGTTCTTTATTTTAGATGGTGATGTAGTATTCATTTTGACAAATTGCCTGCCGTTATTATTCTCCAGTGCCCTAATAAAAGCGTCACGAAGCCAGAGATGGAGACCACAAAATTAGAAATCAAGCAGGGATTTCCTCTTCATGCAAAGGTAATATTTAGTGCAAACTGATCTGTTTTAACGATGATAGTTTTACCCTTGTTTATAATTTTGCAAATTTTATGTAAATTAGCTTTTTCTAACCTGACTTTTGTTTCTTAATGGTCAGTCCATTTAACCAGGGTCACCTGCATTCTGAAAATTCCTATTTACAGTATTGCTATTTCTTTGTTAGGTATAGGTAAAATCTATCTACCTATACACTTGACTCTAAGAAACAATCATATAATTCTTTACATACAAAAAGCTTAAGCCATGTACGCTTCAACTGTAGTAGGTACATCTCGATTTGGTTTGGTAATTTGAATATTTTTTAACAGGACGCTGCTGATGGAAGTGAAGCTGGAACAAAGGAAACAGAAATATCTGCTTCATGGGCTTACTAAATGTGCGAGCTGTTAATTCAAACTTCTAAGTCTTCAAATAATGTACTGATATATAATATCGTTTTGTTATTTACATGGGCGGATCCAGAAATTTTGAAGTTGTATATTATCTATGTTCCTTCTTACGGGACCCATGCCAAGTTTAGGGTTTTTAATAGTGAGCCTATTAGGAACGATTTAGTGAAGAAAAGAATATTTTGTAATTTGCGAAAAATGTTGAATTTTTGCGTGACCCCCCCCCCTCGAAAAAAATAAACCCTTTTAGGTATTTAGTTATAATTTTTTCCAAACACATTTTACATCATTTTGTCGACAATTCTTAAATTTTAAGAGAAAAAAATGTGTTAGTAGAAAGATATAGTCATTTGATTTTTTTTTAACCTAAAATACGTATACTTAAAATATTCAAATGACTATAACTTTCTACTAACATATTTTTTTCTCTTAAAATTTAGGAATTGTCGACAAAATGATGTAAAATTTGTTTAGAAAAAATAATACATAAATACCTAAACAGGTTCATTTTTTTTCCAGGGGGTCACGCAAAAATTCAGTTTTTTTTTCGCAGATAAAATATTTTTTTTCTTCACCAGAACATTCCTAGTAAGCTCACTATTAAAAACCCTAAACTTGGCATGGGTCCCGTAAGTAGCAACAGAGATATACAACTTCAAAATTTCTAGATCCGCCCTTGGTTATTTATAGTATATTTTTGTACTTAATACGTTAGATAAATAAATGTATTATATATATTTTGGTGTTTCAATACATTAAAACAAACCCACAAAATATTTAAAAATGAATTCCACAATAAATAGTAATTAAAAGTACATCTTTTACGTGGAAAATTTGCACAATTTTGTGTAGAAAAAGTCAATTCTTTCGCTAAAAAAATACGCAATACAGTTATGGGAAAAAATACCACAAATAGTAACTAAAGTAGCTATAAACTTGTTTGTACTTTTTATAGCCTTTGTAGGAAAATATTTTCCCTATACTTGGTTTAAAAAAAATTACACAATATGCTGGGAAATCGTCTCCTTACTGCACCGTAAAGTCACAGAGTTTGTAATGATTTGGCTTGCAATAAAATATAAATAAATGCTGTAATTTAATGTAACTATTTTACACAATTTGTAGTCGTCCCTATACGCGCCCCAGATTGTAGAGAAACTTTCTACAATTGTAGAGATATTTGCTACAGTTTTTTTTCCGTGAATGTTTTCCTTTCATTTTGTTAAGAATTGTTATAATATGCTTTTGATTGAAAAAATGCGGGACAATGACCAACCGTCAAGCTCAATAGAGTCCCCCGCCGAAATAAGCTCTCGCTCGTTGACTGCATCAACCACCATGTCTACGAATTCAAAGCAAAATATTGTTAATTACAATAATTGTACTTTTCATTGCAATTCTTGTAATTTTTAAGCATTTTAATTTTATTGTTAGTATTTTCTGTTAAATAAAATATTTAAATTTACTTGATTCGAGTTCTTAATTAATTTGGGAAATATTCAAATAAATTACACTCGTGCATCAAAATAACCAGATAATTTTTTTATTCAATGGGTTTTTTTTACAAATTGCAATCGTTTGTTTTCATATTTTACGAAAATGCCCTCCTCCTGCGGAGTCGGGCTTTTTCGCGAAAATTGCATCTCAAACTCTTGCAATCATAAAAAAACACATTTCATTCAAAAATTATCGGTAATTTTGATGCACTTGTGCACTTACCCCCAAATATTTCCCTCATATGTTAAAGTTCCTATAAGAGAAATGCAATTTTCGCAAAATTACAGCGAAAACAGCACTGCCAGAAATCGAAAATTGCATCGCAAGTTTATATTGTTGACGAAACGTCAAAGCGGGATTTTATTGTTAACAAACGCCAAAAAATGTAATATTCTGACAATTAACGTCATCTTATTGAGTGACAGCAGACAAAAAAGTCAATGTCAACGAAATTTACTTGATTCGAGTTCTTAATTAATTTGGGAAATATTCAAATAAATTACACTCGTGCATCAAAATAACCAGATAATTTTTTTATTCAATGTGTTTTTTTTTACAAATTGCAATCGTTTGTTTTCATATTTTACGAAAATGCCCTCCTCCTGCGGAGTCGGGCTTTTTCGCGAAAATATGAAAACAAACTCTTGCAATTATAAAAAAACACATTTCATTCAAAAATTATCGGTAATTTTGATGCACTTGTGCACTTATCCCCGAAAATTTTGTACACATTTTTGAAAGAAATTGTGAATCGCTTTCTTTTTATCCCCCCTCCCCGTTAATTTTTTTACCATATGTTAGACAAAATTAGATTTTCGGACCTCAATAACCCCAGAAATGATACATCCAACATTTTTGGAGAAATTCCCAGCCTCGCCTTTTTACGGTGTGGGCTGTGCGTTGATACCTCAGTGAATCAGTCAGTCAGTCAGTCAGTTTCCTCTTTTATATATTAATATAGAGATAAATCACAAAAGTTGCTCAAAATTGTTACCCTTTTTTGTAACACAAAACTCGCAGATTTTACTTAGGTATTCGTGGTATGTCATTTAAAAGTATAATCGATCGTCCCTGCAAATTTTTTTAAATTCCAGTGTAGAGTTTAGTAGATGTAACAGAAAAGGCATTAGAAAACCCTCAAAACCTGCACAAAGTAGCCCCGTTTTACGGTATCCATGTATTGGAGGCACTACGACTGCCCATCGGTGCATTCCCAAAGGTGTAAAGCCCCATCTTATATTTTCGAAGGCTCCAAAATACCATTTGTTAAGAAAATAATGCCCGACCTCCTGGCAACTTACTAAATTCTCAAATCAGTCTCTTACCTTGGTCACTAAGATATTCAGGTTCGATATTTCGATAATTTACCTCTTCCTCAATAAACTTTGGAAGCTCTCTGCCATTCAGTATACGGTAGTATACCTAGCATGGGATGAGATATCCCAAGAAAACTGATCACCTTATAGGATCAATTTCCAAACCTATATACGCAGAATTGACTAAATTATATTATTTTTATTGAGTGTTATTTTTCTGTCGCTTACACTCGGTTTCTCAAAGTATGTATTTAATCAGGTAAAAAACATAATTCGGTTTTCAGGTTTATGGAGGTGACACACAATGCACGAATACATATATGTGCTGTTACATTATAAGTTTCCTGTTATATTATAGTAATTGATTAAATTACTGTGGGATTCCATAAATTTTAAATTTAATATGTTATATTTTACTTGTACAAATACTCTCTATAAGTGATATAGAGATTAATTAATTACATCATTTTATTTAATGGCGATATTACAAACATAAATAAAAATTAGGATAAGGTTTTGACCTGTATATGAATAATATCATTTTTAAAATTTCATTAGAAATTGCGATGACGTATCACGAATTAGTATTGAGAAATATAGGACAAGGCTCAATCAATACATCCGACATAAAAAAATAGTAAGTAGGTATATAAATCAATTTAATTGGGGGATTACCTAATAGTTAAGAATTAGTTTTGGTCATATGGTATAGTTGTCGTATAATTTTAGAACTTAATATTTAACACCTTGCATCTGATTGATTGAAACATAGCGTACGCTCAAGTCATACTTATACCAATCTGTACTCTGTACGTTCAGTATACAGTGCATTTCTTTAAGCGGATCTCATTACATTTTTTAAACCTCAAGTTGGGACCTATTCTATTAGAAGTATATAGATAATGGTTAACATAGTCTTGAGATTATGTTAATTTGCCAAATATGTCAAAAAAGCTTTAAATAGGAAATAGGTAGGTAGGGGAAGCCCGGGCAAAGCGAATGTGTTAAAGTTGAAAAATCATAATTTTTTTGTTTATTATCAGATTCTAATAAAAAACTCTCTAGAGCGCACAGATTTATCTCTACTTCATTGCACACAAAGTAATTTATGACTACTTTTTGGTTTTGCTCTAATTTTTATTGTTTTTTACGCATGTGCATTTTATTCACTTTGCCCGATTACCCGGGCAAAGTGAATATCAGTATATATTATATGTAAATGAAACAATAAACATAAATAACATTAAAATTATGTATCACAATACTCAGAAAAATACGAGCCTAACCCACTATAATTCGTGCAAAGGTCGTGGGCCCAATTTTGGCATTCACATTAGATCCAGTCTTCACCGTTCTGTTCAAAAAGTTCTCCACATGCCAGACAATTATAAACTCTATCAGAATTGTCACTAATATGTTTTTTTAACTTTGTGGAAACTGTATCGTGTTCTATTTTCTTCTTATTCTTACCAGACGCCTTTTTGAATAAAGGCTTAGAGATTGCCCTTTCCTTATCTAGTAAAGCGAATAGCTATCCGCTTTGCCCTCTTCACTTTACCCTGACATACATTCGGATATGGCGGCACATAAATGGACTATAACTCAAGGTTCTGGCCCGACATAAACATTAGGACTGAAATCCGACTTAATGAAGACAATGATGAATAGCTAAGATGTTTTTTTTTGTAACGAGTTAGAACAAGTTTACTGAACTTACCTTAGAAGAATTATTTTAACTCGACACTGCAAAACGTTCGATGCGCATTTAAAGCATGTGCTTCTTAACTAATCGGTTAACCCATAGTGATTTTTATTACTGTTAGGCATGCTCTTTGATCTTGTGTTAAGTAATGAACGTCATCTGTCTTTATTTTCGTGAAATAATTAATATTCCCTTTGCCCGGGCAATTCGCTTTGCCCGGGCTTCCCCTACATTTAAAATTGTGACGATATAAATTTTAAATGTCACAAAATGTTTGTCCCCTACATTTATTTTGGTACGAAAAGGTAAAAAATAATAACTATTATACAACGAGTGTGAAAAATTAATGTTTTTCAAAAAATGTATGCATTATTAGGTATTTTTTAAGCCTTTTTGGCATAAGTGGAGTCTAAAAATTATATTTAAAAAAGTGACGATAAAGTTTTAGATGTCAAAAAATTAATTTCACCTTCACTTGGTACGAAAAGGTAAAAAACAATAATACAATAGGTGTCAAAAAATTAATATTTTTAAAAAAATAAATGCATTTTTATAGCTTTTTTGACATAATTAGCAAATTAACGTAATCCCAAGACTCTAAAATTTATCTATTTCAAGTTTTACCTCTATCCTTCTAATAAAAAAAGGCCTAACACGGAGTCAAAACTTAATATTATGTAAAACTCTATGGTCCGATTTAAAAAAATGCACTGTATGTACACCTTTATTCGTAAAATAGGCGTACCCTTAATTTGCGAGAATGTAAGCTGTTCGCTTTTGTTGCAACACATTTTGAAAGGTAGCAAGGTGGCAAGACAACCGATGACAATCTATCTAAAGTAAATTGTTTTAATGCTGCGCCCCTTGATCCCAGTTAGGCAGGCGCAAATCGAAACCAAAATCAGTCCGTTTGTGCTCTGGCACGATTATGTGGCAAATATACAGATAAACAATCATTTTAAAAATTCAACAACACTGGTAGCAAGAATGCTCGATAAAAAGAAAAATTAGTTCTGTTAGTTGTAATTAAATTTTTGACTGAAGTTACTATACATTAATTTCTGAAAGATATACTAACAATATTACTTTGGGGCCCAGGGTCTCTTGTGGGTTCCTAGGTTTCTTTCTCTTATTTTGAATATTTACGAGAATGGTTCATCATTATTATTTATTGTCCCTAACATATAGGCGTTGACTGTTTCGAAAAAAATTGTCAATTGTCAAAATAAGGTGAAAATAAAAAAATTTAGGGCTGACGTTAGAACTATACTCATAGATAGTCTTTAAAATGGAGCCTCGAAACCTGATCATCCTAGGGCGTTCCCAGCACGAAACGCGCGTGTGAAAGGATCAAAAAGTCTTATGGGACGAAATGTATGAGGAACTAGAAATATCATTGATTGTTTTAGGGGACTATACAAACAAAACTTCCAATAATTAAATACGAGTAGTAATAGTACATAGTACATGTTTCTCGGTAATAATTATTTTAGAGGTACATTTAAAAAAAGGCCCCTGATTCTTAGTTTACTTTAATAAATGGCAATGTTAAAATTTTTCCTTTGAATACCTACTTACTATCTTTTTATTTTCTTACATGTTCTTTGTGTTAAATATACGCAGTATACTATGTATATATACTTGTGATAAATTGTAAACTTATATAAGCACTATATAATTATTCTTGTATTTATTTATTAATTAGGTAGGTTCTCTGTAATGTGAAAAAAATGATTGCCATGCACACGTCGCGTAGGTGGGTGCACATTTCATTGTTTACATGTAAAATAAACAGAAACTTACTCCTGCACCCACATTCTTCTCCTTTCCTATTTCTACTTACCATTTTACCACATTTTTTTTTCTTTTTTTTTCTATTACTTCTCTACTTTCTCTGTATCTTTAGGACTATGCTTTCTTTGGCTCATTTAAACGTAAGATCATTAGTCAGTAATTTCGGCTTGTTTGGGAATCATTTGGAGGTGGATAGTTATGATACTATTGGTACATCAGAAAGTTGGTTACATAATAACATAGATAATGCAACAATAAATATTCCTGTCGTTCCGTTGGTTAGATAGGATCGCTCTACAAGAGGTGGGGGTGTCGCTATATACAGGGTGATATGAATTCACTGCATATATTTGAATGAGTGACTTCTGGGGTAGTCTACAAACCACCCCCTTATCCGACACTTCTAAAGAGCCTGACGTCATAAGCTCTAATATTATAAAGAAAAAACAAATGATCTAGCCGGGACATTGCCAAACTTAAATATTATCTTGACATCTCTTTTTTTGTTAGTTTTAAATAATCCAAGGTAGGTATTTTTAATTCCACAGGCGCATTTTACCAAAAATATGTAGGTATTTTAATTGAATAGAAATTTTTTTTTATTTTATATGGGAAAATATGGACCACTCGTGAAATCGGTAAATTCTACCTAACCAGAACGAGCAACATAACGAATTTTAACTTAACCTATATTACGTTATTAGAATTAGAATTTTATTATTCCTACTAGCTTAAACTTTGTGCTAAAAAATGGTTAAAAATCAATATGAAAAATACTAAGTGAGCACAACTACACTGTATTTTAAAATTATAACCAAAATTATTTCATTACAGCATTTGTCAAAAAACAGAAAGTTGTTAGTCGCTCTTTTGCCAATAAAGTTATCGCAACTTACCAATTTCTTTTGATAAGATCCTCTAAATGAGTTTTTCTAAAGTCGAGATGTAGGTATCCACATAAATCGCTATCTCTTACCCCTAAACGTTACATAATAAGTAAACTTTAGTAGTGGTAAATTTAATTTAGTTTTCAACCCTATCAGACTAGTTTAAGAGGCACTATAATCAAAGCACAAACTAAATAAATATAAGTAAAATATTAGTTAACGAATCGACGAAGAGCATTATTTTTCTAGACAGCAAAACAAAAAGAAACTATCTAGGTACATTATTATTTAAAACTACCTTCTAGTTCTAAAGCAGGCCCTACACGATCATTATTGCTGTCAGTATTAAAACATATTGTCAGTAATATTGATCGTGTACGGGGTATAGAATGATCGAATGAAGTAAATTATTGAAGATAAGTTATTGCGCTATAAATTGGCAGGATGTAGCTTATTTACTGAATATGCATTACAATTTCAACTATAAAATATTATAGTTCTTTTATAAAATCACACAATTACTTTAAACAATTTATATAAACGACGTTGACTCATCAAGTCAGCAAAATTGAGGTTTCTGACCTAAAGTCAACGCTCCCCAAAAAGAGGGGAAACCTGCTGACTGGGTGATAGGGCCATCGGAAAGACGAGAGTTGGAAAAGACACTAGTGCACAATCCTCGGTCCGATGCGTTTGTGATAAACTGTAGAAGAAATGATCTTCAAATCTGTAATAGTGTTGTAAATATCCGTATTCTTTAGATATCCGGATAATACGGAATCGGAATCAGCTAATATCCGTATCCATTATCCGAATACGAATCCATTTCTTGACCCGCGCGACAGATCATGTATACGTATGCATGCAATACTAAAACATTTTCTATCCGGATACACGGCTAGGTAGGTCGATGCGGTATCGGTATCAGTCGAAGTCGAAGGTTAGGGATAGGAAGGCACCGTCGGCGTCGTTCGTTCTCGTTTGAATTCGGTTCGGGTGAGGCGGGCCTAGTTTAACCAATGGGTCTCATCCCATATGATACCCGTTACCCCGATTACTATGCTATCTTTTTTTAGGAAAGGTCATTAGAAAGAGAAAGGATAAGATCAAATATGCCACATCGCAGACCGTGTTGTTCGCTTACACTCGATTCCGCTTTCTCTTTGCACTTTGCATTAGTATACAGCCGATGCGAATTTATTTTGATTCCGAATCCGTATTCAAGTTCTCGGCCGGTTCCGGATAATCCGGATTCTTTTAATATCCGTATCCAACGGATTTTTGGATACGTATCCTTACATCACTAATCTGTAATGTAAGTAATAGAAAATTAAGTTGTCATTCGAGAGTGAATTACATGTATGTGTTTATTGTTTCTGTCAAGATTGAATGTTCCTCTTTATTGTAAATAAAGGATTTAAGTTTGTTTTTAACTTACGTTTGATTTAGATCTAGTTAAGTCTAGAAAAGTTTCACAGAAGAGAAAGCTTGTAGGTTGCGTTCACAATTAACAATTTTGTATAGTGATTGTTATTTTTTTTTGTTCTAAAACTCTATTATTCGCTTGTATCTTTAATAGCTCAGAAACACCTTAAATCAGTCATACTAAACCACTTTTATCAATTTTATTCTAGGTTTAATGCTATACAAAAACAGTACAAAAGCAGGTACGTATAGTTTTATTTAAGTAACATATTAATTTCTATTAATTATTTAAATCTTCTACTTCGCTTTCAGGACCACTACTAGCATTGGGATAGCTTGGAAGGAAATCGGACTCTTTTTCACCGTCTACATCATCGGAATTCCCATCTGCTGAATATGACGGTGAAAGTTTTATAACTGCAGAATATCTAGTGCCTTTATAATATACATTTGGCCCAAATGGATTATCTTCGGTACTGTTTGTTGATTTAATTATGTTACCTAAAATAAAAATGTTTAGTTCATAAATAGGTGTTTCTAGATGACCAGTTAAGTGTTTATAATTCTTTGTCGTGTAATTGCTTACGTGCTATTTAAAACGCAAGTTATACATAAATATTATTTTAATATTTGTTTGTTTCCCGAATAAGTTTTTGTACTTGCTCAAACGTGCTAGGATAATGAAGTTAGTTGCGGTAATAGAAATGGTTTGTTCTAATATATTTTTCTCCTGATATAATTTAAAAACAAATACCTGTTATAAACTTGATTATATTATTTATCGCTTGTCAGTTTAGATCCCCTGCTGCCATTAATACCGATAAAAAGATTTTTGTATCGCATTTTTTTATATAACGCGGCACGGATCTGTTCGTGTTAAGTATAATACATGAAAACAAAAGGAGTATCTCGCTTATATTATTTTGGTCTAAACTTATAAAAGATCCCAAAATATACAAATCGGTTTTCCTATGAAAATTATTACGGAAGAAGAGGAAAACGAATTTTGAATAGCCCTTTCTTTATTAGGGTGGTCCATAAGTAAGGGTACACAGATCAACAGCAGATTCCTTACGTCAAAATAATGCGATTTATTTAAACTTGCCTACTTCCAAAGTTGATAATAACCGAGATACAGGGTATCAAAATTTTGATTTTGTTTTCGATTTTCTCGAATAATTTCTGAATAAATCCAGATAATGGCCAGAAATGCCAATTCATCCATAGTTTCTATCTCACCAGTAGAGAGGGACACCTGGGGCACGTCGCGCTTCTTTGAACTTTTTTGCGGCTTATTGTATCGATTTTACTATAGAAAAAATCGATTCTCATACTTTTTAAAGTAAAAAACGTGTACTTTGTTGGGGTCGCTGGGATTAACCGCTTTCGAGGTAATCGCAATTGAAATTTGGAATGCAACAAATAGTCGTTATTAACGTGAATGCTGCTTTCAAATTTGGATAAATTTGTATTTCTCGCCCAAGAAGCCCCCGAATCCCTAATTTCGCGCCGTTATCTCGATTTATTCAGAAATTATTCGAGAAAATCGAAAACAAAATCAAAATTCTGACAACGTGTATCTTGGTTATTATCAACCCTTGGATTGGGTAAGATTAACAAAATCGCATTGTTTTGACCTGGGGAGCCTGTCGTTGCACTATGTACCATACATTGCATAGGATAGTTCAAATGCGATTATCTCGAAAACGGCTACTCCTAGCGACTTGAATGACGTAAAAACGTAGGATAACCGATTTTTTCTATAGTCAGATCGATATATTAAGCTTAAAAAAAGTTACTGCATTTAAAAGAAGTGCGGTATGCGGTAGGGGGCGCCCTCTACTAGTTATATCAAAAGTATGGACAAATTTGAATTTCTCGCCTCAAAAAGTCCCAAATCCCTAATTTCGTGTCGCTATGTCGTTTTGTTGGGAAATTATTGGAAAATAATAAACCCTATTAAAATCTATATAACTTAATAGCTTTTTGATGTGCTTGTTATGACACGCGTGCCAATAAATATCAACAGAAAATAAATGCATGCTTGATAATAAGAATGTAATAAATGCCAGATATGATTTAAGAGTTTTTTCTTCATTTGTTAGCGTTTAATGTTGTCACATTAATTTCGTGAAGTGGTCGCTAACAGGGGAAAATTTATGGGAATTTTCGCTATATAAGCGGGACGACACCTGCTAGAACACAGTTGAAAGATACTTACCAATGTAAGGTGTTACGCTGCCCGTTCGCGAACCGAGATTCTGTCTACAGGAAAGTTAAAGTCTGGATTTAATAAGTACGGGGTTCAGTCGGAAGTTTTGGAGCTTGACAAATAAGTGAAAAATTAAGTGCGTTAGAAACCCAAGAAGTTGTCTAGGATTACTGGAAAATTTGTGAAAATTGAGAAATTGTGAAAAGTGTATTTTGGGTGGCTCCCAAACGTAATTTGTGGAAATAGAGTGTAGGTGAAATTTGTGTTTTTCTGTTACGGATCAGGGAAACAGAAAAATAATTAGAATACATAAATATTAGCCAAAATTTCATAGAAAATTGGAGGTAGTATGCCTAAACCTCGCCAGTAAGTATCATACTGTTAGGAAGTCAATTGCATGGCTAGAAAAGTTGTTAGGTAATGTGGTGGTTTAATAGCAGTTGGCTCAGGGATTTTCCTGCCCCGCGCGAAAATTTATCTTGTCACCGCCAGCTGTATTCCTAGGTTGTCGTTACGTCCAACTAAAAAAGGCAAAGAAAGGGAAAGAAATCAGTGGTGGGTGTTATATTATTATATGACACTGGGAGAGGCATTGTTTTGCCTCTATATCCTCGGTTAAGCCTGTACATCGGATTCCGATGCATCGGATGCGGCGATCCGTTGACTACCCTCTTCTTATAGGTAAAAGCACTTGTTAGAAACTCCATAGGGCAATCGAAATCGTGCGTGCCAAGGCGATGAGGAGAAGATGCGGAGTTGATAAATGAGTGACAACTTTTAGCATCCCAAATAACTGAAAATTCAATTCTTGAGAACCCAACGGCAAATAAGTGAAAGAGAAAATATTCTCATTTTTAAAAAAGGGATCCAAAAACGTTTGTAAAGCCTGTGTATTTTTGCAAAATGAATAAATAATAGTCACAATGAAATAAGTTAAAAAGAGCAAAGTATAATTTTATATATTAATAATAACATTACTATTACCTTTAGTACTATACTGACCTGTTGCATCGTAACAGCTTATATGAACCAACAACTTAGATTTATCAACTTCAGATATTTCAGAATGCTTTCCACATATTGTTGTTTCCCTGGGACATTTTAAAGAATAGCAGACGCTCAGTGGATCTGAACCTAAACAAAAAACAGTACACAATGTAAAATCATAAAAGTGAGATGCTGCGGCTAGATAAATGTCAGGGGAGAGTGGGGTAAATACGCACAGTGGGTAAAACCGGACACCGCCATTTGGGCACTTTTCTGTATTCCCCGCCACCAAGCGAAAGTGACGCGGGAAGACACTCAACACGCTCAGTATCGAGCAGACTTTCATTTTGGAAAGTTGCGCTCATGCTTCAAAGTAAATGGCGATAAATATTCATTGCTGTTTTCTCCTAATATTTTAACAAATGTTTTTCTGTGTTTGATCTTGATAAAAAATAAGAGTTCAGTAGTGATATTTCTTTAAATATTCAATTGTTTAGACTTATTTTATGCAAGTTTTTTTTTGGTTATAGTGTTCTGGAGTAATTTCGAACACAGCACGTGGGGTATTTACGGATGTCCGCATTTACCCCTAGAGTGGTTTAATACGATTTTTTTGTTTCAAATATTCAAGAAAAATACTTAGATATCAAGAAACAGCAAACTAAATACTATAGATCAGTTAAAAGAAGCTGTTAGGCTAATAAAAGGAAAACAGATCTCCCATCGACAGGCAGTAGAAAAATTTTCCATTTCACAAGCAACCCTTTTTGACAAAGCACATAAAGAAAATTTTACAGAGACAAAGCAAGGAGTAAAACCTCTTCTTAGAGAAAACCAAGAAAATATACTAGGGTGTTGTCGCATCACAATACCTCAAATAAGAAAACTAGCATTTAAATTTGCTGCTCTAAATAAGCGAAAGCATAACAGTAACAAAGGCAACAAAATGACGGGAATGGACTGGTAGTACAGTTTTATGAGTAGACATCCCACCATATCTTTGAGACGTCCAGAAGCTATCCTCCAAAAATCGCGTGACTGCTATCAATAAAGAAGAAACGGAAGGATTTTTCGCAAACTTAATAAAAAAATTAATGCAGAAGTTTAAATTCGCACCGGATTTAATTTATAATGTAGATGAGAACGGTATAACCTATATTCAGAGAAATTCTAGAATACCAAAGCATTTAACAAGACTGCAAACATTAAAAAGGCAGTAAGTAGATTTAGGGCTGTGGGTATTTATCCGTATGATGCTGAAAAATGTAATGAATTACTGGCAGAATTGAAATTTTCTGGATCTGAGCAACCACAACCTTGTGAATTTATATCCGCCCAAACCAATCACAACATTTCTGCCATACGATAAATAATAACTCAAACTTTAAAGTAGCCAATTTTCGAACAGTAGTGTTTTGTTTTTTATTTTTATTTTGGGTTCCTTTTATAACAATTTTGTAAACCTTTTGTGTTAATTTTGTTAACAGAGAAACAAAGTTCTGTTTTTTTTATAGAGTTTTTATCTTCATTAATTTTGTTTTAATTAGAGGTCCCGTTTAAGCGTCCACGTATACCAGGCATTAAGTACCTAATATGCGCATTGTATTTACATTATATTAATATACTATTAATTAGCGGCTAAACATAGAAATACGATCTCTCAGCCACGCCAATGTTAGTCATCAAATATAGCGGCATCGGCACGGGTTTTCTTACATTAGCAAAGTGGTCCAGAGGTAGAGTCTCAGCTAGTGAACCAAGAGGTCGGGGGTTCGAGACTGTGCTCGGGTAGACTTTTTTTAAAATTTTTGGTATTTAAAAAATTAGAACAGCTCTAGGAGGTGTATGGCAATCAGTTTAGCACTTGTTCATCCATAAAATAATTTTAAAATTATTGGTAATCGCATATCTACTACAGCTGGCAGCCTGTATCATACTTTTAGTTTAAGGCGCGACCTCTAATGAGGAGACGCAGACGTATCAAAACCTATTTTGTGGGGAGTTATGACCGCCATAATCCCCCCTTGGATCCGCGCTTGTAACCATCCAGTTGTGTTGCTGATACTAATTGCATAATTTATATGCTTTAAAAGTTTAAAATGATGCAACTTTGATGCAGCTTATAAATTGCCAGAATTGACAGAATAAACAGGGTGAAATTCTTTACAAAAATGAGGCCATTCAAATTTAAATAAATTTGAATAATCCCCACTCTACTGTTTTACCTAAAAAGTATATTGTCAAAATCTGTTACGAATCGTATTAGCCAGGCGCGGCCCGTGAAATTTTAAAGTTGCATATCTCTGTTGCTACTTATGGGACCCATACCAAATTCGGGTTTTTTAATAGTGAGCCTACTAGGAATGGTTTGGTACAGAAAAAAAATAGTTTGCAATTTGCGAAAAAAAGTTGATTTTTGGAATTGACCCACCTGGGTAAAAAATTAACACGCTTAGATATTTTATTTATTATTTTTTCTAAACAAATTTTACATCATTTTGTCGATAACTCTTAAATTTTAAGAGAAAAAAATGTGTTAGTAGAAAGTTATAGTCATTTGAATTTTTTCAACCGAAAAATAATTTAAATTTTCGGTTGCAAAAAATTCAAATGACTATAACTTTCTACTAACACATTTTTTTCTCTTTAAATTTAAGAATTGTCGACAAAATGATGTAAAATTTGTTTAGAAAAAATAATAAATAAAATATCTAAGCGTGTTAATTTTTTACCCAGGTGGGTCAATTCAGAAAATCAACATTTTTTCTCAAATTGCAAAATATTTTTTTTCTGTACCAAAACATTCCTAGTAGGCTCACTATTAAAAAACCTGAATTTGGTATGGGTCCCATAAGTAGCAACAGAGATATGCAACTTTGAAATTTCACGGGCCGCGCCTGTTATTAGCAATATTTTACGGTAAATACATCTGGTCAAGTATAAGTGTGGCAACTTGTAAAATGACCATTGTATTTTTAAAATTTTGTAAATATACAGAACTCAGATATCAGCAATTGCAATTTATTATTGCTCTCCTATCATAATTAAATTCAAGGATATTGTTTATTGCAACATAAGTATGATATTAAATTCTTGGTGCGCGAGTTTTAACTTGCACTTGACCTTTGATAACACTTTTTTGACTAAATTTGTAAGTGAAGTCTTGGGTTTCCTTACTTTGGAAAAGACACCCCAGCATACAGGGTCAAAAACTTTAAAAAAGGTAACAAGGTGAACAAATTTTAAAATTATATTCTGCTTAGTTATACTATCTGAAAGAAACACGAAAAATCCCTTAAATCCTAATAAGAAGTAAGGGCCAGTAACTGGGCAAATTATTTTAGTTTGCTACTTCACAATAATTTGTAAGGTAGGCTTCGTTGCTGATTCTGCTTGTATACGAAATGTTAAATACCTACATTAAACTTGCAACTTTTTTGCAGACCAGAGCCTGAAAAAAATTTAAATTCGTTTTCTCTGGGGCATATTTCATTTTTAGCCCACCACTGGTCAACAATATTTCGACATAGCACCTTTTTACGCTTAGCGTTAGGAAAGATACTCCTTCAACGTCGTAAAATTACACAATATTAACTAACAAACTGTACCCACTCAATTTCAAAAATAGTTTGACTCGCGTGTGCCAGAACCATTTTATAGAATTAGTTCTATATTAATCAATAATATTAATATACTTACCATTATCCACCGATGGTCTACCGCAAACGTTGTTTAAAACCAATACAAATATTAACAGTCCAGTTTTTACCGACATTTCTAATGAAACTTTTAGATCGTTGCGTGTGCAATTTCAACCAAAACAATTAAACTTCGCTCTTCAGAGTAATTAACACGGAATAAATATAATTTCCTAAATTAGAGTTTTATATGTTGTTCATAATATGAATTCATAAATATATTATTACAATCATAAATAATTATTTTTTCTGTTTAATCGTGCTTGCAAATAAATATTATTATGTTGTTATTGTTCTCGCAAAACTATTTTGAATAATCGTCAGCTCGATAACAAATGACTAAATTATTTTTGTTTTTTCATTACAAAGCTAGGTCAAAAAAAAGTCATAAGCTGAAACAGCCATACAGCCGTCCTAAGCCAAAAAGCCTTAACTCAAGTTTTCACTCTTAAAAAAAGCTAAACGTTGTTTTTTATTACGTTGGCACTACAAGCGAGTGTATTCACCCCGGGTCCTACAGTTTAACGTGAGCTCCGAACCACGGTCCTCAGTATCCCAACAGCCAGATCAAGCACCCCTCTAGGGCTGTCAACCCTTGGTTTCGCGCTAATCTGTCTGTTTTTTGTTACCCACAGATTGGGGAGGGTGAAACAACGCCCTCATCCTACGAGATATCCGATCTCATCCGGCCTTTAACCGGCGTGAATAGAATGGATTTGACGTCGGTAGCGTGATACCCCAGAATACCTGTATAGTTATATTGCCTGTGCTGTAGATAAGGTATTCTGGGGTGATACTTTGCAGAATGCAAAACTTTTTTGTTTCACTATTTTAAGATATTTAACTTGTTACATAAAGATAGAGTGTGGTGGCCCAGTTATAGATATGAAGTATAAAAGGTTTTATTTTGATTCTGGGGGTTAATTTTAGGGGATAAATTGGGAAATGGAAAAAAATTTCAAGAGCATCTTGTAGGGTGTCAAATGAAAGCTTATTGAAGCACCAATTCAACAATATAACATATATGACGTATTTTTTATGCAATTTTTTAGAACGGGAAAAACGCTTAAAAATTCCTGTCCCCTACCCTTAACACCAAAAGAATCGCTCATAAAAAATCTGAAAAAAAAAATCATGAACATTAAGAAGTAAGTGTAGATTGGACGAACATTATCAGGATTAAAAAATTCTATCGCGATCAATTATTAAAAACAATGTAATTGTTTATTTCCTTATAACTGCTGAACCATTGGTTTTAGAGAAAATAATTTTCGACAAAAAATATTTCAACAACTTTTGTCCTTACACGTTTTTCAAAATTTTTAATTTGGTCCACTCAGCTCCGCGCATGCGTGATGTGAGGCGGCGTTGGTGCCGTCGGCGGGTAGTGCGGCAGATGGGCGGAGCTTGCACTTGACCATATTTTTTGCAATTGGCTTTTGCAGCAAACTCATGCAAATGTAATTACATACACACATACCATGTACGTTTATGTTTCCGGTATTTCAATTTGAAATATCTAGAAGGTTAAGATTTATTTACCTTTATATTTTATGTTGCCTATTTTAGGTATCAAAAGCTAGTCTTACGTTTTGCCTAGATGCGCAAATAGATATATAACCGTTTGTTGTAGTTGTCTCTGGGAACATAAAAAAATATGCATTGGTTTTACGTTAACTAAAATATATATCCATTTTAAGTTGAATGTCCTTAGAGTGTTGTTAATTAATTACATAATTCGTTTTAATTTAATTTCTACGCCTTTTTCTTTTAATTTATGCTTAGAAGCAATCCTTTCTCGATATATTTTACAATATTTACTTAAAAAATGGTTAAATCAAGAGACTTTTTTAGTTTCTAGATTCGCCTTGTGACCTACTGTGCGGTGACCTGATTGGGTAGTTACAAATAATTGCAATAAATTCAAATATTCTTCATATTGGAATCAGACATTAATAATTTAATTTGTCTATTGCGGACTTATATCTAAGGATGAGTCATCAGTTTTCATCTATCGCTAAGTGATAGTAGTCTAGGCTATCGATAATAATTTTAATTACTGATATATCGACAGATCGATGTATCCATAATTACCTATTTTCAATACAGATTTTAATTACTATAGTATGTCATGCCCAATTAGTTATATTTTTAGTTTTAATAAAGTAACCTTATGTATTTATTTGATATTTTTGAATAGATATATATTCTTAATGAAGGTAATAAGTATGGATTAATAATAAATTACATGGTATACGACAAATCTTTACGAGTACGTAGTGTTCTGTGTATTTTTTTTACCAAATTGGTGTTTACTATGTAATGAGAATAGAGGTTGAACATATTAAATAATTCATTGTTTAGTGCTTTAAAGGGCTGGTGAAATCCCTACCGATGTTTTCAGCTCTGGATGTGTAAGTCGGACTTCCCCAGTATATCCACGGCACATGGTACATATGCTTCGGTCTTCGTGGGCTGTCGCAAGGTAAAAAATAAGAACAAAATGCGTATTAGTTTGCAATTACAAAGATTTTTGAATCGAAATAGAGAATAACAGAGAAAGGTTGGAAAACACATTTTGGTGTTAAAGATTTTCATTGTCATTTACTGCCACCAGAGAGAAAACTTGTGAGTGCGCGTACCTCCACGACACCGACTTTTAAAGATCTGACTCGTGCATGGTAAATGCCTTTTAACGCACTTTTTCGCTTACAAACTGGACATTTTCAGCTAATGCAGGGTATAAACTGTGCTTGCCTATAGATATAGGTACATTATGTCCATCTTAATCGACCTACTGTGTAAGTAAATTGGTTTAAGGCGAATCATCATCGAAAAGAAATTCCGGCGGCATACCGATCTAACATAGGACAGCAACACATCTGTCTCTGTCTAAGACCGCCCCCCGGTAAATTAAATTTTTGCACCGGCATCACCGCAACTATCATGACGCGGCGACCCACACAGCTGATGGACCGGAGATATTCACATATTATTTATTTTATTATTTAGCTTGGTTCTTTAAGCCTATCCAGTGACGTTACCGACGTCTGTCGCATCGCATGGATAAAATGAAGTACAAAGAAAATACATACCTAATCTTTATTGTATTTTACCTACCTGCGCGCAAGTAAAGGTAGACGTATGTTTTTCGCACATGTAATGTAAATGCAAAATTTATGTAATGCAAATATACGCGCGATGTATGTATATAGGGGTGTATGTACAATAATGTGTATATATTACGTGGAATGGAGGGACCAATTCCACAAAATGGCTCGTCGGTAAATTATCTTCATACGAAGAGTGACATAAGATAGGTGAAGTGTAAGAAAAACAGATATGGCGGCCGACAGCAGCCATTGTGTTGTACAGAAGAAGAAAAGTTTTTCCTCACATTGCAATATGGATACCTTCCAAAGGAAAGGTGGTGATGAAGGCATTGTAATTTTTAAAGATATATCTATATGTTTTCCAGAAAAAAAAACAAATATGGCGGCGATGTCGTTAAGTTGTATCTAAAACCAACTTTCCAAACATTTCACTGGGGATGCCACATTAAAGGTCTTGGTAAAAGATCTGTACTCCTTAAACAATAGCAAATACGGCGGCCGCCAGCAGCCCTTTTGTTCTAAATGCAACAATTTTCACAACCAAATCTTATATTATCGCTTCTTGCATTTTGGCTTTTTTTTTTGCTCTTGCGGTATTCACTTATGTTTAATTTTTCATTGGCTTGTTTGCCGTTCTGGTCGGTCGTAGTCGATGTTGTTGGTAAATTAGTCATGGTATTTTTGAAAAAAGTAAGGGCTACTAATGAAACAACCTAATTTAATACATCTTTTTTTTAAGCTTTTTGCTGCTATATTGGCTTTTTAGATGAGGAAATTACCAGCTACCCACACTTTTCCTTTAAGGTAATCAAAGTGTAGGTTACTAACTAAATTATGTTTATGAACTTGAAATTTTGCACAGAGGTTTCTTATATAACGGAGGCATCCACCAAGGTAGGGTTTTTCAAAATTGAACCCCTAAGGAGGTAAAATAGGGGTTTAAACCTTGTATGGAAAAAGAATATTAGATTGTCCTATTAAGTCGAAACTTCATTGAAGTACTCTAAAAAACAAATGTTTAAACAAGTGTTTTGCAGTTTTTACTAATTCAACCTCAAATATTTTATGTGTACAGGGTGTCCGGATTTCGTTGTAATTGCAGGGTATCTCGGTTGTTATTAGTGATAGAGAGTTGCGATTTTCGCGAAGTGCTGCTACTTTTTGATGAAACGAAAGAATGCATAAAAATATTCATGGTCCCCTCCGTTTTTGAGATACAGGACGAAGTTGATTTTTTTTTCATTTTCGGACCCCCCTCGCATTTCTGTTATCTTGTAACTTATAAAAAAAGTAAAATGGATCCTACTAGAATTTTCTACGTAGAATCGAGTGGCATGGTTAGATTTTCAGCAGATGTGATATTTTTCGAGATATTAACTAAACATATGTTTTTTTAAACGGAACACCCTGTATATTCCTTAACCATTAAGTTTCCCCTTTCGAGAGCTTTTCAAAAATATATAACACTTTATAGATATTTTTTATTTTTAGGCCTTAAACGAACTATTTAATTTTAAACTTTAATTTTGCGTAGTTGGTCGTGTTTAACATGTGGTTTAACGTCAATTCGAGTATTTAGATTTAAAAAAGAAACTAGTTAAATCCTGTATTTTCATTAATTTATTAAAATTGGTATTATTTTTTAAACTACAACACTACTTGTTATCTAGAACTAAAACTGCTTAGTTTTTAATCACTTGAAGATTAAATTAGTTGTCTTGAATTATAGTATTAATAGCAAATAAAAGTCAAATTTAAAAACAAAACATACAAAACTTCAGGTAAGAAAAGAGTTTGATTGGGTCCATTTTAACACTTTTCGTTACCTAAAGTTTTGTATGTTTTGCTTTTAAATTTGACTTTTATTTGCTATTAATAAGCCAAGACAACTAATTTAATCTTCAAGTGATTAAAAATAAAGCAGTTTTAGTTATGGTTAGGATTTTCTGTATATCTAAGATATCAACTAGTGTTGTAGTTTAAAAAATAATACCAATTTTAATAAATTAATGAAAATACAGGGTTTAGCCAGTTTCTTTTTTAAACCTAAATACCTGAATAATTGACGTTAAACCACATGTTAAACACGGCCAACTACGCAAAATTAAAGTTTAAAATTAAATGGTTCGATTTAAGTGCTAAAAATAAAAAAGAACTTTAAAGTATTATATATTTTTGAAAAGCTCTCGAAAGGGGGCACTTAATGGTTAAGAAATATACAGGGTGTTCCATTTAAAAAAACATATATTTGGTTAATATCTCGAAAAATATCACATCTGATGAAAATCTAACCACGCCACACGTAGAAAACTCTAATAGGATTCATGTTTACTTTTTTAATAAGTTACAAGATAACTGAAATGCGAGGGGGTCCGAAAATGGGAAAAACTCAATTTCGTCCTATATGTCAAAACCGAAGGGGGCAATGAAAAATATTTTTATGCCATCTTTCGTTTAGCAACACTTCGCGAAAACCGCAACCCTCTGTCTTTAAGAACAACCGAGATACCCTGCAATTACAACGAAATCCGGACACCCTGTACACAGAAAATATTTGAGGTTGATTTAGTAAAAATTGCAAAACATGTTGTTGTACATTGTCTTTCCTGGAATGTAATATTTGAATCCGGTCTCTAGTGATAACGCTACTGAAGAGGGTAAGTGCTTCACACATTTTTCACAATTATCACTGATTTACTTCCTTTATTTTCTTTTTCTGTTATATTTTACTTAGTATGGCGCGCACGCCTATGTCGGGGGGAACATTTAGGATGGCGCTATTTATGATTCCTAGAACTAACCATTTTCTGTCTTACCCAAGGCCGGCCGCACATGGCGTCGTTGCCAGCGTTAGGCAAAAGTACAAATAGATGGTCTGGCGCCGAAAGAGGGCGTATTGCACCAGGGCTTTTTTTGCAAAATCGTTTTTCAAGGATTATGGACAAAGTATTCAATTTTTACTTTTACTTTTTTTACCAGAATGTCTAAATTAATACCCACGAGGGCTGTATTACGTCTATATTTTAAAGTATCTTTTATTTCAAAAAATGAAACTTTAAAAAATTAATATTTGAGTTTTTGGCTTTATAGCGTAATAGATAAAGTAATTCTCTGTGACATTTATATCTAAACATTTTTTGATATAATGCATATTAACGACAAAAAATTGGAAATACAAAAATTGTTGGTGATGAATCCCCGCCTAAAAACGGGCGCGAGATGAAACTGATTGGTCAGCAAGGTCACCTGGATTCACATTCAAAATAGATTTTTTTAAATGGATAAATCTAAAAACCCGTGTGTATCCAGAAAGATTCATGAAGTTGATTGATTACCTCAATGCTAGAAATTCCGGAACTCAGTTTCCATGTCGCCTGATCCGTAAATAACTGGTACTGCAATAAATCACTACCGGACTATTAATATGAGACGTAAATACCATCAGGCGCGGCCTTTCCATAAGGACATTTGGTCAATGAGCCACCTAATTTATTGTCAAGATAATTTATTTTTTAAATCCAAAAAATATTACCTTTTCTTTCAAAAAAGTGCATGTGCCATGCGAAAACACCCCGATAAAGAATGGAGTCAAGCTTGCTCCGGGCTCGGCCGTATTTTAAATTGACTTTACTCTCATAGGCATAGGTTTATATAGAGATAGAAAACTATATAAATACATGAAAACTAATATATAACGAAATTGTCGACGGCCCACCAGTTATATTGTTTCCCCGGGCGCGTGGCCGTCGACGCCGCCAGTTCTCGGCTTGTCCCTGGCCACTATGGAAATACACTCGAACCGATTCGCTTTGTAAAATATACTATTGCAAAACATTTGAGTTAGACAAAGAAAAACGAATTACCTAATATGCGCATTGTATTTGCATAAACTTTTGTTTACATTTCATTACGTCGCGCCGCGTCGGCACTTAGTATTAGTTAAGAGGTGTTTCGGCTTTGCTAATTTTGTTATATGAATATGTTTTTGGACATTACCTATTTGATATTTGTGGTACATCCTTTGTGTAGTAGTGGAGTACTAGTACTTGTGTTAACAGTTGCTTTAACAGCGCACGAAACTGTTTGCATGTATGTAATTTTAAAAAAGTCACAGCAAAAATATAATTTTAGTTTTTTGCGGTGTTTATTTGTATAAATAAATAATTTCTTGGCAGAACTAGGCACATGATTAAAAAATCTAATTTAACTAAAAAAGTCAATTTTGCTCTTTACGTTAATGGAGTTCAATTTATGACAAAACTCGGCATTTCAACATTTAACCCATGACATCAACAGCTGATATTGGTTCCTTCGAAAAGTGCCTAGATCAGGAGTGGGTTGGTAGTAGGCCATATCAAGCTGACACGATAGGTCGCGTCGTTTTATTTTCATTTGATTTTGCTGTTTTATTTTTGTGATGTTGGTGTTTCTGTGGGTGTTTTTTGTATAGTGTGTATTTACTTTTGAACTTTATAGATTTCAGAAACTAGATTTTCTTGGCGTTTAATATTTAAGGTGAACGGTGAGTACAAGTCCGGTCCTGTCATTTAGCCAACCTCTAAACGTAAAATAGACCAGAGTTCAACAGGGTGCCATAAATAACAAGTGACTTAGCCACCATATCGCGAGATCTAAGAAAAAGCTTATTATATCACTAGTTCCCCACAAAATTTGACCCACCTGTAAAAAACTCACGGGCCGCGCCTGACATAACTAGGTATACACTTGTACTAAAATATAAATCAACTTATTTATTATACGAACATACTAGCAGACTTATTATTTCACTGTTAGTGACATTAGTTATAGTAACGGGTATCTTTAATTCATATTGCTCCTCGTATATTTTATCTATACACGATTCCGCAATCCTGTTAATTGCATTAGACATTATGATACATTTTGAAATACAGTGCGCAAATATCACGCGGTTTTATAAAAAAATTAGAATTTGGTTGGAATTATTGCCAGTTTTAATTAGTGATGAAAATAATATGTTCAGAACGGAATTACCGTCAATTGGGGTGACTTGATACGCCGGGGTGTCTTGATACGTTTTGACGCATTACTGTCTTAATATGTCTAAATTTAGACCCACCGTCGTAAACAGTTTATTTGTCTTTGATTGTCGCGAGGGACTATGTGCGAGGGATTCCTACCCTTTTTGGCGCCACAAAACTAAAACACGTGCCTCAGTACCGGTTTAAATCAAAACAAAACAACGTGGTGTTTCTGGTCTGGTGGTCCGTAAACTTTGATGTGTAGCTAAGGTTCTGTACGTTCGATTTTCATGAAATTTAGTGATAAGTTAGCTTATATATTAGTTAGCAATATCACAATGTTTCAAAGTAAAAAAACAAAAATTGTTAATGTGACAATAAAAATATCATGTTTTGTTCCAGGATGGGGTGACTTGATACACATGTAAAATGCCAAGAAAATACAAAAAGGTGCTTGGGACCCGCAGATATGCATCGTTTTCAGGCTTTTCAAATTTCCTTTTAATGTTGTATAGTTATTTGTATTGTAAATTTTTCTTTACTGTGTAAAGGGATAATCCCATTTTTACTTCAAATAAACGTCAATTTTGCATATGTTTTGCATTAATAAGCCTTTTAATGCATTTTTATTTAATTAAACCTTGTTTAAAAAATTATTTTTGTGTATCAAGTCACCAATTACATCTTGTGAAATGACATTTATAAAGAAATCAACACGTGTATCAAGTCACCCCGACCCACGGGGTGACTTGATACACCAACTTTTTTTTTCTCTTACAGAAACTAAAATTCATAACGTTATGGCACTTTGACTATATAAAGTAGAGATCGAGACTAAACTTTTAAGGGGTATATGAACTTCCTAGGTCTATCCATTCCAAAAATACAAGCAATTGAATTTCAAGAATGTATCAAGTCACCCCAATTGACGGTACTGAATAGTCATAGTGATGTGTTTAATTTTTATAGTCAATTCGAAAATCAATTATAAATCTGATTTCTTTCTTATGGCTACTGGTTCTAATCAAAAAATGTTTTTTTCAAAAACATGCATTTTTACTTTTACATTCAAATAAGGAAAATTTTTAAAGTTTCCTAAATTTATTCATTTCCTTATACAAAAATTATAAAAAAATTTAGGAAAATTAACGAACTAACATTTATAACGATGTAAGTTAAACTAAGATGCACCTAGAGGGACACACCTGTATGTGCATTAGGTACACCCGGCTGTATGAAAAAAAAAAACACTATGAGACAATATTTACAAAAATAAACACCGAGAAATACTTTGTCTTATTTATAAATATATGTAAATCCATGGGCGCCGCTACATAAGGGCACCGGGGGGAGGGGGGGGGGGGTGCCTAGCCCTCTAGAGTTTTGGTCACAATTTGCACTGGTCATCTATTAAATCTTTGAATATTAGTAAGATTAGGAAACTTGTTTCGCTTGACCAAGCAAAGAGTATAGACTGAGGTCATAAGTTTTGTTTAAGTACCTATTAAGGCGTTATTTGTGTCCTTGTTTTATTTTCTGTGTAAAAGGCAAACTTAGTTTTCTAGCAATAACACTTATTGTTCTAATATAATATTATTAAGATTTTAAAATTTGTTGAAAATATGCTTTTTTTAAAATCTAGGTTTTTTGAGGTACGACATAATATATTATGTTTATTTGTTTAATTTTCACTTATGATGCTTTTAATTATCTTATTGAACGTATTTTTTATTTCCCAGAAATAAATGAGTTAGCTTTATAAGTATTTTCAATATATTTAATAAAAAATATTGTGCTTTAAAACAAATCTTGCTATTCCCTGGAAAATTTTCTAACAGCGCCCATGTGTACCTATGTATATCACAGGTGACGAAAACGGCCTGATAAACAATTCCATATTTGAGAATAAAAACTCTTTAAAATGAGCATTGCATTTTTTCAACTTGTTAATATTTCTTATACGAGCATTACTAGGAATTAAGTTAAACAATTTAGGAGGCAGATACGTTACGAAATCCTTATTTACTACTTGATAGGAAAATTTTTAATATTTGAGTAGCGTGTTCTCTGGTCATATAATTGTAAGAGATGCAATCAGATTTAAGACTTGCATTTAAATACACATAACTATAAATTGCCAAGACAACGTTTCGATTCACTAAAAAGGTTTAAGATTTAGTACTGGTTTAAACAAAAATCTTCTAGTTGATCAGTTAAGATTTGACATGCTGTTGTCCTGTCACTATTAAAAAGTGGTCATCAAAAGCTCATGAGTTATCCTAATATTTCCGCGATTCGTTTGGTTTCTAAATGATTTTTATCTTGAAACATGTTGCTAGAATGAATTTAGTTCTATTATTGTGAACTGTATGTACGAACACTTATTAATAAATTATTATTAACAAGTGTTCGAATTTCTTATTAGATAAGTAAAAAAACACTAAAATAAAAGTTATTTTAGATGTGCGTGCGTCAGTTTAGACAACTTAGGTATAGTTACTTCCAAAATAAAACTTAAATTAAGAGAAAATATTTTTGTCGCTTTTCAAAAATTTTGTTTTCTCGGAAAATGTCAGAACTTACCACAGAAAAATTTTCTAAAATAATTATCAACTTTATATAAATAATATCATCTATTCCAATCAATAAAAATGATTTTGTTTAATTTCACTTTTAAATACTTTTTTCTTAAATTTCTGTGGGTAATATATATTTTTGTTTCAACATTAAATGAACGCTGTTGATTTAATGTTTTACAATACATGTGTTATGTACATATTTATTGATCTTTTAATGAGTTTTAATTAGGTTGTAGACCTAATTTTGTTTTTTTTTTCATATTTATCAGCTGCATGAAAATTATCAGTTATGTGAAAAACATTTAGAGAAAAACTATGTTTCCAAAGGTGGGACACGTAAACGATTGTTTGACCAAGCTGTACCTACGATTTTTTCCCATGTTGTGAAACAAGCTTCTACTTACACCATAGTAGTTGGGGATACAAGTAAAAATTGTTAATAATTTGTTAGGTGTGTACGTTATTCTAAAACAGAAATTTTGGCCTTTTTTCTCCTTAAAGAAAGAATATGTTTTAGATATCAGCATTGGTCCTTCCGAGGTTCTTTCGTCGGTTCCAGTTATTTCCACCGAACATTTAACTTCTATGCCGGGTATTATATTACACTTTTTATTTAATTTCTTATACCCATTTTAGAGACATGTTCATACTACTTATAATAGCTGAGCTAGATTGTACAGTCGTAGCCATGTTTCATTTTTCACAAGAAAATGCATGACATTTATTTTACATTTCGAGACCTAATGACCTAATCTCTATTAAGAACACCTAATGACATATTTATAAATTTTGTGTATAATTGAGAAAAAATACTACTTGTATTAAATTTTCTGGAAATTTGTGTTACATCAGGTATTTCCCATTTATTTTTTCATGGTTTTAAAAATATACCATTATTTAATCATTCATGTCCGGGATTTACACTGACATACGTACATAAGAAAATAACATTAAATGACTATACATAATATATTCACTAAAGTATATATGTATGTATATTCACTAATATGGGTAAATAATATCCATTAAATATACGGAAAATATAAAAATGACTTGTAACTTTTAACAGTTTGTCGACTATGTAGGTTCATATTAAATTTACAGAATACCCTCTAGTATATCCCATGAGTACATATATAATAGATTTGAATTTTAAGTTTTGTTTTAAATCGTAAACCCCATGGGTAATTTGGTGTACACGTCTTGGGTAATAGTGGGTAATGGTGGGTACTTCTTTGATAATAGTGGGTACTGGTGGGTAATAGTGGGTAATACTGAGTAATGGTGGGTAATTATTGGGTAATAGTGGGTAATAGTGAGTAATGGTGGGTAATACTGGGTAATGGTGGGTAATTATTGAGTAATAGTGGGTAATTCTTGAGTGATGGTGTATAATTGTGGGTAATACTTGGGTATCCTGAGAATCCTTAAGTCGTCTAGTTTCACAACTGGCGAACTCCCTGGAGAAAAATTTCACAGGGAATGAAAGAAAACTGATAAATCTTGTATTATTCTTAAATAGCGGTATTTCTTCGGTAAAAAAGATAACAAAGGAGGTTTGAACACTACCTTTAAAATATTACTTTTTTAATTTTTGGTTCTTTTGGTTGATTTCAGTATAAATTTTGGATATAGACAATTTTGAAAGAACTTTGGGTTTTAGACCTGCTGGAAATGGAACATGTAGCAAACTTGTTTATTAGACAAACGAACACATGGACTTAAAAATTACCGATCTGATTATCCGAAACATTTTTGTAAACCTGCAGGTTTGGAAAATGAACCCACTCTTCGCCAAAATGGTTTTCAAGTTACTCAGATAATATATCTTTTATTTTTAAAGAGCTTATTTCTACTGCTTTAGCTTGAATGGGCTTTGGTGTAATTTGGAAAGCCTTGAATTTTTTTTAGTGTTTTTATTTGACCCTAATAAGTAATAATGAAGTTGGCCAGTTAAGGAACAGACCGAAAAGATGACCAATGCTATATATGTGAAATACTCGCTTTTAAAACTTCTTACGCAGAGGTACATACAAAAGATATGTGCTTTATTTTCTGTAATAAAACGATTTTTGTAAAATTATGGAGATGGGTTATAGACGACTCACTCAAATATTTGGAGGTTTTTCTAGCGATCACTAAACATTTTTA
This sequence comes from Philopedon plagiatum, assembly GCA_963971165.1. Taxonomy (NCBI): domain Eukaryota; kingdom Metazoa; phylum Arthropoda; class Insecta; order Coleoptera; family Curculionidae; genus Philopedon; species Philopedon plagiatum. The sequence continues at coordinate 64,415,589 of OZ020194.1, forward strand.
AATGCAAAAATTCAAGCAAAAATATCAGAGATTGTATGTGATAAAAACACAATTTTTGCATTTCTAAGCAAGGCAAAAATTATGCTTGAAAAATGGCAATTACTGATTTGTCGCAAGAAGCATTGTCCTGATGGAACAGAATTTTCTTCTTGGCTAAGCCGGGACGTTTCTCGCGGATGTTTTGGTTTAGCTGGTCGAATAAGCTCGTATAGTACTCTGAATTTAGTGTTTTTTCTTTTCAAACAAATGTGTGAGAATAATAATGTCTTTGGCCTGCTTCGAAGATTAGTAGGGGTACGAGCTTTCAATGTTTTAAGCCCTTTTTTGAGAATAACTATGTACCTATTTTTGTATTTAGTAAATTTGTACTAACTTATCAGTTGCGCAGAAATCCTTCTACTTTTGATCACAGGTATTTTAGATTTAGGGGATGTTCGTTTGGTATTCTCTTTTTGCTCTAAACAGAAATAAAAAAATATTTTTGGAATATTTTGAGTATAAACCTATTTTGTCTTTATTACATTTATATTATTCAATTTCAACAGTATAGAGAAACTTCAAAAATTATAGCAAGCAGAGAAAGTCTAGGCAAATAATGTTTATTTATTTTATGTTATACACCCCGTTAATATATTTATTTTCTTACCTGTTATAATATCGTTAACAAGGAATTTTATACAACTGAGCAGTAAAGATCTAACTGACGATAAGGCTAACACGCACGAGAACAATATAAGTTTTTTCTGTGTTGAAACACACGAGAGATAACGTGGAAGAGTCAGGATTATAGGGTGCTTATCTTTTATTACTATACTTTTTTTGATATACTTATGTAGTTACTTTTAGTCCAGAAGATATTGGCGCATGAGCTTCACGAATTATTAGTAAGGAATTTTTTACATACTATTTAAGATATACCACTTATTATATAAATGAATATTGCCGATACAAATATTGTTTAAGCCAAAATGGTTTAAAGGGAACAAAAATAAATAATAATTTCGGATTTTTCAATTTTCTTTTATATTCGTTGATGAATTGGAAACATGTTTTATGGCTTTTTTCTATAAAAGTATCTAATATTTGTAAAGTTGTGACTCTATTGGAAGAAACTGGTGATTCTAACTAAAATTTCAGGTGATTTTTTGGCCCAAAAACAAGAAGAAAAGCTCATATTAACATATGTCTGTAAATCCTTCATTTGCAATATACAAGGTGATGGAATTTTAATTGTAATCTGATTTTTTTATTTATTTTACAAATTTTCATAAGGATCGTGACCCCTAAAGAAATGCCACTTTGTAGATTATTTAGAATGTTAATAAGACTATTTCATAGGTATGTACGGAGTTTGAATAAATTATCTCTTTGCATTGGGATAACCAGTGGCAACGTAAATTTTTTTGTTTTTTTGTAAACAACGCTATTGAACTTTTCCGTAGACGTAATTTTACTACTAAAATGTCTCGTTTTGGCGAAGAATCTATCCTCGAAATAGAGCAGAAAATAACAGAAGCCATTCCAAATTACTTGATTCGAGTTCTTAATTAATTTGGGAAATATTCAAATAAATTACACTCGTGCATCAAAATAACCAGATAATTTTTTTATTCAATGTGTTTTTTTACAAATTGCAATCGTTTGTTTTCATATTTTACGAAAATGCCCTCCTCCTACGGAGTCGGGCTTTTTCGCGATAATATGAAAACAAACTCTTGCAATTATAAAAAAACACATTTCATTCAAAAATTATCGGTAATTTTGATGCACTTGTGCACTTACCCCAGATAATTTTTTGACGTTACGTCAATTAAAAAAAATTACACCGATAATTTTTTCCTGTCATTTTCTTGGTTGTCATATTAATTTCGAGACAAACAAATGGCTTGCAATTGTTATGAACCCGTGGTTACTGTTAGTAATATTTTTTGTGTTTTCATTCGTGAAATAATCCCTAAATACCACTCGAGCAGTTTGTGTTTTCATTCGTGAAATAGTCGGGGATAATACCACGAGAGCTTAAAAATTACCGATAATTTTAAAGCTCGAGTGGTATTTAGGGGATTATTTCACGAATGAAAACACAAATTAATATGACAACCAAGAAAATGACAGGAAAAAATTATCGGTGTAATTTTTTTTACTTGACGTAAAAAAATTATTGCTGTAATTTTAAAAAACGTCACTCATCTTATGGGACTTTTAACACATGAGTGAAATAATCCCCTAAATACCACTCGAGCTTTAAAAGTACTGATAATTTATCACTCTTACGTGTTTTCTTTGCAAATTTCACTCGCTGCGGACTCGTGAAATTATAGAAAACACGCAATCGTGACAAATTATCGGTAATTTTTAAGCTCTCGTGGTATTATCCCCGAAAATTACAGTAGAAAATCATTTTTTTTGTTAATAAAGACTAAAATAAATGGATAACAGCAACCGCCATAAACATTTAATTTATGTAGAGAATATAAAAAAATATGTTTCAGATTTATTTGGGTTATATCCATATTCCCCGTTTTAGAGTAAAAAGTCATGACATTTTTGTTCGTAATTCATCAAAAAATATGAAAAAAGAAATGAAAACGTGAAAATATTCATTTTTTGTTCAAAACGAATATTCAAACCAAAACAAATAAAATATCTGACGGAGTTGCCGTCCGGTAACATGCATTTAACAAAAAATTCCTTGTAAATAACTTTCGGAATTCACGCCTCAGTACCTCCTGGACTATTTAGCTTTTCTAAAAGTCGTATCAGAAGGGACTGAATAAGTGCCTAAAGAATGCCAACAACGATCTTGTATTTTAAATAGGAATAATTTTTATATAAAAACAAACATAATTAAATTTGGTTTATCGTCCGTTACAAATAAGCTCAAGTAAATAGGTGCTTAACTCACTAACAGGAGGTTTTAATAATTACAAACCAATATATGATAATGTGCATATAATGTGCAATAAACATACTATATTTTATAATACTTAAAGATATCATTCCTATATTTCAAACTAAAAGCACAGATTACTCCTACAGAGTGTGGTCAATATATTAAATTGCATATTCGTTCACCATTAAGTCAAGAAAACTATGTAATAAGATAATATATTCAGATTCCGTATTACTAATTTTATTGAAACAGAAACTATCGTTATAAAAAACTCTCTGGTAATAGCTAATAAAAATATTTCTACAAAAAAAATATTTAGGAATATGCTCTAGAAATGCTAAACCTTTTTAAAAAGGGTTCTGAAAAATGTTTAACAATGGACATAGAACAGTGTAATTTTGACGCGACGATATGTCAGCTATAATAGAGCTTCTGTCAGATTTGTACTTTTAGCCTAACGTGAAAACCTACATAAATATATCTACTATTTTCATGTCCCTTCATGTTGTAAATCTGGTCCAAGTCACTAATATCAATCTGGCTGTCGAAATTCGTTGCACATCGACAGTGTGGTCCAAAAAGTTTTCAAAAGTGTAAAATTATTTTATCGAAATGTAAGTATGTAGGTATTACCATTAAATTGGGAAATTTAATGGTATTACGAAAAGGTGCTACATACCTACTTCAACTCAAAATTAACCATTATCAGAATTGTGAAAAGTCAAGTAGCATACAGAGGAGAAACAGAAGTATGAAAATCGCACAAGATATTTGAGCAGAACTTTTAATTCTGAACAACTTTCCTGATAAAATTTTGCCGTATTTTTTTAAAATAAGGGTAGGTTAACTCTTGGGAGATTTTCATGTTTTTGTATCTCCCCTGTATGCTACTGGACTTTTCACAATTTTGCTAACGGTTAATTTTGTTTTTAGGTACCTATGTATATACCAACGTCTCGTCATTTTGATTAATAAACTAATTTTAATTAAATTAATAAAATAATTTCACGTGTATTGCAAACTTTGGACACACTCCAAACACACAACGGGGCTCGCTAGCCATACTCTGGTATTAGTGACTGAGGCTAAATTCACAAAACAAAAGTACCTGCTAGAAATTTTCATTAGAAATTATGTAGGTTTTGACTTCGCTCTCTCTCTTAATCTAAGTATTCCTTCATTGAAATTATTAAATCTAATGAGAATATTGACGCATTCTTCCAATAACTAGCATGACAAGCTCTGGATATTTTTTACATCTTTACTTTTTGGGGCCCCCTGATTATTAAAAACATGTTTTCCAACTTCCTATGATCTGTCTATGGTTTATTTGTTGGCGTGACTACTTAAAAAGCACTCGTTAACTGAAACACCATAATCTTATGGACTTATTTAATAGTCGTACCATTAAATTTGGATATATGCAGTACGTATATTTTGCGTAAGTAAGTTATTTTTGCGATATTTATAAAGTTACCTAGGTGTGCTTTCATACATGATAGAGTGTACCATTTTAAACACAACTTTTTATCATTGTTTTAAATCAGGGGTGTAAGTTTAAAAAAGTATTTGGATGTAGGTACCCAAAGCTTTGAGTTACAGTTTTTCAGAAAATAGAGGGTAAAATAGTAATACAAAAATGTGTTTTATTTTCCCCCAACTCTAGAACATAAGCACAAAAGTATATTTATTTTGTGATATAAGTTTAAAAGAAATTATATTTTATACTCTGCCGGGGATTTCATGTTAAAACTGCATAACATTCGTGTGGGGCTGCGCATTATCCTGATGGAACATAATTTTCTTCTTGGCTAAACCAGGGCGCTTTTTAGCAACTGCTTGCTTTAATTACTTGCATAATATTCGCCTGTGATGGTTTGGCCTCTTAGAAGATAATCAATTAGAAGATACCTCTTACATCCCAAAAAATGGAAGCCATTATCTTTCCCCCATCGCCTTTTTGGGGGAGGAGAACCACTGCGCCCGACTTCGCCACCACTGTTTACCTTGTTGATTTGTTTCAAAGTTCGCTGCAGTAAGACGCGTTCGTTTATAATTAAGAATATATCTAAGTCTAGCAAAGCTTCTTTCGACATCACAGCTTGTAACAGAAGCGAAACGGAAATGATTATACAAGTCAGTATTTTTAGTTTTCAATGTTTCAAAAATATTTGTTATTTCTGAAAATCCTGGATTTTTTTCTAAGACTTTTAGTAATACACTTCTTAATTTTTCACCAATTTCGGTAGGACATGCTTTGAGCTTACCTACGGTTGTCTAAAATAAATTAAAAGGAGTCAAAAGAGGAAGGTTTTATATCTTCAACTGTTCCGGTCCATATAGTAATAATGACTAATGGTGGACCCGATTTTCATCTGTAGTGATGAATCGGCGCATAAAATCCACTTTGTTTTTTCGAAATCGCCTTTAACACTCGCAAGAAATTTTCATCCGCAACAATTTTTGATCCACAGTGAGCAGTCGCGGCACCCACCTCGCTGATAGCTTCTTCATGCCCTGCCCAACTTTTCATTTACAATGTGCGATGCGCGTTCTTTGGAGATATTTACAGTTTACAGCCTCCGCTATCTAAGAGGTCTTCAACCGACGGCGAGGGACATTTTCAAGACCATGCACTTTTTTTGGGCTTCCCTTACGGGGTGCATCTTTAACACTTGTACGACCACATTTAAACTTACGAACGCATTTATCAACAGTGTAAAATGAAGGAGCCCAGTTTTTCAGACAAGTCAGACAGTTCAGACTTATTCATCTTATTATGAATGTCGGTTACTGATACGCCTTTAAAGAAGAAGTAGGTACTTAATGACAGCACGAATTTCAACATTATCCAGTTCGATAATAGCTCTGACACTCTCTTACTTAAAGAGCTTACAAAACAAAAGTAATGTACGCAGCGATCTGAAATTTGACACCTGACGACCTGAAGGAGTGAATTTGCCAGCGAGTCACACAAAGTCTGAAACAGCGCCATCTATCCGTCATTCCACGGACTTTTTAGTACATCCTCGTAAATGATGTTTGATATACTAAAATGCTTTGTTATACTAAAAATTTTGTTTTATAATTTAGGAATAAAAAAATGACTGCCATTTTTAATAACTTTCTATTGGAATAGGTCTTACGCCACTGAATTCATACAGTTCCTGCTACACCATGTGTTAGGTACTATACAGAATAAGAACATTTAGCAGCGATGATTTATAACCTGGGCGTAACCTGGTACAATTTCATAACTTTATTTAGCATATTTCTTTTGTGTCGACCTCATACAATACCATTAGATAACGCTGTCTTAAAAAGATAACTGTCGCAAACTTAATGTGCTGTAAAGTATCGTGGGCGGCCGTATTATATATTTTACACTTTCTCTGGTAGTCTTTGGAGTATTATGTTACTAAGTTGAGCTAACGGAATAAAGCAAAAAACATGATAGCTGATAATCTGTCTTTTTTATAAGAACGGATAATATATTCTCTGTTGAAAAATAATTAAGTGTCAACTATTGTTGCGTCACCTGTGTTGTGCGGCATATTACTTATCAGATTCATCACTATTTCCATAATTAACCTTAACACCAACCTGATTGTTCAATTTAAATAAATCTACAATTTGATATACCTGGTTTATATGTTTCGTCTTCCTCTTGAACAAAGCTTCTGACCAAAATCATACGTAGCTTAATAGTAGTAGTGTTCAGCATCCACTATTACGTAATTTGTCTTTTTTTTAACATTGCTTTTACTCTACTTACTTAACACTTTGCACGTATCCGACCTCTTATCGGCTTATTATTCATTGGTATATAGTTACCTCCATAAGGTCATTTGGTCAATGACCCACCTAAATTTATTTTCAATGACCCACCTAATAATTTATTTTTTAAAACCAAACTTTTCCAAACAAGTTCCATGCGAAAACTCCCCAAGACAGAATCAAGCCAAGCTATCGTCGAAAGATATCCAAGCTCGCTCCGGGCTGGGTCGTATTTTAAATGGGCCTTATAGGTTTATATGGACTAGGTATATAAATTCATTAAAACTAAGAGAGTGACAGACATAGGCGCTTTAGGAAGTTAAAAAGAGACAAAATTTGTCGACGGCCCGCCAATAATATCGAGCCACTCCAACTATGGAAATAGACTCGAACCACCCCGTGAAATATACTCTTTTAAAACATTTGGGTTGAACAAAGAAAGGCTAATTAACTAATTAGGAACCTAATGCACGTTGTATTTGCATTGTATATTGTATTATTAGCGGCTAAACATAGGAATACGATCTCTCAGCCGCCCCAATGTGTCATGTCATAGTCATCAAATATAACGGCATCTCACATTAGCAACGTGATCCAGAGGTAGAGTCTCAGCTAGTGGACCAAAAGGTCGTGAGTTCGAGGTTGTGCTCGGGTGGAATTTTCTAAAATTTTTGTTATTTAAAAAATTCGATCGGCTTTAAAAGGCGTATTGGCAACAAGTTAGCACTTGTTCCTAGATAAAATATTTTTAAAATTATTGGTAATCTCATATCTACTACAGCTGGCAGCCTGCGCGTGCGTAGACAAAGATCGTATTACTATGTCTAGCCGCCAGTATTGTATCTATTAAAGAGAACGGAGTTTCGGCTAGCTTTCTTAATTTTATTTTATGAATCATCATACTTTTAGTACAAGGAGCGACCTCTATTAAGGAGACGCAGACGTATCAAAACGGGAAGCCACTAACAATCTTAGACTAAAACACATAGAAAAGTAATACTAAAAGTCATATAACATCTAGAGTAGCAATGTTCAATATACTACAGTACCTATTTTATGATTTTTGCGGTATTTATTTGTAGGTAAATAATGTCTTGGCAAAACTAGGCACATTATTAAAAAACCTTCTTTAATTAAAAAGTGTATTTTGCTTGTTGCGTTGATACCACTAGTTGCCTAGAAAATTTTGACAAACCTGTAGAAAATCTCACGAGCCGTGCGTGATAGTTACATGTCAAAAAATGTCCTTTCCGGGGGAACTGTATGTGAACGGATTTTTAAATGTCAGAAAAGAAGAGTGAGATTAATATTTGATCTTGAATCACTGTAAAATTGTAAATATACTTATTTTGAACAGATTCTTAATTTTCCGTGCATATTAATTTTTAAGTGTATTATATTTGTCAATAAAAACAATATTCTCTTCGAGAGACCGGGGCCAGTATAGTTAGATATACTGTACCTACCAGGGAAACCAACCTGTTACTAATCCCGCAAAATGACACAAATATGTACAAAAATTCTCCAATATATCATTAGATTTTACAATGCCTTACTAGTGGACGTACGTGCTCTATGTGGTAACAGATTTATTAAGAAATTAAAAAAGTTTGTGCTTGATAGGATATTTTGTTTTGAAAAAGTATTTACAGACTGTAATATTAAAACAAATTCAATATTGCCTTCTGTTATTCAAAATCATAAATTTTAAAAACGTATTTTCCACTAAAAAAAGCACCAAAAGCTTGGTTCATTTTGACAGCAGTCTGTCGACTATACGCGTTAAAAACAGACATAATGTAACCAGAACGTCGTACGACAAAAATCGTGCACCCGCATCCAATATAACAGGTGAGTTAATAAATTGCGCGTAGTAATTTTATTTCTCGAAGATAAGATTTGTCGATAATAAGCTTCTGTGTTAAGGTATGGTTGGATATTTTGCACATTTTAAAAATATTTGGAATTATACAGGGTGCATTCAAAAAGTAGGGTGTCACAAAGTTAGATTTTTTAAATGGAACACCCTGTACTTGAATGGATTTTTGAATTTTACGTATAATTTCACAACTTTCTCATTATTAGTTTAATATACGAGAAAGTCATAGTTTTCAAGACAATTCGACTTGTAATAAAAAGTTAGCATTTTTAGCATATTTGTTGTAAAAATACTACCTAGATTTTGACCCCAAGGGATTCATAATTTGGCCTAATCCTGAGTGAATCTAGTCACAAAAATATATCCGGTATGAAATATTGACATCTCATGTATAGGGTGTTTTTGTTCTAGGTCCGAAGTCAGAAAATTTCTAATTAAGAAATGTCACTTTTATCAAATGGAATACCCTATATATTTTTCTGCCATCTTATAGCTCGTCAAAGAACCTTTACATTTTGTAAAGAATGACCTATCCCTTTCTCTAATAGTTTTTGAAATATTTTGAATGACATTTTGAATACAATAGATAATGGGTACTTCCCTTCGCGGTGGAAGTAGAAACCTATAGGGGAAAATTAACTAAATACAAATACAGATATCCTTACATTTACGCTGAAACGTAATGAACATATTATTTTGTAACTGTAACCGGTGTAACCCCCCAAGAAAATCAGTTTCTTCTTAATAAATGTTCGAATGGATGTCCTTCTTGCTCAATACACATGTCAGTTCTTCTAATGATATTTTTCCGGACATTGGATAACGTACCTGGTGTTATTGTTTGACGTATGGATATCCCTAATCCCATTTTCCATGTCCTGCCTTGTCGTAGGTGGTGTGACATATACCCTATCTTTTATGTAGTCTCACAGGAAAAAATCTACCGGGGTAAGGTCACAAGACGTTGGAGGCCATGCAACAAAACCACCGCGGCCAATCCATCTTTGAGGATAGTGCTGATCCAAATATTCTCTGGCTTCCCGATAAAAGTGGGAGGAGCATCATATTGTTGGAGCCACATATTCTGACGTTCATCAAAGTCTTCTTCTGCCAATAGTCTTGGCAAATCACATTCCAAAAAAAGAAATAATAATAATAATAAGTGGGTCCGTTTAAAAATGTTCATTAAAAAAATATGGCCCTATTGCCATGTTGTGAAGAATGTCGCACCACACATCAACCGACCAATGGTTTTGGTGTTGAACTTCACGGACCCAGTGTGGATTCTCCGATACATATTGTGTCTATTAACACACACGCACACACACGTTCCATTAAATTTTGAAAACTTCGAGGACTGGGGGTTCACCGCTCAGGATATTTCATCCTGTATAATCTTTCGGCAAAGAGACAATTTTTATCTGCCTCACCCAAAACATAAATCATATCGATTAATTCCTTTAATTTAATTTTTTTTTATTTTATTTTGCAATCCGTATTGTTCGTAAAATACAATTTCTATGAGCATATGCTTTTGTTGGACATATTATGGACTTGGACATTATAATGCATACATATTTTTAAAATAATTTTAACAAGCAATTTTAATTGGGATTTTGCAATATGGTTGGTAATTTAAGAATCTGTGGTATGATCATTTTTATGTATGTGTGGGTGAGGTTTTAAATTTTTGATGGAAAACATTAACTAATTTGTTCGCATTAGTATGTCATTTACGTCATCGGTTAGGTCAGTGGATTTTAAATGAGCCATTTTAGCGACGGGCTTTTTAACATAATTGCCCTCAAATTTACGTGAAATAAAAATTGAAATAAATAGATCAATAAAAGTGAAAAAAAAGTATTAAGTATGTTGCGATATGGACAAGAACCCTGATCGGATGCTTGCAAAGCACAGCCTTACGACAGTCGTTACAAATCCCAATATACAAGTTATAGGCAAAACTGTGAGGTCGATTGTCTCCAAACATAAAGCCCGTCGCATAAAATCCCTTTACCCTCGTGTTGAGGAGAAACTCCTCTACAACATAACAAAAGATAAAAAAAAACGTCCTTAAAGTGTGCTGTGGAATCAAATACGCATGCCTTGAATTATTACTCTTGAAAGGTAACATAGGTGAAAGGAATAGGTGAATGAAACATAGAACTGTCAAGTTCTGAAGTTTTTCTTTTTAAGAAAATTAAATATCTTAATCACGGCAGAAGAAGAAGCTTTTGTAATTGAAATTTACTTCAGAAATGGTAGTAGGTAGGGTTGATGGCCAGTGGGTTTATTCAACACGAGATGACATTCAGGATTTTCAAACAGAATTTCCACACATAATCATGGATTTTGACCACTTTCGCCTAGTTTTGACTAGATCTGGGGCTTTGTTTAGAGAAACAGGAAGTGTGAATTAAAAGGAAGGCAGTGGGAGACACAAAGTTCGCACTGCACAAAAAGTAGAAGAATTGAGGCAAATTGTTAATGAACACCCACAAATCCCTATTTGGAGTTTAAGCCAGCAAGTAAATGTATCCTACGGAACATGCAATACAATCCTAAAATATGACCTGCATATGCACGCGTATCGTCTAAGCTCAGTCCAAGAATTGTTACCAAACGGTAAGCCGCAGCGAATCCAATGTTCAGTGTGGTTTATGGGTAATTTGCATAATAATGAAAACTTATTTCAAAAACCCGTTTTTACTGACGAGGCATAATTTTATTTCTCTGGTTATGTAAATTTTCAACAAATGAGATTGTGGAGATCTGAAAATGCACATTTCTTTATAGAGAAGCATCTGCATTCACAGAAATTTGGTGTGTGGGCGGTCATATCGAAAAAAAGCTAATTTTTTTAAGCGACTCTCAGTTCGGCGAGATACCGTAATGAAATTTTAGAAAATTTTGTAAACGCATTAGACGGTGAAGAGATGCGACAAGGCTACTTCCAGCAGGACGGCGCACTAGTTCACGTAGCTCTTGTAATTTAAATTTCTTGGAAGAATTTTCGAGGACCGAATCATTAGTCGTAATATGCCAGTTAGGTGGCCACCACGGTCTTGCGATCTCAAGCCGTGCGACCTTTTTTTATGACCACATTAAAAATTCGGTTTTCAAAACCCCTTGTGAAAATTTAGAAGTCCTACGGGATAGAATTACAAATAAATTTCAGGAGATTAACAACTCCTCCCAAGTACTCACCAATGTTTTTGATGCTGTAAAAAGACGAATGAGAACACGTTCGGAAGTAGAAGGTGGACAAGTTTCTCATTTGGTCTTTGTTGCAAATGTTTTTTTTTTAATTCTATATTATGCAGTGACAATGACAATAATGTAATTTTCTTAAAAATAAAAATTTCAGAACTTGACAGTTATGGTTTATTCACCTATACCTATACCGTTTACCTACGCTACCTTTCAAGAGTAATAATTCAAGACATGCGTAATTGATTCCACGGCACACTTTGAGGACGTTCTTTTATCTTACGTAATATAAAAATTATTAAAATTGGTTGTTAACATAATTTGTAGTCCCCTTGTAAGATAGGCCAAGCAACAGAGCGATTTGTCGTGACATTAATACTATTAGAGAACCGTCTGCGCCATCATCTAAAAGATAATCCGTAGATGATTGCTATTATATTTCCAACTCTGAAATTTTTTCCTTTAATTTGTTATAAACATTTTGAAGCAAAAAAACGCGATTTTTTTTGCTCAGGTTGGGTTGGGGTCCGGAAAAACCGGAAAATTAAGAGTTTTTAAAAAAATCATAAATCATTTTTAAACGTAGAGGGCTCACACTTTGGGAAATAGTAGTAATTTATAGCTACTTTATGTGTGCAAAACTCCGACGCTGTCCGACGATTAGTTTTGCCACAATCGTCATTGTAATTTTTCAACACACTATTTTGCAACAGGTCTGGATGCTCTATGGATCATCCGATTTTAATTGTTGAAACGGATTTGAAAAGTACAAGTTTAATTGAACAATATGTATATCTTAATTTTTCCATAAAATGCTACGAAACCGGTTGAAAATGCACGTAAAAATGCGTGAAAATGGCCGAGCGCGCGAATATTGGCTCCCCTTCGCTCCGCTTCTCTCCCGCTACACGATCGCTTTCGCGCGCTCGGCCAGTTTCACGCATCTTTTCGTGCATTTCCAACCGGTTTCGTAGCATTTTATGGAAAAATTAAAATATAAATATTGTTCAATTAAACTTGTACTTTTCAAATCCGTTTCAATAATTAAAATCGGACGATCCATAGAGCATCCAGACCAGTTGCAAAATAGTGTGTTGAAAAATTAAAATGACGATTGTGGCAAAACTAATCGTCGGACAGCGTCGGGGTTTTGCACACATAAAGTAGCTCTAAATTACTACTTTTTCCCAAAGTTTGAACCCTCTACTTTTATAAATGGTCCATTTATGAATTTAAAAAAATCTTAATTTTCTGGTTTTTCTGGATTTTCGGAGTTGCTACTTATCCTATCGGGACGTTCGGCCCCTCATTTTGTTCGTATTTTTATTCTCTACAAATCGCCCATTTACACCATTAAGATTGCTTCATTATTTTTCATTTTGTTCCGGATAGTAAACATTGAGACATTAATCCGTCATTAAAATTTACTTACGCGTTTTAAATAATATTAATGCTTATTTGTTTGTACTAATTTTAAAGAAAGTTAACTGTGTTGATAACACGGCCACCAGTTAAAAATAGATTCAAGTAACCGTAGATTGTCAAGAAAGTTTAAGAAATCTGTCGAGCAATTTTCGTAATAAAAAATAGTCAAGTACATTTACAAGTCAAGTTAATTTATTCTCAAGTCAAGAAATACAGTCCACAGTCCCCAACACATTTTATAAGCAAAATGTTTAAAAAATCGCGTTTTTTTGCTTAAAAATGTTTATAACAAATTAAAGGAAAAATTTCAGAGTTGGAAATATAACAGTAATCATCTACGGATCGTCTTTCAGATGATGGCACAGGCGGTTTTCTAATACTATTGATGTCAAAAAATCGCTAATATTTTGCTCTGTTGCTTGGCCTAAGACTAAAACATTGGTCACGACTCGAAAGTCCTGGCTCATTTATTTTTATTACATCTATGCGAGGACCTTGCGCGATCGCTTTGTCAGGACATGATGGTACTCCGACTTCTGAGGTAGTACTGTCGTGCTTCATCTGAAAATTTTATATAATAGCCTTAAGTACATCATTTCAAACTGGGACAATTCATTAAAACATTTAAGAATATTTTGGAAACAGATACTAATTACACCCTTAGAACTTAACTATCAATCACAGTACACAACAGGAAGGACTTGGTGCGAGATACGCTTTTTATACCATCAAAACAGTTCAAGCTCTAAGCTTACGTACAATTTTGTACCCATAATCGTCTTTTAAAGCAAACTATTCTCATGCCTTATGAATTTGATCCTTTTGCCTTTGCTCAGATAAAACAGTTTTATACGGAGTGTTCCGTTTCACTGACGCCGGGCTACAAGCCATCTAATTTCGTTAAAAGGTCGTTACGTTGAAAAGCGATGTCACGATAGCTCTATGTAAAGTCCGTCTAACTGTAACAGTCCAACTTATTCGATTAAAATACACACTCAGCAGATTGAAGAACAGTTAACTTCCTTTTAAGGATTTTCCTTATACTCGTACGATCCGTGCGTGTACGTTTATATCAACGATGTGTAGACTTGCATAAGCGGTAACTCTGGAATTAGCGATGTTTCGAGGCAAATTAAAATACATTTATTTTAAAAGTATGTATATGGTGTCCGAATTTCATTGTATTTTTTAAGGTTTTTTAACGTTTTGTTCTTCTTAGAGATAGAGTGTGAGATTTTCATCGGATATGATATTTTTCGAGATATTAACCGAACATATGGTTTTGTAATGGAACACCCTGTATGTTTCTTAATCATTAAAATTCGCATGACCAGAGCTTTTCAAAAATATATTACCTTTATAGCTATGTTTTATTATTAGCCCTTAAATCGAACTATTTAATTTTAAACTTTAATTTTTCGTAGTTGGCCGAGACGGGAAGACATGAAGCTAAAGAATAAGATATGAAGGTCATTTGTTATCATTAGTTTTATATTACTTATCTTTAATCCGTTATTTATTAATTATATATAACAATATGGCAGTAAATGACAATTTTACCAATAACGAAAAGTATAAGTACGTTGGAATGCTTTATATACGATACAACGAAAATAGTGATAAGGTGTCTGATTTGTTCATAGAAAGTATTTATTTTCTTATAATGTCTGGTAATTTATATACATATGTTGGAATATTCCATTATTATATACATATAGGTAGGTATCCTGAAGAAGGCAACCGAATAAAACCATATTTTGTAGAATTTAAACAAAGCTTATAACTTTCGGATCCGTTTGCAAAACCTCCCTCAAAAATGTATTACAAACTTCAACAGGAAGTCAAAGAAATTAATATTTTGGCAAGTGTAGAAACACCCCTACAACTTCCTGCAGAATAAGTGAAGAAACAGACAAAATAGTAGATATTGGTCTAGAGAAAATCAATATAATAATCATAGGCGTAGTTAAGGGGGAGCTTGGGGATGCGTAACACCCCCAAAATTTACAATCCTCCACCCTACGAACGAAATTTATGGCCATATAGGTACTAAATGGGGTCTAGGGCTTAAGCACCCCTGCATTTGGCTACCTAACTACGCCTATGATAAAAATATGATTTATCCTAAAGAGTAACAAGGTAGTTTGGATTCAGCGTAGCGTTCCATTCTAGGATCTAAATTCAAATTCCTCATATATAAAGGCGTTTAACAGCACATAGGTACCTAAATATACTGGAAAATATTTTAGCAGAACTAAGTGACGATATGCCTTTAGCCCAATTAAATCAGTTATATATTTCCAGCAAGACGGTGCCCGGCACATACCTAATGCACAAATAATAAGGCCATATTTAGATAACAATTTTCCAAGTCGTTGAATTGGGACCCACGGTCCCATAAGATGGCCCCCAAGGACACCAGATTTATCAGTTCTCAATTTTTTCTTTTGGGGTATTTGAAAAATAAAATATATCGTACCTCGAACAATGCAAGATCTTGGCAACGCAACGGATTAAGAATTTAGAAATTTGCAAGGTCGCTCATTAATATTAATAAATGCCTTACGCTAAATAGGAAAAGTGTGCCATAAATGCATTGAACTTAATGGTTTGCAGTTTGAGCAACACATTTGGAGGCTTTAATATGTTGTTACTTTCAAAAGAACGGATCAAATAGACACTCTTTTCGTTACGTAAAATTTTGTAAGTTTTGTTGTTAAATGTGACTTTTATTTGATTTTTATTATTATTATTATTATTATTATTATTATTATTGATATAATTATTATTTGCTATCGATTGAAGGCAACTAATTTAATTTTAAAGTGATTAAACTAAGCAGCTTTAGTTCTATTTAGAATTTTCTATATACATATCTAGATAGCAGGTAGTATTGTAGCTTGAAAAATAATACGAATTTTAGTAAATTTCTGAACCAGTTTTTTTTTTAAATCCATGTACTCGAATTGACGTTAAACACGGCCAACTTCGAAAAATTAAAGTTTAAAATTAAATATTTCGATTTTGTGGCTAAAAATAAAAAATAAATGTAGAGCGTTATATATTTTTAAAAAGTTCTCGTCAGGCAAAATTTAATGGTAAAGAAACATACAGGGTGTCCCATTAAAAAACATATGTTTGGTGAGTATCTCGAAAAATATCAAATCTGATTGGGTTTGATTGGGTCTAACCACGCCACCCGATTTTACGTAGAAAATTCTAATAGGATCCATTTTTTTACTTTTTTTATGTTACGAGAAAACTGACATACGAATGAAAAAGAAAATATTTTCGTTCTGTACGTCAAAAGCGAAGAGGGCAATATAAAGTATTTCGTTTCAATAAAAAGCAGGAACGCTTCGCGGAAACCGCAATTCTCAATCTTTAATAACAACCGACATACCCTGCAATTACAACGAAATCCGGACACAATGTACATACATACGTGGCGAAAAGATTACGTTTTTGGACAAAGATAAATTATTGAAAGGGGGTTTGTTGAGTGCTAGTTGAAAAGTTCTTATTTCTTGGCCTCTTACTTAAATAATATTAATAGGTAGATCAGTAATTTCTATTGGATCTAATCATTGACCTTCAGCAAGAGGAGATGACATCATTTAATCATAACTAGCCTTTTGTTTTGTTTCATACATTGTGCGTATGTAGGATAAAGAAAGAGGAGAGGGAGAACGCTAAGTATCCGACTTCTTCTGTATTCAACAGAGCACACCTGTAAAGAGACAGTTTTGAATAGCAAAAGTCCAGTTTTCCACAAACTTGATTCAGGCACAACATTTTCCAAACTTTATTAATAAAATCCTTAAAATAACAAAAATGACTGAAAATTACACTGCCACACATATTTCCACTGCTAGGCAACCCTGTATACAAAACCGTATTACGCCTCTACAGCTGCTTAATCCATGAATGAACAGGACTTGGAATAAAAAGCGGCGTTGCCATTATCGTTTTACATTTCGCTACTATGCAAAGAAAATAAATTACTAAAAATTTGTTACTAAAGAAATAACGCCATGTTTATTCAACCGAGCAAACCTGTAAAAATACAGTTTGGGATAGAGAAAGTCAAATCTTCAAAACTTTCAAAACTTTATGGATAAAATCCTTAAAAAATAACAAAAATTTCACTACAGTGTCCAGTGTTAGGCAACCCTGTACACAAAAACTTGTTACGCCTCTACAGGCTCCTGGGGTGGCGGAAATGTCCCAGATTTACATCGCTGGGACGTCACAGGAACAGCTTTGTGGTAACTGGGACGTAGTTGACCAGATTAAGCGTAGTCCTGGAATATATGATTATTTTAAAATGTAAACAAAAGTATCTTCTTGTTTCTAACTCAGTGGATCCAACTCAACTCTAGAATGTCTTATTTGGTCTTTCAACAATAAATCACTAAAATCTCTTAATAATTGAGGATATGAAGTAAAATAATATACGCAGTCAGAACAAAATGCTTTAAAGCTACAGAAATAAAAAAAATTATATTCTAAATAACGCGTTTTTAGAATATGTCTTTAAAATAACGTACACATACATTTATGCCATTCTATTTTTAATGGCTTTTGATACTTTTTGCAGACTTTTTAATTTAAAGTTTATAATTCTAGTCGAAAACGCTAAACTAATCGAAGTGTCACTGGTTTTTGTGATCACCATTTAGTTAACAATATTATATATCCACATAAAAAGATGCAATATCATACCACAATGTTGCTTGTCCGCTGATTGCTTGGTTACATAAAGAAATCAATGCGAATCTTGATAAAGATCTACACAGAACCACAATCCGGAAGAAAAAAGGTGCTTACTTGCATCTTTTGAAGTCGTTCAACTTATTTAGGGGTTCTTCCCGGTAATTTTTAAAATTTGAATCCAAGCTAAGGAATTCATAGGTAAAATTTCCATTGTATGTTCGTCCTACATCCCTGACAATTAATTGTGTGTAATCTTATAAACTACAGATCTACGTCAAGTGTTAATTTTGTGTTAAAAAGAATATAATTACATATTTATAACTTATTTTAAGTATTATTTTGTAACCTAATTTAGAAAATATAAACGCCAGAGTAAAGTATTTATTTTTATTATTATTTTGTCCAGCCCTGATACTCTTTATGATAGACTTTTCCAATAAATTTCGTCTCAGGTTACTAACTAATTTATTTGAACAATTTTGCATTACAGTAATTTAATTAATTATTTTGATTTTTTAACGATAAAAGCTTGTTTTTTTAAGGATAAGATCATGGGCGGCCATAGGGAGAGGCAAGGGTGCCCCCCCCCCCCCCCGGGGGCTATGGGCGCTCTTGCATAAGATACTAGCTATGTTGATATATTGTAATTTAACTATACAAATCTGCCTGTTTTTGTCATATTGGGAAATTAGATTGGTTGTTAATTATTTTGCCAGCACAGAACTAACATTATTTTATTGCTTATAATGGTTCTTTTATTAAATACGTTTTTATTCTCTGAATAAAAGTTGTTTAAAACAATAAACGTGACATATTTTAATCAATTGTACATTAAATATTGTCCTGTTTCTAGATATTAATTAATTAAGTAAGTTACTGTGGTTTTTCAATTATAGTATTGACAGTTGACAACTAATAAAAGTTTATAATTACCTTTAATACCAATACCATAATAAGAGCATTATTATTAAAAAGAAGTATTATAATAGCAAAATAATAAAATGTGTTTTAACCCCAATTCATAGCTTTTCTCAAAAGCAGAAGAACACTAAACAAAATTTAATTGTCTTGATTTTAATGCAGTTTATTTTTATATTAATATTAATAATACTAAAGGTACGCAGCCCCCACTACTCTAAGCCTGTACGAGGATCAAGGTGAATCATTTTTCATTTTAGGTTTACCACTGGTCGAGTACTTGCTATTCTGTCTTCAATTTTGCGTTGTATTTTGTGTGTAAAATGGTGTCGTGCTGGTTTCGTGAAATTAGTCGTTAATAAACTGCTCATATCCACTAGATATTTCAATACCTCTCAATACCCCTATAACCGACATTTTGTGTAAATTAAGTCCCTTTACGTATCATACAATATATAATACATATTTAAAAGCGTTGTAGCTTGTCTTGCATAGTCTTTTATTGAAATGCAGTAGTCTTTGAGTATACATTATTTGGCCCCAGATAAAGCCTGGTATTGCAAACTAATGGTGTTTTGAATAAACCAATATGATCTGAACATATTCTTATCAATCATAATTATTCGTTATTGCTACAAGAAGAATAAGTTAAGCATTCAATTAGACAGGGTAATCATTCAGGAATAGCGGACATAGTCTACCATTGATTTAATGACTGTCTCTTTGATACCACGTTGGTGTTTTTTGTGTGTGGTGAGTGTTTTTGCTAAAAACCTAAAATCATTATTATTATGTATATTCTTATGTATTATGCTGTAGAAAGTCTTGAATTGATCTCATAGCACCTTGTCAAAGAACCAAAATATCGCCAACATACAATATTATGACAATAGTTGTTATTCTTAAGGTTAAAATAAGATAAAATTATTTATGAAGAGGTCAGCAAAAGGGGACAGATAGAAAAATTTAACTGTTTAACTTATGATTTGTTAAATTTTAAATTTTCCGTGTTTTAATAGGGAATATGCATAAAACCCAAATAAGTCTGTATTATTTTTTTATATTCTCTATATAATTATAAATTAAATGTCTATGGCGGTTTGTGGTATCCATTTATGTTGATCTTTGTTAGGTAACAAAATAAAAAAGGATTTTTTACTGCAAATTTTCGGTCGAATTTCGAAACTTGTAAAACGTGATCCCATCGGCTGTGTCGTCAAAAGAGTTTTTATGAGCCATAATGAGTAGAGTAGAGCGGGGCAACAGTACGCGCGGGGCAAATATCTCAAATGCTAATTATCCCAATACTACGTACAATTTTGCAACATGGGCTAAATATGTGTTAGAGAATAACAAACTGCATACGCCTGTTTTTCCTATCAACAGAGGAGGTGTTCTGGTTTCTATGAGGTAATTTAATTTTTTATCACATCGTATGTTATTTCAAGGAAATACTATACAAGCCACTGTAGATTTATTTGCTAAAAGTCTTTAAAAACAATTTAGTAACAGAACCTAGCTTGTTAGGTTATGTACTACAAAATTTATTTCCATGCAGAACTAGTACATTAGTAGTGGCGGTGATTTTAAAATTTCGTTAGTCATGTGGGGCAGATGTCCCCCCCCAGAAAGTCAAAAATCAGAAATGAAATAGGTATTATCAAGCATGCCCCTTAAAGAAAAACTTGAGGAGCACGACGAGAAACTAAGCAAATTACGACCGCAAATAAAGAAAAAAATACCCAGTCCTAGCCAAATAAAATAAACTTGCAAGTCCCCAAATAGCGTTCAATCTCCTGGTTGCTCCAGTTGAAGACTGGTTCCAATGCCAAAAATGTTTAAAATGATGGCATGAAGAATGCACTTTAGTTGTGACTGTTGTAAATAATAAAACTATATGCGGGAATTTTGCCCCACCTATTTGGTACCTTTACCCCACCAGTTGGGCCAAAATCCCGTTTTGTGCTCTACCCCTTAAATAAGCTCCTGGATGTATTCGGTATTCATTTTAAAGTGTGCCTATCCCTTTATAAGGTAGTGTTGAAAATTGAAAAAAAATTAGATAGGAAAAAATACAGAGTGATTCAGAATGTACCGATGTCGAGGGCAAAAAAAGTGAAAACATCGAAATTTAATCGGCGATTGCTCCCTTCCTATAAAGAATGAAAAAACTAAAAAATATGGATATGATGTATTTCGACGAGTTCTTTCCGATTGCGTATATGATTTTAAATGATTTTGACCCAAACAAAAAAAAACCGTGAACTATTTGGGTCAAAAATCGAAATTTCCAGATTTTCCCAAATATATCCATTTTCCAGTGATTTTAGGTAATGTATTGCAAAAAAAAGCATTTGAGATTTAAAACTTTCACTTATGAATCCGTTTTTCGATCCGACGCGACGTTTTGTTTTCGAGTAGGTGCCAAAGAGGGGTCTGCAAATGGCATTTTTCGACCTAAAAAAACTTAAAAGAATTAATTGCCATATTTCGATCCTCCCCAATTTCAGTAGAGTTCTGAAGCTCCAGGTCCTCTACAACCTCCGAAAATTTACATCGATTTAATTCACTTTTGCGACCTGTACCCGATTTCAAGCGAAATCGCGGAAATTTCGACTTTGACGTCTAATAGCTCAGAAACGAAACATCCTGTATAACTGAATTTTTTATCGAAGCTAGTTGCACTATTCCTCTATCAACCCAAAAAAGTCAATTGCTCCCCCTTTGACTGTTTCCGAGAAAAACAAACCTGTTCGACTTTGGGTTAAGCTTTACGTTAATATGACACTTCTTTTTGCTGATCTCATGACGTCATTATTCACTTAGGACAAATGGCTGCTTTTTAAATTGTAATAACTTATACCTAAAAGTAACCATGTTGTGTAGCTAAATTATGCTAGTAATTATCTTCAAAATAATTTTTTGGGTTTGTAGACTTCCTTAAATGATTTATGCAATAACAAAAATATGTGCATATTTCTTATTGTATATATAGCTTTATGTTCACGTAATAGTCTTGTCATAAGTGAAACGAGTTTTTATGATTATTTCCTTCTCGTTAATTCTGATGTATGAGTGAAAATTTTTGTGTCAAAAAGTTTGTAATCAGACAAATTGTCTGACTGGTTCTGTCAGCAATATATTAGATGGCAAAATTGGCAAAATTAGGCAAACAAAAATTACAGAAAAGTAATAGTATATAGGTGTGTTGTGAACGTATTCATTATGGAAAGCTGAAGATTCTAACAACTTTAGTTGCATAAAACAGATATTACTTAAGAAATGTCCGTTTTATTGTTTTTGATTAAATTTAATTTACTGAAGTTTGTGACATTTTTCCTTAATATTTCGTTGAAAAAGGGCGTTCCACGATTTTAAGTTGAACGGAATATTTAAAAAGTATTTATGTATGTAATAAAATAAATAAAATCGAAAAATATATGAAAATATTCGTGTTCTAATCGGGAGTAAAATAAGTATACATAATATATTAAAAATAAAAAGCCAGACTTAAAATCTTGTGTCATTATCTTATTAGAAAAATTTCCGGTGTAACTGATCACATCTTGGGTACCCGTTGTCGTAGCAGCGATTCAAAACAAAACCATTTGACTGGCTAGATTCAGAATGTGAACTTTTTAATGTAAAAATTCGATTCGCTATAGGTATTGTAAGATTATTTTCTGGGTAAAATATATACAACAAATAGGTACATACATCAGATAACATTTCTTTTCTGTTAATTTTTGCCGACATCTGCTTGTCAAATTTTGTCGCAGGCAAATAATCGAATAAATTGCTGATAGGGGCTGTCAAACAATTTTTCCACTTAATAGTACATTATACATCAAGCGAGAGAAATGATTGATTTTTCCTGAGGTGCAGTTTGTAGCCAGAGGGAGAAGCCCGAGGGCTACAAAGCACTGAAGGAAAAATGCATTCTCCCCCGAGGTGCATAATAATATATATTATTTTTTTCACGCCCCATGTAAGTTTAAAACGAAAAACCTAATTTCATTAATATTTATTGATTTTAAAATTATTAGCAGCTTTTGATCAGTTTAAAAAAAGTCATTGACGACTGTCAAAATTTAAATATACAAAATTTCATTTGTGGTAAAATATGGATTTTGACATTTTTTAAGTAGGAGAACCTGAAGAAATTGATGAAGCACCAAATGCTGTGGTAGTCAATTTTCTATCAGAAAAGTCAAGGAAGTTATACGAAGCAGCATTTCAAACTTTTAAAAAGTGGTGCTCAGAAAAGCATGTAGTAAACTTTACTGATAATGCGATTCTGGTATACTTGAGTGAAAACGCTGAAACGTTTAAATATTCTACCTTATGGGCTCAGTATCTTCAGCAGTCGCTGAGAGTTATGTTAATAATTCAGTGGAGAATCAGAAAGCCATTTTCAATCAAATACTGCAGGGTACAAGTACGTCGACAATCAGTATAAATTTACAGTCCGACGAAAAAAACGTTTTGCCTAATGTAATAACATACCAGGTGTTAATTTTTACAATAATTGTAAACATGTAATGCTTAATTATAATGTAAACAAATGATATAAATGTGTGGTTCAAGTTTGTAATAAATAAATATGATAATTTTCTTAGATTCTTCAATTTTTATTTGATTTATATTGGAAACACCCTAGGGAATTTTTCAAAAATTATTCACCTAGAGAATAACTTGCCTTTTCTGCTAATATTTTGACATCAGAGAAATTGATTTCTACTACATTTTCACTATTCACAGAAAAATTGTCGCTTGTGGTTGGTCGGAATTAAAACGAAGGAAATAGTCAACATAATACTTTACAAGATATGTGACATGATTATGAACGTTTTTCAAGTAATCGCCAATAGACTAGAAGCAGACAGGTGCACGTTTACCTTTATAATAGCCCGCCCGACCCGAAAAATTGATCGTATGACCGATCCAATCCCATGGATACCTCCTATAAACAATAGCCCCAATCGATGTTACAGTGACTTGCCGAAAATTGTAACATTATTTAGATTATTTAAAGAGATAATCAGTGGGTTTAAGCAGTGAAGAATGGTACTGACATTAGAATAAAAATAAGCTTAAAGGTATTCCTTTTACATTTTTCGACAATACCTTTTCATTAAAAATAGTACATAAGATCATGCTGCATGTCCTTATTGTCCCTATGCTGCTAGAAAAATGCGAAATAAAAGCGAAGTATTTACTCACATAGTTTTCTAAATACCTTCCGCAGCTGGGTAAAAGGCCTCCTATATAATGGAAATTACATAATGTAATATCGTCTCATAGCTTTACTGAAAAAATCGTCATAAAAACCAAATACCCTGCCCTTAAGTTCAATTAACTTACTTAATGTCGATCTAAGTACTGCAACATATTTCAACAACTAAGTATCTATTAAAAATGTCTACAGAGTGTTTTTGGATAGAAGGGACAAGAGGACAAATAGATAAAAAATACAATTAAAATTAATAACAATTAAATTATAATTTTTTAAGTAGGTACTTCATAAAATTATTTACGTCGCTAAAACTTTTTGTTTTGTGGGTAACCCAAAAACTGGGAATATGGCGGCATAAAGCAAAATCACAGTACCCAAATTTTGTAATAATCAAGAAATATAAATTTTTTAAAAAATGACACACTCCGCGCCGCACTATGGGGAATTTGGCCCATAAACCTGGCCAAAATTATTTGTAGCGTTTTTCTGTCTCTACTAGTTATTTAAAGGAAATGTAACCTATAAATACTTATACTTCGGTAAATTTTGGAAAAAGGAATAAGTCAGAATATCAAGAATCAAGTCAAGAATATGCGAATTTTTCATCAATTTTTTCAGGCCGAGATTCCTTGATTATATTGTACAGGTCTCTTCATTTCGATATACGTTTCTGATGACTCTGAAATTAAATAAACGCATTCCTATTAAATTCTGCAAATATTTCAAATTTACGATTACGAGAATGTCTGTTATACAAATTCCATAAAATTTAAAGGTGGAAGGAAGTGGTAAAAAAAATATTGTCTGGTAAGCTCAAAGACCTGTACTTTAGTTTACATAAATATCCATCGTCGGATAAAGCCCGATAATATAACTAAACAGCTCGTATATATTTAAAAGTAATAAAATAATATAAAATATTATGATGGAACTTCGCTGGCCTACAAATCACTCACAACCAATAGCAAGAAGTAAAATAAATGTACTATTGGGTGCAAAATATTTTCAAGGACGTTTAACTATAACCATATATTTTTAAAGAAATTTAGTTGTGTAAAACCTTATTAAAATCATTTTTGACATATTTGTTATAAGACATTGGCGTACTAAAAAGGTTCTACAAGGAATTGAGAGAAAAGTTTATTTAGTATTATAGTATAATTAAGAAACTTAACAAAAAAACTTTTAACTCTGCATAATTAAGTGATCTAAAAAACTACAAATTAGGAATATTAGTATTTTGTGTATCCGCCATTAGCATCTAAAAGAGCATCCACTCTTCTAGGCATAGACGCTACTAAATTACCAAAATCGTAATTTTCTAAAGTCTGCCATTCATTAGTAATGGCGTCTAAAAGCTCTTGTCTGTTTCGAGGCCTAAACTCATAACTGTAGATCTGTTTGACCATATAACCCCATATGTTTTCCACTGGATTCATGTCGGGACTTCGAGTCGCCCAAAGCAAAACATTGATATTATGGTCGGTAAACCATTCCATAGTAAGATGAGCCCGTGTGTATGTACTGGTGCATTGTCCTAAAAATTTGCAATACATCAAATACTATGAAACAATTCATGGTAATAGGTTGCTAGGTAGTTACCTGTTGAAAAATAAAATTATCTCCAAAACGTTCTTGGACCGACGGAAACATTACATCTTGCAATGTTCGCACGTAACCTGCTGCATTAAGGCGACCATATATTATATGTAAATTACCAGTGCCTCAAGCAGCAGTCCAACACCAGACATGAACTGAAAAACGTCCACTGTTATCTGTTGGCTGTATATATTCCTCATTAAATCTATGCCCTCTTGGTCTATAGACTAAGTTTACCATTATTTGAAGATTGGAAAACTTTTTCATCAGAAAAAATTACATTTTCCCAGAATTCCTGGTCTCTATTATTTAAATCATTTGCCCACTCCATTCTTCTAATTTTATTCGCTTCTGTAAGACGTGTTTTTTTTTTGCTGCAGCGAAGCTTGCAACCCCACTTCGGCGTATTCTTCTCCGGGCCGTCCACTTGGAAGCGGTAAAATGGGTTTCTGCTTTTGCTTGTATGGCTGTACTAAATGGGCGCTGTCTAATAAACTGTACTAAGTTAACGTACTGTTCTGCAGTAGAAGCTCGTGGACGGCCGGCACCAGGAGCTCGTCTGAGATTCTGATGTTGCAGCCACTTCTGTTTTAAATAAAAAATTGTTGTTTTGTGACAGTTCAGCTCATCTGCAGTTTGTTGGTACGACCATCCTTCTTGCAATTTAGCTATAGCAAAACCCTTCTCGGCCTCGGTAAGTAAATGGTTGGGCATGATGTTTTAAAATATTTTAAACTAATTTGGCACATCGACTGCCAATGAATACAAAAATTACTGGTTGACAAAAAATTAAATAAAATAAAAAACTTTTATTTCCTCTGGGACTTACATCGTAAGTGTGGGATATTGTCATTACAATTACAATAAATACGGACAATAATACATTTATAAAAATAGACAATAAAAATAGTAGGACAAACATCACTATTCTAAGACACACATTATATACAGTCATAGAAATACAGTCCTATCAGTTTATTTTTTATCAAAGAAAAATAATTTTTGTTAAAACATTCCAGTTGTTTAAAATCTATAGTTTAGGTACTCAGTGATAGAATAAAAGGCATTTCTCATTAAAATACCCCTCACAGTCAAGCTAAATTTTTTTTGGTGACTCAACCGTTTAATCTCCATTGGTAATTTATTAAGTAGTTTAATTGGTAAGACCAAAGGACTGTTGGCTACAGTCGACAATCTGTGACGAGGCACATCAATATTCGAATTTCGTCTGAAGTAATATTGTTCACTTGATTCCCGCGTCCGCGTAAATGTCTCCAAATTAGTTTTTGCGTACATTAAACAGTTCAATATAAACAAAGAATGGAAAGTCAGAATGCCAGAATGCGGGAAGAGTTCCCGACATGAGAAAGTACGTTTTTTAAACATCAACACGACTGCTCAATGGTTTTATTATTCAATTTAACTAATAAGCTCTTATTCAAATCTTTAAGACAAAAGTAAATCAATTCGGTCTTACCTTCATTCAGAATCAAGCCATTTCTCTCGCAATATCCCTGCACTAGGGAAACTGCAACACAGGCCCTCAGTCGTAGGTCCTGCGCAAGCCACCGCAGTATCATCGGCAAATAAGGAAATATAATGATCTCTAAAGCCATCCGAGTCAATGTCATTGATGAAGATTATAAATAATAATGGCCCCAGCAAACTGCCTTGCGGCACTCCACTAGTTACCATTTTGGCAGTGGAGGAATATGATTTATGGTGCTGCTTCAATAAAACCCTTTGTGACCTTTGTGTTAGAAAATCCCTTAACCAACTTAGTGCGTTACCGCGTATACCATAATTATTAAGATTATCAAGCAAAAGATCTATATTAATTATACCAAAAGCTCTTTTAAGGTCAAAAAACAGACAAGCTGCCTGGTTGTTCTTATCAAGATTTTCCAAGATCCTGTTATAAAGGGCGACGATGGCATGCTGAGTAGACAGGCCTTTACGAAATCCAAACTGTCGCGATGAAAAGAACTTTTCGTATTCAAGAAACGCAATCAGTCGTCTATAAAAAGCCTTTTCAAAGATCTTTGAAAAAATAGACAAAAGTGCTATGCCACGATAATTAGAAATGTCTTGTTTATCACCCTTTTTAAAAATTGGCTGAATTACAGTATTTTTAAGCACACTAGGAAAACACCCCTCCACAAAAGACGCATTTATTAGGTGCGTAATAGGTTCAATGACGCAGTCTGGAATACTCCTCAAAAAGGAACAGGGAATCCCGTCAAACCCTGATGAATTTTTTTTTGTTACGGAAATAATAATTTCATACATATCATGTTCAGAATAGGGCTCTAAAAACAAAGAGTTACAGTTTTTACTGTGTAAGCTGGTCCCGCACCTTGGACTATCTATTTTAGAAGTCAATTTTTTAATGGAATCAATAAAGTAATTATTAAAAGCTTCAGCAGCCGAATTTAGGTCAGAAATTTTATTGTTATCAGTGTCAACAAAGTACTCAGACAGGTCATTGCCATTGTTTATGTTTATTTCATTTTTTATTATTTTCCATGCTGTACGAGATAGATTTTCAGAATTTATAAATAGATTGTTGTGATAAGTTTTTTTAGCTAAAGATATTCTTTTACTATGCTGATTTTTTAGGATATTGTATTGAAGTCGCAGTGGCGGATCATCAGAAGACCTACACATTTTATGCATTTCCCTAAGAAATTTACCCTCTTCAATTATTTCAGTAGTCAACCATGGCTTTTTATTAACGGAGTTAGATGGCTTAACTTTCTCAAAAGGAAAGCAAAAACCGATATTCTCAGTAATAACTCCCAAAAATACCGCAAATTTATCATCCAAGTTACCTGCACTCCACAAAAAAGACCAATCCATTATGGACATTTCAAGCCTAAAACTGTTTATATTTTTCTCTCTATAAAGAAATTGCTTAAGTATTGGTTCTTTACTTATATTTCTCTGTATCAGGGAAAAAGAGATTTCTTGCATAAAGTGATCCGAAACGTCACAATATACGACTCGAGAATCAAGCGACCTCATAGCTATATTTGTAAATATGTTGTCAAGGGTTGATCGGCTGTCATTATGAACACGTGTACAATCAAATATAGTCTTATGTAGCCCAAATGAAAGAAACAAATTTTCAGTTATTACCGAATTTTTGCATGTATCATCGTTAAATTTTACATTAAAATCTCCACAGACAGAAACAATCGAGTCTGGTTTAAGGAATTCTGAAAGTAAATCAATTAAAGAATTAAAGAATAGGTCAAAATCACCCGACGGGGAACGGTATAGAGAGCAAATTAACAGATTTATACCTTCCAATAATATTTCACATGCAGCAAATTCAAAGTGTTGTTCAAGACTACAATTAGAAAATTTAGTGATTGTTTTAAATTTTAAACGGTTTAGAACAAAAATTGCAACGCCGCCGCCCCCTTTTAAATTAGTTCTACAATAGGCGCCGGCTAACCGATAGGGCTGTATTTTTATTAAATTAATTTCATCATAGCTACACCAGGACTCTGTAATGCAAATGACGTCAGGAAGATCCATTGAATGAAGGAGTAGCTCGACCTCACCAGATTTATTTCTTAGGCTTCTGACATTCAAGTGGCATATACGAAACTTCTTCGGGACTGCATTTTCAGGTAAAACTGCATCGTCAGATAATACCTCATCAACTAAGGCATTCCTCCCACAGAGGTTTGCAAGTTTAAATTTAATGGTAAACTATTTTCAACGGGAGATTCTTTTTTGTCACTTCTAGGAAATCTAAATCTGTTTATGCAGGCTCCACGAGGCCATATAGATGCTTCATAGACATGTTTAACATCTTGAATTGGAAATGACACCATAAAGGAGTTTCCCTTTTCGGATTTTCTGAGATCCTTACACTCAAATTTAATGGAGGGTGCAGTAGCTTTTAAAAACTTCTCAAGGTCATCCGACGTCGTGTCCGCATGAAGCCTATAAACATGCAAATAACCACGCTTTTCAATTGATTTTATTCCAGTATTTTTTTCGCTGGCACCGACAATGGGCCTTCTTCTCGCCGCACGCCCATTCCTACTCTGATAATAGACAGACATTGGCTTCCCAGGACTGTTTTGCTGAACGGAAATATCTGCTGCTGCTGCATCAACATGAACCGCATTGCTTCCACTATCACTATCGGCAAATGAAGCCGATTTGACCCGAGAAGACCAACGAGAAGCGACAATATCCGCAAATCCTTTGTTCTTTCGTGTTCACGAATATTTACGAATATTTAACGATAATCAGGTCCGGTACACTGAGGAAAATGCTGCGACCGCGTAAAAATTGCTTGCACACTGAGAAACTAAATTATATTTTATACGAAATTGTAAGAAATTAATCTGATTTAAAGTTTAATGTATATTCCTTGCACACTTTGATCTAAATGTTATTATACAGGGTGCTGATATAGTCTGAAATAATGAAAATATCTGGATAACGATTCACTTTCAGATAAAATGCTCAAACCTCTAAATTGCATCGTTTTTTTCTGGCGCTCTTTTAGTAAATGGGTCTTTTCATATTGATTTCACAAATATTAGACTGTGTATAATTGTTTGTCTCGGATTTTAAACATTTTTACGTTTAGGGCATATAGAAGATATTTTGCGCCTGTCTGTCAGTCGGTCTATCTGTAGACAAATCCTTGGAACGCGCTCAGCTCAAGAACTGTTGGATCGATTTTAATAAAATTTGGTAGAAAGATTAGTACTGCCGAGTAGATGGTCATGATTTAAAATTAATATTTTTTTCTTTCCAATTGAATTCTAAACTTATAAAAATTTTAAAGAAACAGAATAAATTAAAGTACTACCTAAAATAGGTACTACCTGGATCTAAATGGGAAAGAAATCATAAGCAGGTACCAGTATAACTTATTTTTATACCTAAAAAACCATAATTTGTAATAAACAAGAAGGAAGAAGGCACTATAATAATAAAAATATGCATGGGGAGAAAATTTCAATAATAATATTTAATAATAGAATAAACCCCTTATTTTTTTTTGTTTACACCTTTCTGTATATTTCAGCTACTTCTTTATAACAATTTAAATTATAGTCAGCTATAGCAAAGCCTAAGATTTTACAAAATATTACATATAATGATTTTTTCATCCCTACTGAATCCCAAACTTATACACATTTTAAAGAAAAACAACAAATTGAAATTAAATATTTAATGTAATTGCCTAAAATAGGTACTACCGGGGTCTAAATAAAATACAATTGTACCTTATTTTTATACCTAAACAACCATAATCTGTAGTGAACAAAAGAAGACAGTATAATAATAAAAATATCCGTTAGGAAACATCCCAATAATATTTAACAATGGAAAATAACAAACTTAAGTAAATAAGCTATAATAAACAATTACTTAGGGATAATTAAATGCATATTGTGTTTACTAGAGACTAGAGACACAAGAATACTTAACTAAGTAAGCTAGCGATCCATCAGTAAAGGGACCAGATCTTGTGGCTGCCAAAACACATCTCTTTAATTTTTAGTACTGTTTTAAATTTTTAATTTCAACTATAATACACTTTAATGCGGGACGGAAAATCTGGAACGAATGGTCACGTTACCCATCACCCAAACTTGTAAGTTTTTAATTTAATATGATTAGATTTTTAAAACAAGTTTGGGTAAAATGATGTTTAAAAAAATTAGAACGATATGGATTTTAAAGTAGGTTGTCTGAAAGTCTAATTAATTAACCCTAAGTTTGCATTTTTCTGTGAGGCATGATTCGTTGTATGTCCAAAACGCTACAAGATTTTGAATTTTAAAAAAGACATTGGACCTAAATCCTATAGGTACCAAAAATTAGTTAAAATAAAATTTAAAACAATCTTGTAAACAGCTACGCTTTACCCTGGGGTGCTAAGTCTAAACCCAGCGTTTTCGGTCCCATAAAATGGAAATGTATTTTATCAATATGTTCCTTTTTTTTGTCATTATCAATGGACATAAATCTGGTGTCAGTGTTGTTTAGATAGTATAATGAGTGTTAAAAATTCTACTACTTAAGCATTCTAGAGAAGGAAAAATTGTTCCTGCTTTGGACTAGAAAAAGTGAGTTTGTCCTTTTAAATGCTAAAATGTTAGAAAAAATACCATTGGGCCTGGTAATTTTAATTTAAAATCTGTTTTGGGCCCTAGAAATAATTCTGTTTTATACAAAAAACGCAAACTTAGGATATGAAGCTATGCCTATATTTTAACAATTACTTAAGAGCAACTATTTCAGAAAGCTTATTTAACTACAAAATATATTCCTCACAGGATTTTTTACAATATTTTTTGTGTCAGACAGTTGTACCCGAGATAAGATTTTACCAAAAAATGCCTTTTTGGGGGAAAGTAATTTGGTACATGTTATAATAAAAAAAATGCAAATTTGGTTAATGGAAATATAGTAAACATTTACCTTACTTCTTTAGAAAAGCTTCTGCAACTACAAAAGACATAGATATAGCACAATTTTCTTAACCATGTTTTTCCCAGATAATTGTAGTGAAAATGAACTTTCTGGGGGCTAAAATAATCTCATTTACCAAGAAAATTACAAACTTGGATCATGGGGCTATGGTAAACAATTACTGTAAGTACTGCTTTTATATAATTTAAGAAAAAAAATAAGAAATTTAACATTTCAAAATACGTAAACACTATTTATATTGAAAAGGTGTATATGTACTTACGGTTCAAGATCCTTGGGGAATGTAAACATACTTATTTTTTGTCCTCCTTGGGTACTGCATCCGCGAAAGGCACCACAATTTCCAGGCATATTTTTACACGACACAAGATAGAAAACTAAACAGTTAAAAACTTTACTAACCAGACAACAGCACTGTCAACATAAGTTAGACATCGACTCCCGGACTACCCGATCCGGTCGAAGCTTTGCCAGTAATCAGGTTTTACCCCCACTACTTTTTTTTTGGCGGGAAGCCGATTGTCGCTTCTCGTTGATCGGTCTTCTCGGATTTGACTGCACGGTTCACCTGACTTAGCGTAAACTTATGTTGATTTTGCGCATTGGATGGAATACGGCATTGCGTCTGAATGGAAGAATGATCGTTTCCACGAAGATTTTTGTTTTGTTGCTGAAGTTTTGAATTTGGCGGTTTAATGTTTCCCTCGTGGTCGGTACTACAGGAATCGCTGGGTTCTAAATCGAGTTTTTGTGATGAGGCTGACAA
Source organism: Philopedon plagiatum (assembly GCA_963971165.1). Classification (NCBI taxonomy): domain Eukaryota; kingdom Metazoa; phylum Arthropoda; class Insecta; order Coleoptera; family Curculionidae; genus Philopedon; species Philopedon plagiatum. The sequence goes on from OZ020194.1 coordinate 64,448,482, forward strand.
CCCATCAATATGGCCGATTAATTTAATTTGACCTTGCAGAGAACTGATTGTTATTAGCAGATTTTGAATTATAATATCCTTTTGTCTAATAATTTCTTTTAAATAGAACGTCTCCAAGTTACTTACATCATCAGTTGCACTTGAAAATGATGTTTCCGCTGACTTAAATGCAGTCAACGTCTGCTCATGGTCATTGTCAGCTAGGTCCATGTTTTGCTTTTCACAGCAGTTAATCCATTCACTATCAATTACTTTGATCCATTTGAGATATGGCACACATCCAAAATGGGACACTGTACCACAATTAACACACTTATACCCTGATTGAGCCGTAGCTTTGCACCTTTTACAACATTTTGCTGGACCGTCATTTCGGACCATATCACTCGGCGCCATATTGATTATGAACAACAAACGCCACTGAGCTTAAGGAGATTTATAAAGCTAAAATAAGTCGTTGAAAATGTTTTGCTCCCAATAGTACATTTACATGTCAATTAATTTGGAAAACAAGTAAATCGGAGCAACAACAATTTGACAACCAAAGCTGTCAAAACCTAACTAACTGTTCAACTAGAAAAAAAATCTTTTTGTTAAGTGTTGGTGAACACAGTGTGTGCTACATAAAACACGCTTTCAAGTGTTTAACAAAAAGAATGCCATTGGCTAGCCAATACCTACCCACTAGACGACAAGTGCTAGGACAAAAGCTCAATGGAAAATAATATCAGAAGCGAATTACATGCGAAACCATTATAGTCATTTATAGGTAAGGCAACTGACGGACAAACCAATGTCGTAGGATGCCTTGCGGAAAAATTAGGATTATATGAAAGTGCGTTCTATTAGTGAAAATGTGTTTCATACATCACGGACAACTTCGAGTATATTTGGAAAAATTTTTACATGTACACCCTGTACATAATGCGCTTTCTAGTTTAAAACCATTACGCAAAATTGGATTTTATAAAATCTTTTTTACGGAAAAATCTATGAGTTCTGTTTTTGAAACTCCCATCTATTTGATCTAAAAACAAAATTACCACTCAGATTTACTACAAAGCTTTAAGATTTAGTACAGTTTTAAGTAGTATAAAATAAGAAGGTTAATGTGGCTATGCTGACAACGTTCTTGCTTAATAAAAACGAGATTTTTGCAAATACTGTTTTTGTTCAGTACAAACAAAGCTCTTTTGCTATAAAATCATAAAACCTACATAAGTATTTTTCCAGATTACGAATTTATTTTATATGACAATTCCGATTAAAATTTTTCCAAGTAGACAACCAGAAATATTTGCACAAACAAAGGCGGCTGTGATAAAATGTTTAATTATTCTATTTTATTGGCAAAAACATCGTTTTTATTTGTCTTTTACTAATGCCCCTTTTGCTAACAAGGACAGAAAGAAATCGGATTCCGTTGGGAATTTTATCAGGAAAGAAAATAACTTTGCGATGACTAATCTTTCAAAGTATATAACCACGGTAGAAAACCCCATTTCTCTACTCTGATATAACCATCGAACTTCCACAAGCGAAGAAGGTACGATAAAAATTTGAACATATTCATTTTTAATTTATCTTTTTCTAATTCACTTTCGTGAACAGATAGAAAGAAATCGATTCCTCCGTGATTATCAGGAAAGAAAAGATGAATATTCTGATTGCTAAAATATGTTCTGGTCTAAACTGTCCATGGAACTGACTAATAGAGTGAATGTATGTTTAATTGTTTTTTCTGTCAGTATTGTAAAATTACATTGGACAGAATATAAATCTCTAACTTTTTTAGTGAATCTAACGATATTGTTTTAAACTTATGAAAATCCAGAAGAAAAACTTAATAGGGCTGAGAACACCATGTAGGTATAACTAAAGATAACGTGATAAAATTCATTTCATTATATCGATCTTCCCAACAAGGTAATAGTCATTTATCAATAACCTATAATTTTTTTAACTGTTTAGCAATTTTCAACAGCGTATAGAAAATATTATTAATCATTCTAGCGCCGTATAAGAAATTATAGGAGGAAAGATTATACCCATTAAAATTGTAAGTTGTTAAACTGCAATTATTTTAGCGAATTTTACATAGTTAAGTGCTAGTGTTACTTACTATTTATGCCTCTTATGCCATTAATAATGATACAATGTTCTAAGAAATAGCGGGTAGAAACATTTATATTATATTAAGGTAGTAATAAGAAGTGGAAGCCATCATTTAATTTTTCGTGTGTATAATTCTAAGTAGGTGTCTAAGTCTAAAGGGGCCCATACATTATCAAACAAATTGCGCAACAAAGCGATGCGCAACGTTGCGTTGCACAACTGCATCACCCATACACTTGGTAAAATTTTGATCAAACTTTAGTTACAAGAGATGCTTTGTACGAGAAACAATCATGTCCTCAAGCGCTATTGCGTCGATTAATTTTCTTTTTCACCATTTCACGATCAGCGTCTGGCTCAATTTCTTTTAATTTTTCTGCCAACTTCTCATAAGCAGCAGCTCTCAGGTTTCTATTTTTATAAATGTCGCTTTTGATTTTCCATACTTCAGGAAACTCACTGTACATCGCAATAAATTCTCTCCAGAACTCTCTATTATTAATAGTCGTCATGGTCACAAGTGAAGCAGAGCAGCGTTCCACCAAGACAACCGGCCGACAACTGAGAAATATTGCACATCAAAGCACAACACGCACATACACGACACAACGCGTTGTGCAAACATTCCCGTTGTGCAAAAGATTTCAAACATTTTTGAAATTTATCAAACAATTGCGCAACGCATCAAACACTGCCATACACTGGCAAATTGTTGCGCAACAGCATATGTTGCGCAATTTGTTTGATAATGTATGGGCCCCTTAACGTAGTGAACAATATATTTCACGTTCATTAACAGGGTGGTATGAAATTCACTTAATATGTTCAGATCATTGACCTTCAGCAAGAGAAGACGTGACACATTATAATTAGCCTTTTGTTTGTTTCATACATTGCGCGTGCTGTAGGACAAAACAAGAGGAGAGAGAGAACGCTAAACTTACGATTTCGCGCACCCTCGCCTTCGTGGTTTTTTGAGCCGTTTGTACTCCACCAAGCAAATCTGTAAAAAGGGAATTTCGTATAAAAATAATCCATTTTTTCATACACTTGGCACTGACGAACAATTTTTTAGTTTATGAATAAAGTCTTTTTAAAAAAACTAAAAATCACTTAAAATTTCACCACAAGACATACCGATATTCCGTGTTTTAAGCCATTAATGAACGGGACTATGACACGTATGCAGGACAAAGAACGACCGCTATTATACCGTCTCCGTGCGTCACCGTAATGACTTTGCTGTATTCTGTATTCCACAGAACAAATCTCTGAAAAGACAGTTCCGGATAAAAAGAATCCATTCTTCCACATAGTTGGCGCTGACGCACCATTTCTCAAAGTTTATGGTTAAAGTCATTTTAAGACAAACCAAAAACCACTTAAAATTTCACCACAACACGTTTGTTCCGACCTGTCAAAAACGTTATACAAAAACACTACCAACTCTTTAAGCCATGAATGAACGGGACTATGGCAAGTGCTACGGACAAAAAGCGACGTTGCCACTTTCACTTACTAAAAAACTTATTATTACGAAAACTAATGGTACACTGGTGTATTTTATTAATTCTTAGTCATATGCTTCTGTGGTATTTATGACTGTGGTAACCTGTAGTAATTTCGTTATTTTTGTAGTCTGTCAATCTGTAGCACTTCACAAAAAACAGGGTGTATCAAAAAAGCGTGGCAAGACACAAATAAAAAATTTTGAAGTAGAAAGTCATATCATTTAATTTTTGGATTCCCCATAATATTTTTCTATTAACTGTATGAACAGGTAACGTTATATACCTATAAGTGCTCATATTTTCAAGATACAGATGATTCAGACAGCTGAAATAGCTTTTTCGAACATAGAAGCTTTTCAACCCAAAAATTGTTTAAAATTTTCAAAAATGAAATGAATGAATCTTATTTTTTTTTTAAATAACTTATTTCGTTACTTTCTTTTGATATGATTGATATTTTTTCATGATAGTTTTAATATGGTATTAAGTTCTTGCTTTATTAACTCAAAAATGGCCAGTACAGAAACTGTTGTAATCATCGAAACGGTATTATCAGCTACTGTTGATGAGCTTTCTTATCAAGAAAAGGTGATCAAGAATCTTGGCAACTCAGTATTATTATATTTTTAAGAGCTATGTACATATTCAGTTAGCCTATTTTAGTCATACAAAAAGTGCTGTAGCAGTGACTGTATTGTACTTAATTTATTATTCGAGTTTTTACTTTAAGATTACATTTTAGTGGGATCATATTTTAGATAGTATATGTGTAGTGTCAAAGACATAAATTAAATACTTTATACTAATACAGGCACATCTAAGAAGATACAAGTAATAAGCACGGATCTTAAAAAGGGCGATATTCTCAAGAGCCATTAGCATTTAGCTAGCCGTGGATTAGATAAAAGCCTATTATTTATCTGCACTATATGCCACAAACATAAGGCAAAGCAAGGATGCGTGCGTATTAACAAACTTTAACGATTAGGCATTACCTTACGACGGTAAGAGACTTTTATTGTTTCGTTATAAACCCCATTTGTTTGAGTCTATCCATTCTAATATTTGTCTGTAGGTATGTATAATCAAGACGGAAATATTATTTCGTCATTTTTATTTACAACCGGATGTCTCCTTCCTCATGTTAACGTTAACTGTCATCATTTTCCCTGACTTGGGGCTGGCGCCTAAAGAGTCTAGGGGATGGGTGAAACGTTATTACCCGGGCTTCCGCATGCGTAAATACCTCAAAAATTTATAAATGATGCACTTGTTAATAAGTTTACCGATTTTCTAGCATCAGTCACGTAGAGCAGCGGTAAGGAATCCGCTTATTGACCGAGATGTGTTGGTTCGAATCCGTGCTCGGCCGCATCTTTTTTTAATTTTTGTCACTTAAAATATTATAAAAAATTAGGAAATCGGCTCTAAAAGGTGTATTGGGAACGGGTTAGCACTCCTTCTTCGATAAAAATTTTGTTTTGTCTTTTTTTAAAGGTCCCGAGCAAAAAATGTATCGTGTCTAGGTACCTTAACCTAAAAATTATGTTTTGTTTGTTGTCCAGAAAATCTAGCGAACGGTGGATCGGAGGGCACCCTAAGGTCGGAACAGGGTTAGCACCTGGTTAGGGGCCCTGATCAGTCTCTTTCCTCGCAGGCGAAGAGGAATCGGTGCGAAAAAAATCCACTATTGTTCCTTCCTCTGCGCATGCGGAAGCCCGGGTAATAAAGTTTCACCCATTCCCTAGACTCTTGTGCTGGCGCCGAGGTAGTATGGCCATAAAGTTTACAGAATATATTATTCTTTAAACTGTGGTATGGCTAAAGAACATTATAGCATAATTTTCTTTGGTATGGTTTATCCTTCTGGGTAACGAATGTGCGCTTCTTAATTTAATTAATTTTGTTCTTCGGTGCTGGTTTTACAAGCTATCACTCTGAACTAAATGTTGCATATGTCTCTGTATTGTTAACAGTGGCGTGCCGTGCCTTTAGGGGCAGGGGGGAACACAATGATTTGGGGGCGCCAAATTAGTTTTCTTTCATTGGAGAGTGTTTGGTGATAGTAGGCAGTGAATTTCCAGATAATTTTTTTTGAAAAAATTCCAACGTACCGGTAGAAAAAAAAAAGAAAGTTAAAATATGAATAACTTCCAGGTAGATTTAAATAATTCACTTATTTGTAAATTACATAAATATATGGTTTTAACAATGATATAAGAAGTTATTGTAATTAGGCTATAAAATCATAACAAATAGTATACCTACGTCAGTATTAGGGGAGACCGGGGCTGATTGGTACACTTTTTACATAAGGCACTTCTAACTGTATTGGTGATATTTGGGAAAAAATCAATTAATTGTAATATGTTTTATAACTAACTGTTTATGTTTTTATAATTAATTCCTAAATTTGACCAGCATTGGGTGTAACGTAAATCTAGCAAAACTTTTATTTTGGAAGGCTGCAATTATACCAAACAACCCCGAATTTGGGGCAGGTTGGTACATATCCAGGGGTTGATTGGTAAAGCAATAACTTTAAGGCAGTTTTGATAATACTTTACTCTTTTAATATTACTCTGGTAACATTAAACACATTTTAATATAAAATAAAACCTAAGTATGGTTATTAGGCTTCAGATCCATCTGGTTGACAGTTGTGATATACGTAAAATAGACTAGCGTCAGCATATTTCTCATACCATAATTTACAAGAAGTACACTGAATCCATTTTTGCTTCTTCGTGACTACTAGAATCATAATTAATTGTTATTTTTCGAATTATTCTTTTATTTTTTTGTGAGCTTGATATTTTTTCCTCCTTGGTAAAAACCCTTTTTTTTAACAGAATACGCATTTTTCTCTTTCCTTCTTTTCATCTTCTAATGCTTCTTTCTTCTTTTATAGGAGTGTCAGTCAAAATTGCTGACTTTCTCTTTTTACGACTTTTATTTACTTTCCATTCCGCTGTTCTTGGAAAAGGTTTTATGTTTTCAGGATCTTTGCTGCAACCAGGCTGAGGATTTCGAAGACTGTCATTAAGTTGCTCTATTGAAATCTAAAGTCTAAAATTTACTAGCAATTTTTTTGATGGTTGAGGACATACAAGACTCTTAACACACTGTTTTATTTTTAAATTTTAGATGGAGTTGAGTGGCGGGAAACTGTCAGGCGATTTTTAATATTCTTTTGCGAATTCGCAAAATTTAAAATCTGAGGGGCGGGAATCTCGAAAGCACTTTAATTTCAAGCGAATAATAGCGCGAATTTCATGTACTCGCACGCATGGTAACAGTTTTCAAAATTTCAGGTTATGTTGTTAGCAGACATATTGGACGCTGGTTGCCTATTTTCAGTTTTGTGGTATTTGTTTGGTTTATATTTGCTCAGGTTTATTGATAGAAATATGAAATTTTTCCTTTTCTCCAGTGATGGGCGATGTCGACAATGTCATGTAAACAATTGAATTGTCGACGCGTCGACTATGGTGTCGATGTCGACAACTTAAACGATGTCGACAACTTAAGCGATGTCGACAACGTCGACAATCACTTTAAAATTTATAAGGCCCATTAAAATAATGTTAAAAGATACCAAAAATACATTTAGAACATATTTTAATTACATTCTTACAATAATAATACTGAAATTAAGAAAATAATATTAATTAAGGTCGTCGTCGAAATCGCTTTCATAATGATCACAATTTAGCGTGTTTCTTACTGTTTCTAGTTTAAGTATAAAATAAACACGTATCAACATTTTAGAATGCGAGAAAGACACTCTGTTATTGGTTTGTGAATGTATCCCCAATTGGAGAACAACCTTTCAAGTGTTGCTGAAGATGCTGAAATTTTAAGTAACTTAACCTCACATTTTTAGTAGTCTTGACATTATCGACATTGTTGACATTGTCGACGTTGATTTGATTGTTGACGCATTGTCGACGCGTCAACGTCGTCAATTAAAGTCGACGCGTCGACGCCCATCCCAGCTTTTCTCATCCTTAAGTTGCATTTCTTGTACTAAATTATGGTATGCACCTTGTTGTTTTCTGTACCTAAATATGTCGCACGTTCCAGCTAACCTATGAACTTGTTTTTTCTATTTTTTAATAATAAATATGCGGCTATTACCCACCTCCGACGCCAACGAAACAGGTTGTCCACAGGCATGTAGCCAGGTTTTGACTTCAGAGGGGGCAACTAAAGCTTTAGCCAAACTTATGATGTAATATTTGTATAGTAGACAAGACAATGATTTCAGTGATTTTCTAGCGTGGGCAACTTTTTCTTTCAGAGAGACCATTGCACGCTCTGCCCCTCCCCCCCCCCCCTCCCCCCTAGCTACGGGCCTGGTTGTCCATCGCAAAACAATAGAGGGTTTGTTTGATTATTGTCCATTAGGAGACTACTAATTCTAAATTTCAAAACCACCAAATAATTTCTAGGTTATGTTAAGTTAGAAACCCACTGTAAATTTTCCTAGGGAAAACAATTAAATCCCCAAATCTTGCAAAGATTCGCAGCCTATGTAATAGGAAACAAAATGTGATTTTTATCTGCGAATAATCGCAATTCGCGATTCGCGTTTGTATGAAACAGGACGTGTCTTATTTCATATACATAAACGCGAATTGCAAAATGCGAACTGAATATTGTTTTAAATGGTCAGATTTAAATTTGAATGTCAAACCTCGCCAATGAGAACAATATTCGCCATTCGCGATTCGAGTTTGTATGAAACAAGATTAAGGTGTCCATTATTTCTACCCTAGTCTCATTTTCACTTTTTAAAGGTTTTTTGGCTTTTTTAAATTTAAATCTACCCGAATGTTTGCTCTTTATTAAGAAATGCAATTTAAAAGCTACGGTGACATTTTTTGAATGCTCATTATTACTACACACAAAAAAACACAAATGTAGTATCAAAGAGACAGTCATATTCGCCTTATGAATAAAAATTAAGCAATTGCTTTTTCATTAAAATTTCTAATGCTTCAGTTGGAAAGAATAAAATGTTTAGCAATTACTTGACCTTGCAGCGATTGCTTCAAAGCAAAGGAAAATCTTAAGGTAAAAGGTTTATATTAAGAAATGTTCACCATTTGCTTAACATAATATGAATAAAGGTGGCAATTGCTTTAGCTATATAAGCAATTGCTGACATATTTTCAAGAATGCACGACACCATCCTTACATTTACTTAGATTAGATTTGTTTTGGTATTTGTCCCGATTGGATCTTAATGGCAGATTTTTTAATCGAAAAATAAAATTCTACAAAACCCGTAAGGAATGTATACAAGATTATAGAATATTGTATTGCTTTAATCGTGAACATGTACAATGGCTTGCTGCAAACTATTTCCTGGAAGAAAGTGGTGTAATGAGCGATGGTGCATTATCGGCTTTAGAAAAAATGAAAAGTTTTACTCGTGTTGTGGCGGATCCAAGTTTTCAAAATGGAGTTGATAAAGAAATTGGTGTTCGTCAAACCACGTCTCCAAAACGTATGCATACATTATGAATAGAATTGTAAGTAAGGCAAACATTTGTATAAAATTTTCCAGAACTGGGGCAGAAATTATTGAGGCTAAAAATCTATGGTCCCGAAAATACGAATTTCCAAATGCTATTGACTGCACCCACTTCAGAATCCCTAAATTTCGCGACTTCGGTGATAAATGTATTAATAGGAAAGGACTTGCCAGTTTAAATGTTCAAGCAACTTGAAACGTACAATAAATGTTCACAAGTATAGACTGGCAGTGGCCAGGATCCGTGCATGATAGCACAGTTTTAAAAAAGTTCAATGTTTATAACATTTTAAAAAACGCTGGGAAAACTGTCTGTTATTAGGAGACGATGATTATTCTATAGATCCCTGGCTTGCTACGCAGAAATCCAGCGACACCTGCTCAGCAGCATTATAATATTTGTTGTCGAGAACGTGTCACAGCTGAACAATTAAAAGCTAGATTTCCTATTTTACAGTACAAGGCTCGTAGCAAATTGGAAAAAAATTGCCCCAATTTATTGTGTTGTTTTGCATACTATTGCAAAATTTTTAAAAGATGAAGAACTTGATTTTCCGAAAGAACTAAATAATGTTGAAGATTTGCATGTCCAGAACAAATTAGGCAATTTCAATGTAATTCGTCCTTTGGGTGAGCAAAAAAGAGAATTTAGGTATCACAGAAACTGTTTTCAATATTAATATGAGTCTCCTCAGATTCGCCATGTTCACTAGTATCTGGCATAACGTAAACCATAAATGATAATTTTTTGGGGACAACATAAACAAATAAATGTATGTCTTTACAAGTCGACAAAGCAATTGCTTTTAACCTGCCGGAACACTAGCAAATGCTTCACGTTTTTATTCTTAGGATCTTTCAGCAATAATTGCCTTTCTTTAAAGCTTTTGCTTTCGAAGCATTTGCTTTTGCTAATCAGCAATTGCTTAATTTTTATTCATAAGGCCCGCTCAACTTATTCTTGTTTTACCAATAACGATTAAGATTGATGATTGATTCATTTGAGAAAGAAACATTGGTTTATGTCAAACCACCATTGCATTGGTTTGCAATGGCAGGCTTTATTTGGAGCAAAATAATGACTACTGCTTTGCAACAAAAGGCTAAGATTTAGGCAAGACAAGCTACAATGCTTTTAGATATTTATTATATTGTATATATTTTCTCAAAATGTCGGGTATATTAGTGGCATGGCGAGACACTAAAATAAAGACAATTAAATTTAGTTTAATTTTCCCTGCTGCTGACTAGAGAAAATATTTTAATTAGTGTTACAACCGATTTTATATATTTGATATTATCGTAGTATTTTTTAATAGTAATGCTTTGTTAGAATTGCTCTTTGGTATTAAAGGCAATTCTAAGCTTTTGTTATTTGTTAATATTATACTATAATAAACAACATAACTTAACTTAATTAAGTAATATTTGATATAACAGGTCAATATCTAATATATAGGTACAACTGATCCAGATGTTTTCCTTTTATTGCTTTAAACTTAATTTATTGTTCAAATCTTAACTTTTATTCAAAGAATGAAAAAAAAATTTAATAAAAAAAGTATGAATTATTGGTTAAAACATAATGTTTTTCTTTCCTGTGAAGCTTTTGTAAAATAACACTCAAAAAATTTATTTATATAACAAGTCAAGAGTGCCTAGAGAATACATCCTTAATATCCTTGAAATGTATTATTAAAATGTTAGTGTAATAAAAACTAAAGTCATCCATAACGGTAAAATCCATTCGTGTCACATTATTATTTAAAATGATTGATTGTCATCAGTTTCTTAGGCAATAAAGTAATGAATGCTACAATATTTTTATTAAAGTGATGAAAATTGACAAACAAATTATTTAAGTGAGAAATAATATTTGGATATCTTTTAAATTATAAAAAATAATAATGCATGTTATGTTTAAAAAGTACAAAAAATACGACACACGTATCGTTTATCTTCCGCAAGCCTCAATTCTTCAATATAGCAGTGTGTAAGGCTGGGATTTTTGCGCGACCTCGCGCAAGGGCGTTTTTTGCGGCTGGCTTGAAATACCATAAGCGTGGGCCAGGGTTTAATAATTTTAATGCATACCTTTAGCATAGCAAAAAGTAAAAATACTATTAAGACCGTTGGGGGAAAGAACCAGCTCCGTGTTAAAGGAAAAGGAGGCACCCGGTGCTATGATTAGTGAACGTCGATGACGACAAACCTGACGACGCGACATCGGCCAATCCGCGTTGCAGTAAGTGCAATGTCTCCATCGTAGCGGGGCATTCTTGTGACGTAGCCCAAAAACAAGTTTGAAGGATTTCCTAAATCACCAGCGGTAAATTTGGCTATTGTATTTATTGTGAAATGAAAAAAAATATATTTTAATCTACATTACAGTTAATGTGCATTACATGAAATAATCAACATTTTCTCAAAGTTTATTTTAGTGAAAGACATTCTTTTATAGTTAAGTATATCTCTGTGTCGAAAAGCTTATTTCTATGTCACAGCTTGTCACTGGAGCGAAACGAAAATGTGGATACATATCAGCACTATATTTTAGGGTTTCAGAAATAGACTTTAGTTGAACAAATCAGGGATTTCTTTCTAATATTCGCGATACCTATATACAATTGTAGAATCACACCAATTTCATTAGAAACTTCTTTAAGCTTATCTAGGGTCGTTTCAAACGAGTCAAAAGATGTTAGAAGGGATACATTTTGTGGCCCTAACTGATTAATAATATCTGAGAAATATCCGAAATTGTCACAAATAAAGTCTAAATCATTTTTGAGGTCTGGTACATTTATAGCTTCTTTAAATTTTTATACACTCTGGGCATCGTCCTGTAAGCTGGTAATAACACTTTGAATTGAATGAGTTCTGTAATGTGTAACTGTTGGTCAGCCATGTTCCGCATCGCGTTATCACAGGTTGTGGCGGTAATACTATATTAGGGCACATTTCTTTGAACGTTGCAATTCTGGCGGGTGACTAAAGAAAGAACCTCACTGACTAGACTATCGATTAGTTGGAAAAAACTCCCGCACAAATTCACATATTCTATGCAGGGCGTGCGCAAAACATGTAAGATGGATTAAATTGGGAAAATGTTCTTTTAATTGTCTTCCACCTTTCAGCATATACGCTGCACTATCCGACAGAGGCAAAACAACGTTTTCACTAATATTTGTATCGGAAAAAGTGTACTAATATTGTCTACTGCAGCGTCGGTTATTGTATCGCTACTGGCTTTAGAGAGAAATTTACTCGCGATCACATATGATTGTTTAGACTGAATTGGATTTAAAGGTCCAACTATGATATTGGCAACGTATCGTCCTTTGATATCGGTAGTTTCGTTGATACTGAACCATAACTTTTTTCCTGTAAGATTTTCTTTTATTCTGTTCATAGTTTTGCACAACACTTTATCAACATAAGTCTTGCGAAGTATTGATGCATCTGGTACTGTGTGGGTACAGTATTTTTCTAAAAATGTCTACACAAAAGGATTATTTATTTTATGAAGTGGGATATTAGCTGCAACAAAGGCTTCACACAATCCAGGTAGAATTGTTTTTGCGTTACATCCTGTTGTCTTGGTTTGGATGGCCCAGGAAGAGATTTTATTTTTATCTTTTCTAAATGCTGCGGATCGGTTACATGGTGCTCTATGTTATATTTTGTGCACAGAAACTCAGAATTAGCATACACCTTGTTCACTTTCAAATAATATATCAGAATATGGAATAAGCAACTCTAGCTTTATTTTTTTTCTTGTATTAATGTTAATTACTTTCAAATCACTATTTACAACGCAACTGCCTTGACTATCGCCTGTCTGTCTGTATTGCGTAATGCACACAGAAAAAAGCGATTCCTTCTAATAAGGCATGGTAGGTAAGTTGCATGCAATAAAAGAAAATAATTATTCATAGCGGTCAAGTTCAAAGAATTCTGTAATGTTATTTGAACGACAATTAAGCATTTATTGAGCTTCCATGTCAAATGTTCTTAGAAAATTTTACCTCTCTAAATTCCGACCTTTAGTTATTATATTTTATTTGGCTAATAGTTTAATATTAATGTTAGAGGTCTTGATGATGGATTTCCACATGAACACCACGATGGCCGAGAACCAAGTGAAGCCGAACACAGCTCCCAAGCAGACCACTCAGGGGGCGGAGCCAACGCCGGCCAATAGATACAACCTAAGACCGAGGCGATCCACTATAAAACCACGCACTGCGGCTGCCAGCCTCAGTTTACTTTCTACGACCAACGAGTAAGCACAGAAGATGCCAAATGAGATTGTGGCGAAACGTCTGCAAGTTTCAACTAGAAAGAAATCAAACGAACGGATGAATTCCCGGATTAACCACGACACATATTTCTCCATCCGTGAAACCCTACGTACTATATATATATATATATATATATATATATATATATATATATATATATATATATATATATATATATAAGAACACTAATGGAAGCCAATATTCTCCTAAGAGATGAGAATTACCTTAAAATTAGCCGATTAAGCATGCTTATGGCATTATAAAGAATTCAAATAAGTAATTTTAAAAAAATAATTGTTAACCACCTAGTCAATTAAATTAACTACCTGCTGAAATATGTCAATATGTTAACTTTCGTAATAAGTTGTCTCCACATAAAAAATATTTATTTGCCATTATAATATTTCGTTAAACATTTAGAAATAAAAATTTATGGTTAACACTTTAGTGTGAACTTTTGAGACGTTAAGTAAATTTAATCCTTTTCTTTTAACATTACTGTACTTCATTCGTTATTATTAAAACCCAATGCCAAAAATCTACATATTTGAACTAAACGTTGGATTTTTTGGTATTTAATTTAGCGAATCCATTTGAATGTTTCCATACCTAGTACTCTTGAAAGGGAAGATGGGAAACAGCAAAAAACAGAATAGGTACTGGATTACCTTAGTTTTCTTAATAACCTCTCTCACACCTCTATATTTACTTCAAAATGAAAAAATTATGCAGATTGTTTTCACAAAATTCAAAATCATAACGTCATTTATAAAGTTGGCATGGCTCACTGCTCAGATGTAAAAACAAAATATGAAAGTTTCTAAAAACATTCGTGAAAAAATTTTATTACGAAATTTTCCAAAATTTCATTTTTTCACTATAAATACTATTGGCTTTTTGTTGTTTCCTTTTTTTTGAATTAAGCTATTCCAAAACCCCAGAAAAAAAAAATACTTTAACATTTTGCAATAATAAATAAAACAAAAATATTTACTTCTACATTTATTTATAATATAAATCAACTAACCAATACAACAACGGACGATTAGCACAATTCAGTATCTAATTCAGTACAATTTCTGACCAATGAAAAAATTCGAATTAACGCATGCACACAGACGAGGAATCTGTATACAGTAAAGCCGTGGCCGTACCTTTGGTTTGAAAAGTCGTGAAAACACGGCAATTGCCGTGTCGTTGACAACACTGGTGCAGTGGTGCAGCGATATACAAGAACCAGAGAAAAATAAAACAGAGAGAATAATATCTCGTACTGATTTCATTCATAAATACGATTTGCTTTCGATGACCTCCAAACCGACGTTCAAGAAGCTGCCACGGGCGTGCACTGCGGATTTTGGGAAATTATAAAGCACAGTGAGAGTGAGCATTGAGACTTTCCGCAGAAAACTCTCTCTGCTTGCCGTGTTGCTACCGCACTGGCTAATGTCGGGGTGTATTGTGAGAATCGTACGCGCCAATGTCGGGGTGTTGTCGTTTGAAGGCCATCGCGTTGTCGACCTGGCGGGAAGAAGAGATATTATTCTCTCTGTCTTATTTTTCTCTGCTATAACAGCCATCCTCGAGGCCATCGTTTAATGTTGCCGACAATCATCCCAAAAATTGTGTGTTCTGTGGCTGGGCGTCAAAATGCTTTTAAACATTCTGTATTGGTAGGAAAAACCATACCGGATTTGTAGGTTATAAATTTAACGATATTTCCTTCGCACAGCTAACAAAAAATATAGTTATCAAATTTTAACTAAATATTTTTGTTACAATAACTATTTGAATACCATTACTATTCGTTATTGCTGTGGCTGCAATAATGCGTGGTTAAAAATATATCGATCTATATTTAGCTACGATCACAATTTGGCTTTTTGGACTTTGGTAATACTAACTAACAATAAAAGTTGTAATCGTAACTACACTTTTCTTTACAATACTATATTGTGAACAGTATACTATTTTCAGAACTTGAACAAACCTATTATGTAGTTGCGCAGGGTACACGGACGCGCACGTCGAAGTCGCCATTTGGGAGCATCCTTAATGTTTACTTGAAAATTTAAAAATATGGGTAATAAATGACACAGTGTTGCCACTTATTCGGTGAAAATATACTTTACCCTATTTTTACCTCGTTAGAGGTAGAATTTTACATAATAATTTCTTCTTAAGCAGTCTAAGAAATTTATATAAAAATGGTGCAACAAGAGACAGGTCCTTTATTTACCACTTTTTTCAGTCACAGTGTTTATACAGGCCACAAGTAAACTAAACGATCGCTCGCCGATAAGTCATCGCGAGACAGCGAATCCACCGACTCGCTTGGTCGTACATCAAATCAGATGTTCTGAGAAAACAACCCGGGTTCGTAACCTGCAGGTTTGCTCGGTAACCGAGGGTGGTCCTGAAAGACAGATAAATGGCATGAATACTTACTTAACTTATTGTTTTTTAAAGTGCTGAGATAAATCTCGGACAATCGAGACGGAAAATTATTGTTGAAGTATAATAAATACAATGAAAGAGGGATCCGCTTACAGGGCGATTTAGTATATAACCATTGATTTAGAAACAAGGACGACATACTATTATTTACATTTTAGAGCGATCGGAAATTCCCAAGTTATTTATCTGGCCAAGTATAAGGCCCCCCACCTATTTCTTGAAAATGGGGCAGCTATGTCCAATAAAAGCCAATACTTTTAAAATAAAAGTATATTCAAAGAATAAATATGTTACATAAAAGAGCTGTCATACAGAACTAAACTTCATTTCCACTTGAACCTCTCGGTCCCCAAAAGTAAACATTCGTCTCGCACTTGGCTGACAGGAAGCGTCTGATTTAGAGTAGGAGCATTAGGAAGTTTCCTATGTCAGAAATATCGAGTAACTTCAACATCATTTAATAGACTTTCACTTAACTTGTCAAACAAAAAAAAAATTATTTCGATATCTTCAAAATTGACGAACTTATTCAATTTCTTATTTAATAACTTCTCGCGGCTTTTATCGGCCGTGACGTCAAAATGCACTGACTCTGTCGCTCCATGGTCGCCGGGTTAGCGGCCCGCTGCTGCTTTCGCGTGTTTACTTTCATGTATCCTGTCCTGTCCTGTGTCCTGTCCATGTATCCTGTCCTGTCCTGTGTCCTGTCCATGTATCCTGTCCGGTAAGAATAACACTAAAGATTAACCTATTCCGCTGTTGACGGCGGGGCGGCGATTGACGTCATCGAGCCTCATCCAACGTGAGCGTAGCATCTCAAACTTTGAAGGACGATGACTTTTTTATTTCTACAGATAATTAAAAACAAAAAATACATATGTTTTTTTACATTTTTAGGACTATTTATTAAGAGAAAATGAAAAAAAAAATGGAAACTTCCTAATTCTTTCTTAACAAATGGGTGTTGCAAGGCTTTCAATTATAGATTGATAAATTATAATAAAATAACGCAATTAATGTAAGTTAATATCTGCAATTCTAAATACCACAGGTTTAAGCATGTAACCCAGGATTAATAAGATGTACCAATATACCATTATTTTTGGTGATAATACATTTTTAGTAATTTAACTCCAATGCATGGCGATCAAATTTATAGTGAGAGTGCCAACGTTGTTTTTACATCCGAGCACGTGTCGTCGTCTGGGTCATTGATGATTTAAAGATTTGTCAAGGCGAAATGTTTTGTGTGTAATTCTTTAGGCAGGTCGGAATATATTATGCGTGCAGTGAAATTTTATGTGATTTTTGGTCTTTATTAAACCTTAAGAAATGGTGCGTCAGTGTCCAGTGTGAGGAAAAATGGATTATTTTCATCAGGTACTGTCTTTTTACAGGTTTGCTCGGTGGAACACAGACGGCCCTGAAAGCCATTACGATGACGCGCAGAGACGGAGTTTTAGTTGTCGTTCTTTATCCTACACCCGCACAATGTATAAAACAAAAGTTGTGAATGAATGACTGCGTCTCCTCTGGCTGAAGGTCAATGTCTACAGGGTGTCCGAAAAGTCTTAGTATGGGCTATCAATAAAGATAGAGACACTAAATTTTACGTGTATCTTATTGGTCAATAAATCTACTTTTTTATGTAATTTAACTTGTTCAACCCCCTGAGGAGCGACGCTAGGGAGTTGAGGTGAAAAACTTTAAATGCAACACTATGCCGTGTGGTACCTCATTTTAAAGGTCTTTAAAAAAGAAACATTATGCAGTAAAACTGAGGTCCGTATCTTAATTTTATATTTAAAAGTCAGAAATCGTAAAAAAAAAATAAAAATTTTAATACCTTTATTTCTCTTATTACTCTAAATGTTGCCGAATATGACCACCATGAACTTCTTTGCAGCAATAAAGTCGATTTTGGAACTCAGTTCCCATATTTGCAAAAATGGCACTTACTTCTTGGCAGAGTTTTTTCCTTGGCTGGAAATGTTAAATATGCAAGCGTCAATTTCAAAAAAATATTTTTTTTCTTTCTATTCCTAACCATCTTTCTCTATCACTTCTAATCCTATTCTCTCCCAACTATCCACCTCTTCAAAAAAATTTGAAAATGATGATGGCGCTCCCAGGGGTAAAAAATTCCGGAGGTAAATTACCTCTCCATTCGGATCTCCGGGCGAGGGGTGGTCAGGAAGGACCACCATCGAAGAATTCCAAGAGTATAGTAACCTTTGCCAACATCTGCGGGCTTAATTCCAATTTGGGCTTTGTCCACCACTATACCTCCAAGCATGCAAACCCCACATTCCGTTTCTGACCGAAACCCAAATCAGTCCTAAATCCTTAAACAATCATCTCCTCTTTCCAGACTATGAACTTCTGTCATCTCTCCGTCTCTACGTTCGCAGCAATCTTTCTTACACTAGACTCCCGAACCTGGAATTAGGAAAGTCCGATATTCTCTCGCTAAAACCTACCCTTAAATCTTTCACTAAATTTATCTGTTGCATCTATAGCTCCCATAAGACAACTCTTACAATGAGTTATTTGACTTCCTCGCGGCAAAACTTGACCGTCTTATCTCTGAATTTCCCCCCGATGAAATTATCGTCCTAGGAGACTTCAATGTCCATAGCAAGAAATGGCTAGGATCCACAAAAACTGTCCCAGAAGGCAGAGCGGCAGCAAACTTCGCAATCAGCAACTCGTTCACCAATTTAATCAGAGAGCCAACATACTTTCCCTGCCTTTCTACCCATAATCCAAATCTACTAGATCTTGTTCTTACCACCCATCCTGAGCCATACTTAACACCTGTATGTGCTCCCCTTGGTCGCCAAGATCATGACTTTATTACCGTCTCTTGTCCTATACATCCCGAGTTCGTTAAAATCGTGCCAGAACGCACGATCTGACACTACAATTCAGCCAACTGGGACGGTCTTCGAAAAACTTCTGTAGAAGCACTTTTCCTCCCCTGACCCCTGACAATGAAATTACCTCCACCTCAAAAGGGAAAGCTGAACTATTTGCCAAGCAATTCGCTGCCAATTCCAGCCTAATCCCTCCCCCAATTTCGCTCTTTCAACCGCTACGTCTGTACCCCACAAAATGGCCGACATAATACTTAAAGTCAAACAAGTTCAAAAAATTCTTCTATCCCTTGACACCAAAAAGCCCTCCGGTCTGGATGGCATACCAGCAATTGTTCTAAAAAAATGCGCTCTAGAACTTACAGTCATATTAACTCGTCTTTTCCAGATCTCTGATGACAAGGGCATTTTCCCAGATAGCTGGAAGACAGCTCGTGTGCAGCCTGTCCCGAAGAAAGGTTCCAAGTCCCTTCCATCCAATTATAGACCTATCCCTCTTCTCTCTGTTGTCAGCAATGTTATGGAGAAAGCGATCAACTAACAAACTCTAAAATATCTAGAAAACACAAAATCATTCATGACAGACAGTAAGGATTTTGTCATCAAAAATCCACAGCTGACCTTTGCTTTGTCACATATAACTGGAACAAGTCTCTCGAATTTCATGGCGAATCTCAGATTGTTGCTCTTGATACTTCCAAGGCTTTTGACCAAGTATGGCATGCCGCACTCCTCAACAAACTACCTTCTTACGGTCTTCCTAGTCTTCCTACCAAACTATGTACCTAGATCGGTAGCTTCCTCTCTAATCGGCGCATCTCTGTCGTGGTTGACGGTCACTTATCTAACTTCCATCATATCAATGCTGGGGTCCTCCAAGGTTTAGTCCTGGTACCAACAATATTTCTTCTTCACATTAATGAGCCGCTCTCTTCAACTACCAATCCCATCCACAGTTATGCTGACGATAGTACTCTTCACTCCAATATTCATTTTTTCAGACAAGTCTCGAATCAAGCGTTGGATAATAGACGCATATCTATGCACCTATCCCTTTCCCAAGATCTTCAATTAATCTCAGACTGGGGTGC